>CM019699.1:4626909-5962771 GCA_009760885.1 Achatina immaculata
TGCCACTGGTCGGAGGAATCATACCTGATCAGAACATAATAATTCATGGTCAATCTTGAAAGATTTATTTTCATACTTACAAATTTGAGTATGCATAATTTTCATTAACTACAACCTCTTGTCACATGGAAAGTGTGGGACAATGTCTGCGTTTGAAATTAAGCATCCATGGTGTACTGAACAACATCTATGACACAAAAATATTCTCTAAGCAAAGATCATGGATGCTATATTTTATTGGCAAATGACACCTTGCCCATTTTCAGCACTAACAGTGGTGTAAAATTACATACTTGCTACTATGGAACAAAAGCATATAATAGCAGTTATTTTATAACATTTCAAATGATGCATGGTAGTAGATTATTTCTAAAGCAAAATAGAACATGCAGTATGTGGTACTACTGTGATGGGGGTTATACCTGCCTGTCTGCCTGCCTGTCTGTCTGTCTGCCCATGATATACACAAAATGTAGGCACAAGTGAATAACTTTAAACAGCTGACAGCTGCAAAGATTAGCAATAGGGGAGCCGGCACATAAGGAGTAGTCATTAAAAGAAAAAAAACACACACACAAGCTTGGGAACTGAATATTTGGATGCTACCTGTAAGCATAGACAGTGTTGTAGTCTTTCCTGCTCCATTGTGGCCTAAAAGCACAGTAATCTGTCCTTGATAGATATTCAGTGATGTGCCAGCAACAGCCCATTTGTTTCCAAATTTCTGAAAAGTGGACCGATTTTTAAAAATGCTCCACTGCAAAGAATTAGGGAAACAGTTATAACTACATGATTTTAGAAAGTACAGATTTGTACACAGTTGTACACATTTCAGTGGACTCTGAACATGAGTTTCTCTGATACAGAGATTATCAGATTTTGTACATGCCCACAGTTCTGTTGCAGCATAAGGATAACAAAGGCTTATAATCCAGACTGACTGGGCTGATGTATCATAATGATCTCTCATATCAGTCATAATGACTTGTCGTGTCTTGTCTCGTCTCCTTCCTCATATACCTTTCACTGTTGAGGCTACAAATAGATGTCATGACAGGGCTCGATGATCTGCTTCATATAATGGGATATTTAATGCATCTCTATTTTCCTTTCTCCAACTCCTTTGTGAGTGGCCTCTTCCCCTGTTACCTACAAATCTTAAGAGTGATATACTGTCTGGTGGTAACCATGTAACATGGCCAAACCATCTGACTTGCTGTTTCTGGATATAGTGTAACACTGGCATTACTACATTCTTTGCCCTGATGGTGTCATTTCTTATTTGGTCTCTTCTTGTCACATTTAGTATTCTCTTCTCAAACATCTCATTTCTATCATAATGAGTTTCCTTTTGTTCATGGCTGTTAGTGTCCATGTTTAACATTAATAGCATAGAGCTGGGAGGAAAATTGTGTTGTACAGTGCCTTTTTGTTTCGGTTGTAATGTATTTGTTTTTCACTAAAGGAGTCATTTGTCCAATGACCTGATTTGCTTTACTGCATCCGTTCTCAATCTCAGCGTCAATTGTCCCTGAGAATGATATTATGCTACCTAGGTATTTGAAATGTTACTTGTTTCAAGGGCTGGTTGTTTAGGAAGATCTTTATTTGGATTTTTTCTCTTGCAATAGTCATGACTCTTGTTTTGGCACTGATCTTCATGTTATGGCTTTTACATGCCCTTGCTAAATATCCATGTTCTGAAAAAAGGTCTTTCTGATGTGGCTATACGTGCTTGATATCAGCAAAAAGGAGTTTATGGTCCTCCTACTGGGTATGTCTTCTGGAAGGTGTTGTGGGTTTATCAGCATTCTTTCTGGGGTTGGTCTGTTGTGCAGCTTTGTGGTGGAGTTTTTACTATGTATGTTAGAGTCTTTGCAGATGCTGTCAATGTATACTAGTGGACAAAAGTTAAGGGCTGGTCATTAATTTCAAGAATATGTTTATTTTGATTTCCATACTAAAACTTTAAATAAATTTATTGTAGAATCTTGATATAATTGCATTCTCAGGCAGTCCTCTATACAGCCAGAGCATAAAAAACACCAACTGTTCATCACAACAAGTATAAAAATCACATGCAGTAGTATTGTCCTAGACAAAATATTAGGGCATTTTTAAAAGTGTCAGCATGACCCAGCAGGTAATTAAATCATGCTGATTTGTGCTGCATGTGCAAGAGGCATCCTTGATGAACACTTCTCATCTTCCAATCATTTTTATTAAACCAGTTTAGGGGTATTTTTGTCATTTGAAAAACACCATGCCACCATGAAGGTGTTTTAGCACCTTTGAGCGTCATCGGTTCATAGCCTTGGCTGAAAGTGGTTTATCTGGCCGTGAAGTTGCAAGGCATTCGGGGATGTCCCTTTCTACCATCCAAAGGCATTTGGAGCAATTTCGTGCAACTGGAGTAGAAAACAGGCATCATTCAGGCTGGCCTCATTGCATGAGTAGACAAGATGACAGATACCTGCAGCTGTCAACTCTTTGCAACCGGACAGTAACATCTTCCACTCTCAGAAACCAGCTAATAAATACAGCAAATGTCAATGTTAGTAACAGAACAATTCGCAGGTGTTTAAGAGAATCTGGGCTGGCTTCACAATGACCAGCAATAAGAATACCTCTTACTCCAGCTCATAGCAGAGCTAGAGTTGCCTGGTGCTGGCAGCACATCTGTTGGACTAGGTGCTAATTCTTTTCACGGATGAATCTCGCTTCAGTATGTCCTTTAATGATGGCAGAATCCATGTTTGGAGAAGGCCAGGGGAACAGTACCATGACGTCACTATCCAAGAGGTGGATCATTATGGAGGGGGATCAATCATGGTCTGGGGTTGCATCATAGCACCCTAACCTCCCAGCAACGAGGGGTGAGTGATTTCACCAGCTTGCTGTATATGTATTCCTATTCCGATTTGCAAATGGTTCAATTACTGGTTGCAATCTGTTCTCTAGGATCTTACAGAACATTTTTCCAGTTTGGCTTAGAAATGAGAAGCCTCTATATTGATTGTAGTCCCTTTTTTCTTCCATTTTTGAATAATTGTTCATTAGGGCCTTTCTGATGGCTTCTCTGAATTCAGCTTGTAGTTTGACTTGTTCCAGTTCTTTGGGGCCAGCTGTGCTGTTATCATGGGTTTGGCATGCCTTGGATGGTATATTGAGTAACTTGTCAAAGTACTGTCTCCATTACTATAGTTACCTCTCTGGTTTGCACACTGGATTACCATTATCATCGTTCACAATCTCTGTTGGGCTGAAGTGCTCTGCTCAATTTCTCATTGCACTGATCTTTTTATAAAAGATTTTCGTAGCTTCTTTGTGACTGTTGTCTGCTACTTAACTGTATTCCTGCCATGGCTTTACCTTTGCTTCTTTTATTACCTGCTTAGTGCCTTCTTGCGATTCGATATTCAATGTAGTCTAGATCCTTTTTACTTCTCATCCATTCTTTATATTTATTTTTCTTTTCTTTTACAGCATCTTTCACCTCATCATTCCACCATGTTGTTATTTTCATTTATCTACCACCTTTTTTTCATAGTATGTTTCATTTCATTTGCTGCTCACAAAAAAGCTGGTTCTGAACAAGACCCATTCCTCTTCCTATGAATTTGCTTCTGTTGGCAAGTTTATGAACTTATTTTCTTCTCATATTCTTCTTTCACATTCTCTTCTTTGAGCTTGCTTAGTTTTATTGTTTCACTTTTCTTCTGTGGAGTTCTGTTACGGCTTTTCCTGTGATGACCACTACCACTGCTTTGTGATCTGTACTTAAACTCAGGATGGGTACTGCTCTTGCATCTATGACTGACCTTTTCTTGTTTATTCCTAGTATGAAATCAATTTGGCTTCTGCATTCAAATCATTCCATTTTTACCAGGTATATATTTGGGACTGATGATAATAGATGAAGACAGTATAAGTATAAGTAGCACACGTTTTCAAAATAAGATCATCCATAAACAAACATGGAAATCACCTGATAATCTAACATGCAACCAGATGGACTATGTTTTCATTGATACAAAGCACACAACAAACATACTTCAGATCAGAAGTTACAGAGGGGCTGAATGTAGCACCGACCATTATCTTGTTGGAGCTAAATTAAAATTCAGACTGAAGAAAAATTTTCATAGTAAATTAAATAAAAGTTCAGTAATAAATAGAGATTCTTTGAAAAGAGAAGAAACTAAAGAAAAATTCAGAAAAAAAGCTAAACCATAAGATAAACACAAGAGGGAATACAGAAAATAATAGCATTGATGACAGATGGGAAGATATAAAAACCATTATAAAGAACACAGCAGAAGAATGCCTGGGAGTCAAGACCATTAAAAAAAAAAAAAGAACTGGTTTGATGAAGTCTGCAGAGAGGCAGTCATAAAGAAAAGAACATCAAGACAGATATGGTTGAATAACATGAACATCAAAAAAAATGAGGAGAAGTAATACACACAATGTAAAGAAACTCAAAAAGTTATTCATCAACAAAAACGACAATATATGAAAGACATGGTAAGTGAGATGCAGACATGCCATCAGAAAAAAGAAAAACAGGGAATTTTATAAAGAACTACGAACAGTAAAGCAAGGGTATAAACACCTTCTGCAGAGCTTGAAGGACAGTAATGGAAACATGATAAATAATGATGAGAAAATATGTGCCAGATGGAAAGAATATTTTGAAAAACTACTAAACTGTGAAAAGCCTATAAGCACATTACCATGCAAAGAAATACAGACTTGTGAACTTGAAACAGAAATAGAGGAACCAGTCTTAGAAGAACTCATCTACAGCATCATGCTTCTATGAAACAACAAACAATGGGTTCAGACAGAATTGCTGGAGAATTAATTAAGGAAAGAGGTCTAGATCTACATGAATAGATATGTGCACTAATACAACAAATATGGAGAGAAGAAAAACTCTCTAGTGAATGGAGAGAATCATTACTGATCCTACTATTAAAAAAAAAAGGCGATAAAAGCAAGTGTGAAAACTACAGAGTTATATCCTTACTACACACAAGCTACAAAATACTATCCATTATACTTTAAATAGATTAAAACCATACAGTGAGAACATACTGGGAGATCATCAAGCAGGTCTTAGGAAGAACAGATCAACAGTTGACCAAATATTTTATCTACGCCAAAAAGCAGATAAGTACTGGGAATATGAAATTCATTCATTCATTTGCATGTCCCTTGCGGAACTCTGCCTCCCTAACAGCACTCCGGTAGTTCCTGAGGAAATCAGCTGCACTGTTGCAGACAAAATACAGTGCATAGAAAGAAGGTGTGGCTGAGTGAAACATGTACACAAACATACAGCTCACAGATACTTAACACAAGTGAGTTCATGAGTAATGATAAAAGTGTTCTGACAATTTGTACAAAATATATAAACTAGGAAAAAAGTAGGAACAGCTTTATTACTTAACGAGTACACATTTTGGTATCACAGCTTTACTGCAGTGGCTTCATGTATGGTTATACACTTGTATGCTAATTATTGTGTGTTACTGATAGTTTTACAATTTTTGTAGATCACATTGAGATGCTCTCTCAAAATGGAGCACCACATATAACGATGGCAAGATTACTAATTCTTATTATATCTTATCAATTATCCTAAAAACGGCACCTGAACATGTCAGGCTACAAAAGAATTCTTCTATATGGAAAGAAACTAGATTCTAGAAAGAGAAAATTCTTTTGAATGGTGGAAACTCCACTGTCATAAATTATCTACACTGACTCATTTTGTCAAATCTGCTTCATGTAAATGGCTCTTTAGTTCTCAAGTTACATACTGCTAACAAAATTTATGTATCTTCATATGACAGTTCATTCATTTGCATGTTCCTTGTGGAACTTTGCCTCCTTAACAGCACACCTGTAGGCCTCTCAGTTGTGAGCAAGATGGCCTGCTGCTGATGCATCCATTTGCAGATCATCAATGATGTCTTGCAGCCATCTTTGCTTTGGTCTTCCTCTCTTCTTTTTTCTGATTATGTACCCTTCCAAGAAGGTCTTCTCTAGATGATCATGATGTTTAATGTGTCCAAAATATTTAAGTTTTCTCTCTTTAATACTCTTTACTAGCCAGCCTTTGTCAGTATTAAGTTCTTGTAGTATGGATATATTTGTTCTTTTTTGTGTCCATGATATCTGAACAACTCTTCTGTAGCATTTACATTCAAAGGCATTTATGTGTTTCTCAGTTGTTAAGTGTCCAGGTCTCACAGGCATATGCTGCGATGCGAAAGATGCATGCCCTTAAAAATCTTATTTTTGTAGTTCTGTCTGTTCCTCTCCATAGATTCTTTAGTTGTTTTACTTCTGAAGAGCGACAGATATCCTCCTTTTAATTTACCTCATTGTATCTCCATTATTAGTTAGTAGTGATCCTAGATATTCAAAACTCTCTACTTCTTCCAGTTTTTCCTTATTTATACATATATCAGCTGCCTTGTTTGTTTTGTCAGTTGTCATCAATTTAGTTTTCTTCACATTAAGATAGAGGTTTTGCTCTGCACTGTTCTTACGGACTGACATAATTAGTTTTTGCATTCCTTTTCGTGTTTTGGACAGTAATACTGTGACACCAGCATATTTAATCTCTAGTTATTTCATAACCTCCAATTGTTATGGCATCGTAATATTCTTTGCTTACATCTTCTCTAACATTCCTCGTTATATTTTCAGTATACAAGTTAAATAAGTACGGTGACAATATGCACCCCTAACGGACCCCTTCTTTCTTTTCAATCCACCGCTGGCATGCTGGGCAGGTCGTGGTTTGAGGACAGACTTTAACCCAGGGGAGCCCATCTCCCTGAGCATGACATAAATGTCAGCTTCAAATTTTTTTTTTATGCTGTGTCATGATGTCATGAATCAAGCTTGCTCACTCTATGCTCCACTTGACACTATGGAAGTCAATCTGTTTGCCTTAATAAACTCATAATTAATAATAGTTATATCAATTTTTCATGACTTGCAAGAGGAACTGATATTTTTTCTTGAGAATAAATACAAACATTAAGTCTTGAAAATTCTCATCTGTTACTGCAATCTATTTAAAATATAGTGTCATTTCATTTTTGAGTAAATGATTGGTTGGCAAACTAGTCTGCTCTTTCATGTCAAGTTTATTTGGCTTTAATTAAGCCCAAGTCCAGTGCATTGCTGTTTTACTCCTGGAATTTATTTTATTTCAGGTTCATTCAAGTCTGAAAATTGCTACCTCTGCTCAGATCATGGTGCAAGATTGGAATCTTAGCATTATCAAGAGAGTGGGTATCAACCTTGGTTTATCAGCAACTGACAGAATACTTTAAGATATAATGGTCCTCTCTTTCAATCTGCAAAACCTGATGGTCACTGACATGTTCATTCATATCTAAAGTGGCTCATATATTTTAACTGAACACATAATGCAAAACAGTCACATCAATAAATCGTGGGTATACTGGCCCCTATGAAGCCAAGGATTGAATGATGTAAAACTATAATCCACCAGATGCATGTAGATTTTGTTGTTTCATATATCTGACCTTGTATTTTAGGTTCTAAAGCTCTAAATGATGACACTGTGTGCTTCATATTTTCTGTAATAATGCAGTTCAGACTAGGTCAAAGCCAAAATAAAAACAAAAAGGTAAATAAATAAGCCTTCCTATTTAACAATATTACACATCTCCATTCTTATACAAGGTGTGTTTAAAAAAAAAAAAAAAACTTTTAAAACAGTGAGCCAACTGGTACAGATGACCATGGTGCAGCTACAAAGTGCACCTAAAGTGCACTAAACTGCCATTTACCCTCTTCTGCTATGACCATTAAGTCACTGAGCTACATTTGCTAAAATGAGCACCTGCACAAGCTGTCGAATTAGTGACAAACTGAGAATGAAGGAGTCTGAAGAACAATACAAGTATCTCAATAATTGGTGTATAAGTATACAACTATACACTAAACACTGCAGTAAAGCTGTGATACTAGAATGTATAAAATTGGAAAAAAGTAGGAGCAGCTTTATTACTTAACGATTACAAAGTTGTGACGTTTCGGCGTCAGCCTTAATCATACAAAAACATACAGGACGAAGAAATAGGGAGAGGAGATAAAGTATAGATTTACATGAATACTGTTAAGAAAAAAAAAATAGTTTTTTAAAGGAGTACTTAGTTGTAAATTGCAAGGTGTGGCTTGTCTGGCGGTGTGTGTCAGGAATGGATCTGGTAGGACGTGGAAATTGTTTAAATAGAGACCTGTGACATGTGGTCGGTGGGTTGTAACTGGGGGTGGTGGATGGGGAACCGGGGAGGGGAGAGAGAGTGACGCACTACTGGCCTAGCTAGGAGAATTTGAAACAGGTGATTGGGGAAGAGGTGTTGCAGAGAAAATAGCGGGGTTGCAGAGTGATGCTGTGAGGAAGTTTGAAAAGTAAGAAGGGGTGCATTTAGTGGAGAGGTACTATAATGATTGAAGAAGATAATGTTACATGTAACTAAACAGCGAGTTTAACCCATGTGGTTCCAGCGTCCCATAATTTTGAATGCAGCGGTTCTCAAGTGCCAGGCGGCTTGTATCATCTGCGTGACATTGTTTAATGGCTGTTACCAGAAAATCAGATTTGCCTCTGTGGTTGGGGCCATTGAAATGATTTGGGACTGGTTTCGAAGCATGCTGGGTGATGTCGTACAGATGTTTTTGCATGCGGTCCCCTAATCTGAGGCCAGTCTCACCGATATATGTTATCCTGCATCTTTTGCACACGATGACATATATCACATTTCGGGACTCGCATGTGAATCCCTCATGAAGAGTGAGGATAGTTTTGGGAAAGGTGATTGTTTTCGTTTCCCAAACTACAGGGCAGGTAACGCAGCGGGGGCGGTTACATTTTCTGGTGCCAACATACGTAAGGCTCTGCTTCAAGTGGCTGTGGATGAGGATGTCCTTAAGGTCTGCGCCACAAAATAATTCCTAAAGGTTTCTCATCTACTTTTCACCCTGCGGCCGGTACACTCCACGTGGTTGAACAAAGACTTCTGGACAAGATCGAGAAAAATTGCTCGCGGCTCAGAATGAGCTGTATCATTCAGAATCACAGACGCCTGTTGTCCAACCTCGATCGGGTCAAAGATAACATTGAACGCTGCCTTCACTCCTACACATCGGACAACCGTGTTCTCTTTCTTCTTATCAAACACATTATACACGTCACAAATCGCCAGCTTTACCAGTTTTATGCCTCTGGCAAAGAACATAAACTTAACCGACTTCTACCACAGCCGGTCTCTTCTACTTCTAGAGGTGAACCACTTTCCAATCAGCCCCCCTCTTCTGCTACACCTGACCAACAGACTTCTATCTCACTTGACCATCAGACACTTGTAACACCCCCTGAACTACCTTCCCAGATTACACAGCATATTCAAGTACTCGCACCCCCATCCTCAGATGATACCCCATCTCCTCCTCATCCTCCTCTAGCCTCTAATGTAGTTTGTATTCCCCCTGACTTGCCCCTTTCTGATGATGAAAAACTAGTTCTCGCCAAGGGTCTTAAGTTTATTCCCACTCGGCCTCACTGTGATCGCTATTTTTTACTCCGCGATGTTAAACAATTTCATCGTCGATTACGTCTTAAATATTACTTTGCTAACAAAGAGTCCAACCAACCCACACAAGACCCCGATAACCCATTTGCACGTTACGACCACCATAAATATAGCTGGACACCTTCCCCCCGGGCTTCCCAAGCTTTAGATCTTTACATTGATACGACGTGGCGTGAGATTCTTAACCTCAAGCCACCAAGAATTCGACATTTTAACCTAAATAAGGGAGAGTCCAGAGCACTGTCCAGCCTCAGACATCGAAACGACATCGTAATCAAACCAGCAGATAAGACCAGCAATCTCGTAGTTTGGAAAAAAGATTTATATATCGCGGAAGGAATGTCCCAACTCAGCAATACAAAATTCTATGCCCCAGCGAAAAACGATACTACCCGTTCTAATAATGACATAGTGGAAGCAACCATTAAAGACCTAATCACAGAAGGTGGCCTCCCACCCCAAGCTATTTCTCTTCACATTAAGGACAGCTGTTTAGGCACACCCACTTTCTATCTTCTTCCTAAAATCCACAAACCAGGTAACCCTGGACGCCCCATTGTATCAGCGTGTTCATGCCCCACTGTATCAGCGTGTTCATGCCCCACTGAGCACATTTCTGATTTTTTAGATAGCATTTTCCAGCCTCTTGTACACAGACTACCCTCTTTTTTGAAAGACACCAACCACGCATTAACAATTTTTGATACAATCACACTCTCTCAACACCACACCTATCACATCTTTCTCCTTGATGTCTGCTCTCTTTACATTTCTATCCCCCATAAGGATGGACTCTTAGCACTCCGCCATTTTCTCGACAAAGACCCTCACCCCACAACTAACACTGACACCATAATCAGACTTACAGAGCTAGTACTAAACCAAAATTCTTTCGAATTCAATGGCGAATACTTCGAGCAAATCAGTGGTGTTGCTATGGGAACGAAAATGGGTCCCAGTTATGCATGTCTATTTATGGGCTTTCTGGAAGTCAAATTATGGGAAACCTACACTGGCAGATTTCCAGAATTCTATAAAAGGTACATCGATGATGGCATTGGAATTACAAGTATGCCACATGAAGACCTTAAAAAATTTATTGAATTCGCCAATACACTCAATAAGAACATAAAATTCACTTATGAAATCTCTGACAAGTCTGTTAATTTTTTAGACATTAAAATTTCTATTGGCACAAACAGGCTTGTCACCTCTGTATTTTACAAGCCCACCGATAGCCACACCTATTTGCTTTACACCTCCTCCCATCCTGAGGCCTGTAAGAACTCCATCCCATATTCCCAACTCCTCCGTCTTCGCCGCATATGTCAGGATAATTTGGACTTTTTAGATCAGTCCAACAAGTTATTAGAATTTTTCCGTCATCGCCACTAACCAGAAAAGGTCCTTCGTAAAGCCTTCAACCGTATCCAACTAGTGAGCCGCAAAGAAGTATTCAGGAAAAAGCCTGTTACTCCATCTGACAGAGTTAAGTTGGTACTGCCTTTCCACCCACACGGTCAGATGGTTAAGAAAATCCTTTATCATCATCTGCCGATAATCCAACTCGACTCCGACACTCGTAACATTTTCTCTGAAGCACCCCTATTGGCATACAAACGTGAGCCAAACCTTAAGGACATCCTCGTCCACAGCCACTTGAAGCAGAGCCTTACGTATGTTGGCACCAGAAAATGTAACCGCCCCCGCTGTGTTACCTGCCCTGTAGTTTGGGAAACGAAAACAATCACCTTTCCCAAAACTATCCTCACTCTTCATGAGGGATTCACATGCGAGTCCCGAAATGTGATATATGTCATCGTGTGCAAAAGATGCAGGATAACATATATCGGTGAGACTGGCCTCAGATTAGGGGACCGCATGCAAAAACATCTGTACGACATCACCCAGCATGCTTCGAAACCAGTCCCAAATCATTTCAATGGCCCCAACCACAGAGGCAAATCTGATTTTCTGGTAACAGCCATTAAACAATGTCACGCAGATGATACAAGCCGCCTGGCACTTGAGAACCGCTGCATTCAAAATTATGGGACGCTGGAACCACATGGGTTAAACTCGCTGTTTAGTTACACATAACATCATCTTCTTCAATCATTATAGTACCTCTCCACTAAATGCACCCCTTCTTATTTTTCAAACTTCCTCACAGCATCACTCTGCAACCCCGCTATTTTCTCTGCAACACCTCTTCCCCAATCACCTGTTTCAAATTCTCCTAGCTAGGCCAGTAGTGCGTCACTCTCTCTCCCCTCCCCGGTTCCCCATCCACCACCCCCAGTTACAACCCACCGACCACATGTCACAGATCTCTATTTAAACAATTTCCACGTCCTACCAGATCCATTCCTGACACACACCGCCAGACAAGCCACACCTTGCAATTTACAGCTAAGTACTCCTTTAAAAAACTTTTTTCCAATTTTATACATTCTAATACAAGTATCTCTCTCTTCCTCTCTCTCTCTCTGTATCTCTCTGTGCATGTGTATGTCTGTGTGTGACAGAGAGAGAGAGAGAGAGAGAAATTTTGCAGCAAACTTGGTAAAAATTTTACACAGACATGGCAACTGCTTAACCAAGCATATGGGAAGGACTATATAAGTTTAAGTGTTAATGAGAGCAAATGTCAGTAGGCAAAGTTCCCAGGCCTGGGCAACCTTCAACATCAACAGACAATGATCATGCTGAGATAGTTTGTGCTGTGACTCATGGGAACTGTCATCTAACTGTCTGAGAAGTTGCTGATGAAGTGAGCACCAGCATAGGATCTTTCCATCACATTTCGACTGAAAAACTTCAGATGCATTATCTTTGTGAAAATTCATGCCACATTTGCTGATTGATGATCAGAAAGAGAACCAACTGAAATCTGCCAGGAACTGCTTGCCAATGCAAATGGTCATGGAAACTTTCTTAAGAACATCATAACAAAAGATGACATGGGTTTATAGCTATGATACTGAAAGCAAGATGCAATCTTCAGAGTGGATGGGGTAAGGGTCTCCTCGCTCAAAAAAAAAGATGAATGAGTTGGGCAAAGATCAAGGTGTTATTGGTTGTTTTTTTTTTATTTCACAGGCACTGTCCACTATGAATTTGCACCAAATGGCAAACAAACTATTGTCAATCAATCAAGTGCCATGTCACGTGTCGTAGGTGATCATTTCTCTCCACAAGTCCCTGTCTTTTGAGTTGATTATAAACTCCACTGGTTACTTTCTTCCTAGCCACACTGTCAGCCTGTCTAGTAATTTCTCTCTCTCTGTCTTCCTCTGTCTCTTCTTCCAATTTTTCCCAGTGCCACAGTGTGTTCTAATTTTCCTCTTCTCAGGAAGTGCCCTTGATTGTCTGCCTCTAATCTTTGTTATAATTTGCCTTTTAACTCCAGCATCTCTTAAGACTTCTTCATTGGTTTTCTTGGCTGTCCATGATACCTTCAACTCCTTCTTATAAACCACATTTCCATGGCCTCCATTTCTCACTGTACTCTGTTGTTCATAGACCATTCTTCACACCCATAAAACAGAACTGGCTCGATGTAACATTTAAGAACTCAGAATCTTGTTTCTACTGATATGGATCTGTTGCACAAGATGTGTCTCATTGTCTGGAATGCTGACGTGGCCTGAGCACATCTGTTTTTTATTTCATTGTGACATTTCCCATCAGTTGTTATAATTGTTCCTAAGTACTTTAATCTATCAACTTGTTTCAGCTTTATGCCATTGATGTTAATATGTTACAGTTTGGTGGTATTTTTTTCTCTGAGATGACCATCACTTCAGTCTTCTTTTTGTTCAAGCTGAGACCTTTACTTTTGCTTTCATGAACCACGATTATTTCCCATGATTTCTTTCTCCCCTCCAAGACTGTCTTCTCTAAATTCTCATTAATGTTTAATATCTCCAAAATATTTAAGTTATTCCTTACTAGCCAACCTTCTTTGACACTAAATTCCTGTAGTATGGATATATTTGGTTTTTTTGTGTCCATGATATTTGAAGAACTCTTCTGGAGCATTTATATTCACAACCACTTATGTTTCTCAGCTGTTTTGTTAAGTGTCCAGGTCTCATAGGCATATGTTGCGATGGAAAAGATGCATGCCCTTAAAAATCTTATTTTTGTAGTTCTGCCTGTTCCTCTCCTCAGCTTGTTTTATATTTTGAAGAGTGATAATGTTCTTGCCTGCAATTACAAAATAGATTAAGGCAAAAAAAAAAGAGAACTGTCATCCTGGTAAAGGAAGGAAAGTGGGAATGTGTTACATCTATGTCCCATTACATTTGCATGCCATACAGGATTTATCAAAATTATCATCTATTTTATAAACCACACTCACATGGGCTTACATACATACCTTTTTCAAATTACGAATTTCTATGCCTATTTCTCTTCCAGTTGGTTCTTTCTCAAAATGTGCGCTCTTGAGCACTTCACTCCTATAATCGTCAGTCATGGCAATTTTGTTTGGGTACCAGTATGATTTCTAATGTAAAAGAGGAAGATAATATCAGTGATCAGCATTAAAAGCTGCTGAATCTCTCATTCTCTCATCCAAAAAGGAGAACACTTAATTCACAGGTCATGGTCCTAGGTTGCTGCATAAACTGGGTGATGACAGTCCTTTCCTGAAAAAAATCATATCTTAAAGATATGCTAGACAGAAACATGAACACTGGTCAATTCTTACAGAATATATTTTTCCCTATAGAAGAAGTGCAGAATCACTAGTATCAAAATGATGCCTATGAAGAAGAAAGCCCAGTATGTTTTGTGTACAGTTCAGAAATGAGTACAGACAACATCAGCATAGTGTTAAAAACATCAAACATTGGTATGCAAAGTTTAAAGGGACTGGCAGTGCTGATGACCACATTGGGGCTTAGCTGTTTCTTATTTCTTGAATGCAAACTTTCCAAACCATGGATTGTGAGGGATGGTCCAATACCACGGCCACCACATTCACTGTTCACTCTTGACTTTCTTTTTTTATATGGGGAGGATACTAAGGACAAAATGTTCAGTTCACTAGTTTATAATATTGAAACTTTGAAGGAAAATATTGGTAATGCTTCATCGCTGGTGACTAAAGTGATATTGGAGAACACACTGCAAGAAATCAGAGTTAGACACTCTCCAGGCAACAAATGGAGCAAATGTTGAAGTGCACAAATAAGCATACAAATTTTGCTGAGCTCAGGTAAAATGTGAAAAAAAACTATATGTCTGTACCTAGCATAGTTTTCTGTAATATATGTTAAAATCAGGGAAAGACTTTACGTTTACTCTGTCATTGTGTGAGTGTGTGTCTGTCTCTCTCTCTGTATGTACAAGTGTATATTTATTTACAATTTTCAAACCAGAAACAACAAAAAACTGCTTATTATGGAATGTGAAAGTGTAACTCGAAAAGTTTTAATATCTATATACTCAGTACAGCAGAACAACTTCAGAACATGCACCTTTCATGATACAGAAGATGTGCAAGCAGTATTCAATTTCCCTCACAGCGTTCTCCAGCATTTTCAGTGAAACCGTTTTCAATTACAATAATAATTCTGAGCTTCATTTCACCAAGAGAGGTCAAAGGAGTTTTATAAACAATGTCTTTAATGTGTTCCCACAGAAGGATATTAGGCAGCGTAATTCTGGGGAACAAAGAGGCCGCAGAATTTGTCCATCATGCTCAATCCAGCACCCAGGAAAATGCATGTCAAGAAACTCTCAGACAACATGAACCCAATGTGGATCTTATCAGAACTCTACATTTAGCTGGCAGTTTTCCAACTGGGGTAATAGATATAACTCTAGTATGTTCAGGTAGGTCACTTCTGTCACTGTTTGTTCACAGAGAAAAAGGGCCCCAAAACTCCAGAACATGACAAAGCACACCAGACATTCACTTTTGCACCATTTCTTTGGTTCTAAGGACTGTTATTGCCGGAGGTTTGGTGGAGAATTCACTCTCCGCTCCAATGGCGTGTGTCTCAAATAGCCTCTGGCAGTCAAGTCCAGCTCCTGGCTTTCTCGTGGCAGAACTGTTTAAACTGACATGAGAAGGGGCGAAGGCGAATATCTGGCACCTGAAAACCAGACACTTAGGGTAGATGAAAGGCACATTTGGTAGCTCATCTACTGCTGCTGGCGAGATTCTTCAGCTGCCGTGCATGGAGGGTGCTCCTCCTGGCCAATGAAGAAAGGTGCAAATGGGGTTGCCGCACGGAAAAGGTGGTAGAAAGGATAAAGCGAAGTAAACAGTCAAATCACATTACCTCTGGTCTTGAGGTCGGCCACATCCTAAGTGCACTTATATAAGGTGAAATACCTGAACTAGCTTAACCCAGAGGTTAAGACACTGCTGGCGAGGCTCTTTGGATGCTGCGCGTGGAGTAAAGCTCCTCCCGGTTAAGGAAGAAACTGCAGAAAAGAAGTAAGGGTTGCTGTGCGGCACCGATGTGAAAAGGTGAAGGAAAGGATAAAGTGAAGTTTAATTGGTATGTCCAGTAGTATCATTGTGAGAGCTACACATACCACGGCGCCTCTGCTCTAGAGGCCGGCCACATCCGAAATACACCTACACTGGTGAAATATGCCTAAACCCACATACACCAGGGGTGAAACTCGATGGCTAGGCATGTCACGCCACCTCCATTCTAGAGGTCGGTCATGCCTGATATACACCCATACTGGTGAAATATGCCTAAACCGGCTTAACCAAGGGTGAAACTTGAAGGCTACGCATGTCATGGTACATCTGCTCTAGAGGTCGGTCACGTCCCAAACACACCCATACTGGGATAATATGCCTAAACCAGCTCAACCCAGGGGTGGAAGTCACTAGTGGCAAGGATTCATCCTCCTGGACAAAAGCTCCATCCTGGTCACAACTAGGAAGGGTAGCGGCCACGACCACAAAATGCTAAAGTCAGAGACACTGGACCAGGGCAGTCTAGATAGGCAGCCACCTCTCACCCGGTGGGGATGTATGCGTATCCTAATCACGCTGAGGTTTTCCGGTGAGAAAGTCCAACACTGGACTGGATGGGCAACCACCTCTTACCTGGTGGTGATACACGGGTATCTCAAAACACATCAAGGTTTTCCGGTGAGAAAGTCCAACTCTGGCCTGGGTGAGCTACCACCTCTCACCCAGCGGGGGGTATACTGATATCCAAAACACGTTGAGGTCTTCTGGTGAGAAAGTCCAATTCTAGACTAAACTGGTGCAACGAAAACCATGGTGTCATGCAATCCCACTTCTGAGACCCACCAAGAATACAGGCTCAAGCCCTGAGATACTCTGAAACTATTGTGGTCCTCTCAGGAATCTCGTGTGGTCCTTTCAGGAACCACACGGAAGACCACGGGACTTAACGAGGACCACAGGCGTAAATTCTGTAGGATCACAGTGCGGTCTTGGTGGTAGAAGCAAACAAAGAAGAAGAAGAAGCACCATCTCTTTAAATTTTTTGAATCTTATCTTATCTTATATCCTTCCCGTGCCGTTAGACGTCACATAGGGCTCGCAAAGTAGTTCGCCAATTTTTCCTGTCTTCGGCGAGTCTTTCAACCTCAACAAAGGATTTTATGCCTGTTAACTTGGCCTCTCTTAATAATGTCCTCTTCAGAGTTTCACGCGGTCTGCCCCTTTTTCTTCGGCCTGTTGTGTTCCACTTGATAGCTTGTTTTGGGATTCTCTGTTCATTTCTTCTCATCAAGTGACCAACATATGTCCATCTCCTTTTCCTGATCACCCGTGAGACTGGTTGTTGTTCAGTCATCTGTCTTATCTCTGCATTGTTCTTGAATTCATTCCACTTGATGCCGAGTACTTTCCTTAGGCATTTGTTTTCAAAAGAGTCTAATTTCTTTTCTATTTCTTTAGTTGTTTTCCAGCTTTCGCATGCATAAATGAGGGTCTCTTTAAATTTTTTGAATGGCATGAGGATTTTCTGATTCCATATCTTGCAGTTGTGGCAATTTACCCACTCCGATATGTAAAACAAAGTCCCTAAACACGACATCCTAATTGCTATGGGGGACTTCAATGCTAAGGTAGGGAAGGATAATACCGACGTTGAAAAAGTGATGGGGAAAGAAGGAATTGACATGGTTAATCAGAATGGAGAAAGATTAATTGAAATATGTTTAACAGAGGGCATGGTCATTGGAGGCACAATATTCCCACATAAAGAGATACATAAAACAACATGGATATCTCCAGATGATAGAACTAGAAACCAGATAGACCATTTTTGTATTAGAAAGCAATACAGAACATCTCTCATGGATGTAAGGGCTTATAGGGGTGCAGATGTCAACAGTGATCACAACCTGTGCATAGGGAAAATAAAACTAAAATTGAAAAGTCAACACAAGAAATCAGTACACAGAAAGATAAACATCCACAGCCTACAAGAAGAAAATACTAACATTAATTTCAATCAGGAACTTGCCAATCATTCCAAAACACCCAGTGAAGTTGAGGAGATAGGTATAGATGAGTTATGGAATTCTTACAGCACAGCCATAATCACAGCAGCAAAAGTAAGCGCTGGATTGGAAAAACCAAATAGAAAAGCATGGATATCAGATAAAACATGGAAGTATATACATGAAAGACGAGCAGTCAAATTAAACATGTTGAATGCAAAAGCAGATCATGAAAGAGATTCGGCAAAAGCAAAATACAAAGACATAGACAAGAAAGTAAAAAGTTCAGCTAGAAGGGATAAAAGAGAATACATAGACAATATGGCGAAAGAGGCAGAAAAAGCAGCAAAAACAGGAGACAGCAAAACTTTATATAACATACAAAAGAGGCTAACAGGTACTATTACATCTAAAGAAAGACCAATCCTTAGCAAAACGGGAACACTATTAACATCAAATAAAGACCAAAAGCAAAGATGGGCTGAACACTTCCAAGAAATACTCAATCGACCACACCCAAAAGAATTGTTAAACCTTGAAACTGACTTACCAGCCCCACAACTAAATGTCAATCTAGATGAAATTGAATTGCATGAAATTGAAACAGCAGTGAATTTAATGGCTAACAACAAAGCTGCAGGTGAAGATGAAATAACAGCCGAGATGCTAAAAGCTATCAATAGTGACAACATGAGACAACTACAGAGAATGTTTAACAAGATTTGGAAAGAAGAAAAGGTCCCTTCTAATTGGAAGAAGGGAATCATTGTGAAAATACCAAAAAAGGGCAACCTTAGTGACTGTAACAACTGGAGAGGAGTAACCTTAATATCAGTTGTGTCAAAAGTATTTTGCAAGGTCATTTTGAATAGACTCAAAGATATAGTGGATACTGCAATGAGAGAAGAACAAGCAGGATTTCGAAAAGGGAGAAGCTGTCTCGACCAGATCTTTACTCTCAGAATAATACTTGAAGAACATATTGAAAAGCAGAAACCATTAATACTGAATTTCATAGATTTTAAGAAGGCATTTGATAGCATACACAGAGATTCATTATGGAGAATTTTATGTCTATATGGAATACCATCTAAAATTGTCAACATCATTAAGGACTTATACAATGGATATGGTTGTGCAGTCAAGACAGAAGAAGGGATGAGTGAATGGTTCCAGATTGAAACAGGCGTGAAACAAGGATGTATACTGTCTCCTTTACTTTTTGGGATTACAATAGACTTCATAATGAAAAAATGCTGCACAGGTAACACAGGTATTGACTGGGTACATGGGACCCAACTAGAAGATCTTGATTTTGCTGATGACATAACTCTTATCAGTAATAATGTGAATTCCATGCAAGAAAAAACAGATAGCCTATCTTCACTGGCTAGCAAAATAGGACTTGAATTAACAAGGACAAAACAAAAATAATGAAAATTCCCATCAATCAAAATGGAAAAATACACATAGAAGGGACAGATATTGAAGAAGTCAATCAATTTGCATACCTTGGCAGCTACATAGACCAGGATGGTGACACTAGAAAGGAAGTTAGGATCAGAATTGCAAAAGCAGCATCAATCTTCAAGAATCTTGAGAACATATGGAATTCAAAAGTTATAAGCACAAAAACCAAGTTAAGACTATTCAATTCAAATGTAATATCCACCCTCATTTATGCATGCGAAAGCTGGAAAACAACTAAAGAAATAGAAAAGAAATTAGACTCTTTTGAAAACAAATGCATAAGGAAAATACTCGGCATCAAGTGGAATGAATTCAAGAACAATGCAGAGATAAGACAGATGACTGAACAACAACCAGTCTCACGGGTGATCAGGAAAAGGAGATGGACATATGTTGGCCACCTGATGAGAAGAAATGAGCAGAGAATCCCAAAACAAGCTATCAAGTGGAACACAACAGGCCGAAGAAAAAGGGGCAGACCGCGTGAAACTCTGAAGCGAACATTATTAAGAGAGGCCAAGTTAACAGGCATAAAATCCTTTGATGAGGTTGAAAGACTCGCTGAAGACAGGAAAAATTGGCGAACTACTTTGCGAGCCCTATGTGACGTCTAACGGCACGGGAAGGATATAAGATATATATAAGATATAAGATATGTAAAATATTGTTTCATCAATAAATATCCAGCTGACTTTGACAAAATGTCATTGGGAAATTCGAAATGGCAGGATTTATCATTTTGGTTTTAAAGCCTGCACAATCTGCACTTTGTAGGCATTGTTGTGAAGGTAATTATGAGCAACTTTCCAAACAGTTGTTTGTGATACACCTAACTCCAAAGAAGCTCATCTAGCTGATTTTTGTTGGCTGTGATACAATGCTTCCTCAATTTGATTAACACTTTCCTGCAAAGTGCCCTGTTTTTCTGCTCCTTTTTAGTACAAAACACTACTAATCTCTTGAAATTTCTTTGCTCAACATCAGATACCACTATCTGAAGCTGGATCTCTTTTATACTGAGTCTTGCAATGATGTATTTTGATAAAAGTTGTTTTGAAAAACCAAAGTATGACACTGCTTTCTCTTGAGCTATGACATCACATTTTTTTTCCAGAAAAATATTATTGTCAAATAAGAGTTACACTTTCATATCCTGTATACATTTTCATTGTTGTTTCTACTTTCAAAATTTGAAAAAAAAAACAAAACATGCACACAAACATACAAAATCTATGTCCCATGACATGTGCATGCCACAAAGTTGTGAAGTGTTCATGCTTCTAGGATACTACAGTATTTAAGTTAGGGATGCCAGTACACTATCTGTTTTCCTAGGGAAACCCTGGGTACCCATTTTACTGGTTAGAATCTGGTGCTGGCTGGACTAGAAAAAAATTTGCCCCAAAATCAAATCTTCTGATCAGCAGGTAAGCGTTCTACCACCACCCCCCCCCCCCACACACACAGTGTACAAAAGTCCCCAAACACTTTAACAAATTTACTACTGGTGTAGTATATATCACAATAATTTCTGCCTCATTTTGAAGAGTAAGTCTGAAAGCTTTTAACCCAAACTACTTAGCTCCTTTCCATATTTTGCTGCCATGAGGCATTAAGTCAAATATGCTGGAACTGGGAGCAACAGACAATGACCATGCTCTCATTTAATGATCTTGTGATTTCTTTCTCTTGGGGTGCCAGTCAATGCTGACTGGAGTATAACAACAAAAGTCACTCTCATCACACCAGATATGCTGCGCTGAGTTTGATATGCTGTGTGGCTAGAGTTTGATGTCAGCTGCTCCACATGTGGGACTCATATCACACCAGATATGCTGCACTGAGAGTGGCTAGAGTTTGATGTCAGCCACGCCACATGTGGAACTCATATCACACCAGATATGCTGTGCTGAGTGTGGCTAGAGTTTGATGTCAGCTGCTCCACATGTGGGACTCATATCACATCAGATATGCTGCACTGAGAGTGGCTAGAGTTTGATGTCAGCCACGCCACATGTGGGACTCATATCACACCAGATATGCTGCGCTGAGTGTGGCTAGAGTTTGATGTCAGCTGCACCACATGTGGGACTCATATCACACCAGATATGCTGCGTTGAGAGTGGCTAGAGTTTGATGTTAGCCACACCACACATGGGACTCATATTGAGTCCATATGAACTCAGAACAAACTTTTTCAGATTTTCTCTTCAAATGTGGTATCAATTATTATAAAAAGTGTTATATCATGCTAATAATAATTTTTTTTTAATGTTCAATGACTGTCACATGGTGCCAATGACCCCATCTCCATAAAAAAGATTAGTGTTATGGAACAGAAAGCTAGAACCTTTGAAACTAGACAGATAAAAATAGATTTTGACTTGGAATGTCAAAACAATTATGAGATTTGAAATATGGAATATAAGAAACTTCTACAGACAAGGGGCAGAAAAAGAATTAGCAGATGAACTAAGTAGGTATAACATGGACATTACAGCATTACAGGAAATCAGGTGGCTTGGAGAAGGTATAACAGTCATAAGATAAATGGTACTAGTATACAGAGGTGTTACCAATGAAAAACATGAACTTGGGACAGGTTTTGCTGTCAAGAGAAAAGTACAGGACTTAGTGATGGACTTCAATGCCATTAATGAAAGAATCAGCAGCCTCCACATCAAGGGAACAAAGAAAAATATAATGATTAATGTGCATGCACCAACAGAACAATAAAACAAATGAAGAGAAGTACCACACACAGCGTAAAGAAACTAAAACACTTATTCACCAACAAAAATGACAATATATGAAAAACATGGTAAGCAAGATGCAGACATGCCATGAAAATAAGAAATGCAGGGAATTCTATAAAGAACTGCAAGCAATAAAGCAAGGGTATAAACAATCTCTGCAGAGCTTGAAAGAATGTAATGGAAACATGATAAATAATGAAGAGAAAATATGTATCAGATGGAAAGAATATTTTGAAGAGCTACTAAACTGTGAAGAGCCTATAAACACATTGCCATGTGAAGAAATACAGACTTGTGAACCTGAAATAGAGGAACTAGACTTAAAAGAAGTCATCTACACCATCATGCTCCTACAAAATAACAAAGCAACAGGCTTAGATGGAATTGCTGTGGAACTGATTAAGGAAGGAGGTCTAAATCTACATGAATAGATATGTGTACTAATACAACAAATATGGAGAGAAGAAAAACTCTCTAGTGAATGGAGAGAATCATTACTGATCCTAGTATTCAAAGCAGGCAATAAAAGCAAGTGTGAAAACTACAGAGTAATATCCTTACTACAAATAAGCTATAAAATACTATTATACTTTTAAACAGATTAAAATCATAAAGCGAGAACATACTGGGAGAATATCAAGCAGGTTTTAGGAAGAACAGATCAACAGTTGACCAAATATTTTATCTACGCCAAAAAGCAGAAAAGTACTGAGAATATGGAAAAGAAGTACATAATATCTTCATTGATTTCAAGAAAGCTTATGACAGCATAAACAGAAGCAGCTTAAGGAAAATTATGAAAGAATTTGAGATACCTAATAAATTAATCAATTTGACCAGAATATGCATGGAGGATGCACAAAATATATAAAGGAAGAAAGTCAGAACCCTTCTATATAAGAACTGGTTTAAAACAATATGATGCATTATCTCCATTACTTTTCAATCTAGTACTACAAAATGTAATCAGAAAAGTGCAAGAAGAAAGCAGTAAGAACAAGCTAAAATACTAGGATACACTGACAACATCAACTTAGTGGGGGAAACTATGCAAGAAGTCATCAATACCTGCATGCACTTGAGAGATGTGGCACTAAAACTAGGCTTGACTGTCAACCGAGATAAGATAGAGTAAATGAAGATATCAAGAGACCACAGCCAGAATGACCAGATTATATAAATGTTGAAGATATGATTATTAGGAAAGCAGAAACATACAAATATCTAGGCACAACCTTCAACAGAAGCAACCTAGTTAGAGATGAAATTAAAAGCAGAGTACTTTGTCTTCTTCAGCTTTCCGAGCCATTAAGGCTCATTACTGCAGATATAGTTCGCCTCCACTCCTCTCTATTCCTAATCTTCTCTCTCCAGCTAGTGACATCAATTTATTTTAAATCCTCTTCTATGTTGTCTTCCACCTCTGTCTTGGTCTACCCCTTGGTTTTGTTTCTCTCATCTCTTGTGCATACATAATTTTCATTTGTCTGTTGTATTTTTTCTACAAGAGATGTGGGAAGCAAGACCAAGGGGTAGACCAAGACAGAGATGGAAAGACAACATAGAAGCGGATATAAAAGAAATTGGTGTCACTAACTGGAGAGAAATTAAGAATAGAGAGGAATGGAAGTGAACTCTATCTGCAGCAATGAGCCTTAATGGCTTGGAAAGCTAAAGAAGATGTTCAGAGACTTTATGTACACCCTGTATACATCTCACAAAAATCAGATCATACAAAAATGAAAGTAAGGAAAATAATTTTTGATAAATTAATTAACTGGGTTCATTAAATAATTCAACAGCCAATAACAAACTGTTCTGTCATAGTTCATACTGAAATGTTGATATTAAAAAAAAATACTTTAAAAAATTTTGTCATAATTTAAACTTGATGATTAATGAACTTCCAAATGACCTGTTGCATCAATGGTGAGTGTGACCTCTGGCAGCCTCAATACACATATCAACATAGTATCTAACTGATGCAATAAACTTGTTCAAGTCATTTTGTGAAACTGCCGTCCACTAAGCCCATAGAATGTTCTCCAAGACAACAAATGTCTGGGGGTTGTTCAGGAAACAATAACTCTTCCTAAAACTCTTCCCAAACTTGTTCAATTGGGTTAAGGTCAGAAGAATGAGGAGGACAATGAAGACACATGATGCTTTAACTCTTTCCGTGCTGCAGGAAGAAACATGGATGTTCCGTTCGGTGCCGGAGTAAAAGCATGGGGCTTGATATGTATAGGGGGTATAGTTGGAAAAGTGAATGAAATACAATATTTCCATGTGTACTTATTATGTTTAAAAATAACTAAAAATGCATGAAGATTTCATAAACATTTTTTAGGTAAAAAGAACTAATGTGATGTTTTTAGACAATAATTGTGCTCTACTTAGCATCGGCTGGGTCTAGGGTACAGTACGAAATGTCTGAAATAACCTTCTCATTACTTCTCCAGTCGTCTAATATGCATAGATCTACTTGGGATACATTCAAGAACAGTGGTCTGGTCACAGGGCATGTCCATACCCCTATCTACCCCTATCTCTCTCTCTCTCTCTGAACCTTAAGTGCCCAGGGCACATGGGGCTTCCGCAAGGGTTTTCCACAAATGCCTGTCCTTTGCCTTTTTTTCTGCTCTTGCCCAGGTGAGCCTCTATTGCTCAACATCACCAAAAATTGAAATCTCTCTCAGAAAACTTCAATTTTCTCCCTCGTAACTAAGCACTCTTTGCCCATTTTGAAAAAGGTCACAGGGCATGCGCATTAAATGTTTACAATATAAACATTACACTGGTTGTTTAAAGTGAAACGAAGCATGGCCACATTTCTGGCTACCGGCATTACCCTCGGAACTCGGCAACACCAAATTTTTGGCTATAAGCATGCAAAGAGATAACATCTAACTCTCTACTTTTAATGTCTGTCCTATAGCAAGGTGCTATAATAAATTAAGCACCACACTGTCACACTGGAAGGTAACAAGGAGTCTGATGACCTCGTCCAAATACCTCTGAGTGTTCACAGTCCCCATTCCAAAGACTTACATGTTAGTAAATCCACCTGCACAGATACCAGCCCAGACCATCAAACTGCCCTCTTTGTAACAGTCATGTTCTACAACAACACTGTCAGTAAATCTCTCTACAATTTATTTGTCTCCTGATCCATCTATGACTATCATTAATCTAGATTCACTGCTAAGACAACATGGTGCCATTGATTTGATGTCATCTTATCCAGTTCAGACAAGTTAGACATTGAGAGGAATCCAAACTATGGGCATTCTTGAATGAAAGTCAACTTAAAGTCACTTCCTGATGATTTGAGTAGATGATGCTCATGACCCAGTCACTCCTCCTTCCAGGCTGTTTTGTAACATTTATGTAGTCACACATTGTTGTTTTCTTGTGGAAGACACCAGAAAATGATCATCTTTGATGAGTACATGTGGCTGACCACTCCTTGAATAGTCTGAAGGCTCTATGGATCTCACTTCTGTTATCTCGAAGTGTCCAGTAGCATCACTCTATGAAGTTCCAGCCTGTAGCATTCTTATGGCCTGTGAAATTTCCTGATCATTCAAACAACATCTGACTATGCAGGAAACTCTCTACTGTAGAGAGCGGAACAACAACACAACTCCTTCAGATCATCAGACATGTGTTTCGGCCCTTTAAACTCCTGACACTCTAAGGGGGATGGGCCCCTCTGGGTCATCACTCCCAGAGGTCTTGTGAGTTGTTGCCTTTTTTTTTTTCCCAGTCCTGGGAATGAACCCGTGATCTTCCAGTTGGCACTGCACTTTTTGAAGTGCATCTTTAGCGATTTAGCCATGGAGGACTGGTATTGGTTGTGGCAAATGAAATTATTTATGTTCCCAATGCTTGTTTCGCTTACTCCACAGCCAGCATGAGGCCTTTTCTGCTGTTTCTGAAAGGTTTCTCAATGCCCTTGCTCTTGCTTGTCCCTTTATGCCCAGTTGCTTACATAGGTCATATGCTGATGTTGCTATGAATCCTCTTGCTTCCACTTCTACAGCTATCACTTTTGCCCTGATTCCTGCTCCCTGCCTCAGTTGCTTGACCAGATCATTGTACTTCTCAAATTTGAATAAATGCTGTTCCTCTATTCTAGTTTCATACGGGACTGTAAGCTCGATCATTATTAATTCCTGTTTTTCTGCGGAGTACACTACAATGTCCGGTGGCATTCCTGTGTTCTTGATGGCAGTCGGATATTCTCTTCTTCCTGGAAGGTCCGCTATCACATCCGAGTCATTTGTACCATCTAGCAGTGATGGTAAGGGAATGTCCCTGATTTCAATATTTGATGTCGTACCAGCCCCTATGAAGTATTTAGGTGGGACCTCAACTCTTTTGCTATTATTTGCTTTATCTTTTGCCCTGTCTACGATGGCTACTAGTTCCTGCAGCACTCTGTTGTGCCGCCAGGTGTACCGTCCTTGCCCTAAAGACACTCTACATGCTGACAGCACATGTTCCAATGTTTGCCTTTCATTGCAGAGAGGGCACTTTGTATCTTCTGATACACCCCATTTGTATAGGTTGGAGCCTGTAGGCAGAAGGTCATAGGTAGCTCTGATGATGAAGCTGAGCCTCAAGGGTGCCATTTTCCAGATGTCATTCCATGTTAGTGATCTCTGCAGGACTTCCTCCCATGTTGTCCATTGCCCTTGTTGTGATTGTTGGACTGCCTTCTGGACCCGCTTGTCATCCTCTGAATTCCTTACTTCACTGATGATCATATCCCTTCTTTCCTTGCAGGAGGCCTTTGACCACCATTTGATTTCACCATGACCAAATCCCCTTCTGTTGGTCTGGGTGTACCCTATCACTTCTTTCAGCTCCTGCGTTTCCCTGGCTGTGGTCACTTCCTCACTTACTTTCCATTTTCGTTCAGTTTTAAGTGTTGGCTGCACTTCTCGTACCACTGGATCTGTAGATCCTTGTAGCATCATTGCCAGTCTTGTTTTTCCTACCTTGTATTCTTCAACCACAGATTTGAATGGTAGCTGCAGTTTGCTCTTCTTGCAGTACAGTGCTACATCAGTTAATCCTGGTGGTACACCCAGCCACTTTCTTATGAATTTATTTATCCTTCTTTCGACTGCCTCTACTGTGCTGGTACTTACTTCGTAAATGAGTAGTGGCCACATCAGTTTTGGAATCAGCATGAACTGGAGGCACCATATTTTGAACTTACCCAGTAGCCTGCTTTTGTCTATGATGCTCAGTCTATTCTGTGCCGTTTCTATAACCTGCTTCACAGCACTTGAGTCCTTCATGGATGCATCATATACTCTGCCAAGGCTCTTCACTGGCTCTTCCCCTACAGTCGGGATTATTTGATTTGCCAATGTGTATGATCTTTCTATCACTTTCCCTTTCATGAGTGACAGGCTTCTTGACTTTTTTGGCTTGAAGCTCATGCGGCACCATATGATGAGGCTGTCCAAACGCTCTAACATCCTTCGTGCCTGTGCTTCACTGATTGTTATTACTGTTGTGTCATCCATGAATGCTTTTAGTGGTGGCATTTGACATCCATTTCTGAATCTTGGGCCTTCTGCTGCTCCTGCTGCTCTCAGGATTACTTGCATGGCTAGTACGAACAGTATGGGAGATATTGTACAACCCACTGCAATTCCTACCTGGAGCTCGATCCATCTTGTAATATATACTGATGTTCCAAACCTCATGAGGAACCCTGTGAAGTACCTTTTCAGCATATTTGTGATTTCTTTTGGCACATGATACATGTCTAGTGCTAGCCATCTCATCTGGTGCGGTACTGAGCCATACGCATTGGCTAGGTCAAGCCATATTACCTGTAGATCTTGCTTTCCAGATTTTGCCTGTTGAATAGCTTCCCAAATCATTGAAGCATGCTCGAGACATCCTGGGAAACCTGGAATTCCTCCCTTCTGCACAGATGTATCAACGTAACCATTGTCTAGGAGGTATGTTGTTAGTCTTTTTGCCATCACAGAGAAGAATATCTTTCCTTCCACATTCAGAAGTGAGATCGGTTTGAACTGGCTGATTTCAGTGGAATTCTGCTCCTTGGGGATGTATACTCCATTAGCCTTTTTCCATTCTTTACATATGACTCCTCTGGTCCATGCTGTTCGTAGGAGTTTATGAAGCTTCTTTAGTACTTCAGGGCATCTTTTGTATAGCATGTAAGGAACGCCATTTGGGCCTGGTGCTGACTTGCCTTTAGCTTTTCTTACAACGCTCTCTACATCTTGTAAGGTTGGTGGGCTGCATTTGAATTTGCTGCCTGGTGCACAGGGCCACACTAGACCTTTCATCTGCTCGAGAAGTGTATGCTGATTTTTATCACAGTACGTCTTGCTCAGATGTTCCTTGAGCACCTCCTTACCTGCTTTCAGCGTACCTGATTTTGGCTGTTCAAATAACTGCTTGGCAAATCCGAAGGGATCTCTGTAGAACTTTTCTCTTGCGTATCTGGTTTCCCTCTTCCTTTTACAGTCTTTCAGCTCTGCAAAGGGCATTGTGCTAGGATTTTAGATGCTGCCAGACCTGCCTTGGTCCTTCTTTTTCTGATTCATGTGCTTTCTTGAACATTTTCTGGGCGTGGTTCTTCTGCTGTCTTATTGCTTCTATTTTCCTCTGTCTTCTGGAGTTTCTTGGTGTCACTTTTTCTCTTTTTGCCTGTTTGGTTCCAAACTCTTTGTGGCAGTGAAGATATATGATGTTACCAAATGCTTCCAGCTTTTGCTCCAGGTTTTTCCTCTTAGCTGTTTGTCCAGTTCTTTGCATAATCCTGCGTCTAGGTTTTCCCATATGCTTTTTGCACTTGCTGGTGGAAAGTTAATCTTGTCTCTGGTCTTGTCGGAGGGCTGCTTGCCTCCCTGCTGCCTGACTCAACCTGAATATACTCTGTACTGTGGATTATATCTTGACAGAGATCTTCTAATGTCTTATCTGAGACTGGCATCACAGTGCACTGTTGAGTATTGGGTAGCAAGGAACCACCACATCCCTTCTTCGTTCTGTGTATCTTCATGCCACGTTGAGTGTTAAATTTCCTGCCACAGATGCATGGATACTCCATCCTCTGTTCTGAACTCGAATTAATTGGGGCGGGCATGGTCGTTTCCGTATAGTCACCTGTGGATCCATCATTCTCCCCCCCTTTCGGTGAATCCTGGGGGCATTTCTTCTTTTTGGACTTTGTAGCAATAGTATGTCGGCTGACAGGGTTGCTGGCCCGGACAGCCCAGTTCAGGGACGCTTTCCCAGTGAGGATTCGGGTCTTTCCCAGTGTCTGTCGGTCTTTCCCTACTGTCCATCGGTCTTTCCCGATTGTCAATGGCATCACCATGCTCTATATGCAGGAAACTCTCTACTGTAGAGATCGGAACAACAACACAACTCCTTCAGATCATCAGAGGAAGTACCCCCCTCAGACAAGTGTTTCGGCCCTATTAAACTCCTGACACTCTAAGGGGGGTGGGCCCCTCTGGGTCATGACTCCCAGAGGTCTTGTGAGTTGTTGCCTTTTTTCTAGAGACTATCTCTAGTAAATCTTTACAATCAAGATTGGCTGCATTGCTTATCTTGACTTGATTTTGTTGTGGGTATATTTTTCTATACTGGGTAAAGCTGGGGCGACCATCCCCAACCCAGCGCGTCACAGGTGGCGGATGGTGAAAGTCCTCCAGATATGGAGTATCCCTGTGAATAAGGAGTTATCCAAATAAGCAGGCGTGGACCAACTGGCGGTAGACTCAGAGAGCGAGGTGGGGTAGTAGGTGCCTCAGGTGCTCAGTGAAGGGAATACCAGGCGGGTCAGAGGCGCCTTAAAACCTCTCGCTCCCGCTGCCTTGCGGGTAGGGCAGAGAGTCCAAAGGCTAGCGGAGAGTCCACACACAAACCGACAGAAGGCAACGGGAAACCACTGTTGTAATTCCCAAGAATAGTTATGCTTAAACAGAATAATCAATTCATCATGAACGACGTTAATGGATGTTCCTCTGGAACAGCCTCGTCTGGTAGGGCAGCTCACGAGCCACAGGTGAGGCCAGATCGTCATCAAGCTACTGGTGGCAAAACTAACAAGTTCAAAATAGCAACATGAAATGTTAGAACTTTATTCCAGGCTGGAAAATTAGAAAATGTAAAGATGGAAATGGAAAGGATGAAGATCAACATATTAGGAATGAGTGAAGTTAGATGGACAGGTGCAGGGAAGATAAACTCAGATAAATGTACAATAATATATTCAGGAAGTGAGAAACATGAACGAGGAGTAGGAATTATATTTGATGAACAAACGGCAAGGACAATTGTAGGATATTTGAACATCTCGGACCAAGTCCTGCTAGCCCAACTGAAAGGACAACCAATAAACATAAATATTATACAAGTGTACGCTCCAACATCTGAAAGTTCTGAAGAAGATGTGCAGCTATTTTATAATGACATAGAGACAGCACTAAAACACATAAAGTCACATGAAGTTACCATAGTCATGGGAGATTTTAATGCCAAAGTTGGTAAAGGAAGAACTTCAGACATCGTTGGTGACTATGGACTGGGGGAGAGGAATGACAGAGGTTATAAATTAATTGAATGGGCAAGAATACACAGCATGGTTGTAGGAAACACCTGGTTTAAACAACATCCTCAAAGACTGGCAACGTGGTGCAGTCCAGGCAAAAAGACTTTTAACCAGACAGACTACATATTAATCAACAAACGATTCCGCAATGCATTACTGACAACAAAAACCATGCCAGGAGCTGACTGCAATAGTGACCATGATCCACTCTGTGGAAAAGTTAGAATAAAACTAAAGAAAGCAGGCAGAAAAGAGAGAAACATAAAACTGAATACAGAACTTCTTAAAAATGACCAAGAACTGCGAGAACAATACAAAGTTATTATAACAAATAGATACAATGCAATAGCAAAGATAAATAGTATAGATGAACAATGGGAAATGTTAAGAGATTCTATCCACCAAACTGTTAAGGAGATAATACGACCAAAAAAAAGAAGCCCCTAAAAATAAATGGATGACAGACGACATCTTAGGACTGATGGACAAGAGGAGGAGGAGTAAAAATAACGAGAAAAAATATAACAAGATAAATAAAGAAATAAGACGCAAATGCAGAGAAGCAAAAGAAGTGTGGTTAAATAAGCAGTGCAGACAGATAAAGGACTCTCATATTAAAGACAGCAAAAACATGCACAAACGAATTAATGAACTCACAGGCAGGAAAACAAAATATACCACAGGATGCCTGAAATCGAAAGAAGGTAAAATGTTAATGGGAAAAGAAGACATTGTGGACAGGTGGACAGAGTATATCGGTGAGCTATATGGAGGAGAAAGACCAGAATTAACACCAGATACTGAAAACTGTGAGGGACCACCAATACTTGAAGATGAAATCATAGATGCCATCAAACACATGAAGAAAGGAAAAGCGACTGGGCTTGATAATATAACAATAGAAGAAATAGAGGCACTAGAGGAGACAGGAATAAAAAAAATAATAACCAAGTTACTGAATGATATTTACAACAGTGGTTATATTCCCAGTGACCTGATTAAATCCACGTTTATAGCACTACCAAAGAAACCAGGTGCAAAGGAATGTGACGACCACCGGACTATCAGCCTCTCATGTCACATAACGAAGCTACTTCTGAGAATCATTATGAGAAGAACAAGGAAAAAGATAAAAATGGAAATAGCAGATGAACAGTTTGGATTTGTTGAAGGAAAGGGAACACACAATGCCATTTATGCTTTACGAACACTAACAGAAAGAGCTTTAGAAGTACAGAAAGATCTCTATTTATGCTTCATTGATTACACCAAGGCATTTGACAAGGTGAAACATAATGAAATTATTAAAATGCTTGAAGACATCAATATAGATGGCAAAGACCTGAGGATTGTAAAACATCTATACTGGCAGCAAGAAGCAGCAGTTCGAGTTGAAAATAGAATTGGAAAATATCAACCTATAAAACAAGGGGTGCGGCAAGGATGTGTACTATCTCCAGACCTTTTTTCTCTGTATAGCGAGAATATTCTAAGAACAATCATCACAGAACCAGGCATAAAAATTGGAGGATGCAATATTAACAACCTTCGGTATGCTGACAACACAATACTGATAGCGGAGAACCAACAAGACTTGCAAAATCTCTTGGATAAAGTCGCCAAAGAAAGTGAACAGAAAGGCCTTACTTTGAACATCAAAAAGACAGAGACTATGGTTATATCTAAGAAACAGAATCCACCAGCATGCAGTATTAAATTAAACGGAACTATTCTAAAGCAGGTGCAGAATTTCAAATACCTTGGAGCAGTAATAACTTCAGATGGGAAATGCAGAACAGAAATTAGGAACAGAATAGGCCAAGCAAAGACTGCATTTCAGAGAATGAGAAACATATTAACCAACACATCCTTATCAATGAATGTTAGAAAACGAGTCCTAAAATGCTATATTGAACCTATCTTGTTATATGGAAGTGAATCATGGACAATAGGCAAGTCTGCACAAAAATCATTGGAAGCAGCAGAAATGTGGTTTATTAGAAGAATGTTGCGAATCCCCTGGACAGCAAAAATAAGTAATGAAGAATGTATGAGAAGAGCTGGAGAGACAAAAAACCTTGTCAAAAAGATAAGAGAGAGACAGTGTACTTTCATAGGACATGCAATGAGAAGAGGGGGCATTGAAAATATTATAACAGGAAAAATAGAAGGAAGAAGATCAAGAGGAAGACCAAGAGAAATGATACTGGACAGTCTGATGGGATGGTGTGAGAGGAGATCACTAACTGAGCTGATGGCCTGCATGAAGGATCGGATACTCTGGAGAAGCATAATAGCCAACGCCAGTCGGCACGCCACATGATGATGATGATGAAGAGAACAAATATTGTAGGATTAAACCTCGAAATTTTTATCAGTCTGTTATTTACAGGTATCCATCCATTCCAATAATGCTCTTTCTGTAACATTCTTCAAGATAATGGCTACACTTTCACTGTGTTTATTGTCTTCTCTTCCTGAAAGTAACACTGTTTGCTGTTGCTCCTGTTACATTTTTTTATCCTCCCTTCTTAGGCCATCTGCACTCACCTATTCTGAGGATGTGCAGTTTGTAGTTCCTCATTTCTTTAGTAATCTGTTGTAGCTTTTTCATTTCAGATATTGTTTTCACATTCCAGAAATCTACTTCATTTTCATATTTTTTTAGAACATCCACTGTCATTCTGCTGACTTTCTTTCAGCTTTCACCACTAGCAGTCATATGAGCTTCACACTTCGGTGGTCCATCTCCCAATGAGTTTTGATTATTTAGTGCTGTTTCTGTAACACAGTAAATTTTTTACATGACAGGGTTGTTGGCCCTGTGCAGAACTCCCTTAATCACCTCTTATGACATGCATGGAAGGTAGCAATAACTTTTTATAATGTCCAGGCCTCACAGCCACAGGGGTGTAACTTTTTTAGTTCACATGAAAGTATAAATTTCATGAACAGTTGCACATGGAAAATGAAAATTTAACATAGCTCTGTCACTGTAATTTTCACTCAGTTTTCTGATACAGCTCAGTCATCATCATCATGTGCCGTGGCGACTGGCGTTGGCTATTATGCTTCTCCAGAGTATCCGATCCTTCATGCAGGCCATCAGCTCAGTTGGTGATCTCCTCTCACACCATCCCGTCAGACTGTCCAGTATCATTTCTCTTGGTCTTCCTCTTGATCTTCTTCCTTCTATTTTTCCTGTTGTTATAATATTTTCAATGCCCCCTCTTCTCATTGCATGTCCTATGAAAGTACACTGTCTCTCTCTTATCTTTTTGACAAGGTTTTTTGTCTCTCCAGCTCTTCTCATACATTCTTCATTTGTTCTCTTACTTTATCATAATACAGTGGTCTGCAAAAACCAATGATAGCAATAAGGATAAACAAGAATTCCATTTCCAACTACAAAAAGAAATGGAGAAAATGCCCAAACATGACCTTGTAATATTAATGGGAGATCTTAATGCCAAGGTTGGAACAGACAGTATTTGCAATGAAAGAATCATGGGAAAGCATGATAGTGGAACAGTAAATGATAATGAAGAGAGACCAATAAATTTATGTGGTCTAAATGACTTAGTGATTGAAAGGACACTTATTCCATACAAGGAAATACATAAATTAGCATGGTATTTAACAAATGACAGTGACATAAATCAGATCATTTATTAATCAATGGTAGGTGAAGACATTCTGACAGAAATCAGACAGATCATATATTAATCAATCTGACAGAAATCAGACAGATCATATAATAATCAGTGGTAGGTTGAGACATTCTGAAAGAAATCAGACAGATCATATAATAATCAATGGTAGGTGGAGACATTCCCTACAAGACATGAACGTGAGAAGAGGAGCTGATGTAGGTAGGACCATTACCTTCTAGAAGATAGGATAAAAATCCAGATTAAAGGTACAAGACACAAAACAATAACACAAAAGATATTTGATGTTCACAAACTGAAAGACCTAATTATAAAAAGGCCTTTTTTTTTAACTTTTCCAATCCCCGAGTTTACAAGTTCTCACTCTTTTTCCCTTGTGCCAGATAATAAAAAGTACAGGTCCTCTTCAGCTTTAATTCCTCATTATCAAGAAACTTCCCAGTGGATACTAAGAAGCAATATATACATTGTAAATGAGAAATGTTTTATTATTTTACCACACTGATATACTAATGAATGCATCAGATGAAAGTTAAGAGACTGTCCTCCACTCTTTTAAAACAAAGTTTGTTGTTCATTCATTAGTTAGCCTGTATTCTTCACTCCCATAAATTAATGTATAATTTTACTGCAGATAAGCCTCCACTAGCCATATCCTTACAATCCTATGCTGCACGGCTAGTTCTGACAAAAGCTCTGTGATGGTTAATGATACAAGTATACAGGCATGCATGCACACTGAGTGACTCAATGAACATGCTAAGAGAAACTCCAGCTGGTTCTATAAGATAACATTGGTCAGTTGTTGCAGTTGACACAGCTCTAGCAACTAAACTTTATTTCAGCACTAGACCATGTAGGCATTGAAATGATACAGCAGATTCTTTGACTGGTTCAGTGATTGTAGAGGAAGGATGTGCAATGAATCTAGTATATATTATCAATGCTAAAAAAAAAAGCTCACTAAACAAAATATGCCTCTGATAATTGTGAACTCACATTCTTGACAAGAATGAATAGCTATAAAACATGACTTGTTAAAGTCACTGGATGAATGGTCAGTTAAGACAGAACAGGTGTGACAGTTAAGACAGAACAGGTGTGACAGTTAAGACAGAACAGGTGTGACAGTTAAGACATAACAGGTGTGACAGCGATAGAGATACTGAAGAGGGGATTTCAATACCTATAGATATGTCTGGGGTGCAAAGATGATCATTCTTTCTATCTTCTATTACAAAACGCTCATAAAACACTTTGACAGAATTGATATCTTCATGCTGTCTAGTGATCTGATATTTTTTTTAGCTTTCACTATTCACTCAAAATGATCCATATGGCACTAGAAATTCTTTCTCATTTTCATGGATGAAATTTTCCATCACAAAATGTTTTTCATTTTCTACACTTCACTTTTGCTTAGATCTTTAAAGTCTTCATTTGTTGCACCTTTAAGGCTAAATAATTTATATTTATGAATGATTCTAAACTCTTCATTTTTTGCTACTGCATTAATGTTACAAAAGAACAACATGAAAATTACGTACAGTAAAACAGAAGTTATATGGTTGTGGTACTCCAGATTCGCCAGGCCAGATATTGTCTATGTACCAAGCAATAAGAAAATGTATCACCGAGTCTATAAGCAGCATTATAATAAAGTCTAAAAGGCTGACATTGTCATCAACAACTGCCGGTCTGTGAAATGTGTCCCATCGGGCTCCTTCTTCTGCAAAGGTGAAATTAAATAATATTAATTCAGTTTGTTAACAATTTGTTTTTCTTGCAGTGTGGCTGCAGACTTGAGAGCTACTGATGCCAGAGTGCAGATGTTTTAGCTCAATCACTGAGTTACATGAGGAGTGTTTACAGAGACCAGATTTCATTCAAAGTGTGGACCTAATAAGACTTTCTGGCAACCTCTGCTAGTATTGAGAAGATACTGATCCCTACTCCATTAGGCAGAAGGTAAAATTCTGTTTCCATGCCATTAAAGCATATTGGGGTTATGGTATTAGGCCCATTTTTTCCATGACCTTCAGCATACATGAAAGTGTGAAGTATCACGCCTGGCCACATTTACGTTCCCAGAATGGTACCCATTTTTTTAAGCTTGGTCGACCAGAACAGCCTAATTTCTAGAAGCACCACCAAGGGGTGGGATGGTCTTATTCATCTCTCTCTTGCTGGCAGCAATCCCTACACAACTGCTCTACACTTCCTCTACAGTCGTCCAATTCACAGCTTATGGAAGATTATTCATTTTACATTTAATCCAGATATTGCAGTAAAACAGTCTACAAATATCTGAGGAATCTTGAAAACAAAAGATACTTTTCACCAACCTAACTACCTAAACAACTGAATATGATCAGGATCATACAATTAGCTTAATGTGCTGTGTCACACAAATATGCTTAATGACCATTAACTTAAAAAAATTAATATAAAGACAGAAACTGTACAAGAACAATGTGATTCTCTTAAAGAAAAATGTACAAGTAACACAATTTTATACTGAGGACAATAAATGAACAATCACCAGAAGTAAATAAAGATTTATAAATAAAGATCTACTTTTGTTTTACAAAGCATCATGACAGATATTAAAAATTTTTTAAAAGAATAAAAATAGGAGGCCACAATATCAATAACCTGAGATATGCAAAACAATGTCTGCTAAGCACTGATAGTGAAAGCAGTTCTCAGTAGGAAACAAGGTTATCAATACATACAAAGACACAAGCACTCAGGATCAGTCATGTAGGCTGCATCATCAAACACCCAAAACAGCATGCAGTAGCTCACTACTACATGGGACTCAGACTATCAAATCTGGTCCCACCAAACAACTCACAGCCACACCATTCTGATACACTGCCACCCTTCTACAAAATCTGCATTCAAGCCATCCACAGAAATGAAGCACTCATACACCATAAAACAAATTACATCTACAAACATTTAATCAGAAACAAAGCATCTCATACATCTCAGGATCAAAAGAGGTCAGAGATATGGCCTCTTCAACTTTAAAGAAACCTTCACAAACCTCTATTTTAAAAATATCACACTGAAAATGAGAGAAACTACATATCAGCTTATTTACAACATGACACCCATCACACAGAGAAAAGCTCAAAGATTCAAACAGACAACACCATGCCAACCATGCAGGAACAACATACAAGAAAAACACATTTTGTGAGTGCAATATAATCACACCTAGTATAGCAACACTACAGAACATAATAGAAATACACATAGAATACAAGACAGACATATACAAAGTTATCATGCTAAACATTATCCCTATAACTCAGCCGGACACACACACCAAGTTACTGGGCCTGCTCACAGAGTTCAGGTACTTGGTGTGGATGTGTAGAAACAGAGCTCGTTTCCATTCCTGCATGTTTAGTCTGGCCACTTTCTTAGGACTGTTTCAACAAAGAATAAGTAAAATCATGGACTGACACAGAGACAGAGACAGAGAGAGAGAGAATTTAAAGAAAATAACAAGTCTTCATGTACATCCATGGAGAGAAAGAGAAGGCAATGTCAAAACAAATTCATGTACATCTCCAGAGTGAGAGGAAGTATGGGAGAGGAAGAGAACGAGAGAGAGAGAGGAAGTGCTGCAAGAAAGTACTACTTTTGAGATAGGAAGGAAGATAATACCAAGCTGTTATCGTTTTTCTTTTGGAAGAAAAATTAAAAAACAAAAAACAAACAAACAAAAAACAAAAAAATACATAAATAAATTAAAACAACAAAAACACACGCACACACAAGTGTCACATGATGACAGTGACAAACATCACTCTTATGAGTTTTCAAAGTTGCACAGTGCAGGGTCCTGACAGACCACTCACTCAGTCTGAGACACACACAAAAAAAAGACTATCAAAGACAGCAATAAATGATTATCTTACATCATTCCGGTGCCTTTAAATGTCACATAGAGCTCGCATCGTAGTTTGCCAATTTTCTTGTTTTCCACAAGCCTTTCAACCTCATCAATGGATTTTATTCCTACTAATTTGGCCTTTCTTAACAATGTCCTCTTTTGAGTTTCATGTGGTCAAACTCCTTGTCTTTGGCCTGTTGTGTTCCACTTGATAGCTTGTTCTGGGATTCTCTGACTGTTTCTTCTCATCATGTGACTGATATATGTCCATCTCCTTTTTCTGATCACCCATGAAACAGGTTGTTGTTCACTCATCTGCCTTATCTCTGCACTGCTCTTGAATTCATTCCACTTCAGGCTGAGAATTTTCCTGAGGCATTTGTTTTCAAAAGAGTCTAATTTCTTGTCTTATTTCTTTAGTTATTTTCCAGCTTTTGCATGCATAAATGAGGGTGGATATTACATTTGAATTGAATAATTCTAGCTTGGTTTTTGTGCTTACAACTTTAGAGTGCCATATGTTCTCAAGATTCTTTAAGGTCAATGCTCTTTTCCAATTCTAATTTCCTTTCTGGTGTCACCATCCTGGTCTATGTAGCTGCCAAGGTATGCAAATTGGTTTATTTCTTCTATGTATATTTTCCTTCTTAATTAATGGGAAGTTTCATTAGTTTTGTTTTTTCCTTGTTAATTTCAAGACCTATTTTGCTAGCCAAGGAAGACAGGGTATCTGTTTTTTCTTGCATCAAATTCACATTGTCACTGATAAGAGTTATGTCATTTGCAAAATCAATCATTTCTAGTTCAGTCCCATGTAAATCAATGCCCGTTTTACCAGTGCAATGTTTTTTTCATAATGACAAAAATAATGTTAAATACACGTAGATAAAATGAAGACAAGACTTTTAACACAAAGGCTGAAGCATGTAATGTAATAAATTTACAACTGAATTTGTAAACACTAGTTATTAATTTATTCACTGAGTAGTATGTAAGCATGTATGGGTATAACAACGCAGTTTTTCTCACATTTCAGGGAATGATGAAGTAGGCAGATATTAGATGTTAGTGAAGGTTGCCAAACAGTTTGTTACTTCATCATCAGTTGTGTCCTACATCATGTGAGTTCACTACCTGCATTTTCTGGTTCCCAGAATTCTATAGTTGTGCCAAGAATGTTCTCAAAGAAATTCATGTATAAAAGAAAGGTCATGTTTGTAGGAAGTCTCTAGAGTGTGAGGTCAGTGTGGGTGAGCATCATCCCTGTGGCTGTGGGACCTGGACATTAGTCTGCTTAGTAAAGAATATAGTCACTGCTACCTTACATGCAGTCCATCTTTGTCAATAGATACTAAGAAAAGTCTTAATTTGCTATATTGAACCAGTACTACTACGAGGGTCAGTCATACCAAAAGTTGTGAGTAAACATTTTTTAAAAATCAGAATTTATAGATAGAGAAAATACAAATGTATCACTTTAATCTGCATCCTCTTCTTCACTTTTCAACATAATCTCCATTTCTCTGCACACATTTTTTCCATTGCTCTGCAAGTCTGAAAAATACCCTCCTGGTAGAATTCCATTCCAGCTGACCAAAAGCATTGCTTTCTGGATGTTCTCTCCTGTGTCATAGTGATGGCCTTGCATTTGTTCTTTCACAAAACCGAAAATATAGTATTACTGGATGCCAGGTTGGGGCTTTTGGCAGGGTGTATAAGAATTTCCCAACCTATTTTCTGAACGGATGCATCAGCAGCAGGCCATCTAGCTTACAACTGAGAGGCCTACAGGAGTGCTGTTAGGGTGGCAAAGTTCTGCAAGGGACATGCAAATGAATGAATGAATGAACTTTCTGAATTTCCTCAGTTGTCCAGGAGCAGAGTTTTTCTCACAGCTTTGTGATCTTCAGTCAACAAACGTGGGACCCAGCAGGCACAAACTTTTCTATAGCCTAGGGTTTCAATCATTTCCTGTATTGCATTGTGTCCTACTCTAATATTTACAGTGATTTCAGATACTATGACATGTTTGTCTTGTTTAATGACGTCAACCCTTTCCATGTTGCGTTCAGTGGAGGCAGTTCGAGGGTGATCTCTATGAGGCATATCTTGGATGGTCGTGTTTCCATCTTTGAAATGCTTCACCCACTTCCTAGCACTGCTAGCACCCATACACACATCTCTATAAACAAGATGAAGCCTTTGGTGAATTTCAGCAGGAGGGATTTCGAGGAACTCAATAAAAGCACGATGATGAAACGAAACTTTAGCTTCTGCCATTTTGTTTCTGCTCCATGTAGTCACATGACACATGATGATGGTGTCATGTGACCTCTACATGAAGTGCAAAGGATGCAGATTAATGTGATATTATTATATTGTCTCAATCTAAAATTCTGATTTTTGCTCATAACTTTCGGTATGACCCCAGTATATGGAAGTGAATCATAGTCACTAAAAACAATAACGAGAGCATTAGAAATGTGGTTCCTATGGAGATTGTTTAGAATACCTTGGACAGCCAAAGTAACAAACAAAGAAAGCCTGAGGAAATTCTATGAGAAATAAACCTTAATTAACACACTACAGGAGGGACATCAAGGTTTAATGGTCATATAATGAGAAGAGGAGGGATTGAAAATATTGTGACAACAGGGAAAATTGAGGGCAAGAAAGGGGGAGGCAGATCATGAGAAAATCTTTGATGGCTTGACAAAATGTCAAGGGAAAGGCACAACAACAGAACTGATGAAAAACTTGAAAGATCAGAAACTGTGGAGACATGGTTGCCAACGCTTCCAGACATGGCACATGATAATAAACATGCAAGTCATAAGAGATGACTGAGAGGGTTGTGCACAGGGCCAACAACCCTGTCATGTAAAAATTTAGTGTTATGGAAACAGCACTGAATAATCAAAACTCATTATGGGATGGACCTCTAGAGTATGAACCCCATGACTGATTGTGGTGAAAGCTGAAAGGACGCCAGTAGCATGACCACAAAACTGGAAATTAAGATAAGGTTTTGGAATGTGAGAGCAATGTATAAAATGGAAAATTATAAGAGATTACAACAAAAATAAGGCACTTCTAACCTGTGATCATGCCAAAATTTTTAAAAATCGGTACAAATATACCTGTCCTTTACCTTTTGGAAATGCCAGTTTTCTCATTATAACTTCGGTACTATTATATAGTCTACAAACATCAGCAGAAAGTTGATGTCTGTGAATATTTTTTGTCTATCTTGTGGAGAGATTTAATCTTTAAAAAATGCTCACATGCTGAATAAAAGTCAAAACTAGCTGATTCTTCTCCAAGCAAACTGAGAATCATCAGTCTACTGGCTTGATTATCCTCCAGCCAATTTCTCTGGTTGCTTATTCCTAGGTTGTATAAGCTAAAGCCCTTCTCAGCTGGAGCACTAGACACAGGAATAACCAATACTGTCTGGGCTAATATTGGAAAACCTAGAAACTGCGCAGCTATATTTTTTATTACAGCAGCACACACTGTGTCAAAGCTGTTTAAACCATATCCCGCCAACATGTGTGTTTACTGTTGTAAATCTTGTAAAGCCCATTGATGACTGTAGCATAATGATGTCTCAGCTCATTAAACTCATTTGTTGCTCACCGATAAAGTTCATTCCTGATAGGAGGGTATCACTCAACATCAAACAGTTCTGTCATAGAAGAAACAATAGTAATTTGGCCAGAAGTTAACCTTGCACTTATGGAGTCAATGAGTTTTTGAATAAAATTTTGCCTGACGCTTTGAAACGTTTGTTGAGTATTTAAATGTGTCAACGTAGCACCATCAAAAACAATACTTTCACTATCCAGTTTTTTTTAGCTAACTCCTTTGAACCAGGAGTTACCAGTAAAGCATGGAGTGCACTTTTAGTACTGTTTATCATAGGTTCCACAGTTGATAAGTTCACCAAGCCTTTCTGAAATGTCAAATTCAGTTTCTCTACCACTGGAATGACATCAGAAAGCATGTGTATGTCATAGCAATGAATGAATGCATATTGCATGTACAAAGTAAACCTGCAGTCATTTGATAACTCTGCTCTCCTATAACAAATCAGGATATTTTAATGTAGTATTTATCTTTTAAGCATGAAGGAAACATATTAAAAAATAAAAGAAAAATATACTACATGAAAATCTACTTATTTCATAACAAGAGCACAAGTTTATGATACAAACTTTCCACTCATTCAACACATAAGAAGCTCCTTTTCTAAGACTTCCAAGAGTGAGATCTGCCAGGACAATTCCGGATAAGAATCCAACACTGATCTGCCACCATGTGTGCATCCCATCTTCCTTGCTATCTGGCTTCCACTGTTTTTATGTCTTGGTGAAATCTTTCACTCTTCGTTTAAGTCGCCAAGGTTCTTTGGAAAGTGATCTAAGTGACTGTGTGGATTTTAACGCTCGTGTTACAGCCATGTTTGTTGAAATGAAAGAGCATATCCTCTACTAACTGTGTGTAGTTGTCTGCCTTCTTGTTGCCAAAAAAGCTTTTCACAACAAAAACAAATGACGTCCAGGCACATAATTCAATTTCATTCATGAAATCTGGGTCATTTATATGTTGTCTGATCTGTGGACAATTGAAAATTCATGCTTTCAGTTTTTCCATGGTATGTCCAGGTAACTTATGCACTATGTAGTCAATGCATGAACTATCTTTATTCAAAGCCTTTACAAACTGTTTCATCAAACATAACTTTATATGTAGTGGTGGCAGTATGAATCTATCTCGTGCTACCAAAGGTTCACTGATTTCATATTGTCCTCCAACCACCATATATTCCCTCGGAGGCCAATCTCTTCTTGCCCACTGTTCATATTTGACTCTACTATCCTAAAGGCATAAATAGCAAGGATGCTTTGTGTAGCCACTTTGTTGACCAAGAAGAAAGTAACCATCTTCAAGTCTACACAAATCACCCATGTTCTTGGTAATTTATCTTTTTCAAGACTCTTTCACTGTGGTGGAATGACCAATTAGAACAAAACCATATTTGTTGCCGTTATTTAAAAGAACATATTTCATACTACGTTTTGAACTGTCGATGAAAAGACACCACTCACTTGGGTTATATTCTGAAAGACCAATTTTCTTTACAAGGTTTCCAATGTCACCGTAGAATACTAAGTTATTGTCTTCGGTAAAGAATGGCAGCAAATCATTTTCTCTCCTTCCATAAAATGTCATTTTCATTCCAGGCTGAAGTACATTCTTTTCCTTTAGTCTGGAGGCAAGCAATTCAGAAGACTCCTTGGAAAGATTTAAGTCCAGATCAGATCATTCAATTCATTCTGATCAAAATTATCAGTAATTGAAGTTGTTTGGAATTCACTGTCACTGCCCCCACTTTCTTTACCTTAGGCGATATCAGACATGTAAAACTCATCCTCAGATTTCAAACTGGTAACATTTGGGAGTAGCCAAGTTAGCAGCTGCAGAAGGCATATTTGCATATCACACCTTATTTCACAATCACAGTTTTTGCTCAATGACTTGCACCAACAAACTGATTCAACATTTGTTTGAGCCAAAGTTTATGTGTGAGTACACTAAATGTGAGGCCATAATAACTAACATCCTTTTTCCATTTGTCATTGACCAATTTCAAGAAAATTGAAGAATGCAAAATTTGTGACAATAATGACAGATGCCTCACATCAAAGGCCCCAAATTGTCAAACTTTTTCAATCATATCAGCATTTCTGGCAGTCTTTGGATGACCACTCTTTGTGTGTGTCACTCCCCACCTTCACAAAACTGAGAAAATCATTTGAAAATATGAGTACAGGACATAGTTTCATCACCATATACACTTTTTAATCTTTGGAACGTTTCCACAGTGGTTTTTCTGTTTGAAGCAAAACTTAACATTTGCTCTTTGCTCCATGTTTTGACACAGTACTTGCACAGACCTATCTGATCTCATGTATGTACACACAAATGTCACCCTACATTTTGCACACCATACTAGTACATGCAGTTTTTTGTAGCATTCGCAGTGGCACTGGTACCATATCTTTTTTGTTGCACCTTGTAACAAAGACTGTAAACAAAATGTAGCACAGATCCTCTTATTAATAAGTAAATCAAACTTCAAAGTTCAGTATTATTATTATTTAAAATCTGAATGGAACCATGCCAACAAAAAAGAAATCATCCGTGCATTTATTTCTCCTTCACGCTCCAAGTCTGAGGACCTTTGATGAAGACCTAAAAATAAATATTCTATGTACATTAGGCTTTAAAATTAAGTCTTGATGGTCCACTATAATCAAAGATATTTAAATGGGGTCTGTGATAAAGAGCAAATAGATGCACCAGCAGCAGGTAATCTTGCTTACAACTGAGAGGCCTACAGGAGAGCTGTTAGGGAGGCAAAGTTCCGCAAGGGACATGCAAATGACTGACTGACTGACTGTGATAAAGAACCAGTGTATTGGATAATAAATGCTATTAAACATTGCACTCTGCAAATAAAATATCATCTCTTCCATTATGACACTAGTAAGACTAATGGAGTTTTAATTTTGTCTTGCTTATTATCTTAATGGAAGGAAATTTTGCTGCTGCTTCTGGAAATGAGAAGCTACTGATCGAGAGCTGTAACACAATAATAGGACCTACCTGTTCCTTCATACATCCCTATACACAAAGCACCAAAGCCCATGCAGAGTTGAAAAGAAGGCTTGCACCAAGTTTATCAACTCTAGTCAGGTCATCATACATTTCACTAAGGACTGAATATGGGATATAGAATATGAAAAACAGGACTCCTGAGATAACTGCTGCAATATTGGCTGAAAAGAGAAATTTTTGTTGAAACTAGTCTGAATTCAGAATGCATCAATGTTTATTAGCATTTACAAATAATAAATTACGGAACATCTATCACTCTTCAGAAAGTAAAACAAATAAAGAATCTGTGGAGAGGAGCAGACAGAACCACAAAAATAAGATTTTTAAGGGCGTGCATCTTTCCCATCGCAACATATGCCTGTGAGACCTAGACACTTAACAAAACAGCTGAGAAGCACATAAATGCCTTTGAATGTAAATGCTACAGAAGAGTTCTCCAAATATCGTGGACACAAAAAAAAACAAATATATCTATACTACAAGAGCTTAATATTGAAGAAGGCTGGTTAGTAAAGAGGATTAAAGAGAGAAAACTTAAATATTTTGGACACATTAAACGTCATGATAATTTAGAGAAGACCGTATTGGAAGGATACATAATGGGAAAAAGAAAAAGAGGAAGACCAAAACGAAGATGGCTGCAAGACATCGTTGACGATCTTGAAATGGATGCAACAGCAGCAGGCCATCTTGCCCACAACCGAGAGGCCTACAGGAGTGCTGTTTGGGAGGCAAAGTTCCGCAAGGGACACGCAAATGAATGAATGAATTAATGAAATTACGAAATGACAAAGTAAACTCTAGTATGCCAAACACAGATACTTTTCAATATAAAATATTCTAAACATACCATTCTACAAACCTTATGCACATGATCAGATTAAAGACATACATTCTGCAAAAAGTCAACAACAGTTTATCATATGTATACATATATATGATAAAATTAAAGAAGTTCTGCAAAAATTCCAACACTATATCACGGTTTTTCTTACAGAAGAAGAGCTAAAATACTACTTTGTAATCTTCCATATAGGTAGTATCCTAATATACTACTCTGTAACCTCCCATACAGATAGTATCCTAATATATTACTTTGTAATCTTCCAAATAGATAGTATCCTAATATACTACTTTGTAATCTTCCATACAGATAGTATCCCCCCACTCCACCCCAACTAGTTTCTTCATTCCTCACCTGGTAGTTGAACTTTATATGTTCTAAATTCAGTCTACTTTTCAACAAAAATTAACTTGTATAAAATGTATGTAAGCTGGAACAGCACTAATTAGTTCTTCGCTGAAATATCCCATACTACTAAGACTGAACTATAAAATAATGCTTTACAGGAGATATAATATCAACAGCATACTCATACTGTACCTTTCTGAACAAATGTGCTGACCATAAAACAAAACGTAATCAGAGCAATGGCATAACAAATCATAAAGATACAGAACAGGCTGGCGTCAGAATGTGCTAAAACTGGAGCATCTCCCACAATATGAAGGCCAAGTAACAATGAAATAATTATTGTAGCAGGAAATACGTTGACACAAATTGTAATTAACCATGAGATCCAGTACGCTGCCGAACTAAGGCCCATCAGCTTCATCGACTCCTGTGAACAAGATAAACTTAATTGTGGAATATGAAAAAATCTCACAGCATTTGCTTTTATAATCACAATATTTTTGTATTTGAATCATAAAACATGAGTCTCTAGTGTACAGCTAAGGCTGGATGATTTACTTTTTAAAGTTGATTTCTACAGGTAAAGCACAGCAGAACAGATTACTTTATTTCAAAATGTAACATAATCCATCAAAAATTAAAATAGTATTTTTACTTCAAATCATAAAAAGCTTTATTGCACCACAAATTTCTATTATTACACATTTTTTTATAAATGAAAACATAAAGTTTTGCAAAAGTTTAGAGACTCTAAATTTCTGAAAATTTGTCCTAGTGTTCTGAATGTTAAATATTAATATTTCCTCCTTTTTTGTGGTCAAAGGATGATGATAACTTTAAACTATTTCATTGTCAGAAAAATACCCCCCCTCCCCCAAGTATGAATATTTAACTCTCTTGCTCTCACCCTGTGCTGGAATAATTCCATTCAGAATATTACCAGGTAAGAGGTGTACAGTGTTTCATATATTTAACAGTTCATTATACACCCATTATCTTATATCTTACATCCTTCCCGTGCTGCTAAACATCACATAGGGCTCGCATCGTAGTTTGCCAAGTTTTCTTGTTTTTTGGCGTACTTTTCAACCTCATCAAGGGATGTTATTCCCACTAAATGGCCTCTCTTAACAATGTCCTCTTTAGAGTTTCACGTGGTCAACCCTCTTTTCTTCGCCTGTTATGTTCCACTTGATAGCTTGTTTTGTGATTCTCTGATTGTTTCTTCTCATTACATGACCTACATATGTCCATATTTTCTGACCACCCAAGAGACAGATTGTTGTTTGCTCATCTGTCTTATCTCTGCATTGTTCTTGAATTTGTTCCACTTTATATCGAGTATTTTCCTTAGACATTTGTTTTCAAAAGAGTCTAATTTGTTGTCTATTTCTTTAGTTGATTTCCAGCTTTCACACACATAAATGAGAGTGGATATTTCATTTGAATTGAATAATCTTAACTCATTATACATCAAAGTAAAGATTGATTTATTGAACTTTTAACAGCTGAAGATGGGCACACAGGCCTGCCTGATATTCTGTCCTTTATCATACAACTTTCTGTTTCAATCTTCATCAGTACAAATATGTAATGCATATGACAAACATCATCATCATCATCATCAGGTGCCGTGCCGACTGGCATTGGCTATTATGCTTCTCCAGAGTACCCGATCCTTCATGCAGGCCATCAGTTCAGTTGGTGATCTCCTCTCACACCATCCCGTCAGACTGTCCAGTATCATTTCTCTTGGTCTTCCTCTTGATCTTCTTCCTTCTATTTTTCCTGTTGTTATAATATTTTCAATGCCCCCTCTTCTCATTGCATGTCCTATGAAAGTACATTGTCTCTCTTATCTTTCTGACAAGGTTTTTTGTCTCTCCAGCTCTTCTCATACATTCTTCATTACTTATTTTTGCTGTCCAGGGGATTCGCAACATTCTTCTAATAAACCACATTTCTGCTGCTTCCAATGATTTTTGTGCAGACTTGCCTATTGTCCATGATTCACTTCCATATAACAAGAAGGTTCAATATAGCATTTTAGGACTCGTTTTCTAACATTCATTGATAAAGATGTGTTAGCTAATATGTTTCTCATTCTCTGAAATGCAGTCTTTGCTTGGCCTATTCTGTTCCTAATTTCTGTTTTGCATTTCCCATCTGAAGTTATTACTGCTCCAAGGTATTTGAATTTCTGCACCTGCTTCAGAATGGTTCCGTTTAATTTAATACTGCATGCTGGTGGATTCTGTTTCTTAGATATAACCATAGTCTCTGTCTTTTTTATGTTCAAAGTAAGGCCTTTCTGTTCACTTTCTTTGGCGACTTTATTCAAGAGATTTTGCAGGTCTTGTTGGTTCTCCGCTATCAGTACTGTGTCGTCAGCATACCGAAGGTTGTTAATATTGTATCCTCCAAATTTTTATGCCTGGTTCTGTGATGATTGTTCTTAGAATATTCTCGCTGTACAGAGAAAAAAGGTCTGGAGATAGTACACATCCTTGTCGCAACCCTTGTTTTATACGTTGATATTTTCCAATTCTATTTTCAACTCAAACTGCTGCTTCTTGCTGCCAGTATAGATGTTTTACAATCCTCAAGTCTTTGCCGTCTATATTGATGTCTTCAAGCATTTTAATAATTTCATTATGTTTCACCTTGTCAAATGCCTTGGTGTAATCAATGAACCATAAGTAGAGATCTTTCTGTACTTCTAAAGCTCTTTCTGTTAGTGTTCGTAAAGCATAAATGGCATTGTGTGTTCCCTTTCCTTCAACAAATCCAAACTGTTCATCTGCTATTTCCATTTTTATCTTTTTCCTTGTTCTTCTCATAATGATTCTCAGAAGTAGCTTCGTTATGTGACATGAGAGGCTGATAGTCCGGTGGTCGTCACATTCCTTTGCACCTGGTTTCTTTGGTAGTGCTATAAACGTGGATTTAATCAGGTCACTGGGAATATAACCACTGTTGTAAATATCATTCAGTAACTTGGTTATTATTTTTTTTATTCCTGTCTCCTCTAGTGCCTCTATTTCTTCTATTGTTATATTATCAGGCCCAGTCGCTTTTCCTTTCTTCATGTGTTTGATGGCATCTATGATTTCATCTTCAAGTATTGGTGGTCCCTCACAGTTTTCAGTATCTGGTGTTAATTCTGGTCTTTCTCCTCCATATAGCTCACCGATATACTCTGTCCACCTGTCCACAATGTCTTCTTTTCCCATTAACATTTTACCTTCTTTCGATTTCAGGCATCCTGTGGTATATTTTGTTTTCCTGCCTGTGAGTTCATTAATTCGTTTGGCATGTTTTTGCTGTCTTTATTATGAGCGTCCTCTATCTGTCTGCAATGTTCATTTAACCACACTTCTTTTGCTTCTCTGCATTTGCGTCTTATTTCTTTATTTATCTTGTTATATTTTTCCTCGTTATTTTTACTCCTCCTCCTCTTGTCCATCAGTCCTAAGATGTCGTCTGTCATCCATTTATTTTTAGGGGCTTCTTTTTTCGGTGGTATTATCTCCTTGACTAAACATGACTAAACTGAAATAACAAAACTAGAATAACAAAGTTGAAATGACAAACCAATTACATTTCACTCTCATCCACATACTCAATGTAGAAATAACTAAGCAACCACAAAATTACTCTCCCAGTCTTACACATCAATGAATATCTATGAAGGTACTTAAAAACCGAAGCAAAATATGTTTATACCTTGTAAGTAATAAACTATGCAAAAAATAATATAAGTAAAAAAACAAGACATGCAAAAAATATAAACTCTGAAAATGAAATGAAAAATGTTAACTTACCCTAATCTGATAACAAGTACCGAATTAGTCTCATAGCATTCAAGTTTGGAAATCTTAAATTCAGTTATAAACAAATTTTGTGAAGAATTTCAGCCAGATTTTGTAAACCTGCCGACTTTACACCACATATACAAAATGACATTAAAATTTTCATTAAAAATATCTAGTGTTTCCTTTCACTGTTTGGTACAAATTAAACTACGAGGGGGGTTCAGAAAGTAATACACCACATCATTTTTCTCAGGAGCTGTTTATTCAAAAAGATGAAATTTATACATAATATACATGGATATGTCATGTAAACATCAGTATTATTCAACATAATCCCATCAACCTGTACGGCTTTACACCGGCATGAAACAAGTGCATATATTCCTAGCCCGTATCAGATTTTCTCTTGATTATGTAGCCATTTCTTCGATGCACGAATCACTTCTTAATCATCTTCAAATCTTACCCATAAGAGCACATTTTTAAGTGGACCAAACAGATGGAAATCAGAGGGTGCCAAATCAGGACTATAGGGTGTATGGGGTAGTACAGTCCAATTCAATTTGGTGATTGCTTCCCATGTTGCCAGACTTGTGTGAGGGCATGCATTGTTGTGAAGGAGAAACAGGTCTGCTGGATTCTTGTGCGGCCAAACTCTGCGAAAACGTTGATTGAGTTTTTTCAATGTCCTAATATAAGTTTGCGAATTGATTGTCTCTCCTCTAGGTATAACATCCACAAAAATCACACCTCAATGTCTCAAAAAACAGTGATCATGACCTTTCCAGCTGGGGGAGTTGTCTCCAATTTCTTTCTTTGTGGTGATTGTGGATGATGCCACTCTGTTGACTGTCTTTTTGTCTCAGGTTCAAAATTATGTGCCCAGGTTTTATCACCTGTTATGATCTTAGCCAACAGTTTGCTCCCTCAGCATTGAAACGCTCCAACAATTCAGAAGAAATTGCTTTCCTTTGCAATTGTTGGTCATTTGTGAGACTTCAAGGAACCCATCTTGCGCAAACCTTAGAAAATTCGAGAGCTTTTATAACTGCATTTGCACTACCATTGCTGACTGACAGCTTTAAGGCCAACTGTTAAGTAGTGATACGCCTGTCAGTAAGAATAATGCCCTCAGCACATTTCAACACTTCCTCTTTGGTGGCTGTGACAGGACGTCCACAGTACGGCCGATCATGCAGCTCCTTATCTCCACTTACTGATTCTTTGATTCTCTGAACCCAGTGACTGACTGTACTCCTGTCAACTGCAAAACTTCCATACACATCACATAGACGCTTGTGAAAGTTCACAACAGTTTCCTTCTCTGAAATGAGAAATTATATCACAATTCACTGCTTATACTGCAAGTAGCTAACATGGTCTATTTCAATGGTTAGGGCAGCCATATCCTTTGACCAGTTTCGGTGCAATTCGGTTCACACAACAGGCACATGCCATATTTAATCTTCATTATTAGCTGAAAAAAACGATGTGGTGCATTACTTTCTGAACGCCCGTCATATAATAAAAGCACAACCAAGAGACACATATTCATACATTTTCAAATGCATGTTTTAATTTTTATGTGTTTTTTTTTTAATGTGGAAAAGATGGACAATCCCTCCTCATCACAGCATATGATGACTCTGAATATTCTAAATTTTTTAAACTATGAAATGAGAATGTCTAGTTCTTACTAAGATCACACAGCTTATAATCACTGTCAACAATAATTCCAAATAAATTTAATGCATTAGATATACTTCTTCTAGACTGTTTAGAACTAAAGGAAATGCCACCCATCAATTCTAAACATTACTATACTGAAATATATAAAATGGTGGATTCATTAACAAATCAAATTTTAAATCACAAAATAGCTACTGAAAGTAAATCACTTCAATATTTAAAAACATGGATTTCTATTGGCTTTGCAGAGATATGCATTATGAATCTTGATTCATACCTGAACTAAGAGTATTTTGGAGCAAATGAATGATGAAGATAACTGACGGGTCTTATCTATACTGTTCAAAAAAAAAAAGAAATGCAACAAATATGGTGTTGCAATTTAAACTGAAGTTTGCTGATTAGACAAGGGCAAATTACCTGAAACATTCATTTGGACATCAACTTCACATGCTGACCTGAATTGTACTCAGCAGATGATTCATGAGCACAGAAAAGTGACACTAGTCATAACAGCATTTTTTGACAATAACTCATGACAGGTTCACAAGAATCCCATGAAACTTACTGAACACAAAACTCACTGACAATGTTATTGAATGCCCATAAAAAGATTGATTGATGCTCTCAAATCAATTCATTTGAAAATTCAATGTGCAAGCATGGCTCATCTCACTACAGAACAAGGACTCATCATCATTGGACGTTTACAGACTGGACAGTCATAAAGTGTAGTGCCAGATAATTTAATGTGGTTAGAAGCACCATTAGTCACCTTTGGAGATGATTTCAAGAAACTGGCTTAGTTGCAGACTGGCCATGCAGTGGAAGACCTATAATCACAACTCCTGCCGAAGATCGCTTCATATGGCTGCATCACCTCAGGAATCGATTTGCATCTGCATCCTCAACAGTCCAGTCAATGATAGCAGCTCATCAAATTTCAGATCAAACGGTTAGGAACCAGCTGCATGATGCTGGTCTTTGGGTTAGAAGACCCTACCTGTTATTATGGACCGGCATCGCCAGAACCGACTGCAGAGGGTGAACCAGCATTGTCAATGGACTGTTGCAAATGATTGGAGAAGAGTTTGGTTTAGTGACGAATCATTCTTTCTGCTCCAGCAACACAATAGATGGAGAAGAGTTTACGTACCGCAGAGTCCATGAGCACTACACCTAGTACTGCATGGATGAAGCTCCTCCACATGGTGGTGGAGGTGTACTGGTGTGGGGAACAATCAACTACATGGGAAGAAATGACCTGGTACAAATTGAAGGACACATGAATGCCCAACAATACGCTGATGAAATTCTTCGTCCTTGCATCTTTCCACTTCTGGCTGCACCAGGATCGATTTTTCAGTAGGATAATGCTCGACCTCATGTGACACAACTCACCACCCAGTTCCTCACTGACAATAATGTCCAGACCATTCTGTGGCCATCCATGTCATCAGATATGAATGCAACAGAACACTTATAGGATGAACTCAACAGGCAAGTCCGACAGTGACACGTGGCGCCAACCAACCTCTGACAGCTGTCTCTTTCACTGCGAAAAGAGTGGGCAGCCATCCCACAACAACAGATGAAATGGCTAATCGGATCCACATCAAGGAGATATTGTTCTCTGATACAGGCCAAAGGAGGCCATACACCTTACTGAAATGGAGGCCTCAGTCGCAAAGAATAAAAGTACAAACCAAATTTAATGAACATCATTTCATTGCTAAAGTCTTAAAGTTTCTTCAGGCCAAGATTGAAACATTAAGTCTGTAAAATAAAGTTTTTATACAAGTTTGAAATTTGGTATCAATTACGACTACAGTAGCGTTGTGTTTCCTTTTTTGAACAGTATATATTAACATGCCAGTACATTTAAAACTTCACTGACAGGTCTCATCTATAATAATATGCCAGTACATTTTAAAGTCTCAAGCAAATTTTGAAAAATTTTAAATGTATCATTTAATATGACTATTTTTATAGTTAGGCTGAAAATTTTGAGGAAAATTTTAAAAAAGGCTGCTAATGACTGTAAGCAAATACCTCTCTTCTACATGTAAAACATATCTGAATGTTTCTGAACTTTTTCTTACAAGTGTGCAAACCATTCAGAACTATAAAATTTCTTTTATCACAGCATTTTTCTTGACACTGTTGCCTTTTAATAATTTTCATAAATTTGGTACACCATCATATATGCCGCAGCAACATATAATGTGTTCATGTCACACAGGTGAATACAATAAATGATGTTTGTTTTTTTGCCTGTCTGGCACAGAATACCTCATATGATCACAACATAAAGCTTCATTACTACACTATACAGACAAAACCTGCATATCTTCACTTAATTCATTTAAAGGCTTTTCTAAAAAAAAATTCATAAATTAATACAAACCACTGATGTGGTAAAACAGCATATTATTATGTCATCAACAATGCCATCTTGTAGTAAAGGGTTATCAGTTTTAGTCAATTCCAAATTTCATTAAAATGATGGACAAAACAGGAACTAACAGTGAGGATGACAATGATATGCACATGACATACCCATTTACACTGAAAGCATGTGCAACAAAAACAGATTTGTGGCATACAACTAAAAACCAAAGAAAATTATACAGATCAGCTGTAATGTTAGATTCATACTGATGGCTTTTTTCATAAGAATTCAAAGTGGTAGATATGACATTTGGAGTAAGTGGTCCACACTGATTATGTCTTTTCACATCTTTTTTTTTCCCCAAGTATAATAATTATCATGTGATCACCACATGTCACTGTTATACAAAACATACAAGGATCATACTTAAAGTCTTGGGCAAACATATTTAAAAATCAGAATTTATAGATAGAGAAAATATAAATGTATCAATTTAGTCTGCATCCTTTTCTTCACTTTTCAACATAATTTCCATTTCTCTGCACACATTTTCCCCATCACTCTGCAAATTTTTAAAATTACCCCCCCCCCCTTTCATAGAATTCCGTTCCAGCTGACCAAAGGCACACATGCACTGCTTTCTGGAGGTTATCTCCTGTGTCACAGTGATTGCCTCACATTTGTTCTTTCACAAAACCGAAAATATGGTAATCACTGGGTGCCAGGTCCAGGCTATAGGCAGGGTGTGGAACAATTTCCCAACCTATTTTCTGAATTTCCTCAGTTGTCCGGCGAGCAGAGTGAAGCTGAGCGATATCGTGGCACAGGATGAATTTATTTCCAAGGCGTTTATCGCACAATGCATGACAGAGCTTCTTAAGTGTTTCCACATAACGAGCAGCATTTATGGTTTCATTACGCTTGAGAAATTCAATCAGAATGCACTGCTCTGCATCCCAAAAAACTGGTTCCCATAACCTTCCTAGCTTTCTTCTTGGTAGGAGAATTGAAATGGTGCCATTCCATATTCTGCTGTTTTGTTTCAGGTGCATAATGATGGAACCAGCTTTCATCACCTGTCACAATACTCATCAAAAATTCACTGCCTTCATTTCGATATCTCTGAAGAAGGTCTTGAATGATGGTTTTTCTCACAGCTTTGTGATTTTCAGTCAACAAACATGGGACCCAGCAGGCACAAACTTTTCTATACCATAGGGTTTCAATCATTTCCTGTACTGCATTGTGTTCTATTCCAAGATTTACAGCGATTTCATATACTGTGACACATCTGTCTTGTTTAATGACGTCAACCCTTTCCCCATTGCATTCAGTGGAGGCAGTTCGAGGGTGACCATGTTTCCATCTTTGAAATGTTTCACCCACCTCCTAACACTGCTAGCACCCATACACACATCTCCATAAACAAGTTGAAGTCTTTGGTGAATTTCAGCGGGGGGGGGGGGGGAATTCCTCTTTAACGAGAACTCAATAACAGCACATTGATGAAATGAAAGTTCAGCACCCACCATTTTGTTTATGCTCCATGTGGTCATGTGATATATGATGGTGATGTCATATGACCTCTACATGAACTGCATAGGATGTAGAATAAGGTGAATCATCATCATCATCATGTGCCGTGCTGACTGGCGTTGGCTATTATGCTTCTCCAGAGTACACGATCCTTCATGCAGGCCATCAGCTCAGTTGGTGATCTCCTCTCACACCATCCCGTCAGACTGTCCAGTATCATTTCTCTTGGTCTTCCTCTTGATCTTCTTCCTTCTATTTTTCCTGTTGTTATAATATTTTCAATGCCCCCTCTTCTCATTGCATGTCCTATGAAAGTACATTGTCTCTCTCTTATCTTTTTGACAAGGTTTTTTGTCTCTCCAGCTCTTCTCCTACATTCTTCATTAGTTATTTTTGCTGTCCAGGGGATTCGCAACATTCTTCTAATAAACCACATTTCTGCTGCTTCCAATGATTTTTGTGCAGACTTGCCTATTGTCCATGATTCACTTCCATATAACAAGATAGGTTCAATATAGCATTTTAGGACTCGTTTTCTAACATTCATTGATAAGGATGTGTTGGTCAATATGTTTCTCATTCTCTGAAATGCAGTCTTTGCTTGGCCTATTCTGTTCCTAATTTCTGTTCTGCATTTCCCATCTGAAGTTATTACTGCTCCAAGGTATTTGAATTTCTGCACCTGCTTTAGAACAGTTCCGTTTAATTTAATACTGCATGCTGGTGGATTCTGTTTCTTAGATATAACCATAGTCTCTGTCTTTTTGATGTTCAAAGTAAGGCTTTTCTGTTCACTTTCTTTGGCGACTTTATTCAAGAGATTTTGCAGGTCTTGTTGGTTCTCAGCTATCAGTACTGTGTCGTCAGCATACCGAAGGTTGTTAATATTGTATCCTCCAATTTTTATGCCTGGTTCTGTGATGATTGTTCTTAGAATATTCTCGCTATACAGAGAAAAAAGGTCTGGAGATAGTACACATCCTTGTCGCACCCCTTGTTTTATAGGTTGATATTTTCCAATTCTATTTTCAACTCGAACTGCTGCTTCTTGCTGCCAGTATAGATGTTTTACAATCCTCAGGTCTTTGCCATCTATATTGATGTCTTCAAGCATTTTAATAATTTCATTATGTTTCACCTTGTCAAATGCCTTGGTGTAATCAATGAACCATAAGTAGAGATCTTTCTGTACTTCTAAAGCTCTTTCTGTTAGTGTTCGTAAAGCATAAATGGCATTGTGTGTTCCCTTTCCTTCAACAAATCCAAACTGTTCATCTGCTATTTCCATTTTTTATCTTTTTCCTTGTTCTTCTCATAATTATTCTCAGAAGTAGCTTCGTTATGTGACATGAGAGGCTGATAGTCCGGTGGTCATCACATTCCTTTGCACCTGGTTTCTTTGGTAGTGCTATAAATGTGGATTTAATCACGTCACTGGGAATATAACCACTGTTGTAAATGTCATTCAGTAACTTGGTTATTATTTTTATTCCTGTCTCCTCTAGTGCCTCTATTTCTTCTATTGTTATATTATCAGGCCCAGTCGCTTTTCCTTTCTTCATGTGTTTGATGGCATCTATGATTTCATCTTCAAGTATTGGTGGTCCCTCACAGTTTTCAGTATCTGGTGTTAATTCTGGTCTTTCTCCTCCATATAGCTCACCGATATACTCTGTCCACCTGTCCACAATGTCTAAATAAGGTGAAACATTTTTATTTTCTCAATCTACAAATTCTGATTTTTTTTTAAAATTTGGTCATGACTTTTGGTATGACCCTTGTAATAGAATTTCCATAATTTTTCAATAAAACTCTATGAACACTGACAGTTGCATGAAATTAGACATCTCTAGGCATCATATGAGATCTGTGATAAATAAAGATTCATGCAGCTGTAGTCAGAATTTTTTCCTCTGAAAATTATAATGGCAAATCAAAAATTTGTCATGTTTTTTCCAATACCCTAACTCTGGTTAGATAAAGATAAATAAGAGAGGGGTTCAAGATCACTCAACTTTGATCTTACAAAAATACCAAAACAATAGGGTATAGAAGTGAAGAACCGTTTCGAGATACTGATGGCTGTACAGGAGGAGACGACACAAGATGAATTGGCTATGCTTGCTAGAGATATCTTAATAACAGCAGCTAAATATATGGTTCCAATTAAGGAAACACAAAGGAATGAATGGATTACAACAGGCACACTAGACTTAATAAAGCAATGTACAGAAATGAAGACAAAATGAAAAGTGACAAATAAAAATAGAGAGAAATAAAAATCTTTAACAAAAAAAGTAAGAGAAGACATAAGAAAAGACAAAAAAACAATACATACACGAATGTTGTGAAAGAATAGAAGGGCATCTGAAGTGTTAAAGAGATAGTGAAATGTTTAAAGAAAGAAAGACATTGATGAGAAATGTCACACCTAAGCTAAATGTAATTTGTGATGAGATAGGAAAGACCTTGACAGAGACAGAGGAAATACTAGAAAGATCCAAGGAATATTGCAGAGGAATGTATGGTACAACTGACTGTGAAAGCAAATAACAACAGTGTGAATTATTATTCGAGGAGAAAGAACCCAAACCGGCAACTGAAGAAGTTTTATAGGCAATAAAGAATCTGAAAAATGGTAAATCACCAGGATGTGATGAGATAACAGCTGAACTTATTAAAGCAGGAGGAAAGGAATGTGTTACAATATATCATGCACTATGTAAAAAGATATGGCATTCAGGTATTTGGCCAGAAGAATGGAAAAGAACTATATTCATACCACTGCCAAAAAAAGGGTAACTTGAAATTATGCACAAACTAAAGAACCGTTGCACTGATTATTAATGCCATTAAAATTCTGTTAAAAATCATAATGGGTAGACTTCATAAGAAAATAGGAGGAATCAACATAGTCCATGTTGGTTTTAGACAAGGAAGAGAATATATATATACATACGTATATATATATATACATATATATATATATATATATATATATATCCATGCTGTTAAACGTTACATGGTTGTTTGACAAGTTTTCCCATTTTCAGCGAGTTTTTCAACTTCATCAAGGGATGTTATGCCCACTTCTTCTGCGTTCGAGGTTGTTGGTCAATTCAGATCCTGATCCCTGTTCACATGGCAAAGCCAGCAGTCCTCTCCAGATCCTGATAGGAGCCCCAAAGCTTTTGCCCCAGGATTGTGACCTCTGGTCATGTCTTGTACCTTAGGTCTGCATGGTTTGGGCACTCTTGTGGGATATGTTCTGTAGTCTGGACTCCACTGCCACATGGACATTTGTCTGTGTGAGACATTTTGAGTTGATGCAGGTGGCTCAGTAGTCTGCAGTGGCCTTTTTCTTCTTCGTTCGCTTCTACCACCAAGACCACCCTGTGATCCTACTGAATTTACACCTGTGGTCCTTGATAGGTCCCGTGGTCACCCATGTGGTCCCATGAGACCCCCGAGAGGACCACAAAGGGTTCATAGTATTGCAGGGCTTGAGCCTGTATTCTCGGTGGGTCTCAGAAGTGAGACTGCGTGACACCGTGGTTTTCGTTGCACCAGTTTAATCTAGAGTTGGACTTTCTCACCAGAAAACCTCTGCATGTTTTGGATATCAGTATATCCCCGCTGGGTGAGAGGTGGTAGCCCATCCAGGCTAGAATTGGACTTTTTCACCGGAAAACCTTGACATGTTTTGAGATACCTGTGTATCACCGCTGGGTGAGAGGTGGTTGCCCATCCAATCCAGCGTTGAACTTTCTCACCGGAAAACCTCGCTGTGATTAGGATATGCATACATCCCTGTGGTTGCCTATCTAGACTGCCCTGGTCCAGTGTCTCCAACTTCAGCATTTTGTGGTCATAGCTGCTATCCTTCCTAGTTGTGACCAGGATGGAGCTTTTGTCCAGGAGGATAAATCCTCGCTACTAGTGACTTCCACTCCTGGGCTGAGCCGGTTTAGGCATATTATCCCAGTATGGGTGTGTTTAAGACGTGACCGACCTCTAGAGCAGAGGTACCGTGACATGCGTAGGCACCAAGTTTCACTCCTGGTGTAAGCCAGTTTAGGCATATTTCACCAGCATGAGTGTATATCGGACATGACCGACCTCTAGAGCAGAGGTATCATGATATGCATAAGCCATCAAGTTTCACCAGGCCGGTTTAGGCATATTTCACCAGTATAGGTGTATTTCGGACATGGCCGGCCTCTAGAGCAGAGGCGCCGTGGTATGAGTAACTCTCACCGCGATACTACTGGACATACCGATTAAGCTTCACTTTATCCTTTCCATCACCTTTTCACATCGGTGCCACACAGCAACCCTATTTGCTTTTATGCATTTTCTTCCTTGGCCGGGAGGAGCTCACTCCACATGCTGCATTTGAAGAATCTCGCCAGCAGTGTCCTAACCTCTGAGTTAAGATAGTTCAGGCATTTCACCCAATATGAGTGCACTTAGGATGTGGCTGACCCCCAGACCAGAGGTGCCGTGATCTGACTACTGTTTACTTCACTTATTCCTTTCTTTCACCTTTTCCACACTGGTGCCGCAAGGCAACCCCATTTGCACCTTTCTTCCATGGCCAGGAGGAGCCCTGCATGGCAGCCGAAGAATCTCGCCAGCAGCGGTAGATGAGCTACCAAACGTGACTCTCATCTACCCAAAGCATCTGGTTTTCAGGTGCCAGATATTCGCCTTCGCCCCTTCTCCTGTCAGTTTAAACAGTTCTGCCATGAGAAGGCCAGGAGTTGGACTTGACTGTCAGAGGCTATTTGAGATGCATGCCATTGGAGTGGAGAGTGTATCCTCCACCTCACCTCCGGCAATAACAGTAGTGGCCTGTCCTTAGGCAAAAGAGGATGGTTTGCTAATGTTAGGTCCACTAAACTATGTACTCTTTAGAGTTTCATGTGGTCGACCTCTTTTTCATCAGCCTGTTGTACTCCACTTAAAAGCTTGTTTTGGTATTCTCTGATTGTTTCTTCTCATCACATGGCCTACATATGTCCATCTTCTTTTTCTGATCACCCATGAGACAGGATGTTATTTGCTCATCTGTCTTATCCCTGTGTGAGGGTGATATGGTCAGTATCACACCTGGCTGCCTTTCCTTCCCCAACTCCAGAAGAAGTTGGATACCCATTTCTACAGCTGAGTGACTGGGGTGATTCCAGCCAGATTTGAACCCCTGACCTTTGCCATGAGAAACCAGTGCACTAACCACTTCACCACTCAGACGCCCATACAAGAATGTAGACTGGAATAATTAGTTATTAGAATGACAGCTCTGATTTGTTCTTACGTGTAAGGAATGTGGTTTTATAAGTTATTTTTTTTAGTTCCAGTGTCAGCAGCATTAATTCTAATTAGTTAACCATCCAGAACTTTATTCTTCATGTCATGCTTTGTAATATGATATATTACTTCATATATCAACGCAATCATATCCATCATAATTGTGTAGCATGCAAATAAACTTATCTGCAGATGATCAGCACTTCAAGATTGGATGATCTGCTATTGTTGTATGTTTATAGCTACTGTTATCTGGGTTGTCAGTACATATGTGCATTGTGTTTAGCATCCACAGTCGATGATCAACATCATTATCAAGTTATATACCACTGCGGCACTCATACTGCTAAAACTGATGCTGTTCTTAGCCACAAGTAAATATACTTTTATACACCTAAAAATGTTACAAACAGCATGCAAGTTACTTATGCTATAGTTTAACATAAAAAAATGGACATTTAAAAGTGTCAGAAGCAGTCACACACAAAAACTGAAGGTTTAAAGAAACAAAATTTACATATGAAAAATTCTGAGTTCAATATTTCATAATTAACATGCAAACACTGATGATCAAATGTATCACACTTAATACGCACATACAAAAACAAAGTAAAATGTTACAGTTACCTTGAGTTTTCTCTCCTTCTCATGGACCAAATTCTTGGTGCTGATTACCACAACTGGAAGGAAGCTAAGCACAAGGAATAAAGGGAATAATCCCTGTAAAACAAGTGGAAATGGACTACTTGAATAGGGTGGGAATGCCATGCATTTTATATAAAGACCAAAACTTTTTATCAATGTTTGATTAATTCCTTTCCTGCCTGCCCAGTAATTTGCACAGCCTTCACCAATGGCATGTTGAAAGAACACCACTCCACTAGTAGCATACAATGGATGAGAACAGCCTGAAATTATCATAAAAGACATTAACAGCCTGAAATTATCATAAAAAACAATCGTTAACAGCCTGAAATTATCATAAAAAACAATTATTAACAGCCTGAAATTATCATTTAAAAAACATTATTTTCAGTGTCTACAGCACAATATAAAATCAATTTATTTTTGCTTCATGCTTTACATACTCTCTGGAATTATCAAGAAATTATAACAAAATTATTCTGGTACATGACTGCTCACATAAAATGAAAGTTCCTGTGTTTATAGGCTGATATTTTGACTAACAAAATTAGCACATAAAGGACAGTAAAAAAAATTTTCACTGCTGGCTCGAATTCTGACCGATTGTTGATTGGTTACTGTTAATTTATGTGTCTATTAATTACATTCAAAGGAAACATGAGGGAAAAAAATTATTTTATACTTTACTGATTATAAAGATTATTTTTGAAGTTTCTCACCATGACATAAAAACTGACAAATGATGTTCTTAACTCTTATCCTGTCATAATTACTTAGATCTGTATAACTAAAGCTTATTTAATTTTGCACAACTACAGTTATTATCTATAAATGACTGAACTGCTTCCCTTAATTTGTATTCACATTTCTGTCTATACTCACTTTCTGCACCATCTGTCTCAAAATATCGATATGTATGGTCTGTATTCCACTCATAATTCTTCTCTTTACTAGGTCGTATTGTGAAACTCACATCATGGGGTAATTCTGTAATTGTGCTGGGTACATCAAACACTATCAAGTGACTCATGAAGTCTGAATTGAACAAATAAAACTGAACACCTTCAGACTCTGAAGCAAAACTGTGTGTGGAAACTGAGGAAGCAGGATAAAAGATGAAAACAGAACTATACTTGCCATGTTATTATGGGCATTTTTCATGTAAGGTTTTGAAGCAGGTAGATATCAACTGTTGTGTGTTTTGCCAAGCATCATTCTCACATGGCTAATTCTACCAATGATGCATAAGTCAGAACCTCTGTCTTCAGTGTTAATCTTCTGTTACTTCATGTCCTTTTTTTTCTAGTTTGCCAAAAGTTTTAGCTGCCTTTCCTGTGTACTGATTTCTTCATCCAGCACTTCATATACCAGCATAAACGGTCTGACAATTTATGAGAGATTATAATGTGTAGTATTTAAGCATAACAGCTTTGGCCAATTCCTGTGGCTTTTCTATGCAAATAAGCATAAAAATGCAAGCATTGAAAAGCTTTGCAGAGGCAGCAGAAAGAAACTCATGCTTGATCTGTCACAAGCACAAAGCTGTGGAATGCCTAAACTCTTTACTATTACTTCTACTGGCTCAGCTAAAGTATGATTTGAAAATACTATAATGAAACACTATAATGAGAAGAGAAGGATAAAGACATAGATATCAAAAAAGCTACTTCTCATGAGATCAGTACTTCACAGATAACAGGATGGGCATGTTTATATTCCCATTAGAATGTCTTTATCACTGGATAAAACCAGTGATTGCATTAACTGGAAATTAGGGCCAAATTACCAATAATAGAAACAAAAACTTTTGGAGGTTGTTTCTTACTGTAACCAGTTTTTATAAAATCAAAGAACTAGTAAAAAGCAACCAGCGAAACTGGAGGATAACTTGGCAAGTAGACTGATGATGCTCAATTTGCATGGATGAGTATCAGCCAGTTACTCATATCTGGTTCAGCATATGAGTATTTTGTAAAGATTAAATCTTGCTAGAAATAATATAAGAACAAAATTTCACACAAACATTTAATTCTTGGTAACATTTGTAAAGTGTGTTTAATTTTACATTAAAAAGTAAAAAAAAAAAAAAAAGTATAAGATAGCAAACACTGTATTGGCAAAACTGGCATTTCAGAAAATAACTTATGCAAAGTGAAAGATAGGGTACACTTGGACCAGTTTAAAAAAAATCCTAGTGTGATCACATTTCATGATGTATAATAATAAAATGATATAACGAAAAATTTGATACATTATTACACCAATGTAATCTAATTACATTATTACACCAATGTAATCTAATTATTACACCAGTGAATCTAATAGTTAACAACAAAGCTGCAGGTGAAGATGAAACAACAGCTGAAATGTTAAAAGCTATTAATACAGACAACATGAAACAACTACAGCAAATGTTCAATAAAGTTTGAAAAGAGGAAAAAGTCCCTTCTAAATGGAAAACCCTAGTGATTACAACAACTGGAGAAGAGTAACTTTACTATCAGTTGTGTCAAAAATATTCTGCAAAGTTATTCTGATTACAATTCAAGATACAGTGGATGCTGTAACGAGAGAAGAACAGACAGGATTTCGAAAAGGGAGAAGATGTCTCGACTAGATCTTTACTCTAAGAATAATACTTGAAGAATATATTGAAAAGCAAAGACCATTAATCCTGAACTTCACAAACTTTAAAAAGGCATTTGATAGCATACACATCACTTGTGACCTCTACAATGGATATTTTTGTGCAGTCAATACAGACGAAGGAAGGAGTGAATGGTTCCAGATGGAAACAGACATGAAAGAAGGATGCATATTATCTCCCTTGCTTTTTGGAATTGCCATAGACTTCATAATGAAAAAATGTTGCAAAGGTAAAACGGGCATTGATTGGGTATGTGAGACCTAACTGGAAGATCTTGATTTTGCAGATGACATAACTCTTATCAGCGACAATATGAAATCAATGCAAGTAAAAACAGATGCCCTGTCTTCAATGGCTAATAAAATAGGACTTTAAATTAACAAGGATAAAACAAAAATAATGAAGGTTCTCATTAACAACGAAGGACAAATATACTTAGAAGGAACAGCTATTGAAGAAGTAAACCATTTTGCATATCTCGACAGCTATATAGACCACAATGGTGATACCAGAAAAGAAGTTAGAATTCGAATTGCCAAAGCAGCATTGACCTTCAAGAATCTTGAGAACATATGGTATTCAAAAGTTATAAGCACAAAAATCAAGTTAAGATTATTCAATTCAAATGTAATATCCACCCTCATATATGCATGTAAAAACTGGAAAACAACTAAAGAAACAGACAAGAAATTAGACTCTTTCGAAAACAAATGCCTAAGAAAATACTTGGTATAAGGTGGAATGAATTCAAGAACAATGCAGAGATCAGACAGATGAGCAAACAACAATGTAGTGGGAAACTTGGACCTTGGCAAGTATAGCAGTGAGACTATAATCAATGTGAACCAAGAAGCAACAATACTAAACAGAATGAGTACTCAAATAGTGAAGCAGTTAGATCCAATAACTCACAGATCTTTGGAAGTCACTCCCCCAAGGAGTGTCAGAAGTTAAAAAATATGAAATGACTGACTGACAGGGTACTTCCTGATGACCTGAGGAGTTATGTAGTGTTTTGCTCTGTAAGACAGTTTTCTGTGTGTGCAGAGCAACATCATAATAAACTGTTTCGTGACTGTACAGTATTACATCCAGACACTGGGTGAGACAACATACTAGCATTTACTGTCTGTGCCGCCAATAACATTTCTCTTAAATTTTTTCTAACATTACTCATTGCTAAATTATAAACAATCAGGCACACAGGAATATACAAAACATTTACTCACCATTGATATCAAGATAATAATTGACCTTGTTCTCCACGTATTTCATAACTTTATCAAGTTCTGAATTACCTGGGGTATATCCAACAATTTTATTCATAAAGAGGAAACTGACTTCCTGTTCCAAGTGGTATTTTGGTTGGGGATGTTCTGTGGCCTTGACTACCATGCGAAGCAAGACAATGAGAAGGATAAGAAGAACTGGAAGGAACATTTCAATGAGCGATATACAGCATCTTCGCTTCTGCAAAAGGTAGTTCTTCCACAACAATGTGCACACTTGAAGTAACAGACCCATCTTGGCAGATTTTTGTATGTTGTATGATCTTCCAGTCTAATATATTTTTTAGATTTTTTTTTCACTTTGTATTAATCTTGTCTGTTCTGGCCAATTCTAGGAATAAAGTGAATTAAATAAATGAGGGCAAATGTGAATGTATCTCTGTTTCATAGTTTACTGTGCAATTCTGATGACAGGACACTTTAGATTTGGTGAACACTGCAGACCATTGTCTTCAATATGTAGACCTGCAGCAATGCCCCATCATAAAATTAAGTCTGCAATACAAAACTAATAGTTCTTTTGTTCATACATTTCACTGTTCATCATGTCCTGCCCAAGTCCTTCATGACATGTGTCAAGTTATGTCTCAAATCCTGCAGTTTCAAATCAAGTCTCAGGTCTTGAGTGTAAATGTTAAGAGTGACTGTTGCTTTTATCTACAAAATTAGTAGTACTAAAACTGACTGACTGCCTTATTCACAAGTGACTGTTGTAAACTGAAAAGTTAGGTACAACAGGTTAAAAACAAAGGACAGTTTATGTTTTATCTGAAGAGATGCACATATTTTGACAAATCTAAAGATTTTATCACCACTGTGGCATTACAAATCTTCCACTTATATGCAGTCTTGCCTTCGGAGTTTTACATTTTTTTTCTGAACAAATGTTTAATGTAAAATTTTGCCCTAACTCTTTGACAAGAAGCAGTAAGTCCACTTTAATTTTGTAATAGCCCAGCTCTGTTGTAAGGACTGACATGTCAAAGATCTGGGAGACTAATACTGCACAAATATGGCATGGCTGTGATTTATCTTCTTCTTCTTCTTCGTTCGCACTGTCTGTCTATATCTGCAGTCCTGTCTCTTGGATAAATTTCACTGTTTTTTGTAACTCATGTATGGAACCGTAGAGCTTATCTTCTTTAGTGGTTTCACTGGGCCAGTAATTATTTCTCAGTGTCTCGTAGTTGATGCAGTTCTGGAGGATATGTTCCACGGTTTGGGGCACCTGGGCACATGTACATAGATTAGTAGTACCAATCTTAAACTTTGTATACATATGACTTCGGAGTCGGCTGTGTCCTGTTCGGAGACGGAAGATGGTGACTTGTTCCTTTCTGTTTAGCATGTGATAGTCATCATGTGGTGGTGTTTGTAGCTTCCTGTAGGTTTTTATCATGCTTTTCTTCTGATTATAGGTGACTGGTATGTCTGGTTGCTCCATTTCAGTGCCCTCTTTGGCCAAATGGTCAGCTTTCTCATTGCCTGGTATCCCACAGTGGGAGAGAATCCATTGCAAAGTGACTCCATGTTGTAAGCCAATTTTTGACAAGGCATCCTTAAGGTCTGGTAGTTTGTTGCACTGAAGAGCTTCCAGTACTGATCTTGCATCTGTAAGAATTACTACAGGACATGCATCAATTCTGGAGTCTGATAGTTTTTCAACTGCAGCAATAACTGCCCTAACTTCTGCATCAAAGTTGTTGCAGTATTCACCAGTGGGTATGGAAATATTGTCAATGGTGTTGTTGGATATTCAATATATGCTCCTGCCCCTCCATTCTTTATGGTATTATGTGCAGATCCATCTGTATACACACGTATCCAGGTGTCACATGGATATTTGTCATCTAGAACACTAAGTGTGGCTGTTGATCTTACAAGACTGCTCTGCATCTCACCATTCTGCACACCTTTCACTTCAGTCTGAATAGTTATTTGTGTATAATCTGCTTCTTTCCATGGTGTATGCTCTGGTACAGATGATAATGGAGTGACTACAGTTGGAAGGTCAGGTATCAGCTTACGCATACGCTTGGCCTGATGAATGAAGCTGCTTCTTTTAAGCCGTCCTAATGCCAAGTTATTGAATCTCTCCTTCAGGGGATGGCTTACAGAGCTAAGGAATTTTTCTCCCATGGTCATGACCTTTGTGTCTCTACGTTCCTTTAGCGCTTGAACACCAACTATTTTCTGCATTTCTACTATTGGTGTGGACCTCATGGCACCTGTGATAATCCGTAGTGACTGATTTTGAACCTTGTCTAGATTATGCAGCGTAGTGTTTGATGCTGTGCACCAAGATGTTGAGCCATATTCTAAATGTGGTAGAATACTTTGCTGATATACGTTCTTGAGGATTCTTTCACTAGCTCCCCATGTAGTCCACTCAATTTTCTTAATATGGCTAGTTTTCTTCTGGCTTTTGCTTCTGCACTGTTGATGTGTTGCTTCCAAGTCAGTTTTGAGTCAAGAGTCACTCCTAAGTAAGTGGGTTGGTTGTCCATCCTTAAGGGTATTTCATTTACAAAGATCTTACCTGCTTTCTGTTTAGATGAGAGGGTGAACAGAGTGGTACTTGATTTCTCTGTGTTGATACTTACACACCATTTGTTTGTCCATGATGTCAAGATGTCTGCTGCTCTTTGGAGTCTCTGTGTAGCAACTGTCGCATATTCATCTGTACACCACATGACCAGATCATCTGCATACAGTGCTGCTTTGATTCCATAGGGAAGTTCCTTGACCAGGTCATTAATGAATACAAGGAATAGTGTAGGCGAAAGGACTCCTCCTTGTGGTACACCGTGTCGCAGAAGTACTTTCTGGCTTTTGTGTCCATCCATTACTACTCTAGCTCTTCTATTGTGTAAATAGGACTTTATCCAGTTGTACAGTCTTCCATTCACATTGCAGTTTCTTAGTTTCCACAACAGACCTTTTTTCCATACTTTATCAAAGGCTTTCTTCAGGTCTATCCACGCTGCTAGTACAAGGTTTTCTCTTGGAATGCATCCTCAATCTCTTGAGAGAGATAGGTCACTTGATCTTCCGTACTGTAGTACTGCCTAAATCCTGCTTGTTGTGGAACGAGAAGGTTTTCACTTTCTAGGTACCATTTTAGCCTCAGGTCAATGATGCGTTCCATCGTTTTGCATAGGCAGCTAGTGAGACTGATTGGCCTGTAGCTGGAGGCAGTATCACTGTTTTTCCCTGGTTTTAGCAGTGGTACCATGCTTGCTTCCTTCCAGATTTGAGGTAACTTACCTGTGCTCCAGCACATATTGAAAATATCCAACAGCTTTCCCATTGCTGCCATTCCCAGGTTCTTGATCATTTCATTGGACACTCCATCTGGTCCTGGTGATTTCCTTGGTTTCAGTTTACTAACTGCTAGGTCTAACTCACTGCGTGTGATTGGTGCATCCATGACCTCCACTTTTCTGACTTGTTCCTCCTCTTTCTGTGGCTCGATGCGCACTGTACGCTCCTTCTCTGGATGGATATCAATGTTGCAGTCCTGTGCAAACATGCGAGCAAAGTGATCTGCTACCTGCTTACCTGTAAGAGTTTTCCCATCCTCTATTAGTGTAATCTTTGTACTTCTTCCAGTACTCTCATCATTTAACTGTTTGATTAGTTTCCACAGTTTCCTTCCATCCTTTTCAAAGTTTAGGGACTCTGTTTTCTCTCTCCAACTTTCCCGTCTGGCTTGCAGCTTTGCTCTCTGAAATTTGGCCTTAGAATGTTGGTAATTATTGTGGTGTTCTTGGCATGGTCTATTTTCTGCTTGCTTTCGAGCTGCTTCCACGTCATCATGGAGTTTTCCCAGCTCACTAGACCAGTATGGTTTATAGTCCCTGCGAGCTCCTCTGGGAATGGTTTCACGAGCGGCCTGAAGGATACAAGCATTGAATTCCTTCACTATGCTGTTAATATCCTTACCTTCTATGGACAGCTGTCCCACCAGGATACCTGTACGATGTCTGTACATTGTCCAGTTTGCTTTTTTATAGTTCCATCTGGGGAGAGGGTTACTGGTGTTAAGGAGTTCATTTTCTATTGTCAGGAAGACTGGTCGATGGTCGCTACCTCCAAGTTGTTTTCCAACTTCACGTGTAATGTTCCACTTCAGATCTGGAGAGTGGAATGCCAGATCTGGTGTTGATTTTGTATGCCAGCCCTTGAGTAAAATGTTGGGGCATCCATTGGCTGGTTGATCAGGAGAAGTCCATTATCATCCTGCCAGCTCTCAACTTCCTCTCCTCTCTTGTCTATGTGGTCATAGCCCCAGCTCTGGGAATGACTGTTAAAATCACCACAGACCATCAGTCTCTCTTTGTGTGGGATTGTTCCTAAAGCAAGTGGGCGGTCATTAGGACAGTAATAGTTAAGGAGGTGGAAATCTGTATTACTACTTTTTAGATGGATCATCTGGTATTCGGCTCCTTCCATGTACACTCCCACCTGACATGCGCTGATGTTATTCTTAACAAGTGTGAGTACTCCTCCTTTTCTTCTGTCCTGTCGGTCTGATCTAAAACACTGGTAGCCTCTGATTTTAAAGGCGGCATCTTTGGTTAGGTGTGTCTCCTGTATGCAGCATATACTTACCTGCTCTGCAAAAAGTATGTTCTCTAGTTCAACCTTTTTGCTATAGCCATCTCTAACACTGCTGACACCCTCAGCATTCCACTGCATTATTTTAAGTTCTTGCTTTTTGGCTGTTTTCTTCTGTTGTATTTTTTGGCCAGTAGCTCTACTCTCATGTCTCCTGACTCCACAAGACGAACTGAGAGGACCTCCAGTAGCATTGGGTGGACCCTTTCGAGGCAGGGGGCCCGGCACTGCACCTGCCTGGTTAGTCTTCACAGGGCGAGCACCATGTTTGAAAACTGTAGATATAGACATTTCATTAGCGATAATGCGTGTTACCCTGATTTTTGCGATGCGCCTTTTGGCTGGGTAACTCCGACTTCAGCACCTTTCCTTGCTAGGGCAGACTGTGGTCTTGCTCGGACTGCCATGAAGACAGTGTGGCTGGCCTGGCCAAAACTTTGTTTTCCAGCCTCTGGTGGCTGTACTTAAGCCCCTTCTCCATGTCAGATGGTTTGAGACAGTTCCACAAAGACACTCTGAGATGAGGAATCTGATGAGTGCTTCAACGATATCCATTCCCCGCCACCTATAGTCTACTGGCTCTGTTTTGTTTACATCATTCTGATAGCCATTGTTGTAAAGACCCATAGGCTTGTCACGTCCTGGATTCATTGGTTTCACACCAGACTTCCCTCATCCCCGCCAGAGATCTCCATGTCCCCATCCGTCCACCAACCTGACATTACATTTTGCAAAAATAACAATTACAATTACAATTAGTGTTGATTGCTACAAGTTTCTGGGCTACAGAGGTAGGTCAGAGTTTTTAAGCAAACAGATCTATGTTCCCTGTCTCACAAACACTATGTTAAGATAAGTGTGTTCATAACACAGTTGTTCCCAGGGGGGCTGTGATTTATCAATAAATGAGATTACAGATGGCTTCAAATAACAAACATAACTGAGCTCAGAATTCCTTTCTGTTTTGGATGATTTAACCTATATATTAACACTTACATTAACACTCAAAGTGTGATCAATCACAAAATCTGACAGTTTAAATTTATAACCAATATCAGTTGTAACTCTTAAATTCTTGTAGCTCCCCATGATAGGTTTTGATATTTCCAAAGACGTTGAATGTTGTTGCAATACCATCAGATATAAGAATATACAGAAGAATTCTCAGGTAACTATAGTTCCAAAAAGCTCCCTTAAGTTTGGTATCTGCCTACTTGTCAGATTATAATTAACAAAGTAGTCAAACAAAGTGGATCAGTGATATGACAGGACACTCACCTAATCTAGGTCAGGAAGTCATGTCTTGATACTTGATTCTGTAACAAAGAGGGGTGCTTAACTGACTAAGTGGTTAGTGCATGCCTTTCCATGGCATGGCTGTTGCTCAGTATACTAGAGTCCATAGTTCTGTTCCAAGTTACTTCTTATACAAATATTTACAAACAGGAAACAACAAAGCTTTCACACAGAAAAGTAATAGAACGCAGTGTTGTGGGGTTAGACCTTGAAAAAAATCACAGACACAACACTTTCAGACGTGAGAGAAAGAAAAACGACCTGAGACTTGAATCACAGAAGCCATCAATGCCAGTCTTGCTGAATATCAGTGGCACTAAGAAGCCATGACGCAGATTCAGTCTCACACATGTACCAGATTTTTTAAGATGCAAACATACACACATGGCCTCCTATTTCTCTTTCTCTCACATCTCAAAGTGCTTTGTCTATGATTTTTTTCTTTTTTTTTGGGGGGGGGGTGGGTGTGCGTGTGTGCGAGTGGTGTCTAATCATACAAAACTGTGTTTTTTATTATTTTACTATGCAAAAGCCTAGTATATGGTCAATAATTGTTGTAGATATTTTTTAATTGTAAAAATTTGTATCTGAAACCATAAACTGAAACTAGTTTTATGTAAAAAGTACTAGTTTATTTCTCCTTATTATTGTCCAGTATGCACTAGACATAACCAGGTGACCTTGTGTGTATGTCTGCATTTTAAAAAAAAACTTGGCACTTGTGGGAGACTGAATCTAAGTGATGGAATTTCTATATCATGGCTTCACTTCTTTTCTGGTTGTCACAACTTTCATATAGATATTCACTGATGGTTTTGCTATCAAACACTTTTTATTGGGGGTGCAAGATTAATATGCTATACTCTCGTGGCTAGATGACTGCTCATCATAAGAGTCTGTGGTTCAAGTCCCAGGTAATTCTCTTGTCATTTTTTGTTCTCACATAGAACTGCTTTTGACTACGATTTTTTTTAGGTCTAACCACAGAACACTGTGTTCTATTACTTTACTGTTATCTTCTTACTATTTTTCTTTCTTTACACATAAAGTTCTTATTAATTTTTGAGGTTACTCCAACCTGTTCTGTTCCCTTACTTCACATAGGCACATCCAGACTCTGATGGAGCCGAGTGTCATGCACAGAGTGCTACAAGATCAATCTCACTATTATAGGCATCAGGACAAGAACCCATGGTCATAATGATCATATCTAGTAAACTTAATTCTACAGTTACAATTCTAACAAACAGCCCACTGCTCTAATATATATTAGAATTGCATTTATGTACCAGTCTTTGCTTTTCTTTGACAGCCTGACAGCAAAATGATTTCCAAGTAATTTTCATTTCCAAGTCATAGTTTAACAGTTTAGTCCTGGAGCTCTCAACCTCTCTTCTTTCATGACATTGACCTTTTTTTCTGTCATGATAAGCACTTTACTGATTGGACTATAGCATGTGATTCTATATCAGAATCTGAAAAGAAAATGTTCAGACTTGCATAGAGGGAATAGCCTGTGTCAAAACATGATTCAACAACTTGTAATCCACTTTCATTTTGTCCCAGGACATTCAGGTATTTTTGGAAATATAAGAGCAGACCAGCTAGATGGGCCAGCTACATCTACAGCAATTATTGATAATGTACTAGGTAGAGTAGACATTAATGTTCTGATGGAGTCTAACAGGACAGAAGATATCAAATATGTTGGGATTGTCCACCTGGGTACCTGACCTAGATTATGTGGGTGCCTGATCACAGTTGGTTGCTGTGACATAACAAGCCCATTCAGGATGAAAATGTTAAGAGTAAAATATAATAATGCCTCACACAAACAGGGTACAAGAAAATGGTATCACCAATCTCTATACACTGAAGTATATACTTATTTCCTGCCATATAAGGCACACAAGCATGTAAGATGCACTTATAATTTGGAAAGCAATATTTTGAAAACCTCAGATTTTCCTTAAATTCACAGCCCTCTCCTGAACAAGGTTCTGGTCAAAGATTGCATAATACCGAACATTCTCCTACTGAAGCAAAATGTGGTAATGCCACTTTCTTGATACAAATTATAGCTACAGCTTCAGCACAAAAAACTTTTTTCAAAACAAAAATTACCTCCAAATTCTATTGATGGGGTTGATGACAATGCCATTTTCATCCATGTTCTAGCATCAAAATTAACAATGGCTGTTCATTTGTACAGCATCATAATAATTTTACAGATGTTACACAGGTTTTTGGTTTTAATATTCAATTTATCATTCATTCTTAGTCAAAGAACAGAAGATCAATGATGTCACTAAATGCCTGGCGACAATTAAAGTAAAGTTATAGAGTGATTGCCTGATGATTATTGTTTTTTTATATTTTAAGGTTACTTTGGTTTGTAATTAAATCATTTATAATAATTTATGCCGTATTCTGGGGCTGTCTTGAAACTGGTGTGCTAGACCTGAAAATTCAGATGCCAGTCTAGCATCAGTAAGCTCTACCCCAACGCCTAACTAAATATAACCATCCAGGTTTAGGACACTGGATGATTTATGCAGCTTTTGGGGGAAAAAAAGTGTCTTATTGGCTGGAAATATTGTGCATAGGAGATCAGAGTACATAGAATCTGTTCAAAAAGTAATCATTCAAACTGTTTGAGAATCTTGAAATACAGCTATACATGTCTTTAAAATCAAGACTCATATTAAAGAGAAATATGCATTCTCTGTTCAGCTTATCAAATATGCGACTTATGGGTCAAAGAATTACTCATAAGTTCTGTAAGGTCTGTTTCTCTGTTCAGATTTTACTACTTTCATGCTGAACAATGCTGATTCATGTAATCAGGTCATTGTTAATTGCAATAAATGCTCAGCACACAGTATGTCATCATGTGATATTGATAAGAAAATGGCAAGGAATTTTTCTGTTGATATGTCAGTTAAATTTTGGACACATTAAACGTCATGATAATCTAGAGAAAACCGTCTTGGAAGGGTACATGATGGGGAAAAGAAAGAGAGGAAGACCAAAGTGAAGAAGGCTGCAAGACATCGTTGATGATCTGCAAATGGATGCATCAGCAGCAGGCCATCTTACTCACAACCACAGGAGTGCTATTAGGGAGGCAAAGTTCTGCATGGGACATGCAAATGAATGAATGAATGTCAGTTAAATAGTTTAGTTCTCATAACTCAGGTCAAGAACATTGTTTTAAATGTTCTTTTGTAAAGGAAGGAAGATGAAATTATCCAGTCAACATTGTCTTACAGCTTTAACATCATATCTGACCTATGACCAGGTCTTGGTGCTTAAATCTGAGCGCGCTCTGTAATCTGTAACCAGCGACTGACATCCCCGAACTCCTGGCATTCCCATTTATGTTCTCTATTCTGTTCCATCAATCACTGAAATGTGTGCTTGCTTATGGGCAACCAGTCACAAACTGGTTGTGGGTAACGAGCGCTAAACCACTCATTTCGGAAAAACATCCTCTACATTACTGCAGCTCCTGTTCTGGCATCTCTAATCCTCTCCCTCAAGAGAACTCCTTTGTGTAAGTTATATTACACTTGTGATAAGAAACTTAACTGTGACCAGTTCTTAAGACCAAACTACATTAGTCTAATGGTCACTTGACATTTCCTACACACAGTATACATTCATTCATTCATTTACATGTCCCTTGCGGAACTTTGACTCCCTAACAACACTCCTGTAGGCCTCTCGGTTGTGAGCAAGATGGCCTGCTGCTGATGCATCCATATTATACATACGACCTTTATTTTAAAAAGGGTAACCTTCCGCAATAAATGAAACGGGAGAGGGAAGAGATTATTGAAATGTCCATGTTTAAAAATTGAAAACAATAACTTACCGCAATTCTTGAAAAAAAGACGACTGATTATTTGGTTACAAAGATTTAATATTGAAGACTACTCTTTCGTATCAAAAGTGACGGTTAAACAGGAAGTGCTGAAACGGAAGTTATTCTGTTCCTCGGAACATCATATAGATGCTTTATATAGATGGCTACTGTATTTAAAAAAAATAAATGGTAACCGTGATGGCAGGAACTTCTTAGCTGTAAATGCTTCTGGGTTTAAAATAACACATCATATCGAAATCGAAAATGGATTGCAATGACTATCTAGAAGAATTGGAGTGGATCCAAAAGCAAGCATCTCAGCAGACTTCACCACCATGAAACCACGGCTGTCCCAGTAGTAGCGTACTCAAACCCAATGTGGCCAGCGTCTGGGGAAGTCAGTTTAAATACACCATTCCCACTCACTTAAGAAATAATCACAAACTGATGACATCAAGGGAGTTTCAAGTTCATATGTGAACACCTTGGACCGAGTCTTACTACACTAAATTAAAGTGCGATCAATAAACATAAATATTATATAGTTGTACGCTCCAACAAGTGCTAGTTCTGAGGAAGATGTACAGTTGTTTTATAATGACATAGAGACATCCCTGAAACACAAAAAAGTCGTATGAACTTACTATAGTGATGGGAGATTTCATTGTTAAAGTTGGTAAATAAGGAACTTCAGACGTGTTTGGTGATTGTGGACTGGGGGAGAGGAATGACAAAGGTAACAAATTAATTAAACTGGTAAAATTACATACGATTACCGTATGAAACTCCTGGTTTAAACAACAGCCCCGAAGATTTGCAATGTGGTTGCAGCCCATTCAAAAAGACTCTTAATCTGACAGACTATACAAAAGATTCCGTAATGCATTACTGGCAACAAAAATCACGCCAGGAACTGACTGAAACAGTGACCACGATCCACTCTGTGGAAAAGTAGAATAAAACTAAATAATACATGCAGAAAAGCCCAGATCTTCTTTAAAATGACCAAGAATTGTGAAAACAGTATATAGTTATTATAATAAATAGTTACAATGCAAAAGCAAAGATAAACAGTATAGATGAACGACTGGCAATTCTATCTGTCAAACTATTGTAAAAGATGGGAGTGAGGGGTGTGGTTTGTTTATTAATGTTAGTTACTTTAATTATATAACTGTTCCCACTGTACAACAGTCTTGCGACACAAGACAATATCTAACCACGACTATGACGGTCCCCTGGATTCTTGCGTCACCAACAGTTCAATCGTTAATATATATTTATCCGCTTTCTCACTACTCTCTTACCAATACAAAACATAACGTCTCACTGAATGTGCAAACTTGACACAGTAAGTTTATTACGACAAAAACAAAGATACCCATCATGAAAACACGACACAACACCAATGAAGAATCAGTCACAATACACACATAAGGACAAACACAGAAAGGCAATAGAACTGAATTCATCATCTCATGAGTACACATTATAAAATGTGAGGACCCTCATAATACCGTTTTTATAACGCACGAACATAGCAACACTGTCAGTCAAAATACTGAACATAATATCGATATCAACGTATATGTATGTGCCCGCGCATAGCAAAACAATATGGCAAATGCATAGTTTGAACCATTGTTCTGTTTCTTACACAATAAACCAAACTGTAATGTCTGCGTGGGCCTGATAGACAAGAGAAGGGGGAATAAAAATGACCGAGAAAAATATATCAGGATAAGTAAAGAAATGAAACGCAAATGCAGAGAAGCAAAGGAAATGTGGTAAATGAACAGTGCAGAGGACTCCCATAATAAAGACAGCAAAAACATGCACAAATGAATTAGTAAGCTCACCGCAAGGCAGCCAAATATATCACATTCATTCATTCATTCATTTTCATGTCTCTTGCGGAACTTTGCCTCCTTAACAGCACTCCTGTAGACCTCTCGATTGTGAGCAAGATGGCCCGCTGCTGATGCATCCATTTTCAGATGATCAACGATGTCTTGCACCCATCTTCGCCTTGGTCTTCCTCTCTTTCTTTTTCCTATTATGCACCCTTCCAAGACGGTTTTCTCTAGATTATCATGACGTTTAATGTGTCCAAAATACTGAAGTTTCCTCTATTTAATCCTCTTTACTCTCTTTACTAGCCAACCTTCTTCAATATTAAGTTCTTGTAGTATGGATATATTTGTTCTTTTTTATGTCCATGGTATTTGAAGAACTCTTCTGTAGCATTTACATTCAAAGGCATTTATGTGTTTCTCAGCTGTTTTGTTAAGTGTCCAGGTCTCACAGGCATACGTTGCGATGGGAAAGATGCATGCCCTTAAAAATCTTATTTTTGTAGTTCTGTCTGTTCCTCTCCACAGATTCTTTAGTTGTTTTACTTTCTGAAGAGCGATAGATGTCATCCTTTTAATTTCCCCTCATTGTATCTCCATTATTAGCAGAAATATACCACGAGGTGTTTTAAATCAAAAGAAAATTATTCATATTAAAAGAATACACTGTCGACAGATGCACACAAATACACAGGTGAAGAAAGATCAAAATTTACACCAGATGCTGAATACTATGATGGGCCACCAATACTTGAAGATGTGAAGAAACAAGTGAAGAAAGGGAAAAAAACTGAGCTTGATAACATAGCAACAGAAGAACTAGAGGTACCAGAGGAGATGGGGATAAAAATAACAACCAAGTTACTGAAAGATATTTAAAACAGTGGCTGTATATCTAGTGACCTACATGAATGGGGTTGGCAGACGTCCCTGTTTTCCCGAGAGTCATGGTTTTTAAATAAAAAAAAATTCACTGTTCCGAAAGCTTTTTCCTGGTTTTTGTTTTTCCTTTCAAATGAAAGAATTTTCCATTTCAGATATTCTCTCCTTACGATTTCAGGTAGGCAGAACTGCTATAGACATTTTGAAACAACAACAGTACAGTGAAAACTTAATTTGTAATCCATGTCTCCAAGTTGGAATTCGCTCACATTTTGTGAGGTTTCGTGTCATTTCGTTTTGTATTCGGTTGCTTCGCGGGAGAGACGTTTTCTACTGGCGACGCAATGTCTCTTTCGCGGCTCTGAATCAATAGAAAACAAGAATCTGTATGGCAAAATTCAAACTCTGGTAATTAAGATATTGTTTCAATTAAGGTGCGACATCTTCGTTGTCCACTGTCTTGTAGCTTGTTTTGGAAACTATATAGGTTGTAAGTTTTCACTTCGGTGGGAAAAAATCTGTTTTGACATTATTCGCATTATAACTCAGAAAATCGATAATGTATTTCTAGCTGTCGTCTTATTATGACTAGTAAAAGAAATAGAAATAAGTGTTTTTTCACCATTGCAGGTGTTGAGAGAAACCCATGTTCTTCTTCCTTTTGCATGTCCTTTGTGGAACTTTGCCTCCCTAACAGCTCTCCTGTATGACTCTCGGTTGTAAACAAGATGCTAAGCTGCTGATGCATCTATATGCAAATCGTTAACGACTTCCTTTCTTTCTTTCCCAATGTGTACCCTTCAAAGACAGTCTTCTCTAAATTATCATGACGTTTAATGTGTCCAAAATATTGAAGTTTTCTCTCTTTAATCCTCTTTACTAGCCAACCTTCTTCAATGTTAAGTTCTTGTAGTATGGATATATTTGCTCTTTTTGTGTTTATGATATTTGAAGAACTCTTCTGTAGCATTTACATTCAAAAGAACTTATGTAATTCTCAGCTGCTTTGTTAAGTGTCCAGGTTTCACGGGCATCTGTTGGATGGAAAAGATGCATGCCCTTAAAAATCTTATTTTTGTAGTTCTGTCTGTTCCTCTCCACAGCTTCTTTAGTTGTTTTATTTTATTTATTTTTTTAAGAGAGATAAATATCCTCATTTTAATTTCCCTCATTGTATCTCCATTATTAGTTATTAGTGATCCAAGATATTCAAAACTCTCCACCTCTTCCAATTTTTCCTCATTGATACATATTTCAGCTGCTTTATTTGTTTTGTCAGTTATTATCAATTTTGTTTTCTTTGCATTAAGATAAAGATTATGCTCTTCACTCTTCTTATCTGTCTGTCTGTCTGTCTGTCTGTCTGTCTGTCTGTCTCTCTCTCTCTCTCTCTCTCTCTGAACCTTAAGTGCTCAGGGCACATGGGGCTTCCGCAACGGTTTTCCACAAATGCCTGTCCTTTCCCTTTTTCTGCTCTTGCCCATGTGAGCCCTCTATTACTCAACATCCTCTCTATTATTCTTCTCTATGTCTCTTTTGGTCTACCCTACTTCTGTTCCCCTGTGGTGTCCATCTTAGTGCTATTTTTGGTAGTGAGTTGTCAGTCATCCGGAGCACATGTCCCAACCATCGCCAGCGTCTTTCCTCAATAATTGTTGTCAGTGGCTTCATCTACATTTCTGCCAACAAGATGTCATTTCTTATGGTGTTAGGCCAAAATATGTTTCTAATTCTTAGTATTCTTCTTCTTCGTTCGCTTCTACCACCAAAACCGCACTGTGATCCTACTGAATTTACGCCTATGGTCCTCGTTAGGTCCCGTGGTCCCCTGTGTGGTCCCCGAAAAGACCACACGAGATCCACGAGAGGACCACAAGGGGTTCAGAGTATCACAGGGCTTTAGCCTGTATTCTTGGTGGGTCTCGGAATCAGGATTGCGTGACACCGTGGTTTTCATTGCACCAGTTTAGTCTAGGGTTGGACTTTCTCACCGGAAGACCTCGACGTGTTTAGGATATCAGTGCATCCCCGCTGGGTGAGAGGCGGTAGCCCACCCAGGCCAGAGTTGGACTTTCTCACCGGAAAACCTCGACGTGTTTTGAGATACCCGTGTATCACCGCCGGGTGAGATGTGTTTGCCCATCCAGTCCAGAGTTGGACTTTCTCACCGGAAAACCTCAGCGTGATTAGGATACGCAAACATCCCCGCCGGGTGAGAGGTGGTTGCCTATCTAGATTTCCCTGGTCCAGTGTCTCCGACTTCAGCATTTTGCGGTCGTGGCCGCTACCCTTCCTAGTTGTGACCAGGATGGAGCTTTTGTCCAGGAGGACGAATCCTCGCCACTAGTGACTTCTACCCCTGGGTTGAGCCGGTTTAGGCATTATCCCAGTATGGGCGTGTTTTGGACGAGACCGACCTCTAGAGCAGAGGTACTGTGACATGCATAGCCTTCAAGATTTACCCCTGGTATGAGCCGGTTTAGGCAAAATTCACCAGTATGGGTGTATATCAGGCGTTACCGACCTCTAGAGCGGAGGTGGCATGACATGTCTAGCCATCAAGTTCCACCTCTGGTGTGTGCCGGTTTAGGCATATTTCACCAGTGTAGGTGTATTTCAGACGTGGCCGGCCTCTAGAGCAGAGGTGCCGTGGTATAGCTCTCGTAACGATGCTACTGGACATACCGGTCAAACTTCACTTTCCACCACCTTTTCCCATCGGTGCCACACAGTAATCTTTATTTCTTTTCCGCATTTCTTCCTTGACCGGGAGGAGCTTCACTCCACGCGCGGCATTTGAAGAGTCTCGCCAGCAGTGTCTTAACCTCTGGGACCAGCCGGTTCATGCATTTCTCCCGATATGACTGCACTCAGGACGTGGCCGACCTCCAGACCAGAGGTGCCGTGATTTGACTGTTTGCTTCGCTTTATCCTTTCTACCACCTTTTCCGCAGTGATGCTGCGCAGCAACCTCATTTGCACCTTTCTTCATTGGCCGGGAGGAGCACCGCTCCACGCACGGCAGCTGAAAAATCTCGCCAACAGCGATCTAACTCTTAGTAAAACATTTAGTCTGGAAAGAATTCATCTGGTTTTCTATGGTTTGGTGATTTTCCAACATTTACTTCCATAGAGTAGTACCATATAGTCTGCAGCATTGCAAAAGCCTGGTTTGCTCTAGTAAGTCTGCTGTTGATGTCCTCTGTGCTGTTTCCATTTTCTACTACTCTACTGCCAAGATATACAAATTCGTTGACCTCCTCCACTAACTTGCTATCTACTCTGAGTACATTTATGTTGTTCACATTTTGCTTCATTAACTTTGTCTTTCCTACTTTGATATTTAGTCCTATGTTGTTTGCATTCTGAGTTAGCTTGTTTATTTTATCATGCATATCTTTGTGGCTGCTTGATAGTAGACAAATGTCGTCCGAAAAGTCAAGGTCCTCTAGCACTGTGTCAAGGGTCCATTGTAGTTCTCTGCGTTTGTCTGATGTTGCCTCCTTCATTAACCACTCTACTGCCAAGATAAATAATGTTGGTGATAGTACACATCCCTGCTTCACTCCTGTTTGTACCCTAAAGCTGGTGGAGGTATGTTCTCCACAGATCACTTTGCACTGAAAACCCTCGTATAGGGCATTGATTACATTCACTATCTTATAGGGGAGGCCATGCCATCTTAGGATTTTCCACAGTCATCTCTGCTGACACTGTCAAAGGCTTTCTCAAAATCTATAAACAATGCATATGTTGTGCTATGCCACTCATTTGCCTGTTCTAGTATTTGTCTAAGTACAAATATATGGTCTATGCATGATCTTTCTTTCCTAAATCCTGCCTGCTCTTTCCGAATTTTCCCTCAAGTGCTGGTACAATTCTGTTGATGATTATTCTGCTAAATACTTTACTTATTAGTGGCAGTAGGGTAATTCTCTCCAGTTTCAGCAATCTCTGAGGTCACCCTTCTTTGGTAGTTTTACTATAAAGCCAGTTTTCCACTCTTCTGGAGCTTTTTCTAAATCCCAAATTTGTTGTAGTATCCAGCAGAGTGTACGCTCCAACATCTGAAAGTTCTGAAGAAGATGTACAGTTATTTTATAATGACATAGAGACAGCACTAAAACACACAAAGTCACATGAAGTTACCATAGTCATGGGAGATTTTAATGCCAAAGTTGGTAAAGGAAGAACTTCAGACATCGTTGGTGACTATGGACTGGGAGAGAGGAATGACAGAGGTTATAAATTAATTGAATGGGCAAGAATACACAACATGGTTGTAGGAAACACCTGGTTTAAACAACATCCTCGAAGACTGGCAACATGGTGCAGCCCAGACAAAAAGACTTTTAACCAGATAGACTACATATTAATCAACAAACGATTCCGCAATGCATTACTGACAACAAAAACCATGCCAGGAGCTGACTGCAATAGTGACCATGATCCACTCTGTGGAAAAGTTAGAATAAAGCTAAAGAAAGCAGGCAGAAAAGTGAGAAACATCAAAGTGAATACAGAACTTCTTAAAAATGACCAAGAACTCCGAGAACAATACAAAGTTATTATAACAAATAGATACAATGCAATAGCAAAGATAAAGAGTGTAGATGAACAATGGGAAATGTTAAGAGATTCTATCCACCAATGTATTGTCTTTGCTTTGCCTAATCTGTTCCTAATTTCTGTTCTGCATTTCCAATCTGAAGTTATTACTGCTCCAAAGTATTTGAATTTCTGCACCTGCTTTAGAATAGTTCCGTTTAATTTTATACTGCATGTTGGTGGATTCTGTTTCTTAGATATAACTATAACCTGTCTTTTTTATGTTCAATGTAAGACCTTTCTGTTCACTTTCTTTGGCGACTTTATACAAGAGATTTTACAAGTCTTGTTGGTTCTAAGCTATCAGTACTGTGTCGTCAGCATACCGAAGGTTGTTAATATTGTATCCTCCAATTTTCATGCCTGCTTCTGTGATGAATATTCTCGCCGTTCAGAGAAAAAAGGTCTAGAAATAGTACACATTCTTGTCGCACCCCTTGTTTTATAGACTGACATTTTCCAGTTCTATTTTAACTCGAATTGCTGCTTCTTGCTGCCAGTATAGATGTTTTACAATCCTCAGGTCTTTGCCGTCTATGGTGATGTCTTCAAGCATTAAAAAAGTTCATTATGTTTCACCTTGTCGAATGCATTGGTGTAATCAATGAAGCATAAGTAGAGATCTTTCTGTACTTCTAAAGCTATTTCTGTTAGTGTTCGTATAGTATAAATGGCATTGTGTGTTCCCTTTCCTTCAACAAATCCAGACTGTTCATCTGCTATTTCCATTTTTATCTTTTTCCTTGTTCTTCTCATAATAATTCTCAGAAGTAGCTTTGTTATGTGACATGAGAGAGTGATAGTCCGGTCGTCATCACATTCCTTTGCACCTGATTTCTTTGGTAGTGCTATAAACATGGATTTAAGCAAGTCACTGGGAATATAACCACTGTTGTAAATGTCACTGAGTAACTTGGTTATTATTTTTATTTCTATCTCCTCTAGACCTCCTACTTCTTCTATTGTTATATTATCAGGCCCAGTCGCTTTTCCTTTCTTCATGTGTTTGATGGCATCTATGATTTCATCTTCAAGTATTGGTGGTCCATCACAGTTTTCAGTATCTGGTGTTAATTCTGGTCTTTCTCCACCATATAGCTCACCAATGTACTCCGTCCACTTGTCCACAATGTCTTCTTTTCTCATTAACGTTTTACCTTCTTTTGATTTCAGGCATCCTGTGGTATAATTTGTTTTCCTGCCTGTGAGTTCACTAATTCGTTTGTGCATGTTTTTGCTGTCTTCATTATGAGAGTCCTCTATTTGTCTGCACTGTTCATTTAACCACACTTCCTTTGCTTCTCTGCATTTGCGTCTTATTTCTTTATTTATCTTGCTATATTTTTATTGGTTATTTTTACTCCTCCTCCTCTTGTCCATCAGTCCTAAGATGTCGTCTGTCATTAATTTATTTTTAGGGGTTTCTTTTTTCGGTGATATTATCTCCTTAACAGTGTGATGGATAGAATCTCTTAACATTGCCCATTATTCATCTATACTATTTATCTTTGCTATTGCATTTATCTATTTGTTATAATAACGCTGTAATGTTCTCGCAGTTCTTGGTTATTTTTAAGTAGTTCTGTATTCAGTTTGATGTTTCTCACTTTTCTGCCTGCTTTCTTTAGCTTTATTCTAATTTTTCCACAGAGTAGGTCATGGTCATTATTGCAGTCTGCTCCTGGCATAGTTTTTGTTGTCAGTAATGCATTCCAGAATCGTTTGTTGATTAATATGTAGTCTATCTGGTTAAAAGTCTTTTTGTCTGGGCTGCACCATGTTGCCAGTCTTCGAGGATGTTGTTGAAACCAGGTGTTTCCTACAACCATGTTGTGTATTCTTGTCCATTCAATTAATTTATAACCTCTGTCATTTTTCTCTCCCAGTCCATAGTCACCAACGATGTCTGAAGTTCTTCCTTTACCAACTTTGGCATTAAAATCTCCTATCATTATAGTAACTTCATGTGACTTTGTGTGTTTTAGGGATGTCTCTATGTCATTATAAAATAGCTGTACATCTTCTTCAGAACTTTCAGATATTGGAACGTACACTTGTAATATGTTTATTGGTCGTCTTTTTCAGTTTGGCTAGCGTGACTCGGTCCGGGATTTTCAAATATCCTACAATTGTCCTTGCTGTTTGTTCGTCAAATATTACTCTTACTCCTCGTTCATGTTTCTCACTTTTGAATATATTATTGTATATTTATCAGAGTTCATCTTCCCTGCACCTGTCCACCTAACTTCACTCATTCCTAATATGTTGATCTTCATCCTTTCCATTTCGCTCTTTACATTTGCTTCAGGTATGTCTTCTGTTTGTGCTGCTTGTGTTCTGTTTAGTAGTGTGTTAAAGTGTTCCCTCCATCATTCAATTTTTTCTCTTTCTCCACTGACCAGTTGTCCTTATGTGTCCTTATTGCACTCTCACATCTGTTTTGTGATTTTGTATATGGTTTTCATGTCATTTGCATATCCTGCTTTCTCTGCTGCTTCTGCTAAGTTGTCATAGTATTGACGTTTATCTTGACGGCATGATTCCTTCACTTCTTTGTCTTTTTGTGCATAATTAAAACTTGTTCTTTTAGCCTTTGTGATCTGGTGTAATTTTGCTTGATTTTTTCCCATGTGGTCTTGCTTATTTATTCCTCTTTTCTCCGTTTCTGATATCCCAGCATTTCTTTTGCTGTTTCCTGTAGTGTTTTATTGAACTCCAGTATGGACATTTCTGCTTCGCCTTGTAACACACTGAAGGGCTTCTTATTTGCTACCAGAAGGTTGTGATCACTTCATACATCTGTTCCTTTCCTTGCTCTCACATCTTGTAGTGACCGTTTCTACTTGTTGTTTATTAGTATGTGATCGATTTGGTTTTCTGTGGTTTTATCTGGGGATCTCCAAGTCACTTTATGGATGTTTTTATGTTGGAAAATTGTCCCTCCGATGGTCATCATATTTACTTCACAGAAACTGCAGTCTTTCACCCTTTTTCATTTATTTCTCCGATTCCTTCTCTTCCCATGATTCTTCTTCCATCTTTATTTCCCTCACCTACTTTTGCATTGAAGTCGCCCAAGATGAGTAGCATATCATGCTTGGATATTGTTTCTACTGTGGCTTGGATGCTGTTGTAAAAATCTTCTTTTAATACCTCTTCAGCTGCTTCTGTTGGTGCATAACAAACTATAATAGACAGCTTCGCGAATCTTGAGTTGATGCGTGCATATAATAATCTCTCATTTATAGGGTTCCACTTCAGCAATGCTCTTGATGCTTCTTTTGTTATAATCAATGCTACTCCTCCTTCATGATGATGTTCTTTACCTGACTATATTATTTTTACCTTCTGTGTGCTGTGGTGTTAATTCCCTTCTGCCTTGTCCTGTCCATCTTGCTTCTTGTATTCCTAGTATGTCTAGTTTGTATCTGTGCATTTCCTTGGTGGTTTGTGCTAGTTTTCCAGCCGGTGAAGTGTTCTTACATTTCAGCTGCCTATTTGCATCTTGTGTTTAGGTCTGCAGTCGGGCTGGGGACTTCCAGTGGCTGGCTTTCATCCACAACCTTCATAGGCTCAGTTTCCTGATACGCATTTCTCTTCCACCTGCATTTATTTTTTTTCTTTGGTTCTGTTTCTGTATCAGTCTGATAGTTTGTTTTTTTTTACCAGATAGGGTTGGTGGCCATATGCCGAACCCTTTGTCGCCTTTTACGATCATACGACAGTGGTACTATTCTTTGCAGATCCCGGGTACCACGCGGAAGACTCTTCTTATAGACTGATATAATTAGTTTTTCCATTTCTTTTTGTGTTGTGGACAGTAATACTGTGTCATCAGCAAATCTAATCTCTGATATTTCATAACCTCCAATTTTTATGGCATAGTAATATTATTTTTCCACATCTTCTCTAACATTCCTCATTTTATTTTCAGTATCTCTCTCCCTCTCTCTCTCTCTCTCTCTCTGAATCTTAAGTGCCCAGGGCACATGGGGCTTCTACAAGGGTTTTCCACAAATGCCTGTCCTTTGCCTTTTTTTCTGCTCTTGCCCAGGTGAGCCCTCTATTGCTCAACATCCTTTCTGTTGTTCTTCTCCATGTCTCTTTTGGTCTACCCTTACTTCTGCTCCCCTGTGGTGTCCATCTTAGTGCTATTTTTGGTCCTGATAAGCATTTCTCCTTCCACCTGCATTTGCTTTTTCCCTTGCTTCTGTTTCTGTAGCAGTCTGATAGTTTTTTACCAGATAGGGTTGCTGGCCCTATGCTGAACCCTCCTTAGTCGCCTTTTACGATCATGCATGGTAGGGTACAGTGGTCCTATTCTTTGCAGATCCCGGGTACCACACGGGGGATTTTCAGTATACATGCTAAAAAAGGAAAGCGACAGTATGCACCACTGACGGATCCCTTGTTTTATGTCAAACCATTTGTTTCGGCATTTATTCTTACTGCTGTCGGTTGGTCTAGATACAGCAGTGATAATACTTTTATTAAATGTGTTGGAAATTTCTTTTTTTTTCATTATTTCCAAAAGTTTCTGGTGTTGTACACAATCACATGCCTTTGAATAGTCTATAAAAAATAAATATAGATTCACATTAAATTATCTGCATTTCTCTATTGTTAATCTTATATTGAATATATGATCTCTTGATCCTCTTCCTTGTTTAAAACCAGCTTGGACCATATTGACTTCTTCTTCTATTTTCTTACGAAGTTTGCCCATTATGATTTTTAATAGAATTTTATTTGCATGATTAATCAGGACAACGGTTCTGTAGTTATTATCCTTTTTCAATAGTAGTATGAATATGGTTCATTTCCATTATTTTGGCCAAACAGCAGAATGCCAAATCTTTTTACATAGTGCATGACAGATTTCCTTTCCTCCTGCTTTAATAAATTCAGCTGTGATCTCATTACATCCTGGTGATTTAGCTTTTTTTTCAGATTCTTTATTGCCCATAAAACTTCTTCAATTGTCGGTTCGGGTTATTTCTCATCCAACAAACATTCATACTGTTCATTTCTGCCTTCACAGTCAGTTTTGTCATATATTCCTCTGCAATATTCCTTCCATCTTTCTAGAATTTCCTCTGTCTCTGTCAAGGTCTTCCTCATCTCCTCACAACTTACACTTAGCTTAGGTGTGACGTTTCTCGTCAATGTCTTCATTTCATTAAACATTTCACCATCTCTTCCACGCTTCTGATGTCCTTCTATTCTTTCACAATAATCTTGTAGGTTTTTTTTAGGGAGGGAGGGGGGGGGGGTCGGCAGTCTTCTTGTGGTTCTTCTTATTTCTTTTGTTAAAGATGTATATTCCTCCCTGTTGTTATTTGACACTTTCCATTTCGTCTTCATTTCTCTACGTTGTTTTATTATTTCTAGTGTGCTTGCTGTAATCCATTCATTCTTTTGTGTTTTCTTTAATGGAACCTTATCTTTAACTGCCGTTATTAAGTTTTATTATGAAGTTTTGTTTTTATTTAATTGATCTGAGAGAGAGGGGAGGGGGAGTGATAGAAATAATTTTGTACTACCTTATAAAATTCGCCTGGGAGATTGTATATAATAAACACTTGTTCTAATTTTTCTTTTTATTGCGCTTCGCTTACACAGACCCAAATTCACTCAGGTTTGGTGACAACTGATAAAACAAAAGGATTTCAGTTTGTCAGGAGATTGCTATACAGAATATCAGTGCGTATCTCGAAAGGGGGAGGAAGAGAAATGGTAGGGATGATATTGCGGGGAAGGTGAGAATGTTGTAAAAATGTACTTAGTGAAAAGTAATTTTTCATCAAGGAATGTCGGGATATGATAGAATATTATAGAAATGTAGAAGATCGAGTAAATATTTCTCCTTGATCAAGATCAGCGGTTCCCAACCGTCGCTGATACGACCCGCCACCCACGAAAAGAATTATAAAATATTGAAATTCAGGTTATTTCAGTGCCTTTAACATGACACAATTTTACCACTAAAAACAAAGTTATGTATAATGTCACATCCTAAATAATTAATGAATCGATAAGTGACTTTACGGGAACGACTATGCTGCCTCACTTTGTACGAGTTCAGAACAGCGGAATGAATACGCATTTCTCTGTGTCAAGAAATTTAACACTTAATGTGAGATGAAGGTACACAGAATGAAGATGGAATGTGGTGATTCCGTGCTGCCGAATACTCAACAGAACGCCATGACGCCAGTCTCAGATAAGACATTAGAAGATTTCTGTCAGGACATAAATCACAGTACAAAGAACACTCACGTTGAGCCGAGCAGCAAGGAACTGATGTAGCTCTCCAACGAGACCAAAGACAAAATCATTTTCCCACTAGCAAGTGCCTAAAACGTATGAGAAGAATCAGACACGACATGTGAGTGTCAAACTTTTACAGAACTACGCAGCCAAACATGGCCACAGGACTCGGACGTAAGCCAGTGGCTATGGGGCTGCCAGGAGGACGTGGAAAAGACTATGGACTTCATCCTAACGACTGGGCTTCTGATTTAGCATGACCAAGAACTTGAAAGAAGAAGAAGAAGAAGAAGACACGACATTATGCAAAGAACAGGACAAACAGCTGAGAGGGAAAAACCTCGAGCAAAAGTTGAAAGCATTTAGTAACATAATATACCTTCATTTCCACACAGATTTTGAAACCAAACGTGCAAAAAAGAGAAAAAGTAACACAAAGAAAGACCAGAAGGCAGAGAAAAATGTAAGCAATAAAACAGAAGAAGAACCACTCCCGGAAAATGTTAAAGAAGGCACATTAAAACAGAAAAGAAAGGATTAAGACAGGTTAGGCAACATCTAAAATCCCAGCACGATGCCCTTTGCTGTGCAAAAAAAAACATGTGAAAGAAAGAGAGAAACCGGATAGATCTGCAGAGATCCCTTAGGGTTTGCGAAGCGGTTATTTGAACAGCCAAGATCAGAAACTCTGAAAGGAAGTCATGAAATGCTGGAGGAACATCTGAGCAATACTCTGATCAAAATCAGCATACACCTCTTGAACATACGAAGGATCTAGTGTGGTCCTTTGCACGAGGCAGCAAATTTAAATTGTAATTGTAATCAAATATTAATTAAAGATTTTAAAGGCATGCATCTTTCCCATCGCAACATATGCCTGTGATACCTGGACACTTAACAAAACAGCTGAGAAACACATAAATGCCTTTGAATGTAAATGCTACAGAAGAGTTCTCAAAATATCATGAACACAAAAAGAGCAAATATATCCATACTACAAGAACTTAATATTGAAGAAGGTTGGCTGGTAAAGATGATTAAAGAGAGGAAACTTAAATATTTTGGACACATTAAACGTCATGATAATCTAGAGAAGACCATCTTGGAAGGGTACATAATGGGAAAAATAAAGAGAGGAAGATCAAGGCGAAGATGGCTGCAAGACATCGTTGATGATCTGCATATGGATGCATCAGCAGCAGGCCATCTTGCTCACAACAGGAGTGCTGTTAGGGAGGCAAAGTTCCGAAAAGGACGTGCAAATGAATGAATGAACTGTAATCAGAGACTAGTATCCACGCACTCCGGACACTCCCGTATGTGCTCCGCATTCCGTTCCAACACCCACTGAAGTATGCGTCTGCTGATGGAGCCAGTCACATACTGTTTGTGGGTAATACGCGCTAAACCACTCCTTTCGGAAAAACGTCCACTTCCTCTCTTCTCCCCCAGTTCGATTATCCTCCTGGTGTGATTGTCGTCATTCACTCCGATGTCATCCTCCATACGCAGCCTATCCAAGGTGGCTATTGCAATCTTCTCCTTGTCCATGATTACGGTGCCCTGAATTGATGCCATGCCTGCCAGCTTGTCCGCTTTCTCATTGCCTTTGACTCCCGCATAACATGGGCAGTAGATCCACATAAAACTGGATAATCGAGAGCCATCTAGAAACTGGACCTACTGCCTACGGAAGAAATGTTTCTCAGTTCTCCGTAACATGCTTTGGGAGTCTGTTACAACGATACCATACGAGTCCGCCCTGCTCCACCAACCAGGAAATTGCTTCTTATGCTGCATGTACGAGTACCTCCATTCTCATGCTCCTGATTTACTCGCAACGAGTTTGCCCATACAGTAGACAATATAGGTTAATCCACTTTTAAGCCCTCGTGCCACTGACCCGTCTGTGAAGATCACAGGGCTGTGTGGTTTGGAGTGATGCTGAATCTGTTCCTGAGCTGGGCTTCTGTTTACCCTGAGTCCAGTCTCAGTTGGATAATGGCCTTCATTAAATTCTGCATATTTGGCACTTTAGTCCATTCTGGTTCTAAGGGAATCTGCTCTGGGTCGCAGACTGCTGACAGTGTCTCTTCTGCCCCCCCCCCCCCCACCATCCACGATCTGCCTCGCTTGAAACGCTTGCCCTTTGCTGAGCTCAGATCTGGTAGGAGGGAGTGGTCTGATGGGCCTGGAATCGTGAGGTACGTCTACTTGCTGGATATGCCCAGCATGAAAGTAAGGCATAAGTATGCACAAGTGAACCAAATTCAAATGCAGTCCGCCAGTCTTACAAGAGGGAGTCGGAAGAAAGGCTAAAGACAAATCAACACATGACCCGAATGACATTCCTTACGCTCTGTACATAAGATGCCCCGAAGTATTAAGGAGGCTCCACAAACTCTTAAGATCAGCATGGACCAAGGTGTTCATACGTAAGTAATGGAAAAAAAGGCCAATGGCGTATATATCCCAAAGGAGCAGAATGTATGTATATATCCCAAAGGAGCAGAATGTATACCATCTGACTTATGAATATAGAAGGAAATATATTCTTCTCAGTGGTAGCAAGAAGACTAACAACATACTTCACAGAAAATGGTTACGTTGACACATCCGTGCAGAAGGGAGAAATCTCATGTTCCCCAGGATGTCTCGAGAATACTTCGATGATCTTCGGAGCTATTCAACATGCAAGATCTGAAATGCAAGACCTATAGGCAATATGGTTTGATCTATCCAATGCCTATGGCGGCTCAATACAACACCAGATGATATAGCTAGTACTAGACATTATTATGTGGAAAAAAATCACGGAAAATGCTGAAAATGTATTTCACAGGGTTCCTCGTGAGATTTAGAACATCAGGATATATTATATGATATATCGAGCTTTATGTAGGAATTGCAATGGGCTGCACAATATCACTAATACTATTTATACTAGACATGCAGGTAATCATGAACGCAGCAGCAGAGTGCGTAATAGGAGGCCCAAGGTTCAGAAATGGATGTCGGATGTCACAACTAAAAGCACTCATGGACGACAACGGTAATAACAACCAGCGAAGCACAAGCATGAAAGATGTTAGATCGCCTGGGCAGCTTTATTATATGGTATTGCATGAGCTTCAAACCAAAGAAGTCAAGAAGTCTGTTACTCAGAAACGGGAAAGTGACATAAATATCGTATACAGTGGCACGTTAAATAATCCCAACTGTAGGGGAAGAACCTGTGATGAGCCTTGGCAGAGTACATGGTGAATACATGAAAGACTCAAAGGCGGTGAAGCAGATCATATAAATGGCACAGAATGGAGTGAACATCATAGACAAAAGCAGGCTACTGGAGAAATTCAAAATACGGTGTCTCCAGTCAATACTAATCCCAAAACTGTTGTGGCCACTACTAATTTATAAAATAAGTACCAGCACAGTAGAGGCAATCGAAAGGAAGATTAAAATAAATATATAAGAAAGTGGATGGGCGTGCCACCAGAGTTGATTGACGTTACACTATACTGCAAGAATAGCAAACTGCGGCTACCATTCCTATCTGTGGTTGAAAAATACAGGGCAGGAAAAACAAGACTTGCAATGATGCTACAAGACTTTACCGATTCAGTGGTACGAGAAGTGCAACCAGCACATAAAACTGGACGAAAATGGAGAGTAAGTGAGGAAGTGACCGCAGCCAGGGAAGCACTGGCACTGAAAGTGGTAATAGGATACACGCAGACTAACAGAAGAGATTTGGTCATGATGAAATCAAATGGTAGTCACAGGTCTACACCAGTAGCCATGATAGACAGGGAAAAAGATATGGCAAATAACAGCAAAGAGCTAAGGCCCCACCTAAGTACAAAATAGGCGCTGAAATACACCAAATATGAAACCATGGACATTCCCTTACTGTCACTGCTAGACGGTCAAAACGACTGGAATGTAATAGCGGACCCACCAGGAAGAAGAGAAAACCCAGCTGTCATCAAGACCGCGGAAATGAGACAGAACATCGTAGTGTACTCCATAGTAAAACAGGAACTAATGCTGATCGAGGTTACGGTTCTATATGAAAAGAGAAAAGAACACCAGCCTATATTCAAGAATGATAAGCACAATGATTTGGTCATGTATCTAAAGCAGATGACAGGAGTCAAGGCAAAAGTGATAGCTGTGGTAGTGGGAGCTAGAGGATTCGTAGCAACATCAGCATTCGACCTAATGTAAGTGCCTGGGCATAAGAGGATAACCAAAAGCAACCGCACTGAAAACCCTTTCAGAAGCAGTAGAAAAAGGCCTCATGCTGGCTGTAGACCATGCGAAATAAGAACCGCCTTAGATTATCCTAAAATCCTGTGTTAAAAACATTAACTAATTAATTTTTTAAAAATTGTTTATTTCCAATATTATCTTCTTGCGACTCTAATTTAGATTGCAACCTAAGGTTGGGAACCACTAATCTAGATGAAATTTGAATACATGATATGATATAACAATCTTAGAAGTTTGCTGCATTTAGCTCTCATTACTGGGCTTCTCCAGCTATCTCCAGCACAAATACCTTCTAGTTGAAGAACCAGTTCACACTGTGACAAGCTAGTCAAAGGAGCCAACTTATTTTTGTTAGTGATTAGCCCAAATGTTGATTGTTTTATTGACGAGTATCAAATAAAACAGTTAACATTTGGGCTAATCACTAACAAAAATAAGTTGGTTCTTTTTTTATTGACCAGTATGACTGTCGTGGCGTGACAGCTTGCGTACCTTAACCACCCCCAGAGCTATACCAGCGGGAGTTTTACTCCTGTTAGGTTCAACAAACCTGGGAAGGTCTGCGTGGGTAGGGATCAGACGAAACTTGCACCCTGGTCCTCCAGGTTGGGGGTTGGAGGATGGGGCTACCGACCCCATCTCCGTAAAAATGTTAGTGTTATGGAACAGATAGAGAAACATCGAAGTTGGACCGATAAAAATGGATTACTACCTTTGAACGTCAAAAATATGAGATTTGGAACATGGAATATAAGAAGTTTATACAGACAAGGGGCAGGTAAAGAATTAGCAGATGAACTAAGTAGGTATGACATGGATGTTACAGCATTACAGGAAATCAGGTGGCTTGCAGAAGATATAACAGTCATAGGAGAAATGGTACTAGTATACGGAGGTATTACCAATGAAAAACATGAACTTGAGACAGGTTTTGCTGTCAAAAGAAAAGTATGGACTTAGCGATGGACTTCAGTGCTACCAATGAAAGAATCGCCAGCCTCTGCATCAAAGGAACAAAGAAAAATATTACAATGATTAATGTGCATGCACCAACAGAAGATACAGAGGATGAAGTCAAAGGCGATTTTATAACACGTTAGAGAGAGAGAGAGAGAGAGAGAGAGAGAGAGAGAGAGAGCCAGAAACATGATATACTGATAATACTGGGAGATTTCAATGCAAAGATAGGAAAGGAAGAGTCACACAGACACATCACAGGAAAAGAAGGTCTGCATGAAACATCTAATTATATTAGATGGAGACTAATAAGAAGCTTATGGAATGAGAATAAGTAGCACACGTTTTCAAAATAAGAACATCCATAAACAAACATGGAAATCCCCCGATAATCTAACATGCAACCAGATAGACCACGTTTTAATTGATACCAAGCACACAACAAACATACTTCAGATAAAAGTTACATTCTCCTATGACTTCGCAACAACGACCATTATCTTGCTGAAGCTAAATTAAAACTCAGACTGAAGAAAATTTGTTATAGTAAATTAAATAAAAGCTCAGTAATAAATAGAGATGCTTTGAAAAGAAAAGACACTAAAGAAAAATTTAGAAATGAGCTAAACAATAAGATAAACACAAGAGGGGTACAGAAAATAAAAGCATTGATGACAGATGGGAAGATACAAAAATCATTATAAAGAACGCAGAGGAAGACTGCATGGGAGTCAAGACTATAACTAAAAAAAAAAACTGGTTCGATGAAGTCTGCAGAGAGGCAGTCATAAAGAAAAGAACAGCAAGACAGATATGGTTGAATGATATGAACAACAAAACAAATGAGGAGAAGTACCACACACAGTGTAAAGAAACTCAAAAAGTTATTCGTCAACAAAAACAGCAATATATGAAAGACGTGGTAAGCGAGATGCAGACATGCCATCAGAATAAGAAATGCAGGGAATTTTATAAACAATTGCTAACAGTAAAGCATGGGTATAAACAACCTCTGCAGAGCCTGAAGGATAGTAATGGAAACATGATAAATAATGACAAGAAAATATGTACCAGATGGAAAGAATAGTTTGAAAAACTACGAAACTGTGAAGAGCCTATAAGCACATTAACATGCAAAGAAATACAGACTTGTAGACCTGAAATAGAGGAACTAGACTTAAAAGAAGTCATCATGTTTCTACGAAACAACAAAGCAACAGGTTCAGGTGGAATTGCTGCAGAACTGATTAAGGAAGGAGGTCTAAATCTACATGAACAGATATGTGCACTAATACAACAAATATGGAAAGAAACTCCCTAATGAATGGAGAGAATCTTTACTGATCCCAGTATTTAAAAAGGCGATAAGAGCAAGTGTGAAAATTACAGAGAAATATTATTACTACAAACAAGCTACAAAATACTATCTATTATACTTTTAAATAGATTAAAACCATATGGCGAGAACATACTGGGAGACTATCAAGCAGGTTTTAGGAATAGATCAACCCCAGATCAAATATTTTATCTACGTCAAACAGCAGAAAAGTATTGGGAATATGGAAAAGAAGTACATAATATCTTCATTGACTTCAAGAAAGTCTATGACAGCATAGATAGAAGCAGCTTATGGAAAATTATGAAAGAATTTGAGATACCTAATAAATTAATCAATATGACCAGAATATGTATGAAGGATACACGAAATATTGTAATATATAAAGGAAGAAAGTCAGAACCCTTCTCTATAAGAGCTGGTTTAAAACAATGTGATACATTATCTCCATCACTATTCAACCTAGTTTTGGAAAAGATAGTCAGAAAAGAGAAAAAAGAAAGCAGTACAGAAGAACAAGCTAAAATACTAGGATACGCTGATGACATCGACCTGGTGGGGGAAACTATGCAAGAGGTCATCAATACCTGCATACACGTGAGAGATGGAGCACTAAAAGTGGGCTTGACCATTAACCAAGATAAGACAGAGTATATGAAGATATCAAGAGACCAGAGGTAAAATGATCTAGATTATATAAATGTTGACGATATGATTATTAGTAAAGCAGAAACATACAAATATCTAGCCACAACCTTCAACAGAAGCAACACAGTAAGCGAGGAAATTAAAATCAGATTACAAATAGGGAATAAAATATAATTTGCCATGCAATACCTGTTTAAATCCAAAATCCTGTCCCAAAACACCAAAATAACAATTTACAAAACTATAATAAGACCATCCGTCATGTATGGATCAGAAAAATGAAGTACGACAAAGAAAGATGAACAACAATTGCAGATCTTTGAGAAAAAGATCCTAAGAAGAATCTTTGGGGCTATAAAGGATACCAATAGTGGAGAATGGAGAGCTTAGAAAGAACACTGAACTGAACAGGTTATTTAAATCCTATCGAATTATAAATGTCTTGACACTGAACAGATTATGCTGGCTGGGCCATGTAGAAAGAATGGAAGAGAACAGTCAAACGAAAATAGTGTATGCACAAGAGATGAGGGAAACAAGGGATAGACCAAGACAGATGTGGAAAGACAACATAAAAGAGGGTAAAAAAGAAATTGGTGTCACCAACTTGAGAGAGAAGATTAAGAATAGAGAGCAATATAGGCGAACTTTATCTGCACAATGAGCCTTAATGGCTCGGGAAGAAGAAGAAGAAGAAGAAGAAGAAGAAGAATTGACGAGTATGAGATGTCAAGATTTTGTGGTGAGTGGCCATGACAGGCAACTCTTATGATGATTAATGAGACATACAGAACTATATATCATATAATGTATAACATGCTTGTGCATGATCTGTGTTGGCACAGTTATTGAGTTACATATAGTCCTATTTGTAATAAATAGTTTATGTTGGAATTTATATACATGTCATTGGTTTTATGATTTGTCTGTTATAGATGAATGACGGGATGATATTTAGATAAGGTCATTGTCAGACACTATACAATCACAGGGTAGTGGACCCAGGCAAGAGGAGCTCTCATGGAGGAAAGGAACCTGGGTGGAGAGATAGTTGGGAGGCAAGCAGTAAGAAGGTGGGGGGGGGGGGGAAGCTGTAACGTGGGTGCCACATCATACTGTAGGCTAAAGATTAGCCATGCTACCAGCTTATTATAAAAAGGGTTGGATGGTTGGGTTGTGAATAAAAAGGGGAAGATAGAGATTTTCGCCCGGCCACATGGTTGTCACATACACATATCCATAGTGTTAACTTGTAAGACGGCTGGGACAATGGTCCATTTTAACAAAGGTTAAAACTGGGGGCAAAGTATAATATTACACATGATGAAAAATCCAATAAAATACCCAAAGATATAAACAAATTAAAGTATTTCTTACACTAGCTGTAGTCTGCCCCACTCACTGACTCACTCATATAACTATTATAATTATAATAGCAGCAACCACAGTGACAATGAATTGAACAAAAAAAAAAATCTGAAGAATTATAACAACTTGTAATGTATTCCCATAATTAATGTCACCAATAAAAATCTGTTACAAACACAAAGTGAAAAATATATTGATATCTTCAAATACGAGGGGCACGAAATGTGACCGAAATTTATTTTTAAAGTAGTAAAGATAACGAGTTAACCTTCTAGTCTCCTTCAGCATACTTCCCCACCTGATTCAAAACGACGTTTTTTTGCATTACTAGAAACATTTCTGGAACTCTTCAAAGGGGGTACTTTTTTATGGCCTCCAGCGATTTTTTTTCACTTCGTCTACGTTGTTGAAAATACTTAGTTTTCATATTTTTCTTCATCCGTAGGAAAATTTTTAAAAGAGTCACATGGCGCAAGATCTGGCGAGTTTCGAAGATGAAGAATAAGCACCATGCCCATATTCGGTCGTTTTCGCTGCACACTTTCCTGCAGTTGTTTCATTCAAAATCTTGAGATAATAATGTTGGTTTACTGTATGTTCTAGTGGAACGAAAATAAATAAATAAAATCGAACTTGACGTGCCTTCTAGAGTCCGTCTGATTGTTTCCACTGGCTTGATGGTTATTTTGTTTCTGGATCATATCCTTAACACCAGGTTTCATGCCCAGTCACTATCTTTGCAAGAAAATTCTTGAATACATCGCCACATTCAGAATCAAAACGTCAAATTCCTACGTCTACTATTCTGCGCCTTACACGACTTGTACTCCAACTCAATTCTTTTGAATTCAATGCCCTTTACTTCGACCAGATTAGTGGTGTAGCCATGGGTACCAAGATGGGCCCCAGCTAAGCGTGTATGTTCATGGGCCACTTCGAACACAAGGTTCTGAGAGCCTTTAGAGGCCCATTTCCCGCCTTCTATAGACGCTACATAGATGACGGCATAGGGGTCACATCAATGCCAGAGGAAGATCTTGACAACTTTAGCAGTTTTGTTAAGGAGTACAATCCTGTTATTTCTTTCACCTCCCATATCTCTGCTACTTCCGCTAACTCTCTTGACATTGCCGTCACTATCGGCCCTACCAGGCTTACTACTTCTGTCCACTATAAACCTGCAGACTCTCACAGCTACCTCCTGTACTCTTCCTCCCATCCCAGATCGTGTCTGGATTCTATTCCTTTTTCCCAGCTTCTTAGGTTGCGACGTTTGTGTAATGAGGATTTGGATTTCCAGGTCATAAAATGCTAGATTTCTTCCGTTAACGCGGCTATCCAGAACATGTTCTTTCGTCATCTTGGAACCGCATCAGCCATATATCGCGGGAACAAGCCCTCACTCCTAGCTCGGACAGAATTAAACTGGTACTCACACACCACCCTCATAGCTTGGCAGTTAAAAACATACTATTTCGCCATCTCCATCTCCTCCCGACCGAGCCTGATACACGTGAACTTTTTGGGGAACCCCCATTGGTAGCCTACAGACGGGACAAGAACCTCAGGGACCTTTTAATTCGTAGTCATCTTAAAATAGATGACACTTTTTATGGTACCAGACGTTGCGGACGCCGTAGATGCAACACTTGTCCGTTTGTTGTCGAGGCTAGCCAGATCTCCTTCCCTAAGTCCACGTTATCAGTTCAGGAGGGTTTCACTTGTACTTCACGCAATGTTACTTATGCTATTATGTGCTGACGTTGCGGTTTGAAGTACATAGGGGAAACTGGCTTACGCTTAGGAGATCGATTTCGCCAGCATCTTGATGATATTTCTAAGAGGGCCAGGACACCTGTGGCTAAACATTTTTGCCTTAGCAACCACAGGGGAAAACAGGACATTTCTGTTAGTGCGATCCGCTCTTGTTCTGCTGATGTACGATCTCGGAGGGTCCTAGAATAGCGCCTTATTTTCCAGACTGGCTGTCTCCATCCAGCTGGAATTAACAATGTCTTCAGCTTTCTGTAACTTCTTTAGTTTTCCAATCCCCCCCCCCTTTTTTTAACTCTACTTTCTTTCTCCTAGCTACCCTTCCCTACCACCACCCTCTTTTCTTCTCTGGCAACATACTGGTGTTTATAGGGTCTTGTCCTATTCACCAGTTTATGTTCTTCATTCATTATCTCTCCGCGTCCCCTCTCCCTCCCCCGACACCTCCTCTAGCGGCTATCATGTTTCTATTGCCTTTCCCCCACCCCCTTTCTACCACTTGTTTTTCTCCTCTCTCTCTCCACCTCTTCTTTACGATTGGCTCTATCGGGTATCCTTTGTTGTGGTCCGCGTGGTCTTTCTAAGACAAGACACACATTTCCTACTTCTGAAGGAGGCCACATTAAGATAAGTTTTCGGTTTTGTGCGTGTGTATGTATGTGTGTGTGTGTGTCGTTGTGAATGTAATCCTCAAAAAAGGCTCACGCCGAAATATCGGATGTTGTATGTTTTTCATTTATACATTCTCATACTTTTTATTCGTTTTTTTCTCACTTTACTCACTCCCTCCCTCACTTTGTAAAACTGCACCATACACATCCATGATCGATTATGTAATCCCCCCCCCCCATGTGACTGAATTACCGGACTGCAGTTTGTTAAAATTATTTAAAAGAAAAGTAGAAACATCAATATTAGTTAAGGATTGTTTATGTGCTCGTTAACTAATATAGATGCTCATACCTTTGCTTTAAATAGTTTTAGCCTTTTGTTATCACAGTTTTGCTGCAGTGACTTTGTTGGACTACAATTCATCCCTTTTGCATAAGAATCTAGCTCAACATCATTCATTTGCATGTCCCTTGCGGAACTTTGTCTCCCTAACAGCTCTCCTGTAGGCCTCTCGGATGTAAGCAAGATGCTCTGTTGCTGATGCATCCATTTGAAGATCATCAACGATGTCTTGCTATCATCTTCGCCTTGGTCTTCGTCTCTTTCTTTTTTTCCATTATGTACCCTTCCAAGATGGTCTTCTCCAGATTATCATGACGTTTAATTTGTCAAAAATATTTAAGTTTTCTCTCTTTAATCCTCTTTACTAGCCAGCCTTCTTGAATATTAAATTCTTGTAGTATTGATACATTTGTTCTTTTTGTGTCCATGATATTTGAAGAACTCTTCTGTAGCATTTACATTCAAAGGCATTTATGTATTTCTCAGCCATTTTGTTAAATGTCCAGGTCTCAAAGGCATATGTTGTGATGGGGAAGATGCATGCCTTTAACTCTTTTACCCCTTGATCTGCCATAATAAATTTTAATTAGAAATTTTGTTAGAAACTGGAAGGAGGTTCTTCTATAATTTAAAAAAATGGGTTGTGTTAGATGTGCGCTGCCTTTCATTTTATTTATACCTTGTCCTTGGTCCAAATAATTGTTCTGAGCATTGATTGAGTGCGTGCCAAGATCTGCTAACACTGGCAGTGTTGTTTTGAAGTGAAAGAATTACAAATCTTATTTGTGTGGTTCTGTCTGTTCCTTTCCACAGATTCTTTAGTTGTTTTGCTTTCTGAATAGTGATAGATGTCCTCCTTTTAATTTCCTTCATCGTATCTCCATTATTAGTTAGTAGTGACCCAAGATATTCAAAACTCTCCACTTCTTCCAATTTTTCCACACTGATACATAGCTGTGACAATTTCATTTGTTAGATGAATTTCAAATTCTTACAATAAAATTCATAAGAAAGAGAGGGGTGAAAAAATATTTAAAATGAACTAAATGTCTGGAGAAAAATATCTTAGCAAGCTGATAAAAATGACATACGAAGCGGCAACAAAAAGCATTCAAAATACCAACCACTGCATAAATATGGTCAGGAAACGTTATAGCAAGCAAAACAACAACAGATCCTCAGATCATCTCAGCGTAGCCAGGATACTCCATGTTATAGCAAGCAAAACAACAGATCCTCAGATTATCTCAGCGTGGTCAGGAAACTCCATGTTATAGCAAGCAAAACAACAACAACAACAACAACAACATCAACAACAACAGATCCTCAGATCATCTCAGCGTAGCCAGGATACTCCATGTTATAGCAAGCAAAACAACAGATCCTCAGATTATCTCAGTGTGGCCAGGAAACTCCATATTATAGTAACCAAAACAACAACAGATCTCAGATCTTCTCAGCGTGGACTCGAGTGATAAAATAACAAAACAGATCCTCAGATCTTCTCATGATGGACTCGAGTAATAAAGTAACACAACAGATCCTCAGATCTTCTCAGCGTGGACTCGAGTAATAAAATAACACAACAGATCCTCAGATCATCTCAGCGTGGACTCGAGTAATAAAATCACACAACATATCCTCAGATCATCTCAGCATGGACTCGAGTAATAAAATAACACAACAGATCCTCAGATCTTCTCAGCGTGGACTCGAGTAATAAAATAACACAACAGATCCTCAGATCTTCTCAGCGTGGACTTGAGTAATAAAATAACACAACAGATCCTCAGATCATCTCAGCGTGGAATCGAATAATAAAATTACACAACAGATCTTCAGATTATCTCAGCGTGGACTCGAGTAATAAAATAATACAACAGATCCTCAGATCATCTCATTATGGACTCGAGTAATAAAATAACACAACAGATCCTCAGATCATCTCAGCATGGACTCGAGTAATAAAATAACAAAACAGATCCTCAGATCTTCTCAGTGTGGACTCGAGTAATAAAATGACACAACAGATCTTCAGATCATCTCAGCGTGGACTCGAGTAATAAAAAACACAACAGATCCTCAGATCATCTCAGCATGGACTTGAGTGATAAAATAACACAACAGATCCTCAGATCTTCTCATGATGGACTCGAGTAATAAAATAACACAACAGATCCTCAGATCATCTCAGCGTGGACTCGAGTAATAAAATCACACAACATATCCTCAGATCATCTCAGCATGGACTCGAGTAATAAAATAACACAACAGATCCTCAGATCTTCTCAGCGTGGACTCGAGTAATAAAATAACACAACAGATCCTCAGATCTTCTCAGCGTGGACTTGAGTAATAAAATAACACAACAGATCCTCAGATCATCTCAGCGTGGAATCGAATAATAAAATTACACAACAGATCTTCAGATTATCTCAGCGTGGACTCGAGTAATAAAATAATACAACAGATCCTCAGATCATCTCATTATGGACTCGAGTAATAAAATAACACAACAGATCCTCAGATCATCTCAGCATGGACTAGAGTAATAAAATAACAAAACAGATCCTCAGATCTTCTCAGTGTGGACTCGAGTAATAAAATGACACAACAGATCTTCAGATCATCTCAGCGTGGACTCGAGTAATAAAATAACACAACAGATCCTCAGATCATCTCAGCATGGACTTGAGTGATAAAATAACACAACAGATCCTCAGATCTTCTCATGATGGACTCGAGTAATAAAGTAACACAACAGATCCTCAGATCTTCTCAGCGTGGACTCGAGTAATAAAATAACACAACAGATCCTCAGATTTTCTCAGCGTGGACTCGAGTAATAAAATAACACAACAGATCCTCAGATCTTCTCAGCATGGACTCGAGTAATAAAATAACACAACAGATCCTCAGATCTTCTCAGCATGGACTCGAGTAATAAAATAACACAACAGATCCTCAGATCTTCTCAGCATGGACTCGAGTAATAAAATAACACAACAGATCCTCAGATCTTCTCAGCATGGACTCGAGTAATAAAATACATTGCTACAGTCTGACTACCATGCTTCGTCCAAACGTTCTGTTCGAGTGTTCTCGGTAAAGTGTGTGTGTGTGTGTGAGAGAGAGAGAGAGAGAAAGAGAGAGAAATAAGTGGGAAATTATAGGTCATATTAGTGCTTCCCCACAGTGGAGCAATTTGAATATTTGGGAGTGGGTAGGGAGGTGGGAGAGGCAGTTAGAACACACTTATATTACACTTCAGAACTTGGTTGACTATTATGCTGCGGAGGGTGGGGGCATCAAAATCTATGAGACGTTGAGATGGGACATTATCCAAAAAAAAAAGGCTGGGAAACACTTGGTAAAGCATAAACTAAGAATGAATAACATGACTAGAAGCGAAAGTTTAGTACATTATTAAACATGAAAAGATTAATCGCATTTTACTTTGTAAATAAAAATAATAAGCCTAATTTTTTTTTAACATCCAGCTGCTCAATTTTATCCTGGCAAGATCATGATCACATGGCAGGTTGCCAACTGTAGCAGAGCTGAACATTTTTTTATTGGTAGAAAGACACGAAATATTAACACTAATGGGTGGATTGAAAGTGAATAATTTATCATGACTATGGAATTCGCAAGAGATATAAATATTTTGTTCCGAATATGCGATTAAAAAAAAGTTTAGTGTCTGAATTGGCAACACTGCAGCATGGTGTCGAACGATCGGGTGATAATTTGTTCTTTTTGATTGAAGCAAGTTCACGGTGTCTCAACTATCATGTCCTCAAACGCACACAGAGTCGCAGATGTAAACCATCCCTACTTGCCCAGAGAACTGAGTCTTCCTCATTATGTTCCAAATATTAAAAACACCTCGGAAATATTAGGATTGCTTGTCGCCGTTTTTGCTCTAGTGGTCGCTGCGGCGTGGGTGCTCACAGGCCGGCGTAAAGAACCCTTCAATCTAATGAGAAGAGTTACTCTCTGCTGGTTCTTCTTGTGTGCGTTTATACACATAGTTATCGAGGGATACTTCGCGGTCTACCACGCAACACTTGCTAGTCATAAATCGCTTTTGGGAGAAATGTGTAAGTGTGTTCTGTGTTAGTCTTATACCGTATGGCGTTCTTGTTATTTCTCAAGGCTCAGCAATATATACTCAAGAAGTCTGTATGATGCATAGACTTGGCCAGAAGAACTGCGAGATGTCTCGAAGAAAACTTGGAACATTGAAGAAAAAAAGTGTCAGTAGCTGTATAGTGCACCCCTGAGACAGAAAACATTGGTGTGAAGATATAACGTCTATAGCTGATAAAGAATATGTAATATTCTAGCCCTGTGCTACAAATATCATTCATGGACACTAACAGCAAACATAAACAGATAAAAGTAAAATCATCACAACAGAAATGTGATGTTTGTGGAGAATACAGAGTGTAACTAGTATCCTTCCTCATACACCTTTCAGTGTTGAGGGGGCAGATAGACATCTTGAAAAGGCTTAGTGGTTTACTTCATATAATGGGATTTTAAGGTTTCCATAATTTCCTCTCTCTGCATCTTGCATGGGCAGCCTGTCCCTATGTTTTCTGCATTTCTTAGCATGAATGTTTTTTGTGTTATGCTGTCTGGTGGTAGTCGTGCAGTGTGATCATTTGACTTGTGTTTGGCGTTCATAATTAATGTAGACATTTTTTAGATGCGTAGGGTTGATATTCATGTGACTGTTTACACCATTCAGTCTCTGACAGTGCATTCTGGTGTACTTCACCTTGCATCTTGTGAAGCAGATTTTTGCTAACACAGCATACCAAGTACATATTTTATAACAGCTGGACTGACTGAATGTGACAGTAACTTTTTTTTTGCATCAGCAGAAGTCTGTTCTCTATTTATTTGGCTTCTCCCATGTTCATTGTTTTTGTTCATTTTCAGATGTGAAAGGAATCATTTACAAATACTGTATTTTTTTTATTACTAGGTTTAAAGCAGATGTATGGATATAAACATTTGGGTGCATTTTTGTGGACAGAAATTTGAAATATAGTTTTTCCTGTATTTACAATTGCCTTTCACTTGTACTTTTTTTTGTGTGCTTTTTTGTACATGTTAGGAACATATGTGAGCATTTTAGCTTTTATATGAACTTTATATGACATTGTTAAATATTTATTCAGCATCATATTTACAGATATTTGTATTGATCTCTTATCATACAGGGAAAGAGTACAGCCACTGTGACAGTCGCTACTTAAGGTTTGTGTGATCCATAGTGTAAATCAGTTTTATTGTTATGTGTTAAGTATAATTATGAGGGTAAGCCTAAAGTTAACCTTAATTTTGCTCTAAAAAAATCTACATTGAGTAGTAGAGAGTTGTAGTTCAGTTATGTTAGGCATCCCTCCTTACATATATGTGTGTGGAGGCATCAGGAAAGAAGACATCAGCAGAACTGATGAGAATGCTCACTGGCTTGGAAGCATATAGAAGGGGGGAACAGTGTGCAGTTATTTGTTTCCTGGGTAGTGAAGGTGACAAACCTACAGGTATTCATCACAGATGAAAAATGCTGGAAAATCACCAAAACTAGAAAACAAGCTGAATTCTTTCCAGACTAAATGCTTATGAAGAATTAGAGTAATATTTTGCCCAAATACCACAAAGAGTAACATCTTGTTGGCAGAAATGCAGATGAAGCCATTGACAGCAATTCTTATATATCTTATATCCTTCCTGTGCCGTTAAACGTCACATAGGGCTCGCAAAGTAGTTCGCCAATTTTTCCTGTCTTCGGCGAGTCTTTCAACCTCATCAAAGGATTTTATGCCTGTTAATTTGGCCTCTCTTAATAATGTCCTCTTCAGAGTTTCACGCGGTCTGCCTCTTTTTCTTTGGCCTGTTGTGTTCCACTTGATAGCTTATTTTGGGATTCTCTGATCATTTCTTCTCATCAAGTGACCAACATATGTCCATCTCCTTTTCCTGATCACCCATGAGGCTGGTTGTTGTTCAGTCATCTGTCTTATCTCTGCATTGTTCTTGAATTCATTCCACTTGATGCCGAGTATTTTCCTTAGGCATTTGTTTTCAAAAGCGTCTAATTTCTTTTCTATCTCTTTAGTTGTTTTCCAGCTTTCGCATGCATAAATGAGGGTGGATATTACATTTGAATTGAATAGTCTTAACTTGATTTTTGTGCTTATAACTTTTGAATTCCATGTGTTCTCAAGATTCTTGAAGATTGATGCTGCTTTTGCAATTCTGATCCTAACTTCCTTTCTAGTGTCACCATCCTGGTCTATGTAGCTGCCAAGGTATGCAAATTGATTGACTTCTTCAATATCTGTCCCTTCTGTGTGTATTTTTCCATTTTGATTGATGGGAATTTTCATTATTTTTGTTTTGTCCTTGTTAATTTCAAGTCCTATTTTGCTAGCCATTGAAGACAGGCTATCTGTTTTTTCTTGCATGAAATTCACATTATTACTGATAAGAGTTATGTCATCAGCAAAATCAAGATCTTCTAGTTGGGTCCCATGTACCCAGTCAATACCTGTGTTACCTGTGCAGCATTTTTTCATTATGAAGTCTATTGTAATCCCAAAAAGTAAAGGAGACAGTATACATCCTTGTTTCACACCTGTTTCAATCTGGAACCATTCACTCATCCCTTCTTCTGTCTTGACTGCACAAACATATCCATTGTATAAGTCCTTAATGATGTTGACAATTTTAGATGGTATTCCATATAGACATTGGTCTTTCTTTAGATGTAATAGTACCTGTTAGCCTCTTTTGTATGTTATATAAAGTTTTGCTGTCTCCAGTTTATGCTCCTTTTTCTGCCTCTTTCTTGTCTATTTCTTTGTATTTTGCTTTTGCCAGATCTCTTTCATGATCTGTTTTTGCATTCAATATGTCTAATTTGACTGCTCGTCTTTCATGTATATACTTCCATGTTTTATCTGATATCCATGCTTTTCTGTTTGGTTTTTCCAGTCCAGCGCTTACTTTTGCTGCTGTGATTATGGCTGTGCTGTAAGAATTCCATAACTCATCTATACCTATCTCCTCAACTTCACTGGGTGTTTTGGAATGATTGGCAAGTTCCTGATTGAAATTAATGTTAGTATTTTCTTCTTGTAGGCTGTGGCTGTTTATCTTTCTGTGTACATATTTCTTGTGTTGACTTTTCAGTTTTAGTTTTATTTTCCCTATGCACAGGTTGTGATCACTGTTGACATCTGCACCCCTATAAGCCCTTACATCCATGAGAGATGTTCTGTATTGCTTTCTAATACAAAAATGGTCTATCTGGTTTCTAGTTCTATCATCTGGAGATATCCACGTTGTTTTATGTATCTCTTTGACAGCAATTACTGAGGGAAAAATGCTGGCGATTTTTGGGACCTGCTCTAGATGACTGACAACTCAATACTAAAAATAGCACTGATATGGACACCACAGGGGAACAGAAGTAAGGGTAGACCAAAGGAGACATGGAGAAGAACAACAGAGAGGATGTTAAGCACTAGAGGGCTCACCTGGGCAAGAGCGGGAGGGAAAGGCGAAGGACAAGCATTTGTGGAAAACCCCTGTGGAAGCCCCATGTGCCTTGGAGTTTAAGAATCAGAGAGAAAGTGATTCATTACAGAATGAAGAAGCAGTATGGGAGCACACATGTCACTTCAACAGGTATATGAGTGGCACAGGAAGTTTAAAAATGGAGTGTCAAATCTGTCTGATGGAAGCTAATTTTGATCAGCTTCACAGTGCAAATAGACCTAACATTAATGCTGAAGTTAACAAATGATGTAAGAAATACTTGATGTAGTTGAAGAACTGAACGTTGGTCATGCCACAGTGAATTATATCATTCACAAAGTGCTGCAGTACCAAAAAGTCTCCACTAGGCAAGTACCAAAAGAACTCAGTCCAATCTCTCTCTCTCTCCCTCTGAACCTTAAGTGCCCAGGGCACATGGGGCTTCCGCAAGGGTTTTCCACAAATGCCTGTCCTTCGCCTTTTTTTTCTGCTCTTGCCCAGGTGAGCCCTCTATTGCTCAACATCCTTTCTGTTGTTCTTCTCCATGTCTCTTTTGGTCTACCCTTACTTCTATTCCCCTGTGGTGTCCATCTTAGTGCTATTTTTGGTAGTGAGTTGTCAGTCATTCGGAGCACATGTCCCAACCATTGCCAGCGTCTTTCCTCAATAATTGTTGTCAGTGGTTTCATCTGCATTTCTGCTAATAAGATGTTATTTCTTATGGTGTTTGGCCAAAATATTTTTCTAATTCTTTGTAAACATTTAGTCTGGAAAGAATTCAACTTGTTTTCTATGGTTTTGGTGATTTTCCAGCATTCACTTCCAGAGTAAATTATTATTGGAGGAAAAAGAACCCGAACTGACAACAGAAGTTTTATAGGCAATAAAGAATCTGAAAATGGTAAATCACCGGGATGTGATGAGATAACAGCTGAACTTATTAAAGCAGGAGGAAAGGAATGTGCTACAATCTATCATGCACTATGTAAAAAGATATGGCATTCAGGTAAAGTAAAAAGATATGGTATTCAGAGATCTGACCAAAAGAATGGAAAAGAACTATATTCATCTTATCTTATATCCTTCCCGTGCCGTTAAACGTCACATAGGGCTCGCAAAGTAGTTCGCCAATTTTTCCTGTCTTCGGCGAGTCTTTCAACCTCATCAAAGGATTTTATGCCTGTTAATTTGGCCTCTCTTAATAATGTCCTCTTCAGAGTTTCACGTGGTCTGCCCCTTTTTCTTCGGCCTGTTGTGTTCCACTTGATAGCTTATTTTGGGATTCTCTGATCATTTCTTCTCATCAAGTGACCAACATATGTCCATCTCCTTTTCCTGATCACCCATGAGACTGGTTGTTGTTCAGTCATCTGTCTTATCTCTGCATTGTTCTTGAATTCATTCCACTTGATGCCGAGTATTTTCCTTAGGCATTTGTTTTCAAAAGAGTCTAATTTCTTTTCTATCTCTTTAGTTGTTTTCCAGCTTTCGCATGCATAAATGAGGGTGGATATTACATTTGAATTGAATAGTCTTAACTTGATTTTTGTGCTTATAACTTTTGAATTCCATATGTTCTCAAGATTCTTGAAGATTGATGCTGCTTTTGCAATTCTGATCCTAACTTCCTTTCTAGTGTCACCATCCTGGTCTATGTAGCTGCCAAGGTATGCAAATTGATTGACTTCTTCAATATCTGTCCCTTCTGTGTGTATTTTTCCATTTTGATTGATGGGAATTTTCATTATTTTTGTTTTGTCCTTGTTAATTTCAAGTCCTATTTTGCTAGCCATTGAAGACAGGCTATCTGTTTTTTCTTGCATGGAATTCACGAAGTCTATTGTAATCCCAAAAAGTAAAGGAGACAGTATACATCCTTGTTTCACGCCTGTTTCAATCTGGAACCATTCACTCATCCCTTCTTCTGTCTTGACTGCACAACCATACCCATTGTATAAGTCCTTAATGATGTTGACAATTTTAGATGGTATTCCATATAAACATAAAATTCTCCATAATGAATCTCTGTGTATGCTATCAAATGCCTTTTTAAAATCTATGAAGTTCAGTATTAATGGTTTCTGCCTTTCAATATGTTCTTCAAGTATTATTCTGAGAGTAAAGATCTGGTCGAGACAGCTTCTCCCTTTTCTAAATCCTGCTTGTTCTTCTCTCATTGCAGTATCCACTATATCTTTGAGTCTATTCAAAATGACCTTGCAAAATACTTTTGACACAACTGATATTAAGGTTACTCCTCTCCAGTTGTTACAGTCACTAAGGTTGCCCTTTTTCGGTATTTTAACAATGATTCCTTTCTTCCAATTAGAAAGGACCTTTTCTTCTTTCCAAATCTTGTTAAACATTCTCTGTAGTTGTCTCATGTTGTGACTATTGATAGCTTTTAGCATCTCGGCTGTTATTTCATCTTCACCTGCAGCTTTGTTGTTAGCCATTAAATTCACTGTTGTTTCAATTTCATGCAGTTTAATTTCATCTAGGTTGACATTTAGTTGTGGGGCTGGTAAGTCAGTTTCAAGGTTTAACAATTCTTTTGGGTGTGGTCGATTGAGTATTTCTTGGAAGTGTTCAGCCCATCTTTGCTTTTGGTCTTTATTTGATGTTAATAGTGTTCCAGTTTTGCTAAGGATTGGTCTTTCTTTAGATGTAATAGTACCTGTTAGCCTCTTTTGTATGTTTTATAAAGTTTTGCTGTCTCCTGTTTTTGCTGCTTTTTCTGCCTCTTTCGCCATATTGTCTATGTATTCTCTTTTATCCCTTCTAGCTGAACTTTTTACTTTCTTGTCTTTCATACCACTGCTAAAAAAGGGTAACCTGAAATTATGCACAAACTACAGAACTATTGTCCTGATTAGTCATGCCAGTAACATTACTCTTAGAACATTACTTTTAAATATCCTGATTTTCATATTTATGCTTAGTTTTTTTTATTTCCGTATATTCTGCAGCATTGCAAAAGCCTGGTTTGCTCTAGTAAGTCTGCTGTTGATGTCCTCTGTGCTGTCTCCATTTTCTACTACTCTACTGCCAAGGTATACAAATTCGTTGACCTCCTCCACTAACATCAAGGAAATGCACAGATACAAACTAAACATACTAGGAATACAAGAAGCAAGATGGACAGGACAAGGCAGAAGGAAATTAACAACACAGGACACAGAAGATACAATAATATGGTCAGGTAAAGAAGATCTTCATGAAGGAGGAGTAACATTGATTATAACAAAAGAAGCATCAAGAGCATTGCTGAAATGGACCCCAATAAATGAGAGATTATAATATGCACGGTTCAACTCAAGATTCACGAAGCTGTCTATTATAGTTTGTTATGCACCAACAGAAGCAGCTGAAGAGGAATTAAAAGAAGATTTTTACAACAGCCTCCAAGCCACAGTAGAAACAATACCTAAGCATTATATGCTACTCATCTTGGGCGACTTCAATGCAAAAGTAGGTGAAGGAAATGAAGATAGAAGAAGAATTATGGGAAGAGAAGGAATCGGAGAAATAAATGAAAATGGAGAAAGACTGTGCAGTTTCTGTGAAGAAAACATGATGACCATCGGAGGGACAATTTTCCAACATAAAAACATCCATAAGGTGACTTGAAGGTCACCAGATAAAACCACAGAAAACCAAATCGATCACATACTAATAAACAACAAGTGGAAACGGTCACTACAGGATGTGCGAGCAAGGAAAGGAGCAGATGTAGGAAGTGATCACAACCTTCTGGTAGCAAAAATAAAACTAAAATTAAGGAAAGCCAAAATCGGAGAATGCAGAAAGATATGTTTTGATACAAGAAAACTGAAAGACCAGCAAACAAGAAATGAATTCTCAATAGTACTTGTAAGAACCGCTTCAGTGTCCTACAAGACGAAGCAGAAATGTCAATATTAGAGTTCAATATAACACTACAGGAAACAGCAAAAGAGGTGCTGGGATATCGGAAACGGAGAAAAGAGGAATGGATAAGCAAGACCACATGGGAAAAGATAGAGCAAAGAAAAGAAATCAAGAAAAAAATTACTAAACACCAAATCACAACGGCTTAAAGAACAAGTTTTAAGTAATTATACACAAAAAGACAAAGAAGTGAAGGAATCATGCCATCAAGATAAACGTCAATACTATGACAACTTAGCAGAAACAGCAGAGAAAGCAGCATATACAAAAGACATGAAAACCATATATAAAATCACAAAGCAGATGACAGGTAACTTCAACACAAGATGTGAAAGTGCATTAAGGACACAAAATGGACAACTGGTCAGTAGAGAAAGAGAAAAAATTGAAAGATGGAGGGAACACTTTAACCCCCTACTAAACAGAACACAAGCAGTACAAACAATAGACATACCTGAAGCAAAAACGGAACTAAACATCAATACAGGACCAATAACAATAAGTGAAGTAAAGGAGGCGATAAAGAAGCTAAAATCAGAAAGGGCACCAGGTGAAGATGAAGTGACTGCTGAGATGTTGAAAGCAGAAGAAACAGAAACACCAAAACAACTTTGCCGGATATTACAACAAATTTGGAATCGAGAAAAAACCCCAGAGGAGTGGAAAACTGGGCTTATAGTAAAACTACCAAAGAAGGATGACCTCAGAGATTGCGGGAACTGGAGAGGTATTACCCTACTGCCACTCACCAGTAAAGTATTTTGCAGAATAATCATCAACAGAATTGTACCAACACTTGAGGAAAAACTTCGGAAAGAGCAGGCAGGATTTAGGAAAGGAAGATCATGCATAGACCACATATTTGTACTTAGACAAATATTAGAACAGGCAAATGAGTGGCATAGCACAACAAATGCATTATTCATAGATTTTGAGAAAGCCTTTGACAGTGTCAACAGAGATGCACTGTGGAAAATCCTAAGATGGCATGGGCTCCCCCACAAGATAGTAAATGTAATCAAAGCCCTATATGAGGGTTTTCAGTGCAAAGTGATCTGTGGAGAACATACCTCCAGCAGCTTTAGGGTACAAACAGGAGTGAAACAGGGATGTGTACTATCACCAACATTATTTATCTTGGCAGTAGACTGGTTAATGAAGGAGGCAACATCAGACAAACGCAGAGGATTACAATGGACCCTTGACACAGTGCTGGAGGACCTTGACTTTGCGGACGACATTTGTCTGTTATCAAGCAGTCACAAAGATATGCAAGATAAAATAAACAAGCTAACTCAGAATGCAAACAACATAGGACTAAAGATCAATGTAGGAAAGACAAAGTTAATGAAACAAAATGTGAACAATAGAAATGTACTCAGAGTAGATAGCAAGTTAGTGGAGGAGGTCAACGAATTTGTATACCTTGGCAGTAGAGTAGTAGAAAATGGAGACAGCACAGAGTACATCAACAGCAGACTTACTAGACCAAACCAGGCTTTTGCTATGCTGCAGACTATATGGAAATCTAAAAAAACTAAGCGTGAATACGAAAATCAGGATATTTAAGAGTAATGTTCTAAGTGTACTACTCTATGTAAGTGAATGCTGGAAAATCACCAAAACCATAGAAAACAAGTTGAATTCTTTCCAGACTAAATGTTTACGAAGAATTAGAAAAATATTTTGGCCAAACACCATAAGAAATAACATCTTATTGGCAGAAATGCAGATGAAGCCACTGACAACAATTATTGAGGAAAGACGCTGGCGATGGTTGGGACATGTGCTCTGAATGACTGACAACTCACTACCAAAAATAGCACTAAGATGGACACCACAGGGGAACAGAAGTAAGGGTAGACCAAAAGAGACATGGAGAAGAACAACAGAAAGGATGTTGAGCAATAGAGGACTCACCTGGGCAAGAGCAGAAAAAAAGGCGAAGGACAGGCATTTGTGGAAAACCTTGTGGAAGCCCCATGTGCCCTGGGCACTTAAGGTTCAGAGAGAGAGAGAGAGATCTCTGTTGACACTGTCAAAGGCTTTCTCAAAATCTATGAATAATGCATTTGTTGTGCTATGCCACTCATTTGCCTGTTCTAATATTTGTCTAAGTACAAATATGTGGTCTATGCATGATCTTCCTTTCCTAAATCCTGCCTGCTCTTTCCGAAGTTTTTCCTCAATTGTTGGTACAATTCTGTTGATGATTATTCTGCAATATACTTTACTGATGAGTGGCAGTAGGGTAATACCTCTCCAGTTCTCGCAATCTCTGAGGTCATCCTTCTTTGGTAGTTTTACTATAAGCCCAGTTTTCCACTCCTCTGGGGTTTTTTCTCGATTCCAAATTTGTTGTAATATCCGGCAAAGTTGTTTTGGTGTTTCTGTTTCTTCTGCTTTCAACATCTCAGCAGTCACTTCATCTTCACCTGGTGCCCTTTCTGATTTTAGCTTCTTTATCGCCTCCTTTACTTCACTTATTGTTATTGGTCCTGTATTGATGTTTAGTTCCGTTTTTGCTTCAGGTATGTCTATTGTTTGTGCTGCTTGTGTTCTGTTTAGTAGGGTGTTAAAGTGTTCCCTCCATCTTTCAATTTTTTTCTCTTTCTCCACTGACCAGTTGTCCATTTTGTGTCCTTAATGCACTTTCACATCTTGTGTTGAAGTTACCTGTCATCTGCTTTGTGATTTTATATATGGTTTTCATGTCATTTGTATATGCTGCTTTCTCTGCTGTTTCTGCTAAGTTGTCATAGTATTGACGTTTATCTTGACGGCATGATTCCTTCACTTCTTTGTCTTTTTGTGCATAATTACTTAAAACTTGTTCTTTAAGCCGTTGTGATTTGGCGTTCAGTAATTTTTTCTTGATTTCTTTTCTTTGCTCTATCTTTTCCCATGTGGTCTTGCTTATCCATTCCTCTTTTCTCCGTTTCCGATATCCCAGCACCTCTTTTGCTGTTTCCTGTAGTGTTTTATTGAACTCTAGTATGGAAATTTCTGCTTCATCTTGTAGGACACTGAAGCAGTTCTTAAGTACTACTGAGAATTCATTGCTTGTTTGCTGGTCTTTCAGTTTTCTTGTATCAAAATGTATCTTTCTGTGTTCTCCGATTCTGGCTTTCCTTAATTTTAGTTTTATTTTTGCTACCAGAAGGTTGTGATCACTTCCTACATCATCTCCTTTCCTTGCTCGCACATCTTGTAGTGACCATTTCCAGTTGTTGTTTATTCAGTCCAATCTAACAGTATGAAACTCTTTTATGACATTATGAAGCTGAAGGAGATGGTTTTCTATAACATTTAATCAATGCAGACAAAGTCAGAGGCAGAGTGAGCCAGCAAATAATAGTGACATTCATCCTTACTGAAACCAAAGAAGTTCTGTATAACTCTTTTGATTAGAAATTTGATGCTTACACTCTTCTGGGGCTGCAAAAGCCCAATTCTGGAACATTACATGCCCAGAGGAACTATTTTCAGCAACAAAGGATACTGTGATCTGTTTGAGAACCACTTGAAACCTGCATTCAGGTTAAAAAAAAATTCAGTTTTCTCAGTTCTGGTGTGTTGTTACAGAATGATAATGTCTTCATATGTCTCGTGCGACAGCCGAACAGATAATGAAACAATATTTGGAGTGTCTTCCATGTGCTACATATTCACCCGACACTGCACCATGTGATTATCATGTGTTTGAACCCCTCAAGGAGGCTTTAGGAGAGAAATTCAGTAGGAATGAGTAAATAGGCTGTGCATAGTTGGCTGCAGAATCAGTAGGAAGATTTTTTTTTGTTCTGGAATCCAGGCATTAGTGAAGTGATGGTAGATGTGCATTGAATGTGGTGGGGACTGTGCTGATAGGGAGATTTCAACCGTATTTGTACATTTTATTGTAATTTTAAAAAAAAAATTTTTTTCGCTTACCCTCATATATTGTGCATTTGAATGCACACACACCATGTGTGTTTTATCCAGTAACTCAGTTATAGAACTGGATGTGGATATTTGGTTTGGGGGTGGGTAAGGGGAAGATGTTACTAACATATGTCATGTTTACGCATATTACTACTGTCATCATTTTTTATGTATATTTATTTTACGTACAATGAATTTATCAGAATATAACATGGTTGTAGCAAGAGGAGAGTCAGTTTAATAGAGATGATACACATAATATGCATTTCTGGCAAATCTTCATTATTCACCCCAACATGACACCGTTCTCTCTCACACACATCGCTTATCTCTGGTTTTCAGCATCACCATAGAGCTTGTGTAGAGGGCTGGTGTCTGGCTAGTTCCTTTGCCTGAGTGGTTTGTGTAGCTGGCAACTCTGGAGAATATACAAGGGGTGATTGATAAGTTCTCAGCATAAGGTACAATGGATTATTTGTGGACAACTTTTTTTGGTTATTTCTCAACATAGTCCCCTTGCAAGTTTATGCACTGAGTCCTGTGATCCTGGAGCATATGGATCCCTTCTGTTGTGCCAGTATAAAGTGGTCTACAGCATGAATGACGTCATCATCTGAAGCAAATTGCTGACCACTGAGCTCCTTTTTGAGTTTAGTAAACAGGTAATAGTTCGAAGGAGCCAAATCTGGGGAATAAGGAGGATGTTCAAGAAGCTGGAAGCCGTATTTATGAATGGCAGCCATTGCCACCACTGACTTATGAACTGGTGCAATGAAAGATGACTCCTCTCGTCAATTTCTCTCAACACTTTTCCTTCAGTTCCACAGCTGCTTCACAAGATTAGCGTAATAGGCCCCGGTGACTGTTCTGCCCTTCTGAAGATATGCACACCTTCTGAATCCCAAAAGATGGAAGCCATCAATTTGCCTGCAGACAGAACCACTCTTGCTTTCTTTGGAGGTGGGGATCAATAATGTTTCCACTGTTTTGACTGTTCTTTGGTTTCTGGTTGAAAATGATGAACCCAAGTCTCATCCATAGTCACAAATTACCAAAGAAACTTTTCAGGATCTGCAGAAAAATGGCCAAGATTGTCTTTTGATATGTTGAGACGCTGTCGTTTGTGATCAGCTCCAAGAAGTTTCGGGACCCATCGAGCAGAGACCTTTGTCATTTGAGATCATTGTGAATAATGGCATGAACATGTTCCTGGGAGATCCCCAACTCAGTAGCAACGTACCACTCAATTGTCAGTCCTCCTTTATCATGTCATGGATTCTACCGGTGGTTTCATTGGTGGTTACCATTCTTGGTCTTTTTGGACGGGGATCATCTTCCAGACTCTCCCTTCCATGTTTGAATTGAGCTGCCCATTTCTTCATTGTGCTGTAAGAAGGCGCACTCTCCCCTAGAGTCTCTACCATATCCTCATGTATCTCTTTCGATGATAAGCCCTTGATGCAGAGGTAGCGAATGACTGCTCGATGAGAAATTTTATCCATTTTCTCAATTTCTGGCACCCCTTACCACTTCAGTAGCCTGTTAAAAAAAATTGTTTACAGTTAATTTCTTGAAACTTGGTGTTTAATCTTACATTAAGCTGATCTACAAATGCACCTAATATCAACTTTGTGTTTCAAGTATTTGTACCTTATGCTGAGAACTTATCAATCAACCCTCGTACTGTAGTGTCTGTGGCTCTTTGCCACAAGCACAAAGATCTGATGAGCCAATTTTAAGGTTCTAGCACAGAAGGTGTCTCATCTTGCAATGTCCTGTTCTCAAACAGAAGATTGTAACTTGATTCTTTCTTTCTTGAGAGTTTATAGTATTCATTGTCTGTTTATTGCTTTTGGATTCTGTTTTATCCATTTGTTTTTAAATATGGCTGTTAGTCTTTTTTTAATATACAGATCTGTTGCTTTCTTGCTCAGTGGGGAATGTGGTTACATTGCATAAAGGAGGAAGCTAGAAAAAGTGAATAAATTTAATGATTTCAAATTGAGAAGATCAGGAAAGAAAATGCATAACAGAAAGAGATGAGGAATATAAGAGGCAGAAATTACAGTTTGTTATTTAAAGTTTGAATTTTTACTTCTTCTTCTTCTTCTTTCGCATTGTCTGTCTATACCTGCAGTCCTGTCTCTTGGATACATTTCACTGTTTTTTGTAATTCATGTATGTGAATTTTTACAAATAAGGAGAGAAAATTTGAAAATACAATAAAATTTATGAATGTACTCCTGTATAAAGGAATCCAGTTATAATACCAACAGAACATGAGTATTATCGGTGTAAGACAGGAAAAGAAAAATTGCGTGTGCAAGAAGCTAGAAAAAAGTGAATACTTCTGTTCCCCTGTGGTGTCCATCTTAGTGCTATTTTTGGTAGTGAGTTGTCAGTCATTTGGAGCACATGTCCCAACCATCGCCAGCGTCTTTCCTCAATAATTGCTGTCAGTGGCTTCATCTGCATTTCTGCCAACAAGATGTTATTTCTTATGGTGTTTGGCCAAAATATTTTTCCAATTCTTCGTAAACATTTAGTCTGGAAAGAATTCAACTTGTTTTCTATTGTTTTGGTGATTTTCCAGCATTCACTTCCATAGAGTAGTACACTTAGAACATTACTCTTAAATATCCTGATTTTCGTCTTCACGCTTAGTTTTTTTAGATTTCCATATAGTCTGCAGCATAGCAAAAGCCTGGTTTGCTCTAGTAAGTCTGGTTTTGATGTACTTTGTGTTGTCTCCATTTTCTACCACTCTATTACCTGTTTACCAAACTCAAAAAGGAGCTCAGTGGTCAGCAGTTTGATTCAGATGATGACGTCATGCTGTAGACCACTTTATACTGGCACAAAATGCTGACTTTTTCAAAGAAGGGATCCATATGCTCCAGTATCGCTGGTCTAAGTGCATAAACTTGCAAGGGGACTATGTTGAGAAATAACCCAAAAAGGTTGTCCTCAAATAATCCGTTGTACCTTATGCAGAGAACCTGTCAGTCACCTCTCATATCTCCATTATTAGTTAGTAGTGATCCAAAATATTAAAAACTCTCCACTTCTTCCAATTTTTCCTCATTGATACATATTTCAGCTGCATTATTTGTTTTGACAGTTGTCATCAGTTTAGTTTTCTTCACATTAAGACAGAGATTTTGCTCTTCGCTGTTCTTATGGACTGACATAATTAGTTTTTTCCATTCCTTTTTTGTGTTGTGGACAGTAAAACTGTGTCATCAGCATATCTAATCTCTGGTATTTCATAACCTCCAATTGTTATGGCATCATAATGTGTCTACATCTTTTCTAACATTCCTCATTATATTTTCAGTACACAAGTTAAATAAGTAAGGTGACAATATGCACCCCTGACAGACCCCTTGTTTTATGTCAAACCAAGTTGTTATTTCACCATCTATTCTTACTGCTGCCTGTTGGTCGAAATACAGCAGTAATGTTAATTGTATCAAATATGTTGGAAATCTCATTTTTATTTTCCAAAGTTTCTGATGCTGTACACAATCAAATGCCTTTGAATAGTCTATAAAAGATAAATATAGATTCACATTAAATTCTCTGCATTTCTCTATTATTAATCTTATATTGAATATATGATCTCTCGATCCTCTTCCGTGCCTAAAACCAGCTTGGACCATATTGACTTCTTCTATTTTCTTACAGTCTACTCATTATGATTTTTAACAGAATTTTACTGGCATGACTAATCAGGACAATAGTTCTGTAGTTTGTGCATAATTTCAGGTTACCCTTTTTTAGCAGTGGTATGAATATAGTTCTTTTAAATCTTTTGGTCAGATCCCTGAATACCATATCTTTTTACTTTACCTGAATGCCATATCTTTTTACATAGTGCATGATAGATTGTAGCACATTCCTTTCCTCCTGCTTTAATAAGTTCAGCTGTTATCTCATCACATCCCGGTGATTTACCATTTTCAGATTCTTTATTGCCTATAAAACTTCTGTTGTCAGTTCGGGTTCTTTTTCCTCCAATAATAATTTACTCTGGAAGTGAATGCTGGAAAATCACCAAAACCATAGAAAACAAGTTGAATTCTTTCCAGACTAAATGTTTACGAAGAATTAGAAAAATATTTTGGCCAAACACCATAAGAAATAACATCTTATTAGCAGAAATGCAGATGAAACCACTGACAACAATTATTGAGGAAAGACGCTGGCGATGGTTGGGACATGTGCTCCGAATGACTGACAGCTCACTACCAAAAATAGCACTAAGATGGACACCACAGGGGAACAGAAGTAAGGGTAAATCAAAAGAGACATGGAGAAGAACAACAGAAAGGATGTTGAGCAATAGAGGGCTCACCTGGGCAAGAGCAGAAAAAAAGGCGAAGGACAGGCATTTGTGGAAAACCCTTGCGGAAGCCCCATGTGCCCTGGGCACTTAAGGTTCAGAGAGAGAGAGATAATAATTTACTCTGTTGGTTTCTGCTTTCACAGTCAGTTTCATGCATTCCTGTGCAATATTCCTTCCATCTTTCTAGAATTTCCTCTGTCTCTGTCAAGGTATTCCCCATCTTGTCACAAATTACATTTAGCTTAGGTGTGACATTTTTCATCAATGTCTTTAAACATTTCGCTATATCTTTCACACTTTCTGTGTCCTTCTATTCTTTCACAACAATCTTGTATATATTATTTTTTGTCTTTTCTTATGTTTTTTCATACTGCTTTTGTTAAAGATTTATATTCCTCTTTGTTGTTGCTTGTCATTTTCCATTGCGTCTTCATTTCTCTACATTATTTTATCAGTTCTAATGTGCCTTCACAAGCTACTAACATAAATTTTCTTTAAGTCAAAAAGAACATTTTTTTTTAATGAGCTGTCTGGAATAGTTGCAGTGTGAAATGAGTGAGAAATATGCTCTCACATATTGTTCAGACTTACTGTTCTTTAATAGAAATGATAATTTTGTCCTAAAAATGACTGACAGTATTTTTGTGTGAGATTGTTGGCTTTGTAAAAGTTATTATTTTACATGAACATTTTGACTGTAAAAGTTCTTATTTTACATGGAGCACTGTACTTCATAGACTTTAAAAAAGCATGTGATAGCAAACACAGAGATTCATTGTGGAGAATTTTAAGAATATATGGAATACCATCTAAGATTGTCAACATCATTAGAGATCTCTACAATGGATATGTTTGCGCAGTCAATGCAGAAGAAGGAATGAGCAAATGGTTCCAGATTGAAGCAGGTATAAAACAGAGATGAATATTATCTCCATTGCTTTTGGAATTAGCATAGACTTCATAATGAAAAAATGCTGCACAGGTAAAACAGGCATTGATTGGGTACATGAGACCCAGCTGGAGAATATTGATTTTGCAGATGATATAACTCTTATCAGTGACAATGTGAAATCAGTGCAAGAAGAAACAGATTCCCTGTCTTCACTGGTTAGTAAAATAGGACTTGAAATTAACAAAGACAAAACAAAAATAATGAAACTTCTCATTAATCAAGAAGAAAAATTATACTTAGAAGGAACAGCTGTTGAAGAAGTATGCTAATTCGCATATCTCAGCAGCTACACAGACCAGGATGGTGACATTAGAAAGGAAATTAGAATTGCAAAACCAGCATTTACCATATGGCATTCAAAAGTTATAAGCACAAAAAGAAAGCCTCATTTATGCATGCAAAAGCTGGAAAACTAAAGAAATAGACAACAAATTAGACTCGTTTGAAAACAAAATGCCTAAGAAAAATACTGAGTATCAAGTGGAATGAAGAGAACAACGCAGAGATAAGACATGAGTAAACAACAACCTGTCTCATGGGCGATCAGAAAAAGGAGATGGACATATGTCAGTCATGTGATAAGAAGAAACAGAGAATCCCAAAGCAAAGTATCAAGTGGATCACAAGAAAAAAAAAAAAAGAAGAAAAAGAGGTCGACCATGTGAAACACTAAAGAGGACATTGATAAGAGAGGTCAAATTAGTAGGCATAAAATCCCTTGATGAGGTTGAAAAGCTTGCTGAAAAGAGGAAAACTTGGCAAACTACCATGTGAGCCGTATGTGATGTTTAACAGCACGGGAAGGATGTAAGATGTAAAACTGGTAATTCACCAGACATCCACCAGTTGTAATACAGTAATGGTCCATTTGTCCTACTTAATTGCTTGTGGGTAATGTATGTGCTTTGTACATATGCATTGTGTTTACATATGGCTAGTATACTGTTATATTAGTAAATATTCATTTAGAAAATTTGGATTTCCAATTATTTTGGACACACAATCCCCATTTCCAGTTTTATTATGAAATTGAGCGACATTCGTAATTAAATAGAATCAGATTTGAAACAAAATGATTTATAGCATGAGAGTAAGAATATTGTCTTAACAGAATGGTCTATAGCATGAGTGTAGAATTTTGTCTTGTTTGAAAAAGAATGGCTTTAAGCATGAATGTAAAATTTTGTTTTATTTGAAACACAATGATCTATAGCAGATAAATTTTTTCTGTTTGAAACAAAATGATCTGGAGCAACAGTATAAAAATTTGTCTCATTTGAAACATTTGGTGTATATCATGAATGACATGATATAACGTAACGTAAAATGTTTCTGTTCTACAGTTCGGACACATTCGTTGTTTGTATGGAACGTATTACAGCAGTAATAGATGGACCTCTGGCATTGATCACCTTTTTTGCATTCATGAAAGGAAATAATTACAGGTATGCCCTGCAGATGATTTTGTCCTTGTGTCAGCTGTATGGAGACATACTGTACTTTCTAACAGAAATCAAAGAAGGCTTTGTGCATGGACCTACAGATAATCCCTTGTATTTCTACTTCTATTTCTTGTTCATGAACATATTGTGGATAATAATCCCCATCATACTGATTGTGGATTCTGCTCGTCATATTGCAGCATGTCAGACAGTTTCAGACTTTTACATTGATGAGTATAATCGTAAAATTGGTGTTTGCACCCAGAACCATCATAAAAAGATACATTAGATATTATTGTCAACGGTCAGTGGTAGGTGTATTCTTGTACATTCTAAATTTCACTTTTATAATTAATAAAAAATTTTTTATAATTAATTCGTAGAAATAAAAGTATATGCATCACAAAGACTGACATAATAAGTGTGATAATGAGGATATGTGCTTTGTTGTACAAACTCTTTTTACCTTCTGAAAACTTGGAAACTGTTAAGATTTTAAGCAAAACAGGAACCGGGTTAACTGGTAAATACCTGTTAATATAAATATCAGATAGTTTTTAGTGAAGCTTTTGTCCATCAAATCCATGTCCCATTTTCTTAACCTACTGCAAGAGCCGGTTTTGAAGGATTACAACCAAATTTCAGTGAACACTTTTTATTTTTCCTATGCCACTAAAAGACAGCTAAGTTTTTGAACAATTTTTTTCTTTTTTAAATTTCATCACTTATTTGCTAGTGATGTTCAGTAATATCACAGTGATTAGATAAGTTCAGATTATAGTTACAATACAGTAACTAAGTGTCTTGAATCAGCATTATTTATTGTTAAGCTACAGTTATCGTTTTCTTTTTATTACTTTTCATGTTTGATCAATCAGTGTTTTATGAAATATTTGTCAGTGAGAAAGGAAATGGTCATTGCTACCTGCCAGGAAAGACAGCCTTGTAAATGTTGCAGAATTGCTGAACTGTTTGTTGTATATTACTGTAAGGATTTACAAAATGAACTGAAACCTGTGGCAGCTGAGCAGTTTTAAAAGGTAGATGTGGAACCTAGAAAATATGTCCGAGGATGATGGCCTAATAATACTTGCAACACAGATTTTATACCATGTTTTGTGAGCCTATACTTTGATGAGTGTTCCCTCAGAACATTATGAAGCTAGAACACTTATTTATGGATATGTCTGTGAATACTGGACTCTCACTGGTAGGTAAGAACATTAAATTAAGCAGTAGAAATAATTGAATGAAATTGAAACAGCAGTAAATCTAATGGCTAACAACAAAGCTGCAGGTGAAGATGAAATAACAGCTGAAATGTTAAAAGCTATTGACAGTGACAACATGAGCGAACTACAGCAAATGTTTAATAAAGTTTGGAAAGAAGAAAAGGTCCCTTCTAAATGGAAAAAGAAACCATTGTTAAAATACCAAAAAAAGGCAACCTCAGTTACTGCAATAACTGGAGAGGTGTAACCTTACTATCAGTTGTGTCAAAAGTATTTTGCAAAGTTATTCTGCATAGAATGAAACACTTAGTGGATGCTGCAATGAGAGAAGAACAAGCAGGATTTCGAAAAGGGAGAAGGTGTCTCGACCAGATCTTTACTCTAAGAATAACACTTGAAGAACATACTGAAAAGCAAAAACCATTAATCCTGAACTTCATAGACTTTAAAAAGGCATTTGATAGCATACCCAGAGATTCATTGTGGAGAATTTTAAGAATATGTGGAATGCCATCTAAAATTTTCAGCATCATTAGAGACCTCTGTGCAGTCAACACAGAAGAAGGAATGAGTGAATGGTTCCAGATTGAAATAGGTGTGAAATAAGGATGTGTATTATCTCCCTTGCTTTTTACAATTGCCATAGACTTTATAATGAAAAAATGCCATACAGGTAAAACTGGCAATTATTGGGTACATGGGACCCAAATTTTCATTCATTCATTCCTTTGCATGTCCCTTGCGGAACTTTGCCTCCCAAACAGCACTCCTGTAGGCCTCTCGGTTATGAGCAAGATGGCCTGCTGCTGCTGCATCCATTTCCAGATCATCAACGATGTCTTGCAGCCATCTTCGTTTCGGTCTTCCTCTTTTTCATTTTCCCATTATGTATCCTTCCAATACGGTCTTCTCTAAATTATCATGACGTTTAATGTGGCCAAAATATTTAAGTTTTCTCTCTTTAATCCTCTTTACTAGCCAGCCTTCTTCAATATTAAGCTCTTGTAGTATAGATATATTTGTTCTTTTTTGTGTCCACGATATTTGGAGAACTCTTCTATAGCATTTACATTCAAAGGCATTTATGTGCTTCTCAGCTGTTTTGTTAAGTGTCCAGGTCTCACAGGAATATGTTGCGATGGGAAAAATGCATGCCCTTAAAAATCTTATTTTTGTGGTTCTGTCTGCTCCTCTCCACAGATTCTTTATTTGTTTTACTTTCTGAAGAGCAATAGATGTCCTCCTTTTAATTTCCCGCATTGTATCTCCATTATTAGTTAGTAGTGATCCAAGATATTCAAAACTCTCCACTTCTTCCAGTTTTTCCTCACTGATACATATTTCAGTTGCCTTGTTTGTTTTGTCAGTTGTCATCACTTTAGTTTTCTTTGCATTAAGATAGAGGTTCTGCTCTTCGCTGTTCTTGCGGACTGACATAATAGAAGATCTTAATTTTGCGGATGACATAACTCTTATCAGTGACATTGTTAAATTGATGCAAGAAAAAAAACAGATACCCTGTCTTTACTGGCTAGTAAAATAAGACTTGAAATAAACAAGGAAAAAACAAAAATAATGAAACTTCCCATTAATCATGAAGGAAAAATATACGTAGAAGGAATAGCTGTTGAAGAAGTAAACCAGTCTGCATACCTTGGCAGAAACATAGACCAGGATGGTGACACCAGAAAGGAAGTTAGAATTCTAAAAGTGGCATTGACCTTCAAGATTCTTGAGAACATATGGCATTCAAAAGTTTAAGCACAAAAACCAAGTTAAGATTATTCAATTCACATATAAATATCTACCCTCATTTATGCATGCGAAAGCTGGAAAAGAACTAAAGAAATAGACCAATAAATTAGACTCTTTTGAAAACAAATGCCTAAGGAAAATATTCAGTCTAAAGTGGAACGAATTAAAAAATAATGCAGAGATAAGACAAATGAGCAAACAACAACCTGTATCATGGGTGATCAGAAAAAGAAGATGGACACATGTCAGTCACGTGATGAGAAGGAACAGTCAGAGAATACCAAAACAAGCTGTCAAGTGAAACACAACAGCCCAAAGAAAAAGAGGTCGACCACATGAAACTCTAAAGAGTTAAAAGAGGGCAGTTTAATGGGCATAACATCCCATGATGAGGTTGAGAAGCTCGCTGAAAACAGGAAAACTTGGCAAACTACCATGCCATGTGACGTTTAACAGCATGGAAAGGATTTACAGATGTAGGAACAGAAATAACATTTCCAGTGAGAATTATGTTACATAAAGATATTGCAAAATGAGGAATTCAGAAATTCTGTGAGGCATCAACTAAAACAGTATTAAATCCTAGTAAGAGTAGAGGAGGAGATGTTTCTCTGATAGTATTCTGATATCAAATGGATTGACAAAGACCTTTATCATGTCAAATAAATGGGAAACAAGACGGTGAAAGAGCTAACTTAAAATGGACAGGTGGACAAAAGTATGGAGAAACTGACAGGATTGCACTGGATAAGGTAATTCATGGAATTGGTTGAGGTTGTACCTTTGAGATACTTTTTAATTGTTGGCACTTACTGAAAACTTCATTTAGCTTTAGTTCTCACATTAAATGTGATCATCCATTATCTTTGATTTATGATGCTTATCTTTTCAACTGTAGATTTGATTTCTCTGGTATGCTGAAATATTATTTGTTTGTGAGAGAGATTGAATAATCTTGTTCAGTTCTTTGTGTTATGTGATTCATCAACCTCCTCATAATGCTAGAGGTACCACTATTAGCAAATATAACTTTTACTTTTACTTTTTACAAACAAACTTTGTCACAGTATTTAAGATAAAAAGCTGTTGTTATGTTTGAACCTGAGTAGCCTGGTACCACTGTGGTGGAGGTTACAGAGAAGCTTGCTTTAAAGTTAGCCATGGAAGAAACTTGTTGCTGGAGCTCACTCTGGATGTATCTGATTCTTTATTACAAGATCCTGCTGACATTGATGTTTCAGCATTACCAGACAGTAATAGAACAGATTTTAGCATTTTGTGGAAGTAGGATAAGATCTTCACCATCATCACCTCAGCAGCAGTAATCTTCCTGTATAATAAAACTGTAGTAGTGTAGATTATCATGTGCCATGTCATTGATTTACTTTGGAGTGCACATTTTGAAATGTAGATAATGATCCTTATTTTAAAGCAGCCATTTTCTTATCTTGCCAGCAGTTGGTACAAAACAAGGCAGCTTTATGATATTCTCATAGTTTAATTTTTGCTTGAATTTTCTCATGCATAACAAACTACTGTACAATGGTTGCATGTATCTGCTACATTTATTGAGATTGAGCGTTGATCAGGAAACATTTTATTCAAAGTTGATTTTAAATTGTATCAGAAAGTTTTCTTGTGTAATAATTAAAAAAAGCAAATGTTTTATGGTCTCCTGTTATCAGAATGAGACTTGTATGAGGAAATATGATAGCTCAGTTGAGTAATTTATGCCATTCTTATGTAATATGGCACTATACTTGTATATATGATTATCATACAACAACATTCAGTTTGTGTTCCTGATAATACAAGTTCCTCATTGTATAGTTTCAGAAGTTCAGTATGTGTTTCATAAACATTTGTTCTTTGTTGTACCAGTCTCATGGGTGATCAGGAAAAGGAGATGGACATATGTTGGTCATTTGATGGGAAGAAATGATCAGAGAATCCCAAAACAAGCTGTCAGGTGGAACACAACAGGCCAAAGAAAAAGAGGTAGACCATGTGAAACTCTGAAGAAGACATTGTTAAGAGAGGCCAAATTAACAGGCATAAAATCCCTTGATGAGGTTGAAAGACTCTCTGAAGACAGGAAAATTTGGCGAACTACTTTGCGACCCCTATTTGACATTTAACGGCACGGGAAGGATATAAGAGTACCATGTGAGAAAAATTTCCTACAAGCTATTACAAATGCGATGACAGCCAGCAGTGATCAGCAATAACCAGTAAATAGCAATTAAAAAAAACAAAAACAAAGCTTCAGGAGGTTGTCATCCACTGTGACTAGATTATATTATCAGAAGACTAGGAAAAAGCTAGCAGTGAAACTGGAGGATAACTGAACCAGTAGGATGATGATGCTCAGTTTGCATGGAGGGGAATCAGTTTAGAGTTAGGTTCAACATGCAAGTATTTTGTAAGGATTAAATCTCACTGGAAAATGGAAATAGGTAAGAAAAAAAATTTATACAAACATTTAATTCTCAGTGTTTGTAAAGTGTTTAGGTTTACATTAAAATCAGACATATTGGCAAAACTGGTATTTCAGAAAATGCTTCATTTGCAGTAAAAGATATGCATAACTTTACAGAAAAATCCTAGTGTGATCACTGCACTAAGTATTATTGAAAAGTTAAGAAAAACTGAACTAAAGTACAATAATAGGTTGAAATGTTACTGTTATATCGAGTTATCAAACATTCAAACAAGCATCAAAAGACAAAAATCGTATCTTGGAAAAATCGGTTACACCCAAGTTCATCCCACTGCCAAAAGATATTTGATACAGCTAAATTGTGTGTGTTTATCTCATGCAGTAAGAGACATGCATGAAGTCAGTCAGACATATGGTATAGGGGCTAACATCCCACACCCATTTATTATATGCTTTTTTTTTTTTTTGCTATGAGCATATTTTTATATATTCAGTTCTTTAAACTTGCCCATCTTTGATGACTTACACATATGAGACCTGAGTAGTGAGCTGCTGTATACAATCAGAAAAAAGATAAAATTTTACAAAAAATAATTTGAATGGAAATACTACTGACATGAAGGATTAATTTCTTAGAAGAAATTTGGGACAACATTCTGTCTTAATGAAGGATCAGGAAAGTAGAGATGACAGTGAGGACACAAATCTCAAATGGAAGAAATGTAAGTTTGGTTTATGCTCTTATCCCATTTATCTTCCCTGCTCTATCTCTACAAATTAAAAACATTTTTTAAAATGTTCTCTGTTCTATTTTCCCCATAGTTTGCTGCATAATACAAACTGATCCTTGTGTTACCAGTTCTCAAGCTGAAGAATAGTAAGGAAAGACAAGTTTAAATATCAGGACTAACTGACATTTTTTTTAAAGAAAATTCTAGACACACACAAAAAATAATGAATCAGATTGACAGATTTTAAATATAAGCAACAGAATGATTATAATATGTAAAAGAGAAGGATAAATGCACAACACTGTGGAATCTTTGAAAAGGCAAGTCAATATAATTTACATAATGATACACAATGCATAACTCTTCATGTCAAATTTCAGGCAACATTGCAGCAAACATATGTCTAGTATTTTTTTTTTAAATGCTATGTGCAGACTTACAACTTTATGTACACAGATGTACAGTATAAGCAATACTTGCAGCAATAATCATTTCCTCTGTAATACTCTCTGCAGTTTGTCTCACTACTCTTTACACTCATTTCAACAATATCCCACTACATCCAATATTCAGAATGCTTCTAAAAACACATGCCTATATGATAGAAGACAAGTAAAATATGTAAAAATATGTCCTGTGTGTAGTTCTATACATTTTACTTTAGAAAAAAATGAGAACAAGAAGTGCTGCTTTTGTTGTTGACACTGAACAGATCTGGACTGTTATTAGAGAAGACTAGGCCATCATCACTACTCAGACTGATTGTTTAAAATTCTTCAAGGTATGAAGACCATAAAAAAACAAACTGGAAGCACATGTGAGGTTAAGAAAGGAAACAGTACTTTTATCCTAGCTCCTACTCTCTTTGTAGCTCCCACACTGCATATTTGAGTCGGTAATATTCTGTTCATGTGGACATGGTTTGTTGGCTAACTTGGTATAGCACACAGCCAAGACATAAAATCAGTGAGTGTCTGTCTCCTGGTGACACACTCTCTGTGGTTCACAGGATGACTACTTTGCAGTCATTGATAAACAATATGACCAGGGCACATGATACTTACTGACAATAAGTATCCACAAGATGGCAGTTTTTAAACAAAACACAATTACACTGGCCAGTTTAACATTGACTGGAATATATGGACAGATTCAACTAGTTTACATCACATGTTCTCTAGAAGAATATTGCTATTGTATCTGGTGAACTAAAGAAAAAGAGCAGTAGAAAAATTAATGGTTTATCAGACCTGTGTGTGCTTAACACTCTTACATTAATTGGAAATACAGGCACTGTGTCTGAGGCATAAGACAAAAAAAAATTTGCGTCCATCCTCGCTAATGTCACAAAATGGTGAATATGAAGCAACAATACAAAGTAACCAACTCTAGGGTACTGCTGAGTGCTAAACTTTCATCCACGAAGAAGCAAATGGTTAAGATGGGTGGAATATATAACAAGAACAGATAACAGCTGTATCCCAAGCAGATATTACATAGAAGGCATCATGAGGTAAAGCTGAGATACAGGGATATTTGTCAGCAATAATGGCTGGAAAGAAATGGTGAAAGAATCAGCCACTCTGTAAATCTGCATAATTGCAGCATATTTTGAGGAGACATGCAAGGAGACTATGGAGACGAGAGACACAAATGCAAGGAGACTATGGAGACGAGAGACACAAATGCAAGGAGACTATGGAGACGAGAGACACAAATGCAAGGAGACTATGGAGACGAGAGACACAAATGCAAGGAGACTATGGAGACGAGAGACACAAATGCAAGGAGACTGTGGAGACGAGAGACACAAATGCAAGGAGACTGTGGAGACGAGAGACACAAATTCAAGGAGACTGTGGAGACGAGAGACACAAATGCAAGGAAACTGTGGAGACGAGAGACACTATGGAAGAGTGCTGAAAAATTATCATGTCCCAAAATCTGAGTCTAATTTTGTCACTAGCAGGAAAGAGTGTTATTTTAACAATGTTAAGTGTTAACTTGCAGGGTCATGGTGCTAATATTTTTTTTCTTTTTTTTTGTTCAGATTGACAACAGAATCATGTCAATGAAAGATGTGAAGTTTTTAAATTTGGAACTTAGGGCTGTCATGAAGTTCCTGTTCCTGCAGAAGAGAACTCCAAAGAAAATCCATGAGTGTATGCTGCAAACACTGACAAGTGTTTGACTCTAAGGAAATTTTCAAATGTGCCGAAGCTGATCGCAGCAAAATAGCAGTATTTCAGTGACCAAATATACGATTTTTTTAAAAAATCAAATGTGTTGAACTTCAGGATGAGTTATGGAATAGCATACAAGTTTCATGGCTCAAGGTCATTATCTTCTTGGTCAGGACTAAAACTTTTCAGCATTCTCTCGTAGGTCTTGCAACACACTGATTGCTGTTACTGTGGCAGAATATGCAGGTTTTATATTTGTTGAATCTGTCATCAGATAAGCTGTTCAGCACAACAATGCTTAACAAGTTCTACAACAACTGACTTCTACCTGGTTACAAACTGTCCTCTGTGGTGAAGAATGCCATATGTATATAAATATGTACATAAATTTATAGTCAGGTGTGTTTTTAAAATTTTATAAATATTTATCATACTCTCAAAAATATAAAATAAGATTTATCACAGAATACATTTAACTACACAAGTACAAATGGGAAAAGTGCATGCAGATATATCTCCTTCAAACACATAGAAACAAACACTCACATGGTTGTAAAATATTCATACAGCCATCTTACATATGCCAACAGTAATTCACCATACTGCCACCTAATCTCTCTCTGACTATAACTGACAGAATTAGGTAGAGGAAAAAAAACCCAGTTATTTCTTAATGGAATTATCTTCCATTGTCTTGTGTTTCTACTGAGCCTAACTCCATGCAGGAAGAGCTCTCACTCATGCGACTGTGGTAAGTGATACTGTTGGGTTTTATTATGGTGCTCTCCTCTTCCACAATGACTTGTTTGTCACATAACCAGATGAAGGATTTCAGCCTGGAAGCTGAAAAAGCAAACCCCCATTCAATAAATGAACAGTCTGAATCTTTGTTCATAAGAATGAGATTAAGTTAATAAAAGTCAGTCAGTCATTTGCATGCCCCTTGCAGAACTTTGCCTCCCTAACAGCTCTCCTGTAGGCCTCTCGGTTGTAAGCAGGATGCCCTGCTACTGATACATCCATTCACAGATCATCAACGACCTCTTGCAGCCGTCTTTACTTTGGTTTTCCTCTTCTTTTTCCCATTTTTTACCCTTCCAAGACTGTCTTCTCTAAATTATCATAACATTTAATATGTCCAAAATTCTGTTTTGTCTGTTTAATCCTCTTTACTAGCCAGCCTTCTTCAATATTAAGTTCTTGTAGTGTGGATATATTTGTTCTTTTTTATGTCCATGATATCTGAATGACTTTTCTGTAGCATTTATATTCTAAGGAATTTATGTGTTTCTCGGCCATTTTGTTAAGTGTCCAAGTCTTGTGATGGGAAAGAAGTATGCCCTTAAAAATCTTATTTTTATAGTTCTGTCTGTTCCTCTCCACAGCTTTTTTAGTTGTTTTATTTTTTGAAGAGCGATAAATCTCCATTATAAGTTAGTAATGATCCAAGATTTTCAAAACTCTCCACCTCTTCCAATTTTTGCTCATTGATATATATTTCAGATGCCTTATTTGATTTGTATTAAAATAAAGGTTTTGCCCTTCACTGTTTTTACGAACTGACATAATTAGTCTTTGCATTCCTTTTTGTGTTGTGGACAGTGATGTGTCATCAGCATATCTAATCTCTGGTATTTCATAACCTCCAATTGTTATGGCATCGTAATATTCTTTGTCTACATCTTCTTTAACATTCCTCATTATATTTTCAGTATACAAGTTAAATAAGTACGGTAATTGTATGGAACCTTGATGGACCCCTTGTTTTATGTCAAACCAAGTTGCTATTTCACCATTTATTCTTACTGCTGCTTGTTGGTCTAGATACAGCAGTGATATTAATTGTATCAAATGTGTTGGAAATCCTATTTTTTCCATTATTTCCCAAAGTTTCTGGTGTACACAATCAAATGGTTTTGAATAGTCTATAAAAGATAAATATAGATCACATTAAACTCTCTGCTTTTCTCTATTATTAATTTTATGTTGAAAATATGTTCTCATGTTCCTCTTCCTTGCCTAAAACCAGCTTGGATCATATTGATTTTTCCTTCTGTTTCTTACGAAGTCTACACTTTATGACTTGTAATATTTTACAGGCATGCATTTAGGGTAACAGTTTGTAGTTTGTGCACAGTTTCAAGTTAACCTTTTCTTTTGGCAGTGGTAGGAATACAGTTCTTTCCATTCTTCTGGTCAAATACCTGAATGCCATATCTTTTTACTTAGTGCATGATAGCACACTCCTTTCCTCCTGCTTTAATAAGTTCAGCTGTTATCACATCCCAGTGATTTACCATTTTTCAGACTATTTCCCATAAAACTTCTTCAAATGTCAGTTTGGGTTGTTTCTCCTCCAAATTTCTAGTCTGAAAATGCAGCATGATACAGACGGCCTCCAGCATGCTCAACTGCAGAAACTGCTGATCATGTTCAAGACTGATTTTGACAGACTGGCGAATTTGACCTAAAACAGTTGCTGAGACGCTGATAGTCAGAGAACATGTTGGGTTTATAATTCATTCACACTGTTGGTTTCTGCTTTCACAGTCAGTTGGACATTCCTCTGCAATATTCCTTCCGTCTTTCTAGAATTTCCTGTCTCTGTCAAAGTCTTCCCATCTCAGCACAACTTACATTTAATTTAGGTGTAACACTTCTTGTCAATGTCTTCATTTCTTTAAAGGTTATAAGGACTGTTACTGCAGGAGGTGGGGTGGAGGATACACTCTCCACTCCAATGGTGTGCGTCTCAAATAGCCTCTGACAGTCAAGTCCATCTCCTGGCCTTCTTGTGGCAGAAGTCTTTAAACTGACAGGAGAAGGGGTCTGGCGCCTGAAAACCAGACGCTTCGGGTAGATGAGAGTAATGTTTAGTAGCTCATCTACTGCTGCTGGCAAGATTTTTCAGCTGCTGTGTATGGAGTGGGGCTCCTCCTGGCCAGTGAAGAAAGGTGCGAATGGGGTTGCCGCGCGGCACCACTGGAAAAGGTGAAAGAAAGGACTAGGTGAAGTAAACAGTAGTCAAATCACAGCACCTTTGGTCTGGAGGTGGCCACGTCCTAAGTGCACTCATATCGGGCGAAATGCCTGAACCGGCTTAACCCAGAGGTTAAGACACTGCTGGCGAGATTCTTCGGATGCTGCGTATGGAGTGAAACTCCTCCCGGCCAAGGAAGTAAATGCGGAAAAGCAATTAGGGTTGCTGTATGGCGCCGATGTGAAAAGGTGATGGAAAGGATAATGTGAAGCTTAATCAGTATGTCCAGTATTATCGCTGCGAGAGCTACTCATACCACGGCACCTCTGCTCTAGAGGCCAGCCACGTCCGAAATAAACCATAGTGGTGAAATATGCCTAAACTGGCTTACACCAGGGGTGAAACTTGATGGCTACACATGTCACATTACCTCCGCTCTAGAGGTCGGTCATGTCCTAAACATGCCATACTGGGATAATATGCCTAAACCGGCTCAACCCAGGGTTGAAAGTCACTAGTGGTGAGGATTTGTCCTCCTAGACAAAAGCTCCATCCTGGTCATAACTAGGAAGGGTAGCGGCCATGACCACAAAATGCTGAAGTTGGAGGAGACACTGGACCAGGGCAGTCTAGATAGGCAACCACCTCTCACCCGGCTGGGATATATGCGTATCCTAATCATGCTGAGGTTTTCCGGTGAGAAAGTCCAACACTGGACTGGATGGGCAACACCTCTCACCCAGCTGGGATATACTGATATCCAAAATACATCGAGGTTTTCCAGTGAGAAAGTCCAACCCTAGACCAAACTGGTGCAACGAAATCCCGCTTCTGAGACCCACCAAGAATACAGGCTCAAGCCTTGCAATACTCTGAATTTTTTGTGGTCCTCTTGGGGATCTCATGTGGTCCTTTGGGGGACCACGGGACCTGTCGAGGACTTCAGGCGTAAATTCAGTAGGATCACAGGGGGGTCTTGGTGGTGGAAGTGAACGAAGAAGAACAAGAAGATTTCTTTAAACATTTCCACACTTTTGATGTCCTTCTATTCTTTCACAACAATCCTGTATGTAATGTTCTTTGTCTTTTCTTATGTTTCTTCATACTTTTGTTAAAGATTTATATTCCTCTTTGTTGTTATTTGTCACTTTCCATTTCATCTTCATTTCTCTACATCGTTTTATTAGTTCTAATGTGCCAGGTGTAATCCATTCACTCCTTTGAGTTTTCTTTACTGGAACCATGTCTTTAGCTGCTGTTATTAAGATATCTGTGGCCTGTGTAGCCAGTTCATCTGGTGTCATCTCCTCCTGTACAACCATCAGTGTTTCAAAATGGTTTTTCACTTCTACACTGTATTGTTCTGGTATTTTTTTTAAGATCAAAGAAGAGTGGTGTTGATTCCCTGTCTTTTTTATCTTTAACTTCATATCTGCTATTAATAACTCATGGTCTGTGTTACAATCAGCACCTGGTAAAGTTTTGGCTAATGTTGTACTTGATCTTCACCTACTTTGCATTAAAATGTAATCTGTTTGATTCTTGGTTTTACCATCAGATGATGTCCATGTGAAAAGTCTTCATGAATGTTATCTAAAGAGTGTGTTAGGTCATTCTCCATGCAAAACGGCACTAGATTGTCATCAGCCTCATTTTTATGTCCTATACTAAATTTTCCCAAAACATATCCCTCGTCTTCTGCTCTTTCTGTACCAATCTTTGCATTAAAATTGCCCATTATTAATACACTTTCATTTTTTTTTTATCTGGTCCATCGTTGTTTGCAATGTGTTATAAAAAAAGTCGTCTACTTCCTCTTCTTCTGCTGTTGATGTAGGTGCATATATCTGGATAATTGTATCACCTCTAAGGGGTGTCTTTAAGTCTGATAGTGAGGATTCTGTCACTTACTGGGTTGAAACCTAGTAATGTTTTTTATGTTAATCTGTCCAAGTAAAAACAGTCCATTCTTTCCTCCTAATTCTCCACCAGAGTATATAAATATATCATCATTTTCACTCTTGATCGTTTCCACTGATGTTCGCAGATTCCCAAAATGTGTATCCTCATTCTTTCCATCACATCACTTATTATTTGATACTTTCCCTCATACATACTTCTCACATTCCATGTTCCTACTCTTATTTTTCTTTTTACTTTGATGCAGTTCCTTGGTAACACCGTCAGGATTTTGTCTGTCATCACAATTACTAGTACTGATCTCTGTCTCACTCTTCCCCAGTGTTAAAATCAGATCTATCTGGAGGGCCAGGGGGACTTGCCACCAGATCTTTCTCCTATCTGACCTTCCATGTTGCTGTTTGGATTTCTTGGTATATTTCCAGAAGGTAGTTTACCATTGCTTTCCTTCCAGGACTGTACTAGTCATTGGTCATAGCCATTGTCCCTACATTGAGATTATCTGCCTACCATCATAGAATGGTGACCATAACCAACATCATCTGTCTGCTGCTCTCTCGTTCCATCCACCACCTGCTCCCATGGCTTCACATCATCCTGATCAGGGTGCCCAAGCATATCCTGTAGACTAACGGAAGTAATAAAAGTAGCTTTCATTTTTTTTTTTAAATCACCAGAATTCATTGAAAGTATATTTTGTTTCATCATTAGCCATTTTAGAAACTGCACTAAAATTTGTAGCTTTGCCAGTTAAATAATTCTTTGAGAAAGAAAAACAGTCAATGAAATATATGATCAGAGCTTGAACCCATCACATTTTTTCTATGACTGGTAGTCTGTCATTAATGCACAGTATATAACGAAAAGCTTATTTAAACTTACATGGAGTCTGAGATTTTATTTGAAACTCGTGCATGAAAATTAGTGTTTGTATAAAAACAAAACAGTAGTGTAAGCCTTGAGTCCAAGATATGTCATGCCGAAGATGCAGTGCTTATAACACTGCAACGAGAATAGTTATAGAGCTTCTTCAGCTTAAAGAAAGTATTGACAATCAGCAAATTGCGCTGACAATTTATTAAGTATTACTTAATAAAAAGATACTAGGAATTTTAGTTTCCATTCATGTACGGGCTTCAACCATGATTGTCATCATTATCTCACCATCAATCACATCAAAATATATCACTTGAAACAATAGAAGGTGCAATAAAAAAAAAGCAGGTAATACATTATGAAGCTAATAATGGATATCAATGAAAGGCACTAACTAGGTGAAAAACTTCCACAATAAAATATAGAAATGGAACTCACTAACATGATAAACTCATATAATATATACATGAAACTATGAGTTTACTGATATTTTTCATCACCTACTGGACTACTGTGCATTTAAAGATATTTGGAAAAAACTGCTACCACCTAACTCCTCTATCACTGGTATACTGTACAGAGATAAGGAACTGAAAAAAGACCTACACATTCCATGATCTGGCACAAAGAAAAATAAGTGAAAACTAATAAACTCAGGCACTGGAAAAGTATGATGGGTTAACCATAAAATCTAAAATGGCTTGTGATAGCATACACAGAGATTCATTGTGGAGAATTTTAACTCTTTCCCTGTGGGGGGGACGACGCGGACATTTAGATGCATGCCAGAGTAAAAGCATGGGTCTTGATATGAATAGGTGCATATTAGTAAAAGCGAATAAAAGTTTTTCCATGTGGAAAAAGTGTACTTATTATGTTTCAAAGTAACAAAATATGTATGAAGATTTCATAAATGCAGTTTTTTTTAGGAAAAAAGAAGTAATGTTTGTTTTTAGACAATAATTGTGTCCCACTTACCATCAATAGGTCTAGATTGACTTGTTGATGTTGTATTGTGATTATATGTGCCAAAAATCACTAAATAATGTCTGAAATAACCTTCTAACTACTTCTCCAGTCATCTAATATGTCTAGATCTACTTAGGATACATTCAAGAACAGTACTCTAGTCACAGGGATACATGTTTGCCTCCAAAGACACACAAAAAAGCTGAAAACTTTGGTTGAAAACATTGAATTTGACTCCATCTGACCCCCATCATTAAGAATGCTTTACGAAAAGAATGCTGGGTAAATGTAATGTGTACACATAACATGCGATCTAAAAACTCAACCGATTTTACACCGAAACAAACCAGAGACCTATCCAAAGGCCCAGGGCAGGAACATAGAACCCGGATGCAGCCTGTCACAAGGCTGATAGCAGAGAAAGAGTTTTAAGACTATATGGAATACCATCTAAAATTGTCAACATCATTAGAGATCTCTAAAACGGATATGTTTGTGCAATCAAAACAGAAGAAGGAATGAGCGAATGGTTTCAGATTGAAACAGGTGTGAAACAAGGATGCATATCATCCCCTTAGCTTTTTGGAATTGCCGTAGACTTTATAATGAAAAGATGCTGAAAGAAAAAAAACAGATTGCCTGTCTTCTTTGGCTACCAAAATAGGTCTTGAAATTAACAAAGACAAAATAAAAATAATGAAACTTCTCATTAATCAAGAAGGAAAAATATACATAGAAGGAACAGCTGTTGATGAAGTAAATCACTTTGCATACCTTGGCAGCTACATAGACCAGGATGGTGACACCAGGAAGGAAGTTAGAATTCGAATTGTAAAAGCAGCATTGTCCTTCAAAAATCTTGAGAATGTATGGAATTCAAAAGTTATAAGCTCAAAAACAAGTTAAGATTATTCAATTCAAATGTAATATCCACCCTCATTTATGCATGCAAAAGCTGGAAATCAACTAAAGAAATTAGACACTTCTGAAAACAAATGCCTCAGAAAATACTTGATATAAAGTGGAACAAATTTAAGAACAACACAGATAAAACAGATGAGCAAACAACAACCTGTCTTATATGTGATCAGAAAAAGAAGATGGACATATGTTAGCCATGTGATGAGAAGAAACAATCAGAGAATACCAAAACAAGCTATGAAGTGGAGCACAACAGGCCAAAGAAAAAGAGGTCAACCATGTGAAACTCTAAAGAGGACATTGTTAAGAGAAGCCAGTTTAGTGGGCATAACATCCCTTGATGAAGTTGAAAGATTCGCCAAGAACAGGAAATCTTGGCAAACAGCTATGCGAGCCCTATGTGACGTTTAACGGCATGGGAAGGATGTAAGTAAAAGAAAATTTAATTTTTGGGTTAAAATGAACATCTCATATTATGTTTCTTCTTCAATGTTCAAGATATTGATCATGCTAATTCAGAAGTCTGGTCACCATATCTTCTCCAGGTCCTTCTGGCAGCCCTACAGCTTCTGCTTTATGTCCAGGACCTGTGACCATGACTGGTTGTGTAGGTCTGTAAAAGCTGGGCATTCTAGGAGAGCATTTTCTGAAGTTTGTACTTCAGCTCTACAGGGCCATTATACTGCATGTGGAATCTTGAGTTGGTAGAGACAGCTCAGCAGGCTGCAGTGGCCAGTTCTTAGAACAGGACCGTTTTTTTCTTCTTTTGTAACTGGTGGATTGGATCTGGTTCGACACGACCAGTCTCATGACCCACAGTTGGTCGTAGCGGCTTCATATAATGGCTTTGACCTCCCTGTAACTGACTTGATGGCTGACTTATGTTTGATATGTGCAAACATTTTCAGCTCTTCAAGTGCAAGTTTTTTAGTTTGTTTTTTTTTAAAGCCCTCCCACAAAATCATTGATGATTTGCTTAAAATTGTTAAACTTTTGCTCAGCTGCTGACAAAAATCTTAATCGTAAAGTTAAACACTGAAAGATATACAAATAAACCCTAACCTTGAAAAAGTTTAAACCAAATATAAAAACTTGCATTTTCACTGGTTAAAAAAAAGTTCACATTGTTATTTCTGTTTTCTATTGGCTTACAAAAACATGTAGCTGTTTTATTCATTGCTCTTCTAATGAAACTATGTTGTTATATGCAGGAAACTCTCTACCGTAGAGAGCGAAACAACACAACTCCTTCAGATCATCAGAGGAAGTACCCCCCCCCCCTCAGACAAGTGTTTCGGCCCTATTAAACTCCTGACACTCTAAGGGGGGTGGGCCCCTCTGGGTCATGACTCCCAGAGGTCTTGTGAGTTGTTGGTTTTTTTTTTTTTTTCCAAGTCCCAGGATTGAACCCATGATCTTCCAGTTACCACTGCACTTTTTTTAAGTGCATCTTTAGCGATTTAGCTACGGAGGACTGGTATTGGTTGTGGCAAATGAAATTACTTATGTTCCCAATGCTTGTTTCGCATACTCCACAGCCAGCATGAGGCCTTTTCTGCTGTTTCTGAAAGACTTCTCAATGCTCTTGCTCTTGCTGTTTTTTTATTTACTGTTTTTTTATTTTGTTGCTTTTCTAATGAAGATAATTTACTGAGCAACTGACTGTTTCATTTTCTTAATTTTTCAACCCTTATTTGTGCATGTATTTGTTTCAATTTTACACTAATTCTGCATCTTTGCTGTAGCACACTTAAAAAAAAAACACCTTTGGTTAATGTAAAAATTAAAGTTAATTTTTGTAAATTGGTCCAGAACTTTGGCAGAAGTTAGGTTTGGGGCCCCCCAGGGGGGTGAAGGGGGCCCCAGGGGTGCTGCACCAGAATTGGTATTGTATATACTCCTAAGGTTTACCTTTGAACTTATCTGTCTGCTGGCCAGCCATCAGCAAACAGGTATTGAGAAAAATGGCCAGAAGACTGAAGGTGAAGCAAAACACTAGAAAACTGCCTGGACCAGAGCTGATCATAAGCTGCAAGAAAATAATTAATTACACGAAAGCATGAACTAAACAAGATAACAAATACCTATCACAAAATAAATGCCACCTTTCTTCATTCTTACTTGCTATATATAGTAAATGTAAATTTAGATTTTCTCTTCTTTTCCTATTTCTTTGTTATGTTTGTTTTTGTATGAAGCCAAAATGTTGGAATTGTATGGTCTGTTAATAAATAAAGATGCTCTTTTTTTGTTTAATAGTCTAGTTTAACGTCTTTTTTAACTTGTGTATCACGGTAAGAATTATTTTTAACTTTTTACATTTTTTTATTTTGTGGTGATTGTTTGGGATCTTAATAGGTACATGTTGATTGATGATTACACATACTACATCAACACATTGCACATAAAGAAGGAAAACACAAATAAGATTCTTCATCATATGGTTTATATTATTATCAACATAATCAAATCAATTTCTTTCAATAATTTGATCCCTACAAAAATGTTATCAACAGTGAAATTACTAAAAAAAATCAATTATAACACCTGGTACATATAATTGGGTTAGTATGAATTACAACAAAATTGTCATATATATATATAATCTCAAATTATCATCCTTAAAATGATTGAATGTTCTGATTGTGACAAACTGAACCATTGACAAGAAAAGGATATGATAAACAAATGCATATACATAAAATTCCATGACATAAATTTCATGCACATAACAGACGATCATTGCATATTATAAAGTCTCACACAGAAATAATTTTATAATGGACCTATGATTACTCATGTACTATTGCTATTATCTCAGTCATAACTGAATAGGTCAGGATGGACTGGAGAAGTCAATAGCACAGCTTGCACGCGTCCAAATCACAGAATTAAAAACCAGTACTACCCCAGTTAGATATATTTCCATCAATGAATAAACATACTCAATCATGCTTGAATGAAAACATGACCTCCTCCGATCCACTGGCACCTCCTACATGCTTAACCCTTTTGAAATAAAGATCAATCAGTCACTCAGTGTACAAATCCTGACCTCTTAAAATACTCTCACATTTTCTTTATATACTGGGTCTGTGAATGGTTTTCTCACAGTTGCGCACCTTCAATACTAGCCAGTCACTGACCCATTATTCCTTCGCTTTAGAGTTGCCAACCCACCTAGGTAACTGGTTCTTATCTCTTTCCCTTACATGTGAATAAAAGTAAGGTTTTGTGTAGATAGCAGATAAAAAGTAAATAAAAGAAAAAGGAGAGATAATACTCTTTGGCGAGCAAGAAAATGAAGATAAAATAAAAGAAGATAACATTTAAAGTTAACACAGGACAGTAAGAAGTTAAAGATAAAACATGAGAATAAAAAAAAAAAATTAAAATATATGTAGATAACTTACATTTCCAACAAGAACTGGACACAAGGCTTCTCCAAGGGCAGCAACCACCACCATGCATGTTGTTATTGAGGCTGAAAAATCACAGTTGCGCATCACTAGATTCAAGATTTTATTTCTCACTGGAAATTGTAGGATAAACAGTCAAAAGTTTGAAATGCTAAAATGGGGGGGTTGCAATCCTTCCTATGCCGTTAAATGTCACATAGGGTTCGCATAGTTGTTTGCCAAGGTTTCCTGTTCTTGGTGAGTCTTTCAACTTCATCAAGGGATGTTATGCCCACTAAACTGGCTTCTCTTAACAATGTCCTCTTTAGAGTTTCACATGGTTGACCTCTTTTTCTTTGGCCTGTTGTGCTCCACTTCATATCTTGTTTTGGTATTCTCTGATTGTTTCTTCTCATCACATGGCCTACATATGTCCATCTTCTTTTTCTGATCACATATGAGACAGATTGTTGTTTGCTCATCTATCTTATCTCTGCATTGTTCTTGAATTTGTTCCACTTTATATCAAGTATTTTCCTTAGGCATTTGTTTTCACGAGAGTCTAATTTCTTATCTATTTAGTTGTTTTCCAGCTTTCACATGCATAAATGAGGGTGGATATCACATTTGAATTGAATAATCTTAACTTGGTTTTTGAGCTTATAACTTTTGAATGCCATATGTTCTCAAGATTTTTGAAGGACAATGCTGCTTTTACAATTTGAATTCTAACTTCCTTCTTGGTGTCACCATCCTGGTCTATGAAACTGTCAAGATATGCAAATTGATTCACTTCATCAACAACTGTTCCTTCTATGTATATTTTTCCTTCTTGATTAATGAGAAGTTTCATTATTTTTGCTTTGCCTTTGTTAATTTCAAGACCTATTTTGGTAGCCAAGGAAGACAGGCAATCTGTTTTTTCCTGCATCGATTTCACATTGTCACTGATAAGAGTTATGTCATCAGCAAAATCAAGATCTTCTATTTGGGTCCCATATACCCAATCAATGCTGGTTTTACATGTATGGCATCTTTTCATTATAAAGTCTATGGCAATTCCAAAAAGCAATGGAGATAATATACATCCTTGTTTCATGCCTGTTTCAATCTGAAACCATTCACTCATTCCTTCTTCTGTTTTGACTGCACAAACATATCCGTTTTAGAGATCTCCAGTGATATTGACAATTTTAGATGGTCTTAAAATTCTCCACTATGAATCTCTGTGTATGTTATCAAATGCTTTTTTAAAGTCTATGAATTTCAGGATTAATGGTTTTTGCTTTTCAATATGTTCTTCAAGTATTAGAGTAAAGATCTGGTCAAGACATCTTCTCCCTTTTCAAAATCCTACCTGTTCTTCTCTCACTGCAGCATCCACTTCATCCTTAATTCTATTCAGAATCACTTTACAAAACACCTTTGACATAACTGATAGTAAGTACTAAGGTTACACCTCTCCAGTTATTGCACTCACTGAGGTTGCTTTTTTTTTATATTTTAACAATAATTCTTTTTTCCATTTAGAAGGGACCTTTTCTTCTTTCCAAATTTTATTAAACATTCTCTGTAGTTGGCTCATGTTTTCACTGTTACTAGCTTTTAACATTTCAGCTGTTATTTCATCTTCACCTACAGCTTTGTTGTTAGCCATTAGATTCACTGCTGTTTCAATTTCACTCAATGTAACTTCATCTAAGTTGACATTTAGTTGTTGGACTGGTGTTGTCTCTGGAGGTAATAGCACCTGTTAGCTTCTTCTGTATGTTATATAGAGTTTTGCTGTCTCCTGTTTTTGCTGCATTTTCTGCTTCTTTTGCCATATTGTGCATAAATTCTCTTTTGTCTCTTCTAGCTGAAATTTTTACTTTATTGTCTAGTTCTTTGTATGTTGCTTTTGCCAAAACTTTTCCAAGATGTCTTTACATTCAACATGGCTAATTTGGCTGCTCTTCTTTCATGTATGTATTTCCATGTTTTATCTGATATCCATGCTTTTCTACTTGTTGATTGCAGTACAGCAGTTGCTTTTGCTGTATGAATTCCACAATTCATCTGTATCTGTCGCATCTACTTCACTGAGTGCTGCGAAATGTTTGGTAAATTCCAGACTGAAATCACTGTTGGTATTTTCTTCTTTTAGGCTATGACTGTTTATCTTTCTGAGATTGATTTCTTGTGTTGGCTTTTCAGTTTAATTCTTATCTTCCCTATACACAAGGTTGTGATCACTGTTGACATTTGCACCCCTATATGTTCTTACTTCTATTAGAGATGTTCTGAATTGTTTTCTAATATAAAAATGATCTATCTGGTTTCTGGTTCTATCACCTGAAGATATCCATGTTGTTTTATGTATTTTTTTGTGTGGAAATATTGTTCCTCCAATGACCATGCCCTCTGTTAGACATATTTCTATGAATCTTTCTCCATTCTGATTTATTGCATCATTTCCTTCTTTCGCCATTACTTTTTTGATGTTGGTGTTATCTTTTCCTATCTTGGCGTTGAAGTCTCCCATGACGATTAAGATGTCGTGTTTAGGTACTTTGTTGATAAATTGTTGTAGTTGGTAATAGAAATCATCTTTTATTTTATCTATATCGTTCATGGGTGCTTAGCATTGTATGACTGTCATTCTTCTGTGCCTTATTTTGTATCGTGCTCCTATCATACGACTTGTTCACTGGTTCCCGTTCTATAAGGCTCTTTGCTGCCACAGATGACATAATTATACCCACTCCTTCTTGGTATTTCCCATCGTCTCTGTTGGAATATATTATTAACTTATGGTTTTCTGCAGTTCTTTTCCCTGCTTCTGGCCATTGCTTTTCACTGATGCCCAACACATCCAGGTGATATCTATCCATCTCTTTTATTACTTGAGAAGTTTTTGTCGTTGTGGCCATCATTCTTACATTCCAAAAATCCAATTTTTGTTATGCATTTGGGGGGCTGAATTTTTTTTAATTTAAAATTTGTACTTGTACTCTTATTTTATAATGTTCTTTGTATTACCAAAGTAATTCTTTGCCCATCATTGAATGTGAAAATGTATACAGAAAAAAAAAAGCCCACTACTGACTGATGTAGAGATGAAGGACAGTGATGAAAGTGAGAAGGAAGATGTTTTTTTAGAGGTGACAGAAAGTCAGTCAAGCAGAAGTGGTTCAGGATAGCAATGGCTAGATGTATAAAGACTAGGTCTGTACTGAACACAAAATTTTCATATTTGGCTGAATACGAAAAGTTTAAATTTTGGATGGCTGAATACAAATATGAATAGCACAATGGTGAAATAAAGGTACTCACTATAGTTATGAGTATGTAGTTATATGAACTTAATGCTATGTACATAAAGAGAAATTTGACTATCTTATCTCCTCCCTCATATACCTTTCAGTGTTGGGAGGACAAATAGACTTCTTGATAGGGCTCAGCAATTTGCTTCATATAATGGGATATTGAAGGTTTCTGTAATTTCCTCCCTCCATCTCTTGAGTGACATTGTTAAAGAGTGGCCAGTTTAATGGGCATAACATACCTTGATGAGATTGAAAAGCTCATCGAAAACAGGAATACTTTGCAAACTACCATGCAAGCTCTATGTGATGTTTAACGGCATGGGACAGATGTCAGATGTAAGATCTCTTGAGCAGACAGCCTCTTCCTATGTGTGCTATGATTCTTAGTACTCTGGTAAACTGTCTAATAGTAGCTGTGTAACTGTGACTAATGCATCTGACTTGTTGGTACTGGATGTAGTGAAATACTGGTGTTACTGCAGCCTTTACTTTTAAGGTGTCATTTCTGATTTTGTCCCTTCTCATTACATTTAGTAGGGATCTATTCTCCTCAAACTTCACAGTTTTGTCACGATGATTTTCCTTTTATTTTGACCTATTAGTGTCCATGTTTGACACTGAGATGGGAGGAAGACTGTGTTGTGGTCCTAAAGAAATTTGACACAAATTTGAAATTAAATATTTCATTCACATTTATAGAACAATAGGCTGTTACAGGCATTTCCTGATATAATGCATCAATTATAAATTAGTTGTATATAACCCTGTATATTAGTTGTCCTCCAAGTTTACAAGATCATTCCAGATTGGACCATGATTGTTCCCATTCTCTTGCCTCTTTTTTCCTCTATGTCATAATTATTTGAAAAAATCTCACCTTAAAATAGCATTGACATTCATGATTAAAGGTGAGATGAGAAAAGAACAAAAGCAGACAAGACGAACTTTTCCAATCCTATCTCACACCGGTGACCGTAGAGTATGATCCTCTAGTTGTTTCTTTTATCTTTTGACTCTTTTATCTCTAAGACTAGCACAACACTAACAAACAGTTTGGTCTGTTGTTACTATAACAATAGGGCTTGGTTGTAAAATCAATATTTCAAGACTTATGGGAGTTATACTAAGAGGTCAGAAGACACAAAAAAAAAAAAAAAACTCCAGTTTATTTTCTTAATATTTGGATTTCACTGCTGGCACTCCTACATATGTTACAGAGATGCATGCAGTCTAAAGTCCTTTAGCAAGAAGCTTCAAGTTGAATTGCAAGTTTATGATTTAAAAGCATGCACAATAAGTTCCAAGTTGGGAAAGTAAAGAAAGTGTATAAATAAAAAAAAAGTGATGCTATGTATATGTTGTTCTTCACTCTGTCAGGTATCTCAGCAGTAATTTACTTGATAAATGATAATAAAATCTATTTGGAATATAAAATTAACTTTCGGTATGCCATCACTGTCCATTAAACTTGGTTTTTTACTTTCTAATGTTTTTTTGTGTTCCATCTATTTGTAAGGACAAAAGCATGTGGGCACCCCTCCTACATTTTCAAAGTTGTTACACAGATAGATTTAAATTATCTCTCTAATCCTCACACTATCTTTCTCTCTCTTTGAGATGTGAAAGATAATTTGAGCATGGCAGGTGCCTTTCCATTTGGCGAAGTGGTTAGTGCACTGATCTCTCATAGTGAAGGTCGGAGGTTCGAATCCGGCTGGAGGCACCCCAGTCACTCGGCTGTAGAAATAGGTACCCGACTTCTTCTGGAGTTGGGGAAGGAAAGGTGGCCAGGTGTGATACAGACCATATCATCCTCTAGTGAGCTGACAAGTCAAGGAAAATATGGGCACTAACACCATATCCCCATGTGCCTCTAAGGCATGACAGGAATACCTTTACCTTTACCTTTTTTTACTTTTCCACCAGCATTACAGACTGTTTTCACTTTTCTTGCCATTAGTCTGTCTACAATAAGCAAATTGCATGTATTTTATAACAAAATAGATGTGGACATAACAAAACTCAGCAGACTGTAGATTCAAATAAGATACTGTATATGTGACAGCACAAATGGCAATGGCATTGCTAAAGCATGCTTTGTCTTACTAATACCATGTTGAGAGATGTCATAAGGATGTTTCTGCTTGTGTTCACTTAATCTGAGACCAGTCTCTGCTTTGGATTAAACATCTCCCAGCATGCTTCTAAGCCAGTCTCTACTCATTTCAATGGCGCTAACCACAGAACCAACTTTGATTTTCTAGTAGCAGCCATTTAAGTTTGTGAAAAGTTGATTTTATAACTAAGCGCTATTGTTATAGTAACAACAAACAATGTCACTCTGATGCAGCCTGCCACTTGAGAGCCACTACATACAGGAATGAGGGACACTGGAACAACACAGACTACAGCTATACTTAACTCTTCCTTTCTCCACAGTGTCATATCCCCTTCCTAATAAGTTCTCATCTACTCTATCCTCACCTGCAACTGATAATCTAGAACCTTCATTGTACTATATAACAAACCTCTACCCCAACCATATTCATCTATTCCACCCACCCTTTTCTCAGCTTGACAACCATTGTATCCCTCTCTCTCCTTTCCCCTTTCCTTGCTCCTTCTTCTCTACCAACCAGTCTGACTGGCACCACACTTCACACAAATCTTCTTTTAAACATTCACAGTACTTCACCACTTGCACTCTCTCAGATGCTCTTACACAGCCAAAAGCTCTCTTTTTTAACATTATTTTTTTCCATTCTTATTTGTTATATAACAATTATGTGAATTTATATTTTCTCTTCTTTTATTATTACCTTGTTCTTTTTATGTGACTATGGTATTAAATAAAATGTTACAACTGTGTATTTGTTAATTAATATAGTTGTTTCTGCTTTTGTTTTATAGTCTTAATATTCTGTTATCATATCTTTGCTTACACCTTACATCCTTCTTGTGCTGTTAAATTCACACAGGGCTTGCATGGTAGTTCACCAAGTTTTCCTGTTTTCAGTGAGGTTTTCAATCTCTTCAAGGGATTTTATGCCTATTAATTTGGCTTCTCTTAACAATGTCCTTCTTCCAGGTGACAGCTTTACTGCTTTATATTTATATCTTTAATTATATAAATCTATACCCTAAAATTATTCATTATTGAATGTAAACCTGTATCTTCAGGTTGTTTGCTCATGCAAACAAACTGCGAAGATTCTATGTGATGGAAGGAATGTTGATTCAACCAGATCACACTTCAATTTACGTGGTCTTTCTGCTTCTCAGTGAATTTGTATTTCTTTTTTTGTCTTGCTGTTTGTCAGAGAATTTGTCTTGCTGTTTGTCAGAGAACTTGTCTTGCTATTTGCCAGTGAACTTGTTTTGCTGTTTGCCAGTGAGCTTGTCTTGCTGTTTGCTGGTGAACTTGTCTTGCTGTTTGTCAGTTAACTTGTCTTGCTGTTTGTCAGAAAACTTGCCTTTCTTTTCTTTTCTTTTTCTTATCTGATTAAATAGACTTGTTAAATTGTACATCACTCACAATTAATGTCAATAAACTGTTCAGTCATAGACATCACTGCTGGGGACATGCTGCTCACAAAGAAGCCAATGCTACATGCTCCAAAATAGATGACAATGTGGCTCCATCGAAAGATTATGGTAACAAGCAAAGCAAGACAGCAACCAGCCTGTGGAAATAAATTCTAATCAATTACCTGGATTGCTGCTGTGTCAACTTTTAGAACCATTTTTATCATCTAAGTCACTGATACCTGCATTAACTCAGTGTTTCCCAACCTTTTTTGGCTTATTGCCTCAAAGTGCCCCCCCCCTCCCCACAACATAATAGTCAACCAAGTTCTGAAAAACTATAATATAAATATATTCTAACTGCTAACAAGAGTATTCACACTGCCACCCTTTGGGGACAGTAGTGGCTGCTGCAGCAGTAGTAATAGTGATAGTAGCAGTAGTAATAGTTGATACAGTAATAGCTGGAGTAGTCACAATTGTATTATCTATGGCAGTAGTAGTAGTAGTATAGTAGTAGTAGTAGTAGTAGTAGTAGTAGTAGTAGTAGTAGTAGTAGTAGTAGTAGTAGTAGTAGTAATAGTAGTAGTAGTAACAATAACAGTGGTAGTAGTACCAGCAGCAGCCACAGCAATAGTAGTTTCAATAATAATAAAAGAAGCAGCAGCAATGATAGGATATGAGAATGAGAAATTCCACAGTAAAACTGTTACATGATGCCTGTAAGAGAAGGGTGGAAAAAAAGACATCTGACAATAAACAATAACAAAAAAATCCATTATTTCAGTAAAATGCCTTCATCAAAGGCTGCATAAAAAAACCCCAAAAGAATAGAGAAAAGATATAAATATAATAATAATTACATCACATGTATTTAGTATTTTTATATATACGTGTAGTTGAATGTGTAGATTAGAGGTTGAGCATTTTGTCATTCTAAATTTTTATAATGCTTTGTATGTATTTATTATTGCCTATATTGAACTAAATATTTAAAAGTTGAGTGAAAGCTGAATGATAAAGAGCAAACAGACCTACACGCCTAATTCTTCACTCTTTTGTTCTCTTTATTTTCGTAGTCATGAAAATGATTAAAAATAAGTCAAAAATAAGCAGCCATTCATTGAGAGATGAGTGTTTGTGTGTTGTTTGCACAAGTGCCCAGAGTGAGCAATTCCTGGCTCCCAACATCTGCTTAAAAAAAAATTAATTAATTAATTAAATAAATAAAAATAACTAGACAAAATGCATATTAATTTAGCAAAGTAAACAAAAGAAAAGTTCAAAACATTGTGTTGAGAACTACTGTCAGTTTAGAATAGTTGAATACTTTTTTTAAAAAATATAATATTTAAAGAATTAGTTAAATACAAAAGGAAGTAAAGTAAACCAACTTCAGCAGATTTCTGTTGACAAAAAAAGAGCTTGTATATACCAGTGCTAGAGCTGAGGTTTCTAATGTGGTGTAGGATGGAGGAATGGGTGATGGTTATAGGAATTGAATGATGGAGGAATGGGGGATGGTTATAGGAACTGAATGATGGAGGAATGGGGGATAGTTATAGGAACTGAATGATGGAGGAATGGGGGATAGTTATAGGAACTGAATGATGGAGGAATGGGGGATGGTTATAGGAACTGAATGATGGAGGTGAGCGGTTTGATCTCTGAACAGTTTTTTTAAAATAAAAATGTTAGATTAAAATGTTAGTTCAGCTCTTCTGCTCCTTAAAACCAAGCTACTCACAACTTCTGAAGCCATACTGTAAACTAACAGAATCAGTGATCACTATTTTGATAGTCTGGTAAAAGAGGTAAGGGAATATTTTGATAGTGTGGTAAAAGAGGTAAGGGAATATTTTGATAGTCTGATAAAAGAGGTAAGCGAATATTTTGATAGTCTGATAAAAAAGGTAAGGGAATATTTTGATAGTCTGGTAAAAAAAGGTAAGGGAATATTTTGATAGTCTAGTAAAAAAAGGTAAGGGAATATTTTGTTAGTCTGGTAAAAAAAAGGTAAGGGAATATTTTGATAGTCTGGTAAAAAAAGGTAAGGGAATATATTGATAGTCTGGTAAAAAAAGGTAAGGGAATATTTTGATAGTCTGATAAAAAAAAGGTAAGGGAATATTTTGATAGTCTGGTAAAAAAAGGTAAGGGAATATTTTGATAGTCTGGTAAAAAAAAAGTTAAAGGAATATTTTGATAGTCTGGTAAAAGAGGTAAGGGAATATTTTGATAGTCTGGTAAAAAAAGGTAAGGGAATATTTTGATAGTCTGGTAAAAAAAGGTAAGGGAATATTTTGATAGTCTGGTAAAAAAAGGTAAGGGAATATTTTGATAATCTGGTAAAAAAAAAGGTAAGGGAATATTTTGATAGTCTGGTAAAAAAAGGTAAGGGAATATATTGATAGTCTGGTAAAAAAAGGTAAGGGAATATTTTGATAGTCTGGTAAAAAAAAAAGGTAAAGGAATATTTTGATAGTCTGGTAAAAGAGGTAAGGGAATATTTTGATAGTCTGGTAAAAAAAGGTAAGGGAATATTTTGATCATCATCATCATGTGCCGTGCCGACTGGCATTGGCTATTATGCTTCTCCAGAGTACGCGATCCTTCATGTAGGCCATCAGCTCAGTTGGTGATCTCCTCTCACACCATCCCGTCAGACTGTCCAGTATCATTTCTCTTGGGCTTCCTCGTGATCTTCTTCCTTCTATTTTTCCTGTTGTTATAATATTTTCAATGCCCTCTCTTCTCATTGCATGTCCTATGAAAGTACATTGTCTCTCTCTTATCTTTTTGACAAGGTTTTTTGTCTCTCCAGCTCTTCTCCTACATTCTTCATTAGTTATTTTTGCTGTCGAGGGGATTCGCAACATTCTTCTAATAAACTGCATTTCTGCTGCTTCCAATGATTTTTGTGCAGACTTGCCTATTGTCCATGATTCACTTCCATATAACAAGATAGGTTCCATATAACAAGATAGATAGCATTTTAGGACTCGTTTTCTAACATTCATTGATAAGGATGTGTTGGTCAATATGTTTCTCATTCTCTGAAATGCAGTCTTTGCTTGGCCTATTCTGTTCCTAATTTCTGTTCTGCATTTCCCATCTGAAGTTATTACTGCTCCATGGTATTTGAATTTCTGCACCTGCTTTAGAACAGTTCTGTTTAATTTAATACTGCATGCTGGTGGATTCTGTTTCTTAGATATAACCATAGTCTCTGTCTTTTTGATGTTCAAAGTAAGGCCTTTCTGTTCACTTTCTTTGGCGACTTTATCCAAGAGATTTTGCAGGTCTTGTTGGTTCTCAGCTATCAGTACTGTGTCGTCAGCATACCGAAGGTTGTTAATATTATATCCTCCAATTTTTATGCCTGGTTCTGTGATGATTGTTCTTAGAATATTCTCGCTATACAGAGAAAAAAGGTCTGGAGATAGTACACATCCTTGTCGCACCCCTTGTTTTATAGGTTGATATTTTCCAATTCTATTTTCAACTCGAACTGCTGCTTCTTGCTGCCAGTATAGATGTTTTACAATCCTCAGGTCTTTGCCGTCTATATTGATGTCTTCAAGCATTTTAATAATTTCATTATGTTTCACCTTGTCAAATGCCTTGTTGTAATCAATGAAGCATAAGTAGAGATCTTTCTGTACTTCTAAAGCTCTTTCTGTTAGTGTTCATAAAGCATAAATGGCATTGTGTGTTCCCTTTCCTTCAACAAATCCAAACTGTTCATCTGCTATTTCCATTTTTATCTTTTTCCTTGTTCTTCTCATAATTATTCTCAGAAGTAGCTTCGTTATGTGACATGAGAGGCTGATAGTCCGGTGGTCGTCACATTCCTTTGCACCTGGTTTCTTTGGTAGTGCTATAAACGTGGATTTAATCAGGTCACTGGGAATATAACCACTATTGTAAATGTCATTCAGTAACTTGGTTATTATTTTTATTCCTGTCTCCTCTAGTGCCTCTATTTCTTCTATTGTTATATTATCAGGCCCAGTCGCTTTTCCTTTCTTCATGTGTTTGATGGCATCTATGATTTCATCTTCAAGTATTGGTGGTCCCTCACAGTTTTCAGTATCTGGTGTTAATTCTGGTCTTTCTCCTCCATATAGCTCACCGATATACTCTGTCCACCTGTCCACAATGTCTAAATAAGGTGAAATATTTTTATTTTCGCAAAAGAGGTGCTGGGATATCGGAAAAGGAGAAAAGAGGAATGGATAAGTGAGACCACATGGGAAAAGATAGAGCAAAGAAAAGAAATCAAGAAAAAATTACTGAACACCAAATCACAACGGCTTAAAGAACGAGTTTTAAGTAATTATGCACAAAAAGACAAAGAAGTGAAGGAATCATGCCGTCAAGATAAACGTCAATATTATGACAACTTAGCAGAAACAGCAGAGAAAGCAGCATATACAAATGACATGAAAACCATATATAAAATCACAAAGCAGATGACAGGTAACTTCAATACAAGATGTGAAAGTGCAGTAAGAACACAAAATGGACAACTGGTCAGTGGAGAAAGAGAAAAAATTGAAAGATGGAGGGAACACTTTAACACCCTACTAAACAGAACACAAGCAGCACAAGCAATAGATATACCTGAAGCAAAAGTGGAACTAAACATCAATACAGGACCAATAACAATAAATGAAGTAAAAGAGGCGATAAAGATGCTAAAATCAGACAGGGCACCAGGTGAAGATGAAGTGACTGCTGAGATGTTGAAAGCAGAAGAAACAGAAACACCAAAACAACTTTGCCGGATATTACAACAAATTTGGGATTTAGAAAAAGCCCCAGAGGAGTGGAAAACTGGTCTTATAGTAAAACTACCAAAGAAGGGTGACCTCAGAGATTGCGGGAACTGGAGAGGCATTACCCTACTGCCACTCACTAGTAAAGTATTTTGCAGAATAATCATCAACAGAATTGTACCAATACTTGAAGAAAAACTTCGGAAAGAGCAGGCAGGATTTAGGAAAGGAAGATCATGCATAGACCATATATTTGTACTTAGACAAATATTAGAACAGGCAAATGAGTGGCATAGCACAACATATGCATTATTCATAGATTTTGAGAAAGCCTTTGACAGTGTCAACAGAGATGCACTGTGGAAAATCCTAAGATGGCATGGCCTCCCCCATAAAATAGTTAATGTAATCAAAGCCCTATACGAGGGTTTTCAGTGCAAAGTTATCTGTGGAGAACATACCTCCAGCAGCTTTAGGGTACAAACAGGAGTGAAACAGGGATGTGTACTATCACCAACATTATTTATCTTGGCAGTAGACTGGTTAATGAAGGAGGCAACATCAGACAAACGCAGAGGATTACAATGGACCCTTGACACAGTGCTGGAGGACCTTGACTTTGCGGACGACATTTGTCTATTATCAAGCAGTCACAAAGATATGCAAGATAAAATAAACAAGTTAACCCAGAATGCAAACAACATAGGACTAAAGATCAACGTAGGAAAGACAAAGTTAATGAAGCAAAATGTGAACAACAGAAATGTACTCAGAGTAGATAACAAGTTAGTGGAGGAGGTCAACAAATTTGTATACCTTGGCAGCAGAGTAGTAGAAAATGGAGACAGCACAGAGGACATCAACAGCAGACTTACTAGAGCAAACCAGGCTTTTGCAATGCTACAGAATATATGGAAATCAAATAAACTAAGCATAAATATGAAAATCAGGATATTTAAGAGTAATGTTCTAAGTGTACTACTCTATGGAAGTGAATGCTGGAAAATCACCAAAACCATAGAAAACAAGTTGAATTCTTTCCAGACTAAATGTTTACGTAGAATTAAAAAAATATTTTGGCCAAACACCATAAGAAATAACATCTTATTGGCAGAAATGCAGATGAAACCACTGACAACAATTATTGAGGAAAGACGCTGGCGATGGTTGGGACATGTGCTCCGAATGACTGACAACTCACTACCAAAAATAGCACTAAGATGGACATCACAGGGGAGCAGAAGTAAGGGTAGACCAAAAGAGACATGGAGAAGAACAACAGAAAAGATGTTGAGCAATAGAGGGCTCACCTGGGCAAGAGCAGAAAAAAAAGGCGAAAGACAGGCATTTGTGGAAAACCCTTGCGGAAGCCCCATGTGCCCTGGGCACTTAAGGTTCAGAGAGAGAGAGAGATATTATCAGGCCCCGTCGCTTTTCCTTTCTTCATGTGTTTGACGGCATCTATGATTTCATCTTCAAGTATTGGTGGTCCCTCACAGTTTTCAGTATCTGGTGTTAATTCTGGTCTTTCTCCTCCATATAGCTCACCGATATACTCTGTCCACCTGTCCACAATGTCTTCTTTTCCCATTAACATTTTACCTTCTTTCGATTTCAGGCATCCTGTGGTATATTTTGTTTTCCTGCCTGTGAGTTCATTAATTCGTTTGTGCATGTTTTTGCTGTCTTTAATATGAGAGTCCTCTATCTGTCTGCACTGCTCATTTAACCACACTTCTTTTGCTTCTCTGCATTTGCGTCTTATTTCTTTATTTATCTTGTTATATTTTTTCTCGTTATTTTTACTCCTCCTCCTCTTGTCCATCAGTCCTAAAATGTCGTCTGTCATCCATTTATTTTTAGGGGCTTCTTTTTTTGGTGGTATTATCTCCTTAACAGTTTGGTGGATAGAATCTCTTAACATTTCCCATTGTTCATCTATATTATTTATCTTTGCTATTGCATTGTATCTATTTGTTATAATAACTTTGTATTGTTCTCTCAGTTCTTGGTCATTTTTAAGAAGTTCTGTATTCAGTTTGATGTTTCTCACTTTTCTGCCTGCTTTCTTTAGTTTTATTCTAACTTTTCCACAGAGTGGATCATGGTCACTATTGCAGTCAGCTCCTGGCATGGTTTTTGTTGTCAGTAATGCATTGCGGAATCGTTTGTTGATTAATATGTAGTCTATCTGGTTAAAAGTCTTTTTGTCTGGACTGCACCATGTTGCCAGTCTTCGAGGCTATATTTTAATAGTCTGGTAAAAAAAGGTAAGGGAATATTTTGATAGTCTGGTAAAAAAAGGTAAGGGAATATTTTGATAGTCTGGTAAAAGAGGTAAGGGAATATTTTGATAGTCTGGTAAAAAAAAAGGTAAGGGAATATTTTGATAGTCTGGTAAAAGAGGTAAGGGAATATTTTGATAGTCTGGTAAAAAAAGGTAAGGGAATATTTTGATAGTCTGATAAAAGAGGTAAGGGAATATTTTGATAGTCTATGAAAAAGGGTACGGTCTAATCATAAAGAGGAGACTGAATTTTTTTTTTTGCACTTCACTCCCATAACGATCAGAAAATCAAATATTTCAGTTGTTAGTCTTTCAAAGCTACAACAGATTATACACATTCGTCCTTGCTCGTAAACATGGAATTATTAGTTTTACTATATTGAAAGAATGCTTACAGTATTTCTTGTTACTGATGTGGAGATTTCAGCAGAATGTGCACTAGGATGCGTAAGTCTGGGGATATATCACTTCCATATAATGCCACAAATGAAAGTAGTTGCCATGCATTTTAGCACAGAATTAGTTGGTAGTTTCAGTAATATCAACTTGCCAATTCAGTGCACTTCTGACCAATCTCATCAATATTATCCATCTTAACAAGAACTCAAACACTTAATTACATTCTTGTTTCATGAAACATACTGTCTTGCTGCAGTCTCTCCACCACTGTCATCATCATATGCTATCTCCATACAGAACGTAAAGGCTCCATCTTGCTCTGTCGCTGTCCATATTTTGATGTTGTCCGAGTATCTCTATCATTATCATTCCCTCCTGCTCATTTCCCTTCAATTTTTCAGAAAAATAGGGTTTCAAAATTCTTCACTCATTCATTTATTTGTATGTCCCTCGCGGAACTTTACCTCCCTAACAGTACTCATGCAGACCTCTCGGTTGTAAGCAAGATGGTCTGCTGCTGATGCATCCATTTGCAGATCATCAACAATGTCTTGCAGCCATCTTCGCCTTGGTCTTCCTCTTGTTCGTTTTCCCATTAAGTACCCTTCCAAGATGGTCTTCTCTAAATTATCATGACGTTTAATGTGTCCAAAATATTTAAGTTTTCTCTGTTTAATCATCTTTACTAGCCAGTCTTCTTCAATATTAAGTTCAAAATTACATATGGAAAAAATATTTGACCCGTCTTTTTTTTTTTTTGTGCTGTTTTTGTTTTTTTTTTATTATGTTCAGTCTCAGCTGACCTGATTGGCAAAGTGGTTAATGTACAAGTCTTTCATGGAGAAGGTCGGTGGTTCGAATCTGGCCAGAGGTGCCCCAACCACCCAGTTGTAGAAATAGGTATATGGCTTTTGTATGGGGGGGGGGGGTGGGGGAGGCGGCCGAGTGTGACGCTGACACATCCTCTAGTGATAAAGTGTGAGGATATTGAAGAGAAGAAACAGAACAAAACTGAGATTCTTGAAATGTGGATACACAGAAGAATGAGGTGAAAATAAACAAAGAAGGAGGCGCTATATCAATTTATAAAGGTAACAGTAGACCGATTATACCACCTAGGGGATATAGTGTTAGTGTCCACGTTTTTCTTAATGATACACAGAATGTAACAATTTTATTTCTGCTTTATTTGTTTAAATGTATGCTTTTTTTTCATTGTGCTGCATTTTGACACTACTGTTTTTCTGTTAATTACAGTCTCACGTTTCCACAGTCTGGCAATCACTTGTCTTAGATATGATTATATGAAAACTGTCCACTTGTTAAAGTTTTAACTCCTCGCATTACACGATTCACCTTCTTCTGTACTTTCCATGTCCAGTGCCAGATCAGTAGAAATAACACGTCGGAGTTTTAATTGTCCTTCAACTTTAAATTTTCCATTTTCAGTCTTGTCAGTCAATAATGCTTCGTATCCAGTACTTTGACAAATATTTCACCTTTTGATTGTAAGACGTTTATGATATTCATTTATGGATCTTGTAAATGTTTTTGTACGAGGTCAGTTTCCCCGATCTACTTTTTGGTTATATTGCATATTTGTTCTCTTATTTTTATTTATCTCATTATCTGTCAGGTATTTACTTCTCATAATGCAAGCCTGGGCTAATTATTGACAATGAAAATGACGAAGTGTTTACTTACAACATCGACGACCATCATGAAAGCAGCAGTAAAGCGAGATGCCACAGGCACAGCAATAAGTCGACCTGCAGCAAACAACCCCTTGAGAGAATATAAGTGATATCAGAAATTAATATTTCACTTGAAACCTTTAATGGAATTATTTGATAAGTAAAATCTTCCATGGTGATGAAGCTTATCGAACCTCCAACATATATAATATCTCTGGGAAATAATGAAAGCCAGTGTACCCAATCTCCGTCAGCATGATGCCATCAAGTCACTGGTTGCGAAAGGCCTCAAGCCCATTTTATAAAGAAATCACACAAACAGATTAGTGAAATAGTAAAACCGGTTATAACATAATGGGTGGTACATCAAATTAGGTAACCTTTGGTTTTCTATATATTAGAAAACTATTTTTAAGCGAGACATTTAACTTTCACTGTCAGTCATTTGCATGTCCCTTGTGGAAATTTGCCTATCTAACAGCTCTCGTGTAGGCCTGTCTGGTATAAGCAAGATGGCCTGCTGCTGATGCATCCATTCGTAGATAAAAAACGATGTCTTGCAGCAGTCTTTCCCTTGGTCTTATCTTTCTTTTGTCCAATTATGTGCCTTTCCAATACTGTCTTTTCTAAATTATCATGGCATTTAATATCTCCAAAATATTAAAGTTTTTTTTTGTTTTGTTTTAATCCTCTTTACTAGCCAACCTTCTTCAATATTAGGTTCTTGTAGTATGGATATATTTGTTCTTGTCTGTGTCCATGATATTTGAAGAACTCTTCTGTAGCATTTACATTCAAAGGCATTTATGTGTTTCTCAGCTGTTTTGTTAAGTGTTCAGGTCTCACATGCATATGTTGTGATGGGGAAGACGCATGCCCTTAAAAATCTTATTTTTGTAGCTCTGTCTGTTCATGTCCACAGCTTCTTTAGTTGTTTTATTTTTTGAAGAGCGATAGATAATTGTCTTTATTTTGATTAAAAACAAACTCTAAACCAGTCCTTTTGTGTATCAAAACGAGCACTTAAACGGAGCAGTAATATCGTGCACATAGCCAACATTTCCTTGTAACACTGCCGAGAATAGGCAAAACGGAATGACAGAATTTACTGAATAGAGTATTGAACCAAGACCTCTGATATCTTTTCACCTCAAACTAATTTACCGAAGTTGCTTGATAACATCGTTAGCGAGTCGAGCGAAAAGAGTAAAGTTGCAACTGGCTAATCAATCTCTTTAACTAGCTCCACGTCACAATCAGAGAAAATTGTACTAGAAAGCTGCTCGGTGAACAGCTGGCACTGGTAGGGAGGAAAGATTACAACGAAAATATGAGAATCTCAAGTTCTTTTATAACTCGAGATCAGATCATGAGGGCAGTATGTTCTCTCTGTGTTCAGTTCATTAAGTTCTTTTTTTTTTTATTTGAATCAGTATATGAAAGTAAACTGTTGCCCTGATTAGTCATGCCAGTAAAATTCTGTTAAAAATCATAATGGGTAGACTTCGACAGAAAATAGAAGAAGTCAATATGGTCCAAGCTGGTTTCAGGCAAGGAAGAGGATCAAGAGATCACATATTCAATCTAAGATTAATAATAGAGAAATGCAGAGAGTTTAATGTGAATCTATATTTATCCTTTAAAATGGAGACACCACAGAGGACATCAACAGCAGACTTACTAGAGCAAACCAGGCTTTTGCAATGCTGCAGACTATATGGAAATAAAAAAAAACTAAGCATAAATATGAAAATCAGGATATTTAAGAGTAATGTTCTAAGTGTACTACTCTATGGAAGTGAATGCTGGAAAATCACCAAAACCATAGAAAACAAGTTGAATTCTTTCCAGACTAAATGTTTACAAAGAATTAGAAAAATATTTTGGCCAAACACCATAAGAAATAACATCTTATTGGCAGAAATGCAGATGAAACCACTGACAGCAATTATTGAGGAAAGACTCTGGCGATGGTTGGGACATGTGCTCCGAATGACTGACAACTCACTACCAAAAATAGCACTAAGATGGACATCACAGGGGAACAGAAGTAAGGGTAGACCAAAAGAGACATGGAGAAGAACAACAGAAAGGATGTTGAGCAATAGAGGACTCACCTGGGCAAGAGCAGAAAAAAAGGCGAAGGACAGGCATTTGTGGAAAACCCTTGCGGAAGCCCCATGTGCCCTGGGCACTTAAGGTTCAGAGAAAGAGAAAGATATTTATCCTTTATAGACTACTTAAAAACATTTGATTGTGTACAACACCAGAAACTTTGGGAAATAATGGAAAAAAATGGGATTTCCAACACATTTTGATACAATTAACATCACTGCTGTATCTAGACCAACAAGCAGCAGTAAGAATAAATGGTGAAACAACAACTTGGTTTGACATAAAACAAGGGGTCCGTCAGGGGTGCATATTGTCACCCTACTTATTTAACTTGTATACTGAAAATATAATGAGGAATGTTAGAGAAGATGTAGACAAAGAATATTACGATGCCATAACAATTGGAGGTTATGAAATACTAGAGATTAGATATGCTGATGACACAGTGTTACTGTCCACAACACAAAAAGGAATGCAAAAACTAATTATGTCAGTCCGTAAGAACAGCGAAGAGCAGAACCTCTATCTTAATGCATAGAAAACTAAACTGATGACAACTGACAAAACAAACAAGGCAGCTGAAATATATATAAATGAGGAAAAATTCGAAGAAGTGGAGAGTTTTGAATATCTTGGATCACTACTAACTAATAATGGAGATACAATGAGGGAAATTAAAAGTAGGACATCTATCGCTCTTCAGAAAATAAAATAAATAAAAAATCAGTGGAGAGGAGCAGACAGAACCACAAAAATAAGATTTTTAAGGGCATGCATCTTTCCCATCGCAACATATGCCTGTGAGACCTGGACACTTAACAAAACAGCTGAGACACATAAATGCCTTTGAATGTAAATGCTACAGAAGAGTTCTCCAAATATCGTGGACACAAAAAAGAACAAATATATCTATACTACAAGACTATATTGAAGAAGGCTGAATAGTAAAGAGAATTAAAGAGAGAAAACTTAAATATTTTGGACACATTAAATGTCATGATAATTTAGAGAAGACCGTATTGGAAGGATATATAATGGGAAAAAGAAAAAGAGGAAGACCAAAACGAAGATGGCTGCAAGACATCGTTGACGATCTGCAAATGGATGCATCAGCAGCAGGCCATCTTTCTCACAACCGAGAGGCCTACAGGAGTGCTGTGTGGGAGGCAAACTTCCGCAAGAGACATGCAAATGAATGAATATGAAAGTAACAGCTGAATAAAGTCCCCAGAGATTGGGGAATCGAAGGATAAAGTTTTACTCTCAAACTATCAGGAAGGTCTTGTCAGTTGTCACTGCTACCACCGAGAATCAGAGCGAGTAAAGTGGAGGCAATGAATATAGAAATATAACAGCAATTAAATGAGAACAATAACAGATGGGATATTTGAACATCAGCAAATAAGAACTAAATAATAAGCGATTTTTATTAATAACTTTTATTCTTCATTTTCAGTCTATCATTATCTATAGCGCTGATAACTTTGTAGAAACTACCAAAACTACTAGAAGTCTGTGAGTCAAAGTAAGAGTGACATTTGGGTTTCGTTACAAGATCCGAGGTGATATAGCATGCATAAGGGGTTGCAAGATGTGAAAATGAAAACAGTGAAGTAAAATAAATAATAGTGACACTACATACATTTCATGGTTCACTTTATCAATTATCTCAAAAGTACTCATTTTTTAGAAAGAATTCTACATTATAATAAACCTATTAGGGATACAGTAATAATACCATCGATGTTTTTGAGACGAGTTTATTTTCTGAGTTTCTTTGCTGTATGTTCATTCAGTTTGTAAAGACAGCATTATGTTGGTACCCTTTCTATATATTTTGAAAGTTCATAAACAAATCTTAAACTCTCTCTCTCTCTCTCTCTCTCTCTCTCTCTCTCTCTCTCCATGCTTCGTGTAATAATGCAGACATGGCAGTGACACGAACCAACAGATCCTTCACTCTGGTGGCGCACTTCTACTTTATGTGCTTTGATGTCATTACTCAGTCTAGGGTAAACAGATTATTACATAACGATGGATGTTCAAGAAGCAAACTAAACAAACTGCAGATTCAAGTTAGATGTATCTGATAGCAAACGGTGGAAGGACTTCATTGAGTCATGCGTTTTATCATACTAGTAAGGCGTTGCTATGAAACCAACTAGTAGTCAATCAGTCATTTGCATGTCCTTTACGGAACTTTGCCTCCATAACAGCTCTCCCGTAGGCCTCTCGGTTGTAAGCAAGATGTCCTGCTGCTGATGCATCCATTCGCAGATTATCATCGATGTCTTGCAGTCATCTTCGCCTTGGTCAACGAGTAGACTGACTAAAAAAAAAAATGTCATGTAGCAAGTCGAGTCGGAGTCGTTATTCTGCATCTTCAAGCCAATTTTCAATAAACTATCATTAAGTCATTTTCAAGCGTCAACAGTTTTATCACTTTCAAAATGAGACAGCACTTTTTAACTTGGTGTAAATATCAGTTACTTTTTTCTTTGTTTGTAGCTCCACTGGCTTGTCTCGTCATTAGTTAGTTAAGAAAGACACACACTGGACACATCCACTGGTGTTCTCATCTCTTCAGTATCTCCTTCGGTGTACAGTAACTAATTATATTAATTTAATGTTGTTGACCATCCGTTTGTTGCTCTTGATGAACTATTCATTTCTTACAATCCCAAAGTTTCACCCCAAATCTTCATTCTTGACAATGACGCAGATTCAGTAGTCAGTGGAGTCCTTTGTTCAACTCTAATGATGTCTGCTCGATTCATTTCCTCTATAGCAGCCGAGTAGGCCAACTGATCTGCTCTTTCATTTCTCATGACACCTACGTGGCCTGGTACAGAAATGAATGTCAGTCGATGGATCTGTAAGATCTAGAGAGATTCGAGCCACTATTGCCTTCAACAGCCAGTTCGAATTTTTTTTTTTTTAGCGTATTCATCGAGTCGCTCAAGATGTTTACTTGTGCCTCGTCTTGTGATTGGAGCCAGCTCAGAGCTTTTGTCACAGCCGTGGTTCCTGTTGTGAGGCTGCTAGCCATGGTTTCTGTTGTGAGGCTGCTAGCCATGGTTTCTGTTGTGAGGCTGCTAGCCGTGGTTTCTGTTGTGAGGCTGCTAGCCATGGTTTCTGTTGTGAGGCTGCTAGCCATGGTTTCTGTTGTGAGGCTGCTAGCCGTGGTTTCTGTTGTGAGGCTGCTAGCCATGGTTTCTGTTGTGAGGTTGCTAGCCATGGTTTTGTTGTGAGGCTGCTAGCCGTGGTTTCTGTTGTGAGGCTGTTAGCCATGGTTGCTGTTGTGAGGCTGCTAGCCATGATTGCTGTTGTGAGGCTAGTGAGGCTATTACAAAAGATGCAGTCGAATAAACTGGATAAACACATGACGAAGTCATGGAAATGATGAACACGGACAAAAACAAAAAAAACAAAAACGCATCGGTGGTTTTTCGAGTGAAGGCACCTTAATACCTCGGTCTAAGTCGACTACCTACCTACCTACTACCTACCTACCTACTCACCCACCTACCTACCTACCTACCTACCTACCTACCTATCTATCTACCTACCTACCTGTACACTGGTTTCTTGAAAGTTTACTGAACAAAAAGGACAGTTTGTATTGTTGCTATGATAATTCTACTTATAATAATAATCAAAACCAAGTACTTGTTTGCTTTTGTGGAAGATGTGAGCATTTCATTGAGCTACTTCTACCAGTAGTGGAAGATGTGAGCATTTCATTGAGCTGCTTCTACCAGTAATATTTTGACAACTTGGTGGTTACGCTTTCTAGCTAAATTCGGTGTCTTTTCTCAAGTCTATTGACACCGCTCACACGTTGAGTTTTAACCACTCAACACTTTGCACATTATCTATATTTTGTACTTTCAGTTCCCGATGTTGCTTCAGAGTGTGCTCTGTCCAGCACTTCTAGAAAACCTTAACACCGGTTCCTCCTGGCAACGCCTGTGACGACCGTCATGATTGTCACTACCTAGAACGTCGCTACGTTATTCTGTTGCTCTCACGTTTGCGGACGACTGTTATCTAAGTCCACATTTGTCTCGACTTCAGCAGCATTCTAAAATACTACATCAACACCACTAAACTTCTGTCTGTGACGTTATCCGGTGATATCAGTAACAATGGCAAGTTTCGATGTGAAGGTTGAGGAATTATTCAACGCCGCTGACCTTGAGGGAAGCGGGTTCTTGACGCGCGTGGATCTGTGCAAGATTCTCCAGAAAGCGGGCGATGGCCGCAGTGTTGATGATATCTCTGTGAGTGGCCGCCGGTGATAATTTGTGATGATTTTATATTTTTCCAACCGTACACTTGATATGGACTTGTATAAAAAGTTGAACACGATATTTTTTTCTGTAATTTACCAACAGCAGTGCTTGATATAACTCTTATCAGTAACAATGTGAATTCCATGCAAGAAAGAACAGATAGCCTGTCTTCAATGGCTAGCAAAATATGACTTGAAATTAAAAAGGGCAAAACAAAAAAATAATGAAAATTGCCCTCAATCAAAATGGAAAAATACACATAGAAAGGACAGATATTGAAGTCAATCAATTTGCATACCTTGGCAGCTACATAGACCAGGATGGTGATACTAGGAAGGAAGTTAGAATCAGAATTGCAAAACCAACATTGATCTTCAAGAATCTTGAGAACACATGGAATTCAAAAGTTATAAGCACAAAAACCAAGTTAAGACCATTCAATTCAAATGTAATATCCACCCTCATTTATGCATGCGAAAGCTGGAAAACAATTAAAGAAATAGACAAGAAATTAGTCTCTTTTGAAAACAAATGCCTAAGGAAAATACTCGGCATCAAGTGGAACGAATTTAAGAACAATGGAGAGATAAGAAAGATGACTGAACAACAACCAGTTTCATGGGTGATCAGGAAAAGTAGATGGACATATGTTAGTCACTTGATGAGAAGAAACAATCAGAGAATCCCAAAACAAGCTATCAAGTGGAACACAACAGGCCAAAGAAAAAGAGGCAGACCGCGTGAAACTCTGAAGAGGTCATTGTTAAGAGAAACCAAATTAACAGGCATAAAATCCCTCGATGAGGTTAAAAGACTCCCCGAAGACAGGAGAAATTGGTAAACTACTTTGCGAGCCCTATGTGACGTTTAACGGCACGGGAAGGATATAAGATAAGTGCTTTACAGTATACTTTTAGTGTACTTTACTTTGAGGCAGCCTTCCTCAGTAGTTATGTGTTAGATACCCATTTATAGAGCCAGGATCGACCCTAAGGGCGGCAGTATCAGATCTCTAATATTCAACCTTCCATTAAAGAAAGAGGGTAATTAAATGGACGTACTCCTCGCCTCACTGTCCACTGTAACAACCACACAAAAATAATTGCGGCAATGTTTTACTGCCTACAGGACACTCTAGACCACGTTAAGATCAAAGTTACTTCTATAAACGCGACTTGTTTCTCCACATTCCAGAGCTGGTTCAGCGAAATCGACAAGAACGATGATGAGAAGATGACGCTGGAAGAACTGAAAAAAGCTTTGTCCCAGAGAGATGCCAAGGATGTGAAGTAAGTGAAGGTCACGGCTGTCTGTTGCCGGGTTGGGTAACGTCAGAGTTGACTGTAAGCCTAGCCCACTCCTCTGTACAACTTTAATTTTAAAAAAAAATATTTCAAATATTTTTTTAAAAAAATTATTTGTGTTTTCAGGGATCTTGCGACTTTTAGTTTTTGACCCTCAACTGTAATGCTAACTTAGGCTCTGGATGAACAAATATTAATAAATTGCGTTTCATTTCCTTAAAAAAATGTTTGCTGCTCTAATTATGACGAAGTTTACATCCAGCCAAAGTCTGACCTTAAGCAGCCATACTTTACTATTATGTTGAAGTTTACAACCAGTCAAAGTCTGACCTTAAGCAGTCATACTTTACTATTATGTTGAAGTTTACAACCAGTCAAAGTCTGACCTTAAGCAGCCATACTTTACTATTATGTTGAAGTTTACAACCAGTCAAAGTCTGACCTTAAGCAGCCATACTTTACTATTATGTTGAAGTTTACAACCAGTCAAAGCCTGACCTTAAGCAGCCATACTTTATGGTCATTTTTTTTTCATTTTTCTTTGTTTTTTTTTAAAAAGCAGGATAGTTAAAAAATACCTTCAAAATCAATATTGCCATCTCATTTTTAACCCTTCTTACACTTGAGAATGTTTAAACATCAGCTTCATATATTTAGGCAAAACTATTAGCACTGAGTTGTAGTTTTAAGATCAACATTGATTTTCTAAGCTTAAATTCATATTGATTGATGATACTCAGTGTTACACCTGGACTACTGTGGGTAACTGGGCAGTTTGAAGATTATTAGTGATACGGAATTCATGCACTGACAAGTTTTCCATATTTGTTAGAGTTATAAATTCAGAGTCATGTGATATTCATGAGACTATGAGTTGAGCTGATAAGTAGGTGAGATAGGCAGAACACCGGACCTTACGCAGAAAAGTTGGAGACTGGTTTGTGCACCCCACATATAGAAAAATGACAGGACACTGGTTTGTGTACCACACATAGAGAAAAAAGGACAGGACACTGGTTTATGCACCACACATAGAGAGAAAGGACAGGACATTGGTTTGTGCACCCCACATAGAGAAAAAGGACAGGACTCTGGTTTGTGCACCCCACATAGAGAAAAAGGACAGGACTCTGGTTTGTGCACCCCACATAGAGAAAAGGACAGGACACTGGTTTGTGCACCCCACATAGAGAAAAGGACAGGACACTTGACTCTTCTTAGAAAATGAGCACCATATAGAGATACTGGAGTGTGTTGAGATGTAGCATACTGAAGACCTTTCAGACAAAACATTAAAATACAGGAAATGTAAAGTGGAGATAGAGAGGGACATCAAAAACTAGAAAGAGATTTTTCAAATGCCTGTGAAAAATTTTAATAACAGCTAATTACATGTTTTTTGTTAATGAAAATCATTTAATTAATTAATTACAGCTGTTCTGTATGTAATCCTTACATCTGTTACACAGAGAGTGTGAGCTTCGGGCTGCTTTCAGAGAGTTGGACAGGGACAACACTGGGAACATCACAGTTGAAGACCTCAAGCAAGTACTTTGTGAGCAGGGTCTTGGAGATGCTGAGGCACTTATTGACCAAGTGGACAAGGATGATGATGGCAAGGTCAGCTATGAAGAGTTTCTCAGGATGTGGAGGGAAAATTAACTCTGGTATAAAAACTAGGTCAGAGGTTACAGTATGTTTGATGTCAGCATGTGTGACACTATTAACTAAGGCAAGCAGCCAGGGATTGTGGGTTTAAATTATGCATGAAATCTACATAGCATTTAGTCTGTAATTTACATGCATGTAACCATGACATAGAATTGGAATAAACATGGATGTTGGTAAAAACATAAATTTTGATGAACAATATTACAAAATGTGAGGGAGACATAAAAAAAAATTACAATTACAGAACAAGTAAAGTATTATTTACAAGTGTAACATCAGCTTTAGCCGTCATTGTTCTGTTTTGTATTTGTAAATATGACATTTAACTTTTATTTTTTGTGACAAGAAGTAATATTAGCCTGCATTTTCATATACAATTAAGAAATGATAAATACCAGAGCACATTACAGTGATTTCAGTAAAAATATGAATAATTTATACAAAATAACACTACTACCACCTTATATCATTGTAAAAAATGTTAATGTCTGGGTTTTATACTTTAGCTTCACGCTAATCCTGTCTAATTTGTGTAGATTTGATGGCATTTAAAAAACTTGAATCTGGAATATTTTTTGCCCCATAAATGTAAAAAATCTACCATGTTTGAAATGTCAGCAATAGACCGATAAATAGTTGAATAGGACATGGAATATTTTTGTCAGTAAAAATTTCCAAGACTGTATTCAGTAAAACATCACAGTTGTTCCTCCTCACTTATAAACTTGTGATACAAAACAAAGCCTAAAGTTATTGTTGTTACTGCATACATTAACATACATACTCAGCAGTTTGCCTGCTCATGAATGAAATGGAACTATCTCTATTTTAATTGTACAAAGTTGTTGATTTGTATAAGTATAAACATTTAAATACATCGTTTCAAAATGCCTGTAATTGTCATTCAGTACCAGGCTGAGTTTTTACTTCAAATTTGATGGGATTTTTCAAACTTTACCAGCGTTGGTTAAAGTTTTTTCTTCAGATGTTTCAGCCATGAGAGAGTTAATGATCTGTTGGTTGTGATGGCATCTTAGAGGATACATCATGGATATCTATAGTTAAACTTTTCTTCTCTAGAATTCATGTGTATAATATTATTCAACTCTTGTATTCTTAACAGTTAAATCCATTTTAGAAGTTTCAGAGTTACATTTTTTTTGTTCATTTGTAAACATCAGTCTTCCCTCTGCAACATTAAAGTCAGTGAAAAAAAAAGTTGCTGCAGTTGTTCTAAGTACAACTTTCTTGATGGTGGTCATGGTGATGTTACTTATGTGGTGTTGTAAGTACATAATTCTTGATGGTGTTGGCGGTGTCAGTTATATGTTGTTGTAAGTACAACATTCTTGATGGTGTTAGTGGTGATATCAGTTGTGTTGTAAGTACATTCTTGATAGTGCTGGTGGTGATGTCAGTTATGTGTTGTTAGTACAACATTCTTGATAATGGTGATGCTAATGTCAGTGATGTAAGTAAAATATTTCTGATGGTAGTGGTAATATCAAGTATTATAATGGAGATCCTACAGTGGTAGAAAAGTTGCTGGTGGAGACTATTTTAATAATATGAAAAGCACAATAATTACATAAAGATAAATGGCAGTGAGAAACATGATCATATTATGGAAGATGAACCCGCCTAAATGCATTGTCAGATTACAAATATTCCAATACTTGGCTGTGCTAAAACTGTAATAAGAGACAGAAAATCTACCTCTGAAATAAAAAATTGAATATGTGAAGTCAAAACACCTTTCAAGCAAATGAGAAACATCTTTTAAATGCATATCTGTCACCAAATATTAGAAAAATGCTCACTATGAAAGTGAATCACAGACACTAAACAGATCACTGTACAAATATCTAGAGACAACAGAGATATGATCATGAAGACTTTGAGAAACTTCATATGTACAGTAAAAACATTAGATTTATTAAGAGTATGTAATGGAATCCACATTGTTAAGAGAAGCAAGTTTAGTGGGCATAATATCCCTTGGTGAAGTTTAAAAACTCACTGAAAACAGGAAAACTTGGCAAACAACTATACGAGCCCTATGTGACGTTTAATGGCATGGGAAGGATGTAAGGTGTAAGAAGAATGGAATTCAAGACTGTTTGCAGGAAATGAAAGTTGTTTGTAAAAACACTAGTGAACAAGATTATCAGAGTGAGCAGTAAAAGAAGATTAGAGCTAAGGAACAATAGACAGAAAAAATGGTAGTATTAAATACAGTAAATAGTGTATACCAAAGTGCAGCACCCTTACACAGGGGTTGACATTGACACAAGTAAATGAACTGCTATCATGAAACAGAAATAATGGCTGATGGCAAGTGCACAAATGAAATTGGAAGGGCAAGATCAGCTATTTATGATACGAATAAAACATTAACATGTAAGAGAATGCCTTGTGTTTAAAAAAGTATTACAATGCTATTATCCAGCCTCTAAAAATGGGTACCAGAGAAATTTGGGAAGGTAAAGCGGCCAGGCATGATACTGATCACATCACACTTTCATGTGCCAAAGGTCATGGAAATACGGGCCTAACACCATATCCCCCAAAATGCCTTAATGTCATGGAAACGGGAATTTTACCTTTTTTTTTTTTTAATGCTATGATGTATGATTTTGAAATTTTAATAATTAACAAAGAGATGGTAAAGAAATTGGAGGCCACAGAAATGTGGTTTTGGAGAAAGATGCAGCAAATACACTGGACAGACAGAAAAACAAACGAAGATGTCCTTGAAAAAGTTTCAGAATAATAGAAACTTTTTAACATTGTAAGAAAAAGAGTCAAAATTTTCTGGACATGAGGATACAAAACTTGGAGAACTTGGTAACAACTGCAAAAATTTAAGGGAAAAAGAAAGGTGCCACCTATAGAAAAATATCTCTGTAAACTGATCATCATCAGGTGCCATGTTGATAGCTTCTGGCAGTTATGATTCTCTGCATCTCTCACTTCATGATCATTTCTATCAGTTCAGCTGGTAATTTTTGTTGTTGTTGCTGTGCCGTGGGGTTAGACTGTCAGTCATTTTTTTCTCTTGGTCTTCCCTGATCAAGTTGAATGAAAAAAGACAAGCAGTTGAACTGATCAGAAATGCCAAGGACTGCACAAGACAGAGAAGCATAATTGCCTATGCCATCTGGCATGGCAGTTAATGAATGAATAGAGATGTGGTTTGTTAGAAGAACGTTAAAAATCCCATGGACAACAAATAATGTTTAAAAAAAGCAAATGAACAAAGGAATCAAATTAAATCTCTAAGAAAATGAATAATCAATATTCAATGGACATAATGAGAAGAAAGCAAAAGCAAAATACAAAGACATAGACAAGAAAGTAAAAAGTTCAGCTAGAAGGGATAAAAGAGAATACATAGACAATATGGCGAAAGAGGCAGAAAAAGCAGCAAAAACAGGAGACAGCAAAACTTTATATAACATACAAAAGAGGCTAACAGGTACTATTACATCTAAAGAAAGACCAATCCTTAGCAAAACTGGAACACTATTAACATCAAATAAAGACCAAAAGCAAAGATGGGCTGAACACTTCCAAGAAATACTCAATCGACCACACCCAAAAGAATTGTTAAACCTTGAAACTGACTTACCAGCCCCACAACTAAATGTCAATCTAGATGAAATTGAATTGCATGAAATTGAAACAGCAGTGAATTTAATGGCTAACAACAAAGCTGCAGGTGAAGATGAAATAATAGCCGAGATGCTAAAAGCTATCAATAGTGACAACATGAGACAACTACAGAGAATGTTTAACAAGATTTGGAAAGAAGAAAAGGTCCCTTCTAATTGGAAGAAGGGAATCATTGTGAAAATACCAAAAAAGGGCAACCTTAGTGACTGTAACAACTGGAGAGGAGTAACCTTAATATCAGTTGTGTCAAAAGTATTTTGCAAGGTCATTTTGAATAGACTCAAAGATATAGTGGATACTGCAATGAGAGAAGAACAAGCAGGATTTAGAAAAGGGAGAAGCTGTCTCGACCAGATCTTTACTCTCAGAATAATACTTGAAGAACATATTGAAAAGCAGAAACCATTAATACTGAATTTCATAGATTTTAAGAAGGCATTTGATAGCATACACAGAGATTCATTATGGAGAATTTTATGTCTATATGGAATACCATCTAAAATTGTCAACATCATTAAGGACTTATACAATGGATATGGTTGTGCAGTCAAGACAGAAGAAGGGATGAGTGAATGGTTCCAGATTGAAACAGGCGTGAAACAAGGATGTATACTGTCTAGTTTACTTTTTGGGATTACAATAGACTTCATAATGACAAAATGCTGCACAGGTAACACAGGTATTGACTGGGTACATGGGACCCAACTAGAAGATCTTGATTTTGCTGATGACATAACTCTTATCAGTAATAATGTGAATTCCATGCAAGAAAAAACAGATAGCCTATCTTCACTGGCTAGCAAAATAGGACTTGAAATTAACAAGGACAAAACAAAAATAATGAAAATTCCCATCAATCAAAATGGAAAAATACACATAGAAGGGACAGATATTGAAGAAGTCAATCAATTTGCATACCTTGGCAGCTACATAGACCAGGATGGTGACACTAGAAAGGAAGTTAGGATCAGAATTGCAAAAGCAGCATCAATCTTCAAGAATCTTGAGAACATATGGAATTCAAAAGTTATAAGCACAAAAACCAAGTTAAGACTATTCAATTCAAATGTAATATCCACCCTCATTTATGCATGCGAAAGCTGGAAAACAACTAAAGAAATAGAAAAGAAATTAGACTCTTTTGAAAACAAATGCCTAAGGAAAATACTCGGCATCAAGTGGAATGAATTCAAGAACAATGCAGAGATAAGACAGATGACTGAACAACAACCAGTCTCACGGGTGATCAGGAAAAGGAGATGGACATATGTTGGCCACTTGATGAGAAGAAATGATCAGAGAATCCCAAAACAAGCTATCAAGTGGAACACAACAGGCCGAAGAAAAAGGGGCAGACCGCGTGAAACTCTGAAGAGAACATTATTAAGAGAGGCCAAGTTAACAGGCATAAAATCCTTTGATGAGGTTGAAAGACTCGCCGAAGACAGGAAAAATTGGCGAACTACTTTGCGAGCCCTATGTGACGTCTAACGGCACGGGAAGGATATAAGATAAGATAAGATAATGAGAAGAGGAAGGCTTGAAAACATCATAATAACAGGAAAGATAAATGTAAAGAAGCAGAAGAAGGATAAGGAATTATGATTACATGAATGTGCTGGTGGTAATATAGTGGTACAATTGGTATAGAGCTATAGTACACAGAGTACTGGTGATAATGTAGTGGTACTGTTGATGTTAAGCTGTCATCAGACAGTGATGTGGTACTGTTGATACTGAGCTATATTACACAATGCTAGTGGCAATGTGGTGGTACCATTGATGTTGAGCTACAGTATATATATAGTACTGGTGGTAATCAGTGGTAAATGTTGATAGTGCTGGTGGTGATGTGGTTTGGGTTAATCTAATAGATGAGATTCCAGGATAATATAATGAATGTGCTACTTGCTAAAATGAGAAATTTTATGAATCATGGTGCGGAAAAGAGGAGAAATTAAACAGCAAGAGAATACCCATCTTACTTTTTGCATGAGAAAAAAAAAGATGTTTATTCATCCTCTTGCATGAGAAGAAAGATGTTTATTCTTCCTCTTGCGTGAGAAGAGAGATGTTTATTCTTCCTCTTTCATGTGAAGAGAGATGTTTATTCTTATTCTTGCTTGAGGAGAGAGATGTTTATTCTTTCTCTTGCAGGAGAAGAGAGATGTTTATTCTTCTCTTGCAAGAGAAGAGAGATGTTTATTCTTCCTCTTGCATGAAAAGAGAGATGTTTATTCTTACACTTGCATGAGGAGACAGATGTTTATTCTTACTTTTGTGGGAGGAGAGAGATGTTTATTCTTACTTTTGTGTGAGGAGAGAGATGTTTATTCTTATTTTTACATGAGGAGAGAGATGTTTATTCTTACTTTTGTGTGAGGAGAGAGATGTTTATTCTTATTTTTACGTGAGGAGAGAGATGTTTGTTTTTACTCTTGCAAAAAAGGCATTTCACACCACTGTTTTTCTCTCATTTCTGTTCCATCAGAAAGGCAATCTTCATCACTGTTTTTCTCGCACCATTACGTCTTTCTCCCAGAAAAGCAGTTCTCATCACTGTTTTTCTCTCACCATTACTTCTTTCTCCCAGAAAGGCAGTTCTCATCACTGTTTTTCTCTCACCATTACTTCTTTCTCCCAGAAAGGCAGTTCTCTTCACTGTTTTTCTCTCACCATTACTTCTTTCTCCCAGAAAGGCAGTTCTCATCACTGTTTTTCTCTCACCATTGCTCCTCCCAGAAAGGCAGTTTTGTGAGACCTGGACACTTAACAAAACAGCTGAGAAACACATAAATGCCTTTGAATGTAAATGCTACAGGAGAGTTATTCAAATATTATGGACACAAAAAAGAACAAATATGTCCATACTACAAGAATTTAATATTGAAGAAGGCTGGCTAGTAAAGAGGATTAAAGAGAGAAAACTTTTATTTTGGACACATTAAACGTCATGATAATCTAGAGAAGACCATCTTGGAAGGGTAGATAATGGGAAAAAGAAAGAGAGGAAGACCAAAACGAAGATGACTGCAAGACATCGTTGATGGTCTGCAAAAGGATGCATCAGCAGCAGGCCATCTTGCTCACAACTGAGAGGTCTTCAGGAGTGCTGTTAGGGAGGCAAAGTTCTGCAAGGGACATGCAAATGAATGAATGGCAGGAAATCTGAACTGTGTGGCAGAAAATGCATCGTAAACAACCAACATTTGACAGGAACTATTAGCAAACACACTCTTGGATGGATGCTACGGCAGATCATATATGGGGTTGCCCCGAATGCAGTGAAGCCGGAGTCTAAATTTTGAACTTTGAATTCTGGGAGTATGAGCAACTGCCAAACCATAAAAAATGCACTAACCACAAAAAAAAAAAAAATCCCTGCTACTTGAAAACACCATAACAACAGGTAAGATAACTGTATAGAGTCAGAGGAAGGATAAGAAATTATGATTATATGAATGTGTTGGTGGTAATGTGATAGTACAATTTGTATATAGCAATGTTACACACTGTCATTTCAATTCAAGAGTAAGAATAATCTTTCTTGTCACGCAAGAATAAGAACAAACATCTTTCTTCTCATGCAAGACTAAGAATAAACATCTTTCTTCTCACGCAAGACTAAGAATAAAAATCTTTATTCTTACGCAAGAATAAGAATAAACATATCTCTTCTCACGCAAGAGTAAGAATAAACATCTTTCTTCTCACGCAAGGGTAAGAATAAACATCTTTCTTCTCATGCAAGAATAAGAATAAACATCTCTCTTCTCACGCAAGAGTAAGAATAAACATCTTTGTTCTCACGCAAGATTAAGAATAAACATATTTTTTTTCCTCGTGTTGAAAGTGCTTGTCAGTTTTCAATAACCATAGTTGTTCTGTTTCCTTACTAGAGCAGATATATACTGGACTCCAGGATAATTGCTTTGTTGACTCTTATGTGTCATTTCTGGCTTTAGGACGACTTTTGTGTAAACATTTAGAAATACTCCGTGAAAGAAAACAACCATCAGGTGCAATGTGCATAGAAAGTTGTGCAGAAGGCATGTATGAATGAAAAAGATTTGTGATTTATGGGCATTGTTTTGTTTCGTTTTTTGGAAATGTTTTCGTCCCATATCCGCCAAGTCGACCTTTCCAGTTACTATCTCAGAACAGTTTCACAGTCAGCAGAGCACTAACAACGATACGACAATTCCTGTGATAGATGTTTCCTAGAATCTTTACTTGTGCTGGCTTACACTTTTTGCGTTTTCTAATGTTAATGAATTTTTAAGATGTTTATTCATGCGCAACACGGATGCTATGCCCCACTGCCTAGAGACCAGATGAATATATTGCTGAAGCATTCATGAGAAAACATCATTGCCACTTATGATGGGATTCGAACTCGCGACCTCAAACACCAGAGACGAAAATCTAACCCGAAGATCACGCAGATCCCCTGATTAAAAAAAAAGACAAAGAGTAGGTATATAGCAGATGGATCATAGGGGTCTAACAAGGAAGATAGCCAGAAAAAAAAGCCAGTGGAAGGTATTACAGAAAAGTTTTATTTCTACTCGTGTCCCATGTAACAGAAGGAAATGTTACTTTTGTTTCTGTTTGTGACTTTTAAGGTCATAATTGTTTCCCTTGTCGTATTACTTAGGTCCCATGGACTGTTCGCCTCTTAAAATATGAACTTTGGAATGTGTAAAGTTGATAGTAAAATCTGTCACTTTATTTTCCTGCTGTTAGTAAAGCTGCTGGTGTTGTTGACAAGGAAAGACATCAACACTTACCCAGAAACATGCATCTAAGACAGCTCCTTCATATTCTTGGAGTCCTTCAACATCCGACTCATAGGCGTAGGTGTAAATGTAGTTAGCGAACGAAGACTGAAAACACAACATCATATGATCAAGGGCATGGACGAAGACTGCAGGAACACAAAATCACGTAATCAAAGACTTGAACAAAGACTAAAGGAACACAAAATCACGTGAACCAATAGTTCACGACGATGACAAGAGAGCAATGGGAAAGGGGATGCGGAAACAGTAACAAATGCAAGTCACAGAATGTACCTAATAATATTACACAGAATGGTAAGTGATGAAAGGCATTTGATTGTGTACAACACCAGAAACTTTGGGAAATAATGGAAAAAATGGGATTTCCAACACATCTGATACAATTAACATCACTGCTGTATCTAGACCAACAAGCAGCAGTAAGAAGAAATGGTTTGACATAAAACAAGGGTTCCGTCAGGGGTGCATATTGTCACCCTACTTATTTAACTTGTATACTGAAAATATAATGAGGAATGTTAGAGAAGATTTAGACAAAGAATATTACGATGCCATAACAATTAGAGGTTATGAAATACCAGAGATTAGATATGCTGATGACACAGTCCACAACACAAAAAGGAATGCAAAAACTAATTATGTCAGTCTGTAAGAACAGCGAAGAGCAGAACCTCTGTCTTAATGCAAAGAAAACTAAATTGATGACAACTGACGAAACAAACAAGGCAGCTGAAATATATATCAATGAAGATTGATTGATTGATCTTTATTTCAAAAGGGTTAAGAATTGGGCACGCAGGCCCGTCTGACATTCTGCCCTTTATCATACATCTTTCACTCTATTCCAGACATTCTACAAATATGCTGTTCATATAACAAACATAACTAACATTGAAGCTGAGAGACATAAAATAAAATATAAGGAAAAAACGGAAGAAGTGGAGAGTTTTGAATATCTTGGATCACTACTAACTAATAATGGAAATACAATGGGGGAAATTAAAAGGAGGACATCTATCGCTCTTCAGAAAAAAAAAACAACTAAAGAATCTGTGGAGAGGAGCAGACAGAACCAGAAAAATAAGATTTTTAAGGGCATGCATCTTTTCCATCGCAACATATGCCCGTGAGACCTGGACACTTAATAAAATAGCTGAGAAACATATACATGCCTTTGAATGTAAATGCTACAGAAGAGTTCTCCAAATATCGCGGACACAAAAAAGAACAAATAAATCTATACTACAAGAGCTTAATATTTAAGAAGGGTGGCTAGTAAAAAGGATTAAAGAGAGAAAACTTAAATATTTTGGACACATTAAACGTCATGATAATTTAGAGAAGACCGTATTGGAAGGATGCATAATGGGAAAAAGAAAGAGAGGAAGACCAAAACGAAGATGACTGCAAGACATCGTTGACGATCTGCAAATGGATACAGCAGCAGCAGGCCATCTTGTTCACAACCGAGAGGCCTACAGGAGTGCTGTTTGGGAGGCAAAGTTCCGCAAGGGACATGCAAATGAATGAATGAATGAATGGTAAGTGATGGATGGAAACGAGGAATTATAAGGATTTATACTACTACCAGGTGATGCAATGGTAAATGATGAACAGAAGCAAAGGAGTGACACTAGTACTAGGTAACAGAAATGGCAAGTAATGAATGGAAGCAAGGAAGGACACTGTATTACCATGTGACAAGTAGTAAGTGATGAAAGAAGCAAGGAAGGACACTGTATTACCATGTGACAAGTAGTAAGTGATGAAAGAAGCAAGGAATGACACTGTATTACCATGTGACAAGTAGTAAGTGATGAAAGAAGCAAGGAATGACACTGTATTACCATGTGACAAGTAGTAAGTGATGAAAGAAGCAAGGAAGGACACTCGTGACTGGTGACAAAAATCTGGAGAAAAATAAAACACAGAAATGTGAAAGAACAGTTTTGTCCCCATGTAATATAGGGAGCTTATCAGTAATAAAGTACGGATAAGTATACCGGGGGGGGGGGGGGCTGCTTGTTCGTACTATAGCCACTGCGCATATCTTCTGCGCGCTTTTTTTTTTTTAGGGGAAACGGATTATGTAGCACAAAACTGATTATTCTCTCCAGCGTCCGGCTAGCTTAGTCGGTAAAAGCATGACACTAGTAACACCCGGGGCATGGTTGGCGAAAGGTTTTTTTTTAACTTTTTAAAGTTATATTTTAAATTATGACACTATTTATTTCTCTTTTTTATTAAGAAAAATTATAGTTTTAACTTTTAGAAAAACTAGCAATTTTTAACAAAGTGAACACACTTGATTCAACAAACTCTCAAAATACTGTCTGAGCCATTACTGTCTGTCACAGGCTCGATGGGCAATGGGAAGCCCGAAGGATTTTTTTTAACCAGCGACGTAGCACGTTCCATGACGCGGACAGCACAGCGAAGCTGAACAGATAATCGTTAAGTAATAGAGCTGTTTCTACGTTTTTTTTCTAGTTTATACATTCAGTCAGCTGTTCTACCCGCAATGTTATTGAAATGGGACAAGGGCCGCGGGACATCCGCAGTCTCAATGTAGGTTATACAATGTACTACGGATAAGCTAGCCGGACGGTCGAAAGAAGAATGTTTTGTGCTACATAATCCGTTTCCCCTAAAAAAAAAAAGCTCGCAGAAGATATGCGCAGTGGCTATGCTACGAATAAGCAGCCCCCTCCCCCCCCCCATCCGTACTTTATTACTGATAAGCACTCCCATATGATATGACTTGTTACACGGAGGTAAATGTCATACAGTCACTTATCCAGTCCAGCAACAGTTCATGAACTTATCGGTAAATCTGGTTTATTTCAATAAAGTGTTACTTTTCTCCCCAGTAAAGACCTATTAGATTCTCTTATTTTGTTAATAAGGAGATTTTGCATGACTTCTTCTTCTTCTTCTTCTTCTTCTTCGTTCGCTTCTACCACCAAGACCGCCCCGTGATCCTACTGAATTTACTCCTGTGGTCCTCGATAGGTCCCTCTGTGGTCCCCGAAAGGACCACACTAGATCCCCGAGAGGACCATAAGAGGTTCAGAGTATCGCAGGGGTTGAGCCTGTATTCTTGGTGGGTCCCAGAAGCGGGAATGCGTGACACCGTGGTTTTCGTTGGACCAGAAAATAAAGCAACTTACCTGCAGACCATCAGACACAAACAAAAGTAGGCAAGTGAGAGTTGCCACTGTAATGACCTCACCAAGTCCGCAGGTGAAACATGTGCCCATTAAGCAGCCACTTAGTCCTTCTATATTACAGCCTTGGTAACATAAACACAGAAAACTTGTAGCATCAGAAATGAAATGACACACGAACATGATGTATTCTGTGCATCTTTGAATGACTAATTTTGGTGGTGATGGCTGGGAGAAGTGAGTAAATGATTAATTTTACACCTGAGTTTGGTGTTCGCTTAATTTGCTTTAAGAAGTGGTCGTATTTAATTATATTTGAGACACATTTCTTTTTTTCCCTACAGGATAATTTTTTTTTAAAGGATCAATCAATCAATGAATCAAGTGCCGTGCCGCTTGGCGTAGGCGATCATTTCTCTCCACAATTCCCTGTCTTTGGATTTGATTATGAGATCCGCCGGTGACTTTCTTCCTAGCCACACTGACAGCTCATACAGTAACTTCTCTCTCTGTCTTCCTCTGTCTCTTCTTCCCTCAATTTTTTTCACCTGCCACAGTGTATTTCAATTTTCCTTTTCTCAGAAATTGTCTTACAAATCTCGCTTGTCTACCTCTGATCTTTGCTGTAATTTGTCGTTTAACTCCAGGCTTTCTTAAAACTTCTTCGTTGGTTTTCTTAGCTGTCCATGGTACCTTACACATTCTTCTTATGAACCACATTTCCATGGCCTCCATTTCTCGCTGTACTCTCTTATCCATGGACCATGCTTCACATCCATAAAGCTTAACTGGCTCGATGTAATATTTAAGTACTCGGAATCTTGTTTCCAGTGATACGGATCTTTTGCACAAGATGTTTCTCATTTTCTGGAATGTTGAGTTGACCTGAGCACGTCTATTTTTTTTATTTCGTTGTGACATTTCCCATCAGCTGTTATAATAGTTCCTAAGTACTTGAATCTATCAGCTTGTTCCAGTTCTGTGCCATCGATGGTAATGCTACATTTTGGTGGTATTCTTTTCTTTGAGATGACCATCACTTCAGTCTTCTTTTAAAAAGAATAGTATATGAAATTAACAGTTCTATTGTTGTTTTCGCGGCTTATAGAGCAACCAAGCAACTATTGTTAGTGCCAACGACATGTATCTTTCTACCTCTGTCCCTCCTTCCTATCCGTCCCTCCTCCCTATCTCTCTCCCTCTCTCTGTCCGTCCGTCCTCCCTCTCTCTCTCTCTCTCTCTCTCTCTCTCTCTCGTGAGAATTGTCCAGAAAAGGGACAACCACAGACAAACGTTTGATAAGCGTAGTTTTTGCACTAAACTGGTTGGTACGAGAAAACAGAAAACCTAAAGGAAGTCCGAAAGCCCTGGAGCTGCAAATTTCAAACGGAGCCACGGAACCGGATTTTGCGGTGACGTCACTTCACTGAAACATGCAAGTCAATGATAAACAAAAATCCTTCAGTTTCCCTGTAGCTGCGAGCTGGTGTTCTTTGCAGCCGATGCGGTGAAGATGTCCAGGCGCAGTATCGTGTTGGATTGGGAGCAGATTATGGTAGCTGTTTTATTGTCCATGAGTAGAGCTAAAGATCAGGGGGCGTGTGAAATACTTTTTGGCAGAACTCCACCGACACGGGGTCTATGGCTATTCTTGCCTCGCGTAGCCAGGCTAGGATTGTTACTGGGGTATCAGTGGAGATGTGGGGCGGAGTCTTGGTCATCTATGGTTTGTCAACCCTGGCGCTAGCGTGTCAGCTATGGTTCGTCGACCCTGATGCTAGCGTGTCAGCTATGGTTCGTCAACCCTGATGCTAGCATGTCAGCTATAGTTCGTCAACCCTGACGCCAGCCTGTCAGCTATAGTTCGTCAACCCTGATCCTAGCATGTCAGCTATAGTTCGTCAACCCTGACGCCAGCGTGTCAGCTATGGTTCGTCAACCCTGATCCTAGCATGTCAGCTACGGTTTGTCAACCCTGATCCTAGCATGTCAGCTATGGTTCATCAACCTTGATCCTAGCATGTCAGGTATGGTTCGTCAACCCTGACGCCAGCATGTCAGCTATAGTTCGTCAACCCTGATGCTAGCATGTCAGCTATGGTTCGTCAACCCTGATCCTAGCATGTCAGCTATGGTTCGTCAACTCTGATGCTAGCATGTCAGCTATAGTTCGTCAACCCTGACGCCAGCGTGTCAGCTATAGTTCGTCAACCCTGATCCTAGCATGTCAGCTATAGTTCGTCAACCCTGACGCCAGCGTGTCAGCTATGGTTCGTCAACCCTGATCCTAGCATGTCAGCTACGGTTTGTCAACCCTGATCCTAGCATGTCAGCTATGGTTCATCAACCTTGATCCTAGCATGTCAGGTATGGTTCGTCAACCCTGACGCCAGCATGTCAGCTATAGTTCGTCAACCCTGATGCTAGCATGTCAGCTATGGTTCGTCAACCCTGATCCTAGCATGTCAGCTATGGTTCGTCAACTCTGATGCTAGCATGTCAGCTATAGTTCGTCAACCCTGACGCCAGCGTGTCAGCTATAGTTCGTCAATCCTGATCCTAGCATGTCAGCTATAGTTCGTCAACCTTGACGCCAGCGTGTCAGCTATGGTTCGTCAACCCTGATCCTAGCATGTCAGCTATGGTTTGTCAACCCTGATCCTAGCATGTCAGCTATGGTTCATCAACCTTGATCCTAGCATGTCAGGTAAGGTTCGTCAACCCTGCTGCTAGCATGTCAGCTATAGTTCGTTAACCTTGATGCTAGCATGCCAGCTATGGTTCGTCAACCTTGATGTTAGCATGCCAGCTATAGTTTGTCAACCCTGATGCTAGGATGTCAGCTATGGTTCGTCAACCCTGATGCTAGCATGTCAGCTATGGTTCGTCAACCGTGATGCTAGCATGTCAGTTATGGTTCGTCAGCCCTATTCCTAGCATGTCAGCTATGGTTCGTCAGCTATGGTTCGTCAACCCTGATGCTAGCATGTCAGCTATGGTTCGTCAACCCTGATGCTAGGATGTCAGCTATGGTTCGTAAACCGTGATGCTAGCATGTCAGCTAAAGTTCGTCAACTCTGATGCTAGCATGTCAGCTATAGTTCGTCAACCCTGATCCTAGCATGCCAGTTATGGTTCGTCAGCCCTACTCCTAGCATGTCAGCTATGATTTGTCAACCATGATCCTAGCATGTCAGCTATGATTCGTCAGCCCTGATCCTAGTATGTCAGCTGTGGTTCGTCAGCTATGATCCTAGCATGTCAGCTGTGGTTCGTCAGCTATGATCCTAGTATGTCAGCTATGGTTCGTCAGCTATGATCCTAGTATGTCAGCTGTGGTTTGTCAACCATGATCCTAGCATGTCAGCTGTGATTTGTCAACCATGATCCTGGTATGTCAGCTATAGTTTGTCAACCATGATCCTGGTATGTCAACTATGGTTTGTCAACCATGATCCTAGCATGTCAGCTATGGTTTGTCAACCCTGATCCTAGCATGTCAGCTGTGGTTTGTCAACCATGATCCTGGTATGTCAGCTATGGTTTGTCAACCATGATCCTGGTATGTCAGCTATGGTTTGTCAACCATGATCCTAGCATGTCAGCTATGGTTTGTCAACCATGATGCTAACATGTCGGCTATGGTTCGTCAGCCCTGATGCTAGCATGTCGGCTCTGGGTCGTTGTCTGCCACATCTGACAGCGTCTTCAGCTACATAATAACTTCACAAATTGATGGGATTTTGGTGGGTCTGCAAATGACTAGAAAGAAGTTTCAAAGATGGAGACAGAACTAGACAGTTTGAATCTTGCTAAAGAAAGTCTGCACACAAATTACACTGAGGGTAGCGCACGTAAGCCCGGCCCTAGCATGCGTGACAGTCCAAGGCGGAATATAACATGAAAACTGTTATGGGCCTGGCTTTGTGTGCGCCACACATCACGTGGTGTTCAAAGAACCCGCGGGCAATGCTCATTCACGATTGAATATAAAATGACAAGGTCTTGCTCACTGACAACTAAACGAAGATGTTATTAAGTGCAGTCCGACTTCTCAACAAAATAAGGATTACTTCGTTTAAATATGTAGTACATACATTGCAGGACTGATATCACGTGACCGTTGTCATGGTGACCGGTTGAGACAGCTTGTGGCCTCAGTTTTTTCACATTTTCTTGAAATAAGAGGTAAGCGACGATGGCAGCAATGCCTAGCTGTGACAGCCAAAATAAGAGTAATAATTAGTTGTGACAGCCAAAATAAGAGTAATAACTAGTTGTGGTAATTAAAATAAGAGTAATAACTAGTTGTGACAGCCAAAATAAGAGTAATTATTAGTTGTGGTAGTCAAAATAAGAGTAATAATTAGTTGTGACAGCCAAAATAAGAGTAATAACTAGTTGTGGTAATTAAAATAAGAGTAATAACTAGTTGTGAAGCCAAAATAAGAGTAATTATTAGTTGTGGTAGTCAAAATAAGAGTAATAACTAGCTGTGGTAGTCAAAATAAGAGTAATAACTAGCTGTGATAGCCAAAATAAGAGTAATAACTAGCTGTGACACCCAAAATAAGAGTAATAACTAGCTGTGGTAGTCAAAATAAGAGTAATAACTAGCTGTGATAGCCAAAATAAGAGTAATAACTAGTTGTGATAGCCAAAATAAGAGTAATAACTAGCTGTGGTAGTCAAAATAAGAGTAATAACTAGCTGTGATAGCCAAAATAAGAGTAATAACTAGTTGTGACACCCAAAATAAGAGTAATAACTAGCTGTGGTAGTCAAAATAAGAATAATAACTAGCTGTGATAGTCAAAATGACATCAATAACAAAGTGTAATAGTTTTAAAAAGAAACAGCATTCGCAAGCTATGGCATACAAAAGAAGCTATAACTATCTGTAACAGAACAGCATCACTAACAAGCTGTGACATAACAGCACTAAACTGTGAGAGCATGCTTTCGAAAGAATAGAAATAGTTGCCCTTTAATATATAATGTTCTCTTGAATTGTTCATAAGTAAAGAAATATTTATTTTTCAAGTGTTTTCAACAGCTAAACTGATCTACTGTGATAGTATTTCTAAGGAATATAATCCATGATAAATTTGATATTTTGACTAACTGATTAAAGCCCTTATTTAATTATGATGCAGATTGTTGGTGCAAAGTAAAGGTCAATCTTGACACTTTAAAAATCCCGATATTTATGATCATGTTTGACGAACTTTATTTTGACATTTTTTTTTTTTTACTCAAGCTTAGTTAAGACCTTAGAAAATCTCGGGGAGTAGCGAACTTTACCCAGACATGTTTTAATTAAAAGTTGAATTTGGAAAGTCCGGTTAGTTTTTCACTGATGGTCATTTTTGGACGTTGAAATCCCGAGATTTTGATTGAACTTTCTCTAGACTTGTTTTTTATGGCTAACTAAAATTAGGTTGTTTCTCAGAAAATAGTCCAAGGTCTTAAACAGGCGATTTAAAAAAGTTTAGGGCATGAGTCAAGTTTTATGAATTCGCACAGAGTTAGGAATCTCGTGCTATAGTGAAGGCCATAACAAATACTTTTTGCGTGAATGTGAATTTCACGGAGAGAAAGTTCTGGAAGGATGGAAGAGAAAATGCCTTATATATAAAAGAACTCTGAGCTGAGGTGAAAGAGGATGATTAGGAGAATTATTATTATGAGGAAAGTTACAGAGTCACGTAGAAGTCGTGTTTGAGTTTTTTTTTTTTTCTAGAAGTCGTTGTTGAGTAGAAGTTTTCCAGTTATGCCTTAGATTCATTGCTATAGTAATTGTTCTGTAGGACAAAGTTTTTGTTAGCAAGAATGTAGTCAGTGTAGTAATATTGTTATTGACTAGACTGAAAGTGTTACAGTGGTTCTCACCTTTTTGAGGATGCGTGGCATTATGGATGATTTTTGGAGTTTCATAGAATTGTAAGTTGTGCCTTCATTTGTAACTACTCAGATGTTGGTTATTATTTCCTTCCCCATGGCATTGCTCTCATGGCCGGGAAGTACAGTGTACTTTCTGTGATCACCCTGCCATGTTGGCAGCTCTCTGTTTTGCCTCATCCACATAGTTCATCCAACATTCTATTCATTCAATAAATGTTGACTTTGTATTGTAACTTGAACTCTTCCTGCTTCCTTCATGAGTTCAAATGTGAGTCTAGTCGTGTGTGTGGAAAGTATTGTGACACTCTGTGGTTAATGTGAAGTTGGTGAACCTGGTTTTGTTGTTGAGTCACGTAGTGACAATCTGCCGCTTGGTTTAACAACAAGTACCAAGCATACGGCAACAACAACATGTAATAATTCAGTACAGTAGTTTTCAAATCTTTAATAGCAATAGAACACTCTATACAAGTGTCATCTTTTCATACTCGTATTCTCCTAGTAGCCGTGCTCTAGAGAGAGAGAGAGAGAGAGTAATACTATTTGCAGTTGATGATAAAATATTCTACCAGCTAATTGAAGATTAATTACTGGTTTAATTGGTTCCATGTTGGGAGGCCAGTACTCAGGCCCAGCGAAATACTGCTTTACAACGACCATATCAGAATTATGTTCTAAACACAATTTTATCAATAATAAAACTGATTTATATCAGAATTTACGTTCTTAGAACGCACGTTTTATGAATAACTGCGTCCTGACAGTAAATTATAGATGACTGATTTTTTATCAACATGCGCCCTAATGACAAATGATAGATGATTGATTTTATCAACATGTGTCCTTTGAGTGATAGATGATTGATTTTGCCAAATATTTAACTTTAACTCTTGGTGACAGTTGATATATTTTATAGATTCCCGAACTCTTTCAAAAGATATTGTTTCAGTGGTTGTATTAACCAATGTAAGCCTGTAAGGACCTCACCTGGAGCCCGCCAAGGATGTAGAAAACTTCGGGTAACTTGCTCATGTGCTGATACCTGAACACACGCTCTGGTTGTGGTGGGATGTGTAAAGATACCGTGACCAGCTCTATGCTTGTTTCGTTCACGCTACTCAGGTTCCTATTGGATGGTGCATCCAGAATGAACCCGTCAATGTAAGGGCTGCAGTCTTTGTTGTACAGAAACACAGAAGCAATCAATGGACTGATAAATGCGCCGATACCATAGCAACAGTGCATGGCCTGCTCGTGTAGGACACACAAAATATATAATGTCCATTACATGGAGTCAGCATTTATCAAAACAAGACACGAGGGTTTCCATATGTGTAGAAAACATTTATAAACGAAATGAAGAGAGAGAATAGTGTATGTGTGTATGAGAGAGAGAAAGAGAGAGAAAGAGAAATAGGGAGACAACGAAAGTTATTGGAAATTGTTAGCATAAGACAACAAGAGTTATTGTAAATTGTCAGCATAAGACAACTAGAGTTATTGTAAATTGTCAGCATAAGACAACAAGAGTTATTGTAAATTGTCAGCATAAGACAACAAGAGTTATTATAAATTGTCAGCATAAGACAACAAGAGTTATGGAAAATTGTTAGCTTAAGACAACTAGAGGTGAAACTGTTAAATGTTATGTTATGTTATGATATGTTATGTTATGCTATAGATGGATCATCGTCACTGCACTTCGGACATAGATGCTCCGATCTCCTCCTCCATCAGCGTACAGCGACTAAGTGTGCCAGCTCGATGTTTACAGACGATTCCTCTCCCACACCTAAAATAGCTCTCAGTCCTTGAGATGCCATTCTTCACTCGCATCTCGTACATTCGAGACAGCGATGTCAAGTCACCTCTCTCAAAGTCCTCCGCTCTTCCAAGCTGTCTGACAAAAAAAGTCACCACGATCCATCGGTTGGTCATCATCTATGGTGGCCAAGCCAGCCAGTCTGTCACTTCTCTCGTTGCCCCAGACACCAGCATGACTTGTTATAGAAACGAAGGTGATTCTGTGAATCTTCGACCTTTGCAATGACTCCAGTCACTGCCTGCCCAATGAACCCGTCTGAACTTTCGGATCATGTTCACTGAGTCGCTCTGCACACAGACACGGGTGTAGTTCTGTGACTCCAGCCAGATAAATTCCTTTGTCACTGCCATCCTGCTGGTCGTCAATGCATAGGCACTGCTGGCTTACCGGACTGTTCCGCCATAAAAGCGTGCAGTAAATGCCCAAGCGCTCCGCTGATGACGCACTATAGACTACTCCGTGTAAATGACAGCATCTGTATTGCTGGAGTTTTCCTTTATGGAAGCGTTGACCCCCGCGTCTACAACAGCTAGATTAAGAAATCGTACGATAAAACTGTAATCATAAGGAAACTATATAGTTATGGGAAATTGTTAGCATAAGACAGATAGTGTTATAGGAAACTGGTAGCATAAAGCAACTATAGTCATGGGAAACTATTAGCTTAAAATAAGTTACTGGAAATTGTTAGCATAAGACAGCTAGTATTATAGTAAACTGGTAACATAAAGCAAATATAGTTACGGGAAACTGCTAGCTTAAAATAAGTTATTGGAATTAGACAGAGGAGATACTGAGGGCAGACTAATGTAATATGAAGGACAATAGAGCTTTTCTACTTGACAATGGCATCTCCATGATTCCCTAAAGGTCGAATGTTTTCAATTAGTGAGGGTTTCTCTTCTCGTCCCTATTGAATGCGACCGTAACTCAAAACAAGCACACACGCGCATGTAAACTTTAAGATAATAATGGATTACATAATGTAATCTTTTCATATAATGGTATTACGTTAGATTACATTTTTTACTGATTCTCTTTTGGTTCTTATGATGTAATAGGTACTTCGCGTATTGTGTAGGTCCTCTCTCTACCTGTGTCTGACTTGATATATTGGGACGGTAATCATTATTTAAGATGTTATTTATCCATGTATACCACACAGCCGAATATATATCAAATGAAAACCCAGAACTAACAGTTTCAAAACAAGCTCCAGCTCACGCTGTTTAATAAACGAGAATGATAGAACAAGATTACAACACAGAGTAAATGACATAACATAACTGCCAATGATCAATACTAATAATAGCATGGTTCATTAATATCAATTGTCTGACTGTCTCAGTCATGAGTTCCATTTCTACTAGTTCCCTATATACACCAGCTGTTTCTTGGGTTCCTGCCTTTCTTCTAGTCCCACCTCTTGTCCCTCTATCCTCTACCTTATGACTTTGGTCATCGGTGCCCGTGCACCTGGCAGCCCATTCTGTCTCTCTCTTCTCTACCTTTCCTCCGCACTCTCTACCATACGACTTTGGTCGTCGGTGCATTCTGCACCTGGTAGCCTCCTATCTTAATTCAATACTATTCTGTTGCCTCCGCAACCGTCTCCTTTCTTCTATAACTCCTTCTTCCTATTTTTCCTAACTCCTTCCTTCCACCTTATGACACACGTCATTGCGTCTACCGTGCACCCTTCCTTGTGCAACGCTCCTGCTTTTCACACAAATGCATATATTCATCAATATAATCACACAATAGTCAATACAATCATAAGCGATACTAATAATATCACATGAACAGTATGTAGTGCCCCTCTAAGTGCACTCGATACATACAATGAAAAGTATACACATTCTAACCAGCAATCTGCTCTCGATTACCTATTTTTATATTAACAATAATAACACAACTTACGTCTACACACAGATCTTTCACGAAAACAACATTACAGAGATGGCGCGATAACTTTGATTTATAACACAAAACTACAACTCTATCCTATGTAGGCACATATACACAATATATTCTAAGAACGACACACATTTTAAATTCGCGCCTTACCTCACGAAAACAAGTGACAAGACTAAAGTGAAATAGTTCACTCCCTTTTTTCTTCCATGCTTGCCTCTCTCTCTCTCTCTCTCTCTCTCTCTCTCTCTCTCTCTCTCTACTCGCGACGCGTTGGAACCCGCTCACTGGCTGGTCGTTCCAGGAAGATGGTCCTTTGTGTAAACGCGTTTACACATGCGGGCACACACATACGCACACACACACCAGCAACACATACTGAAATATAAAACTGAGGTCGTCTGGCAATAACTGGTTAAACAGTTCTATATGAAAAAAATGACAAATGTGTCGAATTTCACAGAAATAAAATAAATACGAACATAAAGAAGAAGGAAATAATATGGGACCTGTCAGGCACGCGTGTTGTCATATGACTTCTGATATAATGTGAGAAACGATTCTTCCATGAAACGTCGGGCTGCATGCATATAGATTAGCCACAGCTCTCTTACCTGTAGTTTGAATAACTTACCTCTTCTGAACATTCATTCGTTCATTTATTCATTTGCATGTCCCTTGCGGAACTTTGCCTCCCAAACAGCACTCCTGTAGGCCTCTCGGTTGTGAGAAAGATGCCTTGCTGCTGTTGCATCTATTTGCAGATCGTCAGATCTTCTGAACATGCGTAATCTAATTTACAGGTATTTTTCCTTGGTGTAAGGATGTGTTGAGACATTTAGGGATCTACGAATGTTTTTGTTCGGAGTTGTTCAAATATTTAGGGATCTATAGATGTTTATTTTATGAGGTATTCAGACATTTACAAATCTACAGATATTTATGTTACGAATTGTTCAGAAATATTTAAAAGATGCTCGAAATTAACATATTTAATGATTTTTGGTAGTTTTTATATTTGATGAATTCGAGACAATGATTTATTTCTTGGCAACTATTTTACATGAGTTTCTTGGTAACTGTTTCACATGAGTTTCTTGGTAACTGTTTTACATGAGTTTCTTTGTAACTGTTTTACATGAGTTTCTTGGTAACTGTTTTACATGAGTTTCTTGGTAACTGTTTTACATGAGTTTCTGGCTAAACTGGAGGACTGGCCTAGACAAAATAAAACCTGTTGTCCCTGACAACGCTCTTTTATATGTTAAGTTTTTGTTGTACTTATTATTCTGTGATGGACAGCGGGAGGACGTGTGTAGGGACAATATGTTTCCTCATTTTCCCTAAGAAATCACAAGTCGTCCTACTCTAACCTCTTTCGAACGAGTGCCTCTTGGCACTCCACCCGCCCTACCCACCGCACAATGTAAACAACAGACTCAACAACGCTTACTGAAATAAATACAAGCAACAGACGTTTCTTCAAGCTCGAAGACTATACAGCAGACATTGCTAACAGTAGACGACCATTAAGTATTCATAGAAAGTAGACCGTCTGGTGTCTAGCAACCTGCGACAGCAATGATTTGACATCGAACAGAGATTCCACTCACCAACTGACCATACATCCGGCCCAGACAGATCCAACCAAGGTAGGAAACAATTGCGCAAAGAAAACCCAGTTCATCTTCTTCAAATCTGAATGTGTTTGGCATCCCAGGTCGAAGACGGTAGGTCCTAGAACTCCAACACAGACACCAAAGCTGCCGAAAACGCTACAGTATGTGACTACATACAACCAGTTGTCTAAAAATAGCTTCCAGAAAGATATTTCGTCTTTTGTGTGGCTCGTCGTGTTTTCTAACCACAGAGAGTTGTCGATTCGCTGCCGTGACTTTGATACATATGTTGGCTTTTCAGGCTCCGGTTCGTTGCTTAAATCGCTCGTTTCATCAATAACTGATTTCATATGGGTCAGTGAGATATTTGTAAATCTAGTACTGATCATGGCGATGAATATGGTGCTGTTTACACGTTTACACATCAGGCAGAAGTCTCAAACCTGAAATAAAAAAAGCTGCCATGTTCTGACGATATCTACGCAATTCTTTATTTTCTTTCTAACTTAAATTTGACCTGTGCAACACGCTTGGCATACTCAGTGTGTGAAAAATCAGCACCTCTCAATAATAGTAATAATATCTCCGTAATAGAAGTAACTCACATGATATCTAGGTACAGTTTGTTTGTATGTTTGTTTTTGAAGTTACCTGCTTACTATTGGTTTATATTTAATACATCCAATGTTTCCATTCCCTGAGAAGGTCTGATTGTTGAAACTACATGTTTGAAATAAACACTGAAATGACTTTAAAGTATGCTTCTGTGATGTAAACTGAGCTTATGTGTAATACTTGTTAGAGAAATAGAACTTTTTCACTGTAGTATATTTGCATTATATAAAAAAGTTACATAGCACAGAATCTGTGTCTACACGTACATAGGCATGCAGTATCAGTCAAAGGTGAATGTAACACGCCACTAGTAGAAACCTTGTTAGTTAACAGTAACAAAATTTACCGCTTGCTTTCATTTCCAGTAGTTTCCAGGAATGGCCGAGTCAAAAGGCATCCTCAATGCAACTGTGCAGTGCTGCAGCAGGTGTTGTTATGTTTTTCATATTACGCTAAATTTCCATATGTTAGACACTTTAAAAAATTTCATCATGCTCACCAGGTGTCAACCATAACATTGTCCATTATGTATGAGATTGATTTTTACCTGAATTTTGTTTTTCCTAAGGGAACGGCATGTGTATACTTCATATGCTTGTGTGCTAGTCTTTGCAGGAGGAAGTTCGCAATTTAAAAGATACTCTCTCTGACACAAGAATATTATATAGTCAGCTTGGTTGACTGAGACGTTCGCTCATCCATTTGTCTGTCTGTGTGTGTGTCTGTATTGTTCAGCTGTTCATTCTTGTGTGTATTTGTGATGCTGTGTTATATTTCTTCAGAAACAGAACTGATGAGATGGAGTCTCAGTAGAACATCTGCTTCTCTACATGTCAGACTTGAACGTCTGAAATCAAATTATGAATATAACAAATATTCCGTGGAAAGTGTTACTTAATACTTATTTGTTACATGCTGCTACAGAAAATTATAGCAGTCACGTTTCTCCGTTATCTACGATCCTTTGTGAATAAGATTAGTTCATGTGCTTTTTTTTAATGCCATTCGGTCAGTTTGTTGTCCATTTTTTGTTGTTGTTGCCACTCCTCTCTTTTTTCCTACGAATTTTAAAGTAGTTATTAAGTTCTCTGTCCATGATATTTGTTTATCTTTTTAGAGAACCACACCCGCGTTGCTTTCAGTTTATTTATCATCTGATAATTGTTCAAGTTTCATAGCCATACGACAATATTGGCTCTATATAAAAAGTGATGTCACATCCTGTGTATAGGGAGGATAAGACATAAACTGAAAAGCAGACACAAGAAAGAAAGATAAACAGTCATAGCCTACAAGAATAAAATAACAACAGTGATTTCAGCCTGGAACTTACCAAACCTTTCGCAGCACTCAAAGAGGTAGACGAGACAGATATAGATGAATTATGGAATTCATACAGCACAGCCATATTCATGGCCGCAAAAGCAAGTGCTGGACTGCAGTCAACAAGTAGAAAAGCACGGATATCAGATAACACATGGAAATACATACATGAAAGACGAGCAGCCAAATTAGCCATGCTGAATATAAAGACAGATCTCGGAAAATTTTTGGCAAAAGCAAAATACAAAGAACTAGACAGTAAAGTAAAAAGTTCAGCTAGAAGAGACAAAAGAGAATACATAGACAATATTGCAAAATCAGCAGAAAACGCAGCAAAAACAAGAGACAACAAAACTCTATATAACATACAGAAGAAGCTAACAGACGCTATTACCTCCAGAGAAAGACCAGTCTTTAGCACAACAGTAGCAACCAATAGGTTAATAAGCATCAAGTAAAGACCAAAAGCAAAGACGAGCCGAACATTTCCAAGAAATACTTAATCGACCACACTCAAATAAATTAATAAATCTTGAAATCGATTTACCAGTCCCACAACTAAATATCAACTTAGATGAAGTTACACTGAATGAAACTGAAACAGCAGTGAATCTAATGGCTAACAACAAAGCTGCAGGTGAAGATGAAATAACAGTTGAAATGTTAAAAACTATTAACAGTGACAACATGAGCCAACTACAAAAATGTTTAATAAAATTTGGAAAGAAGAAAAGGTCACTTTTAAATGGAAAAAAGTAATCATTGTTAAAATACACCTAAAAAAAGACAACCTCAGTGACTGCAGTAACTATCATTTGTGTCAAAGGTGTTTAGTAAGTGATTCTGAATAGAATTAAAGATGTAGTGGATATTGCAATGAGAGAAGAACAGGCAGGATTTCGAAAAGGGAGAAGCTGTCTCTACCAGATCTTTACTCTAAGAATAATACTTGAAGAACATATTGAAAAGCAGAAACCATTAATCCTGTACTTCATAGACTTTTAAAAATTCATTTGATAGCATACACAGAGATTCATTGTGGAGAATTTTAAGACTATAAGGTATAACATCTAAAATTATCAACATCATTAGAGATCTCTACAACGGATACGTTTGTGCAGTCAAGACAGAAGAAGGAATGAGTGAATGGTTCCAGATTGAAACAGGCGTGAAACAAGGATGTATATTATCCCCCTTGCTTTTTGGAATTGCCATAGACTTGAAAAGATGCTGGATAGGTAAAACTGGCATTGATTGGGTACATGGGACTCAAATAGAAGATCTTGATTTTGCTGATGACATAACTCTTATCAGTGACAATGTGAAATCGATGCAGGAAAAAACAGATTGCCTGTCTTCCTTGGCTAGCAAAATAGGTCTTGAACGTAACAAAGACAAAACAAAAATAATGAAACTTTTCATTAATCAAGAAGGTAAAATATAGGTAGTAGGAACAGTTATTGATGAAGTAAACCAATTTGCATACATTGGCAGCTACATAGACCAGGATGGTGATACCAGGAAGGAAGTTAGAATTAGAACTGTAAAACCAGCGTTGTCCTTAAAAAATCTTGAGAACATATAGAATTCAAAAGTTATAAGCACAAAACCAAGTTAAGATTATTCAATTAAAATGTGATATCCACCTCATTTATGGATGCGAAAGCTGGAAAACAACTAAAGAAATAGACAAGAAATTAGACACTTTTGATAACAAATGCCTCAGGAAAATATTTGATATAAAGTGGAACGAATTTAAGAACAACGCAGAGATCAGACAGATGAGCAAACAACAACCTGTCTCATGGGTAATCAGAAAAAGAAGATGGACATATGTAGGCCATGTGATGAGAAGAAACAATCAGAGAATACCAAAATAAGGTATGAAGTGAAGCACAACAGGCCGAAGAAAAAGAGGTCGACCACGTGAAACTCTAAAGAGGGCATTGTTACAAGAAGCTGGTTTAGTGGATATGACATCCCTTGATGAAGTTGAAAAACTCGCCGAAAACAGGAAATCTTGCCGGAAAACTATGCGAGCCCTATGTGACGTTTAACGGCACGGGAAGGATGTAAGATATAAGATAAAAAGTGATGAACTTCTCCTCACTTCAAAGAATAGTCTGTTATTATCTTCTTCATGCCATTAAAAAACTGTTATTGCTTTTCCATTTTGTAAATTTGATTTCGTGTGAATCAACTCTTCAGATCGACATAGTGTTATTAAATGGAGCAACGACAATGGTATGATTATAAACACTGATAAAACAAAATCAATGCTTATAACAACATGACAGAAAATGTTAAATGCGACAAAAACAACACTGCAGCTCCGTACTGAAAAATCGCAGATAAAAAATGTTAGCGAACACAAAACGCTAGCCCTCACTATTAATCAACATCTGACCTGGAACTTTCATGTGCAACGTCTAACAAAACTCACTGGACAAAAAGTATACCATTTAGCCAGAATTAAACACTTTATCGATCAAGACACCAGGAAGACATACTACATATCATGTATACAAACACATACAACAATCTGGGATGGCTGATCAGTGTCAAATACTAAGAAGCTATACTCGCTTCAAAAACGTAAAACTTATTAGTGGCAAAGATCATGCACAGACCACAAAACAGCACAAACATATCAAAATTCCGCCTCTCAATAACAGGTTGCTGGTAAACAAGGCCAAGTTATTTTTTTTTCGAATTTTATAACGGAATGCTTCGTCTTATCTATGGAAACTGTTCAGATCCAACTCAAAGTGTAGCTAACACTTAAATAATATTCTTCTTCGAAAACCTAGACTTAACATTTTTAAGAAGAACTTTGCTTATTCTGCTGCACATCTTTGGAATACCGTCCCATCCTGTGTAAAAAAAAAATACAAGCTATACTCTTTCCTTTAACTACAAAGTTTTCCAGTATTTACTTAATGTCGACTGTGTGCCTCGAAGATTAAAATAAAATTGTACATGTTATTTTAGATACTTTACAGATCTTGAATTTAAATGATTTTTTTTCCTGAATGGCAGTGAAATATTATTTTGGTAGATAGTCATTAACGACGAAGGACAAATATACGTAGAAGGAATAGTTGTTGAAGAAGTAAACCATTTTGCATATCTCGGCAGCAATATAGACCCCAATGGTGATAGCAGAAAAGAAGTTAGAATTCTAATTGCCAAAGCAGCATTGACCTTTAAGAATCTTGAGAACATATGCCATTCAAAAGTTTGAACCACAAAAAACAAGTTAAGATTATTCAATTCAAACGTAATATCCACCCTCATTTATGCATATGAAAGCTGGAAAACAACTAAAGAAATAGACAAGAAATAAGACTTTCGAAAACAAATGCCTAAAGAAAATACTCGGTATAAAGTGGAATGAGTTCAAGAACAACGCAGAGATCAGACAGATGTACAAACAACAACCTGTCTCATGGGTTATCAGAAAAAGAAGATGGACATATGTCGGTCATGTGATGAGAAGAAACAATCAAAGAATCCCCAAACAAGCTATACAATGGAACACAGCAGGCAGGAGAAAAAGAGGTCGAGCACGTGAAACTCTAAAGAGCACATTGTTAAGAGAAGCCAATTCAGTGGGCATAACATCCCTTGATGAGATTGAAAAAGAAGACAGGACATCTTGGCGAACTGCCATGCTGGCACTATGTGACGTTTAAATGCACAGGAAGGATGAAAGATGTAAGATAGCCATTAGTGTGAGACCGTGAAAAGAACTTTTTACATATATGCAATCACTTCATGTATTGAGTGCACGGAAAAGACTGAAAGGTAAATGTTCTATATTATTTTATTTTTGAAAGCTTTGTAAATGTTAATTATTTTTGTTATGTGTGTATTATATTTGTAGAATATCTGTAACGGAAAGAAAGTAGTGTGATAAAGGCAAAATGTCAGTCGGGCCTGCGTGCCCAATTCTTAACCATTTGGAAATAAAGTTCAATAAATCATTTGTGCACTTGCCATCAGTTGTTACTGTTTTATTACGTACAGAAAAATAGAAAGGCAAGAACAAAATACATTTCTTACAAGGAGGATATCAAGGAATTAAATATTAATTTTATTTATTTATTTTTTTAATAAAAAAAATAATTCACGTTTTTTTAATCTTTTTTTTTTTGAAGGTCGTTACAGATGAGGATATCAGAATGATAGGTCTATTGTCACTCGGCGTAACCCGGTTGAAAATAATTATAATATAGCAAATTCTAACCATGGAAAACATCTTGAAGCAGTGGTTTTCGAAGATACGAGGTTAGATATCAAACAGCCGGACCTCTCTCGTGAGTTGTTACCTTGTCGTGGCGAGAGAGGTTGTGTGTCCTCATAATCCAAAGAGCTATGCTGGTGGATGCAACAGCCTCTGGCTGGGTCACCCAAGCCAGACAGGTCTGAAGGTAGGGGCCAGACCTGCCTTGCAGGATGGCTGGGGCCAGCCTAAGGCTACTGAAACAAACCCGAAGGAAATCCGTGCAGATGTACCGAGCCCATGGTTCAGACATGCTGAGAACTACAGTACAGCGCAACTCTCGCTCAAATGACGTTACATCCAGTCTCATCCAGACGTGCAGCTCTACCTGTGGAGATCCGCTAGGCAGGGAGAATGCCAGCCCCAAAGCTTAGAATGGATCCATGCTGCGCGGCCAGGACATGAAGACCAGAGGGAAAAACTTACTGACCAAATAGACACAAAAGAAATTCAACATCCTACAGTGGAACGCTAAAAGAGTCAAAATAAAAAGACTGAACTTATCAAAAAACTCATGGAAGAGGACATAGACCTTGCATGTATACAGTAAACACAGTTCTTCTTCTTCTCCTGCGTTCGAAGTTGTTGGTCACATCAGATATTGATCCCTGTTGACATGTCAAAGCTGGCATTCCTCTCCAGATCCTGATAGGAGCCCCAAAGCTTTTGCCCCAAGCTTGTGTTTTCTGGTCATGTCTCACGCCTCAGGTCTGCATGGTTTGGGCATTCTTGAAGGATATGTTCTGGAGTCTTGACTCCACTGCCAGATTCACAATAAGAAAATACCAGACCTTCAGACAAGAAAGAGAAGGAATCAAGGAAGAAGTTATCACACTGATCCGAAACTAAATAGCAAGCAAAGAAATAAAACAACAACGAGAAAACACCGAAATGATAGGACTAGAATATAACACAAGGGAAACAACCAAGAATCTATAATATATACTGTTCCCCCAGCGAAGTCCATGATGCTCACAGATATGGAAGACAGGTACAGTCTCACAGATATGCAAGACAGGTACACTCCCACAGATATGGAAGGATGTTGTAATGACACCAATACACAAACCAGGAAAAATGAAGTTAGCCCAGATAGCTACAGATCTATTAGCCTGCTAAGCACTGTAGGAAAAATAATGGAAAGAATCATAAACAAAAGACAACCACGTCACCCATGTCAACAAAAATCTGATATTAAAAAATGTACAGCAAGCAGGCTCCAGACAACATCGGTCAACAGAAGACCAAGCAGTGCACATAGTACAAGAGATTGAAGACTCATTCCAAGAAAATAAAACCACAGCAGCAACATTGATCGACATGGGAGAAGCATTTGATAAAATCTGGAGAAAGGTCTCAGAAAGAAAAATATACATGGAAGGATGTACACTTGGATAAAAAATTATTTTAACAACAGACATGCAAGACTGCAGCTACATGGGGAAATATATACACGAGCCTTCAGCAAGGCATTCCCCAAAGAGGAGTCATGTCCTCCACTCTATTTCTGATATATATATATTTTAGGGTTTATATATATGACATCACAGATGACATGCACCAGAAAATACTTCACACATTATGTGCTGATGATGTAGCAATGTGGACAGAGGACAAAACACAACCGAAGCCACCAACAGAATACAAGACGAGAATACAACTCTCCGTGTGAAGTGGTCACATTGTTACAGATAATCTCCAAACAACTCTAAGTGTGAGATGGTCACATTGTTACAGATAATCTCCAGACTACTCTCCGTGTGAGGTGGTCACATTGTTACAGATAATCTCCAGACAACTCTCCGTGTGAGATGGTCACATTGTTACTGATAATCTCCAGACAACTCTCCGTGTGAAGTGGTCACATTGTTACAGATAATATCCAGACAACTCTCCGTGTGAAGTGGTCACATTGTTACAGATAATCTCCAGACAACTCTCCGTGTGAAGTGGTCACATTGTTACAGATAATCTCCAGACAACTCTCCGTGTGAAGTGGTCACATTGTTACAGATAATATCCAGACAACTCTCCGTGTGAAGTGATAAAGTAAGTGTTTTCTCTCTCTCTCTCCCTGGTGACTGCAATGATAAAGTAGATGTTTTCTCTCTTTCTCCATGGTGACTGCAGTGATAAAGTAGATCTTTGCTCTTTTAATCCCTGGTGACTGCAGTGATAAAGTGTTTCCTCTCTTTCTCCCTGATGACTGCAATGATAAAGTAAGTGTTTCCTCTCTTTCTCCCTGGTGACTGCAGTGATAAAGTAAATGTTTCTTCTCTCTCTCTCTCCCTGGTGACTGCAGTGATAAAGTAAGATGTTTCCTCTCTCTCTCTCTCTCCCTGGTGACTGCAATGATAAAGTAAGTGTTTCCTCTCTCTCTCCCTGGTGACTGCAGTGATAAAGTAGATGTTTTCTCTCTTTCTCCCTGATGACTGCAATGATACAGTAAGTGTTTCCTCTCTCTCTCTCTTCCTGGTGACTGCAATGATAAAGTAAGTGTTTCCTTTCTTTCTCCCTGGTGACTGCAGTGATAAAGTAGATGTTTTTTCTCTTTCTCCCTGGTGACTGCAGTGATAAAGTAAGTGTTTCCTCTTTCTCTCCTTGGTGACTGCAGTGATAAAGTAAGTGTTTCCTCTTTCTCTCCCTGGTGACTGCAGTGATAAAGTAAGTGTTTCATTTCTTTCTCTCTGGTGACTGCAGTGATAAAGTAGATGTTTTTTCTCTTTCTCCCTGGTGACTGCAGTGATAAAGTAAGCGTTTCCTCTCTTTCGCTCTCTCTGGTGACTGCAGTGATAAAGTAAGTGTTTCTTCTCTTTCTCTCTCTCTGGTGACTGCAGTGATAAAGTAGATGTTTCCTCTCTCTCTCTCCCTGGTGACTGCAATGATAAAGTAGATGTTTTCTCTCTCCCTCCCTGGTGACTGCAATGATAAAGTAGATGTTTCCTCTCTTTCTCCTTGGTGACTGCAGTGATAAAGTAAGTGTTTCCCCTCTCTCTCTCTCTCCCTGGTGACTGCAGTGATAAAGTAAGTGTTTCCTCTCTCTCTCTCTCTCTCTCCTGGTGACTGCAGTGATAAAGTAAGTGTTTCCTCTTTCTCTCCCCGGTGACTGCAGTGATAACGTAAGTGTTTCCTCTTCTCTCTTCCTGGTGACTGCAGTGATAAAGTAAGTATTTCCTCTCTCTCTCTCTCTCTCTCTCTCTCTCCCTGGTGACTGCAATGATAAAGTAGATGTTTCCTCTTTCTCTCTCCCTGGTGACTGCAGTGATAAAGTAATCGTTTCCTCTTTCTCTCTCCATGGTGACTGCAGTGATAAAATAAGTGTTTCCTCTTTCTCTCTTCCTGGTGACTGCAGTGATAAAGTAAGTGTTTCCTCTCTCTCTCCCTGGTGACTGCAGTGATAAAGTAAGTGTTTCCTCTTTCTCTCTCCCTGGTGACTGCAGTGATAAAGTAAATTTTTCCTCTCTCTCTCTCCCCCCTTGGTGACTGCAATGATAAAGTAAGTGTTTCCTCTCTCTCTCCCTGGTGACTGCAGTGATAAAGTAAGTGTTTCCTCTCTTTCTCCCCGATGACTGCAATGATACAGTAAGTGTTTCCTCTCTCTCTCTCTCTCTCTTCCTGGTGACTGCAATGATAAAGTAGTGTGATAAAGGCAAAATGTCAGTCGGGCCTGCGTGCCCAATTCTTAACCCTTTGGAAATAAAGTTCAATAAATCATTTGTGCACTTGCCATCAGTTGTTACTGTTTTATTACGTACAGAAAAATAGAAAGGCAAGAACAAAATACATTTCTTACAAGGAGGATATCAAGGAATTAAATATTAATTTTATTTATGTATTTTTTGAATAAAAAAAATAATTCACGTTTTTTAAAATCTTTTTTTTCGAAGGTCGTTACAGATGAGGATATCAGAATGATAGGTCTATTGTCACTCGGTGTAACCCGGTTGAAAATAATTATAATATAGCAAATTCTAACCATGGAAAACATCTTGAAGCAGTGGTTTTCGAAGATACGAGGTTAGATATCAAACAGCCGGACCTCTCTCGTGAGTTGTTACCTTGTCGTGGCGAGAGAGGTTGTGTGTCCTCATAATCCAAAGAGCTATGCTGGTGGATGCAACAGCCTCTGGCGGGGTCACCCAAGCCAGACAGGTCTGAAGGTAGGGGCCAGACCTGCCTTGCAGGATGGCTGGGGCCAGCCTAAGGCTACTGAAACAAACCCGAAGGAAATCCGTGCAGATGTACCGAGCCCATGGTTCAGACATGCTGAGAACTACAGTACAGCGCAACTCTCGCTCAAATGACGTTACATCCAGTCTCATCCAGACGTGCAGCTCTACCTGTGGAGATCCGCTAGGCAGGGAGAATGCCAGCCCCAAAGCTTAGAATGGATCCATGCTGCGCGGCCAGGACATGAAGACCAGAGGGAAAAACTTACTGACCAAATAGACACAAAAGAAATTCAACATCCTACAGTGGAACGCTAAAAGAGTCAAAATAAAAAGACTGAACTTATCAAAAAACTCATGGAAGAGGACATAGACCTTGCATGTATACAGTAAACACAGTTCTTCTTCTCCTGCGTTCGAAGTTGTTGGTCACATCAGATATTGATCCCTGTTGACATGTCAAAGCTGGCATTCCTCTCCAGATCCTGATAGGAGCCCCAAAGCTTTTGCCCCAAGCTTGTGTTTTCTGGTCATGTCTCACGCCTCAGGTCTGCATGGTTTGGGCATTCTTGAAGGATATGTTCTGGAGTCTTGACTCCAGTGCCAGATTCACAATAAGAAAATACCAGACCTTCAGACAAGAAAGAGAAGGAATCAAGGAAGAAGTTATCACACTGATCCGAAACTAAATAGCAAGCAAAGAAATAAAACAACAACGAGAAAACACCGAAATGATAGGACTAGAATATAACACAAGGGAAACAACCAAGAATCTATAATATATACTGTTCCCCCAGCGAAGTCCATGATGCTCACAGAAATAGAAACTACCCATTCTCGGTGCCTAATTATAGGCGACCAGCAGTTGCTCAGAATGATGGGGATATTGTGAAACAAACGGCAGAGGGGAAGAAGTAGAGGAATGGGAAATAGATAACAACCCACTACTAATCAATCAAACAGATGACAAGCAAATCTTTTACACAAGGAGATGGAGAACTATTATATCATAATAATCATATTTTATACATAATAATCATAAAATAATCATAGGAAATAATGGGAAACCCTAACAGGAAAACAAGCAGCAAACGCTGTCATGAAAAACTACAAGAACATCAACCAAGTCGAAGTACCACTTCAAAGAAAAAAGAGAACAAGACAAAGAACTTAAAGAACAAACCAACGCAGTAGAAGAACACCAGCCAGTAAACATTACCCTCCAGGAGCTAGAATCAGCTCTAAAAACCCTCAGATGTGGAAAATCCTCAGGGAAAGATGGCATCACAAATGAAATGTTACAACACATGGGGGCCTGTGTGGCAAAAGCAAAATCCTTAAAATATTCAACACCAGCTGAAAGACAGGTACACTCCCACAGATATGAAAAACAGGTACACTCCCACAGATATGGAAGAAAGGTACAGTCTCACAGATATGAAAGACAGGTACACTCCCACATATATGAAAGACAGGTACAGTCTCACAGATATGGAAGACAGGTACACTCCCACAGATATGAAAGACAGGTACACTCCCACAGATATGAAAGACAGGTACACTCCCACAGATATGAAAGACAGGTACACTCCCACAGATATGAAAGACAGGTACACTCCCACAGATATGGAAGACAGGTACAGTCTCACAGATATGCAAGACAGGTACAGTCTCACAGATATGCAAGACAGGTACACTCCCACAGATATGGAAGGATGTTGTAATGACACCAATACACAAACCAGGAAAAATGAAGTTAGCCCAGATAGCTACAGATCTATTAGCCTGCTAAGCACTGTAGGAAAAATAATGGAAAGAATCATAAACAAAAGACAACCACGTCACCCATGTCAACAAAAATCTGATATTAAAAAATGTACAGCAAGCAGGCTCTAGACAACATCGGTCAACAGAAGACCAAGCAGTGCACATAGTACAAGAGATTGAAGACTCATTCCACGAAAATAAAACCACAGCAGCAACATTGATCGACATGGGAGAAGCATTTGATAAAATCTGGAGAAAGGTCTCAGAAAGAAAAATATACATGGAAGGATGTACACTTGGATAAAAAATTATTTTAACAACAGACATGCAAGACTGCAGCTACATGGGGAAATATATACACGAGCCTTCAGCAAGGCATTCCCCAAAGAGGAGTCATGTCCTCCACTCTATTTTGATATATATTTTTAGGGTTTATATATATGACATCACAGATGACATGCACCAGAAAATACTTCACACATTATGTGCTGATGATGTAGCAATGTGGACAGAGGAAAAAACACAACCGAAGCCACCAACAGAATACAAGACGAGAATACAACTCTGCAGTGATAAGTAAGTGTTTCCTCTCTCTCTCTCTCTCTCCCTGGTGACTGCAGTGATAAAGTAAGTGTTTCCTCTTTCTCTCCCCGGTGACTGCAGTGATAAAGTAAGTGTTTCCTTTTTCTCTCTTCCTGTGACTGCAGTGATAAAGTAAGTATTTCCTCTCTCTCTCTCTCTCTCTCTCTCTCTCCTTGGTGACTGCAATGATAAAGTAGATGTTTCCTCTTTCTCTCTCCCTGGTGACTGCAGTGATAAAGTAATCGTTTTTCTCTTCTCTCTCCATGGTGACTGCAGTGATAAAGTAAGTGTTTTCTCTCTTCCTGGTGACTGCAGTGATAAAGTAAGTGTTTCCTCTCTCTCTCCCTGGTGACTACAGTGATAAAGTAAGTGTTTCCTCTTTCTCTCTCCCTGGTGACTGCAGTGATAAAGTAAATTTTTCCTCTCTCTCCTCTGGTGACTGCAGTGATAAGTAAGTGTTTCCTCTCTCTCTCCCTGGTGATTGCAGTGATAAAGTAGATGTTTTCTCTCTCTCTCCCTGGTGACTGCAGTGATAAAGTAAGTGTTTCCCCCCCCTCTCTCTCTCTCTCCCTGGTGACTGCAGTGATAAAGTAAGTGTTTCCTCTCTCTCTCTCTCTCCCTGGTGACTGCAGTGATAAAGTAAGTGTTTCCTCTTTCTCTCCCCGGTGACTGCAGTGATAAAGTAAGTGTTTCCTTTTTCTCTCTCCTGGTGACTGCAGTGATAAAGTAAGTATTTCCTCTCTCTCTCTCTCTCTCTCTCTCCCTGGTGACTGCAATGATAAAGTAGATGTTTCCTCTCTCTCTCTCCCTGGTGACTGCAGTGATAAAGTAATCGTTTTCTCTTTCTCTCTCCATGGTGACTGCAGTGATAAAGTAAGTGTTTTCTCTCTTCCTGGTGACTGCAGTGATAAAGTAAGTGTTCCTCTCTCTCTCCCTGGTGACTACAGTGATAAAGTAAGTGTTTCCTCTTTCTCTCTTCCTGTGACTGCAGTGATAAAGTAAGTATTTCCTCTCTCTCTCCCTGGTGACTGCAGTGATAAAGTAAGTGTTTCCTCTCTCTCTCCCTGGTGACTGCAGTGATAAAGTAGATGTTTCCTCTCTCTCTCCCTGGTGACTGCAGTGATAAAGTAAGTGTTTCCTCTCTCTCTCTCTCTCTCTCTCTCCTCTGGTGACTGCAGTGATAAAGTAGATGTTTCCTTTCTCTCTCCCTGGTGACTGCAGTGATAAAGTAGTGTTTCTTCTCTCTCTCTCGCTCTCTCTCCCTGGTGACTGCAGTGATAAAGCAGATATTCCTCTCTCTCTCTCCCTGGTGACTGCAGTGATAAAGTAGGTATTTCCTCACTTTCTCCTTGGTGGCTGCAGTGATAAAGCAGGTATTTCCTCTCTTTCTCCTTGATGGCTGCAGTGATAAAGAAGGTATTTCCTCTCTCTCTCCCTGGTGACTGCAGTGATAAAGTAGGCCACTCGCTGGTGTACTTTGCCTGCTGTCATGGCCTCCAGCTGCTCCTACACGAAATGTAATTTTTTTTTTTTTTAAGTATCCGGACTGGACTTATTAACAACAAAAATACAAGAGTTACCGACCTGCAATGTAATCACCTTCGAAATAGTCCCATTCCGAACCAACACTTAGCCCAGCGCTGTTTCCAGTGCTCGAAGCATATCTTCTGATACTCAGTACATCTGCCTTGTCACATTCTGCTGTATTATGTGACAGTAAACCGAGCTTGGACGCTGTCACAATGTAAGACAGTGCGACCGGCATTAACTTTTCGTGAATATAACGGAATTCATGTTAACAGCGTTAATTGCTATCGTTTAATATTTTGTGGAACAGACAGCAATCACCTCTTTCTCTCCCTGGATAACAGTGTTATCTGGTACTAGTGGTAGATCTTGTAAGTCTGTGTGAATCAATGCTTAACTCGATACTTAGGCAAAGTCTAAATAAAATGAAAAATAGCACGTGTATAACTTTTACATTCAAATTTTAAAATATTTCCATTCTACCAAAATTTCTCATCAAAATGTATTCTGACAGAGCAGGGAGTTAGTTATGTCAGGAGTGAAAGAAAATAAAGTTTTTGTTATATTTATACAACTTTTCTAGAGTCATCGTCACCACCGTTTTCGCCAACCCCTCGCTGAAGGTTGGCTACGGCGAATCTCAGCTGGCGTCTTGACTGTCAACACAGACTTCGTGAGTTGCTCGTTTCTTCCTTTGTACACCTCTTGATTTGCTTTCTGTTCACCTCTTGATATATTCAATGGTTGTAAAGACTTTTTCAGCTTTAGTTTGTTTCAATGGTTATCCATTTCATCATCATCATGTGCCGTGCCGACTGGCGTTGGCTATTATGCTTCTCCAGAGTACGCGATCCTTCATGCAGGCCATCAGTTCAGTTGGTGATCTCCTCTCACACCATCCTGTCAGACTGTCCAGTATCATTTCTCTTGGTCTTCCTCTTGATCTTCTTCTTCTATTTTTCCTGTTGTTATAATATTTTCTATGCCCCCTGGTGACTGCAGTGATAAAGTAGGCCACTCGCTGGTGTACTTTGCCTGCTGTCATGGCCTCCAGCTGCTCCTACACACGAAATGTAATTTTTTTTTTTTTTAAGTATCCGGACTGGACTTATTAAGAACAAAAATACAAGAGTTACCGACCTGCAATGTAATCACCTTCGAAATAGTCCCATTCCGAACCAACACTTAGCCCAGCGCTGTTTCCAGTGCTCGAAGCATATCTTCTGATACTCAGTACATCTGCCTTGTCACATTCTGTATTATGTGACAGTAAACCGAGCTTGGACGCTGTCACAATGTAAGACAGTGCGACCGGCATTAAACTTTTCGTGAATATAACGGAATTCATGTTAACAGCGTTAATTGGCTGTCGTTTAATATTTTGTGGAACAGACAGCAATCACCTCTTTCTCTCCCTGGATAACAGTGTTATCTGGTACTAGTGGTAGATCTTGTAAGTCTGTGTGAATCAATGCTTAACTCGATACTTAGGCAAAGTCTAAATAAAATGAAAAATAGCACGTGTATAACTTTTACATTCAAATTTTAAAAAATTTCCATTCTACCAAAATTTCTCATCAAAATGTATTCTGACAGAGCAGGGAAGTTAGTTATGTCAGGAGTGAAAGATAAATAAGTTTTTTGTTATATTTATTACAACTTTTCTTAGAGTCATCGTCACCACCGTTTTCGCCAACCCCTCGCTGAAGGTTGGCTACGGCGAATCTCAGCTGGCGTCTTGACTGTCAACACAGACTTCGTGAGTTGCTCGTTTCTCTTCCTTTGTACACCTCTTGATTTTGCTTTCTGTTCACCTCTTTGATATATTCAATGGTTGTAAGACTTTTTCTTCAGCTTTAGTTGTTTCAATGGTTATCCATTTCATCATCATCATGTGCCGTGCCGACTGGCGTTGGCTATTATGCTTCTCCAGAGTACGCGATCCTTCATGCAGGCCATCAGTTCAGTTGGTGATCTCCTCTCACACCATCCTGTCAGACTGTCCAGTATCATTTCTCTTGGTCTTCCTCTTGATCTTCTTCCTTCTATTTTTCCTGTTGTTATAATATTTTCTATGCCCCCTCTTCTCACTGCTTGTCCTATGAAAGTACATTGTCTCTCTCTTATCTTTTTGACAAGGTTTTTTGTCTCTCCAGCTCTTCTCCTACATTCTTCATTAGTTATTTTTGCTGTCCAGGGGATTCGCAACATTCTTCTAATAAACCACATTTCTGCTGCTTCCAATGATTTTGTGCAGACTTGCCTATTGTCCATGATTCACTTCCATATAACAAGATAGGTTCATATAGCATTTTAGGACTCGTTTTCTAACATTCATTGATAACGATGTGTTTAGCTAATATGTTTTCATTCTCTGAAATGCAGTCTTTGCTTGGCCTATTCTGTTCCTAATTTTTGTTGTGCATTTCCCATCTGAAGTTATTACTGCTCCAAGGTATTTGAATTTCTGCACCTGCATTTACCTTCTTTTTTTTTTTTTGTAAACAGTATATAAATGACGGTCAACGTCGATAGAAGTGGTACTGGCCTTGTTATTCTATTTCCTCGTATTTAGATTCGTTGTCCCGTAAAAGAATGTTGTCGCTCTCGCCGTTTTTGTTTGTTTGTTCTCGTATGAGAGTTCTAAGAATGAAGAGGTTCTAAGCGAGGCTGGGCAAACGAGAAATTGTAACAAAATTCAGAACACGACAGTCCAGATTTGTAGGACATTTTGAGAAGAGACAAATTAGTAAGTGTTTCCCCCCCCCTCTCTCTCTCTCTCCCTGGTGACTGCAGTGATAAAGTAAGTGTTTCCTCTCTCTCTCTCTCTCCCTGGTGACTGTAGTGATAAAGTAAGTGTTTCTCTCTCCCCGGTGACTGCAGTGATAAAGTAAGTGTTTCCTTTTTCTCTCTTCCTGGTGACTGCAGTGATAAAGTAAGTATTTCCTCTCTCTCTCTCTCTCTCTCTCTCCCTGGTGACTGCAATGATAAAGTAGATGTTTCCTCTTTCTCTCTCCCTGGTGACTGCAGTGATAAAGTAATCGTTTTCTCTTTCTCTCTCCATGGTGACTGCAGTGATAAAGTAAGTGTTTCTCTCTTCCTGGTGACTGCAGTGATAAAGTAAGTGTTTCCTCTCTCTCTCCCTGGTGACTACAGTGATAAAGTAAGTGTTTCCTCTTTCTCTCTCCCTGGTGACTGCAGTGATAAAGTAAATTTTTCCTCTCTCTCTCCCTGGTGACTGCAGTGATAAAGTAAGTGTTTCCTCTCTCTCTCCCTGGTGACTGCAGTGATAAAGTAGATGTTTCCTCTCTCTCTCCCTGGTGACTGCAGTGATAAAGTAAGTGTTTCCTCTCTCTCTCTCTCGCTCTCTCTCTCCCTGGTGACTGCAGTGATAAAGTAGATGTTTCCTTTCTCTCTCCCTGGTGACTGCAGTGATAAAGTAAGTGTTTCTTCTCTCTCTCTCGCTCTCTCTCTCCCTGGTGACTGCAGTGATAAAACAGATGTTTCCTCTCTCTCTCTCCCTGGTGACTGCAGTGATAAAGTAGGTATTTCCTCTCTCTCTCCCTGGTGACTGCAGTGATAAAGTAGGCCACTCGCTGGTGTACTTTGCCTGCTGTCATGGCCTCCAGCTGCTCCTACACGAAATGTAATTTTTTTTTTTTTTTTTAAAGTATCCGGACTGGACTTATTAACAACAAAAATACAAGAGTTACCGACCTGCAATGTAATCACCTTCGAAATAGTCCCATTCCGAACCAACACTTAGCCCAGCGCTGTTTCCAGTGCTCGAAGCATATCTTCTGATACTCAGTACATCTGCCTTGTCACATTCTGCTGTATTATGTGACAGTAAACCGAGCTTGGACGCTGTCACAATGTAAGACAGTGCGACCGGCATTAAACTTTTCGTGAATATAACGGAATTCATGTTAACAGCGTTAATTGGCTATCGTTTAATATTTTGTGGAACAGACAGCAATCACCTCTTTCTCTCCCTGGATAACAGTGTTATCTGGTACTAGTGGTAGATCTTGTAAGTCTGTGTGAATCAATGCTTAACTCGATACTTAGGCAAAGTCTAAATAAAATGAAAAATAGCACGTGTATAACTTTTACATTCAAATTTTAAAATATTTCCATTCTACCAAAATTTCTCATCAAAATGTATTCTGACAGAGCAGGGAAGTTAGTTATGTCAGGAGTGAAAGATAAATATAAGTTTTTTGTTATATTTATTACAACTTTTCTTAGAGTCATCGTCACCACCGTTTTCGCCAACCCCTCGCTGAAGGTTGGCTACGGCGAATCTCAGCTGGCGTCTTGACTGTCAACACAGACTTCGTGAGTTGCTCGTTTCTTCCTTTGTACACCTCTTGATTTTGCTTTCTGTTCACCTCTTTGATATATTCAATGGTTGTAAAGACTTTTTCTTCAGCTTTAGTTTGTTTCAATGGTTATCCATTTCATCATCATCATGTGCCGTGCCGACTGGCGTTGGCTATTATGCTTCTCCAGAGTACGCGATCCTTCATGCAGGCCATCAGTTCAGTTGGTGATCTCCTCTCACACCATCCTGTCAGACTGTCCAGTATCATTTCTCTTGGTCTTCCTCTTGATCTTCTTCCTTCTATTTTTCCTGTTGTTATAATATTTTCTATGCCCCCTCTTCTCACTGCTTGTCCTATGAAAGTACATTGTCTCTCTCTTATCTTTTTGACAAGGTTTTTTGTCTCTCCAGCTCTTCTCCTACATTCTTCATTAGTTATTTTTGCTGTCCAGGGGATTCGCAACATTCTTCTAATAAACCACATTTCTGCTGCTTCCAATGATTTTTGTGCAGACTTGCCTATTGTCCATGATTCACTTCCATATAACAAGATAGGTTCAATATAGCATTTTAGGACTCGTTTTCTAACATTCATTGATAACGATGTGTTAGCTAATATGTTTCTCATTCTCTGAAATGCAGTCTTTGCTTGGCCTATTCTGTTCCTAATTTTTGTTGTGCATTTCCCATCTGAAGTTATTACTGCTCCAAGGTATTTGAATTTCTGCACCTGCATTTACCTTCTTTTTTTTTTTTTTGTAAACAGTATATAAATGACGGTCAACGTCGATAGAAGTGGTACTGGCCTTGTTATTCTATTTCCTCGTATTTAGATTCGTTGTCCCGTAAAAGAATGTTGTCGCTCTCGCCGTTTTTGTTTGTTTGTTCTCGTATGAAGAGTTCTAAGAATGAAGAGGTTCTAAGCGAGGCTGGGCAAACGAGAAATTGTAACAAAATTCAGAACACGACAGTCCAGATTTGTAGGACATTTGAGAAGAGACAAATTAGAAAATCCATTGACAATAGGAAAACTGAAGGGGAAAAGGGACAGAGAAGAACAAAGAAACAAGATACTTGACAGATTAAAAAAAAAAAAGCACGGAGTACTGTCCAACACACATCTTACAGAAAGAGCAAAGGACAGGTGGTTGTAGATATCAATGACGACTAACGCCTGACTGGCATGGACCAGAGAGAGAGAGAGAGAGAGAGAGAGAGAGACCAGCAATAGATTTAGAACAAAGCCTGCCCGTCTTCTATCTCTTCTCTAACATGATCATTATATATCACAAATTTCAACGGGAGCCACGAAATGAATAACAATAGTTATTACTAATAACATTAATAATATTAATAATACTAAAATATTAGTTGAATAACAAGAGATAACACATATCGTAACAAACGTAAAGATAACTTTCCGGTTCGAAGGAAGTTTTTGAATTTGTAATTCACGCCCCGTGCATCTGTCTAAATGAGATGCTTCTATTATGTGTGTTTCTCAAACAATTCATGCTGGCAGATGTGTGTGGGCAGAACGGTTCAAAACTACGCATGGCTACCCAAACTATTTGTGCTGTACGTTATGCCCGTGACAACTAAGAGTGATACGTAATAGCTATCAGTGTCCAGTGAAAGATAAATATAAGTTTTTTGTTATATTTATTACAACTTTTCTTAGAGTCATCGTCACCACCGTTTTCGCCAACCCCTCGCTGAAGGTTGGCTACGGCGAATCTCAGCTGGCGTCTTGACTGTCAACACAGACTTCGTGAGTTGCTCGTTTCTTCCTTTGTACACCTCTTGATTTTGCTTTCTGTTCACCTCTTTGATATATTCAATGGTTGTAAAGACTTTTTCTTCAGCTTTAGTTTGTTTCAATGGTTATCCATTTCATCATCATCATGTGCCGTGCCGACTGGCGTTGGCTATTATGCTTCTCCAGAGTACGCGATCCTTCATGCAGGCCATCAGTTCAGTTGGTGATCTCCTCTCACACCATCCTGTCAGACTGTCCAGTATCATTTCTCTTGGTCTTCCTCTTGATCTTCTTCCTTCTATTTTTCCTGTTGTTATAATATTTTCTATGCCCCCTCTTCTCACTGCTTGTCCTATGAAAGTACATTGTCTCTCTCTTATCTTTTTGACAAGGTTTTTTGTCTCTCCAGCTCTTCTCCTACATTCTTCATTAGTTATTTTTGCTGTCCAGGGGATTCGCAACATTCTTCTAATAAACCACATTTCTGCTGCTTCCAATGATTTTTGTGCAGACTTGCCTATTGTCCATGATTCACTTCCATATAACAAGATAGGTTCAATATAGCATTTTAGGACTCGTTTTCTAACATTCATTGATAACGATGTGTTAGCTAATATGTTTCTCATTCTCTGAAATGCAGTCTTTGCTTGGCCTATTCTGTTCCTAATTTTTGTTGTGCATTTCCCATCTGAAGTTATTACTGCTCCAAGGTATTTGAATTTCTGCACCTGCATTTACCTTCTTTTTTTTTTTTAAACAGTATATAAATGACGGTCAACGTCGATAGAAGTGGTACTGGCCTTGTTATTCTATTTCCTCGTATTTAGATTCGTTGTCCCGTAAAAGAATGTTGTCGCTCTCGCCGTTTTTTGTTTGTTTGTTCTCGTATGAAGAGTTCTAAGAATGAAGAGGTTCTAAGCGAGGCTGGGCAAACGAGAAATTGTAACAAAATTCAGAACACGACAGTCCAGATTTGTAGGACATTTTGAGAAGAGACAAATTAGAAAATCCATTGACAATAGGAAAACTGAAGGGGAAAAGGGACAGAGAAGAACAAAGAAACAAGATACTTGACAGATTAAAAAAAAAAAAGCACGGAGTACTGTCCAACACACATCTTACAGAAAGAGCAAAGGACAGGTGGTTGTAGATATCAATGACGACTAACGCCTGACTGGCATGGACCAGAGAGAGAGAGAGAGAGAGAGAGAGAGAGAGAGAGAGACCAGCAATAGATTTAGAACAAAGCCTGCCCGTCTTCTATCTCTTCTCTAACATGATCATTATATATCACAAATTTCAACGGGAGCCACGAAATGAATAACAATAGTTATTACTAATAACATTAATAATATTAATAATACTAAAATATTAGTTGAATAACAAGAGATAACACATATCGTAACAAACGTAAAGATAACTTTCCGGTTCGAAGGAAGTTTTTGAATTTGTAATTCACGCCCCGTGCATCTGTCTAAATGAGATGCTTCTATTATGTGTGTTTCTCAAACAATTCATGCTGGCAGATGTGTGTGGGCAGAACGGTTCAAAACTACGCATGGCTACCCAAACTATTTGTGCTGTACGTTATGCCCGTGACAACTAAGAGTGATACGTAATAGCTATCAGTGTCCAGTGAGAGATAACAGTAACATATGAGAGCTATCAGTGTCCAGTGAGAGATAACAGTAACATGTGAGAGCTATCAGTGTCCAGTGAGAGATAACAGTAACATGTGAGAGCTAGCACTGTCCAGAGAGAGATAAACTAGCAGTGTCCAGGGAGAGATAACAATAACATGTGAGAACTAGCAGTGTCCAGGGAGAGATAACAGTAACATGTGAGAGCTAGCACTGTCCAGAGAGAGATAAACTAGCAGTGTCCAGGGAGAGATAACAGTAACATATGAGACCTAGCAGTGTCCAGTGAGAGATAACAGTAGTATATGAGAGCTAGCGGTGATCAGTAACATGTGAGAACTAGCAGTGTTCAGAGAGAGATAACAGTAACATGTGAGAGCTATCAGTGTCCAGTGAGAGATAACAGTAACATATGAGAACTAGCAGTGTCCAGTGAGAGCTAGCAGTGATCAGTGAGAAATAACAGTAGCATGTAAGAGCTAGCAGTGTTCAGTGAGAGATAAATGTAGCATGTGAGAGCTAGCAATGTCCAGTGAGAGATAAATGTAGCATGTGAGAGCTAGCAATGTCCAGTGAGAGATAAATGTAGCATGTGAGAGCTAGCAATGTCCAGTGAGAGATAAATGTAGCATGTGAGAGCTAGCGGTGATCAGTGAGGGATAACAGTAACACGTGAAAGCTAGCAGTATCCAGTGAGAGATTAACGTGTGAGAGCTATAGCGGTGATCAGTGAGAGATAACAGTAACATGTGAGAGCTAGCAGTGTCCAGTGAGAGATAACAGTAACATGTGAGAGCTAGCAGTGTCCAGAGACAGAGATAACAGTAACATGTAAGAGCTAGCAGTGTCCAGAGAGAGATAACAGTAACATGTAGGAGCTAGCGGTGACCAGTGAGAGATAACAGTAACATGTGAGAACTAGCAGTGTCCAGTGAGAGATAACAGTAACATGTGAGAACTAGCAGTGATCAGTGAGAGATAACAGTAGCATGTGAGAGTTAGCGGTGATAAGTGAGAGATATCAGTAACATGTGAGAGCTAACAGTGTCCAGTGAGGGATAACAGTAACATGTGCGAGCTAGCAGTGTCCAGAGAGAGATAACAGTAACATGTGAGAGCCAGCGGTGATCAGTGAACAATCTGACATAACTGTGTGATGTAACATATGCTACACATTGACATGTAACTGTGAGATATACCATATACTAAACAATGATGTGTAAATGTGTGTAACACATACTAAATAACAAATGTGTAATTGTATGATATAACATATACTAAACAACGATGTGTAACTGTGTGATGTAACATATACTAAACAATGACATGCAACTGTGTGATGTAACATACTAAACAATGACATACAACTGTGTGATGTAACATATACTAAACAATGACATGCAACTGTGTGATGTAACATATACTAAACAATGACATGCAACTGTGTGATGTAACATACTAAACAATGACATACAACTGTGTGATGTAACATATACTAAACAATGACATGCAACTGTGTGATGTAACATATACTAAGCAACGATGTGTAATTGTACAACATATACTAGCGGGGTAGGGGTATCCCCTATCAAAGGAGAAGTAAGACGCCTCCTTACCTCCGTCAGTCTACGGGACACCCTTGGGCAAGGTGGAGTACCCGTATAGCCCCCCGATCAGGGTGACGTGAAGCCATGGGAGCAGGTGGTGGATGGAATGGGAGAGCAGCTGATAGATAATGTTGGTTATGGTCACCATTCTATGATGGTAGGCAGATGATCTCAATGTAGGGACAATGGCTACGATCACTGACTAGTACAGTCACTGCCCGGAAGGAAAGCAATGGTAAACTACCTTCTGGAAACATACCAAGAAACCCAAGCAGCAATCATGGAAAGTCAAATAGGAAAAAGATCTGGTGGTGAGTCCCCCAGGCCAGATAGATCTAATTTTAACACTGGGGAAGAGTGTGAGGCAGAGGTCGGTACTAGTAATTGTGATGACGGACAAAATCCTGACAGTGTTACCAAGGAAAACCCCTGTATCAAACTAAAAAGAAAAATAAGAGTAGGAACATGGAATGTAAGAAGTATGTATGAGGGAAAATATCAAGTAATAAGTGACGAGATGAAAAGAACGCGGATACACATTTTGGGAATCTGCGAACATCGATGGAAAGGATCCGGACACTTTAAGAGCGAGAATGATAATATATTTATATATTCTGGCGGAGAAGTAGGAGGAAAGAATGGAGTGGCTTTTTATTTGGACAAATCAACATCAAAAGCATTACTAGGCTACAATCCAGTAAGTGATAGAATCCTAACAATCAGACTTAAGGGCATTCCTAGAAATGTAACAGTCATCCAGGTATATGCACCTACATCAGCAGCAGAAGAAGATGAAGTAGAACATTTTTATAACACACTGCAGACGACAATGGACCAGGTACGGAAAAATGATATTGTATTTATAATGGGTGATTTTAATGCAAAAATTGGTACAGAAAGAGCAGAAGATGAAAGACATGTTGTAGGGAAATTTAGCATAGGACACAGAAATGAGGCAGGTGACAATCTAATGGCGTTTTGTATGGAAAATGAGCTAATGATCGCTAACACACTTTTTAAACAACATCCAAGAAGACTTTACACATGGACATCACCTGATGGGAAAACCAGGAATCAAATAGATTACATTTTAGTGCAGAGAAGGTGGAGGTCAAGCATAACATCAGCAAAAACTTTACCAAGTGCTTATTGTGACACGGACCATGAGTTATTAATAGCAGACATGAAGATAAAGATAAAAAAGATAGTTATGGGATCAAGACCACTCCGCTTTGACCTTACAAATATACCAGAACAATACGGTATAGAAGTGAAGAACCGTTTCGAAATCCTGATGGCTGTACAGGAAGAGATGACACCAGATGAATTGGCTACGCAGGCCAAAGATATCTTAGTAACAACAGCTAAAGACATGGTTCCAGTAAAGAAAACACAAAAGAATAGATGGATCACAGCAGGTACACTAGAACTGATAAAACAATGTAGAGAAATGAAGACGCAATGGAGAGTGACAAACAACAACAAAGATAAATATAAAACTTTAACAAAAGAAGTACGAAGAAACATAAGAAAAGACAAAAAACAATACATACAAGATTGTTGTGAAAGAATAGAAGAACATCAGAGGTGTGGAAGAGATAGTGAAATGTTTAAAGAAATGAAGACATTGACGAGAAATGTCACACCTAAGCTAAATGTAATTTGTGATGAGATGGGGAATACCCTGACAGAGACAGAGGAAATTCTGGAAAGATGGAAGGAATATTGCAAAAGAATGTATGAAACAACCGACTGTGGAAGCAGAAATCAACAGTGTGAATTATTATTGGAGGAGAAAGAACCCGAGCCGACAATGGAAGAAGTTTTATGGGCAATAAAGAATCTGAAAAATGGTAAATCACCAGGATGTGATGAGATAACCGCTGAATTTATTAAAGCAGGAGGAAAGGAGTGTGCAACAATCTATCATGCACTATGTAAAAAGATATGGCATTCAGGTATTTGGCCAAAAGAATGGAAAAGAGCTGTATTCATACCACTGCCAAAAAAGGGTAACCTGAAATTATGCACCAACTACAGAACTGTTGCCCTGATTAGTCATGCCAGTAAAATTCTGTTAAAAATCATAATGGGTAGACTTCGAAAGAAAATAGAAGAAGAAGTCAATATGGTCCAAGCTGGCTTCAGGCAAGGAAGAGGATCAAGAGATCATATATTCAATCTAAGATTAATAATAGAGAAATGCAGGGAGTTTAATGTGAATCTATATTTATCCTTTATAGATTACTCAAAGGCATTTGATTGTGTACAACACCAGAAACTTTGGGAAATAATGGAAAAAATGGGATTTCCAACACATTTGATACAATTAACATCACTGCTGTATTTAGACCAACAAGCAGCAGTAAGAATAAATGGTGAAACAATAACTTGGTTTGACATAAAACAAGGGGTCCGTCAGGGGTGCATATTGTCACCCTACTTATTTAACTTGTATACTGAAAATATAATGAGGAATGTTAGAGAAGATGTAGACAAAGAATATTACTATGCCATAACAATTGGAGGTTATGAAATACCAGAGATTAGATATGCTGATGACACAGTATTGCTGTCCACAACACAAGAAGGAATGGAAAAACTAATTATGTCAGTCCGCAAGAACAGCGAAGAGCAGAACCTCTATCTTAATGCAAAGAAAACTAAAGTGATGACAACTGACAAAACAAACAAGGCAACTGAAATATGTATCAGTGGGGAAAAACTGGAAGAAGTGGAGAGTTTTGAATATCTTGGATCACTACTAACTAATAATGGAGATACAATGCGGGAAATTAAAAGGAGGACATCTATTGCTCTTCAGAAAGTAAAACAAATAAAGAATCTGTGGAGAGGAGCAGACAGAACCACAAAAATAAGATTTTTAAGGGCATGCATCTTTCCCATCGCAACATATGCCTGTGAGACCTGGACACTTAACAAAACAGCTGAGAAGCACATAAATGCCTTTGAATGTAAATGCTATAGAAGAGTTCTCCAAATATCGTGGACACAAAAAAGAACAAATATATCTATACTACAAGAGCTTAATATTGAAGAAGGCTGGCTAGTAAAGAGGATTAAAGAGAGAAAACTTAAATATTTTGGCCACATTAAACGTCATGATAATTTAGAGAAGACCGTATTGGAAGGATACATAATGGGAAAAAGAAAAAGAGGAAGACCGAAACGAAGATGGCTGCAAGACATCGTTGATGATCTGGAAATGGATGCAGCAGCAGCAGGCCATCTTGCTCACAACCGAGAGGCCTACAGGAGTGCTGTTTGGGAGGCAAAGTTCCGCAAGGGACATGGAAAGGAATGAATGAATGAATGAATACTAAACAACAATGTGTAACTATGTGATGTAACATACTCTAAACAATGACATGCAACTGTGTGATGTAACATATACTAAACAATTACTTGTAACTGTGTGATGTAACATACACTAAATGACATAACACTGTGTTTTAACCGAAGTGGCTTAACTGCAGATGAAATACTGCTGGTATTATACATTTGAATTTTTGAGAACTAAGGATCAAAGAATTCCAAGTTAGTTGAGAAAAAAAGAAATAAAACACAGGAACAAGACTAACAACGGCAACACTGAGACCATCTGAAACAGTTTATGTGTGCATCCGTTTCAAGACCCAGGCTACCTGGTGCGTGCACACACTGACAAATGATGGAGATTAGATAACTTGACATCCACTGGGAAAAAAGATCACATTAAAAGGAAAGAGAAGGAAGGCAAGTGAAAACTGATCTCAGCACAAACTCTAGACAAGCATGGTGGCTGATGTATACTGACAGCTAATATAATGCAGACCATCTCATCAATGCTTATAGATAATAGCACATAATGAATGAATGAATGACAAGGTCTTATTTGGAACAGGATAAAAACTTTAAAAAAAAAATAAAATAACCCAACAACATTCTGTCTTTGTTTTATTTTATACAAGCAAGTTACAAACAACATTACAGCATTTGATATTTCTGTAAAATATGCTGTACAGTTTATTATATCTGTAAAAGAGAATTACACAAAATACAATATAATTCTTTATGTACCTACAAACATATTACACATTATGTTTCTTTATGCACAAACACTTTGTCATGACAGAATCCTGACAGAAACTACAAACACTACATAATAACTACATACATACTTGTATGCTTATTTTGTAAAATACAAATGACTGGCCATGTACGGCACATAGACATAATGCAGGAACTATAAAACTATTGTAAAATTAAATTCGGAAATGCCATCCGATACGTTCATCCAAAGAAAATGTATGGCAAGTTTTATAAAACTACATACAGAAATATAAATTTTTATATAAGAACGGTGATTAAGATAAGACTAGTTACATCGTAAAACAAGTGATGAATTCCGAGACATCAAAGATGGCAGTATAACAGGCCAAGTTCCCCGTCACTCTCTTGCAGTATTTTTTCAAAACAAAGAAAAATCACTTTAGTGTGACAATAAAACAAACAATGCCAGTATAACAGTATCATTTTTTTTTGTGAAGACAAGAAAATGTGAAGATTTTCTAGATTCTAGGTCATGTGGAAAATGGTGGTTCAAGTCTGGGAATGAGGAAAAAGTAATAAATAATTAACAAGTTACAGTAAGCTAGGAGCCAGGATTCGTAGTGTGTTTTACAAAAAGATAGAAAGAATGAGGAAATTAGGCAGAAACAAGAATGGCAAAAGGTAAGATGAATCATACAACAAACTGATATTTCAGCAAAAGCCTTTTTCAAGGATCACATACACAAACAGAACAGATAAAAACATGAAAAATAGAAGAAAAATATAGAAGTAGTTTTTTTTTTTTTTTTTTGTCTTCCTAGTAAGAAAGATGGTGATTTTGTAAGATGTGCCTGTGCTTCTTACAAGGAGACAACCACAAGCCAAGTGTTTCATCCTGCATCTATTTATTTTTGTTTTTATCCGTTACAGCAAACCATCGGCTACAGTAGCAACAAATCGTGTCTCATTTCTCTTTAAATATGTGTTCTGCCTTCAGTTCTTCTTCAAACGGTGTAAAAACATAAACCTATGTAGTGCCACTGCCCTTGCGGTATGGTCTTAGCCAGTTCTTCCCAGTCCACGTGGTTAATATAAAAATTCATATTTTGACCTACCACCTTTTCTCCAGAGATTCATCATAACATATTTATCTGAGGACATGCCCCAGTCATTTTAATTTTTCAATGTCGAGTTTTGCCTTCGTGGATGGAAGATTAGCAAGCAACAACGCTTCAAAATAATCACTTCATCCTGCCACAAGATGTTTTTTGCCTTTCGAAGATGGAAAATACCAACTTTTCTTCCCCCAGAATTTTGTGCCTGCATTTAAAATTTGTACAAAGGTGCTCGCCAGAGGTTTGGTAAATTAGAACCTTTAGTGTTGTTTCATGAACTTTTGTCTGTCAAAGGTGTAGCAGCCTTTCCTATTCCATCCGATAATTTTTTCACGCAGAGAAAGAAGTGACTTACTGCACTATTTCTGCAGTTCAGCCTTCCCAATTCCTGAAGAAGATGTCTATTCTAAGTTATTTCAGCTGAGGTGTGATTTATACAAGAACTAGAATCTCTTTTTTTTTAGAGAACAAACGGAAGAAACAATTACAGAGTATAAAACAATACATTTTATTGCGACAATACAATACATCATTGTACTGTGACAATAAAACAGGTTACTCCTGATCTCAAAAGATACAGGAAAAAAGTAGTACATGGTCCTGTTATGGTGCAGAAGAAAATGCATAAAGTACAATATATAATGTGACATGTCAGGGGTGGCACATTTATGACCAACTTTCCCTGTACATCTAGTCTTGCTGTAGACCTGCTACAAAGATTTATTGAAAGGGGAAAGAAAAAAAAAAAACGACAAGTGACATAAATAAGTACTTACATCAATATGTAAAAATATCATAATATGTAAAATGTTACCATAGAACTAAGATTACAAGTCAGTAAAAACAAAACATGGACTGGACTGAGGAATGGCATACTGCAGGAAAACCAATAACTCTACCACCAAGGAATGGCATACTGCAGGAAAACCAATAACTCTACCACCAAGGAATGGCATACTGCAGGAAAACCAATAACTCTACCACCAAGGAATGGCATACCACAGGAAAACCAATAACTCTACCACCAAGGAATGGCATACCACAGGAAAACCAATAACTCTACCACCAAGGAATGGCACACCACAGGAAAACCAATAACTCTACCACCAAGGAATGGTATACCACAGGAAAACCAATAACTCTACCACCAAGGAATGGTATACCACAGGAAAACCAACAAATGACAGAAAAATAAAAATCTCAAACTGTGCAGGGAAAAAAAAAATCTGCTTTTATGGATGAATCATGGTGGAAAACAGACTACACAAACTGCCCACTAAAGAGTGTTAGTGGAATGCAGAATAACACATGGGAGAAGATATGGCTTAATTCCTGTGTAAGATGCTTCAACATAAAGACTGAAAATTTTAGATCAAGGTATGTCAGCGTGTGACTGACACACAGACCAGGACCTGATGATATGCAATTCTGTACAACACCTAAACAAAAAACAATCATAAAACTTGTGCATTGCTTAAAATCTGTGTCCTGTCTGCCCTAGTCCATGACAGTGATTAGCTCTGACAAAAGGGATGAAGCTTTCATCAAGCAGGCAGAGATACGAGGAGAGAAAATTCTGGAAGAAGCTTTGTTTTTTAAACATAACTAATGTTTTTTAAACATAATTAACCATTCTACACACATAAATTATATTTATGAAAGCATGAATATAATGTATTGTTCATTTTCTAGAGATTTTGTGCTCATGTCTCTCACAACTTCTTGTTGCATCGCTGTTCTCTCTGTACAAAAAATTTGTTCACACCAAGAAAATATTCCACAATCAACAAGATTTCAGGAATCATGAACTAAGAAAACAAACATAAAAGAAAAAAAAAATAACTTCACAAGATTTGGAATGTCATGGCAGTTCACTCATTCAGCACTAAAATATGCCTCCCAGGCCAGTTTCTTCCATGAGAGCAACAAAGCCAATCATGTGATGGGAGTTGTGTTATGTGGTATAGGAGCCATACGTGAAATGTCTGCTAGAGCATCCTTCAGTTTATATGACATCACATATGATCAGCTACAATTTCATTGCACAAAATGCTCTTGAAAAAGTGCTACTCAATGCCTGTAGCAATGCTTTTGTTATGAAAAGTAAAGGTGCCCTAAACAGCCCAACTACTACACAATCTACCATTATTTCTGTTGCTATATTTACATATGTTGCTATATTCACACGTGTCTGTGCTGCTATATCTCCACACTTGTAAAGCATTTTCTTCACAGACTGGTTCCGATATTAATTTAGTCAATTAATTAAGTCAATTCCTGTTTTGGACATCATACAGAAAAATACTGGTTTTGATGTTAAATTTCTTCAACAACATATTTCCAAAACTTGGCTGAGGAGCGAGTCATGAGAAATTCGGTTACTGGCGTTCATGTTTTCTAGATAGATTCTGATTTTAGCACAAGGTCATTACTGAAAATGTTAATGTTTCTTTTGGAGAATTCTGGAATGTCTTATATTCTGCGTATATTTTATCAGGATGTCATTTGTATCTTTATACTACAGGGCTCTTACATCTGTTTCTCTAGCAGTCTGAAAGCAGCTTCCGCTTGGTTACATTAATGAAAGTGATTTAGTTTACCACAGCTCGACTATAAAGACAAAAAAAAACAAAAATAAACAGATCCACCTCACAAAACTTTAAAACATGTGACAACACAAACTGAGATAAAGTAAAGTTGCGTGGTGAGAACATGTCTACAGATAATATGGTGGGCCCACAAGTCCTTACTGTTGTGAGACAATGTTCCCTTCATGTTCTGCTGAAACCAGTCCTAAAGACAAACTCTGCTTCTACGTAAAACTCTCACAAACAAATTATATAAAGACGTACATCATTCACAATGGTGGTTCTAACAAGGCATCAGTACAAGCGCTTCTCATACCTGTGAATACAAACAAAATATGACAGTTTAGCTCATGCACGTGGACTGGAGAAGAGAGAGAGCAACACATATTAATAAATCATGTAAGCACATAGAGAAACTAAGAGAAGTTCAGAAAAACATGCACTAACAAGACTTGCAAAGAGCATAGATAAAAAACTTTACAAAAACATGCATTAACTTTTTGCAAGCCAGAGAAAAAAATGTGGATGTTACACATCTGTCTATGTTTCTGTGTCACTGAGTCATTGTGGAGCTTACACATCTGTCCATGTTTCTGTGCTACTGAGTCATTGTGGAGCTTACACATCTGTCTATGTTTCTGTGTCACTGAGTCACTGTGGAGCTTACACATCTGTTAATTTTTTTTTTGCACCATGTGGTTGTGAAAACTTAAATATTTTGGACACATTAAACGTCATGATAATCTAGAGAAAATCATCTCGGCAGGGTACATAATGGAAAAAAGAAAGAGAGGAAGACCAAGGGGAAGATGGCTGCAAGACATCGTTGATGATCTGGAAATGGATGCATCAGCAGCAGGCCATCTTGCTCACAACTGAGGGGCCTGCAGGAGTGCTGTTAGGGAGGCAAAGTTCCACAAGGGACATGCAAATGACTGAATGAATGGTTGTGTGGAGCTTATACCACTTTAAGAACTCTACTCTGATGTGAGAAATTAACACTAGAAAACTAGGAAAGTTTAGCTTCAGACTCTGAGTGTAATGAGACTGGTCCCCAGGACCAGCAACAGTTCTAAGCCCTTTTTAACAGCTACAGACAGATATCCCAGCAAATACTGCTACCATAATGATCTGAAACTACATGCTGTTTGTTGCACTATGTCATTTTTTTTACTAAAGCAAAGCCCACAAGGGACAGATATTGAAGAAGTCAATCAATTTGCATACTTTGGCAGCTACATAGACCAGGATGGTGACACCAGAAAGGAAGTTAGAATTAGAATTGCAAAAGCAGCATTGATCTTCAAGAATCTTCAGAACATATGGAATTCAAAAGTTAAGACTATTCATTTCAAATGTAATATCCACCCTCATTTATGCATGCAAAAGCTGGAAAACAACTAAAGAAACAAACAAGAAATAAGACTCTTTTGAAAACAAATGCCTAAGGAAAATACTCGGCATCAAGTGGAACAAATTCAAGAACAATGCAGAGATAAGACAGATGACTGAACAACAACCGGTCTCATGGGTGATCAGGAAAAGGAGATGGACATATGTTGGTCACTTGATGAGAAGAAATGATCAGAGAATCCCAAAACAAGCTATCAAGTGGAACACAACATGCCAAAGAAAAAAAGGCAGATCGTGTGAAACTCTGAAGAGGACATTGTTAATAGAGGCCAAATTAACAGGCATAAAATCCCTTGATGAGATTGAAAGACTCGCCGAAGAGAGGAAAAATTGGCGAACTACTTTGCGAGCCCTATGTGACATTTAATGGCATGGGAAGGATATAAGATATAAGAAAGCCCACAATTTTCTTTAGAAAATGTTATGCATTTGTTCCTCTTGTTTACATTTGAAAATATTAGCACAAAATATGACAACAACCAACAAATCACAAATCATGACAATAACCAACATATCACAAATCATACCAACAACCGAAAAATCACAAAACATGACTAACAAAGCCACAATACATGACAACAACCAAAAAAAAAAAAATCATCACAAAACATGACAACAACCAAAACATCACAAAACATGACCAACAAAATAATATCATCATCACTTTCAATATAAACCTCAAGACAAAAAAAAAAAAAAAAAATACATACGAATGAAGCCCATGAACTCCTCCTTCTATCTGAGCTGAAGTTGTTCTCCTCTCGAATTTCAATTCTCCGCCATACATCATAGACCTGGAAAGAAAACACAAAACACAACAATGAAACAATTAACAGCAGAATCATTAAAAAACAAAAGCTGTTAAAATAAGGAAAAGCCCACAACTGTCTCTGGCTGAGAGCTAACCGTATTACAGAACTGATTTAACCAGAGAATAACATGTACTCATAGATTTCATGGTAAGTTTTTAACAGATGCAAGACACTTGAAAAAAAATGCATCACCAAAAATATGTGAAACAGAGAGCCATTTAGGAATTAACAGCAGTGCGAAAAAAACTCTCATCATTACAGGATCAGGTAAAAAATAACATATCCATAGGTTCCAGTAGCTTAATATAGATTCTAGCAGCTGTATTTACAAGTTCCAGCAACTGTATTTATGGGTTCCAGCAGCTGTACTTATGAGCTCCAGCAGCTGCATTTATCAGATACAGCAACTGTATTTATGAGTTTCAGCAGCTGCATTTATCAGTTCCAGCAACTGTATTTATAAGTTCCAGCAGCTGCATTTGTGAATTCCAGAATGCTGCATTTATCAGTTCCAGCAGCTGCATTTATGAGTTCCAGCAGCTGTACTTATGAGTTCTAGCAACTGTATTTATAAGTTCCAGCAGCTGCATTTATCAGTTCCAGGAACTGTACTTATGGAGTTCCGGAAGCTATATTTATGAGTTTCAATGGCTGTATTTATAGTTTCTAGCAAATACAGGTTCCAGCAACTGCATTTATCAGTCCAACAACTGTATTTATGGATTCCAGTAGCTATATTTATGGGTTCCGGCAGCTATATTTATGAGTTTCAACAGGTGTATTTACAGTTTCCAGCAAATACAGGTTCCAGCAGCTGTACTTATAAGTTCCAGCAACTGTATTTATGAGTTCCAGCAACTGTATTTATGAGTTTCAGAACTTGTATTTATGAGTTTCAATGACTGTATTTACAGTTTCTAGCAAATACAGATTCCAGCAGCTGTACTTACAGATTCTAGTGTCTGCAACTACAGATTCTAGCTACTGAAGATTAGTATACAAAATAAACATCTTGATGTAAAAACATGTATTGGTAAGCATGACTAAATGTATTTAAAATGTCACTTTCATTCACATACATACTTTCAATTATTATGAGATTTGCTATTTATTATAAGAAAATTTTACTTATTTAGGGGTTTCACTTATTACAGTCTCTCACTTATTATAGGGCTTCCATTTATTACAAATCTTTCACTTAATTACGGATTTTCCACTTACAGAATGTCCACCTATTTTCTTTCATTTTTTAATGGACTTTTTACTTATTACAATCTTTCATTTATTATGGAGCTTCTACCTATTACCATTTTCACTTACAAGATTTTCAATTATTGCCTGATTGCTAACTAATAAAGCTGTTCCTACTTTTGTTTTATATATAATATAGCAAAAAGTTAAGGGCCGGTCATTAATTTCAAGCATATGCTTATTTTGATTGCGTACTAAAACTGCAAATAAATTTGTTATTTGATTAAACTGCATTCTCAGGCAGTCCTCTATGCAGTCGGGGCATAAACAACACCAACTGTTCATCACAACAAGTGTAAAAATCACATGCAGCAGCATCATCCTAGACAAAATGTTAGGGTATTTTTAAAAGTGTCAGCATGACCCAGCAGGTATCGTGCTGCACGTGCAAGAGGCATCATTAGTGAACACTTCTCACCTTTCAATCATCTTTATTAAAGCGGTTTAGGGGTACTTTTGTCATCTGAAAAAATCCACGTGCTTGTGAAGGTGTTTTATCACCTTTGAGTGTCATCAGGTCATAGCCTTGATTAAAAGTGGTTTATCTGGCCGTGAAATTGCACGGTGTTTGAGGATGTTCCAATCTACCATCCAAAGGCATTTGGAGCAATTTCACACAACTGGAGTAGAAGACAGGCATCGTTCAAGCCGACCTTGTTGCATGAGTGGACAAGATGACAGATACCTGCAGCTGTCAACACTTCGCAACCAGACAATAACGTCTTCCACTTCCATAAACCAGCTAATGAATACTGCAAATGTCAATGTTAACAGCAGAACAATTTGCAGGCGTTTAAGAGAATCTGAGCTGGCTTCACGACAACCACCAATACGAATACCTCTTACTTCAGCTCACAGCAGAGCTAGAGTTGCCTGGCGCCAGCAGCACATTCGTTGGACGAGGCGCCAGTGGGATGAAATTGTTTTCACAGATGAATCCCGCTTCAGTATGTCTTTCAACGATGGCAGAATCCACGTTTAGAGAAGGCCAAGGGAACGGTTCCAATACACCACTATCGAAGAGGTGGATAGTTACGGAGGGAGATCAATCATGGTCTGGGGTGGCATCAGCAGGCACGGCAGGACTCCCCTCCATGCCATTCATGGCACCCTAACCGCCCAGCGATACCTGAATGAAATTCTGCAACCCACTGTCCAGCCTACCTTGCAAGTAATGGGTGCAGGGGCAACCCTACACGACGATAACGCAAGATCACATGGCGGTCGTGTCGTAGAAGATTTTCTTCAACAGCAAAGGATCATTAGATGCCAGCTCAGTTGCCCAATTTGTCACCCATTGAGCATATTTGGGATGTCCTAGGCATATGGTTTTCAACAAATCATCCTCCACCTGTTCATATCATCCAGTGGACCCTTTTCCTTCAACAAGAGTGGCAGGCCATCCCACAGAATGTCCTAACAACCCTGGATAATTCGATGAGGCAATAGTGTGTTAAATGTCTGGCAGCGAACAATGGCCACACGTAATACTGACATGTTTGTTGTTTGAAGACCACTCTTGCGAATTTTTGGACGAGGGATGAGTGATTCTGCCAGCCTGCTGTTTGTGCATTCTTATTCCGATTTGCAAATGAAATGATTGAATTTGTTCAGTTTAAACGCTGTTTTCTTTGGTACTAATGGCTTGTTTGTTAGTCAGTTGATTTTGTTTTTGTAAGAATTGTAAAAACCAGCCCATAACTTTTGTCCAGTAATAATATTCTATTCAACAATTCATATGTTACTTCATTTAATGTATGGTTTTACTTCTTTCACTTGTTATGAATTTTTCAATTGTTACAGATTTTTCATTTATGATCTTTTCATTTGTTGCAAACTTTTGACTGTTTACAGACTACAAACATAATTTGATTTATCTGGAAAGTGGGAGCTTCAAATTAAATAAAAAAAAAAAAGAGCATACAAATATATTTCACAAAAAGATGTCTGTTGTTATGTTTCTTAACACAGTTTCACAATTATACTTCTCAAATTTTCAACACTCAAAATTTAACAGCTTGCTTTTTGTAAGACCAAAAACAACCCCCATAATTTCTTCCACATAAAAAACACATTCAACCAAGAATATAAAGCTATACAACATGTATATCAAATCAATAATATACAACTATCACATTTAAGCTGCATCTGGGACATCAAATCAATAATATATACAACCATCACATTTAAGCTACATCTGTGACATCCAAACAGTAACATTAAAGCTAAACAACACAGAATTACATCTGCGACATCCAAACAATAACATAAAGCTACGTACAAAAAAAAAAAAAGGGAAAAAATTGAAGGACAGGCATTTGTGGAAAACCCACTGCAAAAACCCCATGTGTCTTGGCCACCTAATAGTTCAGAGAGAGAGAGAGTATATTTGCTTATATCTGTGGCATTAAGCCTTATTTCCATTCTACAGATACTAGAAGCATACTAGTCAAAAGGTCATACAAATAAAAAGTACCAAAAAATCTTACAAAAAAAAAAACATGCCAGCTGACAACTAACAGACAACCTTCAAGACTTCAGTAAATAAAGTTATCACACATTTTAAATTTATGCAACTGAAAGACACCATCTGCAACTGGTCACTGTTTCATAACAACAACCAGTCACTTCAGGAATCTTTACGTTATACCATGGAAAGGATTACGTATAAGAAAACACTGTGCACAGACTGGAGGTTTTCTTCCCAAACCACCACTAACACCACCATGTTTCTATGTTTTCCTCTTGCCACACACAAATGATAAGCACCCCTCACTGACTGGGGATGGCTTTTATTTCTAAAATTTATATCAAAACTTTCTATTTCTGTTTATTTGTTTTCCTCTTGTTGCTGGAAGTAACTGACTTGACTAAAAGTGATTTTATTTTCACATCATTTTCGAATTCTTTATTAAACTGGAATGTTTTGTGATAGAACAGATAATGTTCAGCTCCCAAAGTTATGTTTCTTATAAGCTCTTGAGCAAAGAACATATCATATGTGGGATACAAAATACGCAAACAGAAGCATCAATTTGTATCTGACATCATCACTGGACATATTGCTTACTTGATGCTACAACAAAATATTCTGACACCTAAGATAGATGTCTCTATCTCTCTCTATCTCTCCTGCTCATTTACACACTCGCTCATACACCCCCCCCCCCCATACATTTTAATAGAATTTTTAAAAACATGAATGACTAGGCTGATAAATCAGTTATTATGTCCCTCCATTCTTGCATGCAATATGCCCCGATTTAAAATTGTTTATTGTGAAATACTGTATCACTGTATCTTGATATTTAAGCCTGTATTTTGACCTTTTCTCTGTCAACATTAAGTATGAATCTTGACTTTTCTTCTGTCAACATTAATCTCTCTAACCAGCAGACAAGCTTGAACCTTGACTTTTTTTTTCTGTCGACATTAATCTTTCTCGTCAGAACATAAGCTTGTATCTTGACCTTTTCTGTATCAATATTAACCTCTGTAACTTGTACTCGAGTGTCTCTTATCTACAACAGAATAAACAACGCCTGCTGAAGAGAAAGAGCTCTATGTGCTGATGAAACAGTAAACATTCAGTGCCAGAAACAACTATCATCATGTGTAACAACTAAATACAGGAACTCTGAATCATGAATTATGTACAGGAATATTCAAAACAATCATGAAACCAAGCTGTGAGATGAGCAGGGAAATGAATCACTAGTTTTGTAGTAATACTGACTTTTAAATTTAGTAATGACTTTCTGAATCAGGTAATAATGACGTTCAGTTTTGGCAAAGTTTATCTTGTATTCTCTCATTCTATAAAGCTTTTTCTCTACAGACAGTGTGGACTAAGAAATGACAAGTTTCTCAAACAGCAAAAGGAATATCTTCAAACCTCAGCAGTATAGCTGTCTGTTCTGTATTTTGTTGCAAGCACTCTGTCCATGTTAGCCCTGATGCAAGATTTAACTAAGTCATAACAGCAAATGACAACGGTTAACTTAAACTTTGTGAGATAATTGTATATTTAGAAATGCTGTTATTTACTACTTGTGAGATAATGTGTTGTTAGAACAAGTAACTTATAATGATGATTCTAGCCAAGAATATGACATGCTAGACTTGTATTCCATATAAGTTGATTCTCCTTGATATGATTGGTCGGCACCCATGAGATTTTCTTGATATGATCTGTCATTGTTTATGGGTTCCAGGTGCTGTGATAATTCACCTTGTCTCTAGTTTAAAAGAGGATTAAATAGAGAGAACTTATATATTTTGGACACATTAAACGTCATGATAATCTAGAGAAGACTGTCTTGGAAGGATACATAATGGGAAAAAGAAAGAGAGGAAGACCAAGGCAAAGATGGCTGAAAGACATCATTAATGATCTGCAAATGGACGAATCAGCAGCAGGGCATCTTGCTTACAACAGAGGGGCCTACAGGAGAGCTGTTGGGGAGGCAAAGTTCACAAGGGACATGCAAATGACTGACTGACTGATCTGTCAGTGCCTATGAGAATCCCTTGATGCAACCCGTGTTCATATCATCTGAGCTTTTTTTCACATATTGTATTGTGCCTGACAAAAATTAAATTGTTTACTTGACATGAGGTTCTAAAGTGAGTCTGGCCCACTTTTACTGTGTCTAGGGGACAAATTGGATCTACTCTGTGTCAGAAGAACAGTGGATCTAGTCTATTCAATGTCAGGAGAACAGTGGATCTAGTCTATTCAATGTCAGGAGAACAGTGGATCTAGTCTATTCAATGTCAGGAGAACAGTGGATCTAGTCTATTCAATGTCAGGAGAACAGTGGATCTAGTCTACTCTGTGTCAGGAGAACAGTGGATCTAGTCTACTCTGTGTCTGGAGAAAAATGTGAATTTGGTCTACTTTAAATGTGTGTTAGGAGAACAAAGTGAATCTGGTCTAGTCTGTGTTAGGAGAACAAAGTGAATCTGTCTACCTTTGAGTCTTGTGTGTGGGGAACAAAGTGGATCTGGTCTACTCTGTGCCTGAAGAACAAAGTGGATCGTGGATCTACTCAGACTGTGTGTGGGGGGGTGGGGGGGGGGGGTGGGATGAGTAGGAAAAGAAAAGGAAGGGGGAAGAAGAGAGAAGGAAGGGGGAAGAAGAGAGAACACTCTGTGTCTGAGAGAAACATGTTCTTGAAATCATTGGCTTATCTTGTTTTTTTTTGCAAGGAAACATTTTTGACATCCACCAACAGGCAGCAGCAGTTAGTGGCACGAGACAAGATAAAACTTTACCTGAGAACTGACAAGCTCTTGGCCCCAATGTCCTGGCAGCCATGCTGAATGCCAGCAATGAGGTAAGGCATGAATTTGTGGATGGATCCCTTGTCAACGATTGAGCCAGACACACCCTGGGCTACTTTAATCTTCTCACTCTCACTAGGTGGTTACAAATAAAAAGGGCAATAATTCAAGATGTGAAGCTTCTGACATGTCTGTAAGGCACAGCATAAACATAAGTTAGTCTAAGTGAAAATGAAAACAAGTGTCGCTTTCATTTGTTAACAGCTGCATGGCACTGAACTTTCTGGTTTATAAAAGTACTAAAATACAGTTTCTGCTTGTTTAAAAATTATTTCTTACAGCTTCTAAATGTTTAAACAAAAGCTACTGTCTGTAGGACGTGGTTTCCTGTGTTCTTGCTGTGGATTGCAGCTTGGCAACTCATGAAAACATATCATTTTATTACAACATAATGATGAACATTTTCATCACATCTCACTTCATGACAACATGAACATTTTCACTATATCTCACTTTCTTACAACATGAACCCCTGGGAACAATTGTGTTAAGAACACATTTATCTTAACATAGTGTTTGTGAGACAGGGAACATAGATATTATTGCTTAAAAACTCTGACCTAGTTCTGTAGCCCAGAAACCTGTAGCAATCAACACTAACTGTAATTGTTATTTTTGCAAAATGTAATGTCAGGTTGATGGACGGATGGGGACATGGAGATTGTTGGCAGGGACAAGGAAAGTCTGGTGTGAAACCAATGAATCTAGGATGTGACAAGCCTATGGATCTTTACAACAATGGCTATCAGACTTATGTAAACAAAACAGAGCCAGCAGACTATAGTGAAATGCATCTCAATGAACATCTTCACTATATCTCACCATAATTCACCTCCAGGATACACTGAACATTTTCACTACATCTCACCATAAGTCACCTCCATGAAACAATGAACATCTTCACTACATCTCACCATAAGTCACCTCCATGAAACAATGAACATCTTCACTACATCTCACCATAAGTCATCTCCATGAAACAGTGAACATCTTTATTACATCCCTCCAATCACCTCCATGAAACAATGAACATCTTCATTACATTTCACCAGTCATCTTGCGAGACAATGATCATTTTCACTTCTAACATCATGAAAACATAATAACTCAAATAAAAGTAATATTTTTTTTTAAATTCAGACTAGGAAGGATTTTCTCAAGTTACAACTAAGATGTTTTATCTCACAACTGAAATATTTGTCACATCTTACACTGAAACAGCCATGATGACAAGGCTTAAGAACTACACTGAACATCCTACCTGAAGTATCTGCTCTGTGATGCTTTATGTTGTTCCATGGCATCAAGTGAGCCCATTCCACGGTACTTCTTCAGTCGAACGCCATCTGCAAAGAAGTACTCACCGGGTGCCTCTGTTGTGCCAGCCAACATGGAGCCCATCATCACTGGCAAAAACATGAAAAAAAATCATCAATCAGACTAGAACGTAGAACAATCATTGCAATCATTGGTCTAAAATATGGAGCATTCACTGGTTACAAAAATGTGGAACTTTCATTGATCACAGACCAAAACACAAAACAATCTATGGTTACATAGTAAAGCATGGAATATTCATCAACCACAGACAAAAACAATCAGTAGCCTCTTGAAAGGACTCTTGTCATGTGAATATCAAGTGATATATGTACATTTATAGTCGACTTCACATGTGTCTTTCTGATAAGGCAATTGCATTTCACTCCATACAGTTACACTTTTATTTTACTTCACATAATGGTACTCACATTTTATGCTATAAAGTGACTGCTACATAAAAAAGAAGGTAAAGACTGTCCCATAGCAAATGGCATAGGGGATGAAGCGTTAGAGACCTCATTATGCTGGGCCATCAGCGTATGAGGTAGGGTGGCCAGTTCCTTTCCTCGCTGCCTTTCCCATTTTACGAGGCTGGGTTGACCTCAGGACTGTATTGGTCAGAAAAAAATCCCGCTCAGCTGGGGATTATAACCCTTGACCATTCAAATGCCAGATGAGTGCTCTAACCACTATGCTGATTGCTATATACTATGTCATAAAATGATGACTGCAGTTTTACTCACAAAATGGCATCCACATATCATGTTATGAAGTAAAACTAACATAATTAATCAATCACCCCATATTTTATGTCCACAAAGTGATATCTGCCTTATTTTACATTTTGTTCCACAATGTGAACTTTCCTTCACAAAGTGCTGTCTATATTTTACTTCAACAAGTGATACCTACATTTTACTTCAAGATGTGATACTTACCTGTTGATGCACCCAGGGCCAAAGCCTTAATAATGTGTCCTACAGACGAGATGCCACCATCAGCAATCACTGGTACGCCAAACCGGCGAGCATACTCTGCTACCTTGTACACTGCTGTACCCTGAGGTCGACCAACTGCCATCACTAGAAAGTACAATGTTCTCCGTAAATTGATCTCAACAACATCTGGATGGTCGATTTTTACCAAACGTTCAACCACAACCACGATGAAAAAATAATATTCATACATGTTAAGGATATAAGTATTGTAAATGAACACTAGTGATGCCAGTCTACGTAACCTGGTGCATATGTATTTAGGAGAAGATCAATGCACCTTGGCATTTCTATGCAGCAGAATGATGATAACAACGATCCTAACAACCAAAAAAACACGTTTGATATGTGAGATAACTTTTAAATGTGATTAATTAATATGTTACTAATTAATTCATTTACAGGTGTGAAACAAGGATGTATACTGTCTCCTTTACTTTTTGGGATTACAATAGACTTCATAATGAAAAAATGCTGCACAGGTAACACAGGTATTGACTGGTTACATGGGACCCAACTAGAAGATCTTAATTTTGCTGATGACATAATTCTTATCAGTAATAATGTGAATTCCATGCAAGAAAAAACAGATATCATGTCTTCACTGGCTAGCAAAATAGGACTAGAAATTAACAATGACAAAACAAAAATAATGAAAATTCCCTTTAATCAGAATGGAAAAATACACAATGAAGGGACAGATATTGAAGAAGTCAATCAATTTGCATACATTGGCAGCTACATAGACCAGGATGGTGACACAGAAAGGAAGTTAGAATCAGAATTTCAAAAGCAGCATCAATCTTCAAGAATCTTGAGAACATATGGAATTCAAAAGTTATAAGCACAAAAACCAAGTTAAGACTATTCAATTCAAATGTAATATCCACCCTCATTTATGCATGCGAAAGCTGGAAAACTAAAGAAATGGAAAAGAAATTAGACTTTTGAAAACAAATGCCTAAGGAAAATACTCTGCATCAAGTGGAACAAATTCAAGAACAATGCAGAGATAAGACAGATGACTGAACAACAACCAGTCTCATGGGTGATCAGGAAAAGGACATGGACATATGTTGGTCACTTGATGAGAAGAAATAATCAGAGAATCCCAAAACAAGCTATCAAGTGGAACACAACATGCATAGAATCCTTTGATGAGGTTGAAAGACTCGCTGAAGACAGGAAAAATTGGCGAACTACTTTGCGAGCCCTATGTGACGTTTAACGGCACAAGAAGGATAAAAGATATATAAGATAAGAATTAATTCATTAACAATATGTTACAAAAATGTTATAGTTTGATAGTTTTTCCAGTCTGTACTATAACACATTTTCATGTTCCTAAATAACAAAGACAAAACAAAAATAACAAAACTTCTTATTAATCAAGAAGGAAAAATATATGTAGAAGGAAAAGCTGTTGACGAAGTAAACCAATCTGCATACCTTCGCAGCTATAGACCAGGAAGGTGACACCAGGAAGGAAGTTAGAATTGCAAAAGCAGCATTGTCCTTCAAAAATCTTCAGAACATATGGAATTCAAAAGTTATAAGCACAAAAACCAAGTTAAGATTATTCAATTCAAATGTGATATCCACCCTAATTTATGCATGTGAAAGCTGGAAATCAACTAAAGAAATAGAAAAAGAAATTAGACTCTTTTGAAAACAAATGCCTCAGGAAAATACTTGGCATAAATTGGAATGAGTTTAAGAGCAACACAGAGATAAGACAGATGAGCAAACAACAACCAGTCTCATTTGTGATCAGAAAAAGAAGATGGACATGTGTAGGCCATGTGATGAGAAGAAACAATAAGAGAATACCAAAACAAGCTATCAAGCGGAGCACAAGACGAAGAAAAAGAGGTCTACCACGTGAAACTCTAAAGAGGACATTGTTAACTCTTTCCGTGCTTATGGTCGAATTTTCGACATTTCCGGTGGTCCCAAGCTACCGTATGGTCGAAAAGTCGACAATTGTTTGTTTCATTAAAACAAGCGGTGTAACATTTAGAATGTACATATTTCGTCCGCGATTCCGGTGACACTTTCAAAATGGAGAATGTGTGCCTAGTTACAAGCGATGCCGAGTGAGAACAAGGACGCAAAGCATGGAAATTTTTCAATTTTTGACGATGTAGATAGGGGTATGGACATAACCTATAGCCACCCCGCTGCTCTTGAATGTTTTCTAAGTAGATCTAGACATATTTAGATGACTGAAGAAGTAGTTAGGAGGTTAGTTCAGACATTCATTCAGCGAGAATGCAATACGGAGTCACAATATGAGATCGACAAGTAGATCTACACATCTCAGATGGTAAGTAGTGGTAAATAGCGCGAGTCTAGACCTAGCTGATGGTGAGCTGGCCACAATCAGTGTCTAAAAACATCACATTACTTCTTTTTTTCCTAAAAAACTCTGCATTTATGAAATTTTCATTCATTTAGCTATACTTTGAAACATATTAAGTATACAGAAGTACATGAAACTACTGTTTTCCATTCCATTTTACAACTAGACTCCCTTACAGTCAAGACCCGCGTTTTTACTCCCGCACCCAACGACACGTCCGTGTTTCTTCTACCGCATGGAAAAAGTTAAGAGAAGCCAGTTTAGTGTGCATAACATCTCCTGATGAAGTTGAAAAAACTCACCAAAAACAGGAAAACTTGACAAACAACTATGCGAGCCCTATGTGACTTTAACGGCATGGGATGGATGTAAGATTGTAAATTCCTCATGGTTAAAAAAAAAAAATCTAAATAACATTCTGATTTTATATTATTTATTCAATATTTATCCTTCACAAGAATTTACTTCCTCAGTGATACACACTGATCAGCTTCCCATACCTACTCTGAGGTCATCTACAACATAAACAAGGTAACTTACCTTCCTGAGTGATGCATATTGACCCACTTCCCATGCCTACTCTGAGACCATCTACTCCAGCATCAATAAGATTTTTGGCCTGGGCTGCAGTCACAACTGGTAGAAATCAAAGTTTACAACATGTTAGCACAGAGATGGCGCCGTGCTTATGGGTGTATAAGACTATTTAGAAATTAGCTATTGTCTTCTCCTTTTGTTTCTCTGGTGGTCTAAACTGTGGACCACAGATTCTGCATACCTGCCTGTGAATCTTGTCATTTCACAACCCCAATGTAGGGATTTTCCATACAACTGTGTTTTCTTATCCTCCTCTATCCCAGAATCCTTGTGTCTTCAATGCAACAATTTATTGCTGGATTCCCTGGGTTGTAGTGATATGCTTCTGTTCCCAGACTGAACCCACAATATGAGAAACATGCCAAGTCCTACACCATTAGCCTAAGTAACAGTGAAACAGTATGTTTCTATGAGCACCACAGAAAGGCTGAGCAGGGTCTTAGTCAGCTGTAATTGCTGTTCCCTTGGCAGCCATCTTGCTATCTCCATAATTTACAAGTAAATGAGACAATGCAGATGCACATTTAAAAAATAAAATATCCAGTACACAACATAATCAAGCTATCAAATGGGACATAACAGGACAATGGGACACAACAGGACAAAGAAAAAGTGGTCAACAAAGAGATCACAGCTGATAAAAGCAACATTAGTGGGCATAAGGTCCTCTGATGATGCTTAATGGAAAAACATGGTTAATGACAAGGTCAGCCCTACGTGATGTTTAACAGTGACCAAAGGATGTAAGATAGGACAACAATCACACTGATGGCACATGCCTGTTCATGCTCTTACACATACCAAACTTACACCACCCCAGCCCCAAAATGTCTTTTAAAAAAAGTACACAAAGTAGAAACATACCATTGCCTCCAATGATCTGCATGTTTGGATAGTTCTGTTTAATGTAGCGAATGAGGTTGATCTGGTACACAGAGTTCCCTTGTGAAGAATCCTGCATGTAGGAATAAACATAAAGGCAACATTCTGTATGCCTTGCCTTGTCTTGTCTTCTGTAACTGCGAGCTGGTGCTCTCTGCAGCTGATGCTGTAAAGATGTTGGGGCACAGCATCGCATCGGCGTGGGAGTGGGGTTATGGCAGCTATCTTTTCAGTCCCGGAGTACAGCTAAAAATCAGGGGTGTGCAATGCTTCTTTAGCAGACTCCACCAAAATGGAGACTATGGCTATCCCTGCCCCATTAGCCAGGCTAGGCCTGTTACTGGGGGTACCACGAAGAGGTGGCGACAGGGTCTTGGTCAGCTATGGTTCGCTAACCCTGACACTAGCATATCAGCTATGGGTCGCTGAAGAAATTGCAAAATTCTTTATAAAAAATGTTAAAATGTGAAGAATGACACACCATCATCATGTGGCTTCTAGCCAGAGATAGCTAACAACAATTACTTTGATGACTCTTGAATGAAGAGGCATAATGCTATAGTGAAGACCACATACTGTGTAAGGGAAAAGTGTAGAGAAATAAGCAAGACAACATAACAGAGGAGAGGACAACATGGAGAGGGACAGGAATTGTATATTGTGAGGACAGGACACACAGAAAGTTGGAGATTCATTTCTGTTTTGGGGACTGCAAGAGATGATGACTTCTGAATTATGGTACACCTTCTCCTCCTTTTACTATTATTTCTTCTTCAATCATCCCCCCCCCCAACCCCCACGCGCCATAAATGGCTTTTTTAATACATGATTTTTTTTCTGTCAATTTCAAAGTATTTTTGCTAAATAGTTCTAAATTAGTTTATTACTTAACTTCACTTGCTGCAGTCCGTCAGCTGCACTCTTCTGACAAACACAATTAAGTTTTTTTTTAATACAGTGTAAACCATCAGAACTTACAGATTTTACTAAAACTTTAAATGATATGATATATATATTTTTTCCTTCCTCTTTGTACACATTTAGTGGTAATGTGTGGTACCCTGATTTTTGCGTTGTGCCTCTTGGCTAGGTACCTCCAACTTCAGCACCTTTCTTTGCTAGGGCAGACTGTGGTCTTGCTCGGACTGCCATGAAGACAGTGGTGTAGGCTTGCCTGTTTGTTTTCCAGCATCTGGTGGCTGTACATAAGCCCTTTCTCCACATCAGGCCCAACGGCTTTGAGACAATTCCACAGAGACACTCTGGGATAAGGACTCTGATGAATGCTTCAACGATATCCATTCCCAGCACCTATAGTCTGCTGGCTCTGTTTTGTTTACCTCATTCTGGTAGCCATTGTTGTAGAGACCCACAGGCTTGTCACGTCCTGGATTCACTGGTTTCACACCAGACTTTCCTCGTCCCTGCCAGTCCCCATCCATCCACCAACCTGACATTACAATTAGCGTTGACTGCTACAGGTTTCTGGGCTACAGAAGTAGGTCATAGTTTTTAAGCAATGAGATCTATATTCCCTGTCTCACAAAGACTATGTTAAGATAAATGTGATCTTAACACAGTTGTTCCTAGGAGAATATATTTTTTTTAAATTTGGAGAAATAATTATAGTTTAGTTTGTTCAAAAAAGAAAACATCATTTTAAACATTCTTTACTTCAACCACTTATAACCACATCAGAGAAAGATTTACTGCATAACATATATAACTTATCACCATCTTCTCAGTTACAGTAACATTACAACAGTGCAATCTCTCCAAACAGTTGAAGCACAATCTCTTGAAACAGCTACAGTGACTCTAAAGCAGCACAATTTCTTGAAACGGTTACTGCAACCCTAAAACTGTATAAGCAGTGACTTCAGGACATAAAAAAAAAATCATACCAAAACCACAAAGTCTGCCCCAGCTTGCACTAAATGCTCTATTCGCTCTCTGTCATCATCATGTGTTCCCACAGCAGCTCCAACAATCAGTTGTTTCCTACAAAAGTAAAGGCCACATATATCACTTTCAGAGGACATCAGTTCTAACTATAACTGTTGTTGGTTTAAGTTATCTTTTTTCAATCACAACTGTCATTAACATCCCCATATAGATATAATAGTAAAGTAAGACATTTGTAAAATACTAGATTTATCAGACATTAATCACAGAATCCATATCGGGCAGTGTTGCTGCTGTTGGTATTTTGTTTTTGTTCACTAGCAGTGGCATGGTCCCTTTTCTAAAGATCTGATTATTCATTACAATACCAATTTTCATTTCAAAGCTGTTATAGTTTGATGTGGCTTGCATCTCAGACATATTTTTCTATTTGCAGAGAACATGAGAAATATATGAATGCTACAGGATTCCACTACAATACCAGTGAACTCTTTTATCTTTCCAAGTTGAGATGCTACAAGAGTCTACTACTGTGCCAAGAAAATTATCTTTCCAAGTTGAGATGCTACAAGATTCCACTACTGTGCAAGAAAATTATCTTTCCAAGTTGAGATGCTACAAGATTCCACTACTGTGCCAGGAACATTGTTATCTTTCCAAGTTAAGATGCTACAAGATTCCACTACTGTGCCAAGAAAATTATCTTTCCAAGTTAAGATGCTACAAGATTCCACTACTGTGCCAGGAACATTCTTTTCATTACAGTACACATAATGCTACTTTATTTAAAGGTGAAAATGTCTTCACTAGAATACACATTACACAACAACTTTGCCTGTGAGGTGAAAGTCTCATCATTATAGTACATATTTCACTGTATGATCAACATCTTATTTTATCCATTAGTCATAGCAAATTGGACATCAACTAATGTGTGTTGTCTATCTTGTTTGCCAATTAGTTTATCACATGCTAAATTTTTCATACAAAATAAAACTGTACATATATATTCATGCACACAACTTATTGTACGTGCCTAAAATGTTAATTTGTGCATTAATTCAATGTGTCATATTACTATGAGATGAAGTGTCCTGTGTAATGTTTAGCAGCTGGTGAGCCATTACTGGACAAAAACTTAATCTACAAATTTAAGTAAAAAATGGACATTCTATTTTCTACATGATGCTTGCTTTAATTTGATCATTATCACAACTTTAATAGTGTTAATGTAATAGTTTACATTTTAAAAATTGGATTCTACTGACACATCAATTTTCCTTTTGGCCATGGTTAACTTTCACAAAATATTAACTATTACTTGGTGTGAAATACAACGGGAAGACATTTCTTTGACACACCTGCCTAAGAGAAACTGAAGCATAATAGCTTGGCATAAGCATGATTTGGAAACCTTGTTTATGAGGTGAGTTTTCCATTGCCTTTTTGTCTTTCATGCTGTTAAAATATGTTTGATAATTATATATATATATACAAAATGGGTTGCACTATTCACTGGGGGTTATGGGTGGTGGTGTGTATGGGTGGTGTGTGTGCGTGTGGGAAAGAGAGGAACCTCGTCAGGACAGGGCATGCAAGAAATTCATAAAGAGGAATGTTATAAATGTTTGAGGTGTATTACCCAAAACAACTTGACTGAAAATACACATATCAAATTGAATTTAAAAAATGCACATATCAAAGTTTACCTTTACTTCAATAACAATCTTAAAATCACTCACAAAATTCGTCTTCATTAACAGATATGTGGTACAACTACCTTTTTTGCTTTTCTGTAGGATAAGATTGGCTTCCTTGAGTGTGACATTTGCTTCAGCTACCACAAGATCATCAACACAGGTCATTACCTGCACAAGAAAAGTTGAAATGAAACTGTCATGAAATAAATAATTCCTGTACTTTTTTCAGGTCCTGAATGCAGATGCAAATCTGGAAATCTGCTGCTGCGATGAAGTAAAAAAACTGTCTCCCCTTCATGCACTTAAGTTTGTGGTATATTTTTCATCAATAAAATGATAAATAATTACTGTGATCACTATGATAAATACCTGTTTACATATCTGTATAATTCTGTTCTTAGATAAGGGATCTGAATATTTTACCCTTGCTAATGTGTACCCAATATATCAAGAATCCCAAACAGCAACATGGAAGGTCATGTAGAAAAAAGATCTGGTGGCGAGTCCTCCACGCCAGATAGATCTAATTTTAACACTGGGAAAAAGTGTGAGACAGAGGTCAGTACTAGTAATTGTGATGATGGACAAAATCCTGATGGTGTTACTAAGGAAAAAACCTGCATCAAACTAAGAAAAATAAGAGTAGGAACATGGAATGTAAGAAGTATGTATGAGGGGAAGTATCAAATAATAAGTGTCTAGATGAAAAGAACGGGATACACATTTTTGGAATCTGCGAACATCGATGGAAAGAATCAGAACACTTCAAGAGCGAAAATGATAATATCTTTATATACTCTGGTGGAGAATTAGGAGGAAAGATTGGAGTGGTTTTTTACTTGGACAAATCAATATCAAAAGCATTACTAGGTTACAATCCAGTAAGTAATAGAATCCTCACTATCAGACTTAAGTGCACTCCTAGAAATGTAACAGCCATCCAGATATATGCACCTACATACGCAGCAGAAGAAGAGGAAGTAGAAGACTTTTATAACACACTGCAAATGATGATAGACCAGGTACGGAAAAATGATATTGTATTAATAATTGGAGATTTTAATGCAAAGATTGGTACAGAAAGAACAGAAGATGAAGTGTAAAGTGTTGTGGGGAAATTTAGCATAGGACATATAAATGAGGCAGGTGACAATCTAATGGTGTTTTGCATGGGAAATGAGTTAATAATCGCTACGACACCTAACAACATCCAAGAAGACTTTACACATGGACAACACCTGATGGGAAAACCAAGAATCAAACAGATTACATTTTAGTGCAAAGAAGGTGGAGATCAAGTATAACATCGGCAAAAACTTTACCAGGTGCTGACTGTGACACGGGCCATGAGTTAATAGCAGACATGAAGATAAAGATAAAAAAGACAGTTACGGGATCAAGACCACTCCGCTTTGACCTTACAAAAATACCAGAACAATACGGTATAGAAGTGAAGAGCCGTTTCGAAATCCTGATGGCTGTACAGGAAGAGATGACACCAGATGAATTGGCTACACAGCCAGAGATATCTTAATAACAACAGCTAAATACATGGTTCCAGTAAAGAAAACACAAAAGAATGGATGGATTTCAGCAGGCATATTAGAACTGATAAAACAATGTACAGAAATGAAGATGTAATGGAAAGTGACAAACAACAAAGAGGAAAATAAATCTTTAACAAAAGAAGTATGAAGAAACATAAGAAAAGACAAAAAAAACAATACATATAAGATTGTTGTGAAAGAATAGAAGGACATCAGAAGTGTGGAAGAGACAGTGAAATGTTTAAAGAAATGAAGACATTGATGAGAAATGTCACACCTAAGTTAAATGTAATTTGTGATGAGATGGGAAATACCTTGACGGAGACAGAGGAAATTCTAGAAAGATGGAAGAAATATTGTAGAGGAATGTATGAAACAACCAACAGTGAAAGCAGAAATCAACAGTGTGAATTATTATTGGAGGAGAAAGAACCCGAACCGACAATAGAAGATGTTTTATGGGCAATAAAGAATCTGAAAAATGGTAAATCATCGGGATGTGATGAGATAATGGCTGAACTTATTAAAGCAGGAGGAAAGGAATGTGTTCTATCATGCACTATGTAAAAAGATATGGCATTCAGGTATTTGGCCAAAATAATGGAAAAGAACTATATTCATACCACTGCCAAAAAAGGGTAACCAGAAATTATGCACAAACTACAGAACTGTTGCCCTGATTAGTCATGCCAGTAAAATTCTGTTAAAAATCATAATGGGTAGACTTCATAAGAAAATAGAAGAAGAAGTCAATATGGTCCAAGCTGGTTTCAGGCAAGGAAAAGGAGCAAGAGATCATATATTCAATATAAGATTAATAATAGAGAAATATGCCTGTGAGACCTGGACACTTAACAAAACAGCTGAGAAACACATAAATGCCTTTGAATGTAAATGCTACAGAAGAGTTCTTAAAATATCATGGACACAAAAAAGAACAAATATATCCATACTACAAGAGCTTAATATTGAAGAAGACTGGCTAGTAAAGAGGATTAAACAAAGAAAACTTAAATATTTTGGACACACTAAATATTATGATAATCTAGAGAAGACCATCTTGGAAGGGTACATAATGGGAAAAAGAAAGAGAGGAAGACCAAGGAGAAGATGGCTGCAAGACATTGTCGATGATCTGCAAATGGATGCATCAGCAGCAGGCCATCTTGCTCACAACTGAGAGGTCTACAGGAGTGCTGTTAGAGAGGCAAAGTTACGCAAGGGACATGCAAATGAATGAATGAATGTGTAGCCAGACCAATATCTTGATAAACAGAACCACATGAGACAAACCACAATAAGAAAACAGCGACCATGAAATTTGATGAGGTGTCTGCTAAGATAAATGAATCTAACCATATAAACAGCTTGTGTAAACTGTGCAATATATCCACATCCTGTCTTTGGAAATTAAGAAGCATACAATATTGGAAAATTAAAACAGTTTTGCATGCTAGTTAATTAAAAGTACAACTTAATCCTGCAATATTCTTGAATGAAAAAAAAAAATTCATTTCAGTACAGCAAAAGTTTGATAAAAACAGAACAGTAAAATAATGTGAATGCATAACATAATTAAAAATGGATGTGATAATATTAGGAAAAAGAGAAAGGTTGCATTTGTTAAAAAAAAAAAAAAGAAAAAAAAATGGGATGAGAAAGAGCGCAACTTTTATCATTCTAACATGGAACTGAAAACCTGAATCTTATATTCTTTGGCAAGAGAAACTGAAAACTTGGATCTTACGTACGTCAGCAAGACACGTTGAGTGCTGATTTGGAGAGAGGAAGTCAATGTCTCGCTGAGTGACCAGACCAACAAGCTTCTCTCCCATGTGTCCGTTTACTGTAACAGGAATGCCAGAAAAGCCGTACTGTTTCTTAGCAGCTATAACATCACCTACTGTGTGCTTTGGAGACATGACAATGGGGTCCAAGATGAAGCCTTGCTCATATTTCTAGTAAATTTAAAGTAAAAATATCAGACAAAATGAACCCAATGAACTTTTCTTTTTATAAAAATCATTCACAAAGATCACTACAACTAAGCATATGCTTCTAATAAAAGCAACGTTTAAACGTGAACATAACTATCCATTTTTCAAAGAAGAGTGCACAATGCTTGTTACATGCTAATGAACAATTTTACTAACAAAAACATTAAACATAAAGATTTCAACAAGACACATAAAAATGTAGGCTGAAAAGGATCTCTTTAAACTATAGTCATCAGTAACTTCACATCCACTGTTGCAGTTTACTTCTAATTTTTTCCAGTCACTAAAATGTTTAGTCATTCTATATCTACTGTAGATTTTACTAAGTACCTACTTTGACTTTGCGGACTTCATTTGCCTGGAATTCTGGCTTACAATTATGGTGTATGACACCCACTCCACCACACAGCTGTAAGATGTAACAAAATAAAAAGCATGAAAACATAAGACTCATGATGAGGCAGTTGAATACCTACAGCAGTGGTTCTCAAACTTTCTCAGGGTGATGACCCATATTCCTAGCATTCCTGAAAACTTTTTTTTTTGCGCTTGGTTCCCATTCCCCCAAATTCCACTCTGTCATTCCAATCATCTGTAAGTGATTGCCCAGTCTGGAAGCTACTGATCACATTATATACAGGGTAATAAAGTTTATTACATTAGCATAAATCAGAGGTTTTCAAACTACAAGGGTGAGCCAAAAAAAATAACCTCAATTTTTTTTTAAAAAATTCAAACAAAATCTACAAATATGATTGAAAACTCCATATCACTTTTCAATGTAGTCTCCACCACATTCAATGCAGGTCTGCCACAGTTCCACTTATACCTGGATTCCTCAAGAGAAAAAAATATTCTGAATGACCCTGTAGCCAACTATGATTGGCCTCTTTAATGTACTCATTCTCGCTGAACTACTTCCCACCTAGCACCTCCCTGATGGGTTCAAACACATGATAATCACATGGTGTGAGTTCAGATTAATATTCAGATGTGGAAGACATTCCAAACATAAGATTTTTAATTTGTTGAACTTCTGTACATGTTGTGTGGTGTATTATTTGCACACATAATATATGTAGCAATATAGGTTACAGGATTTTGGCACCAATACCTCAGATGGTGTATTCTATGCGCATATGTGGCAACATTCATCACAGAATTCAGCACTAATGACTCAGGTGGTGTATTATTTATTCTGATTCTTCTTGGAGAATGAAGAAATTCATTAATTTGGGAAAATGTAAATGCTTTGAGCACATACTTTCTAATCTCATCACTTTTGAGGGGGTTACAGTTTATTACTTACATAAAGACTAAGTTCATAAAAAAGCTATTTTGCAACATAGCAGTCCACCTTGCTCTTGTGTGTCAAATAAACAAAGAGACTATAAAAGCTGTCTCAAGAAGATGAATGCCAGCACTATGTCGTCAATCTTTACTCTGTGGAATATCTTTTCTATGCCTTATTCTAAAATCCCTGTCATTATCAGCCACAGAAATAAAAGTTGTGTTTATGTTGGAAAGTTCTGTTTCTTTGCAACTCTCTTCAAATTCTGGTTTATAAGCAACCTGATAAATTTGTTCTTATAGAATAAATATTTCAAACAATAAACTTACCGCCATGCCAATGGCCATCTGTGATTCTGTAACCGTGTCCATTGGTGATGACACAAGTGGAGCTTTGAGACTGATATTTTTAGTCAGGGCTGACGTTAGGTCCTAGATAAAATATGATTAAATGTTCTAATCTCATAGTTCAGTAAATGTTTTCTCTTTTTACAATCTTATACTCTATAAATGTTTTCTCTTTTTACAACATACTATTCTCATAGTCTGTGAAAAAAAACTATAAATGGTAAAAAATAAAGTTTAATCATAAATACATCAAAGTTATAAGCACAAAAACCAAGCTAACATTATTCAATTCAAATGTAATATCCACCCTTATGCATGCGAAAGCTGGAAAACAACTAAAACAATAAACAACAAATTGGACTCTCTTGAAAACAATGCCTAAGAAAAATATTCAGTATAAAATGGAACGAATTCAAACAACACAGAGATAAGGCAGATGAGTGAACAACAATCTGTCTCATGGGCAATCAGAAAAAGGACATGGACATATGTTGGTCACGTGATGAGAAGAAACAATCAATGAATCCCAAAACAATCTATCAAGTGGAACACAACAGGCCAAAGAAAAAGAGGTTGACCACGTGAAACTCTAAAGAGGACACTGTTAAGAGAGGCCAAATTAGTAGGCATAAAATCCCTTGATGAGGTTGCAAAACTCGCTGAAAAAAGGAAAACTTTGTGAACTACCATGTAACCCCTATGTGACGTTTAACAGCACGGGAAGGATGTAAGATAAATGCACCAAAACAAAAGATCTGAGAGCAAAAAAATGATCGTAAATGATATAAAGCAATCTCATGATAACATTCTGAATCACTGGACAAATACTGTTTTATGACAAATCCGCTTGAAATATCACACTTAGTATCTGATTCCTCTTCTCGTGTGCTCTGACAGTCAATTTCTGCACTCACTTTTTGTTTAAAGCGATATATTCTCCAAAAGATGTCTTCCAGTATGAATTTGCACCTTCTGTGATATGAAATTGTTGTGCACTGATTTTCTCACTTACTGGACTTTTGGATTTTTCAGATAATATATTGTTCATATGGGTCATTAAACTTAGCAGTTCTGAAATCTGTATCATCATTTACCTCATACACTAGTTTAAAATTTAAATCTAAAACAAAAAAAAAAAAAAAAAAGAAAACCAGATAGATGGAGTTTACGTTTTATTTTTTAAATTATAATTTAAGCCATTTTAAATGTTTCATTGCGTGTAGGTGTGTTTGAGAGGGAGAAACAAAGAAAGGATGAGGAAATGAGAATGAATTCAAAGCCCTTCCATTCAAGATAAAATTTCAGAATGAATAATGATGAAAGCAGAAATGGCAATAAAACCACAACCATTCCTCCCCATCATACGCACCACAACCAGCAGCATTTTGAGGCCACATTAACAAATGAATCACACACATAAAGATAATATACACACATCCAGAAACTAATATACAAAAACACCTGTTGTCTGTTTTATATACAGTATGTTCATAACCATGTAACTGTGAAATAAACAGAAACAAATATTCCTGAACAAACTATATGAACACAGCGCACACTGTCTGAAGTAATCTTGTATTTAATCATTCACTTGTTTGTTACTACTCACCACATCTTTGGCAGCAAAATCTATAAATCCTGGCAGAATCAGGAAGTCGCTGTTTGACACAGATATTAAAAAAAAAAACTATGTTAACAAGCACTTAATTTATTTATTTACTTAATACTTCAATAAAAGCAAACTGGAACACCCACTGCATTCAGACAAAAGTAGACTATGAGAAATCAATGAACTTGAATTTTGTAAAATAACACCCTCCTTTCCTCCATCAACCTAGTGGGGGGAAACTATGCAAGAAGTCATCAACACCTGTATACACCTGAGAGATGTGGCACTAAAAGTGGGCTTGGGCATTAATCAAAATAAGACAGAGTATATGAAGATATCAAGAGACCAGAGGCAGAATGATCCTGATTATAGAAATGTTGGAGAGATGATTATTAGGAAAGCAGAAACAGCCATATATACATACATACATATATACACGAACAGATATGAATTTTAAAACATCATACAATGAAATCATGTTGAAATTACAGAGATCACCACTTACATACATTATGACATGACTTGTTTTTAAATTTTGCATTTAATCACAAGTTTATAATGTGACATTCATGGTGAAGATCACTCCTACTGTTTGTGATATATGAGGTGATGATTACTCTTATTGCGCGTGATATAAAAGGTGAGCATAACTTACTGTATGTATATATGAGATAATGATCACTCTTACTGCGTGTGATATATAAAGCAAAAATCACTCTTATTAGCACCCACACATTAAGCAGCAAACAATTATTCCAGCCACAAGTGACAGAATAGAAAGCATATGAGTGGTCACCAACTGAAGACATATAACACTAGCAAACGGCTGCCATGAGAAGCTGACTGGGCTTAGTAACAAATCCTGTTCACTTTTATATACTGGCCACTATTTGTCCTTACAGGAAAAGAGTACTGATTCCTGAAGATCTGGGCACTGGCCAGGTTAGCTAGACTGGATGTTGGCCAGGTTGGCTAGACTGGATGTTGGCCAGGTTAGCTAGACTGGATGTTGGCCAGGTTAGCTAGACTGGATGTTGGCCAGGTTAGCTAGACTGGATGTTGGCCAGGTTAGCTAGACTGGATGTTGGCCAAGTTAGCTAGACTGAATTTTGGCCAAGTTAGCTAGACTGGATGTTGGCCAGGTTAGCTAGACTGGATGTTGGCCAAGTTAGCTAGACTGGATGTTGGCCAGGTTAGCCAGACTGGATATTGGTCTGGTTAGCTAGACTGGATGTATCATAAATATTTGCCGGTAAAGACGCTGTCTGATTTGGCAGTCATTTTGGCAGCCATATCTGGCATCTTAGTGTTAGAGTTGTTGAACCACAAATGACCAAGACCCTGTCCCACCTCTCCATTTATACATGCAGTAATAGGTCTAGCCTGGTTAACGAGGCAGGGACTGCCACTGTCCCCTTGGCAGCGGAGCCTGCTAAAGAAGTACTGCAGACCCCCAGGTTTTTAGTTCCATTCAGGGACTGACAAAACAGCCTCTGTAACCTGTTTCCAGTTCAACACAATGCTGTGCCCCAACAACTTCTCCACACTGACCGTAACGAACATCAAGTCTGCAGCTCCAGAGAGACAGAAGATCACAAATACCTTGCTGGCTGTTTGATCACTGAACAACGCATAGAAATGCTCATAAAATGGTTGCATGTGAACAATGAAACTGTTCTAGACATAAACAGCTCAGAAACTGAGTGCTGGATAATAAAGTTTCAAGTGGATGCTGAATAATGATGACAGTTATGTTTCTCTACTCCCTGCCCTAGTCTTGTCTCCTTCCTCATATACCTTTCAACGTTGAGGGAACAGATGTCTTGACAGGGCCTGGCAATTTGCTTCATATAATGGGATATTTAAGGTTTCTGTGATTTTCTTCCTCCATCTCTTCTTCTGTTACTTACAGAGCTTAGTGTGAATGTTTTTTGTGGTATTCTGTCTCGTGGTAGTCGTGTAACATGGTTAAACCACATAATTTGTTTTTAGGTGTAGTGTGTCACTTCTAATTTGGTCTCTTCTTGTCACATTTAGTATTCTTAAACACCTCATTTCTGTCATGTTTTATTTCTTTTTTTGTTTTTGACTGTTAGTGTCCATGTCTGACAGTAATAGCACAGAGTTGGGAGGAAAAACTGTGTTGTATCTGGTCAAGTGTTCTTTTTTGTTTCAACTGTGATTTATTTGTTTTTCAGTAAAGGTCAGTCAGTCATTTGTATGTCCCTTTCGGAACTTTGCCTCCCTAACAGCTCTCCTGTAGGCCTCTTGGTTGTAAGCAAGATGGCCTGCTGCTGATGCATCCATTTACAGATTATCAATGATGACTTGCAGCCATCTTCGCCTTGGTCTTCCTCTCTTTTTCCCATTATGTACCCTTCCAAGATGGTCTTCTCTAAATTATCATGATGTTTAATGTGTCAAAAATATTTAATCATTTGTCAAATGACCTGATTTGCTTCATTGCATCTGTTCTCAATCTCAGCATCAATTTCCCCTAAGGATGATATTGTGTTACCTGGATATTTTCCTAAGGAAAATACCTGGTATAAAGTGAAATGAATTCAAGAACAACACAGAGATCAGACAGATGAGCAAACAACAATCTGTCTCATGGTTGATCAGAAAAAGAAGATGGACATATGTAGGCCATGTGATGGAAAGAAACAATCAGAGAATCCCCAAACAAGCTATCAAATGGAACACAAAAGGCTGAAGAAAAAGAGGTCGACCACATGAAACTCTAAAGAGGACACTGTTAAGAGAGGCCAATTCAGTGGGCATAACATCCCTTGATGAGATTAAAAAACTCGCCGAAGACAGGACATCTTGGCGAACTACCATGTGATGTTTAATGGCATGGGAAGGATGTAAGATATAAGATATTTGAAATGTTTGTCTCAAGGGTTCCCATGTGTATACTCAAAAATGATGACAGCAATTCCTCTATCTCCCTTCTCTGTAAATACTCAATGATGATGACAGCAATTCCTCTATCTCCTTCCTCTGTAAATACTCAATGATGATGACAGCAATTCCTCTCTCTCTCTCCCCTGTAACTAATCAATGATGATGACAGCAATTCCTCTATCTCCCTCACCTGTAACTACTCAATGACGATCCCACTAATCCCCTCCAACTTACACTCAGTTTATGGTCAAAATGTAAAGCAATTAAAAATTTTAAAAAAAAAAAAAGGATCATGTGTGCATGATAAACAAAAACTGAAATAAAATCATCATACTTTTTAATGTGATAGGAAACGTTTATATGTGATGGATATGTCTGATATGTGATAGGCAGATGTGCACTAGAAGATCACAGTGATGACTGACAAAAATATGAGGGAAAAAAAATGTGTAGAAGGTGTGTAAGAGAATTTTTAAAAATATCACAATCATATGTGGGTGATCAGAAATTTCAAGACGGCACAAACTCGAACTGTGATAGATGCACTATAAATCATTAAAAAAAAAACTTTACCATATCTGTCTACTCAAATGGCCCCCTATGAAGGATGATAAAATTAATTTAGTCGTGTTGAACTCTCGAGCAGTTTGTATTTATGGCTTATCTTTTATGCATGAGGTCATAATATCAAAAATAAATGTACATGTATAAATTAGAGTAAAACAGTAAGCCTATCTTAAAAGGAAAAGTTTAAAAATATTTACTCCAAAGGTGAACTTTAATACTGGTGTGCTGAAGAAGTTTCTGTGAGAGAGAAGTTTAACAATATACACAAAAAAGGAGAAATTTAAAAATCATATTCAAGGGATAAGTTTAATTATCACATGTGACATGTTTAATGTTGATAGTCTGTAAGGAAGTTTAGCAATCACACCCTAAGAGAGAAGATTAATGACAACGTTGAACTGCACTGTGAGGGAGATGTTTAATAACAATGAGGGAGAAGTTTAACAATCACACCCTTAGAGAGAAGATTAATGACAACGCTGAACTGCACTGTGAGGGGGATGTTTAATAACATTGAGGGAGAAGTTTAACAATCACACCTTAGAGAGAAGATTAATGACAACGTTGAACTGCACTGTGAGGGAGATGTTTAATAACACTGAGGGAGAAGTTTAACAATCACAGGGTGGGGGAGAAATTTAATAACACTTACTTATACGTGAGACCATCTCCAGAACCAAATAACTGAGCCCCTGTCATCCCATCTTCAGGAATATAACCAGTTCCTCCAGTGATTAGATAGTCTGCCATGCTGAGGAGACAAGTACAACATAATGTTACTGCTGGACTTCCCAGTAGCTATGAACATGATAGGATCTTGTATCTAATGCTCTGGAGAAGATCTAACACAGGAATTATGTCAGACAGGAAGTGAGTCACTGTGCTTCATTTCCATAACCAGATCTAACCTAGTTTGTTTATATTATGTTTCTTGTTTTAAATAAAACAAAAAAGTGAGCCAAAGATACTGTCCAGTTTGACAGTCAGCAACCCACAGCTAACATACTGGCTTCAGGATTGTGAACCGTAACTAAGACCCCGTCTGACCTTTTTCATTGGTACCCTCAGTAACAGGCCTAGCCTGGCTAACAGGGCAGGTTGTCATGGTCCCCATGGTGGTGGCATCTGCCAAAAGAAGAACTGCACACACCCCCTGCTCTTTCAGCTGCACTCTAGGTCTGAGCTGCCATGGCCCGCTCCCAAGCTGACAGAGTGCTGTGTCTCAACATCACCACTGCATCAGTTACAAAGAACACAAGCTCACATTTCCAGGGAGACCGAGTAAGGAGGAGGAGTAGGAGAAGGAGAAAGAGAAGAATAAGGAAGATAAGAAGAAGAAAGAGGATGAAGAAGAGAGCTAAATGACAGTGGACAGTCAGAGTTTTCTATCATGTGATGTAAATATAAAACCTAGTCAAGAGTTCAATTGCTCTGTTTTTTTTTTAATGTAAAAATCTGCATGATCCAACACTGATCTGGTATGTACAGAAACAGCAAGTATATTTTATATTATGAACATAAATATGTGCAAAATCATTGCAGTAAAGATATCATTGTTTTAAAATAAAAGGACTGGGCAACCTTTATACAGTAACAAAACAAAAACAAGAAGATCCATGTTTAAAAAAAAAAAGGGATAGGGCAAACCTTTATACAGTAACACAACAAAAACAAGAAGATCCATGTTTAAAAAAAAAAAGGGATAGGGCAAACCTTTATACAGTAACACAACAAAAACAAGAGGATCCATGTTTTAAAAAAAAAAAGAGATAGGGCAAACCTGTATCCAGTAACAAAACAAAAATAACAAGATGATCTTTGGTTTAAAAAAAAGAGGACTGTGTAAATCTTTATCCAGCATGATCCAAGCTACAAGTGGAACAAGAGAGGCAATTTTTTGCATAGACATTCAAATTATAACGGATACTGGGAACAGGAACCATCAGTAAGATAGGGCACAGTGACATCAACAAACATACTCAATAAAGAGGGGAGCGAGACAACGATGTGCTCTGTCCACATGTCTATTCAGCCTGTACACAAAGAACATCTTCAAACACTCAGATGAACTACTGGGACTGAACACAGATGGGAGAAATGTCAACAATTTAAGATATGCAGATGACACAGTCCTTCTAGTAGAGAATCCACAGAACCTACAGAAATTAACAGATATGATACATGACACAAGCCAAGAATGGGGACCTGAGATCAATATCAAGAAGACCAAAGTAATGGTGCTCAGCAGGAAATATCAAAAGCCACAGATGGATATAGCCATAAACAAAGAGAGACTGGAACAAGTGACAGACTACCGCTACCTAGGACATACATTAACTGAAGATGGGAGATGAAGATAAAGAAAAGAATAGGAATGCCAAAACATACATTCAACACCTTGAAGACAGTTCTGTTATCCAGAAATCTGCCCATAAATACAAAATTTAGATTTGTAAAATGTTATATCTACTTTGTTTACTGTAAGGAGCAGAAACCTGGGCTCTAAGAAGCAAAAAGATGGAAAGAAAGATTAATGCAGCAGAAATGTGGTTCTACAGAAAACTGGGTCATATAACATGGAAAGAACAACTGCACAAGTTTTATAACAGCTCCAAGTGCAATGTGAACTCAAAGAAATAAAGATGAAGAAAACTAAATATTTTGGCCATATCAAAAGACATAACAACATACTGAAGACCATACTAGAAGGAAAGGTGGAAGGAAAAAGAGCAAGAGGAAGACACAGATGTAGATGGGAAGATAACATACGAGAATGGACAAGGATACAGCCTTGGTGAGTGCATCATCAAGGTGAAGCCGCAAGGGAACTGGAGATTCATTACTCAATGCCAACATTCGTTCTGAAGAAGGCACATGATGATGATCCATGGTTTTAAACAAAAATAGAGAACCTTTATCCAGTAACACCTCAACTAACCCTTAAACTGTCATGAGCAAGAAGAAAGCTGGAAACTGAAGCCAAACATAAGAAACTTACAATTTGTTTACCCCATCTTTATTACTGTAGACATTTTTGTTACTCACACAGGACACATGGCGCAAATGAGACAGAAAATGGCATTGTAAACATGTCTTGTTTTTGATGTACTCATTTATGTCAATGAAATCTTGTTAATTAAATCTGTCATAGAAAAACAGTTAGTAAAATGATGTTTAACAACTGCCACAAACATCTGTTTTACAACTGTCCCTACAGCAACAACAACAACAAATAATGATTATTTACTCATATTATTTTTGGAACTTCCATGTTAAATGTTGTCTGCTTTTTGTTCAACCTCATAATGCTTATTTCTTGTGATTTTGACATTTCACAAGAACAAATATGCCAAGTTTTGTTCAAGTCTAACAAGTACTCAATCAGTGTCGGTTCATGAACCCTGCACTAACAGAAATGTAAACTTGTGTACTAAGTTTAGGGGGAAGAGGAGAGAACAGGGAGGGAGAAATCACATTTGTTTGCTTGTCTCTGAAATATTAAAAAAATAGAAAACATGACGAATTACCCACCCCACCCCCACACCATGTGGCAGCGTGGTTTACGAAATAAACACTACAGATTTAACTATTACAAAATCAGTGTAACATAATATTGTAATTTTTTTGTATTCGTTGTTGAGCCACGGATATTAATAATTAGTTGTATAGATGTGGAAGACACTCACGTTCGTTCCTTATTTGAAAGACAGGAAAGACACGTTTAGTTAGTTTATCGTGGTAGAAACTGGAGCTTCCTTACTTCGCCTGAAGCATGGGACGTTATTCACACATTTTAAAAAATCAGAATCGGGACTTATGTCCCTTGTGAAAAAAAAATAGCTTTTTTCTGCTACGGATTTCAATGCATGGAGTGAGACTTGGATCTGATCATAAGTTTTTTTTCCCTGATGGTAATAGCAACTGTAGTCAAACTAGTTCTTTGTCTTTCGACATATACAGTAGACTTATATAATAATGGCATCATTATGAATGGGGTTATATTTCAATCTTGTAAATTTCACAATATTTCACTGAAGAAGAAGGCTGGCTAGTAAAGAGGATTAAACAGAAAACACTTAAATATTTTGACACATTAAACATCATGATAATCTAGAGAAGACCGTCTTGGAAGGGTACATAATGGGAAAAAAGAAAGAGAGGAAGACCAAGGCGAAGACATCGTTGATAATCTGCAGGTGGATGTATCAGCAGCAGGACGTCTTGCTTACAACTGAGAGGCCTACAGGAGAGCTGTTAAGGAGGCAAAGTTCCACAAGGGACATGCAAATGACTGAGTGACTGAGATTTCACATACCATTATCTTCTTCTTCTTCTCCTTCTTCTTTTTCTTTTCTTCTTCGCCATTAAGGCTCATTGCTGCAGATAAATTTCGCATATATTCCTCTCTATTCCTAATCTTCTCTCTTCAGTTGGTGACACCAATTTCTTTTATATCCTCTTCTATGTTGCCTTTCCATCTCTGTCATGGTCTACCCTTTCGTCTTATTTCCTTCATCTCTTGTGCATGCATCAGTTTGGTTTGTCTGTTCTCTTCCATTCTTTTTCGCTCCATTCCATTTGATGATACATAAGAAAATTGTGCCTTTTGAAGTATGTTCATTTTTGGAAAAAAAACAAACAACACATTTTTGAAAATGACAGATTCAAAGCTTATTCTTTCCTTATTAATAACACTACATGTTGGAGAACTATCACTTACCTTCTGTGCGTGAAAGCCATTCACTTAACTTCCTAGAATCTTAAAAACCTCCGAAATATAAATCTGGGAACAAAGATCAACATCGATACTTCTAACGCCCAGAAGATAAATCTGGGAATAATTATCAGCATCGATACTTCAAACGTACGGAACCAGGTCTGGCCCTAGGAATATTAACTTCCTATGTAACAGCAAACCTTGCCGGCCTCACTCAGTTCTCAAAATAACATTTAATATTTTAAACCCGATTACATTATTTTAAAACCGATTATATCAAATAAGCTTTAACATGTTCAAACATTTATTTTAAATAGCATTAGCAACATTTGTAATGAATGGACAAAACTGTCATAAGGTAAACTATAAATTTATTATCATTATTATTGTCATCATCTTTTTACATTATTACATTATATTATTATTATATAATATATGTTATATTATTATATCGCATTATATATTACATTATTATTGTCATCATCATGGACAGTCTGACGGGATGGTGTGAAAGGAGATCACCAACTGAGCTGACGGCCTGCATGAAGGATCGTGTACTGTGGAGAAGCATAATAGCCAACGCCAGTCAGCACGGCACGTGATGGTGATGATTGTCATCATCTTCATCGTCCTCATCATCGCTATCATGATAAAGATGAGAATTGCTCTTGCAGTTTTAATCATTTTTCTCCAGATTTGACTTTAAAATGTCAGCTATTTTTAAAATTCTGGCTGTCTCAAGTTTGTAAAAATGAGAGAGTAAACGTTACTAGAGAAATACCTTTGACGTTAGCATAAACGCTGAATAAAACTCAAAGGACTATAAAAGAAGAGACCTTTGCATCCACTTGTTCATCGCTTAGTTTCCTTTTTTTTCTTTTAAGATAGCAATGAAATCGATTTATGGCTATATGTACTATATTTTAACATCGTTCACTTTATTCTTTGAAAGATGCTGTGGACAAACTGTTACTACTTTAACATAATGTACCGAAACCAGAGGCTTTTAGCTTTTAGTTAAAAGAGCCATTTTAACGTAAAGGATTGAGAATATAGGTTAGATCTAATTTTAAAAAAACTGAACAGAGTTCACAACATGATAAGAATAACTGCTCATTTTTCTGCTATAATTATTAGGCCATTCGAGAGGTGATTGATAAGTTCTCGGCATAAGGTACAAATACTTGAAATACAGTTCATATTAGGTGCATTTGTAGATCAGGTCAATGTAAGATTAAAAAGCAAGTTTCAAGAAATTAACTACAATCAATTTTTTTTACAGGCTACTGAAGTGATAAGGGGTGGCAGAAATTGAGAAAATTGATACAATTTCTCATCTAGCAGTCATTCGCTACCTCTGCATCAAGGGGTTATCATCGAAGGAGATCCATGAGGATATGGTAGAGACTCTAGGGGAGAGTGCGCCCTCTTACAGCACAGTGAAGAAATGGGCAGCTCAATTCAAACATGGAAGGGAGAGTCTGGAAGATGATCCCGTCTAGGAAGACCAAGAACTGTAACCACCGATGAAACCACCGGCAGAATCCATGACATAATAATGGAGGATCGACGACTAACTGAGCGGTACATTGCTACTGAGTTGGGGATCTCCCAGGAACTTGTTCATGCCATTATTCACAATGATCTCAAATGACAAAGGTCTCTGTTCGATGGGTCCCGAAACTTCTTGGAGCTGATCACAAATGACAGCGTCTCAACATGTCAAGAGACAATCTTGGCCATTTTCTGCAGATCCTGAAAAGTTTCTTCAGCAATTTGTGACTATGGATGAGACTTGGGTTCATCATTTTCAACCAGAAACCAAATAACAGTTAAAGCAGTGGAAACATCATGGATCCCCCACCTCCAAAGAAAGCAAGGGTGGTTCTGTCTGCAGACAAAGTGATAGGTTCCATCTTTTGGGATTCAGAAGCTGTGCTATTGGTAGACTATCTTCAGAAGGGCAGAACGATCACCGGGGCCTATTACAACGCTAATCTTGTGAAGCAACTGCCAGTCAAATTGAAGGAAAATCGTCGAGGGAAATTAACTAAAGGAGTCATCTTCCAACAAGACAATGCACCAGTTCACAAGTAGGCGGTGGTAATGGCTGTCATTCATGAATGCAGCTTCCAGCTTCTTGAACATCCTCCTTATTCCCCATATTTGGTCCCTTCGGACTATTATCTGTTTACCAAACTCAAAAAGGAGCTCAGTGGTCTCAAATTTGCTTCAGATGATAATGTCATTCACGCTGTAGACCACTTTCTACTGGCACAAGATGCAGACTTTTACAAAGAAGGGATCAATATGCTCCAGGATCGCTGGACTAAGTGCATAAACTTGCAAGGGGACTACGTTGAGAAATAACCCCAAAAAAGCTGTCCACAAATAATCTGTTGTACCCTATGCCGAGAACTTATCAATCACCCTTCCATCAGATTTTGTTTATTAATTTAAATATCTTTATGATTGTTGTTATTTCAATTGTGTAAGTACTATCGCTATAGGTCACTAACATTGAAATAAATTTTGTGATTCAGAACATGTTTTAGCAATTGAAATATTTGGATACATTATACATTCAATGTAATTCCATCACGAACACAAAACACATACATAAAAGTGCTATATATGAGCAAGTCGGTGAATAAAGTATATGTCAGATCCTTCTCTGAAAAACCCGGTTGAATACTGGCTCATAACCCACAGCCATGTTAAGACTCAAGATGAGTCAAGGTTACCGCAGAGTTAATTAAAACCCAGTTGACTTAGAAAACGTTGTGTTGCGCGAGGTTCCTCCCATAACATGCGGCTGGTTCGAGGTTATGATGTTGGAGTGACAAGGTAGTTGATGGCGGATCACTACACGCACAAAAAAAAAAAAACAAAAAACACCACGTGAATACACCAGACTAAGGGAGGTAAATGAGTTAATTACCATTGTGCCAATTGTCGCTCTTGTGATTTTCTTTTTTGGACTTCCGGGGTAGGGAAAGTTCGAGATGTTTCGAGAAGATAATCATGTGAGGAAAGAATCTAGTGTACGCTTGAACTATGGGGAAGACCATTTGAGTTGGGTCAGTCTACGCCTGGATGTGAAGTTGTGTGGATGGATTCGTGTTCCTGTCGAGAAAATGTGATGTCCTGACTTAGTTACTGGGATGTTCGGAACGTATGAATGGACTTGCCATGTGGTAGAACAACTTGCCTGCAGTCAACATTTCGTCACCATCGTCATTATCGTCAAGCCCATCTAATGAACGTCATGCCAGTTTGTCACGCTGGGCTGGCTTGGTCTCCCGTTTCTGTTTGTGCTAACGCAAAGGTTAGAAAGAATCTGGGAGTAAATCTGAGTCTGGAGACAGTGTGTAACTAATTCAGAACAACTCAGTACTCAGAACACTGCTACAGAGATAACATACAGTTCTGTATCAGTGACTAGAGTGGCTTCTATGGCATATAATGTCTGTCTTTCTGTTGCTCCGCGTTTCATGATACTTGTTACTGCATTCAATGTTGGGCGGGAGGGGTATCATAGCTGGGAGCGCTTGACCATTAAAAAAAAAAGAAGAAGAAGAATCTCACAATGTATGTTGGAAGTACTCATTGTTTAAATCTGCAGTTACTGACAACATGTCTTAGTCGAATAAGTGTTCTTACTAGTGTGTTAGTTAAAATTTGTGAAAAGTTACTGTAAAACGGTGCGCAAAACGTGTGCAGACTTGTGTCAAAAGATAATAATTTCATTGCTGAACATGTAACAGGCGCGCGCATACACACAAACACACACACGCTTTAGAAAAAGATGGTTTCAACAATATTAAATTTGAAATGATATGCTGGTATAGAACAATTTCCTCCTCTCCCCCCCCCCCCCCCTCCCGATTCTCCAATATCATGAGCCATAGCCTCAGTAAGAAAAGACGCTGAAAGGCTTCATTCTTGTCACTGCTTGCTACAATCAATAATCTAAGATATCATTTTAATCATCATGCCCATGTGTTTTTGACTTTTTGTAATTAGCCCCCAGAACTGTGAAATATTTTCAAGCTGCTATGTGAAATGGCACGTAATTAACAAGATTTTGCAGTCTAATTTATATGGATCTAATTGGAAACAACTTTCAAACATTTCTAGATGTTGCTTGTAATGTACATCAGTTTTATCACTTCTTTACCCCATACTGCAAAACTAAGCTATAGCGAAGAATATTAATTGCTTTTACACCTCTTTGAAGTCGGAATATGCGGAATAAATGATTAAATTAAAGATAATTTCTCAGAACTGAGTCACAGGGAACTTTCTGACATTTCTCACCCGATATGTTTACGTGTTCAGTCACAAACGTTGGTAGTGCTTTGTACATTGTTTAACACAAACATTGGTAATGCTTTGTACGTTGTTTAACTTTAAAGAAAAAAAGAAACACATTTTCATTCTTTTGTAACACACAGTAATTAATGTATGAGAATATAACTACGCACGGAACCATTGCAGTAAAGCTGTATGCATGCATGAAACTCTCTACTGTAGAGAGCGGAACAACAACACAACTGCTTCAGATCATCAGAGGATGTACCCCCCCTTTCAGACAAGTGTTTCGGCCCTATTAAACGCCTGACACTCTAAGGTGGGTGGGGACCTCTGGGTCATGACTCCCAGAGGTCTTGTGAGTTATTGCTTTTCATCCCGGAATTGAGTTGGCACTGCACTTTGAAGTGGGTCTTTAGCGATTTAGCTACGGAGGATTGGTATTGGTTATGACAAACGAAACCATTTATGTGATACCAAAATCTATAAACTAGGAAAAGAAAGTAGGAACAGCTCTATTACTTAACGAGTATGCGGTTGTGACGTTTCAGCGTGAGCCTTAGTCATACAAACACACACAGGACGAAGAAATAGAGAGAGGAGATAAATTATAAACTCACACGAGTGCTATGTTAAAATAATAATAATAATAATGATAATAATATTAAATAAAATGAATAGAGCACGTAGCTCTAAATTGTAAGAAGCTAAGCTCATTGTATTTAATATTATTATTATTATTTTTTTTTTAACATAGCATTCATGTGAATTTACATTTTATCTCCTCTCTCTATTTTTTCGTCTTGTATGCTTGTATGATTAAGGCTCACGGCGAAACGTCACAACTGCATACACGTTAAGTAATAAAGCTGTTCCTACTTTCTTTCCCTAGTTTATAGATTTTCATTCTTTCTCCAGTGATTTTTACGAGTGACAAACAGGGGCGGCGCCAGGAATTTTACCTTCCCATTCAGCAGCGTACCTTGCCGTCCCACCCAGTTCTCAAATTAACACTTCAAATTTTAAAACTGATCATGTTAAGTAAGTTTCATATTGTCTACCTAGTAATTTTAACTAGCATAATAACAATTTATAAATTAATGACAAAAAATCACAGGATAAATTTATTATAAACTGAGAAACAATGAAAAGAAATGAATTTAGGTACATCATCATAATGACCATCACATGTAGAACGAAAAGCTTTTAAACCACAAAGAATAGTTTGTGTGTGTTTTAGTTTTTAGCACACCTTTTCGGGTTATTTACATTTTTATTTTTTGGAAGTAAATATTTAGCTTTTAAAAATTCTCCTTGTTTTCATATTCACAAAGTCAAAGAGGTCGGTGTAGTCCAATTTTTATTTTTTTTTTTTTTACTGATTTCATGCTGAACTGAATTCATGGCAAGTCGTTCCAGTCGAGTTTCGGTCACTGTTGAGCGTAAATAGCAACATTCTTTTCGTGTAGAACATAGTGACAATATAGATTAGGGTTGCCTGATTCTTTAAATGAGAAATCGAGACATTCTTCTTGGAGTGAAAGAAAGAAAAGCTATTCGAGTGTCATCAGTAATAAAGAATAGATGGCATGTCCTAAGATCTAAGAACTTTTGTTTTCAAGTAGCATATCCAATGAAAGTTACACCATACTAATGATATCGTTTAGCTCAGAAGAGCAGAAAATATTAGTATTCCATGCATGTATAATACCCAGATTTAACGTTTTATACTTTGCATGCATTTTAAAATTAAAATGGTTCAAAATTAACTCATGTGATGTAGAACTTTTTTTAACATGAGAAGAAATTTATTTTACTTTCGGATATTTACCTTTAAGATCCTGCATTATCCTGGCGTTCTGCGCCTTGCTCCTGGTATTTATCCGACTTCAAAGTTCTGGAAACAAGATTTTGTCGATGACTGACATAATCACGGAATTCTGAGCAGCTCACTCGATAATTAAAAACACGTTTAATTATTACTTCAGCGACTTCGTTCCTTTGCCTGTTGTACATTCATGAGGGAAAATATTCTTTCTCCAGGTATTATGTCCAGGAACTCTAAAGATAAATCAATACAGTTTTAGCAACTCAGAGTACTGCTCCAAAGATTCGGATTGTAAAATGAAATACGAGGTCTGTTCAAAAAGTATCCAAAGTTAATTTTTTTCTTTTTCCCGCGGAAACAAATCAAGCACGGGAGGTGCTCTCCGGCGGAAAGGGTATAGGGGGGCATTCATGAGCATGCGCGAATTTTTTAAGCCTGCAAAGTACATCAGTCACTGACAGTCAGCTTGTGAGTGACTGAGTGTAGTGAACGCCCGTTGGATTTTCATTTTGCCACGAACTGACGAAATGACTTGAGCAGCAGCATTGCATTTAGTTCACTCTTCAATTTTGTGAACACACTGTTCGTATCAGTTCGTCGTGCTTCACCAAAATTCATATCTGCAATGTCGCCACAGCAAGCAATGCAACATTTATCATTATTGTTCTCTTCTAAGGCATTAACACAGTAACTGTTTGTTTCAGAAACATTTTCACTTTTTAACGAACCCAGTTGAAGAACTTTTATAACCAAACTATTTTTAGGACTAAAGTACTGAACAGTCAATGGGGAAAGTTTCAAAACATCATTACTAGCATGTGTCGCAATACCAAAATAATGAGTATTGGCTAAATAACACATGTTCGGTAGTGTCAGGAGCTAGAATGGATTATACTAGTGTTGTTGCCTTAGTTTTTCCCAAATGCCGGACATTTTACTGTTTTGAAATCATTTAAAAAAATTAGAGCAGAACTTGGTAGTGCTTCTTCTTCAACGTTCGAGGAAGGTTGATCATGAAGTCTGCAGCTCTGTCGCCATGACGAAGTTCGCCGTCTTCTCCGTGTTCGAGTGCGAGCTCCACTGCTTGTCTGTCAGTTCCTCACTTGGCCGTGCAATCCATTGCTTGTCTGTCAGCTCCTCACCTGGCAGTGCAATCCATTGCTTGTCTGTCAGTTCCTCGCCTGGCAGTGCAGTCCATTGCTTGTCTGTCAGTTCCTCGCCTGGCAGTGCAATCCATTGCTTGTCTGTCAGTTCCTCACCTGGCAGTGCAATCCATTGCTTGTCTGTCAGTTCCTCACCTGGCAGTGCAGTCCATTGCTTGTCTGTCAGTTCCTCACCTGGCAGTGCAGTCCATTGCTTGTCTGTCAGTTCCTCACCTGGCAGTGCAGTCCATTGCTTGTCTGTCAGTTCCTCACCTGGCAGTGCAGTCCACTGCTTGTCTGTCAGTTCCTCACCTGGCAGTGCAGTCCACTGCTTGTCTGTCAGTTCCTCACCTGGCAGTGCAGTCCATTGCTTGTCTGTCAGTTCCTCACCTGGCAGTGCAATCCATTGCTTGTCTGTCAGTTCCTCACCTGGCAGTGCAATCCATTGCTTGTCTGTCAGTTCCTCACCTGGCAGTGCAATCCATTGCTTGTCTGTCAGTTCCTCACCTGGCAGTGCAGTCCATTGCTTGTCTGTCAGTTCCTCACCTGGCAGTGCAGTCCACTGCTTGTCTGTCAGTTCCTCACCTGGCAGTGCAGTCCACTGCTTGTCTGTCAGTTCCTCACCTGGCAGTGCAGTCCATTGCTTGTCTGTCAGTTCCTCGCCTGGCAGTGCAATCCATTGCTTGTCTGTCAGTTCCTCACCTGGCAGTGCAGTCCACTGCTTGTCTGTCAGTTCCTCACCTGGCAGTGCAGCCCATTGAACAGAACGACATATGATATTTAATTGTGTGTAGCACATTGTAGGACATAGTATACAGTACTGACGCTAAGAAAAAGATACAATTTGTTAACTGTATAAAAAAAAATTCTCTGGGTGAGACATCGGCATCACTGACAACAACTTTTGAGAGAATGAGAACAAGCGATTAAAAAAAAAATCTCGGGTTCAATCAGTCTCTAATGTATGTTTTCTTTCATATCTGATCAATGGCCATGCATGCTTGCTGTTGGAAAATTCATGTCTGACACATTTCTAAGGATACATTTAACAATGAGCCAGCAGTGACTACTTATACAGCTACGTGCACCTGACTATTGATATCACTTTTATTGATATTAATAAATCTTGCAAACTGAGCTAAGTGCTATATATGACTTACATCCGGAGCATGGTGTGTAACTAATGAATTAATGTTGAATCCATTTCCCAAGATAATGTTTTGCGGACCTACCAACAAGTCAGGTTAAGTGAGGTTGATAATAAGTGAGGTTAATAATAAGTGAGGTTAATAATACGTGAAAATGTGTGTGCGTGTGTTTTTTAATAACTTATTTTCATAATTCTTCTTCTTCTTCAATTTTCCAAGCCATTAAGATTGCTGCAGATAAAGTTCGCCTCCATCATTTTCGTTTGTGTTTTCTTCCATTCTTTCTACATGGCCCAGCAGCGTAGTCTGTTCAGTTTCAAGACATTTATAGTTCGCTGGGAATTAAATAAGCTTTTCAGTTCAGTGTTCTTTCTAGCTCTCCCTTCTCCACTGTTGAAATCTTTTGTGGACACAACTATTCTTCTTATGATCTTGTTCTCAAAGATCTGCAAGTGTTATTCGCCTTTCTTTCCAATTTTTCTTTGTAGTTTTCATATTATTTATTTTTCCAGTTCACTCACTCCCCCACCCCGTCAACAAAAATTTGTCTCGTGCAAATGTAGAGTCGGTTCTGTCCGGAACATAAATCTAGGAATAAAGATCAGCATCGATATATCACGCGTACGATATACTTGTACAAACCTAGAAATGTCAACGATCTATGACGGTCTGTAAAATGATGCATAAATCATAAATATTTCCCAAGATCAGGACGGTATTTTAGTGCAGTAATAACTACTGAGAAAAGTGGGGCAGTTTACAAATTTAGCATTTAGTAGATTCTCGTTTAACGTGAATCTATATTTAGTCTTTATAGACTACTCAAAGGCATTTGTGTACAACACCAGAAACTTTGGGAATTAATGGAAAAAATGGGATTTCCAGCACATTTGACACAATTAACATCACTGCTGTATCTAGACCAACAAACAGCAGTAAGAATAAATGGTGAAACAACAACTTGGTTTGACATAAAACAAGGGGTCTATCAGGAGTGCATATTGTCGCCTTACTTATTTAACTTGTATACTGAAAATATAATGAGGAAATTTAGAGAAGATGTAGACAAAGAATATTACAATGTCATAACAATTGGAGGTTACGAAATACCAGAGATTAGATATACTGATGACACAGTATTACTGTCCACAACACAAACATGAATGGAAAAACTAATTTGTCAGACCGTAAGAATAGTGAGGAGCAAAACCTCTATCTTAATGCGAAGAAAACTAAACTGATGACAACTCACAAAACAAACAAGGCAGCTGATATATGTATCAATGAGGAAAAACTGGAAGAGTTGGAGAGTTTTGAATATCTTGGATCACAGCTAACTAATAATGGAGATACAATGAGGGAAATTAAAAGGAGGACATCTATCGCTCTTCAGAAAGTAAAACAACTAAAGAATCTGTGGAGAGGAACAGACAGAACTACAAAAATAATATTTTTAAGGGCATGCATCTTTCCCATCGCAACATATGCCTGTGAGACCTGGAGACTTAACAAAACAGCTGAGAAACACATAAATGCTTTTGAATGTAAATGCTACAGAAGAGTTCTTCAAATATCATAGAAACAAAAAAGAACAAATATATGCATACTACAAGAACTTAATATTGAAGAAGGCTGGCTAGTAAAGAGGATTAAACAGAGAAAACTTAAATATTTTGGACACATTAAACATCATGATAATCTAGAGAAAACCGTATTGGAAGGGTACATAATGGGAAAAATAAAGAGAGGAAGACCAAGGCGAAGATGGCTGCAAGACATCGTTGATGATCTGCAAATGGATGCATCAGCAGCAGGCCATCTTGCTCACAACCGAGAGGCCTACAGGAGTGCTGTTAAAAACTAAGCAACAACCCCACCCACCCCCCCCCCAAAAAAAGCAAAAAAAAAAAACTCGGTCTTGATTGAACTTGCAAGCTTTTGCTTGATGTCTACCCACTTAACCGCTGCACAAAAATGCACCAAACAGTTTTTAGTTCTTAAAGGAATAACAACCGACTGACGCAAGTTGCACCAAGTCAGATATTTTTTTTAAAAAGTGCGAATCTATACTCTGAAAATGCGATACTTCCGTGTTGATGAAAGAATAGCGTAATGAAGTTCAAGGTCGCTCTAGTGACGTGGTTGGTGCATTCGATTCTCGTGTCAAAGTAGGCGTATACAGGAAACTCGCTGCTGTAGAGAGCGGAACAACTCTTTCAGGTCATCAGAGGAAGTACCCCCCTCAGACAAGTGTTTCGGTCCTATTAAACTCCTGACATTCTAAGTCAGGATCTTCCAGTTGGCACTGCACTTCAAAGTGCATGTTGGCCATTCAGCAGAGGACCGTTATTAGATGTGACAAATGAAATTATTTACGTTCTCAATGCTTGCTTCGCATACGGTATAAATATATATGTGGTAAAGTCCGCCCGAAAAGGCCCCATTAGAACTGAGTACGTGGCCTCGATGAAGAAAAGGCGGCCAGACTTTTTGCTGATCACATCATACGGTTTTGTGTGGACAGGTCAAGGAACATGTATGTACTAAAACTATATCCCTAGATAGCTCATTAGCATGAAAGGACTACGTTAACGTCAGTGAAGTTCAAAGTGTTGAGAGTTGTTGTCATTCATAGTTATTTCCCGTTGATCATACGAGATTTGTGTACACGAAAAGATCATATGAACAAACAAAATTACACGAGAATATGTTAAAGGGTGTATTGAGCAATATCAAACACGATCCTGACGGAGTTTCTAGCAGAAAGAACGTTTATCAAACTATGACATTTGAGCGATAAATTATGAAGGAAAGAGAGAGAGAAAAAAACAGTGGTTGAAAGTATCATAGTTAAAAATTGCGAGTTTTCTTCGTAATGAAAATACTTGCCGTAGCTGGCGATATTTTTACTTGGAACTGTTGAAACTGCAATGGAAGTGTAGAAATATTTTCAAAATTATAATTGCCATACTAGAGCATATTGACCTCCATTCTCTCTCTTCCCCCCCCCCCCCCCCCCCCCCCCCAACCAACCATTGAAATAAATCTAGCAAACTGTTTTCCTGCCCTGAAGCGTGACAAGAAGATATCCATTCTTCATCAGTGTACCTTACACATTTACATAAATGAGGCTTGCTAAGGAATTGTTCATTTGTTTCTTGGAAGCCAATTTTTAAAACAAAGTGAATATATCTGTCGATATAAAGGTATGCTCAGCATTAATTTAAATGATGATATAGAAACTAAATCACGTAGTGGCGTTATGTCCATATATACGCACAGGAATAAACATATACACGCATAAAACACTACATAAAAATATGCTTACATACATTACTACAGAAATATTCGGTATGTGCACACGTTGCTACATAAAAATATACATACACGCATCACTACAAGTGTTTATACTAATATACATAAGTAATTTCATTTGCCACAACCAATACCAGTCCTCCGTAGCTAAATCGCTAAAGACGCACTTCAGAAAAAGTGCAGTGGCAACTGGAAGATCATGGGTTCAATCCCGGGACCGGAAAAAAAAGCAACAACTCACAAGACCTCTGGGAGTCATGGCCCAGAGGGGCCCACCCCCTTAGAGTGTCCAGGAGTTTAATAGGGCCGAAACACTTGTCTGAGGGGGGTACCTCTGATGATCTGAAGGAGTTGTATTGTTGTTCCGCTCTCTACAGTAGAGAGTTTCCTGTATATATATACGGTCCGACAATTGCGTAAAGAGACTGATCTTACTATGGCCAGGACAAAAATGCCATCTATGAAGCAAAGCGTGGAATCCAAGAGGCAACCTTCATCTATGACCTGGCAACTTGTCATCGCCGCCCGATAAGCAGACGACAAACAAGCCGCCATTTTGTTAACCTAGTTAGAGGTGCATTGTCATGTAATCAGCATGGAGCAAAAAGCTAACATTAAATAAATTCTTTTTAAAACTCGGGACAAGTGCCACTGAATAGTTGAATTGATGCGACAAGTTTATGGGATAATTGTTTATCTCGTGTACAGATATTCAGTGGGTATTCACGATTTAAAAATGGTGTGGAAACGATTACAAATGCAACCAGACATGGATGCCCAATTTCTGCTCGTAATGATAAAAGTCAGAGAACAGGTACAAGAAGATCGTTGTTTGACTGTGAGGATGATGGTAGATAAATGTGGTGTTAACAAATTTTAGTGGAAGATTTGGTCAAGAAAAAAGTTGCTTGCCGGTTTGTACCACATGCGTTGTCTGATGACCAAAAACATCAGCATGTTGAGTACGCAAAAGACATCATCAAAGCGTGTCGCAGAAATAAACATTTCTTAAATTTAGCTGTTGCAGAGGATGAAACATGGATTTTCCGCTATGATCCCACAGCTAAACGCCAAAGTGCTCAGTGGAAGTCATCATCATCACCAAAAGACAAAAAAATTCGTCTTCATAAGTCAAAAGTGAAGACATGTTGGTGTGCTTCTACGACAGTAAAGGAGCTATGCACAAAGAATTTATTCCAGAAGGACAGGCTTTCACTGCCAAAGTTTGTTTAAGTATTTTGAAACGCCTATTGAAAAAGATTCTCCGAGTCCGACGTGGCAGTTTTTTCCTTCTTCGTGATAATGCACCGGCTCACCGGACGGTAGTTGTACAGGAATTTTTCCCCCAAAACAAGTATGTGTTCTCCACCATCTATTCTATTCCCCAGATTTGTCTCCTTGCGATTATTTTCTATTCCCAAAATTAAAGACACGATTGAAAAAGAACGTTTCTTTGACGATCCTGGTGACACCCAAAGGGCCGTAACATCGAGTTTAAGGGCCATGCCAACAGAAGAACTGTAGAGGTCGTTCCAGTGTTTGTTAGATTGTGCCACTAGCTGTATCAATGTACAAAGGGCTTACTTGAATAAAATACAAGTTAGATCTTCAACTGTTTATTTTCTTTTTTTTTATGGAATTAGCCTCATATATATATATATATTATATATATATATATATATATATATATATATATATATATATATATGAACGTGTGTGTATGTATGTATGTATGTATTTTAGAGCATCACGTTGGAACGCCTGGAGAAATTTCAACCAAACTTGGCCCATATATGACTTGCAGTCTTGGAACTGCGCCGTGTGCATTAGATCATCCATATGACCCCTAAGGGGGCCTGGGTGGTTGTGGTGGGATCGAAACCGAACGATGCTAACAATACCCCCACTGAACGACGGGAAGTAACTCCCGTGATATTTATGCCTGCTGTGGATTGTCGGCCGTGACGGACAAAGGTCAGCGCACACAAATCGATGACGTTATATCTGCAGAGATGCCGAACCGTTGGCATTGATAACGAGAAACATGATACACGGAGCAGATTCTGATTCACGAAAGATACTCTACTGTTGTTCACCTCAGCGTCAATTTAGAAAATAGTCAAAGTGTTTATTTCATAACAGAGAGCGCTCATACAGTGGTTGATCAGCTACCAACCATATGGGGAGGGCCTAGGAGTGGGATGTGATCTTCTAGAAGGTTGTGGATATGACTGCGGTCTTGGGCTCATGATGTTCGAGAAACTTCCAGCACCCACTCGAATCTTAGATGGTCGTAAATAAGGTAAGCTAATTCAGCAAGTCTTCCAGTTTATCATCTTTCAGGGAATGTGATAATGTCACTGCGCTCTTTTAGTTGATGGTCTCTTTTTTGTTTTATTTATATTTGTAAAAATAAATTTTAACTTCGTTTCTCCTTATGTTTATATTAACTTTTATTGCATTCTATAGTAGACTTCATTGCTCTGTGACAGTGTGCCTCTTTCTTATTTCTTCAAATTAGCTTTTCAAACTAGAGAGAGAAAGAGAGAGTGCGATATATATATAGAGAGAGATGGAGGTGGAGATAGGGACAGAGAGGGAGAGAGATAGATTTGAGATCGACATGCTTCTCCCACGGACAGCTTTATGTTGCTTGTTCAAGGGAGAGAGAGAGGAAGAGAGAGAGTGAGAAAGAGAGAGAAAGAGAGATAGAGAAAGAGAGAGAGAGGGACAGAGAGAGAGGGAGAGAGATAGATTTGAAAACGCCATGTTTCTCCCACGGACAACTTTATGTTTCTTGCTCAAGGGAGAGAGAGAGAAGGTGAGAGAAGGAAAGAGAGAGAGAGGGAGAGAGAGGGAAAGAAAGAGAGGGAAAGAAAGAGAGGGAGAGAGATAGATTTCAGATCGCCATGTTTCTCCCACGGACAACTTTATGTTGCTTGCTCAAAGGTGGGTTCACCCAAAAATTTATTTATTCTTGCTCCTGGAGGTAAAACTAAAAATGTTGTTTTTCATCGAACCGTCTAGACTCTGTAGAACCATCTAGAAGGTTGTGTAAATGAATAGAACATTGTATAACCTTCTATAAGATAGTAGAACTAAATAGACTTCTGTAGAACTTTCTAGAAGGCTGTGGAAAGGAATATAACTTTCGTGATTGGGATAAATAAATACCCGGACAACGCCGGGTACTCAGCTAGAGTGTGTGTGTGTGGGGGGGGGGGGGGGGGGAGGAAAACTGGCGGAAAAACTTGGGGATGTAACAAAATGAATGGTAGTTTTTTTTTTTTTTGGGGGGGGGGGGGGAAGGGGGATATTTTTTAGGAGAATAATATTTAGGATTGTGGACTAGATGGTACTGTGTTTTCCAGGTCTGGTGCAGTGTCGGCCATGTCTGTTCTCCTTGAGTCTTTTATGCTATTATTATTTTTTAATAAAGTTTATTTACATCCAGCTGGGAAGTTTCAAAGTCAACTGAAATGATGTGAATTGGGGATGATTGCTCGTGAGATGAAATAATGAACTGGTGGGCTATTTCAAATCATGAAATGATAGTGATTCGTATGATAAAGGTAATAATATAAAAAGTACTACCTAATCTTTTATGTTAGATACTGTTGCAATCATGTTTGTTTCCTTGAGTCTTTTATGTTAGATACTGTTATAGTTATGCATGTTTTCCTTGAGTCTTTTATGTTAGATGCTGTTATAGTTATGTATGTTTTCCTTGAGTCTTTTATGTTAGATACTGTTATAATTATGTATGTTTTCCTTGAGTCTTTTATGTTAGATACTGCTGTAGTTATGTGTTTTCCTTGAGTCTTTTATGTTAGATACTGTTATAGTTATGTTTGTTTTTCTTTATTTTTTATGTTAGACACTGATGTAGGCGGGTCTGTTTTCCGTGTGTCTTTTATGTTAGGCATTGATGCGGTTATGTCTATTTTCCATGTGTCTTTCATAGAGTAGAGGGGGCTCAATGTAACGTTTTAAAACACTTTTTGAAGTTGAGTGACAAAGATGCACTGTACAAGATGCTTCTCATTTGACTGAAAGCGGCATTGACTTTGCATACTTTCAGAGTTGCAGTTCCCATTTGATGTTACACAAATGCCCAGATATTAAAATACGTGCTCTTGTCACAAGGTTGTTCCGTGTACTTTAACACTTAATTTGGATGAGTTCCACTTTCGTGATATGAACACCGTTTCTGTTATCTTACTGTCTAAAGCAGCGGTTCTCAGACCATTTTTCTGCACGGCCCACATTTCAAAGCCAAACATTTTTGCGGCCCACTAATAAAGTGCTTTATATTTGCAAGGCATAAATCTAATTTTATAAAGTATTATGTAATGTTTTCTCTACATGTTTAACTGCATATTCATTGCTTCACAAAAATTCTTTTCATTTACCTTAAATATGGCACTATTTCCGGTTGGATAGCATGTCTATTCTAGCTGGAATTTGTGACAAACACACTCGAAGGTCATCCTCCACGTTCATTCTTGAAAGATATTTGGTTTTCATGGCATTCATGCAGAAAATGAAATTTCGCATAAATAAGTTGTTGAAAAAGGTAGAATAACTTTCATCGCCAGGGCTGACAAAAACGGATATTCCAGTGAGACAGTGTACCAAAAGGTAGAGATATCCACAGCGGGATAGTTATATGTGATTTGTAATGTGCGATCGCTAGACAGTTCCATTAATTCTTCTTGTGCACGACCGGTTAATTCAGAGAATGCACACTGAAAAGGATTACGAATCCAATCGTACACTTTAATGTCTACGGGAGTGAAGTATTTGTCTCAAAATATTCAGCAAGAGATGTCAGATCCCATTCTGTTATACCAGTGACCCCTTCCAGAATCTCGCCATTAACTTCATTGGTCTCTATAAATTCACAGAACAAGTGAAACATATCTTGTGATTTGTTCTCGAGTTGCGTGCGCCAAAGTCATAGTTTATTCTTAAAGGCTGCAACTTTGTCGCATGTCTTGAGTATACTGGCATCTTTGCCCTGCAAGGATATGTTCAACCTGTTAAAAAGGCTAAAAATATCAGCAAGGTATGCCAGCATGGCAAGCCACTCAATATTAGCGACCTTAAATCCCAGGTCGAGATTGTGTTCTGTCAAAAACTGCAACAATTCTAAACGAAGCTCAAACACCCTTGCAAGAACTTGTCCTCTGGACAGCCAACGCACAGCCGAGTGCAATAGGAGATGCTTGTGCTCTGCATCTGACTCAATACAAAGTTGAGCAAATACTCGACTGTTCACTGTTCTAGTTTCTATCCGAACAATCCGAACACAGTCTTCGAGTACAGATCCCAGAGTTTCATTCAACTTATTTGCCTCACGATGGATCATGCAATGGATGCCTAAAATCTCGGGCTACACTTGATTTATGCAAGTTAAAACACCATTGTTGCGGTCAGTCACTATGCAGCACCGTCGGTGCAAATACCGATGCAATTCATCCACTGCAGTCCAAAAGTTGTGAAAAAATCGTTTAAAACACGAAATATTTCATCGGCCGTCGTTCTCGCTGGCAGTGACTTGCATACTATTTTGCCAACAATAGCGAACATAAACAACAGTTGTGGCTCGCTGGCGATGTCAGTTGACCTATCTAACTGAATAGCAAACTTAGTAGATTGTAATCGTTCAGTTAGGTGCGCGACAGTGTCCTCGGATATTTCAGATGTTCTTCTGCGGACGGTATCGTTCGAGATGAGAATGCTTTTCAGTTTTGTAGCGTATTCTGAGACGAACAATAAGTCACAAATCTCAACAGCGGCTGCCATAATAAGTTCTTCTCCAATCGTATGCGATTTCTTTGATTTTACGATTAAGGTACAATGCTTTAAGAGCTTTTTCGTTGAGAGTGGTTCTTGTTTTTAACATTTTCTGTTTACTATATTCCTCGGCTTTACGTTCGAAAAATTCTTTTTTTTTAAAAATTTTGTAGATCTGGACAATAGGCAAGTCTGCACAAAAATCATTGGAAGCAGCAGAAATGTGGTTTATTAGAAGAATGTTGCGAATCCCCTGGACAGCAAAAATAACTAATGAAGAATGTAGGAGAAGAGCTGGAGAGACAAAAAACCTTGTCAAAAAGATAAGAGAAGACAATGTACTTTCATAGGACATGCAATGAGAAGAGGTGGCATTGAAAATATTATAACAACAGGAAAAATAGAAGGAAGAAGATCAAGAGGAAGACCAAGAGAAATGATACTGGACAGTCTGACGGGATGGTGTGAGAGGAGATCACCAACTGAGCTGATGGCCTGCATGAGGGATCGTGTACTCTGGAGAAGCATAATAGCCAACGCCAGTCGGCACGGCACATGATGATGATGATGATGAGATCTGGATTGCTTGTAGTTAGATGGCGACGCACTTTCGTCGGCTTCATTGCCTCATTAGAGACGACTTGCAAAAAAAATAACAACCTGTGGCTGATTTTGGTCATATGTTGATGGAACGAAACCACACTTAATATACTCCACATCATATTTTAGTTTTCTTGCAAGTATCAATGTTAACGTCGTCTCGATCACAGTGACTTTCGCTGCCATTAATATCAGTTTGTATGCGCGAAGTCGAAGGCTTACGTTTCACAAATCGATCCATTTTAGTGCCTAAAGTTTTAAAGTTTAAACAAAAAAAAAAGCCTACATGAAAAGTCTCCACGATCACTACGTGGGTAACTGGAATCCGTTGATTAACTCAATATGAATTACACACAGCATCAAGACCGAATAGCGGCTCTCATGCCAACGAAATATGATTTTTAAACTAAAACACAATTGCTCAGAATTATATTTCACTTCTGCTCTCTCACAGAATCTACGCCGACTCTTCTCTATAATTACCGTGTAAAACTGCATGTTTCAGCAACACGGTCAGAAAGACGCATGTGTCGCACTTCAAAAGCGATGCCGTCTCAAGTACGTCACGTTTCTGTTTGATACTGGAAGAAACGCTGTCTGGACCATCCTTTCTCCAATAGCCGCACTGCGGACATACTAATAAAAGGATCTACAATTCTGCGGCTTGCGTTCGTGCAGTCTGCCCCTATGCATTGTGTTAATAATTTTTTAAATTTTATCTACTTTTTTTCTGTTTTTTTTTTCTGCTTTGAGACTTCAACGCGGCCCACAATGCTCCCTGTCACGGCCCACCTTTGGCTCGCGGCCCATGGGTTGAGAACCACTGATCTAGAGCGAGTTCTTTCTTATCACTTTCTTTTACTTCTGTGTCTAATAATGTCTGTATTATATATTATATAAATAGTTTTAAAATTTTGTTATTATATCTTTACTGCAGTAGCTTCGTGCATATGTATATCTTTAGTTTCATGTGTCATTAATTATTTCATATACATCAATTATTCTTGTATTAATTTATGTAGGTTTTTGTTTTTGCTATTAGAACTACATTATCTGCATATTGTAAGTTTTTCATGTTGCAGCCTTCAGTTTGAATTCCTGGTTTATTTTTTTTTTTTATTTATCTCATATTTTCGCTGCACGGTGAGAACAAACCTGGTGAGAGGACAGAGTCTTGCCTAACTCCTAGCTTCGCTGGTTGACTCAATCTGACTATCATATTTTCAACCTTGATGGCTGCTTCTTGATTCCAATACATTCGTTTATATTATTCTCAAATCTATGAGATCAACATACATATCCTATAACATTTTAATAATTTATCATGTTTTACTTTGTCAAATGCTTTGGTATATTTAATTAAGAATACAAATAAGCCTTTCCATACTTCTAAAGCTCTTTCTATCAGAGTTCTTAGAGCGTTACTTTTATTTCTATAAATTCAAATTGCTCATTTCCTATTTCCTAGTTCTTCTCGTAATAATTCTCATTAATAGTAGTTATATGATAACTTCTTCTTCTTCTCTCAGTTTCGTGTTATCAGCTTTCTAAACACAATAATTAGTGTATAAGTATTCAACTAAACACAAAGCACTGCAGTAAAGTTGTTATACCAAAATGTGTAAACTAGGAAAAAAGTAGGAACAGCTTTATTACTTAACGACGTTTTGGCGTGAACCTTAATCATACAAACACACACAGGACGAAGAATTTGAGAGAGTAGATAAAGTATACATTAACATGAATTATATATTTATAATTATATACTATTAAGTATATATTCAGTGTTTAAATGTCAATTTAACAGTTTTGTTATTAGTTTTACAGAAATTCACCAAAAGTTTCTGCTGAGTCACAACTACTGTCAGTTTCCAATCTTGTGTGAAATGACTGCTATGGAAAAAAAACCAAAAGAAAAAAAAAATAGAACATGCTGTGTACCCCCAAACCTTTCTCACCCCTGGCACGTTCAGTATCGCTTATTCATCTCGTACTTCATACGTGAACACTAATTTGGTAACCGGATTTGATGATTCAAAAGCTTCATTCTCCTCCACCTCTCTTGAAACCGTCACCGATGTGGCCTTGAACGTACATATTTAAATGTTAGCACCTTTTTTAAAAAAATGAAATTTTAACATTTTTATTAGTACTTATGTTGTTCATATTTGTATAAAGGGGAAGACGCTGTCTGATTTGATAGTCAAGCGCACCATAGCTGATATGCTAGCGGCAGGGTTGACGAACCATAGCTGACATGCTAGAGTCAGGATTAATGAACCATAGATGACACGGTAGAGAGGCAAAACTTAACAGATCGTAGATTCAGATTAGATATGTCGGACAGCACACAAGGCATCACTGAAGCAATCGTTGTCTTACAAATACCACGCTGTAGAAAATAAATGTAGCGCGGAGTCCATTGATTAAAAAAAAACATAATTTCGTAACTCGAGTCTAAGTTGCTATTATTTATCATTTTAAGTCGAGTATTTAAAGTGGCTAGAGTCTATATCTTTGCTAAAAATATATTAGCCAGGTTAGCATGTGTCCTACCTTACAAATATTTCCAACGTATTTGAGAGCAAGGTTCCTAAAACCGTATATTTTGACCCCAAGCTAAATGTGATGACCTTTTTTCTGTTTTTTTTTTTTTAATAAACAAGGAACTCTGAAATACAAAACATTTTGCAAGACTGTCAGTCATTTCAAGAGCACAAAAATTACTGAGTGTGTTGCTGTGATATGACAGATTTGTGACACGTAATCCTCTAACATGAACCGAATAAAACGATTAAAAAGTAAATGTACTGCAACAAAACAGAGGTCTAGTGCTACGGTTCAACTCTATGTAGGTCAGTCAGTCAGTCACTTGCTTGTCCCTTTCGGAACTTTGCCTCCGTGACAGCACTCCTGTAGGCCTCTTGGTTGTGAGCAAGATGCCCTGCTGCTGCTGCATCCATTTGCAGACTATCAACGATGTCTTACAGCCATCTTCGCCTTGGTCTTCCTCTCTTTCGTTTTCCTATTATGTTCCCTTCCAAGATGGTCTTCCCTAAATTACGTTTAATGCGTCCAAAATATTTCAGTTTTCTCTGTAGGAGTGGCGTCTGTTTATTCCTTGGTTGGGGGTTATAACCAGATTAGAATGACAAATTCTGTGAGACGAACTTGCGCAGGGAAGAAGATCACGTGATATACCAAAAGTGAATTACAGAGAGATTTTTTCAGTCAGCAATGACTAGGAGGAGCTAGTCAAAATCTAATCACGTTCTGAGCGACTTTGCCGCTGGGTTCATCATCATTTGAGGAGGAAAGGAAGGCCAGGCACAAAAAGACTGGTCCTTGCAGCACAATCATTGCTTGCTGTTACTCTAGCATAATATGCAAATCCAACACTGGTAGAATCAGCTATGAGAGGAAATGTACACGAAAATGATGCTTGGTAAAACTCGCAACTAACATGCCTGTTTCAAAAATATCTTCTAAGGCGAAAAATGCATGATATACATTTATTAAATGACTACGGTGCAGCGTTTCTGGAAAAAAAAAGTGGCACCAGTTTTTATATAACATTTCTTTCCCGTGCTCCCTGTAGACCTGATTATAAATAAAGACCTTATGCATGTCTGTCAGTCGTAACACCAAGAATTTTGGCGCAGTCTCTTAGTGGCAACCGTGATGTGGTCAACCAGTCAGTGCTTCCAGCGAGAAACCGTGATTTGGTGGATAGAACAGGAAACAAATAATGAAGTACCACAATGTTTAAAAATGGAGACTAATGGATACATTTCAATCTGGTTATTAGACTGCTGCTAGGCATTACCTTTGTCTGTATTAAGCAATTTTCACGGCTTCATTAAAAAAAAAAAAGCAAAACACACAGGTTTAATTCAAGATTTTATAGATACAAGGCGCTCGACCACATGTTGTGACTAAGAGTACAGGTCTAGCTTTTTCAAATGTTAAAATGATTTATCTGTGGGAGTCTTCAGTTACGGTCTTCTCTAAATTATCATGACGTTTAATGTGTCCAAAATATTTAAGTTTTCTCTCTTTAATCCTCTTTACTAGCCAGCCTTCTTCAATATTAAGCTCTTGTAGTATAGATATATTTGTTCTATTCTGTGTCCACGATATTTGGAGAACTCTTCTGTAGCATTTACATTCAAAGGCATTTATGTGTTTCTCAGCTGTTTTGTTAAGTGTCCAGGTCTCAGTTTTCATTACATTAAGATAAATATTTTGCTCTTCGCTATTCTTATAGACTGACATAATTAGTTTTTCCAATCCTTTTTGTGTTGTGGAAAGTAATATTGTGTGATCAGCGTATCTAATCTCTGGTATTTCATAACCTCCACTTTTTATGACATCATAATATTCTCTGTCTACATCTTCTCTAACATTCCTCATTATATTTTCAATATACAAGTTAAATAAGTAAGGCGACAATATGCACCCCTGATGGACCCATTGTTTTATTGTTTTTGTTGTTGTTTCACCATTTATTCTTACTGCTGCCTGTTGGTCTAGATACAGCAATGATATTAATTGTATCAAATGTGTTGAAAATCCCATTTTTTACATTATTTCCCAAAGTTTCTGGTGTTGTATACAATCAAATGCTTTTGAATAGTTTATAAAAAATAAATATAGATTCACATTAAATTCTCTGCATTTCTCTATTATTAATTTTATATTGAATATATTATCTCTTTTTGGACACATTAAACGTCAGGATAATTTAGAGAAGACCATATTGGAAGGATACATAATGGGAAAAAGAAAAAGAGGAAGACCAAAACGAAGATGGCTGCAAGAAATCGTTGACGATCTGCAAATGGACGCAGCAGCAACAGGCCATCTTGCTCACAACCGAGAGGCCTACAGGAGTGCTGTTTGGGAGGCAAAGTTCCGCAAGGGACATACAAATGAATGAATGAATGATATGATCTCTTGTTCCTCTTCCTTGTCTAAAACCAGCTTGGACCTTATTGATTTCTCTTTTTATTTTCTCACGAAGTCTACCCATTATGATTTTTAACAGATTTTTACTGGTGTGATTAATCAGGGCAAGGTTATGTAGTTTGTGCATAATCTCAAGTTACCCTTTTTCAACAGTGGTATGTATACAGTTCGTTTCCATTCTTTTATCCAAATAACTGAATGCCATATCTTTTTACATAGTGCATGATAGATTGTTGCACATTCCTTTCCTCCTGTTTTATTAAGTTCTTCTGTTATCTCATCACATCCCGGCGATTTACTAGTTTTTAGACTCTTTATTGCCCATAAGACTTCTTCAATTGTCGGTTCGGTTTCTTTCTCCTCCAGTAATAATTCACACTATTGATTTCTGCTTTCACATTCATTCCTCTGCAATATTCTTTCCATCTTTCTAGAATTTCCTCTGTCTCTGTCAAGGTCTTTCCCATCTCGTCACAAATTACATTTAGCTTAGGTGTGACATTTCTCGTCAGTGTCTTTATTTCTTTAAACCTTTCACTATCTCTTCCACACTTCTGATGTCCTTCTGTTCTTTCACAACAATCTTGAATGCACTGTTTTTTTTCCTTATGTTTCTTCTTATTTCTTTTGTTAAAAATTTATATGCCTCCCTGTTATTTGTCACTTTCTATTTCGCTTCTTTTCTCTACGTTCTTTTACTAGTTCTAATATGCCTGTTGTAATCCATTCATTCTTTTTTGTTTTCTTTACTATAACCATGTCTTTAGCTGCTGTTTTTAAGATATCTCTGGCCTACGTAGCCAGTTCATCTGGTATCATCTCCTACTGTACAGACATCAGGATTTCGAAACGGTTCTTCACTTCTATACCGTTCTGTTCTGGTATTTTTGTAAGATAAAAGCGGAGTGGTCTTGATCCCCTAACTGTTTTTTTTCACTCTTTATATTTATGTCTGCTATTAATAGCTCATGGTCTGTGTCACAATCAGCGCCTGGTAGAATTTTTGCTGAAGTTACACTTGATCTCCACCTCCTTTGCACTAAAATGTAAATTATTTGATTCTTGATTTTCTCATCAGGTGATGTCCATGTGTAAAGCCTTCTTGGATGTTGTCTAAAAAGTGTGTTAGCGACCATTAGCTCATTTTCAATGAAAAACGCCACAAGACTGTCACATGCCTCATTTCTATGTCCTATAGTAAATTTTCCCAAAACATATCCTTCGTCTTCTGTTCTTTCTGTAACAAGCTTTGCATTAAAATAGCCCATTATTAATACAGTATAATTTTTTTTGTAGCTGGTCTATCATCGTTTGCATTGTGTCTTCTACTTCCTCTTCTTCTGCTGCCGATGCAGGTGCATATATCTGGATAACTGTTACATTTCTATGAATACCCTTAAGTCTGATAGTGAGGATTCCATCACTTACTGGGTTGTAACCTAGTAATTTTTTTATGTTAATTTGTCAAAGTAAAAAGCCACTTCATTCTTTCCTCCTAATTCTCCACCAGAGTATATAAAGATATTCATTATTCTCGCTCTTGAAGTGTCCTGATCCTTTCCATCAATGTTCGCAGATTCCCAAAATGTGTGTCCCCGTTCTTTTCATCTCGTCACTTATTATTTGATACCTTCCCTCATACATACTTCTCACATTCCATGTTGCTACTCTTATTTTTCTTTCTAGTTTGATGCAGGGAGTTTTGTAAAAGACTGTGGACAAAGAAATACATTACACGGTGTCTTTTCTCCTCAGAAGACCGAACTGAACTGATAGTAGCAATAAAAAAAAAACAACCAACACACCCATAGTCTCCACAGTCTCCATAGTCTCCATAGTTTCCATAGTCTCCATAGTCTCCACAGTCTCCATAGTCTCCATAGTCTCCATAGTCTCCATAGTCTCCATGGTCTCCATAGTCTCCACAGTCTCCATAGTTTCCATAGTCTCCATAGTCTCCATAGTCTCCACAGTCTCCACAGTCTCCATAGTCTCCACAGTCTCCATAGTTTCCATAGTCTCCATAGTCTCCATAGTCTCCATAGTCTCCATAGTTTCCATAGTCTCCATAGTCTCCATAGTCTCCATAGTCTCCACAGTCTCCATAGTTTCCATAGTCTCCATAGTTTCCATAGTCTCCATAGTCTCCACAGTCTCCATAGTTTCCATAGTCTCCATAGTCTGTACTTCGTTTGAATGAATAATTTTAAGCATCTCCGTTCACTCTACAAATAACTTTTTGTAAACTGCTTTCTTTTTTTAAGCTTAAACAAATCTGAGAGACAGATTCCCGGGAAGATTTGGGGGGGGGGGGACGAGAGAGAGGGGCGGGAGAGAGAGAGAGAGAGAGAGAGAGAGAGAGAGAGAGAGAGAGAAACCTGCATTGCTGGATCAAACGCGTTACTATGGTGACGGTTTTATGAACGTGGTGATTCGACGCAAAGCTATTTATTTTAATGTCTTCGTATCTTGTCTTCTCTGATGTTAGGTTTCTGTCGATTGCTTGCAGTATCCGTGCCACAAAAATTGATTTTATCCGACTGTCTTCCTAATAAATAAAGCAAGCGTGCCAACATAGATAAAAAAAAATTAAAGGAGTGTATTTGCTTGTTACAGTAAGGATTCTACATTTGTAACAAATTATGGTCGTCTACTTTCACTACCTTATTTATTTCAGCACACACACCTGCTTATATATCCACTCTTTCTCTGAAAAGTTGTGAAGACATCATCATCATCATCATCATCAACATCATCATCTTTCAGTCCCTTGAGAACACAGACCACGGATAAAGGCTCTTCTGTCATCCCTGTTCTTGGAATTATTCTCTGCTTCCTTCCATGTGTATCCCTTGTCTCTGAGCACTGTTATAATTTCTCTTCTCCAAGTAAGTCTAGGTCTTCCTCGTTTTCTATTTCTTTGAGGATTCCATGTCATTACATGTCTGCTATGTTGGTGTTGGGTTTCCTCAGAGTGTGGCCAGTCCACCTCCATTTCTTAGACATGATTTTTAGGTTCATAGGCTCTTGTCCTGCCCTTTCCCAGACAACTTCGTTCCCGATCTTGTTCTGCCATTTAATGTTTAAAATCCTCCTCAGGCAGTAGTTCATGAATGTTTGTATTCTCTGTTGTATTGTCTTGGTCATAACCCATGTCTCTGAACCATATAGTAGGACAGTCTTTACGTTTGTATTGAAAAGCCTAAGTTTGGTTCTTGTTTTGATGTTCTTAAATGACCACATTTTATTAAGTTAGATAAATGCTGTCCTGGCCTTGCTTATTCTAGCTTTAACATCCTTTTCCGTTCCCCTGTATTTATCCACTATGCTGCCTAAATATGTGAAATATTCTACTTCCTCAATTGGCACTCCCTCAGTTACTATGAGGCTATTGCTAGTACTATTACTTTTCATTATTTTTTTTTGTCTGTTGATATATAGTCCCAATTTAGCTGAGTAAAGCTTAAGATCTAAAGTTTCTCTTGCATTTGTGTATGATTGTGTGCCAGAAGTGCCACATCATCTGCGAAGTCAAGGTCTTCCAACTGGTTCCATAATGTCCACTGTATTCCATTTCTATTCGTTTTTTTTTCTTTTTGGGTGGTAGTTTTCATGATCCAATCAGTTGTTGGTAGAAATAGGAATGGTGACAGCAAAAATCCCTGCCTCACACCTGTTTCCACTTTAAAACTTCCTGTGAGAGTTTCTCCATGCATGATTCTACAAGTTGTTGCTTCATATAGGTCTTTATAAGCTTTGTTATCTTTGTTGTGGTACTATATTGTTCCAGTAGTTTCCATAGCATTCTCCGATCTAAACTATTGAATGTCTTCTCGTAATCAATGAACGTAACTAACAGTGAATAATTCCACTCTACTGACATTCCAGAATTAAAAGTGTACATGTTGTGAAGAGATGTCAGAATTAAAAGTGTACATGTTGTGAAGAGATGTCAGAATTAAAAGTGTACATGTTGTGAAGAGATGTCAGAATTAAAAGTGTACATGTTGTGAAGAGATGTCAGAATTAAAAGTGTACATGTTGTGAAGAGATGTCAGAAGTAAAAGTGTACATGTTGTGAAGAGATATCAGAATTAAAAGTGTACATGTTGTGAAGAGATACCAGAATTAAAAGTGTACATGTTGTTAAGAGATATCAGAATTAAACCAGAACTGCCATTTTGATGAGTTTGACGAACATATATCTCAGGATTATAGCTGACAGACAGGAAGCCAAGCCAGGCCACACATATCCAGTGTCGTGCAGATTGCTTGGAAAGTAATTTCTGTAGTCTGTTTTCTAATTTAGTCATGTGGGTTTTAAAACTGGCTTGTCGGTGTGGCTTGTAGGTTTCAAAACTGGCTTGTCGGTGTGGCTTGTAGGTTTCAAAACTAGTATATCTGTGTGGTTTGTAGGTTTCAAAACTGGTATATCTGTGTGGCTTGTAGGTTTCATAACTGGTATATCTGTGTGGCTTGTAGGTTTCATAACTGGTATATCTGTGTGGCTTGTGGGTTTCATAACTGGTATATCTGTGTGGCTTGTGGGTTTTTAAACTAGTATATCTGTATGCTTGTGTGCTTGTGGATTTTTAAAACTAGTATATCTATGTACTTGTGTGCTTTAAAACTAGTATATCTGTGTGGCTTGTGGGTTTTAAAACTGATTTATCTTTGTAGCTTGTGGGTTTTAAGACTGGTATATCTGTGTGGCTTGTGAGTTTCAAAACTGATTTATCTTTGTGGCTTGTGGGTTTTAAGACTGGTATATCTGTGTGGCTTGTGGGTTTTAAGACTGGTATATGTGGATGACTTGTGAGTTTTAAGACTGGTATATGTGGATGACTTGTGGGTTTTAAGACTGGCATATGTGGATGACTTGTGAGTTTTAAGACTGGTATATGTGGATGACTCGTGGGTTTTAAGACTGGTATATGTGGATGACTTGTGGGTTTTAAGACTGGTATATGTGGATGACTTGTGGGTTTTAAGACTGGCATATGTGGATGACTTGTGGGTTTTATGACTGGTATATCTTTGTGGCTTGTGGGTTTTAAGACTGGTATATGTGGATGACATCTGGGTTTTAAGACTGGTATATGTGGATGACATGTGGGTTTTAAGACTGGTATATGTGGATGACTTGTGGGTTTTAAGACTGGTATATGTATATTTAATAATCTATTACTACAAGGGTAAAGTACTAATCAGCTATGTTGGACTACGCCCCGACTGCAGCTACAAAAAGCAGATGTCTTTTATAGTACCCATCATCCGTAGAACTAATGGAACCATACATGAACATTTTCTTGCATTCGACGAAATTAAGACTGGTGCAGGACTAAACAGTCGAATAATACAGGAACTTACAGGTCTCAACATTAAGATCAACGATATGCGTGGATAAAGCTATGACTATGGTTCGAACACGAAAGGACAGCATAACAGAGTGCAGAAGCATAAACTGAAGATAAACCTGCCGTTGTTTTATACTCCATGTAGTTCTCATACTTTGAATCTAGTCTTTACTGATATTGTAAAATGTAACGTTGACGCGATTTAATTTTTCGGCACAGTTAAAACGTTTTATAATCTCTTGTCATCATCCACATCACATCACATCACATCACATCACATCACATCACATCACATCACAGCTGAGACAAACACAGTGTCCCTTTGAGCTCTGAGCTATCAATGCCAGACACGGAAACTGACAGGTAAAAGTAGAAGGAAAATCACCTCGACATAAATGAGATGTTTAAAGAGAACACTATATGTAACAACAAATTTTAAAAACTATATGCGTGATACTGACCACATCACATTTTCATGTGCCGAAGGTCATAGAAAATACGGGCCTAACACCGTATTCCCCAATATGCCTTAATGGCATGGAAACGGGAATTTTACCTTTACTTTTATTTGAAATAATACCATCAGGATAAAAGTTGAAGTAACACCATCACTATACTAAGTCCAGAAACAGCAGATCTGTTCGGCCACATTACACAACTTCCATCAGATTATATATATATATATATTATATATATATATATATATATATATATATATATATATATATTCATTCTAAAAAATTGTAGGAAACAGAGGGAGAGGCCGCCCATGCAAGAAATTGAAAGAGGAAATTACATAAATCTTTAATTTCCCATTATATGTAGCAAATTTTCCAGCTTTATTAAAAGTCTGTGCAATCAGTAATGAAAAGTATGTGAGGAAGGAGACAAGATAAGGCAAGACTAGATAACAGAAGACAAAACAATCGTCCACTGAAAGCTAGAACTATTATATCACTCTCTCTCTCTCCCCCTCTACGTTTCCACACCCACTACCCTCAGTTACGACCCACACATCACACATCCCAAGTCTCCATTTAAATACTCTCTACACTCCACCATGCGCATTTCTGACACACAGCGTCGGACAAGCTACAGCTTCTTACACGTTCTAGCAAGTGCTCTATTCATTTTATTTGATTTTTGTTTTTTTAACATAGCATTCATGCGAATTTATGTTTTATCTCCTCTCTCTATTTCTTTGTCCTGTATGTTTTTGTATGATTAAAGGTCACGCCGAAACGTCACAACTATGTACTAGTTAAGTAATAAAACTATTCTTGCTTTTTGTCCTAGTTTATACATACTGAAAAGTAGAATGCTCGAATGATATTTCAACCTAATCTGATACTGAAGAGCGTTTCTGATACACTTCGAAAGTCCAGAAATGATACAGTCAGATCCAGACGATATCAGCTGCGCGAGTTGTACGGCACTTTAGTGTTTATCGAAGAAGATGATAACTGGAAAAGATCACATGGTCCGCAAAGAAAGGTTCTTGCGAAGTAAGTCTCCGATGTTCATTTGCGGTGTAATACAAGCTGTGATACGACAAACTCAGTGCAGTAAATCCAGTCAGCAAACTGTTACCCTCTGACAGTTTCACTATACAATATGCAGTCAAATCTTTTATGATGACTTTCAGAAGGAAAATCAACAGAATCGGTCAACAATGTGAAAATTGCCGCCCATGAACTTGCAGCTGCTGTTGAAATGCCATCGGAATTTATAAATGTAGAAAGAGTAAGTGGAAATCGAAAGGAAACTAGACAGTTTAATGATCATGAAAGTAATCCTAAAAAGAGATTTGAAAATGAATTTTTTTTAAAGCAGTAGTTGACGCAGCTATTGGGTCAATAGAAGAAAGATTTGAACAAGTACAGATTTAACATTTGATATTTTTGTATGATATCAATGGTCTAGTTAACCAGACAGTCGAGTCAGTGTTACACTACTGCAAAGATTTAGCAATTGTTCTGCTGTTCAACAACTCATCTGACTTTAACGTAATCGAGGTTTATGAAGAGTTGAAGCTGCTGAACAGAGTTGTAGCCTCAGAAACTTGACCACACGATGTACTAAAGCTCACTGAGAAACGTGTTGAAGAAATTAATGCTGTGGCTGTGACTGCTCTGTGCATGTTGCTAACGATACCAGTAATCGCGGCCAGCACCAAAGAGGGGCTTCTCTAAACCGAAGCTTATAAAATCATCTCGTATCAACTATGACTGAAGAAAGACTAAGTGGACCGTGGATCCTGTCGATCGAATAGTGTTTGCGCACAATCTAAATCAGGATTAAATTATGCAAGACTGCAATCAACATGGCTAGAAACAATAGCTTTTGAGCTGCTATTTGGCTGATTAATTTAAATGTTCGATAAGTTCTTCTCTTAAGTCAAACTCTAAAGTGCTGTAGGTTTACTAAACGCGGTGCACATTTTTACTTGATTAAACAAAAATCTACCAGCTAGGAACTTGCTTTGTATAGGCAGTATTAATAAAAGGCGATAAGAGCAAGTGTGAAAACTACAAAGGAATATCATTACTACAAAGAAGCTACAAAATACTATCTATTATACTTCTAAAGAGATTAAAGCCATACAGCGAGAAAACACTGGGGGACTACCAAGCAGGTTGTAGGAATAATATATCAACTATAGACCAAATATTTTATCTACGTCAAAGAAAAGAAAAGTACATAATATCTTCATTGACTTCACGAAAATTTATGATAGCATAGGTAGGAGTAGCTTATGGAAAATTATGAAAGAATTTAAGATACCTAATAAATTAATCAATCTGACCAGAATATATATGGAGGATGCACAAAATATATAAAGGAAGAAAGTCAGAACTCTTCTATATAAGAAAAAAAGCAACAACTCGGAAGACCTCTGGGAGTCATAACTCAGAGCCCCCCTCCCCCACTTAGATTGTAAGGAGTTTAATAGGGCCAAACACTTGCCTGAAAAAAAAGGGGGGGGGTACTTCCTCTGATGATCTGAAAGAGTTGTTTTGTTGTTCTGATGTCTATAGTAGAGAGTTTCCTGCATAAGAACTGGTTTAAAACAAGTTTATACATTATCTCCATTACTATTCAACCTAGTACTAGAAAAGGTCATCAAAAAAAAGGAAGAAAGCAGTACAGAAGTACAAGCTAAAATACTTGGATACGCTGATGACATCAACCTAGTGGGGGGAAACTATGCAAGAAGCCATCAGTACTTTCATACATCTGAGAGATGTGGCACTAAAAGTGGGCTTTGACCATTAACCAAGATAAGACAGAGTATATGAAGATATCAAGAGACTAGATACAGAATGATCTAGAATGTTGGAGATATGATCAGTAGAAAGCAGAAATATACAAATATCTAGGCACAACCTTCAACAGAGGCAACACAGTAAGCGAGGAAATTAGAAACAGAGTACAGATAGGGAATAAAATATACTTTGCCATGTAACACCTGTTAAAATCCAAAATCCTGTCCCAAAACACTAAAATCTAATAAACTATAATAAGACCAGCAATCATGTAAGATCAGAAACATGGAGTACAACAAAGAAAGATGAACAACAATTGCAGATCTTTGAGAACAAGATCCTAAGAAGAATCTCTGGGCACATATAGGATACCAACAATGGAGAATGGAGAGCTAGAGAGAACACTGAACTGAACAGCTTATTTAAATCCCAACGAAATATAAATGTCTTGAAACTGAACAGACTACGCTGGTTGGGCCATGTAGAAAGAATTGAACAGAACAGAGAAAGGAAAACTGTGCATGCACAAGAGATGAGGGAAACAAGACCAGGGGATAGACCGAGACATAGATGGAAAGACAATATAGAAGAGGATATAAAAGAAATTGGTGTTACCAACTGAAAAGAGAAAATTAGGAATAGGAAAGAGTGGATGTGATCTTTATCTGCAGCAATGAGCCTTAATGGCTCGGAAAGCTGAAGAAGAAGAAGAAGAAGAATAGGTAATATTATCAAATCTAAGGTAGGAGCTGAAATTCCTGGTTCAGAAATTTTAATTAACTATCGATGATCACCTGGACTACATAAATTCTAGTAAGAAAAGACACAAGGATATTTAAGAGACGATAAGTTTATAGTAAGAAGTCGCAGTGGTAAAGGAATGCATCTTTGTTTACATGCACAGACTCTTGCTTCATAAATGGGCTGTGCTGGTGATCTTATCTAAGGGTAGCACAAGCCCTATGGAAGGCCTGCTACCGATTATTTCGAAGGTATACAAGTTGACTTGCTTCCGTTTCTGTAGCAGATAGGGTTGCTGGCCCTATTCTTAGTGGCAGAAATGCAGATGAAGCCACTGACAACAATTATTGAGGAAAGACGCTGGCGATGGTTGGGACATGTGCTCCGAATGACTGACAACTCACTACCAAAAATAGCACTAAGATGAACACCACAGGGGAACAGAAGTAAGGGTAGACCAAAAGAGACATGGAGAAGAACAACAGAAAGGATGTTGAGCAATAGAGGGCTCACCTGGGCAAGAGCAGAAAAAAAGGCGAAGGACAGGCATTTGTGGAAAACCCTTGCGGAAGCCCCATGTGCCCTGGGCACTTAAGGTTCAGAGAGAGAGAGAGAGAGAGAGAGAGATACAAGTTGACGTTGAAAAAAAGAAGAGGAGGAGAACAAGAAGTAGATTATTAATATTCAAGGATTCAAACATTTCTACATCAATGACAACAAACACAGAAGTATACCTGATACTGTAATATCAGTGTTATTTCAGACACTACAGATTTTTCGTAAGGAATCACCAGTCATTTCATTCTTATTTAAACTAACGCTATTTTAACATTGCAAGCACATACAGTCACACGTTGGGTTTGTGTTAGTGAAATCAGGGCAGCCGCTGACATATTAGTCGCTTTTGAGAAAAACGTCCCCCCCCTCTCCCTACGGCGACCTTCCCATCATAATTTTTCTTAGAAACAGAACATATTATAGCACATATACCTTCAGTCATACACAAAATGTGTAGCACAAAAGCAGTGGAGCATGAAACATAAATACCAAGGTATGAGGCAGTTCAACAACAACAACAACAACAACAAAATTATTAATTTCATCGCGAGCGAAGACGATGCCCGATTTGGTAACCATTGACCCACAGATGACATGCTAGCGTCAGGGTCGGCCAACCATAGCCGATCAATCCCAGTCTCGCTTTTCCTTTGGTACCCCCGGTAAGAGGCCAAACCTGTTTAACGGGGCAGGGACCGCCATAGTCCCCCATGGCGGTGGAGTCTGTTAAAGAAGTACTGCACACCCCCCCCCCTGCTTTTTAGCTGCAGCCAGGGAATGAAGAAAATGGCCACCGTAACCCGCTCCCAGTCCGACACCATGCTGTACCTCAACATCTTCACTGCATCAGCTGCAACCAGCTCTCAGTTCCAGGGAGATACAAGAAAGAGAGAAACTCATTCCCTCACTCGGGCAGAAAGAAAGCCAGCAATAAAACAACACAACACATGCCTCAGCAAAGAGATCTTACCAGGTTCCATAGACAAAACAGGAGCACTTTCATATCATCTCAGACAATACAACACAGATTAGCCAAGGAGAAATGAAGAAACAGAGTGGTTCACTTTTTCTCTTGACTATTCCCCCATTCAAGCTTCAGATAAGTTACCATATTTTTTCTCCTGTTATTGTTTGTCATGGATCATAGATGTACGCCTAGCCTTCGTCTTATTTTACTCTTTATTCGTTCTGTATGTTAATGCATGGAGAAGAAGAAAGTCGAAACGTTAGAATTTTGTCTGGTTAATGACTGAAGCTGTTTCTATAATTTTGTCTGGTTAACGAATGAAGCTGTTTCTATAATTGTTATTACAGTTTTAGTGCAGGGACTCCGTGCATGTCTTTATATATAATTAGCTGTATATAGCGTTATGCACTAATGTTGTTTGTACGAGAATCGATGTAGGTGTTGATTAGATCAATATATTGTATGAGAAATAAAGATGCTTGTATTAACACTGTACAAGTTTACAGATATGATGGATACGCACAAATGGGTGATTACTCATTGCATATTAGAGAGAGAGAGAGAGAGAGAGAGAGAGGAGAGAGAGAGAGAGAATGTGAATATACGAACAGAAAGGTCTAAAGTCCTTGATACTTAGCCAGTCTTTGAGAAGAAAAAATGTAGAAACAAAACACTGCGCTAGAAGAAAGAGGGAAACAGGTTGAGAAACGCTGGTCTAAGGTCTGCTGTATCACTTACTGTAACTGTGAAAAGCTGTGAAGACAACCACAAACACAAACATTTACTGCGCTTTTAAAAAATCTTTTAAAAGTGGCCCAGATATGTCAGTGTTGGGCTTTTAGAGAGAAGTATATAGAAACGAAGGGAGACAACTTGGGCGGTGGCTTTCCGACAGGATCTGTAATTTAAGCTGTCTCGGGGAAGAAATTAGAAAGTATTGAGTGCAGTTTTCCTAGTGCAGATGCCATGTTTTTATACATCAGTTCAGTTTTCTACATTGGAATGATACGTTTGTTTTAGAGAAATAGGGTGTTTGTTTCTTGTGGAATGGAATGATGTGTTTGTTTTTGTGGGCGATGTGTTTGTGCAGTGTGATGTGATGTGTTTGTCTTTGTAGAGTGATGTGTTTGTTTTTGTGGGTGATGTATTTGTTTTCGTAATGTGGTGTGTTTGTTTTTGTGGGTGATGTGTTTGTTTTTGTGGGTGATGTATTTGTTTGTGCAGTGTGATATGTTTGTCTTTGTAGAGTGATGTGTTTGTTTTTGTGGAATAATGTGTTTGTTTTTGTGGAATGATGTGTTTGTTTTTGTGGAATGATATGTTTGTTTTTATAGAGTGATGTGTTTGTTTTTGTGGAATGATGTGTTTGTTTTTGTGGAATGATATGTTTGTTTTTGTGGAATGATATGTTTGTTTTTGTGGAATGATGTGTTTGTTTTTATAGAGTGATGTGGTTGTCTTTGTAGAGTGATGTGTTTGTTTTTGTGGAAAGATGTGTTTGTTTTTGTGGAATGATGTGTTTGTTTTTGTGGAAAGATGTGTTTGTTTTTGTGGAAAGATGTGTTTGTTTTTGTGGAAAGATGTGTTTGTTTTTGTGGAAAGATGTGTTTGTTTTTGTGGAAAGATGTGTTTGTTTTTGTGGAATGATATGTTTGTTTTTATAGAGTGATGTGTTTGTTTTTGTGGGATGATGTGTTTGTTTTTGTGGGATGATGTGTTTGCTGTTGTGGGATGATGTGTTTGTTTTTGTGAATGACGTGTTTGTTTTGTGAAATGATGTTTTTGTTTTTGTGGGATGATGTGTTTGTTTTGTGGAATAATGTGTTTAGTTTTGCAGAGTAATGTGTTATTTTCTCTAGTTCAATAAGTGAATTCATTTTTCATCATTCTTGATGTTCGATCTGATCTGCTTTATGGAGATCGACAACTATGGTTTGTATAAAAGAGATGGACAACTATGACCTGCATAATGGAGAATGACAACTATGACTTGTATAACTGAGACTCATAACTATGACTTGAATAATGGAGACTGAAAGATCTGACCTATGCGTTGAAGACTGATATGGCAGGCAGAAAATCTTTCGTTTTCTCTCAGACAAACACAACTCTCACTCATCATTTGATTTTTCCGTGTTTCTATATTTTCCTGCCACTTCCATCAGGATGCTGTAGGCCGCCGACGCGCTGGAGATGGTGGCTAACGGATCGATGGTTAAAATGTTCAGTCTGAGACTGCGGGAGAAGATCGGCGGTGACTTCTACAAGAGAGGTTCTTAAACTTAACTCGCAGTACACACAAGCATACCTAAGTACTGACGTTGCACACATCTGCCTGGCTCAGTATGCGGGGATGTGGACTTTAAAAAAATGTGTTGCTTTTTTTCATTCTTAGTACCTGTTTACCTTGAAAATGGTATATTTATGAAACTTACCGTGACTTTTTGTTTATTGCTCGTTTTTTTTTTCTTTTCTCTTCTTTCCACAACTCTCCTAAACGCTTGAAAAATGTTCTGTGGATTTTTAATGACACATAAGTGTGCCATAAGACTCACTGCTCCAGCGTAGTGTACAGACGACGAAGGCTAGTTTTAATATTACATTCTGTCGTACAGATGGTGACTACAGATCGATGGTTAAAATGTTAGCTTGAGACCGCGGAGTCAAGCTCTGGAAGGAAGCCGTTCGGATAGTTCGGGAGATTATAAAACTGTATTTTAAATGCAGGTTGAAAGTCTGCTAGCAAGACTTACATGACGAATATGCTGGCGGAAAGTAGTCAAGAGAGACCGAGCTAGCTGAGCAGTGACCTGTACATAGTCGGGCTGTTGACATCATGGGAAAACTTATAAGCTGAATTCAGTAGACACGTGACTGACAGGTGCGCGTGTTGTTTTCACGCGTAATAAAGGCAACTATTGATCTTATCGTGTTCTAAAAACATTTGTTTGTGAATGTTTTCCACCCTGTCTACCACTGCTGAGTAACATGTTACAAAACCGAACCGTACAAAAAGTAACATGTTACAAAAATGAATCGTACAAAAAGTAACATGTTACAAAAATGAATCGTACAAAAAGTAACATGTTACAAAACTGAACCGTACAAAAAGTAACATGTTACAAAAATGAATCGTACAAAAAGTAACACGCTACAAAACTGAACTGTACAAAAAGTAACACGTTACAAAACTGAATCGTACAAAAATATTTGCCTTCCTCACGGAGAGGTGACAAAAAAATGTGTGGTCCATCAAGAAACTCATGCGAAGCGGACACAGTCTTCGTGCAATATATACGGCACGGACATGGATGTGAATCATGGACTAATGGAAGACAAATGAGTAAATCGTTATAGGCAACAGAGATATCATTCATGAGAAGAATGTTGAGGATCTCATGGACAGCCAAGATAACTAATGAGCAGTTTTTTTAGACAATTTAATGAAAAACGAAGTATAATAACAAAGATAAGAAAAAGGCAAACATCATTCTTGGGGCAGGTGATGAGAAGAGAGAAACTATAAAACATCATAACGATGGACACAACTGAAGGTAAGAGAGGCAGAGGACGACCGAGAGAGCAAAGGCTGGAAGGCCTGACATTGTGTCGTGGAAAAAAAAATCAGCTACCGAGCTAATCATGGCCGAGATTAGTGGAGGCGTATATCCACCCACATCACCCGGCATGGCACGTGATGATGATGATGATGATGTTGGTGGTGGTGATGATGATGATGATGACGACGACGACGATGATGATGATGATGTACTGTATGCAGATGATTTGGTCATGTGGTGTACAGACGAACACGCTACAGTTGCTACACAGGCTCCAAAGAGCAGCAGACATCTTGACATTATGAACAAACAAATGGCGTGTAAGTATCAACACAGAGAAATCAAGTACCACACCGTTCACTCTCTCATCTAAACAGAAAGCAGGTAAGATCTTTGTAAATCAAATTTCTTAAGGATGGACAACCAACCCACGTACGTGTGAGTGAAGTCTTGCATGTGACCTTTGACTCAAAACTGACCTGAAAGCAACACATTAGCAAGGCAGAAGCAAACGTCAGAAGAAAACTAGCCATATTAAGAAAACTGAGTGGAACCACATGGGGAGTCAGTGAAAGAATCTTCAAGAATGTATATCAGCAAAGTATTCTACCACATTTAGAGTATGGCTCAACATCTTGGTGTACAGCATCAAACACTACGCTGCATAATCTAGACAAGGTACAAAATCAGTCACTACGGATTATCACAGGTGCCATGATATCCACATCAACAGTATAAATGCAGAAAATAGTTGGTGCTCAAGAGCTAAAAGAACGTAGAGACACAAAGGTCATGACCTTGGGAGAGATTCCTCAGCTCTGTAGCCCACCCCATGAAGGACAGATATAATTGCACTAAGGCAGCTTTAAGAGAAGCCGCTTCATGCATCAGGCCAAGCGTATGAGTAAGCTGATACCTGACCTTCCAACTGTGGTTGCTCCATTATCATCTGTACCAGAGCATACACCACGGAAAGAAGCAGATTGTACACAAATAACTATTCAGACTGAAGTGAAAGGTGTGTGGAATGGTGAGATGCAGAGCAGTCTTGTAAGATCAACAGCCACACTTAGTGTGCTAGATGACAAATACCCATGTGACACCTGGATACGTGTGTGTACTAACGGATCTGCACATAATGCCATAAAGAATGGAGGGGCAGGAGCACATATTGAATATCCAAACAACAACACTGACAAGATTTCCATACCCACTGGTAAATACTGCAACAACTATGATGCAGAAGTTATGGCAATTATTGCTGCAGTTGAAAAACTATCAGACTCTAGAATTGATACATGTCCTGTAGTAATTCTCACAGATGCAAGATCAGTACTGGAAGCTCTTCAGTGCAACAAACTACCAGACCTTAAGGATGCCTTGTCAAAAACTGGCTCGCAGCACAGTCACCTTGCAGTGGATTTCATCCCACTCTGGTATACCAGGCAATGAAAAAGTTGACCTTCTGGCCAAAGAGGGCAATGAAATGGAGCAACCAGACATACTGATCACCTATAATCAGAAGAAAAGCATGATAAACCTACAGGAAGCCACAAACACCACCACATGATGACTATCACATGCTAAACAGAACCGAACAAGTCACTATTTTCCGTCTCCGAACAGGACACAACCAGCTCCAACGTCATATGTATACAAAATTTTAAGTTGATAATACTACTCTTTGTACATGTGCCCAGGTGCCCCAAACTGTGGAACATATCCTCCAAAACTGCACCAACTACGAGACATTGAGAAGCAATTACTGGCCCAGTGAAACAACCAAAGAAGATATGCTCTACGGTTCCATACATGAACTACAAAAAAAAATCCAGTGAAGTTTATCCAAGAGACAGGACTGCAGATATAGACAGAAAATGCATACGAAGAAGAAGAAGAGAAGAAGAAGTATTAGAAAGGAACAGAATTCATCAATAAGTAACATACATCATGAAAAAGTAACAAACATCATAAAAATTAATAGATGTCATCAACAAGTAACAGTCATAACCAACATCAAAATATGGAAACACAACAAGTAGCAGGTATTGTCATGATGTTACAGGTATCATGGAACATCGTGAACATATCAACAACACAACCTCAGAGAGAAACGTCTCTACGACTATTGGGCCACTCACCTTCGTTCTTTCCACCACGAGCCCGCCATTCCTACAGACAACGTGGATGCGTAAGAAAAGTCTGGATAGCCCACAGGTAACAAACAATGGAGGTTCGGAAGTTTATCATAAATTGCACGCTGGTTATCTTTGAAACTCTTTAGAACTTGGCGAAATCTGTCCTGGAGTTACATTGTCAACTTTCATGTCAGTGTTCATGTGTCAATCCCAGGTTCCATGTACAAAATTTTTTATGTTGAAGAGGCTATAGGTATTAGTCACTTAACTTTCAGTCCTCTTCAAACATTTAGAAGTGGCATCATAGTACAATCACAGCATATGTGTATACTTTATCTATACAAGCACAGTATACGTGTATACTTTATCTATACAAGCACAGTATATGTGTATACTTTATCTATACAAGCACAACATGTGTTTATACTTTATCTATGCAAGCACAACATATGTGTATACTTTATTTGTGCAAGCACAATATGTGTGTATACTTTATATGTACAGTCATGATCTATGTGACTTTATCTGCACAAACACACTCTGTGTGTGTTTACTTTACCTGTTTCTCTTCACGTCGCAATCACACAACAACATGCACTAATGTAACACTGAATGGAATCAGCGAACAAGTTCGACTGTCTTTCATCTTCGTTTGCTAACACCTTCTCTCTGTATGAAGCAGACATTAATACACGAATAGTAAAGGAAGCTACCACATGCAACAAAGGAAGAGCGAATGGAACAATAGAAAGTTCATGCTATAGATAAAAGTTTGATTCGTCAGGCCTGCAAGTTTGATTCATCAGGCCTGCAAGTTTGATTCATCAGGCCTGCAAGTCTGATTCATCAGGCCTGCAAGTTTGATTCATCAGGTCTGCGTGTTTTGTAGTCTCTTATTTGAATCTGAAACTTGGACAAAATGTTCAAGACAAGAGAAAAAAATGACCGGTTCCCATCTTAGATCTCTTTTAAAAAATATGAACAAGAGGTGATGTTCTACAGTCTGCTAAGCTTTCATTAATGATGACAGCGCTGAGCAGCAGAAGATCAAGATGGTGAACTTGCCCTGGGAAGAAGGTCGCTTGATAGACCAAACCTGAGATATAAAGATATAAATCAGTCATGACAGATTTTTCAGTCAGCACCAGTGACTGAGGAGAGTTGATTGAAGGATCGAATCACGAGAAATAGAAGGCCAGATTTAGCGACAAAAGATCGAGTACAAGAATAGTAGTCTCTGCAGCACAAACATTGTTTGCTGTTACTCTGGTCTAATATACAAATCCAACACAGGCAGAATCAACCAGGAAACTGTACAGGAAACTCACAATTAGCATGTCTGTTTCAAAACTCTAAGACGAAAAATTCCAGTATTGCATATCACAATCTATAATGCACCATGTTTCACAATCTATAGGTAACGATCTACATTAAACTGAATGTAACGATCTATATCACTCTATATGCAACTATCTGTATTATACTAAATGTAACAGTCTACATTACATTGTATGTCACGATCTATATTACATTATATGTAACTATCTGTATTATATTAAATGTAACGGTCTACATTACACTGTACGTCACGATCTAAATTACACTACATGTAATTATCTAAATTACGCTGAATGTCATAATCCACATTTGACCATGTCACGCTGTTTGCTTCGATCATCCTCCAAACTCTTTCAGACTCTACATCTGACTACGCAGTTCTTCTTGTAGATCTCATGTAACTGAAAACTTGAATTACTTGCAGACGATATCGCGAAAATGTGAAATATAGGAGCAGACTCGGATGTGGAGCAGGTTAAAGTAGTTTTATCATTCCAGAGACGATTCAGTGAATACACTTTTTTTTTTTGGTGAACTTCATCAACAACGGCTGGCCAGGCTGACGTATCCAATCAGGCAACTTTCTTAAGTAGCACAAGATTGGAGTGTCTTGATTCAATGTTCTCAGCAAAGTCCCTTCTCTCTGTTAGACACTTTCGCTTCCATGAGACAAAACTTAATAGACTAAAGCAGACAGAAGTAAAAAAAAAATCCCGTACACTGAAGTTTAAATGCGAGTTTGCACCAGGACGGATTGTCACTTTTGTGACAAGTTCATGCCTGCATATTCTATGACAGTAAAAGCATATGCGAGAAACATACACATTCCTGGTGACATTTAAAATGTCAGCGACGGAATGTACGAAACTCGATATTTACAAGCATGCATTCTTATTCTTAGAGTTTCAGTGCACGACGCTTGTCGAGTCGCACATACAAAATGAGGCTCGCCAACAGGTTTATAGCTCGCGGTAACTTTTTAAAAAACTGCATCACGCTCACTGCGTGCACACGTCACTACAACAGCATTTTGCTGTTACTTCGATCTGGCTATACGCCGCTACTTTATCTGATGTACATGAACGATCATGAAATACCAGCGCATATTGTCAGATACACAAGAACAACAACAAACTACTAACATTTTCCGTCAAATACACAAGAACAGCAATAAACTGCAATTCCTTCTTGTCAAGTACATAAGAACAGCAATAAACTGCAATTCCTTCTTGTCAAGTACATAAGAACAGCAATAAACTGCAGTCATTTCTTGTCAAGCACACAAGAACAGCAATAAACTGCAGTCATTTCTTGTCAAGCACACAAGAACAGCAATAAACTGCAGTCATTTCTTGTCAAGCACACAAGAGCAGCAATAAACTGCAGTCATTTCTTGTAAAGCACACAAGAACAGCAATAAAATGCACTCCTTTATTGTCAAGCACACAAGAACAACAATAAGCTACAATCCTTTCTTGTGAACTACACAAGAACAGCAATAAACTGCAATCCTTTCTTGTCAAGTACACAAGAACAGCAATAAACTACCAATGTAACCTGATAAATACACAAGAGTAACAATAAATTACAATCTTGCCCTGTCAAAAACGCAAGAACAACTTCATTATCGCCTTAACTAGAACTAAACTTACATCACTTAACTTGTCTGTTACGTCAGAGACACAAAAATACGCCCGCTGTACGAGATGACTGCACAAGATGCTGATGATTAACACATGACTGAAACTGTGTTTGGTTTGTGTGTGGGTGGATGGATGGGTGGGTGAGTGGGATGCGCGTGTGTGGGTGCGTGTGTATACTTTTTATTTGATCACAACAAGATTTCAAGCAGATAAAGTGAAGTTTTCCCACAGCTCTAAATGATGGTACCTGTCAGTAAGACAGTCGTGCTGATATAACTGTCACAATGGAACACACACTGGACACGAAGACAGTTTCAAAAATGTAGTCTAGTCAGTGTTACAAAACAATTTATAGTTTTCAGCAGCTTGCGTAATGTCTAAATGTGGTTGCAACTCAAGGCTGTGTGCACTTATCAGTGCGTAACGAACGAAGTCTACCGTTATATCTAATATTCGATTCGTCTTCGACTGAGTAATGCATACATTAAAGTATTCGAATTGCAACAAAAATTAGACAAGTACATTTCCAAGTTACGTACAGAAGTTTTTTTTTCCTCTAGAATAACGCTAATCTTAAAGTTTTCTGGACAAGGGAGATGAGAGGGGAATTAAGGAAATATTTTAGTTTAAATAATTCTCCGCGTGAAAAAGGGTCAGATTTTTTTTAAAAATCAGATTGGCGAGAGTTGAAAGATTTGTAGGGTTGGTAGAGATTGTTGATCTGACTTGGCGCTGGTGTACCTTCTTGGAACATGAAATGTTGGAAACGAAGATGAAAGTTAGGCTTAGACCAGTGATTCCCAGTCGCAGGCTGGGACCTAATTTAGGATCGCAGGGAACCTGAGCTAGCTTCAGAACAAGATATTATGTAAATAACAAATAAATAAAATAAGTAAAAATACAAAGTTATAAAAGTTTAGGAAAACTGTATTACTTTAGGTTTTCGAACGTAAATATTAGAATAACTCGCTTCTATTCGGTGTTCTTGTTCTCATTCACTTGAATTGTTTCTAAACAGTTCATTTTTTTATTATTGTTTTGAGTATTTCATGACATCGTGGGAAATGTTGGACTGTTTGAAAAAATGACATCATATGTAACAATGCTCGTTTGGGTCGCGGGTCACGTACCATTGCTGGTTTAGAGTCGTGGGTCATGTAACATTGCTGGTTTAGTGTCGTGGGTTATGTAACATTGCTGGTTTAGTATCGTGGGTTATGTAACATTGCTGGTTTAGTGTCGTGGGTTATGTAACATTGCTGGTTTAATGTCGTGGGTCATGTAACATTGCTGGTTTAGTGTCGTGGGTCATGTAACATTGCTGGTTTAGTGTCGTGGGTTATGTAACATTGCTGGTTTAGTGTCGTGGGTCATGTAACATTGCTGGTTTAGTATCGTGGGTCATGTAACATTGCTGGTTTAGGGTCCCAGGTAACGCAACATTTCTGGTTTAAGGACGCGTTCAAAATAAGTTTGGGAACCACTGATAATAATTGGACGAGTGAAGTGACGAAGATGGAAATAACATCGGCTTGAACATTACGTCAAATGTTGTGTGAACTGTTGTTGTTGTTGTTGTTGTTGGTCGTCCATCGTCTTCGATGTCTAGGTCTAAATAGGCTGAGGTGTATCCATGCGTGACCAACTAGCCCTATACAAACTCTAAAGTTTTGCCACACACGGAACATACATGTCCAGATTCAGTTGTGGGTGCTTGTGCAGACTTGGCTTTTCGCATTTGTTGTGAACTATATTTTGTTTATGATAATCTTTTAAAATTATCTTTTAAAAGCATACACACACGCCCGCGTACCCGGAGCATATCTCTGGGTGCTCGCGAGTGTGTGTATGCTTTTAAAAATTTTGAAAGAACTTTTGTATAGTTTTTTTCCATTTAATTTATGTACTATTCATATCTTTATTCTTATCTGGCCATCCTAAAATTATATTCGGCCAAGATTGAAAACTGTGCATAACGTAACTCTTTCATTCCAAACAAACACTGGCAGCTGTCGGTAGATTTTGCGGGTTTAATAATGCTAATCAGTGGTAGATCAACGTTAATCAATATTCAATATAAAACTTTGACATGGTCTAAGCAAAAATTTTTAAAAAGTACATTTCTAACCCAGCCCACGCTTTTAAATGATAAAATAACTTCAGTATAAGTGTTGCCAGAAGCAATATTGTGGCGTTCCAAAAGTAAGGCATGTAACGTGCATAAAAGTGATGTCGGACTAACTAACGACATGGCTGTAGAATGTTCATGTTCGTCAAATGGCAAAGTTATGCCAGACTGTACTATGCAGCAGCGTCTAGACGACATCACTCAGTTAAAGACTGGGGGTGGGGGAGGGGGGGTTAAGTGGTGTAGTCGTCCAAAAAGGAAGTTCCTGGTGTGATATGATTTCTGAAGAGGAAGCAGATGCTACCTGCAGAAATTCATGGCCAGGTGGTGTAAGTCTATGGAGACAGTGTGATGAGTCGGCAGCGTGTGGCAAAATGGTGTGCAGAATTTCGAACTTGGCGAATGACACCCAGTGACGTATAGCCGTGTGGCAGACCCATGACAGCAGGTACGGCAGCGAACAAAACGCACGTAGAACATGCGATATTGGAGAACAGATGGGTGACTGTGAACGAATTTGACGCATGACTTAGTCTGTCACGTGGAATAGTGTCAGACTTTCAGAGGACCTTAAGGAAAAGAGAATGGCATACGCGATTTGCGGCCAAGACTTTCTGACACGCATTGTCGCCGTCGACGAGACAGAGGTTCACCACAGCACCTCAGAACCGAAACGTGCAAGCATGGAGTGGAAGCATCTGGACTTTCCACAAACCAGGAAATTCAAGGTCGTGCCGTCTCTTGACAAAGTGATGGGATGAGAATGCTGTTGGTCGATTCTCAGGGAAGGAGAGCAACAAGTAATGGAGATGTGTACGATGCAACTCTGGAATGTTCACGAGCTGCCATCAGACATCGTTCTGGGCTGTTGACACAATGTGTGATGCTCCTGCATGATAATGCTCGCCCACAGGCGGCCCTTTGGTGTACGAAATCTTGCAACGTTTTCTGTCAGAGAATTTGGACAATCCCCCCCCCCCCATAATCCCAATCTGACGCAAAGTGATTTTCACCTCTTCCCAGGTCTGAAGGAACATCTTAGTGGCCAGAGGTTTCGGAGTAACGAGGATGTCCAAACATCTAAGAAAACATCCGTGAAAGCATGCCTCTGTGTCCAGGACACCACATTTTACGAGGTGGGCATATAAAAAACTTGTCCTACGCTTATATCAATGTATCAGTAGTCATAGTGAGCATATGGAAAAATAGGTGTCCGTCATGGTGATCATATGAAACAAATAAGCTGTTCATCATGGAACACAATGTACAAGTGTTACGTCCAAATAAATTTTGCTCTTGAAGTAATAATCCTTGTAAACTTACTTTTGGGATAACCCTCGTAGAGGTGTTGCCACTAACAGTAATGTTATTATAAGTGTTTGCTTAACAAAGCAAATCACGCCCAAATTTTACAGAAAGAAGTATTCGTGCCATCGTAACAACAACGACAACAAGTCTTCAGTATTCTCATTGTCATCATCACAACAACGACAACAAGTCTTCAGTATTCTCAATGCCATCATCACAACAACGGCAGCAAGTCTTCAGTATTCTCACTGCCATCGTCACAATAACGACAACAAGTCTTCAGTATTCTCATTGCCATCATCACAACAACAAGTCTTCAGTATTCTCACTGCCATCATCACAACAACGACAACAAGTCTTCAATATTCTCATTGTCATCACCACAACAACGACAACAAGTCTTCAGTATTCTCAATGCCATCATCACAACAACGACAACAAGTCTTCAGTATTCCCATTGTCATCATCACAACAACAAGTCTTCAGTATTCTCAATGCCATCATCACAACAACAAGTCTTCAGTATTCTCACTGCCATCATCACAACAACAAGTCTTCAGTCTTCTCACTGCCATCATCACAACAACAAGTCTTCAGTATTCTCACTGCCATCATCACAACAACGACAACAAGTCTTCAGTATTCTCATTGCCATCATCACAACAACGACAACAAGTCTTCATTATTCTCACTGCCATCATCACAACAACGACAACAAGTCTTCATCTTACCTGAGATGCTCGCTTTGGAAGTTGCTCCCGTAATGTCGGCCAGCCCCACGACCTTTCGACTCTGCTACGATTGGTTTTGGAGTTCCTTTGTCTCCAACTGTTGAAGCCATCAGAGGTCACCAAGTCAAGCGTCTGGCCGTGTTTGTTATTTACAGAACTTGAGGATCTTTGGTGAGCTTCTTCTCGCACAAAGAAATATTCCGCTCCAGCGTATACCATTCACAAAGAAAAGTCATTATTAGCGTCCTCATTCGAGTTCATTGTTATAGTTATTGCAGGCTCTCGTATGAAAAACACGTATGACGAAAAACGGCGTATGTCACAGTAAAGGTATATCACAGCTTAAGTAATTACTGTTAGTGTTAAACTGTCAGCCCGTGAAAGCCATGTGCTTTGTCTGCGACCTGTTACATTAGTAATGTCTGTCTCATAAATAATTATTGTCTGTAACGATTTTTTCTTTGTCCTCATTAATGTACGGCACGTTAATCCTCGTGGGTATATTTATGAGCGGTTGGAGAACGCGTAGTAGCTGAAGAGTCTCAGGGCGTGTTGTTATGAACAGATACAGCACATGCCAAAGATAGCAGGAAAAGGGTGAGATGGGGATGTTAGGGTAAAAGCAGAGAGAAGAGGAGGAGATGGGATGTTAGGGTAAAAGTAGAGAGAAGAGGAGGAGATGGGGATGTCAGGATAAAAGTAGAGAGAAGAGGTGGAAATGGGATGTTAGGATAAAAGTAGAGAGAAGAGGAGGAGATGGGATGTTAGGATAAAAGTAGAGAGAAGAGGAGGAGATGGGATGTTAGGATAAAAGTAGAGAGAAGAGGAGGAGATGGGATGTTAGGATAAAAGTAGAGAGAGGATGGACGCCGCTGTCGTGTAGTGATAACTGGACTCTTCCGTCGATCTTAAGGTCCGATTTCGCACTTGCGGGAGGGGGGAGGGGCACCGAGGTCAGTCCAACCTCCTAGATGTACCTGGGGATTTCCTAGGAAAACCAAGGCAGTGAGGACAGGTGCTGTCACTCCTACCTGAAATGACGTACAAATATGAAGGCACTGACACTTGGCACCCCCTATGAGTCAGCTTTTAAAATCATAAATGCTGTGCCCCATGATGCTGTGCCCCATGATGCTGTGCCCCATGATGCTGTGCCCCATGATGCTGTGCCCCATGATGCTGTGCCCCATGATGCTGTGTCCCATGATGCTGTGCCCCATGATGCTGTGTCCCATGATGCTGTGCCCCATGATGCTGTGCCCCTCCTGTGGTATTATAATCTGATAGGGACACAGGTTTATGAATCTGTTCATGACGTCCTCGCAGCAACTTTTACCACAGCTGCTTAAACTGCCACAGATACCCACAGTTATTTTTTAAAATGATTTTTGTATTGTTGCGTTTGGCATCTGTTTGGGTTCATTCTTCTTAACCACTGACCTGAGACAGAGACACGCCTGTCTGTCAACGATGCTCCAGTCCTGGAAGCTGGCGGAAACAGTCTCAGACATTTACAAAATAAACATCCATAAGCTGATACACAAAACAGGAGCTAACCTTTAACACTGCGTCCTTCCTGGTGAATGTAAGCGTACGATAAGAACGTTACTGAAATTAGTAAGCGAATGCGAGGTCGCTGTGGGAGTAAGGCACGACTGCTACCGCTGTGATATGATCGTTGATGGCAATGCCGATGAAACAAATCACGTCACATTACAGCGAGTTTGTGATGAAAAGGGAAGCACTTGAAAACATCAACAGTACAGCAGGAAAAAAAGTGGTACAAAAGGGAGAGGAAGTCCAGAGCTTGTTATATATAATTTTACTCGTCACAAAACGTTATGCAACAAATATTTAAGGTTCTTAGTTTTTTTTTTCAGTTTAATACGATTCAGAGAAATCATCATTTGCTATTTCAATCAATCAACTGCCATGCCGCGTGGCGTAGGCGATCATTTCTTTCCACAGTTCCCTGTCTTTAGCATTTTTAAACTCGATATTCTTACCAATATTCAGTTTTCTGAAATGGATCAGCATAAAAAAATCTGCCTACAACCAAACCAATTCAACATAAACAATGGGACCACTCTTTCATTGTTAAGATTTACTGTTTAGAGATGGTTAGATGTCATTGGAGTGATCAAGAAGCTGCACATGCCGTAGGAATACTACAGGCTGTAGCTTCACGGAGTGATGTTTCTAGACAACTTGAAATCAGCAGAAGTTGACAAATATCTCTGACGTTATATAGAGAACAAATTTTGTATGATTAGACCTCGAAAAAATCATAGACAAAGCACTTTAGTGGGACGTGAGAGAAAGAAAAATCACAAGAGAATTACCTGGGATTCGAACACGGACTCCGGTAGGACGAGCAGCCGTCTAGCCACGAGAGAACAGCTTACTATCGACTTAGCCAACTAGCACCCCAAAAAAGGTGTTTTGTTGACATAGTCTTTAGTAACCGCTCAGCAAACATAAGGGATCGTGACACCCGGAAAGAAACGAGGTCGTGACACAGAAATTCCGTAGCTTAGATTCATTCTCTCTAGCAGGTACCAACTAGACAAACATACACACGGTCTCCTGCCATGTCTGGTGCAAACTTGGACAACAATAACAAACGAACGAATACTCATTACATGAAGTTAGTTTCGGATATAGTGAACAATTTTTTATATGAATATTTTGTATGATTAGACCTCGAAAAAATCATAGACAAAGCACTTTAGTGAGACGTGAGAGAAAGAAAAATCACAAGAGAATTACCTGGGATTCGAACACGGACTCCGGTAGGACGAGCAGCCGTCTAGCCACGAGAGAACAGCTTACTATCATACAAAATTTGTTCTCTTACTTTACTATACCAAAGCCTCGTAGTTTCCTATTTATAAAAAATTATAAAAAATTGTTCACTATATCCGAAACTAACTTCATGTAATAAGTATTCGTTCGTTTGTTATTGTTGTCCAAGTTTGCACCAGACATGGCAGGAGACCGTGTGTATGTTTGTCTAGTTGGTACCTGCTAGAGAGAATGAATCTAAGCTACGGAATTTCTGTGTCACGACCTCGTTTCTTTCCGGGTGTCACGATCCCTTATGTTTGCTGAGCGGTTACTAAAGACTATGTCAACAAAACACCTTTTTTGGGGTGCTAGTTGGCTAAGTCGATAGTAAGCTGTTCTCTCGTGGCTAGACGGCTGCTCGTCCTACCGGAGTCCGTGTTCGAATCCCAGGTAATTCTCTTGTGATTTTTCTTTCTCTCACGTCTCACTAAAGTGCTTTGTCTATGATTTTTTCGAGGTCTAATCATACAAAATTTGTTCTCTTACTTTACTATACCAAAGCCTCGTAGTTTCCTATTTATAAAAAATTATAAAAAATTGTTCGTTATATAGAGCATTCGAACGGCTTCATGAAATTTGCTAGTTTTGTCAAAGAGTGCTAGACCACATGCAACCACCAAAGACGGTCATTTTCTGGCGTTTTCCGCAAGAAGACAACGATCTGTAACTGCACGGACTTTACAAAATGACTTTAAAGCAGCGACTTTGTTATGAGATTCTACACAAACCATCGGAAATCGACTTCATCAAGTCTACTTTCATTCAAGAAAACACTCAGTTTGGATATCTCTCAATATTCGTCAGCATCGAGCTTGCCTGAACTAGACAGGACAACAGAGCAGGCGGACTGGAGATCAATAGGTCCATGCTGTCTTCAGTGAGGAATCCAGATTTTGTTTAGACTGTAATGGTGGTCGTCGACAGGTCTGGAGATTAGATCGTAACGGTGGTCGTCGATAGGTCTGGAGATTAGACCATAACGGTGGTCGTCGATAGGTCTGGAGATTAGACCATAACGGTGGTCATCGACAGGTCTGGAGATTAGACCAGAACGGTGATCGTCGACAAGTCTGGAGATTAGACTATAACGGCGATCGTCGACAAGTCTGGAGATTAGACTTTAACGATGATTGTCGACAGGTCTGGAGACAGGTTGGAGAGAAATTTGCTGATTGTACTATTGTAGAACATGATTATCTGGACCAGTATCTGGACAGATGGACGTACTGACATTCATCTCTTTTGGATGGGAACTGTAAATCTCCAGAGGTATCAGATCGCTCATTATTCCCCAGATGAGACAGGATGATGCTCAGTCTATTTTTATGCAGGACAGTGCACCTTGTCATAGAGCAAACAGTGTAAGTAGAGAGTTGGGTGTTAATAACATCATGTGTCTTCCTCGGTCTTCTCATTCTACTAACCGTAACTCAAATGAACAAGCTTGAAGAGCGATTAATAAAATCTCTGACAAAACCCGGACACTTTTTGCCTTGGAGAACGCCCTACCGGCTCACCTGACGACAATTCCACAAAATGACCTCATCAGGCATGTTGCATCAGTTAGATGTCCCGTTTTGAAAGGTGTATGTATTGAGGCTGGTGATGGTGTCATGCATTTGTGCCTCTATGATCCACCATAGAATATAAAGATGTTTTGAGACTCCATCCTACATGGGACTTATCTCAAGGGTTGCGGGCGTAAATTCTGCAGCACAAAAAGTGATCATGATAGGTGGAGGCTCACCAAGAAGAAGTAGAAGAAAAACACCCACTATTGATCTCCTGTTAGATCATTCAGACATTCTTTCGTCGTCAAGTTTTCATGTTGGCAGTAAAGTGTTTATTGCTGGACATAATAATAATAATAAAACAACTCATAAGACTCTGGGAGACATGACCCAGGGGGCCCCCACCCCCTTATAATGTCAGGAGTTTAAAAGGGCCGAAACAACTGCCTGAAAAAAAGGGGGGGGGGGTATTTCCTCTGATGATCTGAAGAAGTTGTGTTGTCGTTCCCCTCTCTATAGTAGAGAGTTTCCTGTCTGTTCAGATACTTTCTGAACACTTATCTTTAGTATAAACTATCACAGAACGAACTGTCATTTACTTTAGGATAAACCGAATGCTAAGAAATTATTTACTTATAAAGTTTGATTATGCCTCAAACATTTGTTGCTAAACATTTTTGAGAGGAACATATTTTACGAAGGCGAGTAAAAAAGCAGCCTTGACTTTGCTCTAAAACGTCTAAATCGAGAAATAGGTGTTTCGGGTGTTTATATGTTATGCCATCTCCTCTAGACGTATGTGTGGGGTGGCAAGTCGACATTCTGGAAATATGACGTCAACAGATCAGATCAAAGATAAACAAAATGGCCACTCCTTACGAAGAATGCACTAGATCTAGAGAATAGCATTTTGTTGGGTTGGGGGGTGGGGGGGGGTGGGGAGTGAAGGTGAGAAATCTGCAGATATTCATCGCAAGATGAAGAGACATTACAGTGACATATTATATCGCGTCAGCAGGTACATAAATGCCACAGAAAGTTTAAAAGTAAAGTATCAAATCTGGCAGATGTAGCTTGTTCTGGCCGGCATGACACTGCGAACAGTTAAAGTGGAATCAATGACAAAGGAAAACCTGCAGGTAGCAACAGATGAGGTGGCTTAAGAGCTGATTATTAGTCATGGCTCTGTCCCCACATCATTCACAAAGTGCTGCAGTAACGAAAATTCTCTGCCAGGTTGGTACCAAAACAACTCACCCCCGATCTGAACGACCACCGCGAGGATGTTTGCGAAACTCTTTCATTGTATTCTGAAGCTGAAGGAGATATCTCTTTATACAACGACGAACATGGCTTCTAGCCACAGACCGAAGAAGTTCCGTACAACACTGTAGACCAGAAAACTGATGCTCATGCTCTTCTGGAAGTGTAAAGGTCCATTCCTGGAATATTACATGCCCAAATATCTACTGTCAACAGCGACCCATATAGTGATCTGCATGAGAACCATTTCAAAACCTGCAATCAAGTCAAAACGTCGCCATCTGCTCAGTTCTGGTATGTTGTTACAGCTGATAACGCGCCACTTCACACAGCACGTGCAGCAGCTCTTCAAATTAATCTGCCTCTGGGGTGTCTTTCGCATCCTCCATATTCACCTGACCTCGCACCATGTGACTATCATATGTTTGGTCCTCTCAAGGAAGTGCTAGATGGTAAAACATTCAGTCGAGAAAAAGAGATTAAAAAGGCTGTATACAGTTGACTACAGGAATTCCTCGAGGAATCCCTGGTATTAGTGAATCGATGACAGACCTGCACTGAACCTGGTAGGAATTATGCTGAAGAATGATAAAGAATTTTCAATCATATTTGTATATTCTGCGAATGAATGAATGAATGTGTTAATAAATCATATTGTTACTTTTGTTTTTACTCATCCTGGAAAATATAATGAAGGATTGACTGTACAGCCAGCCACAGAAACTCTGAGGCTCTACACAGTATGCCACTTTGGACACTCCAACCCAGAAAAAGAATGGAGTCTAAAGTAAGAAAAAAAATCTGAAGTGTTGTAAATTTATTATAAACAATCATCAAGCAGCATTAATAATAAAATAGCCACGAAAATTCCGTAGAAATATATAGGCCAAATTATTTTTCTTCTTGTTTCTTCTGAAATTTACAACAAAATAAGTTCCAAATGTAAAATCATTGCTTCTTCGTATTAAATTTTGCAGAATTTTTCAGTCTGTTCTGGCACACATTTTCGGAATCGTTCTAAGTGGGTAGATAAACTTAAAAACAAGAAAGAATATGAAAGTAAAGAAAGATAAGAGACTGTACAATGTTCTAGCACCATCTGTTGATCTTCTGAAACTCAGTATCGAAACGAATCTGGGTTAACAGAAATTCTGCTACATTCATTCATTCATTCATTTGCATGTCACTTGCGGAACTTTGCCTCCCAAACAGCACTCCTGTAGGCCTCTCGGTTGTGAGCAAGATGGTCTGCTGCTGCTGCATCCATTTCCAGATCGTCAACGATGTCTTGCAGCCATCTTCGTTTTGGTCTTCCTCTCTTTCTTTTTCCCATTATGTATCCTTCCAATATGGTCTTCTCTAAATTATCATGACGTTATGTTTAATGTGTCCAAAATGTTTAAGTTTTCTCTCTTTAATCCTTTTTAGTAGCCAGCCTTCTTCAATATTAAGCTCTTGTAGTATGGATATATTTGTTCTTTTTTGTGTCCAAACAGAAATCCAAACAGCAATCATGGCTCGTGCTGCCACTGCTAATACTGATATTTATAAATATTATTTACTGAATGATATAAGAGTGCACAGAATATTATTTACTGAATGATATAAGAGTGCACAGAATATTATTTACTGAATGATAAGAGTGCACAGAATATTATTTACTGAATGATATAAGAGTGCACAGAATATTATTTACTGAATGATATAAGAGTGCACAGAATATTATTTACTGAATGATATAAGAGTGCACAGAATATTATTTACTGAATGATATAAGAGTGCACAGAATATTATTTACTGAATGATATAAGAGTGCACAGAAATTTATTTACTGAATGTTATAAGAGTGCACAGAAAATTATTTAGATTTTTTAAAAAGTTACATCATCCATTTTCTTCAAATAATTGTCCCCAAACACCATTTAAGTGATAAATATCGTAAAATCTGAAAAAATTTGGTAAATAAAAATGACTGGGGATAGGTTTTTGTTTTCAATGAATATTCCGGCATTAAAGGACGCGTTTTCCAGACTTAAATCTCGTTTCCCGCTCAACATAACATCCCAGTCAGTTATTTTGTTTGTCTTTGTGTTGTCTCTGTTCTATCAGCCGTGTATTTAGCAACCGCCGCGTCGTTTATAGAAACACAATCCAACACATCAACTACAAAGACATCAGCAAACCATCCTCTTCCGCCTAAGGACAGGCCACTGCAGACTGCTAAGCCATCGACATCGACTTAAAATGTCTCACTCAGGCGACTGTCCATGTGGCAGTGGAGTCCAGACTCCAGAACATATCCTTCAAGGGTGCAAAAACCATGCGGACCTGAGGCGTGAGACATGGCCAGAGGACATAAGCCTGGGGCAAAAGCTTTGGGGCACCTATCATGATCTGGAGAGGACTGCGGGCTTTGCCATGTCGACAGGGATCCGGATCTGATGTGATCAACAACCTCGAACGCAGAAGAAGAAGAAAAACAAGCAAACAAACAAACACAAACTTATTTCTTGCCTGCGCTGCGCCATCACACACATACATACAAACATTGCGATCAAACGGCTAAAAGGCTTGCACTATTCGCAGTCATAACTTCTTATTTTGTTTACAAACAACAAACGATATTTCAAATAGATACGCAATCAGCTATCCTCATTTTTGGAACAAACAGTGGTCAGACATTTGAATTATCCTTTAAAGCTGTGAAATGTGGTTTCCTTGGCCTGCCTGCGTTAAAGGGCACGGATTCTTCTGTAACTACATTCAGTCCTCCGTAGCTAAATCGCTAAAGATGCACTTCAAAGTGCAGTGCCAACTCAATCACGGGACGAAAAAAGCAACAACCCACAAGACCTCTGGGAGTCATGGTCCAGAAGGGCCCACCCCCCTTGTGTCAGGAGTTTAATAAGGCCGAAACACCTGTATGGGGGGGGGGGGGTACTTCCTCTGATGGTCTGAAAGAGTTGTGTTGTTGTTCCGCTCTCTACAGTAGAGAGTTTCCTGCATATGTAACTACATTCAACTACACTGAAATAAATAACTTACATAAATTAGTGAGAATGAAGCAATGAATCTGATTTCACATTAGAAGCACTCGTGGATTATTGTCATAATAAGGACATAAGGAGGTGCTGTTAGCTAACATATCGTTATCAAACAGCATATTTCAATTATGTTATGAACCCACACACATACACGAGAGTTAAACGAGTGAAGCTACCCACAAACTTAAGAGCAGAAGGCTTACGTGTCTGTCTAGACCTGTCATCTGATGAGGTGACTATCGATTTGTTATACTGGGGGCTGAAAATTGTTCATGTACATATACTACATTCATGTCCCGATTTATGGCCGTCCGACTTACGGCCGTTTGTATTTAGGGCCGAGGTCCCATAGGAATATTAGAAAATCTTATAGAAATGACCTAACCGGGCCGCTAAAGGCCGAACGCGTTACGCTTATTATTTGTTGTGGCAGTGCTAGCCATACAGTGGTACACTGTAAATATCTAAGTTATAATGCAATCTGATATCAGAAAGTTCCCGGACTGTACTTGCTGTGACTGTACTGTTCAACAAAAAGGCCCAGTACATTGATGTCATTACTCCCAAGTCTGCTGAGTCAGTCTGTCACTTGGCTTCGTACTATCTAGTCAGTCTGCCACTTGCCATCATACTGTCTAGTCAATCTGCCACTTATCATCGTATTGTCTAGTCAATCTGCCACTTGGCATCGTACTGTCTAGTCAATCTGCCACTTATCATCGTACTGTCTACACGTGTTCAGTTCTACACGCGGTTCTGTGACGTTCTGTTAGGATCACTCTGCCATCCTTACGGCGGTTGACAAAATCGAAGAATGTGATGACATGCAGCGATCAAACATAACTTTTCTTCTTGACATAATCTAAAACAATCATGAAAAATAACTTTTTTCACGACATAATCTAATACAATCATCAAACATAACTTTTCTCCATAACTTAATCCACGAATAATAAAACAAGGGAGCAGTCATGTGTACTAAAGCTAGAAGATGTCAAAGATGCCTGGACTGAGCATCACTTCCAAAATCTTGGCCTATGTCACAACAGACTAGTAACCACTAGTGTGGTGGTGGAGCTTTTTCATCATCATCATCATCATCGTCGTCGTCATCATCATCATTATCATCATTATCATCATCGTCGTCATCATCATCATCGTCGTCGTCATCATCATCATCATCATCATCATCATCATCATCATCATCAACATCATCATCATCGTCGTCATCATCATCATCATCGTCGTCATCAACATCATCGTCGTCGTCCTCATCATCATCATCATCGTCATCGTCGTCGTCCTCATCATCATCATCATCAACATCATCGTCGTCGTCATCATCATCATCATCATCATCATCATCATCATCGTCATCATCATCATCATCAACATCATCATCAACATCATCATCGTCGTCGTCATCAACATCATCGTCGTCGTCCTCATCATCATCATCATCATCGTCATCGTCGTCGTCCTCATCATCATCATCAACATCATCGTTGTCGTCATCATCATCATCGTCGTCGTCCTCATCATCTTCATCATCGTCGTCGTCATCATCATCATCATCATCGTCATCATCATCATCATCATCGGCGTCGTCGTCATCATCATCATCGTCGTCGTCGTCGTCATCATCAACATCATCATCGTCGTCGTCATCATCATCATCGTCGTCGTCCTCATCATCATCATCGGCGCAAAGTTAACAATTACTTGATCTCATAACATCCGTAGCAACTCCCAGTCCAAGTATTTCACCACGTGACTTACAGAACAGTTTTGTTTTTGTCCAGGGTGACAGCCAGACAAAACAGCATGCCAGTCTGACATATGTCATGTAATGCTTGATACAGCTACACACGTCGTGTAAGTTTGAATAATACTACAAAACAGACAAAGCAACTTTTAGTCTCAGTAGCTTAAAATGACAAAGACTAGGGCTTGTATGCTATATACAGCGTGATCACAATTTCTTAGGACTTTCTCTGTGGAAGAGGGGGTTCAGACACCAATCTTAAACCAGCCAGTCTGAGATTATTAAGTCATAGTTAGGGGAGCTGTGCTCTTATCCGCTGTCTCCTGTAAGGTAAGGTAACAATTCCCGTTTCCATGCCATTAAGGCATATTGGGGACACGGTGTTAGGTCAGTATTTCCTTGACCTTCAGTATGAAGCCTGGCTGCCTTTACCTTCCCAGTTTTCTCTGGCACTTATTTTTAGAGGCTGGGTCGACCCGGTTTTTTTTTTTTTTGTGTGTGTACCAGAAAAAAAAGTCCCATTGCTGGGACTGAACCCAGCACCGAGCGACTAACCACTCGGCTAACCAGGTTGGGGCTCAGATAAATAAAGATGTGGATTCAGGCAAAACAACAAGCTCGTAGTTCACTTCACAGACACTGCTAAACCTCAGAGACCAGCCATCACGTTTGTAAGAAAACTGACAGCTTCAGGTGAGACGTATGAACTTACAAAACGCAGTCTACTCTAACCAAGATGGCTGGATATTTCTGTGTCATAAAATATTCGTGCTGGACAGACTGGGATCAAAGATGGCTGTGTCTAGCATGGCGGTGCTGACTGAGGATGGTCATGATCTTATACTACAGTTTTAGCTGCTTCTAGAACAAGCTGCTGTGTTATCTCAGCCTGGCTAACAAAGCAAGGTTTAGCTGCTTCTAGAACAAGCTGCTTGTTATCTCAGTCTGGTTAACAAAGCAAGGTTTAGCTGCTTCTAGAACAAGCTGCTATGTTATCTCAGCCTGGCTAACAAAGCAAGGTTTAGCTGCTTCTAGAACAAGTTGCTTGTTATCTCAGCCTGGCTAACAAAGCAAGGTTTAGCTGCTTCTAGAACAAGCTGCTTGTTATCTTAGCCTGGCTAACAAGGGAGGGTTTCACGTCAGTAGTCTGATGGCTGCGTCTATAAGTCTGATGGCTGCGTCTATAAGTCTGATGGCGGCGTATATAAGTCTGATGGCGGCGTCTATAAGTCTGATGGCGGCGTATATAAGTCTGATGGCGGCGTCTGATGGCGGTGTCTATAAGTCTGATGGCGGAGTTTATCGAGGAGTGTACTTCTTGGATCTTTGCATGATCTCAATCAGGCCACTTTGCCACATTTTCTGTCACACTGTACCCCACTCTATGCCCCAACACACTGTACCCCATGCTCTGTCCCACTGTACCTCACTCTCTACCCCACTATACCCCACCCAGACCAACTCAGGGAGAGCGGGCCAGTTAGTATAAGCCTACGATTTTGACGGATGTGAGGCTGCTCTCCTTGGTAGAAGATAGAATAAACATCAATGTACTAAGCTGTTACATACGTTTAATAAATCTTCCTAGCTCTTTACTTCGTTCTGCTACATCATAAATACTACATGTACATCATGTACACTTCATGTACATCATCTTACACGCTACCCGTACCGTTAAATGTCACAAAGTGCTCGCATGGTAGTCCTCCAAGTTTTCCTGTTTTCGGCGAGCTTTTCAAGGGATTTTATGCCTACTAATTTGACCTCTATTAATAATGTCCTCTTTAGAGTTTCACGTGGTCGACCTCTTTTTCTGCGGCCTGTTGTGTTCCACTTGATAGCTTGTTTTGGGATTCTCTGATTGTTTCTTCTCATCACATGACCGACGTATGTCCAACTCTTTTTCCGATCACCCAAGAGACAGGTTGTTGTTTACTCATCTGTCTTATCTGCACTGTTCTTGAATTCGTTCCACTTTATATCGAATATTTTCCTTAGCATTTGTTTTCAAAAGAATCTAATTTGCTGTCTATTTCTCTAGTTGTTTTCCAGCTTTCGCATGCATAAATGAGGATGGATATTACATTTGAATTGAATAATTTAAACTTGGTTTTTGTGCTTATAACTTCTGACGGTCATATGTCCTCAAGATTCTGAAAGTCAATTCTGCTTTTGCAATTCCAATTCTAACTTCCTTTCTGGTGTCACCATTCTGGTCTATGTAGCTGCCGAGGTATGCAAATTGGTTTACTTCTTCCACAGCGGTTCCCTCTACGTAAATTTTTCCTTCTTGATTAATGGGGAACCATTCGCACATTCCTTCTTCTGTGTTGATTGCAGAAACATATCCGATGTAGAGATCCTTAATGATATTGAAAGTTTTAGAAAGTATTCCATATAATCTTAAAATTCTTCATAATGAATCTCTGTGTATGCTATAAAATGCCGTTTTAAAGTCCATAAAGTTCAGGATTAATGGTCTTTGCTTTTCAGTATTTTCTTCAAATATTATTCTTAGAGTAAAGATCCGGTCGAGACAGTTTCTCCCTTTTCGAAATCCAACTTGTTCTTCTCTCATTACAGTATCTGCTATATCTTTCATTCTATTCAGAATAACATTGCAAAATACTTTTGACACAACTGATAGTAAGGTTACTCCTCTCCAATTATTGCGGTCACTAAGGTTGCATTTTTCGGTAGTTTAACAATGATTCCATTTTTCAATTTTGAAGGGATCTTTTCGTCTTTCCTAACTTTATTAAACATTTTTGTATTGTCTCATGTTATCATTGTTAACAGCTTTTAACAGTTCGGTTGTTATATCATCTTTACCTGCAGCTTTGTTGTTAGCCATTAAATTCACTGCTATTTCAATTTCGTTCAATGTAATTCCATTTTTAGGTTGGCATTGAGTTGTGGGATTGGTGATTCAGTTTCAAGGTATATTCATTCTTTTGGATGTGGTCGATTAAGTATTTCTTTGAAGTGTTCAGCCCATCTTTGCTTTTGGTCTTTACTTGGTGTTAATAGGGTGCCAGTTTTGCTTTCTTTGGATGTTATAGTACCCGTTTGCCTCTTTTGTGTGTTATATAGAATTTTGCTGTCTCTTGTTTTTTGGTGCTTTCTCTGCTTCTTTCGCCATATTGTCTATGTATTCTCTTTTATCTCTTCTAGCTGAACTTTTTACGTTCTTGTCTAGTTCTTTATATGTTGCATTTGCCAGATCTTTTCCAAGATCCATGGCTAAACTGGCTGTTTGTTTTCCATGTGTTTCCGATATCCACTCTTTTTCCATTTGCTTTTTTGCAGTCCAGCACTTGCTTTTGCTGCTGTGATTATGGCTGTGCTGTAAGAATTCCATACTTAGAATTCCATACTTCATCTATATCTACCTCTTCTACCTTACTGAGTGTGGGAAATGATTAGTAAGTTTCAGATAGAAATTCCTGTTAGTATTTTATTCTCGTAGGCTGTGGCTATTTATCTTTTTGGGTATTGATTTCTTATGTTGACTTTTCAGTTTTGTCTTATTTTCCCTATAAACAGATTGTGATCATTGTTAACATCTGCATCCCTATATGCCCTTATATCTATCAGAGATGTTCTGAATTGCTTTCTAATACAAAAATGATCTATCTGGTTTCTAGTTCGATTGTCTGGAGATATTCACGTTGTTTTATGTATTTCTTTGTGTGGAAATATTGTTCCTCCAGTGACCATGCCCTCTGTTAGACATAATTCAATTAATCTTTCTATATTCTGATTTACCATATCAATTCCTTCTTTCCCCATTACTTTTTCGACGTTAGTGTTATCTTTCCCTGCCTTGGCCTTGAAGTCTCCCATGACAATTAAGATGTCGTGTTTAGGGTCTTCGTTCATGTGTTGTAGTTGGTGATAGAAATCGTCTTTTATTTCATCAGTTGCATCGTTCGTGGGTGCTAACATTGTATGATTGTCATTCTTCCGTGTCTTACTTTGTACCGTGCTCTTATTATACGACTGTTCTCTGGTTCCCATTCTATAAGGCTGTTTACTGCTATATTTGGCATAATTATACCCACTCCTTCTTGGTATTTCCCATCGTCTCTGCCTGAGTGTATTATTAACTCACGGTTTTCCTGCTTCTGGCCGTGGCATTTCACTAATGTAAGTCTAGGCGGTAACTATCCATTTATCGGATTACTTGAGCAGTTTTCGATGGTGCTACCATTGTTCTTACATTCCAGAATCCAATCTTTGTCACATGTTTGGGGCCGATGAACGCATTCTTTTGATCTTTATACGTGTACATACCTGAACATAAATCATATTTGTTTAGCACTGGTCGCATAAATACTTAATCTTATATCTTATATCTTATATCCTTCCCGTGCCGTTAGACGTCACATAGGGCTCGCAAAGTAGTTCGCCAATTTTTCCTGTCTTCGGCGAGTCTTTCAACCTCATCAAAGGATTTTATGCCTGTTAACTTGGCCTCTCTTAATAATGTTCTCTTCAGAGTTTCACGCGGTCTGCCCCTTTTTCTTCGGCCTGTTGTGTTCCACTTGATAGCTTGTTTTGGGATTCTCTGCTCATTTCTTCTCATCAAGTGGCCAACATATGTCCATCTCCTTTTCCTGATCACCCGTGAGACTGGTTGTTGTTCAGTCATCTGTCTTATCTCTGCATTGTTCTTGAATTCATTCCACTTGATGCCGAGTATTTTCCTTAGGCATTTGTTTTCAAAAGAGTCTAATTTCTTTTCTATTTCTTTAGTTGTTTTCCAGCTTTCGCATGCATAAATGAGGGTGGATATTACATTTGAATTGAATAGTCTTAACTTGGTTTTTGTGCTTATAACTTTTGAATTCCATATGTTCTCAAGATTCTTGAAGATTGATGCTGCTTTTGCAATTCTGATCCTAACTTCCTTTCTAGTGTCACCATCCTGGTCTATGTAGCTGCCAAGGTATGCAAATTGATTGACTTCTTCAATATCTGTCCCTTCTATGTGTATTTTTCCATTTTGATTAATGGGAATTTTCATTATTTTTGTTTTGTCCTTGTTAATTTCAAGTCCTATTTTGCTAGCCAGTGAAGATAGGCTATCTGTTTTTTCTTGCATGGAATTCACATTATTACTGATAAGAGTTATGTCATCAGCAAAATCAAGATCTTCTAGTTGGGTCCCATGTACCCAGTCAATACCTGTGTTACCTGTGCAGCATTTTTTCATTATGAAGTCTATTGTAATCCCAAAAAGTAAAGGAGACAGTATACATCCTTGTTTCACGCCTGTTTCAATCTGGAACCATTCACTCATCCCTTCTTCTGTCTTGACTGCACAACCATATCCATTGTATAAGTCCTTAATGATGTTGACAATTTTAGATGGTATTCCATATAGACATAAAATTCTCCATAATGAATCTCTGTGTATGCTATCAAATGCCTTCTTAAAATCTATGAAATTCAGTATTAATGGTTTCTGCTTTTCAATATGTTCTTCAAGTATTATTCTGAGAGTAAAGATCTGGTCGAGACAGCTTCTCCCTTTTCGAAATCCTGCTTGTTCTTCTCTCATTGCAGTATCCACTATATCTTTGAGTCTATTCAAAATGACCTTGCAAAATACTTTTGACACAACTGATATTAAGGTTACTCCTCTCCAGTTGTTACAGTCACTAAGGTTGCCCTTTTTTGGTATTTTCACAATGATTCCCTTCTTCCAATTAGAAGGGACCTTTTCTTCTTTCCAAATCTTGTTAAACATTCTCTGTAGTTGTCTCATGTTGTCACTATTGATAGCTTTTAGCATCTCGGCTGTTATTTCATCTTCACCTGCAGCTTTGTTGTTAGCCATTAAATTCACTGCTGTTTCAATTTCATGCAATTCAATTTCATCTAGATTGACATTTATCTAGATGAAATTGAATTGCATGAATACTTAATAGGCAATTTTAAATGGGCCTACATTTCCCATCTGTCCCGGATCTACTACCAGCTTTGCACGAGCTTGATCCCATTCTTTGCCCCAGTGCATTCCACTCTCTACCCCACTGTACCCCACCATGTGTCCCACAATTCACCACTGCATTCCACTCTTTGCCCCACTGTACTCCACTCACTGTACCCACTTTATGTCCTGCTCTGTCCCGCTTTAGCCTCTCTCTCTCTCTCTCAGTGTTTCCCACTCTACATCACCATACCCCACCATCTGCCTCACTGTTTCTTACTCTTTACCCAACTCTACCCAACCTCTTTCTCAACATACATGTTGTGTGTGTTTATATGTTAGCTGGTGTGACCGTGCGTGGCGTCTGGTGTTGTCACTAAACCAACTCCTTATTTTGCCTTGATAAATTGATGCTTTTTGATGAGATATTTATTGTTGGAGGGGCTAGGGAATGAATGAGACGATAATTTATTTTCCGGCCAACAAAGTCAGATAGGGTAGCTTATATAGACACCAACTGGGAGAGAAAAGAGTCTGGGCTGTGGATGGTATGGAAAAGCTTAGTATTGAGAGTGCTCCGGGTACAGCTGTATTTCATTGGGTACTAACTCACTACATTAGGCTAGCGATTTAACCCACTAGCGCCAGAGAAATGTCCATGGACGATGATAAAGACAAAAGAACCACATAAGTAAGAGTGAAGATTAATGTAATTAATAAGTAACTCATTCATCCAAGATTTTACAGTAACCCACTCTCTGGCCCATTAACCGCCTATGTTAAGGTCGTGGTGAAGTCAACTGAAACAAAAATATCACACTTGTAGAGATGCCCAAACAATTCTATCATTTCCTCAAACAAATCTAACCTCTTCATCTTTCGGTAAGACTGCTGCCTCACTACATAATTATCTTTTAAGACACTCGGACGAAACTTGCACCCTGGTTCTCTAGGTAGGGGGTTGGAGCATGGGGCCAACGACCCCATCTCCGTTAAAAAAAAAAGATTAGTGTTACGGAACAGATAGAGAAGCTTTGGAACTGGACAGATAAAAATAGATTTTGAATTGGAACGTCAAAAATATTATGAGATTTTGAACATAGGCTAAAAAAAGCTTATAAAAACAAGAGGGAATACAGAAAATAAAAGCATTGATGACAGATTGGAAGATATAAAAATCATTATAAATGATTATAAACATCAGAAAAATCCCTGGGAGTCAAGACCATAACTAAAAGAGAGAACTGGTTCGATGAAGTTTGCAGAGAGAGGCAGTCATAAAGAAAAGAACAGCGAGACAGATATGGCAGAATGACATGAACAACAAACCAAACGAGGAAAAGTACCACTCACAGTGTAAAGAAACTCAAAAAGTTATTCATCAACAAAAACGACAATATATAAAAGATATGGTAAGCGAGATGCAGACATGCCATCAAAATAAGAAAAGCAGGGAATTCTATAAAGAACTGTGAACAATAAAACATGAGTTATGAACCTCTGCAGAGCTTGAAGGATAGTAATGGAAACACGATAAATAGTGATGAGAAAATCTATATCAGATGGAAAGAATATTTTGAAAAAACTACAAAACTGTGAAGAGCCTATAAGCACATCACCATACGAAAAAATACAGACTTGTGAACCTGAAATAGAGGAACCAGACTTAGAAGAGGTCATCTATAGTATCATGCTTCTACGAAATAACAAATCAACGGGTTAAGATGGAATTGCTGCAGAAACGATTAAGGAAAGAGTTCTAAGTCTACATGAACAGATACCGAAAGTCGTAAGCAAAGTTTTTTTTAAATCAGAATTTATAGACAGAGAAAATATAAATGTATTACCTTAGTTTGCATCCTTTGCACTTCATGTAGAGGTAACAGTACATCACCATCATATGTCACATGATTACGCGGAGCATATACAAAATGGCGAGTGCTGAAGTTTCATTTCGTCAACGTGCTGTTATTGAGTTCTTCGTTAAAGAGGAAATCTCCGCTGCTAAAATTCACCAAAGACTTCAACTTGCTTATAGACATGTTTGTATGGGTTCTAACAGTGTTAGGAGGTGGCTGAAACATTTCAAAGATGGAAACACGAGCATCCAAGATATGCCTCGCAGCGGTCGCCCTCGAACTGCTTCCACTGAACGCAACTTGAAAAGGGTTTACGACATCATTAAAAACGACAGACGTGTCACAGTATCTGAAATCGCTGTAAATCTTGGAATAGGACACAATGCAGTACAGGAAATGATTGAAACCCTAGGCTATAGAAAAATTTGTGCCAGTTGGGTCCCACGGGAGACAACGTCCAGAAAGCAGTGCGTCTGTGCCGTCGGTCAGCTGGAACGGAATTCTACCGGGAGGGTATTTTCAAACTTGCAGAGCTATGGGAACAGTGTGCGCAGAGAAATGGAGATTAAGGTGAAAAGTGAAGAAAATGATGCAGATTAAGGTGATACATTTATATTTTCTCTTTCTATAAATTCTGATTTTAAAAAATGTTTGCTCACGACTTTCGGTATGACCCTTGTATGTACGCTACTACAATAAATATGGAGAGAAGAAAAACTCCCTAGTGAATGGAGAGAATAATTACTGATCCCACTATTCAAACAAGATGATAAGAGCAAATGTGAAAGCTACAGGGGAATATCATTACTACAAACAAGCTACAAAATACTATCTACTATACTTTTAAATAGATTAAAACCATACGGCGAGAACATACTGGGAGACTGTCAAGCAGTTTTTAGAAAGACTAGAACAACCACTGACCGAATATTTTATCTACGCCAAAGAACATAAAAGTACTTGGAATATGGAAAAGAAGTACATAATATCTTCACTGATTCAAGAAAGCTTATGATAGCACAGAAAGGAGCAGCTTATGAAAAATTATGAACGAATTTGAGATATTTAATAAATTAATCAGTTTGATCAGAATATGTATCTTATCTTATATCTTATATCCTTCCCGTGCCGTTAGACGTCACATAGGGCTCGCAAAGTAGTTCGCCAATTTTTCCTGTCTTCGGCGAGTCTTTCAACCTCATCAAAGGATTTTATGCCCGTTAACTTGGCCTCTCTTAATAATGTTCTCTTCAGAGTTTCACGCGGTCTGCCCCTTTTTCTTCGGCCTGTTGTGTTCCACTTGATAGCTTGCCCCGGGACTCTCTGCTCATTTCTTCTCATCAAGTGGCCAACATATGTCCATCTCCTTTTCCTGATCACCCGTGAGACTGGCTGTTGTTCAGTCATCTGTCTTATCTCTGCATTGTTCTTGAATTCATTCCACCTGATGCCGAGTATTTTCCCTAGGCATTTGTTTCCAAAAGAGTCCAATTTCTTTTCTACTTCTTTAGTTGTTTTCCAGCCCTCGCATGCACAAATGAGGGTGGACATTACATCCGAACTGAACAGTCTCAACTTGGTTTCTGTGCCCATAACTCTTGAATTCCATATGTTCCCAAGATTCCTGAAGATCGATGCTGCCCTTGCAATTCTGATCCCAACTTCCTTTCTAGTGTCACCATCCTGGTCTATGTAGCCGCCAAGGTATGCAAACTGACTGACTTCTTCAATATCTGTCCCTTCTATGTGTATTTTTCCATTTTGATTGATGGGAATTTTCACCATTTTCGTTCTGTCCCTGTCAATTTCAAGTCCCACTCTGCCAGCCAGTGAAGATAGGCTATCTGTTTTTTCTTGCATGGAATTCACATTATTACTGATAAGAGTTATGTCATCAGCAAAATCAAGATCTTCTAGTTGGGTCCCATGTACCCAGTCAATACCTGTGTTACCTGTGCAGCATTTTTTCATTATGAAGTCTATTGTAATCCCAAAAAGTAAAGGAGACAGTATACATCCTTGTTTCACGCCTGTTTCAATCTGGAACCATTCACTCATCCCTTCTTCTGTCTTGACTGCACAACCATATCCATTGTATAAGTCCTTAATGATGTTGACAATTTTAGATGGTATTCCATATAGACATAAAATTCTCCATAATGAATCTCTGTGTATGCTATCAAATGCCTTCTTAAAATCTATGAAATTCAGTATTAATGGTTTCTGCTTTTCAATATGTTCTTCAAGTATTATTCTGAGAGTAAAGATCTGGTCGAGACAGCTTCTCCCTTTTCGAAATCCTGCTTGTTCTTCTCTCATTGCAGTATCCACTATATATTTGAGTCTATTCAAAATGACCTTGCAAAATACTTTTGACACAACTGATATTAAGGTTACTCCTCTCCAGTTGTTACAGTCACTAAGGTTGCCCTTTTTTGGTATTTTCACAATGATTCCCTTCTTCCAATTAGAAGGGACCTTTTCTTCTTTCCAAATCTTGTTAAACATTCTCTGTAGTTGTCACTATTGATAGCTTTTAGCATCTCGGCTGTTATTTCATCTTCACCTGCAGCTTTGTTGTTAGCCATTAAATTCACTGCTGTTTCAATTTCATGCAATTCAATTTCATCTAGATTGACATTTAGTTGTGGGGCTGGTAAGTCAGTTTCAAGGTTTAACAATTCTTTTGGGTGTGGTCGATTGAGTATTTCTTGGAAGTGTTCAGCCCATCTTTGCTTTTGGTCTTTATTTGATGTTAATAGTGTTCCAGTTTTGCTAAGGATTGGTCTTTCTTTAGATGTAATAGTACCTGTTAGCCTCTTTTGTATGTTATATAAAGTTTTGCTGTCTCCTGTTTTTGCTGCTTTTTCTGCCTCTTTCGCCATATTGTCTATGTATTCTCTTTTATCCCTTCTAGCTGAACTTTTTACTTTCTTGTCTATGTCTTTGTATTTTGCTTTTGCCGAATCTCTTTCATGATCTGTTTTTGCATTCAACATGTTTAATTTGACTGCTCGTCTTTCATGTATATACTTCCATGTTTTATCTGATATCCATGCTTTTCTATTTGGTTTTTTCAATCCAGCACTTACTTTTGCTGCTGTGATTATGGCTGTGCTGTAAGAATTCCATAACTCATCTATACCTATCTCCTCAACTTCACTGGGTGTTTTGGAATATGTATGGAGGATGAAAAAAATATAGTAATATATAAAGGAAGAAAGTCAGAACCCTTCTATATAAGAAGTGGTTTAAAACAACGTGATACATCATCTCCATTACTATTCAACCTAGTACTAGAAAAGGTAATCAGAAAATTGAAGGAAGAAAGCACTAAAGAAAAACAAGCTAAAATATTGGAATATACTGATGACATCTACCTAGTGGGGAAAACTGTGCAAGAAGTCATCAAGACCTGCACGCACCTGAGAGACATGCTTGACCACGAATCAAGTTAAGACAGTATATGAAGATATCAAGAGACCAGAGGCAGAATGATCCAGATTATATGAATGTTGGAGATATGATCATTACGAAAGCAGAAACATACAAATATCTAGGAACAACCTACGACAGAAGCAAAATAGGAAATTAAAAGCAGAATACAGATAGGAAATAAAATATACTTCGTCTTGCAACATCTGTTAAAATCCAAAATCCTGGCCCAAAACGCCACATTAACAATCTACAAATCTATAAGAAGATCAGCCGTCATGTATGTATCAGGCACATGGAGTACCACAAAGGAAGATGAATAATTGAAGATCTTTGAGAACAAGATCATAAGAAGAATCTTTGGGCCCATAAAGAATACCAACAGTGGAGAATGGAGAGATAGAGAGAACAATGAGCAGAACAGCTTATTTAAATCCCAACGAATTGTAAATGTGTTGATACTGAACAGACTACGCTGGTTGGGCCATGTAGAAAGAATGGAAGAGAACAGACAAACGAAACTGATGTATGCGCAAGAGATGAGGGAAACAAGATCAAGGGGTAGACCAAGACAAAGATGGAAAGACAACATAGAAGAGGATATAAAAGAAATTAGTGTCACCAACTGGAGAGAGAAGATTAGGAATAGAGAGGAATGGAGGCGAACTTTATCTATAGCAATGGGCCTTTATGGCCCGGAAAGAAGAAGAAGAAGAAGAAGAGCAACAACAACAACAACAACAACAACAAACAGCCCCCCACCACCCTTTCCATTCCCCAATCAAAACTGCAGAAAACAAGTTTTGCAAGTCTCTCAACTCCGATAGTTTTCTGTTCAGTTTTGCTCATTTTTAAGTTGTCATGCGAAACTTTAATAATACAATGGACGATGAGAATCTCGATTTCGAGTCAACAAGTTTTTGTGGAAAAACTGGCTTACCCCAGGGCAAATGGGCAATAAATACCTGCTGCTACAGAATATTGAAAGGCGTATTTGACGAAGACATACCCCCCCCCCCCAAAGTGACTGGTTTTCTTATTAAATAATTGTTACAATCTTGTTACAGAAAACTAACATTTGTTACAATCTTGTTACAGAAAACTAACATTTGTTACAATCTTGTTACAGAAAACTAACATTTGTTACAATCTTGTTACAGAAAACTAACATTTGTTACAATCTTGTTACAGAAAACTAACATTTGTTACAATCTTGTTACAGCACAAGTTAAAGTTACATTACCAGTACTAGTTACTAGAGAGAACATTGAACATTAGTACATTAGTACAGTACTAGTACTAGTTAAACTAACATTTTGTTACAATTTAATTACAATTAACTAACATTTTGTTACAGTAAATTAACATTTTGTTACAATATTGTTACAGTAAGCTAACTTTTCATTACAGTCTTGTTACAATAAACTAACTTCTTGTTAGTCTTGTCACAGTAAACTAATTTTCTGCTACAGTCTTGTTATGGTAAACTAACTTCTTGTTACAGTCTTGTTGCAGTAAACTAACTTTTTGTTACACTAAACTAACACTTAAAACACCAAGCTCTAAATTAAAATAAAAGCATTATAATGCACTGTCTTCTATAATATCCACAATAAAAACTCGTCTCTCTTTGACAGCGTGTCTATCATCTATCCAAAGAAGAAATTGCGCCTGTTAAGACTGCACACATTCTCAATCTCATTACACTGTCAAAACCAAGCCTGCCTGTCTGTCATCTATTAATGACTCTGTCAAAATCAAACCTTCTTCTTCTTCTTCTTCCGCCGCGTTCGAATGTTGGCTGGTCACGGTATATCTGCAGCCCCGTTCCCCCCCCCCCCCCCAACGAAGTCTGCCGTCTTCTCCAGGGTTGAGTGGCTGTCCCATAAATTTTCTTTCAGATCCCCACCCTCGAGCCAGATCTGCGCTGGGAGGTTTGAGTCGGCTTGAAAGGTTTGCAGAAGATGCGCTGGACACCAAAGCCGCGGGAACATTCGTTTGTTTAAGACCAATATTGTCTATCATCTATCAGTGACACTGTCAAAATATAGCCTGTCTATCATCTATCAGTGACACTGTCAAAATATAGCCTGTCTATCATCTATCAGTGACACTGTCAAAATATAGCCTGTCTATCACCTATCAGTGACACTGTCAAAGTGTAGCCTGCCCATCATCTATTAATGACACTATCAAATCTACCTGTCTGTCATCTGTCAATGACATTATGAAATATACATGTCCATCATTTGTCAATGACACTATCAAAGTCTAGCCTGTCTGCAATCTATCTATGACACTGTCAAAGGCAAGCCTGTCTGTCTGTCATCTATTTATGACACACGAATAATTAGTGTATAAGTACATAAAACTAAGTATTTAACTAAACATGAAACCACTGCTATAAAGCTGTGATAACAAAATGTATAAACGAGAAAAAAAGATGTACGAATGTATTTAACGAGCACACAGTTGTGATGTTTTGTGAATCTTAATCACACAAAAACGCGCAGGACGAATAAATAGAAGATAAAATATAAATTCACAGGAAAGCTATGTAAAAAATAGGAATAGAAAAAACAGAATAATATAAAAATAAATGGAGCATTTAGGTTGTATTCAGAATTGCGCATGGTGGAGTGTAGAGAATGTTTTAATGGAGATTTGCGATGTATGACAGGTGGGTCGTAAAAAAGGAAGGGGGGGGGGGGGGGGGAAGAGAGGAAGACAGTGGAAAGGGGAGAGAATGATACAATGGTAATATAGCTCGGAGAGGGTGAAATAAGAGATTATAGTTGGATAGAGGGGTTGCAATCTGATGCTGTGAGGAGGTTCTGAACAATGTATTACAAGTGAGAAAGGAGTAGAACTTAGTGCAGAGGGATTATGATTGTGGAAGAGGGGAATATTAGGTGTAGCTGAATTGCGAGTTCAAATCATGTGGTTCTAGCGTCCTGTATTTCTGAATGTAAGTGTTCTCAAGCGCTAGGTGGCTTCTGTCATCAGCGTGACATGGTTTGAAGGCTGTTACTGGAAAATCAGATTTTCCTCTGTGGTTGGGGCCATTGATATGAATAGTTACTAGTTTCGAAGCATACTGGGTGATATCATACAAATGTTTTTGTGAGACCAGTTTCATCCATATAAGCTATCCTGCATCTTTTGCATACAGTGGCACATATCACATTACAGGACTCGTATGTGAATCCCTCATGGAGAGTGAGCATAGTTTTGGGAAAGATGATCGTTTTCGCTTCCCAGACTACAGGGCAGGTAACACAACGAGGGCGGTTACATTTTCTGGTGCCAACAAGAATCCGCTTTAGGTGGCTAAGGACGAGGATGTCCTTAAGATTTGGTTCCCGTTTGTATGCTGATAAGGGTAGATCAGAGAAGATGTCGCGAGTATCGGGGTCGAGTTGGATTAGTAGGCGATAAAGAATTTGAATTTTCTTAACCATCTGACCACGTGGGTGAAAAGGAAATACTAATTTAACTCTGTCAGATGGGGTAGCAGGTTTTTGACTGAATCCCTCTTCGCAGCTCACTTTTTGGATACAGTTGAATGCTTCCGAAGGACATTTTCTGGATAGTGGCTATGGCAGTGGGCTTGTAAAATGCAGAAGTGCCAAAACTGTCTGTTCCAATAGTTATTTTGATGTCTAAAAAGTTGACAGACTTGTCAGAAATTTCATAGGTGAATTTGATGTTCTTATTTAGCGAGTTGGCGAATTCAATTAAAATAATTCTAGCTCGTCCTTTAGCATATTGGTGACTAATGTCATCATCGATGTACCTTTTATAGAATTCTGGGAGTCTGCCAATGTAGGTTTCCCATAATTTGACTTTCAGAAAGCCCATAAATAAGCATGCATAACTGGGACCCATGGCGACACCACTGATTTGACCAGAGTATTCGCCGTTGAATTAAATGGAATTTAGGAGGAGTACCAGTTCTGCGAGTCTGATTATGGTATCAATGTTAGTGGTGGGGGGGGGGGGTCTTAATCATGAAAATAGCGGAGTGCAAAGAGTCCTCATGGGGGTTAGAGGTGTAAGGGGAGCAGACATAAAGGAGAAAGATGTGATAGGTGCGGTGCTGAGAGAGTTTGATCGCATCAAAAGTTGTTGGTATCTTTCAAATAAGAGGGTAGTTTGTGTAGTAGCGGGTGGAAAATGCTCTCCAAAAAGCCAGAAATGTGCTCAGTGGGGCATGAACACGCTGATATAATGGGACGTAAGGATGACTATTTATGACAGTGAGTAAAAAAACAAGCTTTTCTGTCTATCATATCATATCCATTATATTTATCTGTCTGTCATCTAGCTATGACACTCAGTGTTAAAACTGTACACCTGTCTGCTTTCTTTCACCTGTAACAATTTATAAAGACTGTATGTCCATATACCTAACACGCCTCCATGACATCGTGTCTGCTCAGACTACCCGTCTGTGTTTGACCATGCGTAAATAATGTCGACAACTTCACCACTGACTCCTTGTATGCCTGTCTTTTCTCTTTTATTTATTTAACTGAAGCATGAAGGATTACTTGGTTCTGTTGCTGAGATTCGTAAAAGTAACGCATTTCATGTTTGTACATACCCAGAGAGAACAGGCAGAAAACATCCGACTCACAGTAATAAACGCCGATAGAAAAAAAATATGCTTCCCCTCTTTTCTTTGACCTGATTAACACATTTCATAGCACATTTGTCAGTCACTCGTGAAGATTTTTCTATTAAAAAAAAATACGTTGAGGTGACAAAAGACCGCCTGCGAGGAAAGCCACTCTACCTTAGAGCGTAGCTTCGACTTGAGAAGAAAACAAGTGCTAAATTTAAAACAGAAAATGCAAGCGCAACCCCGCCCCCGCCCCCCCCCCTCCCAAAAAAAAAAAAATGAGCCTTGCGACATAAACACGGCTTGTCATTAGCGTCGCGGATAATGCCAGACAAATATCGATAATCAGGCAAGAGAGGATGTGCTAGAAGAAACGATGTTTGATACCTTCCACAATCAGCTGACATCTGCTTGCTTCACACAAGTCTTCAAAGAGAAAACTTCCGGGAGGAAGGCATGGCATTTGCTGCTACAAATCTAAATCTCTGTAACAGATAATAAACACTGACCTGCAGCTGATCACTTTTCAGCTTCGCTGCCACACAGAAACTGCACCACAAAAAAAAAAGTCTAGAATCTATACGGCGAATGTGTGGCTAAACAACTAGTCTCTCCGCAGACTGTATCAATGCAACCTTCTGTGATGATGAGAAAAAAAAAAAAACCTTGTTAGCGTGCAGTACCACAAAATAATCTATTACTTGCCATCGGCTGCGGTTTTTGTCGAGGCAAAACAAATCGATTTCTGCACGAGATGGCACTAGATGGCTCTTCGACACCTTCCTACGGAACATAAAAGACAACACTTTCGACACGATCTTAATCTCTGCTGTACACATCGTAGGGCGAGGTACACTTGGGTCACTGATCGCCCATTTTCTAAAACGCTGAATATATAAACGCCCTTGACATTCAGAAGAGAATATTGATTGGTGATTGCGGAACAGATCGATCGAACCACGCTTGTATCCTTAACGGAAATGGGGAGGAGTCGTCGAGTTTGGAGGGGGCGAGGGGGGGGGGAGAGTCTAAAAGTGCATATTTATGTAAGATGAAGCGCGCACCACTTGCTCAAGATTTTGGGGCAGGTAACATATGTTTTATACTCAAACTATACGAGTAAGTGCAAGCTGCAATGACAGTGAAATGGAGCCTGTATTTTCCGATCTACTTGTGCATGAAGTAACTGGGAAAGAAGGAGCTGTGAATGAAAATGGTAATGAAGAAAACCATTCTTGTGGTTGATCTTACTGACAGTGGCTAATTTGTTTTGTGAACTGTACACAGAATACGCCTTTTTGAAGAGTCCCATTCCCATGTTTAGTAATTATTTTAAAATAATAGAGCAGCTGTATTTATTATTGAAGCTGACAGTTGTCATAATTCAGTTGCTTGACTTTTCTTATTCATACACAAAATATACAGATAGATGAATTAGGAAATGATGAGAAAGACTAAGTTGACATGTCTGATGCAAAAACAGAAGATAAAAAAAAAAGAAACCAATGATACGTATCGTGTCGTTTGTATGTTGATGTTTGAGAAAGTTTGTTTGGGAAGTATTGTAAATCCTTACATGAAGATAAAGTAAGAGAACATAGTTTTGTAGGATTAGACATTGAAAACATCGTAGACAAAGCATTTTAGGAAGACGTGAGAGAAAGAAAAATCACAAGAGAATTACCTGGGATTTGAACAACGGACTCCGGTAGGACGAGTGGCTGTCTAGCCACGAAAGAACAGCGTACTAACGAACTGCGCTATCTCGCACGTCTCACTAAAGTGATTTTTATACGATTTTTTCAAGGTCTAATCCTACAGAACTGCGTTCTCTTACTTTATCGTACGAAAGCCTCGTTGTTTCCTATTTATAAAAAAAAAAGTGTTCCTTACATGAAGACAAGTGTTGGAGTTGGGAGGAGAAAGGAACCAGTCTGATTTGTTGGTAGTAAAGGTGTGGAGGAAGGAAGGAAGCAGAAGCTAGAAGGCTACAAAGACTGTCAAGATGAGATAAAGATGAAGAAATAGAATGTAATGAATGTAGGACCTTGAGCCCAGGAGAGGAAAGAGAGTGCTTAGTTGGAATGGTGTTGTACGTATATAGATTATAACTGGGGTGTGTGTGTGGGGGGGGGGGGGGGGGAATAAGGTAAAGTAATACTGAATTTGGAATTTAATCTGTTTGGTACCAGAGTCCCAGATTTGTGTATCAAACAATTTTCAGGGGGTAGGCGACTTATATCATTAGGGTGACATTTTTTATGCATGTTACTTTGAAGTGTTATTTTTCTATAGGGCCGGGGTCGTTGAAGTGATTGGGAACTGGCTTAGAAACATTCTGAGGGATGTTATAAAGTTGTTTTGGGATGCGGTCACCGGTTTCTATTTCTTTTTTTTTAAAAATACGTCATCCATGTGCACTGTACTGTCACTTCTTACCAATCTTTACTCTGTACTTTTTAAAATTATAAATAACACGAAAAGTGTTGCCAAACGTTTCAATTGTTTATAAACAAAGCCGTTCCTTCCTTATCAAAACTTTGCTGCAGTGTGTGTATGTATATACTTAGTTCTTTATACTTATTCATAAAAACTGTTGATACCGTGGTACAGATGTGAAACAGTCACAGCATTGGATACCGGATAGCCTATAGTACATTCCTTGGTTCTTTTTATGGGCGCTGACTTTGGCCTCAGATATAAACTTTTCTGTTGCTTCCAGACAGACTTCAGGAAGACACAACAAAGTTCCGCTTACAGTTTTCTGTGTCTGGATAAGGGGCCAGATAGTAACTGACTCCGGGGCCTGACTTGGCTCCCCAAGGGCCTGTTCCTCGATGTATTTTTTATCCGTTTCTGCTCACGGTGGAACAAAATCGACTTCCGTTTTAATAATGAATGTGGGCGAAAGAAAACAGACAGGAAATGTCTCGTCACTTTTACTCATTAAAAGCAGAATCAGGTGGAAGATAGGCGAAATCGGTCGAAAGAGAGAAACACACGGTCGAATGCTTGGGTTCTGGTTACAGAAGAAAATGGCTGAAAGAACGGGCGGTCGAAAAGCATAGACGCATGTATAATGTGGTGAATGTCTGACTGAAAGCTGTGTTAAAGATGCAATCTGAATTGTAAATCAACACAGAATCTGATGTCGCACGTCTCTCTTTACTGAAGAATAAGTAGAAGGTGACTAGATGTACGGAAAAAATAGCATGTTTTTTTTCAGGGACATAAATAATGCAATATTATTAGATTATCTGAAATGTAGATGAGAAGTAATGAACAATAGAAGCACAAGACAAATAAAACACCTTGATCATACTACGAGGCACAATGCTGTAATGAAAAGTATGTACAGGGGGAAAGTGAAGGAAAACAAAGAACAAGCTGATGATAAAGATATACATGAGATGACAACATCAAGAGATGGGCGGTGCTGAGCTTGGGTGAGAAATGTCTGAAAGTTCTCTGTAACTCAATTCAGTTAAATTATCTTTCGTGATTTCATCAGTTACCCCCCATGTTCCGAGGTAAGGAAGATGTACAAATAATTACATTTCTTCTCTCTAGCGCGGTTTTACAACTGTGGGTCAAGACGTGATAAAGCTGGTAGACTTTACAAGCAATTGCTACAAATATTTGAAAGTTGTTTCCTACTAAGTCAGTCATTTGCATGTCCCTTGCGAACTCTGCCTGCCTGACAGCTCTCCTGTAGGCCTCTCTAATGTAAGCAAGATAACCTGCTGCTGATGCATCCATCTGCAGATCATCAACGACGTCTTGCAGCCATCTTCTCCTTGGTCTTCCACTCTTTCTTTTTCTCATTATGTACCCTTCCAAGACGGTCTTCTTTAAATTATCATGAACACGGACTCCGGTAGGACGAGCAGCCGTCTAGCCACGAGAGAGTCCGTGTTCGAATACCAGGTAATTCTCTGGTGATTTTTCTTTCTCTCGCGTCTCACTAAAGTGCTTTGTCTACGATTTTTTCCGAGGTCAGATCCTACAAAACTGTGTTCTTTTACTTTATCGTACAAAAGCCTCGTAGTTTCCTATTTATAAAAAAAATTGTTTCTGAAACTATACCTGAAACTAACTTCATGTAAAAAGTATTCCCTCGTTTTTTGTTGTTGTTATTCAAGTTTGCACCAGACATGGCAGGAGACCGCGTGTATGTTTGTCTAAAAGTTGGTACCTGCTAGAGAGACTGAATCTAAGCTACGCAATTTCTGTGTCACGACCTCCTTTCTTTCCAGGTGTCACGATCCTTCGTGTCGGCTTAACAAGTGCTAATGACAGCTTTCAAAAGACTTTGGGGGGGGGGGGGGGGGGTCTGAGATGGCTCAGTTCGTGAGCACGCTGTTCTCTCTCGTGGCCAGACGGCTGCTCGTCCTACCGCAGTCCGTGTTCGAATCTCAGGTAATTCTCTTTCACTAAAGTGCTTTTTTGGAGGTCTAATTCTACAATTCTGTTTATATTAGGTTCAGATAAGTTAAGTGGTAAATGAAAGTCACCTCTGTTTATATTAGGTTCAGATGAATTAAGTGATAAATGAAGTCACCTCTGTTTATATTAGGTTCAGATGAGTTAAGTGGTAAATGAAAGTCACATCTGTTTATATTAGGTTCAGATAAGTTAAGTGGTAAATGAAAGTCACCTCTGTTTATATTAGGTTCAGATGAGTTAAGTGATAAATGAAGTCACCTCTGTTTATATTAGGTTCAGATGAGTTAAGTGATAAATGAAAGTCACATCTGTTTATATTAGGTTCAGATGAGTTAAGTGGTAAATGACCGTCACCTATGTTTGTATTAGGTTCAGATGAGTTAAGTGGTAAGTGAAAGTCACCTCTGTTTATATTAGGTTCAGAAAGAAAACAAAATATCAACACGCACGCATGCACGCACGCACACACACACACACACACATATATTTATTTATGCTACTATAAAAAAAACATTTAATATAAACTTTCAGATACCAAACATACAGATCAGAAATCACAAAGGTTCGCTGCTCTTGTAAGAAACTGTAGAAGTACAAACATAAGAAGAAAAGACCATATTCGACACTGACCAGCTCACTTATTCATCCACCTACCAACCCATATTTATTATAACATATCAACAATTCCTCAGAAAGTAAAACAACTAAAGAATCTGTGGAGAGGAACAGACAGAACTACAAAAATAAGATTTTTAAAGGCATGCATCTTTCCCACTGCAACATTAGTAAGGCACTAACCATCAACACTAGTTAAATATTTATCATGATCGAGTGTAAAACTTAATCATCGGTTATTATAATATCAAATTACAATCATTCAGAACTGAACATGCTATTAAAGTTATAAAAATTCATAATACTAAATGATGATTATTAATAACTGTGATGAAAAAGTAATAATTAACAGCTATGGGAGTGAGTTATGTGTAAACAATGTACAATGAAATAATGTGGTTATATTTATGTACATATTATACATAAAAAAAATCTTTGTTTATGTCACCTAAAAATAAAGTATAAGATACATAAACTGGTCCTGCCACATTTATCAAAGCTTTAATTGAGATTACTGTTAATGTCACACTGTGATAGCTTTTCAACTCTTACCATGCCTCAGGAAGAAACACGGACGTTCAGTTCGGTGCCGGATTAAAAGCGCGGGTCTTGACATGTATAGGGGCATGTTAGAAAAATGTGAATGCAACAGTTTTTCTGTGTGAAAAGTGTACGTATTATGTTTCAAAATAACTAAATATGTATGAAGATTTCACAAATGCAGAGTTTTTTTTTTAGGAAAAAAAGAAGTAATGTGATGTTTTTAGACAATGATTGTGTCCAACTTACCATTGGATAGGTCTAGAGGTACACTACATACCATGTGAGATGTGTGGATCTACCTGTTGATGTCATATTGTGTTTCGTTGCATTATCACTAAAATAATGTCTGAAATAACCTTCTAACTACTTCTCCAGTCATCTAATATGTCTAGATTTACTTGGGATACATTCAAGAACAGTGGTCTGGTCACAGGGCCTGTCCATACCCCTATCTACCCCTATCTACATCACCAAAAATTGAAATTTCTCGCAGAAAACTTTAATTTTCTCCCTCATAACTAAGCACTCTTCAGCCATTTTGAAAAAAGGTCACGGGGTATGTGCACTAAATGTTTACAATCTAAAACATTACACTTGTTTTTTAATGAAACAAACCAAATGCAACAACTAAAGGCCCCACGTGAGAAACCGGATGCATCTTCTAAGTGACAAAAGGCCTGGGAAGAGTTAATCTGTTGTAAATACTAAAGAAAGGCATTACATCATTTCCTATTAAAACATGACGGCCACAATGAATGATAACAAAGTATGTTATTTGGCAGTCCAAAAGTTAAAGACACTAATTTCTTTGCTTTCACCAACAGTGAACTTTTACCTTACACTATGTAAGCACAATCTCAAATGCTGTTTTTTATATGAATATCTGAGATTTTATTTCTTAAATGCACAGACTGCCATATCCAGCATTGACCGCGTAGTTTTTCCCACAGCTGGAAGTGTATGTAACTTGTATTACCAGACTACAAGTCATCCATTTACATGAGAATCCAGCTCACTACAGCTGTGCTAATTTTATGCATAATGTCTTCTTCAGTTTTAAATTCTTACATTCAAACAAACAAACAAAAAAAAAAAGAAAAGAAATTGTTCCTTTGTTCATTGAAATCAACACAGATGAAATACACGCATAATATTTAAATTTAATTAAACATCAAAAATATCTTGTGAAGTTGACAAAAAAAAAGGGGGGGGACAGAGGAGGGGGGAGGGGAAGACAACTATTCAAAATACCAAGGACAGCAAAATATATTGAAGCATGATGAAAAGAAATGTATCCCTGATTGAAAATAGTTTGGGAACCTTTGTAAAAGAAGGAGAAAAAGGGAGTGGAATGTGTGTAAATAAAATTCAGGTGAAAAACAATAATAAAAGCAATTGAAGAAAATGTTATCAATAAAGATGATACTGTTAGATCACCCACAATACCATATCACATGACTCTGATTGACCGAACATGGTAAGATAAGGTAAAATCCCCATTTCCATGCCATTAACACTTCCCGGGCCAAAGACGAGAAAATCCATTTTCCAGTTTTCCATGCGTTGTTGGCCGAAAGCTGGTTTTTCCGTTTTCAATGGTCATCTTATTCAAACTGTTTCTAGCTTGTTATTTAAAGTAAATTATGACTGTCTGTATTTTCACTGCAAAGTTATTATAATAAAATATTGTTTTCAATCTTCATAACTTAAAAAAAATTACTATTCTCGTGTTATGAGCTGTCAGGAACACGTGTTTACGAGATCTCACAAGTTGACATTTTGTGGAAATGGCGGAGCATGCTTCTCTCGATGACAATGAGAATGACACTGAATTATGCTTTGGTTTTTTTGTCAGACTGCCCTAGCGATGACTAAAAATCACTGTTTAATGATTCTATACTGTCCAAAAAAAGAAACGCTGAACTACTGATGACCCAATTTTAGCCATAACTTTGATATTCTATAGCTTTTTAAATTGAATGAATAAAATTTTCAAATTGGACACAATAATACCTAAGGGTTTAAACACTCACTTGACAGTTTCTTGCATCTGTGTGATGAGAATTTGTTAGTTCCAGGGGTTCTCAAGTTAGTATGGTGTGTGGCCTCTGCTTGCATCGATCAGCAACTGGCATCTCCTGGGCACAGATGCAATCAGATGTCTGATGTGCGCCTGTGGGACGGCTGCCCACTCTTCCTGGAGTGCCTGCCACAGATCACGATGACTGACTGGAGAAATGTTTCGACAACAAACACGTCTTTGCAGCTCATCCCATAGTTGCTCAATCAGACTCATATCTGGAGACACAGATGGCCAGGGAAGAGTGAGAATATTGTTGGCAGTCAGGAACAGTGTGGTGAACCATGCAGAATGGGGTCTGGCTGTGTCCTGTTGAAACACAGACCTTGCACAGCCTAAAATGGAAGGACATGGGGTCGAAGAATTTCACTGACGTATCGTTGCGCATTCAAGCCTCCTTCAATCTGCACCAATGGACTCCTTCCATTGAAATTGATCATTCCCCATACCATTACACCTCCACCACCATCAACGCAATTTTGGGCAAAACGTTCATTTGGCCTATTGTAGACCCTTCTCCACATATCATGGCGGTGCAACAAAAAGGAAGATTTGTCACTAAACCAGACATGTCTCCAATGATTGTCAGTTGTCCATGGCTGATGCTGGTTGGCCCAAACAAGTCGATTTTGCCGATGGCATCTCATTAAGACAGGACCTCGGTGAGGTTGTTGTGCCACCAGTCCAGCTTCATCCAGTCTATGCCAGATAGTTTGATCACACACATGACATCCTGCAAGCAATGACTGGACACTTGAAGAAGCTGTTGTAAACCTGTTTCTGAGGTGAAGAACCAGAATAAAGCGATCATCAGCTGCTGTTGTCACCCTGGGTCGTCCACTGCAGCGCTGGTCTTCAACTGTGCCAGTGGCTTGGAAACGGTGCCGAAGTTGACTGATGGCACTCTTCTGCACGTTTAAATGCCTGGCAACCTGACTTTGACTTTTGCATGCTTGCAGGTGACCAATAGCAATGTTTCATAAATTTTGCGATAGCCGCACCATAATTGTCTGCTTGAAAATTAACTGAATTTGTTTGTGTAACCTCCTCCTTTTATTGGGTCTCATTTGCGTGGGAAGTGAGTTGTGCTCACCACAAAAATCACGACTTCTCCATAAACGCAACATGTGTTATGGTAAAAAAATGCATGATTAGCAAGGGCAGCTACTGCGTTCTGACTATATATGAGAATAGCAAAATTCACACTAAATCATGGACCTGATATCTTGGTGACAATTTTTGGTTTGGTCTGAGATACCCAGGAAAAAAATTTTGTCATAATATATAAAAAAAGAAGCTTATATAAGCTATGCGTTTCTTTTTTTGGACAGTATAGTAATGAAATTGATGTGTTTCAACATAATTCCTGTGATGGCGATATGATTACGCCTATGATACTAGGCACAGGGTTGCTGTGTCAGAAAGTGAAAGTTTGAGTGACAAGTGATTGTGATTCAATGTCAGGATATGATGCTCCAACAGTATTTCAGATTTTTCATGTCATTTAGTTGGCAGTGATGTAGGTGTGTGGAGCAACATTGATTCTACACCAGTTCTTGAAAACTTTATAGGAAATCCTGCTGTTTCAGTTATTGTAAACAAACCAGATAGCATAGAGGAAATTTGCAGTATAATGTTTGGCAATGATTTTTTTTTTAACTGTTAAGCTCATCATGAAAATTTATACTGTGCACAGATCCAACATATGCACAAACCTACTGCCTTTTTTTGTCTGAAAACATAACACATTCATACATGAACAAAGGAAGCCACAATGGAAAGAGTACTGGACAACAGACCCTCTTCTGGAAACACCAATATTTTCAAAAATAATGAGCAGAGCTAAATTTGAGCATCTTCTGACATTTCTTTACTTCTCTGACAACTCTCAGACACTTCTAGAAACAGGCAGAATTAGCAAAATAAAACCTCTGCTGGATTATTTTTTGGCTATGTTTCAGGAGTTGTATAAACCAAAACAGCAGATTTCGACTGATGAAGGGAAGACAAAAGACTTGTCCACATGATATCAACAATGTACAACTCAAAAACAGTTGCTGCTGGGAAGACTGATAGAAAAACTGGACAATCACTTATGAAATCAATTTGCATAGTTGATTACAACATGCACATGAAAAGAGAAGACAGGGCTGATCAGTATCTTTCATACTACATCTTGAGGAAGACAGTGAAATGGAACAAAAAAGTAGGATTCTATCTCATCAACTGTGCATTATTTAACTCATTAGATAATCTTCTTATACCTTATATTTTATATCCTTCCCGTGCTGTTAAATGTCACATAGGGCTCACAAGGTAATTCGTCACTTTTCCCTGTCTTCGGTGAGCCTTTCAACCTCATCAAGGGATTGTATGCCTATTAATTTGGCCTCTCTTAACAGTGTCCTCTTTAGAGTTTCACGCAGACTGTCTCTTTTTCTTTGGCCTGTTGTGTTTCACTTGATAGCCCGTTTTGGGATTCTCTGACTGTTTCTTCTCATCATGTGACCAACATATGTCCATCTCCTTTTTCTGATCACCCATGAGACTGGTTGTTGTTCAGTCATCTGTTTTATCTCTGCATGGTTCTTGAATTCGTTTCACTTGATGCTGAGTATTCTCCTTAGGCACTTGTTTTCAAGAGTTTAATTTCTTGTCAATTTTTTTAGTTGATTTCCAGCTTTCACATGCATAAATGTGGGTGGATATTACATTTGAATTGAATAGTCTTAAATTGGTTTTTGCGCTTATAACTTTTGAATGCCATATGTTCTCAAGATTCTTGAAGATCAATGCTGCTTTTGAAATTCTAACTTCCTTTCTAGTGTCACCATCCTGATCTATGTAGCTGCCAAAGTATGCAAACTTATTGACTTCTTCAATATCTGTCCTATCTACATGTATTTTCCCATTTTGATTAATGGGAAAGTTTCAATATTTCTGTTTTGTCCTTGTTAATTTCAAGTCTTATTTTGCTAGCCAGTGAAGACAGTATGTCTGTTTTTTCTTGCAAGGAATTCGCATCGTTACTGACAAGAGTTATGTCATCAGCAAAATGAAGATCTTCTAGTTGGGTCCCATGTACCCAGTCAATACCTGTGTTACCTGTGCAGCATTTTTTCATTATGAAGTATATTGCAATTCCAAAAAGCGAAGGAGACTGTATATATTCTTGTTTCATGCCTCTTTCAATCTGAAACCATTCACTCATCCCTTCTGTTTTGACTGCACAAACATATCCACTGCAGAAGTCCTTAACTATGTTGATAATTTTAGATGGTATTCTATATAGTCTTAAAATTCTCCATAATGAATCTCTGTATATGCTATCAAATGCCTTTTTAAAGTCTATGAAGTTCAGTATTAATGGTTTTTGCTTTCCAATATGTTCTTCAAGTATTATTCTTAGAGTAAAGATCTGGTCTAGACAGCATCTCCCTTTTCGAAATCCTGCTTGTTTTTCTCTCATTGCGGTATCCACTATATCTTTAAGTCTATTCAAAATGACCTTGCAAAATGCTTTGGACACAACTGATAATAAGGTTACTCCTCTCCAATTGTTACAGTCACTAAGGTTGCCTTTTTTTTTTTTGGATATTTTAACAATGATTCCTTTTTTTCCATTTAGAAGGGACCTTTTCTTCTTTCCAAATCTTATTAAACATTCTCTGTAGTTGTCTCATGTTGTCACTATTGATAAACATTTCGGGTGTTATTTCATCTTCACCTGCAGTTTTGTTGTTAGCCATTAAATTCACTGCTGTTTCAATTTCATGCAATTTAACTTCATCTAGGCTGACATTTAGTTGTGGAGCTGGTGAGTCGGTTTCAAGGTTTAACAATTCTTTTGGGTGTGGTCGATTAAGCATTTCTTGGAAGTGTTCAGCCCATCTTTGCTTTTTGTCTTTACTTGATGTTAGTAGGGTTCCAGTTTTGCTAAGGATTGGTCTTTCTTTAGATGTAATAGTACCTGTTAGCCTCTTTTGTATGTTATATAAAGTTTTGCTGTCTCCTGTTTTTGCTGCTTTCTCTGCCCCTTTCGCCATATTGTCTATGTATTCTCTTTTATCACTTTTAGCTGAACTTTTTTACTTTCTTGTCTACTTTTTTGTATGTTGCTTTTGCCAGATCTTTTTGAAGATCTGTTTTTACATTCAGCATGTCTAATTTGTCTGCTTATCTTTCATGTATGTACTTCCATGTGTTTTCTGATATCCATGCATTTCTATTTGTTTTTTTCAGTCCAGCACTTGCTTTTGCTGCTGTGATTATGGCTGTGCTGTAAGAATTCCATAATTCATCTATATCTATCTCTTCTACTTCACTAGGTGTTGTGGAATGACTGGCAAGTTCCTGACTGAAATTACTGACAATTTTAGGTGGTACATAATCTACAGAGCCTTAAACAAGAACAAGAAGACCTATAAGCAGTATTTTGTTGAAGTGGCAAGATTCTGGCTCTCTGAAACCACTTCTACTGTTCAAGAAATCTTGGATGCAGGTGTTGAGAATGAACCCCCTACCAAACAGCTCAAAAGAGCTCCAAGCAAGGATCCTCCAGGAAGATTATCTGGAATAGTAAAGGATCATGTCCTGGTGAAGCTTGAGGGTCAAGGCACTAAAAAACCACCATCTAGGAAGTGCAGAGTGTGCTCGGCCATGGGAAAAGGAGTGAAACAAGATTTATTTGTAAAAGTTGTCAAGTCCCACTGCATCCAGATAATTGTTTCACAAGAAATCACACACTCAAGAAGTACTAGAGGGTTTTGGGAGTCTGTCTACCAACCTGGATTAATTTATCTCAATGGTGAGTAGAGATATGCATGTTTTTCTAAGTCCACTCAAAAAACTTCATTTTTAAAAAAATGGCTGGGAACTGGGGTTTTTCAGGGTAAATAGTTGTGGTCCACAAAGTGTTAAGACATACTGACTGAACATGGTAAGATAAGGTAAAATCCCAGTCTCCATGCCATTAAGACATACTGACTGAACATGATAAGGTACTAAAAATCACCACAAGTTTTTACCTTCATATAAAATCTCCAGCACCTACCAACTCACATATATCAACATTTTCATCAGCACAAACTTGAGTAACACAACTTTTATCCTCATGTAAGATCTCTAATCCCCACCACCTCATACATATATCATAAGCATCACTACTATAAACTTGATTAGCATCATTTTTTCCCTTCCAAATCACCACAAACTTAACTAGCACCAGTTCTGCCTTCCAAACCCTCACCATCAAACTTGACTTGCACTAGTTTTGCCTTCCAAACCCTCACCATCAAACTTAACTAGCACCAGTTTTGCCTTCCAAACCCTCACCATCAAACTTAACTAGCACCAGTTTTGCCTTCCAAACCCTCACCATCAAACTTGACTTGCACTAGTTTTGCCTTCCAAACCCTCACCATCAAACTTGACTTGCACTAATTTTGCCTTCCAAACCCTCACCATCAAACTTGACTTGCACTAGTTTTACCCTTGGTCTGAAACTAACTAATTAACTTATAGAAATACAAACATTGACATAAAGTAGAATAACTCAAGTCTATGTAGAACTCTGGAACTTGATCTTCAGTCAGGACAAACCCTCCCATCTCATTTCTGGTTATGGCAGCAAAGTTGAATGACAACACTACTGGAACCATCATGGCTGATAGCCAACAAGTCAGCTGTATATCTGTATGTAGATAGAGAGAACAAACAATTACCTGTTAGCCACCACCACCACCACCACCACCACCATCATCATCATCATCACCACCACAGAGATCCAGACAAATCTATAAGTGCTCCAATCTCCTTCCAGCATTCAGAAACTGATGACAGCAGTTTTATGGAGAGTTACAGTTCTCCTCGTAAAACAAGACAAAAAAGAACACAGCAAAGTCTAACGTAATCTGTGTGTCACGAAACAAGTCTGGCTAATTTCATTCGTAAACTGTACGTTATTTTTTTCCTTTCATATATCACATCCACTAGTTCTGCTTCATAAAGTTATAGAATGGTGGCATGATGAAGGATACAATTAGGACCTGATTGGAGTGCTTAAGAAACTGTCCAGAGAGTACAGGATGATGACTGTAAACTAAATGAGATAAAATTCAGCTTACAGGGTTCAAAGTTCAAGATCTTCATCATGAAAACCATCTGTGAATAAACTGTAAAATGAAGCTTCAAGTTTGTCATCTCTGAAAAGTAACAAATAATGTAAGAAACAACGATATCCTCTAGGACTGCATACTTGGATGTTATCCAAAATGGTTCACTGATTTAAACAGAAACATTGGTGGGCTAAAAAGCTGAACATTGGCAAAAAAAAAACAAACCAGTTTTTATATTTGTAATACTGCACAGTGCAATGGAAGACCCAGTGCTCAAGCTGTCCGAGATGGTAGTCAGCAAATCTTAGCTTCTTCCTTGTTGTTTACTCAGATACCAACACAAATCTCTCTCACAAACATGGCTGTTCATCTCTGGTTTTCAGCATCTCCACAGAGCTTCTCCTGTAGGAAGATAGGGTCTGGCCAGATTATTGGCCTAAATGGGTTGTGTAGCTGGCAACAGATCATAGCTTACTGTTTGTATCACAGTCAGCAAACCAAAGGTGACCAAGACCCTATTCTATCTACACATGGTGCTCCCCCAGTAAAAGACCACAGTTTGGCTGAGTGAATAAGGGATCCAAATGGGAAGCCAAACATGTTCCTAAAAATAAGCCGTGCCAAAGATGGTTGTGTCTAATTAAAAGGCATAGATTTCAAAGTCTAGCTCCAAACATTAACACAGTGCAAGTATTGCCCTTTAGAGGGTGAATACAGGAGAAGAGGAAGTCTGTATTTCAAAGAAAGAATGAACTGTTAAAATCTGCACCTCAGAAAGTGCTTATTTATCAATATTTCAGAGACACATTTCCACACTGTCAGCTGTAGAAATAGTCTCCCCTTCAACCAACTCTGAGAGTAAGCTAAAGAATAATCAACCTTTCATATATATATTTTACCTTTTATTCATGTCTTTCTCTCCTCTGCCTCAGGCTCGCATTTCTCTTCATCTGTTTTTTTTTTTAACATAATGATGAAGTAAACACTTCTATGTTGGCCAGGCACCTCCCAGGATATTGAGGTCACGTCTGTTTATACATATTGCAACTCTGGTTCTTGGGGGCATATCCTATACAAATATACAAAGTAAAAGCAATCCTGTAATATCATGATGGCACTTAGGGGAAATGATGTTAGTGCTCACATTCTCCTTGACCTGTCAGCACACTACAGGGTGATGTGGTCAGCAGCACACCTGGCCTTTCCCTTCCTTCTCCACCTCCAGAAGCCAGGTACTCATTTCTATAGTTGGGGGTGACTGGGATAACTGGGGGTCACTAGGGTGACTTGGGTAACTGGGGGTCAATGGGGTGATGGGGTCACTAGGGGTGACTGGGAGTGACTGGGGTACCTCCAGCCAGATTCAAACTGCCAACCTTCACCATGAGAGACTAGCATCTTCTGTATATATTCTAGCTGTCCTTCAGTGTATGTTGGTTGTCCTTCAGTTTATGCTAGTTATTCACAAATGCATACTAGTTGTCCTTCAGTATGTGTTAGTAGTTCAGAAAAATAATCTACTCAGGAATGTATCATATCTTTATTTTGATGAAAATGACCATTAGTAAATAAATAATTCAGAATTCAGAGTTACCAATTTCAATGTGGCAAATTAAAAAAAAAAAAACTGTGACACTCATAAATAAATCTTGAACTGATGATGCTAAATGTTGTACATCAAATTTCTCGTGCCACTCACAACAGACAACAGATTCTAGGCTTGTTTTCCTTTGTCACCAGACCTGTAAGATATGTCCAATGTAACTGAAGAATTACATACTGCCTCAGTCTTCTGTTTAGAAGGGTATCCTTGTAAGATGCCACCAAGAGGGACAGAATACACAGGCTGAAGAAGAATCTTTGGTACAGCCTCAAAACTTCAGGTGCTCTCTCCAAAAAAAAATGTACTATTGTTTTTTGAAATTTGTTTACAATCATGTGACACATACAAATATGTCTGATGCTCTCTTCCTGGACCCAGGATTTCATCCAAGTCATTGTACCTCCCATCTGTGCTTTGAGGTTACTGCAATGCAGAAGAAGGAGGAGGAGAAGAAGAAAAAGAAGAGGCTAATGAAAAAAAAAAAGATATATTAATAGAATAACTTAGGACCACTAACAACTTTGACCTACCTGTCCAACAAGACAGCCTGCAACAATGAATTCTGCTGCCGTCACATCCCAACAGCAGTAACACAGAACTCTGAGAATACTGGGGACTACCTTGGCAAGCGGCTCTCTTGTCATCTATATTCTAAGAAACAATAACAAGGTAAGTACCGGTTTTTTTTCTTCTTAGAGGCAGGTAATAGGGAGCAAAGATCCTGCCTGATTTGTTATTGACATGCTAGCATCAGAGTTTGGGAACTACAGGCAACCAAGACCTTGTCTCACCTCTCTGTTGGTACCTCCAGGAACAGGTCTGCCATAGCCCCCATGGTGGTGGAGCCTGCTCGACTGCACATCTCCTGCTCTTTCAGATCCACAAGCACTAAACAAAAAAACAGTCACCGTAACCAACTGTCAACCAAACACGATGCAACATCTTCTGTGTGCTGGCTGCAAGGTAACACCAGTTCACAGTTCCAGAGAGATAGATGAGGAGACAGGCAGATGTTAGGCGACTGCAGAAGTTGCCAAGTGTCAGTGTGTTGAACAGAATCTCTCACAGTTCATTCATTCATTCATTCATTTGCATGTCCCTTGCGGAACATGCCTCCCTAACAGCACTTCTGTAGGCCTCTCAGTTGTGAGCAAGATGGCCTGCTGCTGATGCATCCATCTGCAGATCATCAACGATGTCTTGCGGCCATCTTCACCTTTTTCAGTATACAAGTTAAATAAGTAAGGCGACAATATGCACCACTGATGGACCCCTTGTTTTATGTCAAACCAGGTATACCTTGGCAGCTACATAGACCAGGATGGTGACACTAGAAAGGAAGTTAGGATCAGAATTGCAAAAGCAGCATCAATCTTCAAGAATCTTGAGAACATATGGAATTCAAAAGTTATAAGCACAAAAACCAAGTTAAGACTATTCAATTCAAATGTAATATCCACCCTCATTTATGCATGCGAAAGCTGGAAAACAACTAAAGAAATAGAAAAGAAATTAGACTCTTTTGAAAACAAATGCCTAAGGAAAATACTCGGCATCAAGTGGAATGAATTCAAGAACAATGCAGAGATAAGACAGATGACTGAACAACAACCAGTCTCACGGGTGATCAGGAAAAGGAGATGGACATATGTTGGCCACTTGATGAGAAGAAATGAGCAGAGAATCCCAAAACAAGCTATCAAGTGGAACACAACAGGCCGAAGAAAAAGGGGCAGACCGCGTGAAACTCTGAAGAGAACATTATTAAGAGAGGCCAAGTTAACAGGCATAAAATCCTTTGTTGAGGTTGAAAGACTCGCCGAAGACAGGAAAAATTGGCCAACTACTTTGCGAGCCCTATGTGACGTCTAACGGCACGGGAAGGATATAAGATATAAGATAAGAAGGTTGTTGTTTCACCATTTATTCTTACTGCTGCCTGTTGGTCTAGATGCAGCAGTGATGTTAATTGTATCAAATGTGTTGGAAATCCCATTTTTTTCTATTATTTCCCAAAGTTTCTGGTGTTGTTGAGTAGTCTATAAAAGATAGATATAGATTCACATTAAACTCTCTGCATTTTTCTATTATTAATCTTATATTGAATATATGATCTCTTGATCATCCAAGACAAAAAAAAAATCATCTCTTAAAAACTATGCTAGAAAGAAACATGAAAAGCTGTGGTATTTTATGAACCACCTCTTTTTAGTTTATTTTTATTTTTTTTTTTTGGGGGGGGGGGGGGGAGAGGGATTTTTCCAGTAAGATAGTGTGTGCTACCACACTGGGCTATAGTGAAGAAGTAAAATATGTCAGTATGTTGAATGTTGTGTGCACAAAAATAAAATACATTACAAAAATATCTTTCTAAATAATACATGCAACAACAAAAAAACCTATAAAAATGAAAAATAAATTCTACCCTAAAATGATGGCAAATATTAAACCAGTTTCTTACGGAGCTGATGGTAAAAACTTGGGGTGACGAAAATGAACAACTAATCCACAGCTTCAGGGTTGAAAGTTTGGGGTGATGAAAATGAACAACTAGTCCACAGTTTCAGGGTTGAAAGCTTGGGGTGATGAAAATGAACAACTAGCTTCAGGACTGAAAGTTTGGGGTGATGAAAATGAACAACTAGTCCACAGCTTCAGGGTTGAAAGCTTGGGGTGATGAAAATGAACAACTAGTCCACAGCTTCAGGGTTGAAAGCTTGGGGTGATGAAAATGAACAACTAGTCCACAGCTTCAGGTGGCTGGTCAGCAAAAAAAAACAAATAGGTGTAATCAGTTACTGTATGGTAAAGGAGATATTGAAAAGGGAGGAGCACCTATGGATGTGTCTGGAATGATGAAGGTCTTTCCTAACTAAGTGACTTTACACCATTTTCATAATGCTGGCAGTGCACATAAAAACTTGTCAGAAAAACATACCTACAGTGACTCATTTAAATGTTTGGTGAAAAGAAAACAATTACATACACACACAACCAAAACATAAAAATTCACATGCTTTATCTTTGTGTGCTTCTATGTGGTCACACTTTTGAAACACCGATGTTTTGAGATTTCAAAAGGTGGTGATATTCCCACATCAGTTCACACTGAAATCAACAACTTATAACTGCAGTCAGCAATACTTTCTAAATTACTAATGGCTGCAAGACACTGTTGATGATCTGCAGATGGATGCATCAGCAGCAGGCCATCTTGCTCACAACCAAGAGGCCTACAGGAGAGCTGTTTGGAAGGCAAAGTTCCGCAAGGGACGTGCAAATGAATGAATACTTTCTAATAAATTTAACAAACTAGACACATTTATTTCTCTAGATTTTTTAGAACCAATGGGAATGCTATCCATCATTCTAAAGATTACAAACATAAACTATTAAAAATATTTTCATGGTGAATTTGTTAACAAACCCCCCCCCCCCCAGAATACCTTGATGTCTTTCTGAATAATTTGAAATGCTGTTTAGAGATAGTGTGCACAACTGACCAATGTTGCCAGTTTGGAATGAAAAATTTCAAACTTAAATTAGCAAAGCAAAAAACAAAGCCTGTCATTTAACTGGCTCATGATCATAAAAGAGTTAATATACTCTTCGAACACATACGCTGATGTCATTAGTAATACACTGCAATGCATGACCTCCAAAAGACTGCACAATTTATCCAGACATGTGAGACTAGAGCATGAAATGCAGAAGAAATACACTGATTTAAGTTATCTTCCTGTTCAAATATACCAGTTCAGTGGTTCTCAAACTTTTTCAGGTCAAGGACACGTAAAGTCAATAATAATTTACCACAGATCTCCCTATACAGCCCCTTTAAATTCACAGAACCCAGACTTGCTTTGTGGACCTTCATCTGACACTTTGTTGACCCTTGAGCCACAATCTGGAAACCACTACTATAACTTATGTATATAAAAATGTACCCAGACCATACATTATATAATCTAAAGGCATTCAGATCTAGGTTATGCACACAACAGTCTACCGTACCTGAGAGAGATAATGAGGTACTTGATGAGGTCATTGATTGCCTGAATGTCTGCAACAGACCCTGACCAAGTTTGTGATCTTGGCCAGTTTCAGTTAGGCTCACGTGGAAATATAAATTCTGAAAGCATAACGTAATGGAAGTTAATGTACTATATTAGGTCTGTTGTTTGACAACCTGCTTTTCAACTGCTGTCAGTTACAAAAGGTTTGGCCGCATAGATATTTTCTGTCAGTCAATTTTTCCTACCTTCCAAATGGTTCTACTAATAATATAGTTTTTGCTAATAATATTCTTATATTTGTGTTTATAATACTTTAATATTTGCATTTATAATACTTTAACATTTGTGTTTATAATGCTTTAATATTTGTGTTTATAATGCTTTAATATCTGTGTTTATAATACTTTAATATTTGTGTTTATAATGCTTTAATATTTGTGTTTATAATGCTTTAATATTTGTGTTTATAATACTTTAATATTTGCATTTATAATACTTTAACATTTGTGTTTATAATATTCCTAGTGCCTCCTGAATGTGGTGAGAAAGTTAAAAGAACTTGTAAGGTTCTAAATTTGCAAAAGCTAAAACTAATATTTAGTGACTATGGCATGTGCCATGCTGATAAAGGCAACAAGCTCAACATACCAAGCTCAACAGTTAGTACAATTCCTAAGACCTGAGCCAAAGTGTTGGAGGAAAAATGCTGTGCCAGCAGGTAATAATGTCATTAGGAAGTGTACAGTTTATTTTTGTTTATTTATCATTTGTATGCATTCATAAATTTTATATATATATATATATAACTTACATTTTTCAGCATCCAGCATACAAACAAAGGCTAAAAAGTCTGGATTCCACTTTTTGACCAAGTCCAGTGTTTGACTGTGCTCTTCTCTCTAAGCAGCTGAATAAGCTGGGGACTGATATAAACCAGGACTGCAGAGTCAAAGTCAGTAAAAGTGCATCATTTATGAAGGAGTCGGACAGTAAACAAATAAGTGCAGGGAAGCTGCAGGCTACAAACACAGCCCCTTCCCCATTATCCTGGCAGCAACAGCTTGCTACAGGAACAATCCCCCCCCCCATTATCCTGGTTACAACAGCTTACTACAGGAAAAATCTCCCTGACACCCCCCCCCCCCCATTATCCTGGTTACAACAGCTTACTGCAAGAACAATTCCCCCCCCCCTCCATTATCCTGGAAGCAACAGCTTGCTACAGGAAGCTGGCCCTAATGACTGTACTACAGTTCACACAGTCATTTCAAGTTTTCCATCTTCAGTTTTGGCAAGGAATTCAAAGACTCAACCTACCTCCCCCCCAGTCTGCCTTGTGCATGCACCAACAACTACACCTCTATTAAATTCTACAACCATGAATGTTTTCTGAAAGGATAGGAATAAATGACCAGAAAAAGAAAGTCATATACATACATGTATAACAAATATTCTTTTATGCTAAATTGTCCATAAAATTCCAAACATATTTTTTTTCAAAATAATTTTTTTTTAAAATCTGCCATTATGTACCTTTTGACCCAGTGCACCTAACTTCAGCTCAATACACTTTTTAGGACTGTGTTCACATTCTCACTGTGATCATTAGGAGGGTCTTGGTCAGCCATGAAATGTGACACCAACTGAGGTGCAAGCAGTCAACTATGGGTTGTTGACTGCTATTATAATCTTTGCCCCTGACTCTACCCAAACTGCTTCCGTCTGACTCTTGACTCTTTCCCATACGATTCATTTCTAATGACTCTATACAGTCACAGTTTGAATGAGTCTGGAATAATAATACCAAATAAACATGAGCTTCCTGGTGTAATGAAACCAAATTGATGCTGTGACAACGAAGTTGTAATAAAGATATCACAAAATAAATAAGGACATTGGGTGGGTATCTTACTTCTCACATATGAAACAGTTTTCTTATAAAACTCTACTACAACCCGGAGGATATCCATCTTTACTTCACTGGCTAGGCTGTATAATCACAACAGCCTGTTATGGAAAGTACCTCAGAGATGTAGGATAAGACTTTGGTCTGCTATAACACGATTTCTTTCATTTCTGATGACAGCCCAAATCTGCTCCCAACAGTTACAAGTAACAACCCATGATACAGAAAATGAGGCCATAAACTCCACTGAAAAATGCTGTTTTTTTTTTATAACACGCAATTGACTCAACATTTATGATGCAAAAAAAAAAACATGGAACTGAACACAGTCGCACATCGGCAAGGTCACCATGTGTACTGATATACATTTTTACGAGCAGAAAACAACGAGAATTTCGTACATTTTTGTAGAATATCAGAAAATAGTCCCCATTTCTGGTCACTGTGTTCTGCTACTTTTCGTCGTACACAAAAACTTTCGACTCGTACAAAAATGAAATCGTGTGTTGTCATTATAATTCTCAGTTATTGATTGCATACGTTGACCATTTGTGCCCTGTGAAAATGCCTGGAGAAAGAATGGAAGTGTGCTTTTTTAAAAAATAAAACTTACGTACAAAACAGTACCACTATCAGTGATTGAACACGTAGGCAATTTGCTGACTGCACAGCCGTTCCCTGCTTATTCAACTGGTTTGGAAAAATGGCGTGGTTGGAAACAGAAATTTGATGAAAAGAGAAATCCAGTTATTATTAGCTTGAAATGCATTAGGCGAAATTAGTCGACAGTTTTGTGTATGTGTGTGTGCTAAGTGGGCTATAATGAACAGATTATTTCCTTACATTCAAGGTAAAGTTTTATGTAGCGTTTTACAGTAAAATTTCGTAAATGTTAGTTAACACTGCACTTACGCATCCAAGACATGTTATCAGTAACTCCAGATTTCGAAAATGAGTATTTCTAACTTATGGTGCGAGATTCTTTCCTACGCTGAATGTGGTAACAAGTATTTTGAAGCATTAAGTAACGGAAGGACGGACTGTGAGCTAGTTCCTTGACACTAGAAGCCATCCCAGTCACATGACGATGTTTTGTTGTGGATGTTATGATCCGCCATCACGTACCTTACTACCCTAGCAACACAGACTATCATTGTGTATTATATAGCACCTCGCGACCCAAAGTTTTCCAAGTCAGCGAAGCTCTAGTTGACTCTGCGAGGAGCTTGGCTCATCGCGAGTCTTGACGCAACTTATGAGCCAGTCTTCAACCGGGTTTTCCCGACAAGGATGGACACATACTCTGTATACTGACTTTCTTACGTATAGCACTGTTTGATTGTGTTTTGTTTTGGTGGTGGAATTACATTGAATACTTTCACATATTTCAATTTCTACAATACACTCACTTTAATTATTAATTTAAAAGAAAAATGAAGTTATACAATGAAAAAAAGATAAATGCAACGGCCAGTACCTTTATAATCCCGTGAGTTTTATTCATCATATCGCTTATTATAAATGCCTTTGAATATAAATGCTACAGAGGAGTTCTTCAAATATCATGGACAGAGAAAAGAACAAACATATCTATACTACAAGAACTTAATATTTAAGAACAGGATTAAACAGAGAAAACTTAAATATTTTGGACACATTAAATTTCATGAGAATTTAGAGAAGACAGTCTTGAAAGGGTACATAATGGGAAAAAGAAAGAGAGGAAGACCAAAGCGAAGATGACTGCAAGACATCGTTGATAATCTGCGAATGGGTGTATCAGTAGCAGGCCATCTTGCTTACATTAGAGAGGCCTACAGGAGTGCTGTTTGGGAGGCAAAGTTCCGCAAGGGACATGCAAATGACTGACTGACTGACTGAGCGCTTATATTAACGTGAAAGCACTTTCACTGTGCATGTCTCTTTTACTTCTTATGTTTGATTGTAACGTGTACTTTTTCGGTATTTTCTGGTAAGACAACCAGAATAAAAATTTCAGTGAGTCACAATAATATCTCGCATATTTTACGCCAGAGTTTGCAAGATCTAGGAAGTTTAAACATGATGATGATGATGATGATGATGTCTGAAACGATAGGGTAGTCTACAAAACAAATAATCCAAATAGTGACATTACTAACGTTGAAAAACATCAAAGCAATGTTCTTATGTAATATAAGTTCTATACATATATGTCACATCTACCAAACATCAACATAACCTGTCAACATAAATATTGAAAAAAATAGTAAGCAAGTCCTATTGTTCAAAAACAATATCAAAACATTAAAATGATAACTTACACGTGTTACTTATTGTGTAATACTCTAGTGGACGGTTACTGATAATTCGACTGAAAAACAATACAATACGAATACAAGTATAGTAACACTACAGCCCAAGGCTCTGTACAAAAATACGATCATATCTGTTAGGAAAGTAGACTTCAACAAATGTTTTCAATAACAAAGTCGACTTCATATCATTCTCACTATCCTCTTCTTCTAAAACAGTTATAAAACAAAGAAGAAAGGTGAGTCAAGCAAATACAGGCAAAATGAAGTTTGCTTCTCAACAGGCTCCACTATCACCCTAACGAAAATTTCAATTATTCCATCTTAAACTATGCAGATTCTTTGGCTGACTGCCTTTCTACATGTCTACTCTTTGTCTGTTTGTTTAGTCTACACTAAATAATCTGTTCATTTCTGTAGTCCGAGTTTGAACCTTCGGTCAGTCCAGTACAATTGTTCGTAACCTACCGTCGTGGACACAAAAAAGAACAAATATATCCATACTACAAAACTTAATATTGAAGAAGACTGGCTAGTAAAGAGGATTAAAGAGAGAAAACTTAAATATTTTGGACACATTAAACGTCATGATAATCTAGAGAAGACCGTCTTGAAATGGTACATAATGGGAAAAAGAAAGAGAGGAAAACCAAAGCGAAGATGACTGCAAGACATCGTTGAGGATCTGCAAATGGATGCATCAGCAGCAGGCTATTTTGCTCACAACCGAGAGGCCTACAGGAGAACTGTTAGGGAGGCAAAAGTTCCCCAAGGGTTGAATGAATGAACCATCAGAACATTCAAGTGTGGTCAAGCATGAAACATTCTTGGGCTACACCCATTTTTCCAACGACTCACACAGGTTCAAATAACTTAAGGCAAAAAAATAAACTCTCCACTTAACCTTTGCACTTAAATACGTACGAATGGAATCCCAAGTACATGGAATAACTTTTGCTCCCCTAGTTTAGCTTAAATCTCCTCTGCATATATGGCTCCACCACTCCCCTAATACTATAACGGTGATGATGATTGTAGATACTAAGAGACTTTACTTCCATTCTTTTTATTTCTTCACATTACCATTTTTCAATCCGCCTCCCACTGCGACTTCAAGCGCAAGAATACAACAGTTTACATAAAACTTCTTTGTTATTCAATCCAGTGGATTGCAGAACCTTTGGTATCCTTATCAACTTTGCGGTAAAACAGATACCTCATTTTCTTGTGACAGGGTTCATGGAGGTTCTCATAACGTATAAAATCAGTAATTCTCAGTTCTTGTTAGTGGCAGTGATTTAAAACCTACAATTCTGAGAACAGCTCTTATCATCATAAGCGGTTCTCAAATCATATTTCTAAGAGCTGCATCAGTGATTCTTAAATCATAATTCTAAGAACTGTGCAAACTATTCTTAAACCATTATTCCAAGAGCTGTACCAGCAGTTTCAATCCGTAATACTAAGAGCAGTACTAGTTATTCTCAAATCATGTTTCTTCACAAATCTCAGTCGTTGACACTTTTCATCAAATCAGTGATTTTTTTTTTTTGCGACATCACATTAGATTGTCTATTATTTTTCTCACTATCTCCCCATGCCTCTGTTCCCATCTATCTTTTCTGTTGTTATGTTTTCAAGCCCTCTTCTCATTATATGTCCGATGAATGATGACTGTAGTTTGTTGTGGATTTAATTCGATTTCTTTCTACATCTGCCTTTCTGTCCTAGGTATTCTTAACATTCTTCTAGGAAACCACATCTCTGTTGTCTCTTGTGATCTTTGCATCATATGTTGATTGTCCATGACTCACTTTCATAGAGTATGATAGGCTCAATGTAGCATTTTAGAATTCTCTGATATTCAGTGATAGAGGTGGATTGCAAAAGATGTTTCTCGTTTGTTTGAAAGCTGTTTTGGCTTGGCATATACTGTGATTTCAGAGGTGAATTTCCCACCTGATGTTACTTGAGTGCCCAGATATTTAAACGTATGCACTTGTTTCAAGGTTGTTCCTTGTAATTTAACTCTGTATCTAGAAGGTTTCTTCTTTCACGATATAATCACTATTTCTGTTTTCTTGCTATTTACAGTGAACCCTTTCTTCTCACTTTCGTTCACTACTATATCTAATAATTTCTTTAGGCTCTTTTCATTTTTGGCAGTTAGCACTGCATCATCTACTTATTGTAGTCTTAGTTTCCAACTCAAATTGCCGGTTCTTTTTTTTTTCGTGATATGTTCACTGTACAGGGAGAACAAATCTGGAAAAAGCACATAGCCATGTCTAGCTCCTTGCTTTATTGATTTATATATTAGTTATAACCAGTCACAAAATGATGAGGGGAGGAAAAAAAAAGAAGATTACTTTTGTAGTTAAAAAATCTGCAGTTTTCGTGGAAATATACAATTCCCATAAGACATTCTCGCAAAGAATCTTTTCTTTGTTTTATCTTGTCGTCTTCCTCATGTATCTTATAATGATGATGGGACAAAAAGACTTTGATAGAGCTCGGCTGTTTGGTTAAATTTATTTTTATATGCTCAAATTTAGCAAGTAATTTAAACCACTTTATCTAGAACTTTGCATAAAATACACGTACTTACCAAAACAGCTGAGAAACACATTTGAATAAAAGAAGAGTTCTTCAAATATCATGCGCACGAACTTAATATTGAAGAAGGTTGGCTAGTAAAGAGAGTTAAACAGAGAAGATTTAAATATTTTGGAAACATTAAACGTCATGATAATTTAGAGAATCACACAATAATTAGTGTATAGGCACGCTACTATACACAAAGCACCACAGTAAAGCTGTTCTGAAAAGATGCAAAATTGTGCATGGTTGAGTGTAGAACATGTTAAGAGACAAGGGTGCTCACAGAAAGAGCAGAGAATTATTCCAAGAACAGGGATGACTAGAGAGCCCCTATCCATGACCGGTGCTCTTAAGGGAGTGAAAGGCGTTGATGATGATGATGATGATGATGATGATGATAGTAGTGAATGGATAGGGATTTGTGATGTTTAGATAATGGTGGGGAAGGGATGACAATCCATGTAGGAGAAGGTGAAATGAATGATTATAGTTGTGGTAGAGGAATAGTAATGTGATGATGTGTGAGGGTACCAAACTATGTGCAATAAGTGAAAATTAGTAAGATTGTGGAAGATTATGTGTAGCTGATTAACGAGTTCAAACCATGTGGCTCCAGTGTCCCAAAGTCCTGAATGTAGCGGTTCTCAAGCGCTAGGCGGCTTGTGTCATCTGTGTGACACTGTTTGATGGCTGTTACCAGAAAATCAGATTTGCCTCTATGGTTGGGGCCATTGAAATGTTTAGGGACTGGTTTCGAAGCATGCTAGGTGATATGGTACAGATGTTTCTGTATGCGGTCCCCTAGTCTGAGGCCAGTCTCACCAGTATAAGTTATATTGCATTTTTTACATACGATGACATATATTACATTGCCGGATTCGCATGTGAATCCCTCATGGAGAGTCAGTATAGTTTTAGGAAAGGTGATTATTTTCGTTTCCCAAACTACAGGGCAGGTAACACAGCGAGGGCGGTTACATTTCCTGGTTCCAATATATGGAAGATTTCGCTCTAAATGGCTGTGGACGAGGATGTCCTTGAGATTTGGCTCACGCTTGCATGCTAATAGGAGTGGATCAGAGAAGATGTCACAGGTGTCAGGGTCGAGTTGGATTAGTGGCAGATGACTAAAAAGGATTTTCTTAACCATCTGACCTTGCAGGTGGAAAGGCAGTACTAACTTAACTCTATCAGATGGGGTAACAGGTTTTTTTTTCCTAAATCGTTCCTTGCGGTTTATTAGTTGGATACGGTTGAAGGTTTCACGAAGGACATTTTCTGGGTAGTTGCGATGACAAAGAAAAATTCTAATAAATTGTTGGACTGATCGATAAGTCCGAGTTATCCTGACATATGCGGCGTAGACGGAGTAGTTGAGAGTATGGGATGGAGTTCTTACAGGCTTCAGGATGGGATGAGGTGTAGAGTAAATAGACGTGGCTGTCGATGGGCTTGTAAAAAATGGAGGTAATAAGCCTGTTTGTGCCGATAGATATTTTAATGTCTAAAAAGTTCACAGACTTGTCAGAAATTTCGTAAGTGAATTCTATGTTACTATTACGTGAGTTAGCGAATTCAATAAACTTTTTTTTAGCTAGTCCTGTGGCATACTGATGACTCAAATGCCGTCATCGATATATCTTTTATGGAATTCTGGAAGTCTACCAGGGTAGGTTTTCCATAACTTAACTTCCAGAAAGCCCATAAATAAACAAGCATAACTTAGTAAATAATTAGTTACTAGTATTAAATAGAAAAAACTTAAATATTTTGGACACATTAAACGTCATGATAATCTAGAGAAAACCGCCTTGGTACATAATGGGAAAAAGAAAGAGAAGAAGACCAAGGCGAAGATGGCTGCAAGACATCGTTGATTATCTGCGAATGGATGCATCAGCAACAGGCCATCTTGCTGACAACCGAGAGGCCTACAGGAGTGCTGTAAGGGAGGCAAAGTTCCACAAGGGACATGTAAATGAATGAATTAATGAACTGGGGCCCATTTTCTTCCCATGGCAACACCACTGATTTGCTCAAAGTAGTCGCAGTTGAATTCAAAAGAATTTAGGTTGAGTACTAGTTGTGTGAGTCATATTATGGCATCAGTGTTAATGGTGAGGTGAGGGTCTTTGTCGAGAAAATAACGGAGTGGTAAGAGTCCATCTTCATTACTATTCCTCTACCACAATCATAATCATTTATTTCACCTTCTCCTAAATGGATTGCCATCCCTTCCCTACCATCGTCTACTATAAAGCATCACAACCATTCAATCCATTCACTATCATCATCATCATCATCATCATCGCCTTTCACTCCCTTAAGAGCACCTTGCATGGATAAGAGCTCTCCAGTCATCCCTGTTTTTGAAATAATTCTCTGCTCCTTCTGTGGGCATCCTTGTCTCTTAACATTTTCTACACTCAACCATGCACAATTTTGAACATTTTCAGAACGAGCACTTTGTTTACATCGTAACCATTGGTTATTGTTTGTGCTCCTATCGATGACATGCAAGCGGTTTTGGTTCTGGGCTATTCCAGAAGATGAGATAAGTCATCTGCCATATTTCTTTAATTTTGTAAATCTCTACTTTGTTTCCTCTCTCTGATTCTTCGTCCTGTTTGTTTTTGTTTGACAAAGGCTAGTGTCGAAACGTCACAAGTGTGTTATCGTTATTGTATGTGTTATCGTCACAAGTGTGTTATTGTATAAAATAGGAACAGCTTTGTTATTTATAAAGCTGTTCCTACTTTTTTCCTTGTTTATACATTTTGATAATTTAAAGAAGACCGTCTTGGAATGATACATAATGGGAAAAAGAAAGAGAGGAAGACCAAGGCGAAGATGGCTGCACGACATCGTTGATAATCTTCAAATGGATGCATCAGCAGCAGGGCATCTTGCTCACAACCGAGAGACCTACAGGAGAGCTGTTAGGGAGGCAAAGTTCCGCAAGGGACATGCAAATGACTGACTGACATGCACTTATGCTGACATATATATTACGCGCAACACCTGGCATATGATGACCGCATTGAGATCAAGGCAATTTTTTAAATACATGAATCTGTAATCAGGAATACAGTACTTGTTAATTAATAAACGGTACAAACTGAAAAATTGTAAGCACAGTCAATTTTACAGTTATTTCTCTTTGACTATAACAGTTTTTTAAAAATTGTAAGCACAGTCAATTTTAGTTATTTCTCTTTGACTATAAAAGTATTGTTGCAAACAGACAGACTTTAGCTAATTATTTTAATACATTTTTATTAATTTCTTCGTTTAAATTTTCTTTTCTGAAGGGCTGTCTTTGACAAGTCTGTGTAGCGTTCTGATTTCAAATGAATGAGAAATCTACATTCATCATCATCATCATAATCATGTGCTGTCTTTCCTCGGAAGTTTGGCTGTAATTGTTCAGTAAATTGCTGTGTCTCTGGTTTTTTTTTCACATTTCTCTCAACCAAGCTGAATCCAGTCCATCTTTTTATCTGTATGATAACATTATATATGCCTAAGTCTTTGTCTTCATTTTGGGTTCATTTGAAGGGTGTAAGTGGATGTCGCATGATGTGCCGTGCTACTGAAAGAGAATACCGACAACCTGTCGCAGCTGCACATGTGAAAACAGTTGTTTGAGGATGTCTTACACCCCTAAGATCCGGTTAACCCAGATATAACTGTCAGACGTACCCGTGATATTATAAGGCTGAAATATTTCAGCTGTCTGATTCTGATGTTTTTCATTATTTCTCTTCTCATTTTCTATGGATTTAGTACTTCTTGGCTTTCCTTTCTGCACATGAACAAATATGTCCACACTTTGATCATCAGTTGTAAGGCACTGACCGCCGACATTTGTAATGTACAACTGACATTTGTAAAAAAAACAACAAAACTCATCAACATGTGTAAAGCACTAATAATCAATAGGTATAAAAAATAATCATTGACATTTTAAGGCGCTAATCATCAGCTACACGGCGCGATAACGATATTGTTTTGATGCTACGACTTTCAAACAAAATCCGCTGTCATCAGATGCCATTCCGTCTGTACTATTGACCGTAAACAAGCGGTTCTGTTTGTATTTGGAGCTGGTTTGGTTTCTGTTTTCTAAGCCAGTTCCAAGTTGGTACTACTCGGTATCAGAAATCGGTTTGTAGAAACCGGGGCTCCGCTTTTACCCCAGGAAGCGAAAGAACCGGTTCCGGCTCAGCTCGGGGGTCCCACCATTGATGGCATGGTTTTGTGGGGCAGCAGACTAGTGCCAGTCGAGACCATATCCTCCCTTGCTCTGATGCTTCACCTTATAGTCTGGTACACTCCCTAATCCAAGATAAAGGGGTCAGGTTCACCTTGCTGGCATCTAGCAAGGTCATCATTTCTTGGGTTCGCTCCAGGTCTTCAAGCAAACCAACGCAGCCCACTTTCTATCCGACGTGGTTTTCCTTTTGCTTCAAGATTACCACTGAATAGCCTGTAAAGGAAGAAGAGCTCACAGCTCCCGGGAGATGAAAGTGAGAACAAGAAGGATGAATGTTTCGAGACACAGGATGACATACAAGTACTTTCAAGACATTCAGTAACTGGGAATTGGGAATCATACTGAGAGGAGAACGAACGAATGAACATACTTTATTTTTTTTTAAAGGTTTAAGAATTGGGCACTCAGGCCCGTCTAACATTCTACCCTTCATAGGAGACAGAACCGTAGGGGGATTAGAGGATACACTTTGGTGATCCTAGCCGTCAGCGTTGTATCTCGCCGAGGTGAGACCATCTGTTCTAAGTTCAAATACTGGACACTCACTCACACTTTTGGTAATGGTGTAGAAAAGTTGAGGTTAAACTTGAATTAAATTGTCACCCCAAGTTTTAGTCTGTAGATCTAACTTACAAATGCGCCAGTCAGACCTGATTGTTGTACTTCACTACGGAATGTCCAATAATTAACGTATAGGTATGCAACTATACACAAAGCACTGCAGTAAAGCTGTGATAACAAAATGTATAAACTAGGAAAAAAGTAGGAACAGCTTTATTATTTAACCATTGCACAGTTGTGACGTTTCGGCGAATTTATGTCGCAGGGAGCACAAACAATATGCACCGGTTACTATGTAACAAAATCTGGCGATTGTAATTCTGCCTGTTCCAAGACATTTACAATTTTTCATTAATTTTTTTTTTCTTTTTTTATTATTTAGTTAACATAAAATTTATGTGAATCTATACTTTGTCTCCTCTCTCTGATTCTTCGTCCTGCTTGTTTTTGTTTGATAAAGCCTCGAACCGAAATGTCACAATTGTGTAATCGTTAAATAATAAAGCTGTTCCTACTTGTTTCCTAGTTTATACATTCTCTACAGAATGAATTTTCTTCAGAATAGCAACATTTCCATTAACATATATATATATATATATATATATATATATATAATATTATATTATCCTTCCCGTGCTGTTAAACGTCACATAGGGCTCGCAAAGTAGTTCGCCAATTTTTCATGTCTTCGGTGAGTCTTTCAACTTCATCAAAGGATTTTATGCCTGTTAATTTGGCCTCTCTTAACAATATCCTCTTCTGAGTTTCACGCGGTCTGCCTCTTTTTCTTTGGCCTGTTGTGTTCCACTTGATAGCTTGTTTTGGGATTCTCTGATCATTTCTTTTCATCAAGTGACCAACATATGTCCATCTCCTTTTCCTGATCACCCATGAGACTGGTTGTTGTTCAGTCATCTGTCTTACCTCTGCATTGTTCTTGAATTCGTTCCACTTGATGCCGAGTATTTTCCTTATGCATTTGTTTTCAAAAGAGTCTAATTTTTTTTCTATTTCTTTAGTTGTTTTCCACCTTTCGCATGCATAAATGAGGGTGGATATTACATTTGAATTGAATAGTCTTAACTTGGTTTTTGTGCTTATAACTTTTGAATTCCATATGTTCTCAAGATTCTTGAAGATTGATGCTGCTTTTGAAATTCTGATCCTAACTTCCTTTCTAGTGTCACCATCCCGGTCTATGTAGCCGCCAAGGTATGCAAATTGATTGACTTCTTCAATATCTGTCCCTTCTATGTGTATTTTTCTATTTTGATTAATGGGAATTTTCATTATTTTGCTTTGTCCTTGTTAATTTCAAGTCCTATTTTGCTAGCCAGTGAAGACAGATTATCTGTTTTTTCTTGCATGGAATTCACATTATTACTGATAAGAGTTATGTCATCGGCAAAATCAAGATCTTCTAGTTGGGTCCCATGTACCCAGTCAATACCTGTGTTATCTGTGCAGCATTTTTTCATTATGAAGTCTATTGTAATCCCAAAAAGTAAAGGAGACAGTATACATCCTTTTTTCACACCTGTTTCAATCTGGAACCATTCACTCATCCCTTCTTCTGTCTTGACTGCACAAACATAGCCATCATGTAAGTCCTTAATGATGTTGACAATTTTAGGTGGTATTCCATATAGACTTAAAATTCTCCATAATGAATCTCTGTGTATGCTATCAAATGCCTTTTTAAAATCTATGAAGTTCAGTATTAATAGTTTCCGCTTTTAAATATGTTCTTCAAGTATTATTCTCAGAGTAAAGATCTAGTTGAGACAGCTTCTCCCTTTTCGAAATCCTGCTTGTTCTTCTCTCATTGCAGTATCCACTATATCTTTAAGTCTATTCAAAATGACCTTGCAGAATACTTTTGACACAACTGATATTAAGGTTACTCCTCTCCAGTTGTTACAGTCACTAAGGTTGCCTTTTTTTGGGGGGGGGTATTTTAACAACTATATATATAGTTGATCCTCTTGGACCAAATGCGGCGCATATTTTGGATAGGGCGGAGGACAAGGCTCTCCATGTCTGGCGATATCTTGCTACTTGCTTTAGATCTTCTGTGTTTCTCTGATGAGCATTATATATATATATACATTCTGGATATTTCCGAACATATGACGATCAAAGATGAGAATGCACGGCAATACGGGACACTTATTTTAAAATACAGGACATTAAGGCATCACGGTAGAAGTAACACAATTCCCGAGAGAAATCATTATAATACTGTCAATCTCCGTCAATATAGAATACAATCAATCTTCGTCAATATAGAGTACTGTAAATCTTCGTTAATATAGAGTACTATCAATCTTCGTCCGCTGCATTAAAAAAGTGAGCAAGTCAGTGGACATACTAAAATTTGTGACATTCCACTGAACAAAGTTCATAATAAATTCTTGCATAAAATCTTTCAAGGAAAAGAACTGTCTCCATTTCTAGCCATGATAGGTTCTGAAATATGCATTCAAACTGCTTCGGGGGTACATTATCCAGGTATTCTATAACTTATGTCATGGACACGCTTCGGTGATTTGGACCTGCATCATGTTTATTGAGAACTGAGGATTCTCTCCCCCCCCCCCCCAAACTTGAAATCAGGGCGTGGTCAGAAGTTTTTGACACTAATGTCATCACTGATTTACTATTTCTGAAACCATACATTGGTTTTAGTACCCTAAGGCGTGGTCCCGGATGTCAGTTGCGTATTCTTCAAGCAGAACTGCAGAAAAAAAATGAAAACACCGCTTTAATTTATTGCTTCTTGTTATAGTCACGCTTCGTGACCGAGATAAGATCTGCCAGTTGGTGGTTTCATTATCGGCCTTTTGAGCGAGTGCATTTTGTGTGATCCTGTTTTGTTTTAGTACAGTATGCTTTCGTGTGTATGTAGAGTGTTGTAACAATAGTTATTTTAAATGTACGTAACGGATCTTCTTCTTTTTCTTCTTCTTTTTCCTCTTCTTTTTCCTCTTCTTCTTCAGGGCAGTATGGCAGATGTGCCTGGGTGCTCAGTTCTTCACCCTTTCCAAATAAATATCAATCAGTCAACTATCTTCTTCTTCTACCATTACTACTACTACTACTACTACTACTACAACTACTACTACTACTACTACAACTACTACTACTACTACTACCACTACTACTACTAATACTACTACTACTACTACTACTACTACTACTACTAATACTACTACTACTACTGCTACTTCTTCTTCTTCTTCTTCGTCAACTGCCTCGTTCTTTTTTTATAATTCACACTCCTTAATCTTGTAAAACACATTAACAAAGAGAACGGTTGCGTCAATGAATATCATCATCAGCAGGAGCTCTTCGTGTATAGTCCACAGTTTTCTGTCCATGATCTAGGCCAAACTTGACAGTATAAGTTTGCAGGATGTGTTCTGGAGTTCATTTTAACACGCTTAGAGCGAGAAGGGAGGGGGGGGGGGGGGTTGACGCATCTCAAGTTTATGTACATGTGCCCTTATCCCGCAGTATCTTGCTCGTAACCTGACACTGTTGTTCTGTTGTGTTTAGTCCCTTTTACCTGTTCTTTGTCCCCATGTAGCGTCGAGCTTTCCCTTAGGAGTTTTAACAAGAAACTTGGAAATGAATTGACTGCGCAAACTGAGCAATGAAAGAGACGACGCTAATACCGAACAGGGCGCTAACAACTATTCGGTGCTCTATCGCGTACTTTCAGGATATGAACCTGGAGCGATGACTTCACAGTGATCTTGTTCCTGTCAAGAATTCTTCTCGGTTATCAGACCCAGCAATGTAGCAAATCAGCGTCCCCCCCCTCCTTTCTAAGATGATGCCTTTATTCTAAGTTATTTATCATAACAGCAGCTGTCATGAACGTCTTTGCTGTATAGTTCAGCAAAGCTGTTCGGTTGCAATTAGCAGTTGCAAAAACAAAAGCAACCTTTAATATCAGGCAGAATCAAAGTTTAAATTTTCGACGATTCGTGTACATGATGTGTCTGATTTTCCTAACTGTTCATCCATTCAAACTTCAGCGTTAGTTCATGTGTACTTTAGATGAAACTGATGAAATCATCCATTCAAACTTCAGCGTTAGTTCATATGTACTGTAGATGACACTGATGAAATCATCTATTCAAACTTCAGCGTTAGTTCATGTGTACTTTAGATGAAACTAATGAAATAATCTATTCAAACTTCAGCTTTAGTTCATGTGTACTTTAGATGAAACTGATGAAATCATCTATTCAAAATTCAGCATTAGTTCATATGTACTATAGATGAAACTGATCAAATCATCTATTCATACTTCAGCGTTAGTTCAAATTGTACTGTACATTAAGCTGATGAAGTTTTTCGAACAGCCACCGCTGCTGGTGATGTAGTTATTTTCAGGCACTAGAAAGAAAGAACAGGAAAAGAGAAGACTTCTCCCAGTGTAGGTTAGACAGAATCACCGCGTCAGCCTTGACTATAACTGTTGTTCATAACAACACAAACAGTTAAACTGATTTAACTCAAACTTTACTCAGCAGATCATGGAGGCTACAGGACAAGTGAGAAAGTCGACAAGCCCAGTATATCACTGATACTCTAAACACTACACTGGATGAACGTAAATCGGACATGCACGCCATATTTTCGGACTGGCTATCGTGATAGAAACGATCTACGGGGAACCTGGGCAAGAGAATGAATCACAAGAAATTGAAACAAAGCACGTTTAAAATAATTGTTCTCAGTAATGAAGTGATACCTGAATCCTAGTAGTAAATTTTCTTTTTGGTATGAGGGCGTTTCGCTTTCTAGCGTACAGAGTTTGGTGTTTTACCAGCTTTATGTGGATATTTCGCTTTCTCTCATTTGAACTTTAAAAAATTTTCTTCTTTCAGTTCAAATAAAAATAAGTGGCATTTTTTTTTCTTTCAAATCCTTCCTTATCATCGTTTGTTATTGTTTAACCTTCCCTCTCCTGCATGAAAAAAAAAAAAAACCTAACAGGGCGTCAATTATTTGTTTTCCTGTTTACAGTTAACGCTGCTAAATCCCAGATAATGTGTAACTAAAGCTTGCAAGCTTTATCAGTACTGCCTTGTTTAACGTGTAAGATTGTTATCTAACCGGTGGTTTTACACTGCAATATTCCATAAGCGAAACAGGAAGACATGTGTGTGTGTGTGCGTGTGCGTGCGTGCGTGCGCGCGGGGAATAAAAAGTTGGTCTTCCATTTTGCTGTATGGGTGGAAAGGGGGGGGGGGGGGGGGGGGATACATACCTGACAAATAAATTCAGCTTTCCTTTTGTTCCTGTTCCATCTACCTGGAGTTGGGAGCAGAATTTTTTTCTGCAGCAGACAGGGAGAAGGTTTTGTAGCACAAGCATCGCGTCGAATGGGGAATGTGTTCTAGTGGCTGTTTTTAACGGACGCTAGGTAGAGCTAAAAAAGCAGGGAGCGGTGAAATCCTTCTTTGGCACACTCCACTGTCATTATTAGGATTATCACGTTAGCCAGACAGTGTGAATTATTATTGGAGGAGAAAGAACCCGAACCGACAATAGAAGAAGTTTTATAGGCAATAAAGAATCGGAAAAATGGTAAATGACCAGGATGTGATGAGATAACAGCTGAATTTATTAAAGCAGGAGGAAAGGAATGTGTAACAATCTATCATGCACTATGTAAAAAGATATGGCATTCAGGTATTCGGCCAAAAGAATGGAAAAGAACTGTATTCATACCACTGCCAAAAAAAGGGTAACCTGAAATTATGCACAAACTACAGAACTGTTGCCCTGATTAGTCATGCTAGTAAAATTCTGTTAAAAATCAAAATGGGTAGACTTCGTAAGAAAATAGAAGAAGAAGTCAATATGGTCCAAGCTGGTTTCAGGCAAGGAAGAGGATCAACAGATCATATATTCAATATAAGATTAATAATAGAGAAATGCAGAGAGTTTAATATGAATCTATATTTATCCTTTATAGACTACTCAAAAGCAATTGATTGTGTACAACACCAGAAACTTTGGGAAATAATGAAAAAAATGGGATTTCCAACACATCAGATACAATTAACATCACTGCTGTATCTAGACCAACAAGCAGCAGTAAGAATAAATGGTGAAACAACAACTTGGTTTGACATAAAACAAGGGGTCCGACAGGGGTGCATATTGTCGCCTTACTTATTTAACTTGTATACTGAAAATATAATGAGGAATGTTAGAGAAGATGTAGACAAAGAATATTGCGATGCCATAACAGTTGGAGGTTATGAAATACCAGAGATTAGATATGCTGATGACACAGTATTGCTGTCCACAGCACAAAAAGGAATGCAAAAACTAATTATGCACAGTATTGCTGTATGTAGACAATCATGGCTGGGTGACCGCAATCTTAGACAATCATGGTTCGGTGACCACAATCTTAGACAATCATGGCTCGGTGACCACAATCTCGGACAGCGTCTATTTGCTCGTAGCTGCAAGAGGAAACATGTAAGAACTAAAGGGGGAACTAAAGATAAATGTCGAGTTTAGAAAAAAGAAAACACTTTATTACTTCTTTGTTCTTCATCATGATTTACAGCCAGAAGAAAGGAAGCGTGCTGGCAGTTATCTGTTTTAGTTATGAAGCGTAGCTTGGTATTTTGTCAAGATCAGATTCGTCCGAGTATCCTTTAACTCATCGGTTTCCAATAGAGTCATGTGACCCGACCATGGGGAAAGTCTAAAACAATGATTTCCAAAGAGCGCGACAGCGTCCCTCGAGGGACGAAAGGAAAATCCAGGAGGATATCTGAGGGAAAAAGGAGCAGCACGAGACATTATATGTAAGTGGGGGGGGGGGGGGTGTGGTCTGGGAAACAAAAAAAGGGGGGGGGGCAGTCTGAAAAAAACCGTTGGAACTACTAGTCTAGATTATGAAGAAAACTGGAAATGTTGGAAGGTTTTCAATTTTACAGTTTATCGCATGGCATGACAAACAACAAAGTTTGTGTACGGCAAATTAAGGAAACAGCAACAGTCGGATTACCCTTGGGAAAACTAACACGCTATACTTTTTAGCAACGCCTTCCTGCGCCAGAAACTGTAGAGCCACAGTAGGACAGCGTGATATCAACTCGGCCACCTTATAGAGAGACGATGCAAAGTGATGTAAGGTGGCTAAGTCATTTTCAAGCTAGGCGATTATTCATCCTATCGGAGTCCATGTTTCGAGTCTTGATAATTCTATCATAGTTTTTCTTTCTCTCACGTCTGAAATCCTTTATATGCTTTTGTTTAAAGATTAATCATACAGATTCGCTCGGTTTACTAATCAGGTGCTACCGGGTTCAGTCCCAGCGGTTGGGATTTTTTTTCTGGTACACACCAAAAAGGCCCCGGGGTTGACCCAGCCTCTAAAAATGGATACCAGAGAAATCTGGGAGGGTAAAGCGGCCAGGCGTGATACTGACCACATCAGACTTTCATGTGCCGAAGGTCATGGAAAATACGGGCCTAACACCGTATTCTCCAATATTCCTTAATGGCGTGGAAAAGAGAATTGTACCTTTTTTTTTTTAATCGTACAGACTGAGCCCATCCTATTATATGAAACTGAATCATGAACAATAGGCAGGTTCGCACAAAGATCATGTAACATTTTCATTTTGTGTACCTTTTAGTGCTTTTTGTTGGTGCTTGAATATATATATATATATATTCTGCTCAAATTGACAATCATCCGCTTCCCATTTGTTATGTACAGTCGTACCATATGGGACCTACAATTAACACCCCCAATCTTTCTCCAGGTCCAGCTTTTCCTTTCATGGATGAGTTACAGCCGTTACCTGATCAACTAGTTACTTGTTTTCTATAGATCGTATAATGATGAATGAGTTACAGCCAGCTACCTCATCAACTAGTTACTTGTTTTCTATAGATCGTATAATGATGAATGAGTTACAGCCAGCTACCTCATCAACTAGTTACTTGTTTTCTATAGATCGTATAATGATGAATGAGTTACAGCCAGCTACCTCATCAACTAGTTACTTGTTTTCTATAGATCGTATAACACCAGGCATCAGCCACATAACATGAGAAGGCCACAACCGAACTATAATATTTCATACAAGAAAAATCAATGGTTATCTTTATTACGCCAGCAGACATAACTCTTGACTCGACAATAACTGGATGATAACCTGACCAGCGTATGGGCAACAGCACCTTTACACAACATGACAAACACTTCAAACGACAACTGATATGTCACTGCATCAAATATGAATCATAAACAAAATGTCACAGTGACCATTTAAACACATGAATTCACATTAATGTATCATGAAACACATCAAGGACAACAGGTATGTCACTGCATGAATATTAATCTCAGCAAAATTGCGCAGTGACGAATTTGATGCATATATTCACGTTTATATATCATAAAACTCATCATAAACAACTAGTGTGTCACTGCATGAAATATTAATTCATACACAAAACTTACACAGTAACTATTTAATTACAGAATCCACTCTCACGTCTAGTTAATATCTTCTTAACTCAGGACACAACTTATCCCAAAACAAACGCACTAGAATCATGGCGACTTCACACAAAACGCCACTGTCACAAACGTGTATATACTTACAAAAATGGCTTCGCTACATGAGGTCGGCTCTGGCACTTGGGATCATAGCAAGAACAGTCATACTTACCATCACAATATCAGCACAATTCACAACTACAAGACCAATCATTCCAATGATAACGGCTCCCCCAACACAAGCATGTTACCCGGTCATTGCCTCCAACAAGACTGACTGACCTCTGTCTTCAACTATAAGCCTCACATCACATGACCAAACACATGCCCAAGGCGATGACCTCTTCCGCGAAAGAAACCAAAACTCATGCCTAAAAATAACCCCCAATCACTGGAAGCAGAAGACATGTGAAGTAACAGAACACAGTTTTGTAGGATTAGACCTGGAAAAAAATCGTAGACAAAACACTTTTAGACGTGAGATAAAGAAAAATCACTTGGGATTCGAACCACAGACTCTGGTAAGACGAACAGCTGTCTAGCCCCGAGAGATCAGCGTACCAACGAACTACACTATCTCGCACCCCCTAAAAAAGGTGTCTGAAAGCGAAGTCATTAGTACCTGTCCAGTCTAAACGAAGATCATGATACCCGGAAAGAAACGAGGTCATGACACAAATTCCGTAGCTTAAATTCAGTCTCTCAGCAGGTACCAACTTTTTCAGATTTATCAGAAGAATGTTGAGAATCCTCTGGACAGCAAAGATTACTAACGAAGAATGTATGAGAAGAGCGGAAGAGACACACAAAAAATTCTGGCCCAAATAAATAAATGAATACGAGGGAGACAGTGCACTTTCATAGAACATGCAGTGAGAAGAAAGGGCATTTTGACAATATTGTAACAATAAGAAAAATAGAGGTAAGAAGAGCCAGAAGAAAGCAGAGAGAAATGATACTGGATAGTTTGATGAGATGATGTGAGATGAAACCACCTACTGAACTGATGGCCTGCATAAAGAATTGTGTACTATGGAGAACGCCAGTCAGCACGGCACCTGATGATGATGACCATACAGACTTTGCTCTGATATTTACTGAAAGTTGGCAAACCACCATTCATTCCTTTGCATGTCCCTTGCGGAACTTTACCTCCCAAACAGCACTCCTGTAGGCCTCTCGGTTGTGAGCAAGATGGCCTGCTGCTGCTGCATCCATTTCCAGATCATCAACGATGTCTTGCAGCCATCTTCGTTTCGGTCTTCCTCTTTTTCTTTTTCCCATTATGTATCCTTCCAATACGGTCTTCTCTAAATTATCATGACGTTTAATGTGGCCAAAATATTTAAGTTTTCTCTCTTTAATCCTCCTTACTAGCCAGCCTTCTTCAATATTAAGCTCTTGTAGTATAGATATATTTGTTCTTTTTTGTGTCCACGATATCTGGAGAACTCTTCTATAGCATTTACATTCAAAGGCATTTATGTGCTTCTCAGCTGTTTTGTTAAGTGTCCAGGTCTCACAGGCATATGTTGCGGTAGGAAAGATGCATGCCCTTAAAAATCTTATTTTTGTGGCAAACCACCATAGACTTGAAAAAGTAGTTATTGTAAGTGAATGATTATAAACAAAACGCCGGACTTCTATATGACAACAGCCACCTAGCCACAAGCAGGTAACGCACAAACCACTGGACCACAAGGTATTGTTAGAAAAAAAAAATCCCAAGTTACCTGGTCGTCAACATGGATCTGATCCTGCAGCACTTGGAACGAAAACGAGACTGCATAAACCAAGATATTTATAATGAAATATCTGCGTTGTTAGAAGACAGTGTTGAAGCAAGTAGATGGTAACTGTAGATGGGAGATGAACGAAGCGATGGCGTTTAACATCTCACTGGTTACATATCCTGATTTCGCTCTGAGCAGTTGGTATGGACAAAGTGCATTGCTAGTTTAGCTCTTCCTCCGTCCCAACTCTGCTATATCAGTTCCAGATGAGGGACGGAAAGCCTATAATCTGGAAATCTAACAAATTATGCAGGGTATGTCAGAAGGTGAGTAGAATAAAGAACAACATCAATAGCCTTAGGCTCTCTCTCTCTCTCTCTCTCTCTCTCTGTAGGACAGTTTCCTCCCTTGGTCTTTGACTCTCCCAAGGTCGGTTAACGTGGCAGGAACACTGGCCACAACGTAACAGACGAACCTAGCACAGACATTATCCCACTACAAACCCAAGCTCTAGCGGCTAATCCAGAAACAGTTTTTATTTTAATTGTGGTCATTGTTGTTTCTGTGGCTACTGTTGTTGTTATTGTTTTGTTACTGTGGTTATTATTGCTGCTGTGATAATTGTTATTGTGGTTGCTGTTGTTACTGTGGTTACTATTGTTATTGTTGATATCGATGTTATTGTTTTATTGATTTTATTGTGATTACTGTTGTTACTGTTGCCATTGTTTTTGTTGTTACTGTGGTTATAGTTGTTACTGTGGCTGTTATTATTATTGTTGTTTTTTTTGTGTGGCTATTCTTGCTATTGTGGTTACCGATACTGCTGTTTTGTGGTTATTTTTGCTATTGTCGTTTATTGCTGTTATAGCTGTTATTGTTGCTCGTAGAGGAGAAGAAAGACGAACTAGGGCTGGCTTCAGGAATCCATGACCTGAAAAGGGTTGAGAATCCCTGCCCCAATTCCTTACATCAGAATTCTCTCCCCCCGCCCCCTCCCGTCCCGTAATCTATCACTTCCTCGTTTTATTCATCTTATCTTCTTGTCACATGTTGGTGAGTGATTCAGGCAAGTCTGCACTGTTTGTTCAGAGATTTACGTATGTATCCTGTAATAATGTGTGTAACTAGTCTTATGTATGTGTTATTATAAGAAGCTATTTTTGTAGTTTTATAATATTTAACAACGGGGGTTGGGGGGTTGGTGGGGGGGGGGGGGGGCGGGGGCGAAAAAACGCTTTCCGATTTGGCAATCAGTGATTCATAGCTGACATGCTCTCGTCAGGGCTGATCAAGACCCTGTCCCACCTTTCCGTTGGTGCTCCCAGGGACAGATCTAGCCTAGAAAACGGGGCAGGAATCTTCACAGTTCCCCCCCCCCCCATGGTGGGGGAGCCTGGTAAGAAAAAGCGTTGCGTACTTTATGCTTTTTAGCTCAACTTAGGCGTTGAGTGCTTCCATAGCTCACTCTCAACCCAACGCCCATGATGTGCCTCATCATCTTCACGGCATCGGCTGCGAAAAGAGCATCAGCTCCCAGCTCCCAGCTCCCAGGGAGACAGAAGAATATTTACTAGTAGACGTGATGTGTCTAGTAACATAATAATTGAGTGTTTAGTATTATTTATGTATCTTGCAATCGAATAATATGTATTTAATAATAAACATAACGTACCCAATTAATATAACAATTAACATTTTAGTGTTCTGGGCAGCATGAAACCGTCACAGACAGAGAAACATCTACATAGCTCCCCAGATCATCAGAGAGAGGGTCTTTAAACACCCTTCTACCAGACAGGCAAAGCATTTGGATATTTTATGTCTGGTTATGTTTATCCTTTAAAACGTGTCCTCAAAGTGTCAGAAACTTTGTCTTAATTTACTTTTTTTCACATCTTGGGCAAATGTGGGCTGTTTTTTTTTTTTGCGGGTAAAACACGTGGGTGGAGAGTGGCTATTCTTCGTGAATAAAATCGGAAGTACCCACTTACGGTGAAGTGGATATTTTACACTTCCTGCATTATACAGGACAAGGAGCCACATTTTTTTATGCCCTTACCTCTGTGTCCTAATACAACTTCCTTTTATTCATTTGTTGTTGTTGTTTTCTTATCGTCCAGTTCACGAGAATGCACATATGTGGTTATAAATCAAGAAGACTACTTGGGGCTTTTCAATGAACAAAGTCGATCACTGTCTGTTTCTTTTTGTCGTCAGAAATTTGAGAGCATCGTATCTCCAGAGAGAACAGTTTGGACAAGATGGGGGTAGTCTATCGACGAGCCAATCGTCATTAGAGTCAGAGCAGACACTTACATACTGCTTTGCATACAAGTCCACATCACAACACAGAGGCACAGAACTCATAAAACCACATACATACATACATACATACTACATACACACAACATACTACACACACACGGCGTCCAAGATAACCATTTCTCATCCCCCCCCCCCCAATCGTGTCCCCGGAGCAATGCACAAGCTGAACTCCCCCCCCCCTATTTTTTCACATGAAGTCTGCATAGACATATATCACACAGCTGGTATAGTTCACACACGAACACGCAGGAAATTTAAGTATGTATAACACAAATAGCACGCATCGTAACCACGGGTGATGCTTGCAACACAAGCAAGTCTATACACAAACACAGATCACACATTTATAGTTGCAACTCTGCCCATGTATCGTGTCAAGAACTTCCGTATCGAACCCGGCAGTGTTTTTTCAATCTTATCTTATATCTTATATCCTTCCCGTGCCGTTAGACGTCACATAGGGCTCGCAAAGTAGTTCGCCAATTTTTCCTGTCTTCGGCGAGTCTTTCAACCTCATCAAAGGATTTTATGCCTGTTAACTTGGCCTCTCTTAATAATGTTCTCTTCAGAGTTTCACGCGGTCTGCCCCTTTTTCTTCGGCCTGTTGTGTTCCACTTGATAGCTTGTTTTGGGATTCTCTGCTCATTTCTTCTCATCAAGTGGCCAACATATGTCCATCTCCTTTTCCTGATCACCCGTGAGACTGGTTGTTGTTCAGTCATCTGTCTTATCTCTGCATTGTTCTTGAATTCATTCCACTTGATGCCGAGTATTTTCCTTAGGCATTTGTTTTCAAAAGAGTCTAATTTCTCTTCTATTTCTTTAGTTGTTTTCCAGCTTTCGTATGCATAAATGAGGGTGGATATTACATTTGAATTGAATAGTCTTAACTTGGTTTTTGTGCTTATAACTTTTGAATTCCATATGTTCTCAAGATTCTTGAAGATTGATGCTGCTTTTGCAATTCTGATCCTAACTTCCTTTCTAGTGTCACCATCCTGGTCTATGTAGCTGCCAAGGTATGCAAATTGATTGACTTCTTCAATATCTGTTTTTTCAATACTAGTTAATAAATAGATGTGAAAAGATTTATATCGACTAGATCATAAATAGATATGAAAAGTATTTACAGCGCATTCTTAAATCTCATGTCGTACCTGTTATAATTCATATTAACTTTGGAGAAACCCCTAGCATGCAAGGAATGTGTATCTCTCAAGAGAGTAGATTTGGAATCCTGAATGGATAAAAGAGACCTTTTATATAATAGAATTCTTAGTGTAGTGTATAAATGCTTCCTGCTGTTGCTTTGTTAAGCTATTTGCAGAATATCCGTGGTAATGGCTACTGGAAAACTAGAATAAATGTAGACACAGGTGTATGGTTCAGTTTTACAACAACAACAACAACAACAACAACAACAACAACGACAACAACAACAACAACAACAACAAAAGAGCGAGGAAAGTGAACAGGAACAAGACTGGCAGAAAGTAAGATGGACAGTGAAAATAAAGAACACACATTCATTCATTCATTCATTCATTTGCATGTCCTTTGCGGAACTTTGCCTCCCAAACAGCACTCTTGTAGGCCTCTCGGTTGTGAGCAAGATGGCCTGCTGCTGTTGCATCCATTTCCAGATCGTCAACGATGTCTTGCAGCCATCTTCGCCTTGGTCTTCCTCTTTTTCTTTTTCCCATTATGTACACACAACAATCTAATATTTCGGCAAAAGCCCCTTTCAAGGGTCACATGCAAAAACAACACAACAGATAAAAACACGAAAAGTAGATGAAAAACTGAACACTTAGCAAAGGCCTACTTGTCGTATTTCTCTATAGTGTAAGTTTTCTTCATATAAGCAACATTTTCACTAAGTTAAAAAAAAAATCCGGGTATTTCTACACATGCAGTGGTCAAAGATGAGAATACAGGACACTACAGGAGTTATGTTTGAAAATAGAAGGTACCTTGACGTCCTGGCAGAAGTAACATGCTTCCCAGGAGAAATCTTTAAAATACTGGACATTCCCGTATAATACAGGACGACTGGTAACTGTAAGCAAATAGATGTGTGCTTTGTTTTTTTTAAACACATTTCTGCTGCTATGTATGTTTATACAAGTTGTAAGACTGAATACGCAGGACATAATAATGTTATGTTATCTGTTCAAATAAAAGACATGTATGTTTATACATATATGAAATCATCATCATCATCATCATGTGCCGTGCTTATTGGCGTTGGCTATTATGCTTCTCCAGAGTACACGATCATTCATGTAGGCCATTAGCTCAGTTGGTGATCTTCTCTCACATTATCTTGTCAGACTTTCCAGTACCATTTCTCTTGGTCTTGCCGTAGCTCTTATTCCCTCTGTTTTTCCTGTTGTTACAATATTTTCAATATCCCCTCTTGTCATTGCATGTCATATGAAAGTGTACTGTCTCTCTCATATTTTTGATAAGATTTTTTCTCTCTCCAGCTCTTCTCATACATTCTCCATCAGTTATTTTTGCTGTCCAGGGAATTCGCAACATTCTTCTAATAAACCACATTTCTGCTGCTTCCAATGATTTTTGTGCAGACCTGCCTATTGTCCATGATTCACTTCCATATAACAAGATAGGTTCAATATAGCATTTTAGGACTCGTTTTCTAACATTCATTGTTAAGGATGTGTTGGATAATATGTTTCTCATTCTCTGAAATACGGTCTCTGCTTGGCCTATTCTGTTCCTAATTTCTGTTTTGCATTTCCCATCTGAAGTTATTATTGTGCCTGTGAGATCTGGACACTTAACAAAACAGCTGAGAAACACATAAATGGCTTTGATTGTAAATGTTACAGAAGAGTTCTTCAAATATCACGGACACAGAAAAGAACAAACATATCCATACTACAAGAATTTAATATTGAAGAAGGCTGGCTAGTAAAGAGGATTAAAGAGAGAACACTTAAATATTTTGGACACATTAAACGTCACGATAACTTAAAGAAGACGGTCTTGGAAGGGTACGTAATAGGAAAAAGAAAGAGAGGAAGACTAAGACGAAGATTGCTGCAAGGCGAAGATGGCTGCAAGACATCGCTGATGATTTGAAAATTTATGCATCAGCAGCAGGCCATCTTGCTCACAACCGAGAGACCTACAGGAGAGCTGTTAGGGAGGCAAAATTCCGCAAGGGGCATGCAAATGACTGACTGAGTTATTACTGCTCCAAGGTAATTTAAATTCTGCACCTGATTTAGAATAGTTTCATTAAATTTTATACTATATTTTGGTGGATTCTTTTTTTTAGATATAACAATAGTCTCTGTCTTTTTGATGTTCAAAGTAAGGCCTTTCTCTTCACTTTCTTTGGCGACTTCATCCAAGAGATTTTGGAGGTCTTGTTGATTCTCAGCTATCAGTACTTTGTCGTCAGTATACCGAAGGTTGTTAATATTGTATGCTCCGACTTTTATAACTGGTTCTGTAATTATCGTTCTTATAATATTCTCACTGTACAGAGAAAAAAGGTCTGGAGATAGTACACATCCCTGTCGCACCCCTTGATCTATTGGTTGATATTTTCCAGTTTTATTTTCAACTCGAATCGCTGCTTCCTGCTGACAGTGTAGATTTTGTACATACTGATCTATGTAAAACATCAAGAACATCTGACTGAACAGACAGGAAATAACAATGTTATGTTAACTCGTGACATAAAATCATGCCGTGTGAGAGCTCTCTATAATTAATTCACATCCGGGTTTTTAAATTTTATCTCCGAGACCTTTACACTTCAGATTCTTACATAATTCTGGGGGTCAAGGACAATCTAACTTGTTGAAGATATTGTGCGCGTGACAGGTTTGGTAGGTTTTATTACACTGCCCAAGTGGTGGGGTTTTTTTTTTTTTTGGGGGGGGGGGGGTTAGAAAGTCTTGTTAAAATAAAATAATAATCAGAATCATGTTGAAAAAAAAAAGAATGGTTGCTTTTGCTGACCGTTCTTGAAAATTTTCAAGTGTTCAAAAATCTTTCATTGATCGCGGTGTTCGAACCTTTCCTATCTGTGGATCAGTGGCTGTTAATTTTGTGTGTGTGTATGCCGTGGTTAACTTCCTTTCTGGTTTGAGAAGGCCTGTGGACTTCCTTTCTGCTCTGAGAAGGGCTGTAGACCTCCTTTCTGCTCTGAGAAGGGCTGTGGACTCCTTTCTGGTCTGAGAAGGGCTGTAGACCTCCTTTCTGGTCTGAGAAGGGCTGTGGACCTCCTTTCTGGTCTGAGAAGGGCTGTGGACCTCCTTTCTGAAAAAAAACATCAGCTCGCAGTTCAAGGGAGACAAGAAGAAGAAGCCTATCTTTTAAGACAAAAGAATGAAATTATTATTGCTATTTTAATAGATGTGCATGCTGTCATAATTCCTGCAAAGTCAACAGAATGTTACTTGTTAAAAAAGTGACTTAATTAGTTTATTCTGTGGCCTGTCGTTATGTAATGCGATCACGCTACTGCTGTCTGTGCGATCTTTGGGTTTCAGTTCCATTGCCTTTCTGTTAGATTGTTAAGATAGTTCTCTCTCGACTTCACTCTCTTTTATTAGAGTTTTAGTGAGCTTAGTCAGAACAATACAAGTGTATGCTGACTGAATTTTATATTGACGTTATCAAAGAATTTTATATTGATGTTATCAAAGAATTTTATATTGATTGTTACCACAAAATTTTATATTAATGTTATCAAGGAATTTTATATTGATTGTTACCACAAAATTTTATATTGAGGTTATCACAGAGTTTTATGTTGATGTTATCACAGAATTTTATATTGATATTGCCACAGAATGTTATATTGATGTTACCACAGAATTTTATATTGATGTTACCACAGAATTTTATATTGATTTTATCGCAGAATTTTGCACTGATTTTATCACAAAATGTTATAATGATGTTATCAAAGAATTTATACGGAAATTATGACAGCAATGTATGCTGAATGTTATCACAGTATTTTATGCTGATGCTGTCACTGAATCTTATACCAAATGTTAAACGCGACATTTTATACTGAATATTATCACTTTAGAGAGGCATATTGATAGTTAGCTTACACGGCTAGTAGGGTCTGTCTTACCACTTGGCTGCCATATTTGCTTCATGTATTTTACCATAAATGCGCCACGGACGCAGTACACGCGATCAGAGGCCGTATTTGCCCCCGGGGACCGTGTTCTATAAAACTCGCTGTCAGATATGATAGACATTTACGCTGGGCGAGGTCGTTAAGGGAATCGAGGTTTGGATCAAAAGTGGATAGAAGGGGGTCAAAGACATCATAAACAGGGTCGATGAGAAGAGGAAGAGCGGGGGTTGAGCTCATGGGACCTTGGGGTGGGGGGGGGGGAGAACGGCCTTGGTTTTTCTCTTCATTTCTTATTAAAGATGTATAAGAGAGTTACTTTCTGTGCTTGGATAGGACGTTCCATAGTAACTTACTAAGTAAGGATCAGATCTAATACTATATGGCCTTAATCCTACTACACGGTCTTGATCCTGTCACACGGCCCTGATCCTATCACACGGCCCTGATCCTATCACACGGCCCTGATCCTACCATACAGCCATGATCCTACCATACAGCCATGATACTAGGTAGATGAAATACCACACGGGTCTGGTCTTACCACACAGCCATGATTCTAAGTACAGTAGATGAAATACCACACGGCCCCGATCCTACCACGCGACCATGATCCGAGGCAGATCAAATACAACACAAGCGCCCTGATCATAGGCAGATCAAATACAACACACAGCGCCCTGATCATAGGCAGATCAAATACAACACACAGCGCCCTGATCATAGGCAGATCAAATACAACACACAGCGCCCTGATCATAGGCAGATCAAATACAACACACAGCGCCCTGATCATAGGCAGATCAAATACAACACACAGCGCCCTGATCATAGGCAGATCAAATACAACACAAGCGCCCTGATCATAGGCAGATCAAATACAACACACAGCGCCCTGATCATAGGCAGATCAAATACAACACAGCGCCCTGATCATAGGCAGATCAAATACAACACAAGCGCCCTGATCATAGGCAGATCAAATACAACACAAGCGCCCTGATCATAGGCAGATCAAATACGACACACAGCGCCCTGATCATAGGCAGATCAAATACAACACACAGCGCCCTGATCATAGGCAGACCAAATACGACACACAGCGCCCTGATCCTAGGTAGATCAAATACAACACACAGCGCCCTGATCATAGGGAGACCAAATACGACACACAGCGTTCTGATCATAGGCAGATCAAATACGACACACAGCGCCCTGGTCCTAGGCAGATCAAATACAACACACAGCGCCCTGATCATAGGCAGAACAAATACAACACACAGCGCCCTGATCATAGGCAGACCAAATACAACACACAGCGCCCTGATCCTAGGCAGATCAAATACGACACACAGCGCCCTGATCATAGGCAGATCAAATACAATACATAGCGCCCTGATCATAGGCAGACCAAATGCAACACACAGCGCCCTGATCCTAGGTAGATCAAATACAACACACAGCGCCCTGATCATAGGCAGATCAAATACGACACACAGCGCCATGTTCCTAGGCAGAACAAATACAACACACAGCACCCTGATTCTAAGCTGATTAAAAAGACAAAAGGCCCTGATTCTAAGCAGAACAAATACGACACACTGCGCCCTGATTCTATACAGAAAAAAATGACTCAAGCAGCATATCTTGCGCAAGATGTAGAGACAAACGCCAACCATTCACGGCAGCTAACAAAACAAAGAATGGTTGCTGTGAGTGACGCTTCATCGATGCGTGTTGTTTACTCTTGACCTACTTCTGTCTCGGGTCCTCGGTTGCTGGGGTCTTCCTCGGGGACCTTTCTCCGGTCATTTATTTTCAGTAATGCACCGATCTTGTCCTGGCACCTTGAATTTAACCCTTCGACCTGGTCCATGAGACAAAGTAGACGGGGTGCTGTGAAACTAATGTCTGTTGTGGGGGCTACAGCTTTTCTTTTAACTCAGCATACTTTGTGTTTGTGGGAGAAATACGAGATGACAGCCCTCAAAGGGTTAAATCCCTGATATGTGCTTGAAAATGAGTTTTATCATGGTTGTGTCAGACACTGCGTGAGAGAAATGTTAACTGATAACTAGCACTGCTGGCAGAGAGGTGGACTTGCTGCAGAAGCCAGTTTCGTGAAACGTTCAACGGGCTCAGAAGGAGATGATATCGGATCTGAAGTGTCTCTTCACACCTTTCTCTACCAATCAGATTCACGCCGAGAAAATCAGCAACGGGTTCACAGTTGTTCATAGCAAAAGAGACGAGGATTTAATAGTTGCATTTCCCCATGCAGAAGTTTAATGTGAATCTATATTTATCCTTCATAGACTACTCAAAGGCATTTGATTGTGTACAACACCAGAAACTTTGGGGAAAATGGGATTTCCAACACATTTGATACAATTAGCATAACTGCTGTATCTAGACCAACAAGCAGCAGTAAGAATAAATGGTGAAACAACAACTTGGTTTGACATAAAACAAGGGGTCCGTCAGGGGTGAATATTGTCACCCTACTTATTTAACTTGTATACTGAAAATATAATGAGAAATGCTAGAGAAGATATAGACAAAGAGTATTACGATGCCATAACAATTGGAGGTTATGAAATACTACAGATTAGATATGCTGATGACACAGTGTTACTATCCACAACACAAAAAGGAATGGAAAAAACTAATTATGTCAGTCCGTAAGAACAGCGAAAGCAGAACCTCTATCTTAATGCGAAGAAAACTAAACTGATGACAACTGACAAAACAAACAAGGCAGCTGAAATACGTATAAATGAGGAAAAATTGGAAGAAGTGGAGAGTTTTGAATATCTTGGATCACTACTAACTAATAATGGAGATACAATGAGGGAAATTAAAAGAAGGACATCTATTGCTCTTCAGAAAATAAAACAAATAAAGAATCTGTGGAGAGGAGCAGACAGAACTATAAAAATAAGATTTTTAAGGTCATGCATCTTTCCCATCGCAACATATGCATGTGAGACGTGGACACTTAATAAAACAGCTGAGAAACACATAAATGCCTTTGAATGTAAATGCTACAGAAGAGTTCTTCAAATATCGTGGACACAAAAAAGAACAAATATATCTATACTACAAGAGCTTAATATTGAAGAAGGCTGGCTAGTAAAGAGGATTAAACAGAGAAAACTGAAATATTTTGGACACATTAAATGTCATGATAATTTAGAGAAGACCATATTGGAAGGATGCATAATGGGAAAAAGAAAAAGAGGAAGACCAAAACGAAGATGGCTGCAAGAAATCGTTGACGATCTGCAAATGGACGCAGCAGCAGCAGGCCATCTTGCTCACAACCGAGAGGCCTACAGGAGTGCTGTTTGGGAGGCAAAGTTCCGCAAGGGACATGCAAATGAATGAATGAATTTCCCCTTACTTTCTTGAAGAACCAAGCCAGCCGCCTACACAAACACAAATCCTGCTATCTTGCTTAATCCAAAACAGACATCAGTCAGTCAGTCATTTGCATGTCCCCTGCGGAACTTTGCCTCCCTAACAGCTCTCATGTAGGCCTCTCGGTTATGAGCAAGATGCCCTGCTGCTGATACATCCATTTGCAGATCCTCAACGATGTATTGCAGCCATCTTCTCCGTGGTCTTCATCTCTTTCTTTTTCCCAATATGTACACTTCCAAGGCAGTCTTCTCTGTATTATCATGACGTTTAATGTGTCCAAAATATTTAAGTTTTCTCTGATTAATCCTCTTTACTAGCCAGCCTTCTTCAATATTAAGTTCTTGTAGTATAGATATATATGTTCTTTTTTGTGTCTATGACATTTATCAATGAATGATAAACGAATCCTAAAATGCTATATTGAACCTATCTTGTTATATGGAAGTGAATAATGGACTATAGGCAGGTCTGCACAAAAATCATTGGAAGCAGCAGAAATGTGGTTTATTAGAAGAATGTTGCGAATCCCATGGACAGCAAAAATAACTAATGAAGAATGTATGAGAAGAGCTGGAGAGACAAAAAAATCTTGTTAAAAAAGATAATAGAGAGACAATGTACTTTCATAGGACATGCAATGAGAAGAGGGGCATTGAAAATATTATAACAATAGGAAAAATAGAAGGAAGAAGATCAAGAGGAAGACCAAGAGAAATGATACTGGACAGTCTGACGGGATGGTGTGAGAGGAGATCACAAACTGAAGTGATGGCCTGCATGAAGGATCGTTTACTCTGGAGAAGCATAATAGCCAACGCCAGTCGGCACGGCGCCTGATGATGATGATGATATTTGAAGAACTCTTCTGTAGCATTTACATTCAAAGGCATTTATACGTTTCTCAGCTGTTTTGTTAAGTGTTCAGGTCTCACAGGTATATATTGCGATGGAAAGATGCATGCCCTTAAAAATCTTATTTTTAAGATAAAAAACAGACATAGAAAAACCAATTCACTAACAAAATTTTTTGTCCCTTCTTCGGGGAAGGAAAAACTGTATACTACCGGTTAGTATATAGATCACAATATAGATGACAATATAGATCACAATATAGATCACAATCCGAAACCTCTTTCTCGTGAACTCACCACTTATGGGAGTTGTGTGGCTCTCTTAAGGGTCAAGGCTATGATCATGTCACGGGCAGTGGTGCATGGCTCATTGTGTACGAAAAAAGAACTAGAAAAAGGGTGAAAGAAACAACAAAGGCAATTCTAGAATAACAAGCGGTAAGGAAAAACAACAGCCCAATATTTAAGCAGTACACCTTCATCAAGGACAACGCAGTGAATAAAACGACAAATAAAATGTGCACCCGATGTAGAACAAAACTGTATTATCGGCTCCATTAAAAAAATATTATTTCATCATGTTTTTACTATAAGATAAGCAATAACAGAGTGCATGATATCCAGAAAACGAGAAACTGGGACACCCAGATCCCCACCCGAGATGCGGAAGATATCAGTTATCAGTTAAAGAACACAGCCATGGGAAGATAGAAAACTGGTGTGATAAAGACAGAAACCGAACACCAAGCTCGTAAAATGGGACAACTGCCCAAACTCGCCGAGTTGATATCGTGCTTAAGACAAGCTCATCTGCCTTTATTTTGTCCAGAGTAGTTACTGTTGCTTACAGTGTAGTGCTTACAGTGATCACGTAGACTTTATGTGAAGTTACAGAAGGCAGAAAGCTGTTGGGAAATAGTGTGTGTGTCGTGTGTAGAGGAAGGTTGAGATTAGATTTGTGTCAAATTTATTAATGCTCGCTTCAGCTTAGAGACCTGGCATAAACTTTGTTTACATGAAAATTCTTCTTCTATCACCCTGGAACTATTAGCTGATGTTCCTTGCAGCCGATGCAGTAAAGATGTTGAGACACAGCACCGTGTGGGATTGAGAACAGCTTCTGTGTGCAGCTAAAAAAGCAGGGTGTAAGCTGTACTTCTTTAGCAGGCTCCACCCCCATACGATTCTTGTCCCGTTCACCAACGAAGAAGTGGGGCAGGGTTGCTGTCAGCTGTGATTCGCCACTGACATTGGCATGCCAGCTAAGGTTCGCTAATCTCCAAATAGGTCAGCGTCTTCGTTCGTGAAAATGATCGTGGGAGTAAGAAAAATGTGTGTTTAGTTTACTAGAGTTGAGAAGGACCGTCATACGTATGTGCTCCGATCTCCTCTTCAGTACCTTCTTTCAGTGTACAGTAAATGTTCTTTTTTATGGAAAATAAAAGGTTGGCAGTGGCGAATGACTTTTCTTTGTCTGTATAATACGGAGTCATATAGCAGTAATACACATCACAACTAGAGGGGAGTATGGTCCTATATCAGTAGATGTATAGTGTAGGTCAGAGGAAAAAAAGGGTCCTTATTAATTTAAATCCTAGATGCCTGGTACGCAATAAAAAAAATGGCATTGGTTGCTACTCTCTCTCTCTCTCTCTCTCTCTCTCTCTCTCTCTCTCTCTCTCTCAGAAAAGGGCAGAATGTCAGACGGGCCTGCGTGCCCAATTCTTAACCCTTTTGAAATAAAGATAAATCAATCAGTCAATCTCTCTCTCTCTCTCTGAACCTTAAGTGTCCAAGGCATATGGGGCTTCCGCAAGGGAATTTCCACAAACGCCTGTCCTTCGATTTATTCTCTTCTCTTGCCCAGGTGAGCCATCCATTGCTCAAGTTCCATGCCTCCTTTGGTCTACTCCTACTCCTGTTCCTCTGTGGTGTCAATTTTAGTACTATTTATGGTCGACAGTCACCCGGAGCACATGTCCTCCCACCCATCGCCAACGTCTTTCCTCAATAACTGCTGTCAGTGGTTTCATCTGCATCTCTGCCAACAAGATGTTATTTCTTACAGTGCTTGGCCAAAATATTCTTCTAATGCTTCGTAAATATTTAGTCTGGAAAGAATTCAGCTTGTTTTTTCTATAGTTTTTGTGATTTTCCAGCATTCACTTCCATAGAGTAGCACACGAAGGACATTGTTCTTAAATAACCTGATTTTCGTTTTCATGCTTAGTTTTTTTTTTATTTCCAAATATTCCGCAAGACTGCAAATTCCTGGCTTACTTTAGTTAGCCTGCTGTTGATAACTTCCGTATTGTCTCCATCTACTATTTTACTGCCAATATTTACAAATTCCTTGACCTCTTCTACTAACTTACTACCTACTCTCAGCACATTGCTGTTGTTTATTTTGCTTCATTAACTTTTTTCCCCCCTACGTTGGTCATTAATCCTGTTTTGAATGCATTTTGGGTGAGCCTGTTTGTTCTATCCTGCATATCCTTGTGTCTGTTTGGTAGTGGATAAATGCCCCCCCTCCCCAGGTAAAGTCAAGATCTTCCAGTACTGTGTCAAGGATCCATTGTAGTCCTCTGCGCTTCAGTCTACTGGTAAGATAAATAATGCTGGTGATAGTACACGTCCCTGCTTCACTCCTGTTTGTATATCAAAGCTGTTGGTGTGTTATCCGCAGATCACCTTGCATTGAAAGCCCTCCTATAGTGGCACTCACTATATTTTGAGGGAGGACATGCCATCTGAAAGAATTTTCCACAATGCTTCTCTGTTGATGCTGTCGAAGGCTTTTTTTCAAAATCTATAAACAGTGCGTATGTGGTGCTGTGCCATTCTTTGGCCTACTCTAATATTTGTCTTAAGAACAAATATGAGGTCTATGCACGATCCTAAATTCTGCCTGGTCTTTCCGAAGTTTTCTCTCTAGTGCTGGTATAAATTTGTTGAGGATCATGCGACAAAAAGCTTTACGAGTGGCAGGAGGGTGATGCCTCTTAGTTCTCACAATCTCTGACGTCACCCTTCTTTGGCAGTTTTACTATAAGGCTGGTTTTCCAATCGTCTGGAGCTTTTTCTTGATTCGTTGTAGTATCCGGCAAAGTTGTTTTATATGACTATTTCTTCTGCTTTCACTATCCCATCAGTCACTTTCATCTTCACCTCGTGCTTGCTACTGTATAAGGCATCAAAACTCTTGGGAAATCAAATGTAAATATTTTGTTTTTATATCACTTTCTGTGTTGATTAATCTTACTACTACTACTACTACTACCTACTAGTACTACTACTACTACTACTACTATTACTACAACTACTACTACTTTCACTACAACTACTACTACCACCAGCACCACTAACTACTATTACTACTACTACTACTACTACACTACTACTACTACTACTACTACTACTACTACTACTGTTACTACTACCACTGCTGTTGCTACTGCTACTACTTACTACTGTTACTATTACTACTACCACTGTTACTACTACTATTACTATTACTACTACTACTACTACTACTACTACTACTACTACTACTACTGCTGCTGCTGCTGCTACTACTACTACTGCTATACGATCATTCTCAGGCGCTGACTTATTTCTGAGTATAAATCTCTTACCGTCAAGCATCACATAAGGCTGGCAGTGTCCCGCCATGAATCTCTAATCTCGGCGAGCTTCTCAATCTCATCAAAAGATTTGATGCCAATCATCTTAGCCTCTCTTGCCGGCGTTCTCTTTAAGGTGTTGACTTGTATACTTCTAAAGCTAAAGTACTCCGTGCTCGTTTGGAGTTGGTATACATCCCCTTATACTTGTATCTTCTTCTTGTATTTTCATTTTTCTCTAAACCTCATATGTTTAACAGATTTGTTTTCTCTGCACCTCATATGATTGACACTTCTGTTTTCTCTGCAACTCGTATGCTGACAACAGCTGTTTTCTTTGCTCTTCGTATGTTGACAATATCTGTTTTCTCTGAGCCTCATATATTTGACACATCTGTTTTTCTGAAACTCGTATGATGACAATATTTGTTTTCTCTGCAACTCGTATGATGACAATATATGTTTTCTCTGCAACTCTTATGATGACAGTATATGTTTTCTCTGCAACTCGTATGATGACAATATATGTTTTCTCTGCAACTCGTATGATGACAATATATGTTTTCGCTGCAACTCGTATGATGATAATATATGTTTTCTCTGTAACTCGTATGATGACAATATATATTTTCTCTGCAACTCGTATGATGACAATATATGTTTTCTCTGCAACTCGTATGATGACAATATTTGTTGTCTCTGCAACTCGTATGATGACAGTATCTGTTTTCTCTGCAACTCGTATGATGACAGTATCTGTTTTCTCTGCACCTCATATATTGACACGTTTGTTTTCTCTGGAACTCGTATAACAATATTTATTTTCTCTGTACTTCGTTTAATGACAATATCTGTTTTCTCTGGGCCTCGTATTTTGACAATATCTGTTTTCTCTGGCCCTCATATGCTGACAGTAACTGTTTTCTCTGGACCTCATATGTTGACAGTATCTGTTTTCTCTTGCCTTCATATGTTGACAGTATCTGCTTTCTCTGGACCTCATATGTTCATAGTATCTATTTTCTCTGGGTCTCGTATGTTGACAGTATATGTTTTCTCTGGGTCTCGTATGTTGACAATATCTGTTTTCTCTGGGTCTCGTATGTTGACAATATCTGTTTTCTCTGGGTCTCGTATGTTGACAATATCTGTTTTCTCTGGGTCTCGTATGTTGACAGTACATATTTTCTCTGAGCCACGTATGTTGACAGTTCCTGTTTTCTCTGGGCCTCGTATGTTGATAGTACCTGTTTTATCTGGACCTCCTATGTTGATAGTACCTGTTTTCTCTGGACCTCGTATGTTGACAGTATCTGTACCTACTATGCAGGGCACTCCTGGAAAATGCTCTCCCGATCCTTCTAATATTTGGCTGAAAACATTAACAGCAGTTTTGTCAGACTGGAGATTAACCGCTGAAGTTATTAATTAGTCATCAGAAATGAAGAAGAAAGCCGAACATCAATACACGGCCAAGCACAAAGCATTTGTAACGTGAACTGATGGCTGCACTGTGACCGCCCAGCATACCTGAGCCCTCCCACCCCACTGTAGAAACCCTCCCATTTTTATAGTTTTATCTCCATAGAACTACAAGAGGGATGTTTCAGTAGCCTACGCTGTGATGACAGTCACAGCTATTGTATCCGGGGGATAGGGAGGTGCATGGCCTTGGATGTTGGAAGTTGCAGGTTCGAATCCTGGACAGTGATACTATCACATTCATCTTTGCTTCAAAAACTCTTTAAGTACCGCAGGAGAAGAAAAATTATACTACAATAACAATAAAAAAACAAACAAACCTGAAAACTGTTCATATCCAAAACAAGGACAAAAAAATGTAAACGTAAAAAAAAATGGCAAATACAAACAATGAGCGATAAAAAGCTGAGTAATGGAGAGATAAGAGTGAGCTTGGAGCGAGAAGCGGGCAGATGGCTGCCCATGGACCAGAGAGGGCAAGTCGGAAAAGGGGGGGAGGGGGGAATAAGGGGAAAGGGGAGATTTGTTAGCCATTTTCTCCGGTGAGTCATCAGGATGTTGCCTTGCTTCGCCAATAATCGGGTACGTCGAGTCACGGGTCGTCGAAATAATTGCCAAGTTTATGCACGTGCATGGAACTACACTGGGAGGGTGGGAGGGAGGGAAGGAGAGGAGAGGAGGAGGAGAGAGAGGAACGAGACTGGAGGAAAAAAAAAAGCTAGGATTGGAGGAAAATTTAGGATATATTAGTCTGCGGGTACTTCTGCCAGCGACTAGCAGTAGACAAGGTGAAGTATGGTGTGTACCATGTATTGTAGTGTGCTATTCGTTTGAACAGCAGAGATTTATGGAAGGCCGATCGGCGTAATGTTTTAATGAGCTGAGTTCGCTGTAGCTGATTTGTGTGATCAAAGTCGATAGCGCAACACTAGATAATGGTGTTAACAAAACTTACGATGCAGTGTTTGTAGATGGTGCAGTGTTAGTTTATGGTGTAGTCATGGTTGATAGTTTAGTGTTAGTAAGTAATGCCATGAAACCTGGAAGTTTAATGTTAGTAGATGATGTCATGAAAGCTGAAAGTTTAGTGTTAGTAGATGATGTCATGAAAGCTGAAAGTTTAGTGTTAGTAGATGAGGTCATGAAAGCTGAAAGTTTAGTGTTAGTAGATGAGGTCATGAAAGCTGAAAGTTTAGTGTTAGTAGATGATGTCATGAAAGCTGAAAGTTTAGTGTTAGTAGATGATGTCATGAAAGCTGAAAGTTTAGTGTTAGTAGATGATGTCATGAAAGCTGAAAGTTTAGTGTTAGTAGATGATGTCATGAAAGCTGAAAGTTTAGTGTTAGTAAGGTAAGTCATGAAAGCTGAAAATTTAGTGTTAGTAGATGATGTAATGAAATCTGAAAGTTTAGTGTTAGTAGATGATGTAATGAAAGCTGAAAGTTTAGTGTTAGTAGATGATGTAATGGAAACTGGAAGTGTAGCGTTGGTAGATGGCGTAATGAAAGGTGGAAGTGTAGTGTCTGTACCTGGTGTAAAGAAAGTTGAAAGTGTAACATTGGTTTAAAAAAAAATGTATTCATAGTGAACAGTGCAATGTTATCTTTATCACAGAGAAGAGATTTGAGCCGTGGAGATGTTAGCAGTCGCGGGTCTGACTGAGCTTAGTTCTGCTGAACAGCTTCTTCATGGCTTAATCCGCCAATATTTTATATGCATAACCGCCACAGTAACTTCAAACAATATATGAGGTCCTAGTTCCCATTTCTTTGAGTTTTCTATTTGCAGACTGAACTGAAGAGCTTATTTAAATCCCAACGAATTATAAACGTCTTGAAACTGAACAGTCTACGCTGGCTGGGGCATGTAGAAAGATTAGAAGAGAACAGACAATCGAAAATGAGGAAAACAAGACCAAGGGTTAGACCAAGACAGAGATGGAGAGACAACATAGAAGAGGATATAAAAGTAATTGGTGTCACCAACTGGAGAGAGAAGATTAGGAATAGAGAGGAATGGAAGCGAACTTTATCTGCAGCAATGAGCCTTAATGGCTCGGACGAAGAAGAAGAAGAAGAAGAAGAAGATTTAAAACTAATAGTCCAGTCCCAGATGAAGGTCTAATGCTGTTTTCCATCAGTAGATCGTTTCATCAGAAGATATTTTTCTGTAAAAAAAGTGTAAAAAAAAACAACAACAAAACATGATTGTTTAGTTGTCCTTCGTAGCTGTGTCTTTGAGTAGATAATTTCATCAAAACTGTTAGTATAGTTCTAATTCATAGTCAATAAAAATTGACGACTTATATCCAGTACACAGCACAACAAGGCTGATGGTCTTGTATAAACAGTGAGGGTGTAATAATCTTCTTCTTCTTCTTCTTCGTTCCCAGGGTGTAATAATAAATGCCAATATAGTGTCAAGAAATATTATAATTAACAAAAAAGAAAACAAAATGATTGTACAGTTTCAGCAGACAATGTACTCAAAACTGTTGGAGTATTTTCAATAGAAAGTAGTCTCAAAAACTTGTTCAGTTTTAGTGCATGATGTGTTCAAAGATTTATTGTTTAAATCTGAATTGTAGGAAGGAGGAAATAGTTTATTTTTAAGAAAAGTGATATCCAAGTCTTCGTAAATAGTGTATTTAAAAACTGATAGTCGAGTTATTAATAAACAATGTTTAAAAAAAACTATGATAGTCGAGTTATTAGCAAACAGCGTATTTAAAAAAACGTATAGTCTTGTCTTGTCTTGTCTCCTTCCTCATATATCTTTCGATGTTGAGGGGACAAATAGACGTCTTGAAAGGGCTCGATGATTTGCTTCATATAATGGGATATTTAATGCTTCTGTAGTTTCCTCTCTCCATATCCTGCGTGGGCGGCCTCTTCCTCTGTTACCTATAAATCTTAGTGTGAATGTTGTCTGTGATATACTGTCTGGCGGTAGCCGTGTAATATCGCCAAACCGTTTGACTTACTGTTTCTGGATATAGTGTAATACTTGTCTTACTCCAGCCTTTGTCCTGATGATTTCATTTCTTATTTGGTCTCTTCTTGTCAACATTTAGTATTCTCTTTAAACATTTCATTTCTGCCGTGGTGATGTTTCTTTTGTTCTTGGCTGTTAGTGTCTGTGTTTGACATTGATAGCATAGAGTTGGGAGGAAAATTGTGTTGTACAGTGCCCTTTTTGTTTTAGTTGTGATTTATTTGTTTTTCAGTAAAGGAGTCACTTGTCCAATGACCTGATTTGCTTTAATGCATCTGTTCTCAGTACTGATATTCTAATCTTAGTAAACTGTGTATTCAAAAACTGATATTCTAATCTTAGAAAAGAGTTTAAAAAAACTGATATTCTAATTGTAGGAAAGAGTGTAATCAAAAACAGATATTCTAATCTTAAGAAAGAGTGTAATCAAAAACTGATATTATAATATTATGAAAGAGTGTAACCAAAAACTAATATTCTAATCTTAGGAAGGAGTGTAATTAAAAAAATGATATTCTAGTCTTAGTAAATAGTGTTTTCCTAAAACTGACAGTCGAATTAAAAAAAAAAGATTTGTACAAAACTGACAGTCTAATCTTACTCTAGTCTCTGTAGTTGCTGTACTGCTAGAAAGTAACATTCGTTCTGTTTTAGTTTTATCCTGTCAAATTTCCTGCAAAAAACTTTTAACTCTTGAGTTTTTATAAAGACTGTACACTTTTTTGTTTGTTTTTAAATTACAAAAAAATTGAAATTCCGCCAAGCGCAGTCGGTAGCGGACTGGCCTCTCAGAGAAAAGAGAATTGACTACAGATGGGTAACATTATGGGCCATGCGGATTGGTGTTACAGATGTAAGCTCCTTCACCTTTTTTTTTTTTGGTGGGGGGTGGTAGTCTTTGGTGTTTTCGACTTTCGAACTGACAGGAATCACCATAGACCTGGGTCATTGTTCACAGAGTTATCGGTATATTAAGGAGTTGGTTGGTTGGGGGGGGGGGGAAGATAGGACACTAACACGTAAGACTTTCCTTCTCATACACAGATCACCTCTGGTTAGCGTTGAAAACGAGGCGAGCTGATACCCTTTCTACTTACATTGATCTGTAACTCCTGCGCCAGACCTAATTTTTCTTCAGCGAACACCGTTCACCGCCGATATTCAGGTCAGCAGCTGTGCTACTGTTCGGGGTTCCCCCCTCGTCCATTCCTCCCCCTCCCCCGTCAGCCACTCTTATCTCGGTAAAGTGTTGCAAACTTCGGCCTAGTTTAAACATCACAACATGCTACTTTTATTTAAAAAAAACAGGGGTATGCCGCCGTGTCACATTGTGGCCATGTTTTTAATCTACTTCTATTTTGTAAGATAAACAAGCAATTATTCTGTTAGCTTTTGTTTTTTTTCCCCAATACGGCCCTGACTTCGTGACATGTTATGTCACATGATTAAAACAATTCCCTATGATTGGCCACTATGATGACGCATGTTTTTATTACCCGGATGTGAAAAGATATTTCAAAAAAAGAATGTGGCTGATAAAGCGCTGGTGAACAGCACCCAGTCACTCATTTTGCCCTTGTGCACAATACAGAAGTCCCCTCGTATCCGCGGTTTCAGTTACCCTTGGTTCGAAAACAACAAATTCAGAAAAGTTATATTAAAGATTCATCACTTTGAATTGATAAATATTGTGCCTTTCCCGCGTACACAGTTATACAATAACGTCGACGATGTAAACAACATGGACGGTTGAGTGTCGCTGTAACTACTCTTCAGTGCCTCGTATTTATCTTAATATGGGCGGCTTGGTTGGCTGAGTGGTTAAGCGGTCTGTATACTAACCTGGTGGTACCTGGTTTAAGTCTCAGCAGTGGAGATTTTTGCCTGGTACCGCCACACCAAAAAGGGCCCCAAGGCCCACCCAGCCTCTAAAAACTGGCACCAGAATTTCTCTCGTACCAGTGGCTGGGGGGGGGGGGGGCCCGGGGAGGTAAATGCGGCTGGGCTGTGCATGATGTTACCCTCATCAGACTTTCATGTGTCCACGGTATTCGAAATACGGGCCTTAATGGCATAGTTTACCTTTACCTTAACATGACACCCAAAGCGCAAAAGTAGCTATGCTGGCAGTTTTGCCAAGACAAAGCGGGCATTAGGTAGGCAGGTAGGAAGCAGGCATTAGGTAGGCAGGTAGGAACGAGTGAACTTTATTTAAAAATTAGGAGAGCAGGCCAGTCTACGCTTGTACCTTTTATCATTCAACTTTCTAGCACAGTCATTCAACATTAGTTTAGTATTTGTATGACACATTTATATTAACAATATATACATAACAAATATAGACAGACAGACAGAACGAACGAACAAACGAATGAACATACTTTATCTTCGAAGAGTTAAAAATTGGGCACGCAGACCCGTGTACCATTCATCATACAACTTTCATTCAGTTCCAGATATGCAGCATCTGTTATTGAACATAATATGCATGGCAAATTTTTTAAAAGTAAAATAATTAATAAACTATTTCTTTCCATACACTCCACATTCTGCTGTATGTAACTACATCAAATAAACTTAATTACATTCTCACAGTCATTGTAAACTAACACATTTTTGGAACAGCAATATAATAGATACAACAATCAAGTCATACTTTAGATTAAACTAATTTAGACCTTGATAGTACATATGCCTATACTTTTCATAAAGTACATACATACCGATGCATTTATTCACATACATATTGCGTATATACAAACATATCCACACATGTACATATACATTCACATGTATACACAGGCATGTGCAATACACACATGTATGAATGTACACATAAAGGCATGTGCACATATACATATGTATGTATGTACACATAAAGACATGCGCACATATACACATGTATGAATGTACACATAAAGACATGCGCACATACACACATGTATGTAAGTACACATAAGGACATGTGCACAAACACGGAGGTACGATGTTTTATACTTAACATAATAACATATCGGTATACATATTACTATGTATACTATAGCATAACTGTGTACAGTATGCATGTAGACAGATAGATAGATAGATAGATAGATAGATAGATAGACAGATAGATAGATAGATAGATAGATAGATAGTCCCTACTTTCGTGTAAACTTTGACGGGGAAAACCCAGATGTGTAGCAGCAACAAATACCATAACTCTTCATAAAGAAGGGCTGGCCTTAAAAAAAAACACATACGTCCGGGTTTGTGTTATTAAACGTGCTACGTGGATTCCAGCAACAAACGCTCTTGACGATGAAACATCCGGCGTGGACATGTAGGATGTAAATCAGGTCGCTAAGAGTTAGTGTCCTTTTTGTGGGTTGAACTCCTAGAAGGAGCTCTACAATGATTGGACATCGGCTTGCCAGTTCGCGCGAAGCTTTTAGCGTAATCAAAACACGGGTCCCAACAGCTCAGAGAGGTGGATGTGTTAAGATCTGGTTGCACGCCGTAGAGGACTGATGTGTACAGGGGTTGGTTTGTGACGTTCGCAGGTTACACGCGTACACACACGTACACGAGTACACATACTAGCGCGGGGGGATGCTTTTTTGTTTGTTTGTTTGTACGTGTACTTCATTTGTGTGATGGCGGAATATGTGTGTTGAGGAAGTGGTATGCTGCAGTTCTTCACAAAGGAATATTAGTTAAAAGTTTTATGTAGCTGATAATTGTGAATACAGTTCCTGATCTCTTGTGCTAGAGACAGTTCTACAGCTTCGAGTTTGTATGTGATTTACAGAGCCGGAAAAATAATAAAAATGGTAAGTTTTTGACATATTTGATATCCTGTTTTTGTAGAAGGAAAGGTCATAGTGGAAATCAATGGAAATATTTACATCGTGATTGCCTTCTTCAAGAACAAGAAGAAATGATTTATTTATGAATACATAGCTTCTTCTTTCTTTGTCTTCTATCACTTCTTCTTTCTTCTTCTTCTTTCTTTGTCTTCTATCACTTCTTCTTTCTTCTTCTTATATCACTTCTTCTTTCTTCTTCTTATATCACTTCTTCTTTCTTCTTCTTATATCACTTATTCTTCGTCTTCTTCTTTCACTTCTTCTTTCTTCTTCTTATATCACTTCTTCTTTCTTCTTCTTTCACTTCTTCTTTCTTTGTCTTCTATCTCGTCTTCTTCTTCTTCTGTCACTTCTTCTTCTTGGAATTGCCAGCTGGTATTCTTTGCAGCCGATGTGGTGAAGCTGTTGAGACACAGCATCGTGTCGGAAAGGGAGCGAGTTACGACGGCTATTTTTTTCAGTCCCTTAGTGGAGCTAAAAAAGCAGGGGCGTGGAATACTTCTTTAGTAGACTCCACCACCATATGGACTTTAGAAGTCTCTGCCGATTTATCTAGGCTAGGCTTGTCACTGGGGTTGCCAACGGAGAAGTGGGACACGGTCTTGGTTGGCTATGGTTCGCCAACCCTGACAGTATGTCAGCTGTGGGTCATATCGGACATCAGGTGGAAAGGGGGGGGGGGAAGCAAAGATGACAGTGCTAGAGTATAGATTACCGGAGACATTGAACTTGATCTGGCAAAGACCCTAGTCAGTTTCTCTGCCATACCACCTGGGTGAGCCTGTATGGCGGGAGGTAAGGCATGCCATGAGTCCTACTATTGGTGGTCTGAAGAGAAGCTCTTTTTCTTTGCTCCACTCTGAGTTTTCGTGCAAGTCATAGCAACACACTCCCCATCCAGCTTCTGCCTGTGCGTCAGTATCATCAAGATTTCGGCTACAAAGAAAAAGAGTTCACATTTACTAGCATCAAAACAAGAAGAGTAATAACAGTGAACTATATTAGAACAGTGTTGTGAAAACTCATTATGGGAGAATAAAAGGTAAAGTGCCCTTTTCCGTGCCTTAAATGTATACTAGGGATACGGTGTTAGGCCCGTATTTCCACGACCTTCGGCACAGGAAAGTGTGATGTGGTCACAATCACGGCCTGGCCGCATTTACCTTCTAAGGTTTCTCTGGTACCCATGGCCGGGTCGACACTGGGGCCGTTTTGGTGTGTACCAGGAAAAAAAAAATCCCACTGCTGAGATTGATCCTAGTACCACTGAGCACCTGACTACTCATCTAACCTGAGATATGGGAGAATAATATTAGCATTGACAGTATCTGGCGGTATCATGTGTATTCTCTCAAACCGAGTTCCTGTCCTGCCATATAAGGACTCGGTGGTACGATGTTTTATACTTAAGTTTGTCCTTGACCTGATGGCACACCAGGAGTAGCCTTTTCTAACCTTTTGGCCCCGGCAGAACCCTTGGAATGTCTGTCATTAGTCCAGGTTCCCTATGCATTAAAAATATTTCGTGCCCTTATTTTTCGCTCTATATGCGTGCCCCCTCCACCCCCCACTCCTTTTTTTTCTCCAAACATCACCGTCGTCACGGTCTCCAGCTATAAAAAAAACACCAACTCATAAAGTCACTAGTGTAGGCAGAAAAGAAACTAGTGTAGGCAGAAAAAAGAAACTATTGTAGGCAGAAAAGAAACTAGTGTAGGCAGAAAAGAAACTAGTGTAGGCAGAAAAAAGAAACTATTGTAGGCAGAAAAGAAACTAGTGTAGGCAGAAAAGAAACTAGTGTAGGCAGAAAAACGAAACTATTGTAGGCAGAAAAAAGAAACTATTGTAGGCAGAAAAGAAACTAGTGTAGGCAGAAAAGAAACTAGTGTAGGCAGAAAAAAGAAACTAGTGTAGGCAGAAAAAAGAAACTAATGTAGGCAGAAAAAAGAAACTAATGTAGGCAGAAAAGAAACTAGTGTAGGCAGAAAAGAAACTAGTGTAAGCAGAAAAGAAACAAGTGTAGGCAGAAAAAAGAAACTAGTGTAAGCAGAAAAGAAACTAGTGTAGGCAGAAAAAAGAAACTAGTGTAGGCAGAAAAAAGAAACTAGTGTAGGCAGAAAAAAAGAAACTCGTTTAGACAGAAAAGAAACTAGTGTATGCAGAAAAAAGTAGTGTAGACAGAAAAGAAACTATTGTATGCAGAAAAAAGAAACTAGTGTAAGCAGAAAAGAAACTAGTGAAGGCAGAAAAGAATAATGTTCTTCTGTGTAGTTTTTCCACTAGAGGAGGCAGCCACAACGAGAAGTAATAAATCTGTAGTGTAGAATATGTTAATCAGGTCTAGCACTCGGACATAAACAAACACGAGAAGTGCCCACGATGGAATTTTTTCAGTCTCGATCTCTGGCAGATCCGCTGAGAAACCCTGCGCTAGATGGCGATGTGGTTAGCACCAGGCTCGGCCGCCTTTCCTCCCCCGCTTCTCGAAGAAGCAAGTACCGTTATCTAAATATGCGGCATAATATAGCGTTCTTCCGTTATCTAAATATGCTTTATACTATGGCGTTCTTCCGTTATCTAAATATGCGGTATAGTATGGCGTTCTTCCATTATCTAAATATGCTTTATACTATGGCGTTCTTCTGTTATCTAAATATGCTTTATACTATGGCCTTCTTCCGTTATCTAAATATGCAGTATAATATGGCGTTCTTCCGTTATCTAAATTTTCGATATACTATGACGTTCTTCCGTTATCTAAATATGCAGTATAATATGGCGTTCTTCCATTATCTAAATATGCTTTATACTATGACGTTCTTCCGTTATCTAAATATGCTGTATGTCTATGTTTTAATTATTTGTGTTTCCAGGGTTTGAGAGGGGACCGGCTAGTGTAGTAGTTAGAGCACTCGATTGGTCGAGGGTTTTTTTTTTTTTTTTTGCGATGAATACGGTCGACCTAACCTCGTAAAATGGGTACCAGAGAAAAATTTGGGAAGGAAAAGCAGAGAGGAAAGGAACTGGCCGCTCTACCTCATACGCTGATGGCCCAGCATAATGAGGTCTCAAATGCTTCATCCCCTACAGCCTATGGTACTACCTTTACTTTTTAAAAATTTTTTTAGGGTTTGAAAGAGGAGGTAGTTAGTGTACTAGTCTCACAATGCAAATGTTGGTAGTTCAAATCCGGCTGGAAGTGGTGTCTCTCCTCCCGGCTTCAAGCTTTATAAATGAGTTTCCGGCTTGTTCTAGGGCAGGGGAAGGCAAGGTAGAGAGGCATTATGCTGATCACAACGTCCTCTGACGGGTCAGGGAAGATATGAGCACTAACATTACATCCCCTAGCTGCCTACATGGCATAATATGATTACTTTTAGCTTTTTTTTTTAACTTAATTTGTGATTACAGTTTCTGTACGCCACAATGTGAGTTAATATTTGCACGACAGTGTCACGTGGTATCTTGTTCATTGTCTGAATATGTGATACGTGATATGTGTGTTGACTATTTTGTGCTTATAATACCTTTTCATGAGAAAATTGTTAGAACATCGGCGAACATCTGCACGACGGTGACACTTGATATCTTATCCATTGTCTCTGAATATGTGATATGTGATATGTGTGTTGACTTTTTCTGCTGTTAGGATGGGTAATATCATCTCATGGGAGAACTGTCAGAGAGTTTGGGTGGGTGGGGGAGGCAGGGGGAGAGGGGATTTATTGCAGCGCAGAAGCATGAGATACTTTGTGCGTCCTACAGGCAAGTGCTATACTTGTATGCTTGTCCGGTGTGTTCTGGCGAGAGAGGCTGGAGAGAGATTTTTGCTTTATTTGATATCTCTAAGAGAGGCTGGAGAGAGATTTTTGCTTTATTTTATATCTCTAAGAGAGGCTGGAGAGAGATTTTTGCTTTATTTGATATCTCTAAGAGAGGCTGGAGAGAGATTTTTGTTTTATTATCTCTAAGAGAGGCTGGAGAGATTTTTGCTTTATTTGATATCTCTACGAGAGGCTGGAGAGAGATTTTTGCTTTATTTGATATCTCTAAGAGAGGCTGGAGAGAGATTTTTGCTTCATTTGATATCTCTAAGAGAGGCTGGAGAGATTTTTGCTTTATTTGATATCTTCATACGTTCCCCTAGAAATTGCATATGTATGTTGTATGTTTTTCCTGTTTTTACCCTTTGTGTGTGTGTGTGTGTGTGTGTTTGTGTGATCCTTGAAAGAGGCTCTTGCTGAAATATTGGATTGTTGTGTGCTCTTTTATACTACAAGAACTTAATATTGAAGAAAGTTGGCTAGTAAAGAGGATTAAACAGAGAAAACTTAAATATTTTGGACACATTAAACGTCATGAGAATTTAGAGAAGACCGTCTTGGAAGGGTACACAATAGGAAAAAGAAAGAGAGGAAGACCAAGGCGAAGATGGCTGCAAGACGTCGTTGATAATCTTCAAGTGGATGTATAAGCAGCAGGGCATCTTGCATACAACCGAGAGGCCTACAAGAGTGCTGTTAGGGAGGCAAAGTTCCGCAAGGAACGTGCAAATCACTGACTGTATACTCTTCAATTATACGTGCTCATCTTACTTTCTGCCATTCTTATTCCCGCCAACATTGCTCACTTTTTCTATCTTCTTCTAAAACTGAACCATACACTTGTGTCTGCCTTTATTTCTGGAACTAGTTTTAGAACATCCGCCTTTATCTCACACGTACTGATGTAGCATCTCATCAGATATTAAACTAAATCTCAGTTTGATGACTGAACCTCGGATTAACTGTATCCATTTATTCAGTTATATTAGCAACAGCAACATTTTGATCGTGCAAATAACTTACATTCTTGTTCAATGGATCTGTGTAATCATAAACTTCAGTAGACTTAATATGTTGAATTAGGTATTCTTATTGTTCTTCTGTCGATTAGGCGCTGGTCCTTCTGAAATCCGAAGTTCAGTTCACAGTCATTCAATAATTATCTTTTCGTTCTCCCTAAAGAGCTTTGTCTAAATAGGTTTTTTCCCCCGAGGTTGATCAAACCTACATTGCTGTAACAGTTTATTGCCCACAAACCTGTTTTGTTTCCAATCATGTTAAAAAGTGATGAGGACAAAATTGACATTCTTTTCTATCCTGAAGGGGAAAAAAAAATTGATGGATGTTCTTTGCTGTCCTGTAGCGACTGTAACAATGATTGAGATCAATGCTATAACACTGGATTCTAAAAAAGAAAATATTGATCTAGCGGTCGCCTCATTGTCGGCCTTTGATTGTCTTTCTTTGCTGTGAGCGTAGATGAGTTACTGCTCTTGGTGAATCATACACGAGGCAAAGACCAGAAACTGGTGGTCCCTGAAGGAGGTTTTGTTACTTCCAGTTTGGCCAATAGAGTGGGGTGGCGGAGCTTTCACAGAGGCTTACTTCTTTAGTCTTATTCAGGAATTCACGAAAACCATTAAAGGCCCACGCTAGATTCGATTACCTGCCCGTGTTTCATTGTCCTCATTGCTCGCATCAGATGTCAAAAACTCAGATCAGCTGCTCTATAAATATCATTAACCAATGAACCGGCCATTAACCAGTGACCAGGCCATTAACCAGTGAACCGGCATATCCATTAACAAAACGTCAGTGGCTTGGAGCTAGAACTAGTTTTGGGAGGAGTCTGAACCAGTTTTACCAGGAGTCAGAGTTGGTATCAATTTTAAGAGGAGTGATAATCAATTTTAATGGGAGTGATAATCAATTTTAAGAGGAGTGATAATCAAGTTTAATAGGAGTGATAATCAATTTTAAGAGGAGTGAGAGTCAATTTTAAGAGGAGTGAGAGTCAATTTTAATAGGAGTGATAATCAATGTTAAGAGGAGTGAGAGTCAATTTTAATAAGAGTGATAATCAGTGTTAAGAGGAGTGATAATCAGTGTTAAGAGGAGTGAGAGTCAATTTTAAGAGGAGTGAGAATCAATTTTAATAGGAGTGATAATCAGTGTTAAGAGGAATGAGAGTCAATTTTAAGAGGAATGAGAATCAGTTAAGTAGATAATCAATTTTAAGAGGAGTGAGAGTCAATTTTAAGAGGAGTGATAATCAATTTTAAGAGGAGTGAGAATCAGTTAAGTAGATAATCAATTTTAAGAGAAGTGAGAGTCAGTTTTAAGAGGAGTGATAATCAATTTTAAGAGGAATGAGAATCAGTTTAGTAGATAATCAATTTTAAGAGGAGTTGGAATCAATTTTAAGATGAGGGTCTTGACTCAGTTTCAAGAGAAGTTGGGGGGGGGGGCAGAACCAGTTTGAAGATGAATTGAAGTCGGAACCAGTTTTAGGAGATGTTGAAGTCATAACCATTTTTGGGAGGAGTCAGACCGATTTCATGAGAAATCGGAGTAGAACCAATTTATGAGAGGAGTCGGGAGTCCGGTTTAACCCGCAGTAGAATTCAATTTTCGACGTCAAAATTTAACACTCTAATTCTGTATGCCTGCCGGCCGTCTTTTTAGATATTTGTAAAATTCTCATTCACAACATCTTATGCATATTCAGTTTCATGTAAAGACCATTAGGTAAATTACTGACATCAGAAATTGAATCCCCTGGGAGTATAATCGTTATGTAAACTAGGACCGCTTCCTGGCCAAGAGATAGAAGCGTCGAGCAACGTAATTATAGATAATGCCGTATCTCGTTCAGTGAACTTCACACAGATTCACATCGATCGCCGGAGATCTTCCCCTGCGGCAATTTCTCTTCCCTTGAAATACGGCAATTTGTGTCATTCGCCATTTCGTGTGTGAATATGCATGTACGTGTGCGTGCGTGTGGTGGATGTGGATGTATGCGTGCATATGTGTGTTTGTATGTACGGGTACACTGCTATATTATTGCTGTACTATTCTGAGCTGCCACTGCTATACTATTAGTATTCTGAGTTATCTTGCTATATTATGATTAAGATGTCTTGCTATATTACTTTGAGATGTCTTGCTATATTACTTTGAGATGTCTTGCTATATTACTTTGAGCGGCTATGCTGTACTAGTTTGAGCTACACTGTTATACACTTGAATGGCCTTGCATTATTATTACTCTGAACTGCCTTGGTATACTAGTTTTAGCAGCGATGCTGTGCTACTTTGAGTTAGCACGCCATGTTACTTTGTGTTGTCTGTGAGTATTTTACTCGTACTACATTACATGAAAGCAAGAAAGTAGATGGACGTGTGTGGTTCAGCTTTACAAAAAGTCCGTCTTCTTTTGTGTCCGTCTTTCTTACTTGCAGGAGACCAAAAAAAAAAAAAAAACAAAGCTAAGTCTGTATTTCTTATCTATTTTTTCCGTGTGTTTTATCGGTTGGTTTTTATGTGAACCTTGAAATAGGCTTTTGTCGAAATATTGGATTATTGTATGTTCTTCTTTTATATGTGCTCATCTTACTTTCTGCCATTCTTGTTTCTGCCCACTTTCCTCATTCTTTCTGTCTTTTTTTGTAAAATTGAACCATCCACCTCCATCTACTTTCATTACTAGAACTAGTTTTTACCGCAGTCGTCATTTCTCTTTTCTCTTATATTCTTGAAACGCTGTGCTATATTACTTTCAGCCACCTTGTTGTATTACTTTGATCTGCCTGGCTATGTGGTACATTACTTTAAGTTTCCTTGCTGTATGAGCTTCAGTTATAACACTTTTCGTTATAAATGCTATGTTGAAGCAGATAGATGTTTGCTGTTTGTGTAACTTGCCTAGCATCATTTTACTGAACAGCCTGTCTCTTGATAGACTCTACCAATATTGGATTGGCGTAATCGACCACAGTTACAGCAAAACGGTGTTTGACTGTGTTAACCGGTCGAGCCTCCTTTTGGTTGCGTGTCGTGTTCTCAGTTCCGATCCTAGTTTTTGATAAGCACATCAATATAACGATCACCAAAGCTGCAACGCTTTGGTTTCTCAAGCCAATGTTGAGAGTGCATTGAACGGGAGCTTGCATTACAAAAGAATAATGTTCCAGGTAATCAAGTTAAAAAAAAACCGAAATGAATTAAAATATAAAGGAAGACAATCAGCATTCATTGGATGGGCAGGATTTGAAGATATCGTAACAAAAGGGGTGGTAAAATGGAAAGGAAGATGGGGAAAAAAAACAACAACGGCCGAACAACGTAGATTGTAATGGACTGTCTGATAACGATAATGTTTCTTTGAGAAGGCGCCAGCTGCTTTGGAGCATCACTTTGCCAGAAGGCTGTTTTCATGATGGATTCTGCCGGTTATTTCATTGGTTCAATCGACCACGCCAGAAATAATGTTTTCTTTTGCCAGGTCGAGTCTCTTGTTATTCTTGTTTCTCACGTTTAGCCCTCGCTTCTTCCTCAAGTGTCGGAGAATCCAGTGTGAAGTCGTTGCTCGTCTTGGCAGAATCTCTTTTCATCAGTTCTTTCCAGTACCTGTGTTTGGTGCCAGCATCTCTCATAGATGATTTACAAATATCTTTCCATGTCAGTTTAGACATACCTGTTGATTTTCCTCTTTTTTCCGGGTGGGGGGGGGGGGGTGGGGGAAGAGGAAGAGACGCTGTCCGTTTTGGCAGTCAGCGACTCATAGTTGTCATGCTACCGTCAGGGTTTGTGAACCATAGCTGACCAAGACCCTGGCCTATCCCCATAGTGATAGAGCAAAAGCGCGTTTTCTTCATGCCTAGCCTAGCCCGACGGGGCAGGGATAGCCATAGTCCCCATGGTGGTGGAGTCTACTAAAGAAGTATTGCACACTCCCTGGTTTTTAGCTGTACCTCGGGGCTGACAGAAAAAGCCGCCATAAGTCGCTCCCACGCCTATAAAATGATGTGCCTCAACACCTTCACAGCATCGGCTGCAAAGATCACCAGCTCCTAGTTACAGGGAGATACAAGACAAAACAAGACATTTTCCTCTTTCTGGCGGTTAGCCATTAATTATCTGCTTGGAGATAGGAATATCATCCATTCTGTCTACAAGCTCCATTCATCCTAATTGTTTGCTACTGAGAGTTGTCATCATAGATGAAAGCTTAGCTCGCTGCTTAACCTCAGAGATGGTTACATTGCACCGATACATGATAGTTGGTTTCTTTGCACTGATACCTGATAGTTGGTTTCTTTGCACTGATACTTGATGGTTGGTTACTTTGCCCTGATACCTGATAGTTGGTTACTTTGCACTGATACTTGATGGTTGGTTACTTTGCACTGATACCTGATAGTTGGTTTCTTTGCACTGATACTTGATGGTTGGTTACTTTGCACTGATACCTGATAGTTGGTTACTTTGCACTGATACTTGATGGTTGGTTACTTTGCACAAATACCTGATAGCTGGTTACTTTTGAAACACAGCGAAGATGGGAGCTGTAGAATTTCTTTTCTCGTATCTTGGACTGAACACGTTTTTTTTCCTTTTGTCTCTTTCTTTTTTTGTTTTTGTTTTTGTTTTTTTTTGTTTTAATATTGCGTTTGACTGAACAAGATTTTTCTCATATCTATGTGTGAACACTTTTTCCCTCATAATTTGGATTGAATATGTTTTTTTTCCTCATATCTTGTGCTGAACATATTTTTCTTCTCCACATATTTTGGCTGAGCAATTTCCCCTCTCCTCCCCCCTTCATATCATGGCTTGATAAAGGTTTTTTTCTCATATCTTTACCACACGTAGTCTGGCTATGAAGGTCATGGCAACAGCCAAGGCAACAGTGTGGTTGGAGACTCGAACCTCCACCGAGGCATGGCTATAGTGGAGGGTGGACAGGCAGTGGATCGCTCTGCTATCTTGAATACACACAGAGAAGCTGGTTGAGTCGCCGATTTAAGTAACAGTTCTGAATCTGCAACCGAGTAACAGTTTCTGAATCTGCAACCGAGTAACAGTTTCTGAATCTGCAACCGAGTAACAGTTCTGAATCTGCAACCGAGTAACAGTTTCTGAATTTCTGAATCTGCAACCGAGTAACAGTTTCTGAATCTCTGAATCTGCAACCGAGTAACAGTTTCTGAATCTCTGAATCTGCAACCGAGTAACAGTTTCTGAATCTCTGAATCTGCAACCGAGTAACAGTTTCTGAATCTCTGAATCTGCAACCGAGTAACAGTTCTGAATCTGCAACTGAGTAACAATTCTTAATCTGCAACCGAGTAACAGTTTCTGAATCTGCAACCGAGTGACAGTTCTGAATCTGCAACCAAGAAACAGTTTCTGAATCTCTGAATCTGCAACCGAGTAACAGTTTCTGAATCTCTGAATCTGCAACCGAGTAACAGTTTCTGAATCTCTGAATCTGCAACCGAGTAACAGTTTCTGAATCTCTGAATCTGCAACCGAGTAATAGTTTCTGAATCTGCAACCGGGTAACAGTTTCTGAATCTGCAACCGAGTAACAGTTTCTGAATCTGCAACCAAGTAACAGTTTCTGAATCTGCAGCCGGGTAACAGTTTCTGAATCTGCAATCGAGTAACAGTTCTGAATCTGCAACCGAGTAACGGTTCTGAATCTCTGAATCTACAACCGGGTAACAATTTCTGAATCTGCATCCGAGTGACAGTTCTGAATCTCTGAATCTACAACCGAGTAACAGTTTCTGAATCTGCAACCGAGTAACCTTTTTCTGAATCTGCAACCGAGTAACAGTTTCTGAATCTGCAACTGGGTGACAGTTCTGAATCTGCAACCGAGTAACAGTTTCTGAATCTGCAACCGAGTGACAGTTCTGAATCTGCAACCGAGTAACAGTTTCTGAATCTGCAACTGAGTGACAGTTTCTGAATCTGCAACCGAGTGACAGTCCTGAATCTGCAACCGAGTAACATTTTCTGAATCTACAACCGAGTAACATTTTCTGAATCTACAACCGAGTAACAGTTTCTGAATCTACAACCGAGTGACAGTTTCTGAATCTGCAACCATGAACAGAATGCTGGGACATAACATCAGACATGGAGTGGCCAGTCAAGAGAGCTGCAGTGGGAAGCAAAGAAGACTGGTTAGTCCACACAGAACTGGTATCATCAGCTGCCAAACGCTGGTGGAGTTACTGAAGATAGGGTCGGGGCGCTTATGGACTGATCGTTCGATGTGCAGTGAGGATGATCCATGGACTAATTAACTTTCTGATATCTTGAACTGAAAAGTTCATTTGGTCTTCTTTTGGTCTCACTGAGATCGTGGAAACTATGCACAAAATCACTATATGGTGCACTGGACAATGTCGATGAAAGATTTATTTCTACTGTTTGTTTTCTTAGCCTATCAGTGAAAAGAAAAATATTGAAAATCATATACAAGAAGATACTTTGAGGATTTCAAAAGACACAGTACTATACTGTAGACCCTTCTTGAAGGCAAGATCGACGGGAAAAGAACAAGAGGATGACGGCGATATAGATGGGTGGACAACATCAAGAGATGGACTGGGACAAGCTTGGCCGAGTGTTCTAAGAAGACAAGAAACAGAGCAGAGTGGAGGTTCAGTGCAGCCAACCTTCCGTGTGGAGACGGCACGAAATGATGATGATGATGACGATGATGATGATGAGTGTTGCTCCGCTCACACGGGGTGGATGTGAGCGTAGAAGTCTGATTAACTAAAAATAGAACGGTAGTAGATTTGTGGGAACTATTTTCTGAGATGATGGGCCTTTCAAAGAGCAGAACTGGAAATCAATACTCCGAATGTGGGGGCTGTAGTTCCCAACCTCTGGCGCGACTTAAATTAGGGCAGAGTCACGAGAGATATGGAAAAAAAACTACCCTGAAGACATAGCACATTAAAAATGTAAAAAGTAATTAGAGCAATTTAGGGAAGCCCTGCTTCTTTATGTTTTCAAACCTAAATGCTAAAATAACAGCAACCATATTCGCTGTTACTACTGAAATAGTTGTTACGGATTTCAGTATTTGTAAAAAAAAAAAAAAAAGAATAATGGCATTCATAGGTCGTAGGTCAAGCTACATTCATTAGACACGTTTAGGATGTCAGTACAGCATCCGAGTGGTACTTTTTAAAATACCCATGTTTCTGTAGAAATGCAGTAGGAATTTTTAAAATGGTACAGTCCGTATCAACAGTAACGAATCAATTATAGCATAATAATATATGATGTTAAGGGCAGTACCAACTTGTTAAAAGTCTTGCTCCATGTGTCCAGTCCTTTCTCCTCTATCTTTTTTTTTCTTTTGCCGAAGAGCAAGTATATTTCCTCTCTCCGTAGATAAAACACATTTTGGTTTGAAATCACGAGGGTTACAAACAAAATTATTCTCTTGTCTCGTGAAACTTTACCTCGAAAGGTAGTGTTTATGGGGGTTTTCCCTCTTTATATGTGTGAACAGCTGATATGACTACCCTAGGCCTGATAGTGATAGTCGAAGTTTGCGCTAATGTCAATGGTTATTTGACACTTTGAGTGCCATTGCTAGTGTCAATGTTAATTTGAAACTTTGAGTGTCAGTGCTAATGTCAGTGTTAATTTGACACTTTGAGTGTCATTGCTAATGTCGGTGTTAATTAGACACTTTGAGTGCCAGTGCTGATATCTGTGTTAGTTTGACACTTTCAATGCCATTGCTAATGTTGGTGTTAATTAGACACTTTGAGTGCAAGTGCTAATGTCGGCGTTAGTTTGACACTTTGAATGCCATTGCTAATGTCGGTGTTAATTAGACACTTTGAGTGCCAATATACTTTATGAACCGAGAGTTAACACTTTTCGAAATGAAATATTCTCTCTCGATTCGCTGACTTTCCAAGACTATCTGTGACCCTACGTGTATAAAAATAATTATGTCGGGATTTATTCTGATGGACCGTTATTATACCCGGGGAGGAAGAGCAAATCTGTTTTATGAATAACAGAGCACATGAGTATTAGCGAGCTGGATTAACATAGATAAGTAGTTGGATAGGGCCTCTACAGCCGTGTCTTCGATCAACCTGGCTAGAAAATAACGGCCCGAGACACTTGCCTTAGGGAAGCTGCATTTGACATCAAGGATGTTTACCTGCAAAATGCATCACCCAGCCACCGCCCTCCGATCATGTAGGGAGAAAAGAAGCGTTCATTTAAGAATTACTGCAGTGCGCATGGAACGCACTCGATTTCAGTTCTCGGTCGTACAGCACACATGAACAGCTCTAGCAGACTTTCTGAATTAGAGATGCTCTAATCTCTGTATCTAGACTGCAAAATATAAGAAGAAGAATGCGAAAAAAAAAGAAGCATAATTTATTTCTCTTTAGATTTTTTTTTCTTTCAGGAAAGATTCTCCAAGAAGGGGTATTGATTTCCAATCCTGTGCTCAGTTTGAGACATTTCTTATGTAGTTTCTGATAGCCGATCTCTTTTCCTGTTCTGGTGTCACTTTGCCCGAGACGTTAGCCCATTGTGATCGATCTTCAAAAAATTCCCACCTTGTTCTTCATATGTTAATACTGTGCTTTAGTGTTAGAGCAAAGTACGTTTCTTACGTCCCAAAACTGCTTTAGTGTTAGAGCAAAGTACGTTTCTTACGTCCCAACACTGCTTTAGCGTTAGAGCAAAGTACGTTTCTTACGTCCCAACACTGCTTTAGCGTTAGAATAAAGTACGTTTCTTACGTCCCAACACTGCTTTAGCGTTAGAGCAAAGTACGTTTCTTACGTCCAATCAGTGCATCTTTCAGTCACATTCTCTCCAATCAGTGCATCTTTCAGTCACATTCTCTCCAATCAGTGCATCTTTCAGTCACATTCTTTCCAATCAGTGCATCTTTCAGTCACATTCTCTCCAATCAGTGCATCTTTCAGTCACATTCTTTCCAATCAGTGCATCTTTCAGTCACATTCTCTCCAATCAGTGCATCTTTCAGTCACATTCTTTCCAATCAGTGCATCTTTCAGTCACATTCTTTCCAATCAGTGCATCTTTCAGTCACATTCTCTCCAATCAGTGCATCTTTCAGTCACATTCTTTCCAATCAGTGCATCTTTCAGTCACATTCTTTCCAATCAGTGCATCTTTCAGTCACATTCTCTCCAATCAGTGCATCTTTCAGTCACATTCTTTCCAATCAGTGCATCTTTCAGTCACATTCTTTCCAATCAGTGCATCTTTCAGTCACATTCTTTCCAATCAGTGCATCTTTCAGTCACATTCTCTCCAATCAGTGCATCTTTCAGTCACATTCTCTCCAATCAGTGCATCTTTCAGTCACATTCTTTCCAATCAGTGCATCTTTCAGTCACATTCTCTCCAATCAGTGCATCTTTCAGTCACATTCTTTCCAATCAGTGCATCTTTCAGTCACATTCTTTCCAATCAGTGCATCTTTCAGTCACATTCTTTCCAATCAGTGCATCTTTCAGTCACATTCTTTCCAATCAGTGCATCTTTCAGTCACATTCTCTCCAATCAGTGCATCTTTCAGTCACATTCTCTCCAATCAGTGCATCTTTCAGTCACATTCTCTCCAATCAGTGCATCTTTCAGTCACATTCTTTCCAATCAGTGCATCTTTCAGTCACATTCTTTCCAATCAGTGCATCTTTCAGTCACATTCTCTCCAATCAGTGCATCTTTCAGTCACATTCTCTCCAATCAGTGCATCTTTCAGTCACATTCTTTCCAATCAGTGCATCTTTCAGTCACATTCTTTCCAATCAGTGCATCTTTCAGTCACATTCTTTCCAATCAGTGCATCTTTCAGTCACATTCTTTCCAATCAGTGCATCTTTCAGTCACATTCTCTCCAATCAGTGCATCTTTCAGTCACATTCTTTCCAATCAGTGCATCTTTCAGTCACATTCTTTCCAATCAGTGCATCTTTCAGTCACATTCTTTCCAATCAGTGCATCTTTCAGTCACATTCTTTCCAATCAGTGCATCTTTCAGTCACATTCTCTCCAATCAGTGCATCTTTCAGTCACATTCTTTCCAATCAGTGCATCTTTCAGTCACATTCTTTCCAATCAGTGCATCTTTCAGTCACATTCTTTCCAATCAGTGCATCTTTCAGTCACATTCTTTCCAATCAGTGCATCTTTCAGTCACATTCTTTCCAATCAGTGCATCTTTCAGTCACATTCTTTCCAATCAGTGCATCTTTCAGTCACATTCTTTCCAATCAGTGCATCTTTCAGTCACATTCTTTCCAATCAGTGCATCTTTCAGTCACATTCTTTCCAATCAGTGCATCTTTCAGTCACATTCTTTCCAATCAGTGCATCTTTCAGTCACATTCTCTCCAATCAGTGCATCTTTCAGTCACATTCTTTCCAATCAGTGCATCTTTCAGTCACATTCTTTCCAATCAGTGCATCTTTCAGTCACATTCTTTCCAATCAGTGCATCTTTCAGTCACATTCTTTCCAATCAGTGCATCTTTCAGTCACATTCTTTCCAATCAGTGCATCTTTCAGTCACATTCTCTCCAATCAGTGCATCTTTCAGTCACATTCTTTCCAATCAGTGCATCTTTCAGTCACATTCTCTCCAATCAGTGCATCTTTCAGTCACATTCTCTCCAATCAGTGCATCTTTCAGTCACATTCTTTCCAATCAGTGCATCTTTCAGTCACATTCTTTCCAATCAGTGCATCTTTCAGTCACATTCTTTCCAATCAGTGCATCTTTCAGTCACATTCTTTCCAATCAGTGCATCTTTCAGTCACATTCTCTCCAATCAGTGCATCTTTCAGTCACATTCTTTCCAATCAGTGCATCTTTCAGTCACATTCTCTCCAATCAGTGCATCTTTCAGTCACATTCTCTCCAATCAGTGCATCTTTCAGTCACATTCTTTCCAATCAGTGCATCTTTCAGTCACATTCTCTCCAATCAGTGCATCTTTCAGTCACATTCTCTCCAATCAGTCTGGCAGAAACAAATGGTAAAATAAATGAACATTCTTAAATACTGGTATACTGTTAAGAATATTTGCTTTTCTTTTCTTAAATCTCTCTGGTGAAACAGGCACTGTAGTTTTATTATACAAGTGCATGCGTGTGTTCAAGTGTTTATGTAAAGGGCTGGAGCGCTGTCGGCCGTGATATCGAGTTGTATTTTCCTCGAGTCTGTTCCCAAGTAGCAACTGACAATTGTACTGCTTTGTGATTTCTGTGTAAAGCGTTGTGGCAACCAGTTGCAGCCTCACAAAAAACAGAGGATAGCGCCCCACAAACGAAGGCAAAATGAAGAAGTCATCTCCATAAGTTTGACAGTGAGTCTTCTCCAGAACATCTAAAGACAAAATAATCCGCAGTGCATCTTTCAGTCACATTCTCTCCAATCAGTGCATCTTTCAGTCACATTCTCTCCAATCAGTGCATCTTTCAGTCACATTCTCTCCAATCAGTGCATCTTTCAGTCACATTCTCTCCAATCAGTGCATCTTTCAGTCACATTCTCTCCAATCCGTGCATCTTTCAGTCACATTCTCTCCAATCAGGAACGCGTCCATATCAAAGCTGTCTCAGTCGGCCCTCTTCAGAAACTACCACCCTGGATCCTGGCCTTGTCCCCACCGACCAACTGACCACGTGAACTTCAGTCTTTTTTTTTTTTCAAAATAAGTCACTGGTCAAGGTTCCGTGATTCCGGACATTATTCTAGTGCAAAACAAACACCAGTACAAGATAAAGGTAGTCAGGGTGAACAGTACAAGATAAAGGTAGTCAGGGTGAACAGTACAAGATAAAGGTAGTCAGGGTGAACAGTACAAGATAAAGGTAGTCAGGGTGAACAGTACAAGATAAAGGTAGTCAGGGTGAACAGTACAAGATAAAGGTAGTCAGGGTGAACAGTACAAGATAAAGGTAGTCAGGGTGAACAGTACAAGATAAAGGCAGTCGAGGACTTGTTGGAAATGTCACGGAACTGAGCTAATTGCCTGAGTTGCTAGAAAAGTGTTGAGAAAATGGGTGCTAATTGGCCATTGTGATGACTGTGACATTAATAGTTTTTTTTATAAAGTATTTTTATTTTCCGGATCCTGCAGATATAATATGGTCCTGTCATGCCATGTAGGCAGCTAGCGGATGTGGTGATAGTGTTGTTCATACTGTCCTGTAGGCAGCTAGCGGATGTGGCGATGGTGTCTGTACTGTCCTAGAGGCAGCTAGAGAGTATGGCGATGGTGTTGTCCATACTGTCCTAGAGGCAGCTAGCGAGTATGGCGATGGTGTCCATACTGTCCTAGAGGCAGCTAGCGAGTATGGCGATGGTGTCCATACTGTCCTAGAGGCAGCTAGCGAGTATGGCCATGGTGTCCATACTGTCCTAGAGGCAGTTAACGGATATGGCCATGGTGTCCATACTGTCCTAGAGGCAGTTAACGGATATGGCCATGGTGTCCATACTGTCGTAGACCTATCGACACACGACATGCTGATGTGACCAATATCACGCCTGATCCTGGGGAAAAAAGCCAGGTACCCGTTTCTACAGCGGATGACCGGGACGCCATCGACCAGGCTTAAACCAACGACCCCAGCGTGACAGACGGGCGCACGAACCACTGCGCCACTTAAGCCCCTCTCAGAAGTGTTGTTCACAACTTACAGACATTAAGAGAAAGGCAGTCAAAGGTTAAGGACACGGGTATAAACCCTTCACATCGTCTTGGCTTCGAGCAAAGGGAAAAAGCTGCTTACTGAAACATTTGCGCTGGTTGTGTTGCTTTCTTCTGTCCACGTTTTGAAATATTCCTACGGAAGTTAATGTTTAGGAGTAGCACGTATTTAGGAAAGAAGTAGTGTTTACCTGTCCAAATGGTGTAGGGCCAATGGAGCGTCCTATCGCCGGCCGTTCAGTAGTTCCGTCTTATCTTCATTTTAGTATGCAAAATTATAGAAACTTTTGTCTTACACTTTCTTACATACAGTCCCAGTTGACTCATTTCTTTATAGTCCTGATTTAATTCAGATTATTATGATGTTCCATGATTTCAGTCGCACGGATCAACTCCGCCAGGAGACTGGCTAGCGTACTGGCTAGAGCACTCGTCTAGCAGCCGATTGGTGGAGGGTTCGAATCCCCAGCTGAGCGTTTTTTTTTTCCCGACCAATACGGCCCTAAGATCGACACAGCCTCGCAAAATGGGTACCAGAGAAAATCTGGGAAGGAAAGGCAGCGAGGAAAGGAACTGGCCAGCCTACCTCATACGCTGTGGCCCAGCATAATGAGGTTTCTAACGCTTCATCCCCTACGGCAGTTGCTATGGGACTGATAAGATAAAATAAGGATCCATTCATTTCAAAGCATTTGCTCAGTGTTTTTTTTTCCCACTGTCTCATTCAGTCAGTCTCATCGACCAGAGCAGTGGTTCCCAACCTTTTGTCCGTGGAGCACATATTGAATGGCCCACAGCCGTGTTATCCATTTGGTATTTGGTACTTTGATTTTGTTCTGATCCTCCCTGCAGGAAGCTGGTGATCTCTGCATCTTATATGTAGTAGCTAGGAAAATGGTTCTTGGGCTAAAAAAGATAAGGGACAGCTGGTATAAAGTATTCACTGATCGTTGGTTCGATATACGGACATTTTTCCAAATAATTGAAGACGTAGCCGAAATGATAATAACGCGATCTCTCTTACTGAAGGCAAGGAATTCTTTTTCAGTTAACGACGCCCTCCAACCGACTCAGCATTTTAAAAAGGCGTACTCGGCACTGTTGTGACGGGTCAAACTGCTCTTGAGAGCGAACGGGGAGTATTTATCTGCAGGGTGAGGCACATTGTTCGTACGGATGTCCATAGGTGCAGGGAAATGGGATATCATGTGCTTCTTAGTTAGAAAACAAGTCCTAAAATGCTATATTGAACCTATCTTGTTATATGGAAGTGAATCATGGACACTAGGCAAGTCTGTACAAAAATCATTGGAAGCAGTAGAAATGTGGTTTATTAGAAGAATGTTGTGAATCCCCTGGACAGCAAAAATAACTAATGAAGAATGTATAAGAAGAGCTGGAGAGACAAAAAATCTTGTCAAAAAAGATAAGAGAAAGACAATGTACTTTCATAGGACATGCAGTGAGAAGAGGGGGCATAGAAAATATTATAACAGGAAAAATAGAAGATCAGGAGGAAGACCAAGAGAAATGATACTGGACAGTCTGACGGGATGGTGTGAGAGGAGATCACCAACTGAGCTGATGGCCTGCATGAAGGATCGTATCCTCTGGAGAAGCATAATAGCCAACGCCAGTCGACACGGCACCTGATGATGATGATGATGATTAGTTCCGTGACCTGTGTCCTGGTACCCACATTAAAAAAAAATTCAAATAATCCTCACACTTGTTTATAGGTGGTTTGGGTAAGTGAATGATTTTAATAATTTCACCATAATCATAATCCATTCGGAGCCCCATGTGGCAGAGCCCAGGGAGTCCATGGATCAAGGTTTGAGACTGAAACAGTAAGTCATTCTTGCATTTGACCAATCGTTCCAGACAACTTAATCCTTTCTTACCACATAATCTACATCGAGTCATCGAAATTCGTTAATCTCTTCACTTATTCCAGATTTAAATGTCACATTCGTGTATTTAACTTTCCCAGTTATCTACTCCTTCTTCACAAAAAGCTATAGCGGAACGAGCTTTTCAAGAATGTGATATATTTGTACTGAAAGCTCCTCCAGCACGCAAATGAGCATAGACCTTCTTGACTGTGTTCTCTGCTTGAAAGTTTTCTTTCACAATACAGGATGTTGTATTTATGAAATTGTTCGTTTATATCCTCTGTGTGCGTGTGTGTGTGTGTCCTGTGTCTAAGTCCTGTATAGTGTTCCTTATTGGGATTTGGATTTCTAGATCTTGGAATCATAGTTTAGGAATGTAAGTATGCGTCAGATCGAGAAGAGCTGGCGAAATGCAGTGTCAAGTGGAGAATGAGTCAGCCTTTGTCTGGCAGCGTCACTTAACGAGGAGGATACACATTTCTATAAAAAGGAAACAACGAGGCTTTTGCACGGTAAAGTAATAAAACACAGGGCTATATGATCTGACCTCGATACAAATCATGGACAAAGCACGTTTAAACGCGAGAGAAGGAAAAGTGACAATAGAATTACCTGGGACTTGAACCACGGACTCTAGTAGGACGAGCAACCGTCTAGCCATGAGAGAAAAGTGCATTATTCAACTTAGCTAACTCGCTCAACCCCCACCCCCACCCCCAGGTGATTGACATCAATGCCTGTCTGGTTGAAAATCGTGCCACCCATGTCATGACACATAAATTCCGTCGTGTGGATTAATCGCTGCTGTATCTAGACCAACAAGCAGCAGTGAAACAGTTCACTTTGACATAAAATAAGGGGCTCCGTCAGGGGCACATACTGTCGCCTTTTCTTATTTTTTAACTTGTTTTACTGAAAATATAATGAGGAATGTTAGAGAAGATGTAGACAAAGAATGTTACGATGCCATAATAAGTGGGGATTAGATACGCTAATGACACAGTTATATCCATGCTACAAGAACTTAATATTGAAGAAGGCTGGCTAGTAAAGAGGATTAAACAAAGAAAACTTAAATATTTTGGACACATTAAACGATATGATAATCTAGAGAAGACCGTCTTGGAAGGGTACATAATGGGAAAAAGAAAGAGAGAAAGACCAAGGCGAAGATGGCTGCAAGGCATCGTTGATGATCTGCAAATAGATGCATCAGCAGCAGGCCATCTTACTCACAACCGAGAGGCCTACAGGAGTGCTGTTAGGGAGACGAAGTTCCGCTAGGGACATGCAGTGAATGAATGAATGATGATGACACAGTATTACTGTCCACAACACACACAAAAAAAGGGAATGGAAAAACTAATTATGTCAGTCCATAAGAACAGTGAAAAGCAAAACTTTTATCACAATGCAAAGAAAACTAATTTGATGACAACTGATATAACATATAAGGCAGATGAAATATGTATCAATAAGGAAAAATTGGAAGAGGTGGAGAGTTTTGAATATCTTGGATGTTACTAACTAATAATGGAAATACAATGAGGGAAATTCAAAGGAGGGTATCTATCGCTCTTCAGAAAATAAAACAACTGAAGAATCTGTGGAGAGGAACAGACAGAACTACAAAAAATACGATTTTTAAGGACACGCATCTTCCCCATCACAACACATGCCTGTGAGACCTGGACACTTAACAAAACAGCTGAGAAATACATAAATGCCTTTGAATGTAAATGCTACAGAAGAGTTCTTCAAATATCATGGACAAAAAAAAAAGAACAAAATATGTCCATACTACAAGAGCTTAATATTAAATAAGGTTGGCTAGTAAAGAGAATTAAACAGAGAAAACTTAATATTTTGGACATATTAAACGTCATGAGAATTTAGAGAACCCCGTCTTGGAAGGATACATAATGGGAAAAAATAAAGAGGAAGACCAAGGCGAAAATGGCTGCAAGACATTGTTGATGATCTGCGAATGGATGCGTCAGCAGCAGGGCATCTTGCTTACAACCGAGAGGACTACAAGAGAACTGTTAGAGAGGCAAAATTCCGCAAGGGACATGAAAATGACTGACTGGATTCAGTCTCCCGCAGGTACCAAAGTTTTTAGACAAAAACATGTACACCTGATCTCCTGCAAATATCTAGTGCATACTGGACAACAATAACAATAATAAACAAATACTTTTTTAAACATAAATATAAGTTTCTGTCTGATTTTTTTCGAGGTCTAACCACATGTTATACTGTGTTGTTACTTTACTGCGCGAAAACCTCGTCGTTTCCTGTTTGTAGAAATTTGTATCTGAAATCATAGACTGAAATTACTTTTATGTTAAAAGAAATATGTGTTCATATACACATGTATTGTTATTGTTATCCAGTAAGCACTAGACATTTGCAGGAGACCATGAGTGTATGTTTTTGTCTAAAAAATTTAGTACCTGCGAGACTGAATCTAAGCGACGGAATTTCTATGTCATGACCTCGTTCCTTTTCTGAGTGTCACGATTTTCGACCAAACAGGCATCGATGGCTTAGCTATCAAATACCTTTAAATACCTTTTTTGTGGGGTGGGGGAGGGGTGCGAGATAGCGAAGTTGATTGACTATTGTCTTATTGTCTCATGGCTAGACAGTTATTCGTCCTACCGGAGTCCCTGGTTCAAGTCCCAGGTGATTCTCTTGTCATTTGTCTTTCTATCACGTCAAAGAGTACGTTGTCTGTTATATTTTCTGAGAGCTAACCTTGGAAGACTTGTCTTCTATTACGTAAGGAGAAAGCAAAAGCAAAGACAGAAGGGGAAATACGTGAAGATACTAGGTTTTACAGTACAAACATGGTTCGTTTGTTGCTATATGCGATTAACCAGCACAAACACGATTCGTTTGTTGCTATATGCGATTAACCAGCACAAATATGGTTCGTTTGTTGCTATAGGCGATTAGCCAGTCAAATGTTGGTAGAAACAGAAAATAAGAGACTGCTCAACTAATATCTACCTGTTTGAAAATAGTCTTATAAGACAAAATAAGTCGGTCTTATTATTATCATTATTTCTTTAATAAATATTTCTGTATTAAATATAATTGAATTTTACATAACTCGAAGTCATCGAGATTTAATATACATCTTTACATAGTATTTTAAGATTACCGGTTTGTTATATAAATTTCGTACATTGTTTGCACCCGTCGTAAATATTTTACGTAAATCTACATCTACGTATATCGGAGCTCCATAAGTCGGGGTCCGTCTGTAGGTGTTTTTTTGTTTTGTATGTTGCGTTTTCCTATGAACATTTTAGCTTTTATTAAAAGCTTTAATTTAGTGATATTTTAGTTGTTGTTCTAGGTATGCTTTTATTTGTTTTTATGTGAATGTTGTGAACGTTACCTCGTAAGGTGTATTAAATGTAAAGTTATGTAAGACGGGCATATATTTGATTTGTGACCCAGAAAGGAATGGCGAGCTATTTTTTTACATTGCCAAGAAACCTAACATGGCCAGTCTGATACAATATGCTGCTCAGCTTGCTCAAGAGACAGTATTGCATTCAGGGAGACTGGGAGGGACAGCGTTCTGGAAAGGACATGTCACATGGATGGATGAATAAATGAATGAATGACATATTATTCAATGAATAATTCAGTGTAACATCTCTTTACATTGGGTTACTGGTCCCCCTTTCTTTTGAAAACGTCGCCGTTTTCTGAATGTCACAGCACGCACTAACATGGACGACAAAATGGATTTAAGGGCTCCAGAACGATTGATCTGGAGTGACGACGTGAGACACTGTCCTGCCTCCCTGTTTGTGCTCAGTATGATTGACGGGGAGGGCAGGGCCTGCCCTATGGTGGTGGTTGTGTCCATAATTGTTCTTTAAGCCAGCTGCCATCAGGCCCGACAAGAAAGGTTAAGGAGGGGAGCTGTGGTTGTTTCTCGGGGACCAGGGTGTTTGGGGGAACCGGAAGCTCTGTTTTCCTCCCTCTTTTCATATTAGAGACAAATTTCAGGAAATCACTAAAACGTTCAAGGTCGGCTCAGTAGTAACTAAACACGGGGCCCCAGCTGGCTCATTACGGCCCTGGCCACGGTGATGCACTCTCGATGCTACACGACTGCCTTGTGTTCCAACATCTTGCCGAAATCGGCTGCAAAGAATACCCGGCCTCCAGCTCTTACGACATACACGTATGTATAAACCAGCAGAGCGTATGTGAGAAGAAATGTTTCCTATCCGTCTTGTTCTATGCGTGTATGAAGTCATCGTTAGTCAGTGTATGACATATCTCGTGACTCTTGGCTGATATCTTTAGCGAGGCAAACCTACGATAAGTCAGCTTGATAAAATGTATCCAACAATTGTTATCTAGCGCTAAGATATCGCCCTTGTGAAAGTGAGCTTTTTTGATAACTGGCTTTATACTTGTACATGTATTTCCTCCCGTATCCGCTGTTCATAATCGCGGTTTTGGGTACTCGCGGCTTGAAAATGTTAAATAAATAGTAAATATGAATATTAAACTAAGAAAAAATAATATAAAAATGAGAAATTCATACTGCAATGTAGTTTTATGACATATATTTTATTGTTAATTAACTCTGATGATGTCTTAATGTGCATAATTTTTTTTATTAAACTGTTTCGGTATGTATGTATGTATGTATGTATGTATGTGTGTATGTGTGTGTGTGTGTGTGTGTGTGTCTCTCTCTCTCTCTCTCTCTCTCTCTCTCTCTCCGGGGATGAAAGAGGAAGGGCGGAGAAGACCAGGGTTATAAGTTCAGCGAGCGATGTGAACTCACCGTCAGTGCACGTCCCGTGAATGCTCTGTAGTCAGACTGGCGGCTTTACAAGCTAGCCTTTAAAATCAGTGACAAGGGGCGGCATAAATAGGAAGATCATCTACAGTCAGGAATCTGTAGTCTAAAATCTGTAGTCTGACATCTGTAGTCTGTCTGTAGTAAAATCTTACACACGCACTCCACTGTTTTTTCTGCTTTACGTCTCCGACTCAGTCATAAATGGCACATTTCGACTCTTCCATAAATTGCTCCTTTCTACTGACTTTGACTCCTTTTATAAATTTCTACCAATTGCGACTCTTTCATAAGTGATACATTTTTACTGACTCCAACTCTTTCATAGGTGATTACATTTCTACTGACTTCAACTCTTTCATAAATGATACATTTCTACTAAATCCAACTCTTTCATAAATGGTACATCTCTACTGATTCCGACTCTTTTGTAAATGGTATATTTCTACCAATTGCGATTTTTTTTTATATAAATGGTACATTTCTACCACTTGCGACTTTTAAAAAATATAACTAGTACATTTCTACTACTTGCGACTCTTTCTAAAGTGATGCATTTCTACCCATTCCTCTTTTATAAATGGTACATTTCTACTAACTGCGACTTTTTTTATATATAAATGGTATATTTGTAATGACCACGATTGCTCTCACAGATTTATCTGTAGTCTGCATAACTTTTGACAGAAAACAGTCAAAACTATTTTAATGTAGCGTATTTTGTTAGAATGATAAGTGAGACATTGCTTTTATCTTATACATTTCTAAAAAATGGGTGTGGCTTGGATGTGCATTCTATTGCTTTGTTGCCTGATCAACGTACAAGTAATGAGCGATCTCTTTGTGATGTAGACTTTTGCACTTGCCCTTGTGGTGTAGATTTTTGCACTAGCTTTGTGGTGTAGATCTTCTGCACCCAACCTTACGATGTAGATCTTTGCACCCGACCTTGTGATACAGATCTTTACACCCGACTTGTGGTGTAGATCTTTGTATCCCATCTTGTGATGTAGATCTTTGCACTCGACTTTGTGATAAATATCTGGAAAGATAAGCATGGACAGCAGGTGATAATGCTGTAAAATATTTCCCGTAGCAGGGTTTACGAAGTATCTAGCTTACAGGCTCCACCACTTTCATAAGGTGGGAAAGGGGTGTATGAGGCAGAGTTGCGAGAAGATAAAATTCAGTATTTAAACACGTGTCATTGTTGGTTTAGAGTTGAGATCACGTGTCATTTCTGGTTTAGAGTTGAGATCACGTGTCATTGCTGGTTTATAGTTGAGATCACGTGTCGTTGCTGGTTTAGAGTTGAGATCACGTGTCGTTGCTGGTTTAGAGTTGAGATCACGTGTCACTGCAGGTTTAGAGTTGCAAATCACGTGCCATTGCTGATTTAGAGTTGCAGATCGCGTGTCATTGCTGGTTAGAGTTGAGATCACTTGTCATTGCTGGTTTAGAGTTACAGATCACGTGTCATTGCTGGTTAGATTTGAGATCACGTGTCATTGCTGGTTTAGAGTCGAGCAAAAAAAAAAAAAAAGGTTTTGAACCACAGGTTTGTGCTTTTTTCTGTCTTAGCTAGGTTCTTGCTCGTTTTACCAGAACCTGGGGGGGGGGGGGGGGGGTTCAGTTCACAGTCACTCTCTCATGCGTGATGTGCTTTGTGTACAGTTTTTCACGATTAATATTCTTCCGCGTGGTTAAATTCAGTTTCAGCATTGACAGAAGTTAGAACATCAAACTATTACATGTGTCAAGCTTATGTTTGCTATTATTTATGGTCAGAAGTTAGAACATCAAACTATTACACGTTACAAGTTTATGTTTGCTATTATTTATGGTCAGAAGTTAGAACATCAAACTATTACATGTGTCAAGCTTATGTTTGCTATTATTTATGGTCAGAAGTTAGAACATCAAACTATTACACGTTACAAGTTTATGTTTGCTATTATTTATGGTCAGAAGTTAGAACATCAAACTATTACATGTGTCAAGCTTATGTTTGCTATTATTTATGGTCAGAAGTTAGAACATCAAACTGTTACATGTGTCAAGCTTATGTTTGTTATTATTTATGGTCAGAAGTAAGAACATCAAACTATTACATGTTACAAGTTTATGTTTGCTATTATTTATGGTCAGAAGTTAGAACATCAAACTATTACATGTTACAAGTTTATGTTTGCTATTATTTATGGTCAGAAGTTAGAACATCAAACTGTTACATGTGTCAAGCTTATGTTTGCTATTATTTATGGTCAGAAGTTAGAACATCAGACTATTACATGTGTCAAGTTTATGTTGTTATTATTTATGGTCAGAAGTTAGAACATCAAACTATTAAATGTGTCAAGTTTATGTTGTTATTATTTATGGTCAGAAGTTAGAACATCAAACTATTACATGTGTCAAGTTTATGTTGTTATTATTTATGGTCAGAAGTTAGAACATCAAACTGTTGCATGTGTCAAGCTTATGTTTGTTATTATTTATGGTCAGAAGTTAGAACATCAAACTATTACATGTGTCAAGTTTATGTTTGTTATTATTTATGGTCACAAGTTAGAACATCAACTATTACACGTTACAAGTTTGTGTTTGCAATTATTTATCGTCAGAAGTTAGAATATCAAATATTACATGTGTCAAGCTTATGTTGTTATTATTTATAGCGTGTTTTTTTTACTACTTTGTTCTTCCAGAGTCTTGTCACCTTTTAAAACAATAAACACCCACCTTGCCTTTTAATTTCTGTTATCGATTAACAAGAATAGTTATACATAGAAAAGGATTTGGGGGAGGGGGTAGAATCAGTGGCGAAAGACGCAACAGGAGACAGAGCAGATTAAGGGTATTTCCATGAGTGAAACCAGAAGGAAAATAAACATGAGTTTTTAAATTGTTTCCTCCCAGCCCCAAACACCCACCCCCGTGACGGAGCCATGACCGCATACTTTATATCCGGAGCAGCATCTTATGACGATGAGAGTGCTGAATGCCGGTTTTAAATCTCATTTATATTACAGGTTTAAGTCACCAGAAACTGCGATTGATTCAGTCGACATTATGTCCGGGAAAAGAAAACATCGGTATTCATTTTTCGTAGAAATATAAGTCAGCTGATTAATTTCACTCTTCCTTCTTACGTACTATTCCCTTTCCTCCCCAAAAAAAGGAAGGTACAATCATAACACTAAAGCATGTGTCACTGATTTGAATGAATCTTTCATTTCGTGACAACGCTCCTCATTGGGCGTCTAAAAATAACTCGTTGCGGTGGCTATTTATACCTTTGCTGAAAGACGGCGGAATGACGTCACAAGAAAATCCCCTCCTGCTGCCGAGTTTAAACAGCCCTTATATGTACCCTGAAGCGGATTTACAGTCAAAAGTGAATATTGGTTGTTTTAGATCGTTCAGATAATTTCGTAAACAAAGTCGAAACAGCTGTCGTGGATTTAGAAGTTTCTTTAAAAAAAACAAACAAAAACAAACCTGTTGTGGATCTATGATTGAGGTAGGTTATATTTGCGACCCTTACTGTGAAATTTCGATCACGTTCTACACGGTTTCTTGTTTAATTTATTGACACAAATGTTCATATTTCGAACAGTCTGGGGCAGTTCTGTGGATGTGTTAAATCTGATTCTAGTCATTTGGCACAAAAATACATGCCGTAATAAATCTGTATCATCTGATTATATATATAGTCTGCCTGCCTGTCCGTCTGTCTGCCTGCCTGTCTGTCTGCCTGCCTGTCTGCCTTCCTGTCTGTCTGCCTGCCTGCCTGTCTGTCTACCTGCCTGTCTGTCTGCCTGCCTGTCTACCTTCTGTCTGCCGGCCTGTCTACCTGTCTGTCTGTCTGCCTGTCTACCTGTCTGTCTGCCTGCCTGCCTCTCTGTCTGTCTGTGCCAGTCAGCGCTGGCCGCCATTGATTTCCACAACCATCTGTCCTTTTGCCATTTCTTTAAGATGTGTGTTGGAATATGCTCTGTGGCACTCTTTTAGTCTTATTTCTTTGTCTTCTTCTGTCCCTTTGTCCACCCCCCCCCCCCGGTTTTCCTGTTATGACTAGGTGTTTCAGTTTACCTCTTAAGTCCTACCACTCTGGATTGTAGTGTTCCGAATTCTGAAATAATTTCTCTCTTCTATCCAGCCTCATCTAGAACTTCTTTATTTGCTTTCTTGATTGCCCACAGTGTTCACACCGTTCTTCTTTGGAGCCACATCTCCGCTGTTTCTGGCAGATTCTGAGTGCTTTTGGTCATTGCCCGAGCCTCGCATATTTTCTTCTTGTTGGTATTTAAACATTTTTGTTTTCAACTTCGTATGCTAATCCGACCAACTTTGTTGTAACACCCCTAAAATGTCAAAGACTTAACTTGCAGTTACTGTAATGTCATTTTCCACCTAAAAGTTTAGAAAATATAAAATGTAAGAGTAGAAATATTCATATTTAAATTGTTTTAGTTTCACCAATGTCTGACGAATTCAGATTCAAATTATCTACATCTTTTTTAATTATATTTACTTTATGCCCACAAGTAATTTCTGTTATGAATCATTTACAAGGAAAAAAGTGATTAAAATGAGAAGTTGGTGATATAGTTATCTGTTTCCAGGTATTTTATTTTAAAATTTCACGAAAATTATAACTGTTCGAGAACTGAAAATATTTAGTTAGTCCTTTGGTTTCTTTTTTAATGATTGTTTCCCTTCGGGGACATCTTTCCTGTTTTAAAATCTCCGTAATCAAATATATACGGCAATAGCTGTCCTTGCCATTTTAAAAGATGTTGTGGAAACACTTAACTTCTTCTTATATCTTATATCCTTCCCGTGCCGTTAAACGTCACATAGGGCTCGCAAGGTAGTTCGCCAATTTTTCCTGTCTTCGCCGAGTCTTTCAACCTCATCAAGGGATTTTATGCCTGTTAATTTGGCCTCTCTTAACAATGTCCTCTTCAGAGTTTCACGCGGTCTGCCTCTTTTTCTTTGGCCTGTTGTGTTCCACTTGATAGCTTGTTTTGGGATTCTCTGATCATTTCTTCTCATCACATGACCAGCATATGTCCATCTCCTTTTCCTGATCACCCATGAGACTGGTTGTTGTTTAGTCATCTGTCTTATCTCTGCATTGTTCTTGAATTCGTTCCACTTGATGCCGAGTATTTTCCTTAGGCATTTGTTTTCAAAAGAGTCTAATTTCTTGTCTATTTCTTTAGTTGTTTTCCAGCTTTCGCATGCATAAATGAGGGTGGATATTACATTTGAATTGAATAGTCGTAACCTGGTTTTTGTCTTTATAACTTTTGAATTCCATATATTCTCAAGATTCTTGAAGATCGATGCTGCTTTTTCAATTCTAATTCTAACTTCCTTTCTGGTGTCACCATCCTGGTCTATGTAGCTGACAAGGTATACAAATTGATTTACTTCAATATATGTCCCTTCTACGTGTATTTTTTCCATTTTGATTAATGGGAATTTTCATTATTTTTGTTTTGGAATTTCATTACATTTAACTACTGTATGTATTTAATGACTTCCTCAGACCTGACGTGAGAAACCTTGATTTACCATATGGACGCAGGTGTAACGAAGCCAGTCACACTATGTAGACTTGCTGAAAGAAATTATTGCGTATTCAAAAGGGAACAAAGTTGCTCAAAATCTGAATTTAGGGTAGTTCACAACATGTTCACATTCACTTTTCAGTTATATTTGTTTAAAACAAAGGTAACGAAAATGTAATTTAAAACGTACATGAGAAAAAAAATATTGAAAAAAAATAAGGCGGAATCTGTTTCTGTAACAAGTTATAACAAACAAGTAATAACAAGAGTTGCAGGAAGGATATAGAGTAGGGTCTAAGCCAGCTGTAGGTCTAAACTAGTTCTAAGTCTAGGCCTGCTATGACGCTAAGCCAGCTGTGGGTCTAAACTAGTTCTAAGTCCAGGTCTTCTCTTACGCTAAGCCAGCTGTGAGTCTAAACTAGTTCTAAGTCTAGGCCTGCTATGACGCTAAGCCAGCTGTGAGTCTAAACTAGTTCTAAGTCTAGGCCTGCTATGACGCTAAGCCAGCTGTGAGTCTAAACTAGTTCTAAGTCTAGGCCTGCTATGACGCTAAGCCAGCTGTGAGTCTAAACTAGTTCTAAGTCTAGGCCTGCTATGACGCTAAGCCAGCTGTGGGTCTAAACTAGTTCTAAGTCCAGGTCTGCTCTTACGCTAAGCCAGCTGTAGGTCTAAACTAGTTCTAAGTCCAGGTCTGCTCTTACGCTAAGCCAGCTGTGAGTCTAAACTAGTTCTAAGTCTAGGCCTGCTATGACGCTAAGCCAGCTGTGAGTCTAAACTAGTTCTAAGTCTAGGCCTGCTATGACGCTAAGCCAGCTGTAGGTCTAAACTAGTTCTAAGTCCAGGTCTGCTCTTACGCTAAGCCAGCTGTAGGTCTAAACTAGTTCTAAGTCCAGGTCTGCTCTTACGCTAAGCCAGCTGTGAGTCTAAACTAGTTCTAAATCTAGGCCTGCTCTGGCTCTAAGCCACCTGTGAGTTTAAGCTAGTTCTACTTCTACGCCTGCTCTGGCTCTAAGCCACCTGTGAGTTTAAGCTAGTTCTACTTCTACGCCTGCTCTGGCTCTAAGCCACCTGTGAGTTTAAGCTAGTTCTACTTCTACGCCTGCTCTGACTCTAAGCCAGCTGTGAGTTTAAGCTAGTTCTACTTCTACGCCTGCTCTGACTCTAAGCCAGCTGTGAGTTTAAGCTAGTTCTACTTTTACGCCTGCTCTGACTCTAAGCCAGCTGTGAGTTTAAGCTAGTTCCACGTCTAGGCCTTCTCTGACGCTAAGCCAGCTGTGGATTAGACTAGTTTTAAGTCTAGGCCTGCTCTGACGCTAAGCCAGCTGTGAGATTAGACTAGTTTTAAGTCTAGGGTTGCTCTGACGCTAAGCCACCTGTGAGTTTAAGTTAGTTTTAAGTCTAAGCCTGCTCTGGCGCTAAACCACCTGTGGGTTTAAGCCAGCTGTGGTTAGAAACCAGCTCTGAGTCTAAGCAAACTTTGGGTTTAAGACAGCTGTGGGACCGCTGGCCCTTAGAAGTATTGGCCGTATATCTAAATTTTAAATCTTCATATACTCGTACAAGTACATCCTACTTCGAGAATGCGTTTATAAAGATGATTGCGTTGGTGGGGAGGCTTTTCTGTAAGACCTACGGGGTATATGGCACATCATTCTGTCACTCAGCCGTATATAATAGATACCCGTCTCCACTTTGAGCAGGGGAAAAGGAGGAAAAACAACCATATTTGATGCTGACACATCGCCATCTAGCGTGCCGGCTGTGTAGGAAGATACGAGCACTATCGCCATGCCCCCCAGATGTCTCTGTGGCACGATAGACCTACTCTGACCTCTTTACATAAATGCAGTAGTGAAGGAAGTTTGTATCAGTAGCGAAGTGGTTAGTGCACTAGCCTCTCATGCGAAGGTCGGCGGTTTAAGTCCAACCGGAGGTGCCCCAGTCACCCATTTGTAGAAATAGGTGCCCAGCTCTTCTTGAACTTGCAGAAGTACAGTGTGCTTACTGGTCAAAGAACTAACACATGGGGGTCCGTGTGTTTGTAGCATGATGGGGCTTCATGTGTTTGTAGCGTGATGGGGCTTCATGTGTTTGTAGCATGTTGGGGCTCCGTGTGTTTGTAGCATGATGGGGCTTCATGTGTTTGTAGCGTGATGGGGCTTCATGTGTTTATAGCGTGATGGGGTTTCGTGTGTTTGTAGCATGTTGGGGCTCCGTGTGTTTGTATTGTTATGGGGCTCCGTGTATTAGTAGTATGCTGGAGCTCTGTGTGTTAGTAGTATGATGGAGCTCCGTGTATTAGTAGTATGATGGAGCTCCGTGTGTTAGTAGTATGATGGGGCTCCGTGTGTTTGTAGCATGATGGGGCTTCATGTGTTTGTAGCGTGATGGGGCTTCATGTGTTTGTAGCGTGATGGGGTTTCGTGTGTTTGTAGCATGTTGGGGCTCCGTGTGTTTGTATTGTTATGGGGCTGCGTGTATTAGTAGTATGATGGAGCTCCGTGTGTTAGTAGCATGTTGGGGCTCATCTTACCATACTCTTTCACTGGTGTGGTAATTTTATAAATTTACACAAAACTTATCTACCTGTGTCTACAGAGCCGGACACCGAACTCCCGGGCACCTACTCTGAACAAGAACCAGGCCAGCTTTGGGGGACTAAGTCGGAAGGACAGTGCCGCCATGCCGGGTATAGGGTTCATTAGGGTCAAACTTCTCCAGGCTGACATGAGCCCGGGACCCGAGCCAGACGATCCTTTCTTGGCAATCAATGTGAAGGAGGCTATGGACATACCAGGTCAGTTGTGCGTTTTTATATGTAAGACGAAGTTTGATCATAAAAACACTGAATCATGTGCTTAAGACTTTTCTGTGTCTCACTTTTTTATGTTTTGTTTTGCGCTTTTTTTCCTATCTGGGCTCACCTTTCTGAAGACAGTGTAAGATTTCAGGAGCAAATAATGACAGGCAGGGTGCTAGAAAACACGATAACAACAGGTGAGACAAGCGCGAAATGAGAACAGAGGAAGACGGCGAGAGAAGATAATGGACGATCTGGTCTGACCCTGGGCATTGATAGAAAAATTATCAGAGTTGGTGAACAAAAATGTTTAGCGTTCTAAATGTGTTGAGAAAAGTGGCTGCCAGCGCTTGTCGGCATGTCACCTGATGATAATAATTATGGCAGTATTATCATGGTCTAGGAAGTGGAAGTGGACTGGCCACACTCTGAGGAAACCCGACACCAGCATAACAAGACAGGCACTGACATGGAATCCTCAAGGAAATAGAAAACGAAGAAGACCTGGACTTACATGGAGAAGAGAAGAGAAGACAGTGCTCAGAGACAAGGGATACACATGGAAGGAAACAGAGAATAATTCCAAGAACAGGGATGACTGGAGAGCCTTTATCTATGGCCTATGCTCTTAAGGGAGTGAAAGATGATGATGATGATGATGATGATGAAGAACCTATTAATGACAGGAAAATTAAGGGAGAAAAGGAAGAGAGGAACGCCAAAAAAAAAGAATAAGTAAATAAAAGTGGACTGACCAAGTGGCTTGGGAAAGAAAAAGAAAAGCATCTGAATTAATTGTAAACACCAAGATAGAGGAGCATGATCGCCAGTAGTACCTGGCACGACAGCAAAGAATAATAATAATAATTTTACCAGATGCTGGGATACTGTTCTTTACTACTGCCAACAATTTCTCCAGATCGCTCAGCCATCGAAAACATAAAGGGCAGACATGTCCTTGACCTTTCCAAACTCATCCCGTAGGGTATTGTTAAATATAGTAACGGATTATTGAACCTAGTAAGATACGCGTTATCGTTTTGTGTTTTGTGGGAAAGAAGAGCTTTACTGACATTTGTGAGCGAAGATCGTCCACTCTGAGGTTTTTCCGTTTGTCTGTAGGTATTTTAGTATGAGGAATGTTCCTTGTCTTAGGAGTATAATGCAAATTTGAGAGATGCCTCGTCGATAAATGTCCCCTGCATTCAGAACACATTGAATATTAATAAGAGTTGTTCTTTATCCTCAGAACACATTAAATATTATCGAGAACTGTTCTTTATCCTCAGAACACGTTAAATATTAACGAAAATTGTTCTTTATCCTCAGAACACAGTAAATATTAACGAAAATTGTTCTTTATCCTCAGAACACAGTAAATATTAATGAGAATTGTTCTTTATCCTCAGAACACATTATATATTAGGAAGAACTGTTCTTTATCCTCAGAACACATTATATATTAATGAGAATTGCTCTTTATTCTCAGAACACACCATATATTAACGAGAACTGTTCTTTATCCCCAGAACACATTATATATTAGCGAGAATTGTTCTTTATCTTCAGATCACATTATACAGTCGAGACTTGTCCATTCACTTTATGGCACATTATCTCATGCCCTCGGAACACAGTATAAAATTTAGAAGTATCTTTTGTCTTCGGACAAATAGTGTCCACATAGTGCTCTGTTGTGGCTTCAGGAAATCTGCTAATAGGATAAAATGAAAAGTAATTTCAATAATATGTGTGGCAGCTCGATCTTTACCAGTATTCACTTAAAGGTTTTTGCAGTTAGTGTGCAAAATTTTCAGCCAGTATGCAAATATATTGTCAGAAATATTTGATGTGCACATGTGCGTCATAACGTCAAGCTCAGTCATTCATTTGCATGTCCCTGGCGGAACTTTGCCTCCCTAACAGCACTCCTGTAGGGCTCTCGGTTGTGGGCAAGATGCCCTGCTGCTGATGCCAAGTCACAGAGTATATAGAGTTCTCACGTTAAAATCCAAAGACATCACTGAAAAACGGTGCCGCGGTGGTGTAGTGGCAAGTGCACTCTCCTTCCCATCAGAAGGTCCTGATTCGATTTCGCACTCGAGCGGAGTTTTTTTTCGAACCGACCAGGGTCAACCCAGTCTAAAAATATGGATACCTGGGGTTTCCTTACGAAAACACAGGCAGCGAGGACAAGTGTTGGCATCCCTACCTCAATGTTGTAGTGGCCTAGTAATATGGAGGCACTAACACTTCACATCCCTACTTCAATGCTATAGTGGCCTAGTAATATGGGGGCACTAACACTTCACATCCCTACTTCAATGCTATAGTGGCCTAGTAATATGAAGGCACTAACACTTCACATCCCTACTTCAATGCTATAGTGGCCTAGTAATATGGGGGCACTAACACTTCACATCCCTACTTCAATGCTATAGTGGCCTAGTAATATGAAGGCACTAACACTTCACATCCCTACTTCAATGCTATAGTGGCCTAGTAATATGAAGGCACTAACACTTCACATCTCTACTTCAATGCTATAGTGGCCTAGTAATGTGAAGGCACTAACACTTCACATCCATATGGCGTACGGCATGCCTGAAACAAGCTCATGTTTTTCTTCAGTCATATCAAAGCTCAGAGTATAAAAAAAAAATAAACTGAAAAATAAAAGTAGCAGTGTTATTACTCTTGCGCGGTATAAAATTTCTTGCTCGACATGATCTTTTTGCGTGCGTGGCCGGCTGCCCCGCAGCTTAGAGAGAACATTGGTCTTTACCCCCTTATAGTAGTCCGTAGTATCACACCGGCTAGCGTAGTGGTTAGAGCACTCGTCTAGCAGCCGAATAATTGAGGGTTCGAATCTCCAGCTGAGGGGGATTTTTTTCCCCGATCAATACGGCCCCGAGATTGACCCAACCTCGTAAAATGGGTACCAGAGAAAATCTGGTGAGGAAAGGAACTGGCCACCCTACCTGATACGCTGATGGCCCAGCATAATGAGGTCTCTAACGCATCATCCCCTACGGCAGTTGCTATGAGACTATCTTTACCACTTTTTTTTTTTAGTATCATACCAACACTTTTTTTGAGTGGGAGTATGGTAAAGAGGGTAGATCAGCGTTTCGAATAACTTTAGTATGGTGACATAATCAGGCGAATGAAACAAATAATTTCCGATACACGGTTTTTAAACTACTAACACCACACCCATCACGTGACACAACGAAAACACCTAATGACCTCCCATCTTCTATACCTGAGTTGACAGCGAATTAAACGTAAAGTTTGGTACATCGGGAGCTCAGTGGTTGCCGTTAATAGTTGACAGTCGATTGTAGTTCCACTGTGACATTTTGTAATGTGTTTTTCCAGAATGTCGCTTTATGCTACTTTAGCGGCTGTAGTGGCAGAGGTTTAGCACACGCACACACATAAACTCATGAACTGGTTTCGTGGTTAACTTTTGCAGTGTACATGGTGTCCCCTAAAATGAGTAACTCTTTAGCACGTTTTAAATGCTTCTAAATCACATGTAACTGAAAGTAATGGCGTTTTCGCGAGACTGAAAATTCTTCAGCGTTTGTAGTAGATGTTCCACACACTTCTAATGTTCAGATGTAATACACCGATTCTCCATCGTCACTTCGTTTCTGAGTTTTGGTGGAGTTTTTGAGTTCACGAAATGGTGTTTGACAAAAGTGTACTGTGAAAGGTTGAAATAGATTATGCGCTAAAATAATCTGAAACTATATATATGTATATGAACTACAACTAAGGAATTCGGTGCTAATGATTATAATGATAATGATGATGACGATAATAATGGCGCGCTTTCGTCCTAATTAGTCGGGGACAGAAAAAACTGCGTTAACAAGGCACACAGCGCCATCTAATGGCCTAGCAATACACATCGTGTTGTAATTTCATCCGGGTTAAGGCTAATTGTCGACTAGCAGTTTCGTTTTTTGCCCGGAAAATCGGGTATTTCTGTGTAATCCTGTATACGATGGTTCGTTTTTCCGATGGCAAGTCCACTGACCAGCTAGCGTAGTGGTTAGAGCACTCGTCTAGCAACCGAATGGTCGAGGGTTCGAATCCCCAGCTGAGCGGGATTTTTTCTTCCCTACCAATACGGCCCCGAGGTCGACCCAGGCTCGTAAAATCTGGGGAGGAAAGGCAGCGAGGAAAGGAACTGACCACCCTACCTGATGGCCCCAGCATAATGAGGTCTCTAACGCTTCATCCCCTACGGCATTTGCTATGAGACTATCTTTACCATTTTTTACCTTTTAAGTCCTCTGAAATAGTAAGACATGTTATTGTAAACCTACAAATAATTTTTAGGATACACATTACTTATTTAATGTAAAGCTACTTATTCTAAAACCTGCGTACAAATTAAAGGGTTCCTAAAGTTTATTTTGATTTTTCAGAACATGCTTGCATATTGACTGTAAAGTATCATATAGTTACCCCAGTGAAAGTCGCTTTACGTCCATCTCGCTGCCCGACGCTGGGTCGGATCAAATCTCTGTGGGAAAATGAGGGTTGTCTTTCAGTGAGGTTGTAATTTATGCATTTGCATATATTTAAAGCAAATAAGGCAGTTGAAACATTTATCAATGAGGAAAAATTGGAAGAGGTGGAGAGTTTTGAATATCTTGGGTCACTACTAACTAATAATGGAGATACAATGAAGGAAATTAAAAGGAGGACATCTATCGCTCTTCAAAAAAGTAAAACAACTAAAGAATCTGTAGAGAGTAACAGACAGAACTACAAAAATAAGATTTTTAGCATCTTTCCCATCGCAACGTATGCCTGTGAGACCTGGATGCTTGACAAAACAGCTGAGAAGCACATACATGTCTTTGAATGTAAATACTACAGAAGAGTCCTTCATATATCATGAACACAAAAAAGAACAAATATATCTATACTACAAGAACTTAATATTGAAGAAGGCTGGCTAGTGAAGAGGATTAAACAAAGAAAACTTAAATATTTTGGACACATTAAACGTCATGATAATCTAGAGAAGACCGTCTTGGAAGGGTAGATAATGGGAAAAAGAAAGAGAGGAAGACCAAGGCGAAGATGGCTGCAAGACATCGTTGATAATCTGCAAATGGATGCATCAGCAGCAGGGCATCTTACTTATAACTGAGAGGCCTACAGGAGAGCCCCTAACAGCTGTTAGGGAGGCAAAGTTCCGCAAGAGACATGCAAATGACTTAAAAGCTAATGATATTATAATAGTAATTCTTTCTGAGTTCTGACCATCATTTCCTTCTCAAATGACATGACACATGTACGTAGAGACATTCTCCAAGTGGCGCGATCTTTTCCCATTTCTTCCCAGTAAATTGTCTGGTTGAACATGTCTAGGAGAACTCGGTACAGATCTTTCTCTCACTAGAATTTACTAGCCACATTGTGATTACTAACTAATCACTACGAAATCGAAATAGTTTTACACCTTCAACAAAATCTCTCTTCATTAAAGCCTTGCTATAAATAACACAACTCCCCACAACTGAAATCTCGCTGGAAAAAAAACATTTCCCGACACTGAAACTACGCTACAAATAACAACTTGTTGCACTGAAACCACGCTGCAAATAACAACTCGGAACATACAAAATATCATTTCTCCACATTGAACCGTCAGTACAGTTCTCTACATTGAACTGTCAATACAAAATGCCATTTCTCTACATTGAACTCTCAGTACAAAATACCATTTCTCCTCAGTGAACTCTCAATACAAAATACCATTTCTCTACAATCTCAGTACAATATACCAATTAGCTACATTTAAATTTCGCTATAAATAACTTCCTGCAAATAACAATTTGCTACAAGTTACAACTCGCAACATATTTTACCTGCAAATAATAATTTGCTACGAATGACAACTCGCAACACATTTCACGAATGGCTTACAATATTTTAGTTCGTTAGAACTGGCGTACGCCGTGACCTCCTCTCTAGTAGTCTGTGGCATAATTTGTCACATATAATTAGCTTCTAGGTGCAGTTGTCATTAATTATTACAACATCCCTTAAGCTTCTTGATCTTCTGCTTGTCAGTTTTGTTGTCATAGATAAAAGCTTAGCACGAAGCAGCACTGAAGAGTTGGTTATATTGCCGTGCCACTTGATGCTGTTGTTCCACGCTGGCAGAGAAGAGAAAATATTCATAATATGAACATTTTGCCTTATAAGTATATAAATACTGTACTTATATCTAGGTCGTTGTGGCTAAGCTGTTGAAAGCAGTAGTTGAACTTATAAAACTGTAATCTGATTAATGTAGTAAAGAAAGAGGGTTTTAATTCTTGAAGTCAGTACTTCATTAGGTAAAGGCCATTTCTTTATGGGATCAAAAATTGGGTTCTAAAGAGGACTTTTCTTTTTGGAAGTCTGTGACCTGTCTGTTATCTTTTTCTGGATAATACTCGCCAGTAATATCCATACATGGCTAGGCTCCATGTTGGGTACTTTACATGTTGAATAGGTTATATGTTGGGTAGGTTACATGTCAGAAAGTGAAACATTTGTTAGAAGGTGATATATTGGTAACAAAGTGACATATTGGTCAGAAAGTGATATATTGGTAAAAAAGTGACACATTGCTTAAAAAGTGACACTTCGATCAGAAAGTGACACATTTGATACTTTTTAAGTCACAAACAGCTTGCTGATAATTACGATAAAATATATTATTCTAGTACATCTTCCACTGTGGTCTTGGTCGCATTAATTTATCTGTAATCATGGGTGTTGATCATTAAGGGAAACCCGATATTGGCGTAATAGCCAGTCATCAGATTTTGAGACTGGAAATAATGAATGAATGAATAATCTTTATTTTTAAAGGGTAAAGAATTGGGCAATAAAGAAATAAGATCACGCAATGTGTCCCAGAAACGTGTAATCAAAATTCTAGAATTATGCCATGTTCCAATTTTCCAGCAAAATGATTGCACACGGGCCCCGTATTGCATCGTTTCCGTTTATCGTGCCAGTGACATCATTTCCCGTTTTTCATACCTGAAAAGAAATTATTACCCAAAGATTTTTACATATGTACATTCAGGAAAGTATTGTGTTTGTTCAGCACAAATGCCCCAGCTTCTCACTGACAGCTAAAACTGTAGATTAAATCAAAATGGTTCCCATACTGTCTTCGTATATACTGGCTCCAAGCTCATATACAGTAGTTCTCATTTTATATAATCTAGCTGCCGGTTCGCATACACTAGCTCCCAGTTTATATAATCTAGCTGCCTGCTCGCATTCGCTAACACCCGTTTTATATAATCTAGCTACCTGCTCGCATACGCTAGCTCTCAGTCTATACACTCTAGCTGCCAGCTCGCATACGCTAGCACCCAGTTTATATAATCTAGCTGCCTGCTCGCATACGCTAGCTCTCAGTCTATGCACTCCATCTGCCGGCTCATATATAATAGTTTTAGCTCATGTGTAGCTTCTAGCTTATATATAGTAGCCCCTAGCTGATGTACACTAGCCCATAACTCATATATAATAGCAACTAACTTATGTACAGTAGCCTCTACCTCGTGTAATCAGGACACTGAATGTCCTGTAATCGCCTTTTGCTACTTGCGATCCCTTGATAGTTTCTTTCAGTTGGTGCAAGAAAGTAAATATTTTATTTGTTTGACTTGTGCTATTTCATGTGATTATTCATTCATGATACCACCCTTTGTTTTTCATTTGATAGTTTAGTTATGGTTGTACCCGTTATTTGCATGTTATAGTTCAGTTATGGTTGTACCCTTTGATGGTTGTACCCTTTATTTGCATGTGATAGTTCAGTTATGGTTGTGCCCATTATTTTCATGTTATAGTTCAGTTATGGTTGTACCCTTTGTTTCATTTGATCCATAAGTTATAACAGTCATAATTTTTGTTCATAGTCAGTTGTGACTGGTACAGTATGTTTCGTGTGTTTATTTAGGTATTGCTGAACCATCTGTTTCGTGTGATCATTTTTCAGTACTGCTGTACCATCTTTTACATGTGATAATACAAGTGTGACACTGCCATCTGTTTCAGGTAAAGGTATCCAGCTCGTCCAGAAGAAAAAGACATTGTATCCGAAGTGGAACTCTTGCTTCGACTCCCACCTCTACAGTGGGAGGATACTTCAGTTGATTGTGATGGAGAAACCCAACAAGAACGTGGCAGAGATCAGCATCGGCGCCAAAATATTAGCTGACCGATGCGACGCCGCCACTGGATCAAGCGGGCCTATATGGGTCAGTCTGTTAACAAAATTGTTTATATCATCATCATCATCATCATCATCATGTGGCGGGCATAAAACAGGCAGAAATCATAATTCTTCATAACTTTTGGTGAAGGTAGGTTTGGGTGGGCTTCTAAAATTGCAGAAAGTGTAATCAGGGTAACCAGTATGGATAAAGGAAAAGATGAATATTTCGTCAGTTTTTACCAACAAGCCATTTCTCTCTCTCTCTCTCTCTTTCTCTCTCTCTCTCTCCCCCCCCCCCCCCCCCACCTCCTCCTGCTAGCCTGTAAGTAAAACAATGAATCATGTAACAGTGTACGAACCTGTACTAAACTTCTAGAACCTACGGTTTAAGCAGAAAAAGTTCACAGCTAGAGCTACCTTTGTTGAAGGAACATATTTGTTACTTTCTTTGCCTTCTTGAAATCGACAATTGGTAAGAAAAGCTAAAAAAGCACTTGTCTAGAGCAGTGAGTCTATGTTGCTCGGAAACTGTTGAAAGAAGAAGAAGAACATGAAGATTAACAATGACTTACTAGAAGAAATAGTTGCAACTAGAGCAACCTTTGTAGAAGGAATATGTTTGTCACTTTCTTTGCTGTCTTTGGGAAAAGTTAAATGAAGGCTGGCCATAGTGTACTTAAAGATTCTCCTGTAATGAGGTAGCTACAGTTAGCGTTTAGGTTTAGCGTTATATGTGTGTCCAAGTACCGTAATGGATAGGGCACGTATCTCATGTGGAGATCGGCGTACCCTCCCTCTCCTCTTGTAGAAGTGGGTACTCAACAACTTCTGGATCTGGGGAACGATAGGCGGCCAGGCGTGACGCTGACCACATCATCTTCTAGTGTGCCCACAGGTCAAAGAAAAGAAGAGCATCAACACATATCCTAGCTGCCTCCATGACACTGCTTTCTTAATCTTTTTTTTTCCCCATGTGGTTTCATTTTGGGAGGCAAAGTTCCGCAAGGGACATGCCAATGAATGAATGAATGCTCTCTTTTCATCATGTCACAGTGTTCCCCACGCCAGTCTCTCTCTGTCTCTCTTTGTCTGTCTGTCTCTCTGTCTGTCTCTCTGTCTGTCTGTCTGTATCTGTGTCAGTGCCTCTGTCTCTCTCTGTGTCTCTGTCTCTCTCTATCTCCTCTCTTTGTCTTTCTCTCTCTGTCTGTCTCTGTCTGTCTCTCTCTATCTCCTCTCTTTGTCCTTCTCTCTCTGTCTGTCTGTCTCTGTCTCTCTCTATCTCCTCTCTTTATCTTTCTCTCTCTGTCTGTCTGTCTCTGTCTCTCTCTATCTCCTCTTTCTGTCTCTCTCTGTCTCTCTCTATCTCCTCTCTTTGTCTTTCTCTCTCTGTTTGTCTGTCTCTGTCTCTGTCTGTCTGTCTCTGTCTCTCTCTATCTCCTCTTTCTGTCTCTCTCTGTCTCTCTCTATCTCCTCTCTGTCTTTCTCTCTCTGTCTCTCTCTGTCTCTCTCTATCTCCTCTTTCTGTCTCTCTCTGTCTCTCTCTATCTCCTCTCTTTGTCTTTCTCTCTCTGTCTGTCTCTCTCTGTCTGTCTGTCTGTCTGTCTCTGTGTCAGTGCCTCTGTCTCTCTCTGTGTCTCTGTGTGTCTGTCTCTCTCTATCTCCTCTCTTTGTCTTTCTCTCTCTGTCTGTCTCTCTCTGTCTGTCTGTCTCTGTGTCAGTGCCTCTGTCTCTCTCTGTGTCTCTGTGTGTCTGTCTCTCTCTATCTCCTCTTTGTCTTTCTCTCTCTGTCTGTCTCTCTCTGTCTCTGTCTGTCTGTCTCTGTGTCAGTGCCTCTGTCTCTCTCTGTGTCTCTGTGTGTCTGTCTCTCTCTATCTCCTCTTTGTCTTTCTCTCTCTGTCTCTCTCTGTCTGTCTCTCTGTCTGTCTCTGTCTGTTTGTCTCTTCCCCCTCCTCCCCTACCCTCCAAGGATTGCCTGACTCAGAAGATATATTAAAAATAATGTATAATATTCCAACAGTTTAAGTTAAAATAAATGGCAGGCTGAGAACGGACAAGGGCAACGTTGCTAAAGCCGTATTGGAAAGACTGTGGGAAAATAAAGAGCGGGAACAGAAGAACAGTGTAGTTGTGAAGCAACTGCTGGAGCTAGGACACACTAAGGGTGCCGGCAGGAAATCTGAACTGTGTGACAGAGAACGCGTCGTAAAGACCCCAACAGCTTATGAGAACTATTAGCAAACACACTCTTAGATGGATGCTACTGCATCCTGGATGCAGTAACGTCGGAACCTAAAGTCTGTCAATCTTTTGTCTCAAATCATCCCACCCCCCTCCAGTGAAACCCTAAAAATCCCTCCCCCATATCGGGGGTTGCAGGGTGGGGAGAAGAAGAGAATTATCCACTGGTTATAAACCCCTGCTCACAGGCATGATAAAGTCAAATTTCAGTTTAGGGTTAGGGTTATATATCAAGATTAATGAGGGAAATTAAAAGGAGGACATCTATCGCTCTTCAGAAAGTAAAGAATCTGTGGAGAGGAACAGACAAGATAAGATCTTTCCCATCGCATCATACCTCTGTAGGTTCTTCAAATATCATGGACATAAAAAAAGAAAAAATATATCCATAGTACTAGAATTTATATATTGAGGAAGATTGGTTAGTAAAGAGGATTAAACAGAAAACCTAAATATTTTGGACACATCAAACGTCACGATAATTTAGAGAAGACTGTATAATGGGAAAAAGAAAGAGAAGACGACCAAGGTGAAGATGACTGCAAGACATCGTTGATGATCTACAAATGGATGCATCAGCAGTAGAATGTCTTGCTTACAACCGAGAGGCCTACAGGAGAGCTGTTAGGGAGGCAAAGTTCTGCATGGGACAAGCAAGTGACTGAATTGTATGAGAAATGCCTAACTTAATTGTAAATAGAAACATTTCAAAATGTAAGCATTCGCCGCTAAATTCTCTTTAATTTGAAAGTTATTTATTACATGACATTCAAATTTTCTATGCATCAGTTTTGACACATGGGACTTAAATGAAAGGCATGAAATAAGCTGTACCTCTTCATTTACATGATACTTGCTTATTTATCTCCCTTGTGTATACGTCATTGAAGGTTAGACAGATGTACACTAATGTAGCTGAAAATAGTAATATTTTTGGCTCGGTTTTTTTATGTGCCGTGACAGGTGAAAATTTTAAGCTCAGCCTGGGTAGAGATGACAGTTATACCTCCCCCACCCCCAGTCTCTCTCCCCCCCCCCCCCACACACACACTCTCTCTCTCTTTCTCTCTCTCTCTCTCTCTCTCTCTGTGTGTGTCTGTCTGTCTGTCTGACTGCTAGATCGGCAGCAGAGCAGACGTGGGACTGCGATGCCACCTTCCAAAATCAGTTTCAGTTTTTCTGACCTTTCAAAAGATATATTGCACCTTTCTTCAAAAGCCAGTATATCTATAGTATATAACTTGTGTTTCTTTGTGTTTATGTATTGGCCTGCACGAATTCAGTATTTAATTAAAAAAAATTTTTTTTAAACAAAACTTTTACAAAAAAAAAACAACAACAAAAAACATGAAATTCTGTGTTCCAGTATTAGTATATATTAGTTAGTCGATGGGCCATCCTCATTGCACATCGGATGATTAGTCCATAAGTGCTTCGATCCCATCTTCAGTACTTCCACCAGTGTTTGGCGGCTGATGATACCAGTTCTGTGTTGAGTAACCTGTCTTCTTTGCTGCTCACTGTAGCGCACTTGTCTGGCCACTCCACGTTTGGCAGGCGCGCGCGCACACAGACACGCACATTATATTATATTTTGAAGGAAGTTATGGAGAGATTTAAAAACTATTTTGACAGAAATTACAGAAAAAAAGAGAGAAAGTTTTCTCACAAGAAAAACTGTGACTGATGTTATCAGAATTTGTGATGTTGGCTAAGATGAGAATGACGGCAAAATGAACAGAAAGGGCCCATGACATCAGGGACGAAAGGGCTCTCGTAGTTTTTCATCGTTTTGACTCAAGAGTTGTTATTCTACCTCCACTCACAATTGTTCTACCTGTACTCGCAGTTGTTGTTCTGCCTGTTCTCGCAGTTGGTGTTCTGTCTGTACTCGCACTTGTTGTTCTACCTGTACTCACAGTTATTGTTTTTCTACCTGTGCTCACAGTTGTTATATTTGTACTCGCAGTTGTTGTTCTGCCTGCACTCACAATTATTGTTGTTCTACCTGTACTTGCAGTTGTTGTTATACTTGTACTCGCAGTTGTTGTTATACTTGTGCTCGCAGTTGTTGTTGTTGTTGTACTGGTAGTTGTTGTTATACTTATGCTCGCAGTTTTGTTGTTATACTTGTACTCGCAGTTGTTGTTATACTTGTGCCCACATATGTTGTTATACTTGTACTCGCAGTTGTTCTACCTGCACTCAGTTATTGTTGTTCTACTGTTACTCGCAGTTGTTTTTATACTTGTGCTTGCAGTTGTTGTTCTACCTGCACTCACAGTTATTGTTGTTATACTTTTACTCGCAGTTGGTGTTATACTTGTACTCGCAGTTGTTATTATACCTGTACTTGCAATTGTTGGTATACTTGTGCTCGCAGTTGCTGTTATACTTGTGATCGCAGTTGTTGTTATACTTTTGCTCGCAGTTGTTGTTGTACTGGAAGTTGTTGTTATACTTGCGCTTTGCAGTTGTTGTTCTACCTGTATTCGCAGTTGTTGTTATACTTGTGCTCGCAGTTTTGTTATACTTGTACTCGTGGTTGTTGTTCTACCTGCACTCACAGTTGTTGTTGTTGTTGTTCTACCTCCACACGATGACCTATAAATGCGTTTTATGAAATGAATATTAACACATCCGGTATATACCTGTGAAACAATAAATTGTTACGTCAATGTCGCGAGTAAAGACAACGCAACGAAGAGATTTGTAAGATCACCTGTAAAAATGTTATCTGCTGCAAAATGTCAACCATTTAACTCTAAAGCAAAGACTCGGCAGAATGGCTGGCATTTTAAACAAACTGAAGAACCTGTTTTCAAAAATAATATTTGTGCAGCTTTCTACAAGGACGCTTCTTCGTGCGTGCTCTCTCTCTCTCTCTCTCTCTCTCTCTCTGTTATGTGTGTGTGTACACACATCTTTCTTGAAAGCAACTTGGAATTTACTGCAAAAGTATTCGTAACGGTTTCATACTGCCTCCTTTGTTATAGAAAGATGCCGAAAAGCAACAACAACAGCAAGTGAAAATAAGGAACGAAATATAAAATCTTATATCTTATATCTTATATCCTTCCCGTGCCGTTAGACGTCACATAGGGCTCGCAAAGTAGTTCGCCAATTTTTCCTGTCTTCGGCGAGTCTTTCAACCTCAACAAAGGATTTTATGCCTGTTAACTTGGCCTCTCTTAATAATGTCCTCTTCAGAGTTTCACGCGGTCTGCCCCTTTTTCTTCGGCCTGTTGTGTTCCACTTGATAGCTTGTTTTGGGATTCTCTGATCATTTCTTCTCATCAAGTGACCAACATATGTCCATCTCCTTTTCCTGATCACCCGTGAGACTGGTTGTTGTTCAGTCATCTGTCTTATCTCTGCATTGTTCTTGAATTCATTCCACTTGATGCCGAGTATTTTCCTTAGGCATTTGTTTTCAAAAGAGTCTAATTTCTTTTCTATTTCTTTAGTTGTTTTCCAGCTTTCGCATGCATAAATGAGGGTGGATATTACATTTGAATTGAATAGTCTTAACTTGGTTTTTGTGCTTATAACTTTTGAATTCCATATGTTCTCAAGATTCTTGAAGATTGATGCTGCTTTTGCAATTCTGATCCTAACTTCCTTTCTAGTGTCACCATCCTGGTCTATGTAGCTGCCAAGGTATGCAAATTGATTGACTTCTTCAATATCTGTCCCTTCTATGTGTATTTTTCTATTTTGATTGATGGGAATTTTCATTATTTTTGTTTTGTCCTTGTTAATTTCAAGTCCTATTTTGCTAGCCAGTGAAGATAGGCTATCTGTTTTTTCTTGCATGGAATTCACATTATTACTGATAAGAGTTATGTCATCAGCAAAATCAAGATCTTCTAGTTGGGTCCCATGTACCCAGTCAATACCTGTGTTACCTGTGCAGCATTTTGTCATTATGAAGTCTATTGTAATTCCAAAAAGTAAAGGAGACAGTATACATCCTTGTTTCACGCCTGTTTCAATCTGGAACCATTCACTCATCCCTTCTTCTGTCTTGACTGCACAACCGTATCCATTGTATAAGTCCTTAATGATGTTGACAATTTTAGATGGTATTCCATATAGACATAAAATTCTCCATAATGAATCTCTGTGTATGCTATCAAATGCCTTCTTAAAATCTATGAAATTCAGTATTAATGGTTTCTGCTTTTCAATATGTTCTTCAAGTATTATTCTGAGAGTAAAGATCTGGTCGAGACAGCTTCTCCCTTTTCGAAATCCTGCTTGTTCTTCTCTCATTGCAGTATCCACTATATCTTTGAGTCTATTCAAAATGACCTTGCAAAATACTTTTGACACAACTGATATTAAGGTTACTCCTCTCCAGTTGTTACAGTCACTAAGGTTGCCCTTTTTTGGTATTTTAACAATGATTCCCTTCTTCCAATTAGAAGGGACCTTTTCTTCTTTCCAAATCTTGTTAAACATTCTCTGTAGTTGTCTCATGTTGTCACTATTGATAGCTTTTAGCATCTCGGCTGTTATTTCATCTTCACCTGCAGCTTTGTTGTTAGCCATTAAATTCACTGCTGTTTCAATTTCATGCAATTTAATTTCATCTAGATTGACATTTAGTTGTGGGGCTGGTAAGTCAGTTTCAAGTTTAACAATTCTTTTGGGTGTGGTCGATTGAGTATTTCTTGGAAGTGTTCAGCCCATCTTTGCTTTTGGTCTTTATTTGATGTTAATAGTGTTCCAGTTTTGCTAAGGATTGGTCTTTCTTTAGATGTAATAGTACCTGTTAGCCTCTTTTGTATGTTATATAAAGTTTTGCTGTCTCCTGTTTTTGCTGCTTTTTCTGCCTCTTTCGCCATATTGTCTATGTATTCTCTTTTATCCCTTCTAGCTGAACTTTTTACTTTCTTGTCTATGTCTTTGTATTTTGCTTTTGCCGAATCTTTTTCATGATCTGCTTTTGCATTCAACATGTTTAATTTGACTGCTCGTCTTTCATGTATATACTTCCATGTTTTATCTGATATCCATGCTTTTCTATTTATATAATATAAAATGAACAAACATAAATTATAAGCAAACAAACATAACATACGTAGCTTCCAAACAAACATTCTCGGTATACATACTTTCAATCAACAGATTCACTTTCACTGTGTGTGTGTGCATGCTTGCGTGCTTACCTGTGTGCGTGCGTGCGTGCATGCGTGCGTACGTACGTGCGTGCGCTGAAGCTGCTTTTCACCTCAGATTCTGCTGACGTCATCCCTGTACGAATATGTTCTAGTAATAACATGTTCTATAGTACACTGTGTTGCGCAAAAACTGATATGATGTCATTGGACTACAAAAAAATGGCTATTACCCAGGGAGGCTTGCCTGTAAACGCTATACGAGGAAAACTATATTTGGAAACAAGATAATATTTAAAAAAACGAAATTGGATACAGTGGCAGAGGCTTATGTAGTGTTAAGAATACAAATATTGACACGGTTACCTTTTGTGGTGGGTTTCTGACGGTATGTGAAGGATCGTATGTGGCATGTGATAGAAGATTGTGGATTACTGAAACTCTGAGCAAATGACGAGTTATTGTTCTTCTGGATGATGATGATGATGATGATGGTGGGTGACGATTGCAGCAAACTATTCTAGGAAAATGAAGATGATGGTGATGGAATATACTACTGGACAAAAGTTAAGGGCCGGTCATTCATTTGAAGCATATGTTTATTCTAATTGCCGTACTAGAACTGTAAATAAATTTATTGAACAATCTTGATTAAATTGCATTATCTGGCAGTCCTCTATGCTGCCGGGGCATAAACAACACCAACTGTTCATCACAACAAGTGTAAAAATCACGCGCAGTACCATCGTCCTAGACAAAATGTTAGAGCATTTTTAAAAGTGTCAGCATTACCCAGTAGGTAATTAATTCGTGCTGATTTGTGCTGCACATGCAGAAGGCATCCTTAATGAACACTTCTCACCTTCCAGTCATTTTTATTAAAGCGGTTTAGGAGTATTTTTGTCATTTGAAAAAACATCATGCCATCGCGAAGGCGTTTCAGCACCTTTGAGCGTCATCGGGTCGTAGCCTTGGTTGAAAGCGGTTTATCTGGCCGTGATGTTGCACGGCGTTGAGGGATGTCCCATTCTACCAACCAAAGGCATTTGGAGCGATTTCGTGTAACCGGAGGAGTAGAAGACAGGCATCATTCAGGCCGACCTCGTTACACAAGTAGACAAGATGACAGATACCTGCATCTGTCAACACTTCGCAACCGGACAGTAACGTCTTCCACTCTCAGAAACCAGCTAATGAATACGGCAAACGTCAGTGTTAGCGGCAGAACAATTCGCAGTCGTTTAATAGAATCTGGGCTGGCTTCACAATAACTAGCAATAAGAATACCCCTTACTCCAGCTCACCGCAGAGCTAGAGTTGCCTGGTTCCGGCACCACATCCGTTGGACAAAGTGTCAGTGGGGTAAAATTCTTTTCACGGACAAATCCCGCTTCAATGATGGCAGAATCCGTGTTTGGAGAAGGCCAGGGGAACGGTTCCATGACGCCACTATTCAAGAGGCGGATCGTTACGGAGGGGGGGGGGGGTCAATCATGGTCTGGGGTGGCATCAGCAGGCATGGCAGGACTTCCCTCCATGTCATTCATGGCACCTTAACCTCCCAGCGATACATGAATGAAATTCTGGAACCCATTGTTCAGCCTACCTTGCAAGCCATGGGTGCAGGGGCAATCCTACAAGACGATAACACAAGATCACACCGGGGTCGTGTCGTTGAAGATTTTCTTCAAGAGCAAAGTATCATTAGAATCGATTGGCCAGCTCGGTCGCCCGATCTGTCGCCCACTGAGCATATTTGGGATGTCCTAGGCAGACGGGTTTCGACAAATCATCCTCCACCCGTTGATGTCACCCAGCTGACCCTTTTACTTCAATAAGAGTGGCAGGCCATTCCACAGAATGTCCTAACAACCCTGGTTAACTCGATGAGGCAACGGTGTGTCGAATGTCTGGCAGCGAACGGTGGCCACACGTAATACTGACATGTTTATTGTTTGAAGACCACTCTTGTGAATTTTTGGACGAGGGGTGAGTGATTTCGCCAAGTTTCTGTATGTGTATTCCTATTCCGATTTGCAAATGAAATGATTGAATTTGTTCCGTTTTAAACGCTGTTTTCTTTGGTACTAATGGCTTGTTTGTTAGTCGGTTGATTTTGTTTTTGTAAGAATTGAAAAAACCGACCATTAACTTTTATCCAGTAGTATAAACATTGACTGACGGCTGTTGGGCTGCTGTGGCACAAAGATAATGATTGTAACGACTGATGTAGTTTAGCCTAGCAGGTCGCCATGGATTTCTTTTTCTTTATTTTCCTAGGAGCGGGCCATGAGGTGATCGATCGCTGCGACTAACTGTAATGTCACGTTTCCTTGTTAGCTCCACCAAAATGTGGACTTTGTCGATCCTGCCTTGCTCGCACTATTATTGTGGTACAAGTGTCCAGACGGCTTGTCATCGGAAGTGACAGTGAATCGCCAGCCTTTGAATCGCAGGCGGAAGTAGATTCCCTCCCTTGATTCGGCAGGCGAGCGAGCGCGCGCGCGCGCACACACACACACACACTCTCTCTCTTCCCCCCCCCCTCTTTTTCTGTTTTCTTCTCTGTTTTTATTTTTACTTTAACAAATGTATTTTTATATATTATTACCTTTATTATTATCTTCAGGCAATCTACAAGTCGCCAAAAAGAAAAAAAGTGAACAGAAAGGCCTTACTTTGAACATCAAAAAGACGGAGACTATGGTTATATCTAAGAAACAGAATCCACCAGCATGCAGTATTAAATTAAACGGAACTATTCTAAAGCAGGTGCAGAAATTCAAATGCCTTGGAGCAGTAATAACTTCAGATGGGAAATGCAGAACAAAAATTACGAACAGAATAGGCCAAGCAAAGAAGCATTTTAGAGAATGAGAAACATATTATGCGACACATCCTTATCAATGAATGTTAGAAAACGAGTCCTAAAATGCTATATTGGACCTATCTTGTTATATGTGAATCATGGACAATAGGCAGATCTGTACAAAAATCATTGGAAGCAGCAGAAATGTGGTTTATTAGAAGAATGTTGCGAATTTCCTGAACAGCAAAAATAACTAATGAAAAATGTATGAGAAGAGCTGGAGATATAAAAATCTTGTAAAAAATAAGAGAGAGACAATGTACTTTCATATGACATGCAGTGAGAAGAGGGGGCATTGAAAATATTATAACAACAGGAAAAATAGAAGGAAGAAGATCAAGAGGAAGACCAAGAGAAATGATACTGGACAGTCTGATGAGATGGTGTGAGAGGAGATCACCAACTGAGCTAATGGCCTGTATACTCTGGAGAAGCATAACAGCCAACGCCAGTCGGCACCTCATGATGATGATGATGATCTTCAGGAAGCAGGTTGAGGTAGCAGTCAGCAACATATAGCTCAGGGTTGGCGAACGGTAACCGAGTAAAACCCTGCTGTACCTCGCCGTTGATGTCCCCAAATAGAGGATCAGTCAGGGTAGCAGGCCAAAGACCGATGCTGTCCCCATGGTGGTGGAGTCTGGTAAAGAAGCATAGTACCTCCCTGCTTCTTTTTAGCTGTACTTCAGGTTTTTTTTTTTTTGGGGGGGGGGGAGGGAAGAGAATATCCACCGCAAATATCCTATTTGAAACGATGCTCTGCCTCAACATCTCCATCACGTCAGCTGCGTCTTGTACACAGATCCAGTGAGACAGGACAACATTATTATCTCCCATGTCATCAATCTGTACCCTCCCCTCGCCTTTTTTGTCATCAAAAGATATATTTGAAGTTGAGCACTGTTTATTTAGATCTTAGCATTTATTTACAAACTGTTTTGACGCAAACAACGCTATTTCTCTGGTGTTTTTAAACATAACCGTTTTTTTTTTTCAAGACTTGGTAAAGGGCAAACCATTATCATGCACGCAGGACAAAGTCATTGATTTGGCTTTGCCATATCACGTGGGGGGAGTTACACAGTGTTTAACTCCCTTCTTTCCTATATTGTAGTTGATTTCTCGCTTGCTTGCAAAGTAATACTTTAAAAAATTTTTTTTTAATGTCAGTACGATAGCTTTCTTCGATTCAGGAGCATGCCGGCTTTCTTCGTCAGCATGTACGTCTAATTTTTTTTTTTAATCTACAAATATCAAAACTCTATTCCATATCTAGAAACATTTATTTGTGGATGTATGAGTTTAGATTTTTAAAAAATAAATTTTAAAATTGTTTCGAATTTTATTTTTGCGATTTTCAGAAACTGCGAAAGAATTTCCACATTTACAACATGAAATTTTCATGCTAAGTTTAGATCATGAACTTTCAAGTCGATGCGAACAGAATAATTTATATGTTGGCCGTGCAAAGTCGGCAGAACTCTGGCCAACACTGCAACACTCAGTAGTTTAACAAAGCAGGGCATCTTGGCAGCAAACGGCTGAAAGTTACCTGATACTGGTTAAACACAGTATATAGCTAACGTATGTTTCTCTGCTGTGGATTTTGTAAACGTGAAATTACTGAGTCTGTGTGCTTGTGTCTGCAGGTAAGGCTGTTGTGAATTACCTGTCCATCTGGGTTTTTTTTTTTTTTTGCACTTTTCCTGGAATCCCAAAAATAAGCCAGGAAGGGCCTAGTCCGTTTTGTGGTTGATCTGATATTCTGTTCGTCTGATGAAATTAGTAATTATCAATAATAGGATCTTTTGGAAACATTGTAGTGTTTCCTTCAAGTTAAGGTATTTCCTTACTCGTGGCATCTGCTCCAGCTTTGAAGAGTGTGCACTCTCTCTTTGCAATTTTGTGCAGTCCTTTTTTTTTCGTGGAATTGAGTTGTGCGTTATAATTTCTTTTCTCTTCATCCACTTGCGTCAGTGTGTGCGGGGTAATCTAGTTTTCCTCGCCGTGTATATAGATGTTCTGTTTTCTCCTGCGTGCATGAATATTCCGATTTTCCAAACGTTAGTTGTGGAATCGTAATTACTTACGCATCGCCTTTGCTGGATATCTTTGTAACGGATGCATCCCTGCAAAACAGATAAGATTCCGTCAGGTATTGTGTTTGTTGAAGTGTGGGCCGAGAATACTTGTGAGGATACGTTGTTATAGATTCGTATTGTAAAGCGATTGCGTGAGGTTAATCTGTAGATTGTTCAAACCAGTATTACATAGCGTAAATAGCAAGTGAGGAAAAATGTCAAACGTGGCCCACATGCCTGATCATGCCTCCCAAGTTTTTCATTTCTCTACATTAGATTAATTAAACTTGTTTTCTTCATTAATTAATAAAGCTACTCCTACCTTTTTTTTCAAATAAACCCGCTAAATGTATAACTATGTATAAAACTACTGTTATCGCAGTGGTTTTATACATAGTTATATATTTAGCTTTGTATACTTATGTACAAAAGCTGTTCGTATGTTAAGCTCTGGTGCGCTGGCTCTTATAATGAAAGTAGATTGAGCTGTATGGTTCGGTTTTACGAAAAGATAAAAAGAGTGAGGAAAGTGGGCGGAAACAAGAATGGCAGAAAAGAAGATTTGGTCATATAAATGAAGAACATACAACAATATATTTCGGCAAAAGACTTTTCAAGGATCACATACAAAAACAACAATAAAAGCACCAAAAACGGATCAAAATATAGACTTTTTTGTTGGGGGGGGGGGGTCTTCTCTAGTAAGAATGATGGGCACAAATGCGCCCAGATAGACGTAGTAGAGCACAGAGTGGAAGCCAGAGATTGCCTGAGAAATGGTGTAAAGGGAGGATCACAAAGGGTACCATATGCCCCAGATAGCACCAGGTTACCCCCATCGGATGCTTATGGCCTAAACAAAAGTCACTGGCTCTTGTAATATGGTTCACCGCTTGTTGTAGAGTGATAAAACTAAGTACGCGAGATTAGTCTTGAAAAATAGTAGGAAAAGTGCTTTAAAGGTGGTAGAAAGAAAAGTAATAGGAGAATTTGCTGTGAATTGAAATCCTTAACTCGTAGGACGAACAGAGGACAGCATGCTAAACAACCGTCTAACCATGAAAGGACAACACACTAAGCAAAAAGTATAACAGAATGTGGATGATTCAGAATTTGTTTCTCTGCAATACTAATTAAAGCTAAAGCCCTTGGTTGTTTTTGTAGTAGTTAAACTTTTAGGGGGTTATCTTCCCTTGAGGCACAGTGCAGAGCCTTGACTTGCAAAAAGTCCACTTGCTGTGAGTGTTTCACATTAGCATGGAAATTGCCTAAGAGGTTTGCGTGGGTGGTTTTTGACTAGGAGGTTCGATAGTCTAACACTGAAGCAGGTGATCTTCTGAAGTAGTTTATCCACTACCATTCAGAGTCATCATCATCATGTTCCATCAATAAACTGGTTTTTGCTATGAACTCGACGACGATGTGTATGTTCTACCAAATGTACTTTATTTGTGACTCATCAAAGCCTGGGGTTCCTTTCGAGTATTTACCATACAGGAGATTGTTGCTGCTTGTACAAGATGTGAGCCCTTTCATCAATATCCTGTGTGATCACCGTCTCTCATTTTGGGACTTTACAAGTCTTGTAAATGAATAAACCTACCATAAAAGTTCATCGAGCACGAGTTTTAAATATGCGTGCCGTTAGGTGTGAATATTAGTATCATCACTGTAAGACGGGAGACCACCATCTGTCCACGTTGCCTTTTGTTTTCTCAAGGAAACTTCGGATACCCGTTTGTTGAGATCGAGTCGACCCTTCCGCAGTGGGCAATCGAATCCGGAACCCTCTGGCAGGAAAAGCACTGACCCCTACACTCAGTCAGTCATTTGCATGTCCGTTGTGGAACTTTGCCTCCCTAACAGCTCTCCTGTAAGCTTCTCGGTTGTAAGCAAGATGGCCTGCTGCTGATGTATCCATTTGCAGATTATCAATGATGTCTTGCAGCCATCTTCGCTTCAGCGACTGGATATTTTCTTATTTCATGTCCGACATTTTTTTTTTCTAAAACGTGTCTTAACTTCATTATAACCAGGGCCACAGCGATGATCTTGCTGAAACTTTTCAACATAAATACTCATGTGAATTTTTTTTAAAAAACTATATTCTATCATCTTTATCCACAGTTGGATCTGAAGCCATCTGGAAAGCTACAAATACAGGTCAGATTTTACTCTGAGAGCGCAGAAGGTAGGTTTTGCTCCAGGTTTGGCTTTTAGTGACATGCTTTAGTAGGAATAAAATTTTGCAAGGGCTGGGGCAGGGAGAGAAGGGGAGAAATGCAGAAGAATGGAATGATTTAATTCTTTTGAGCCCGTGAGCCACTTAAATGGCTTGACGACATTTTAAAAAATGAAGGGAAAAACCCACTTTAACTGCATCTATCTGGTTTTGTTTCTTTATTCTGTGAATTCAAACTTTGGAGTAACATTTAAGCTAACTGTAGGCTGTGGTCATTTACCTAACAGAGCAAGACGATTATGTTTATTGATTTTTTGGTGTGGTCTTGAAATTTTTCTTTGGCAGCAAAAGAGTTTTAAAAAAAAGAAAACACCGTTTAAAAAACTGACACCTTAAGAGATTCTTGTGATTTATCGCTTCACTAATTTTAGTATATAAATGCATAATTTATCGCATCGGTGGCTTAGAGAAATATTGTCTTATGTCGTCTCATTGTCGCCACGCAAAATGGGGGAAATTTATCATTTGTGGTCTCAATAACTCTGAGAAATACATCATCCGCCATTCTGTGAAATGAAGGTAGTTATAGGTGTATGGTTCAGTTTTACAGAAAGCGTGAGGAAAGTGGGCTGAAACAAGAATGACAGAAAGTAAGATGGGCACATTTAAATGAAGAGTATACAACAACCCAATATTCCGACAGAGGCCGTTTTCGTGGATCACACAAACAATCGATAAAAACACGAAAATTGACAAATTAAACACGTATCTATTGCCAAAAGTAACCAGTTTTTTTTTTTCAGATCTTCTAGGCATCCGTTCCGCATTACTTGGTAGCAAGAAGTGTAGTGTTTTATTCAAGACTTTCACAAGTCTGAGAAAATAGATATTATCAAGTCGAGATTTGGGGATTTTTTTTAATCGGATTTTTTTTTGTTTCTTGAAATATGCTGACATAATGTGCTATTTGTGAAAACTGGTCACACTTGCCTTGCGGGTTTCTTAACTCACAGAGTTTGTGGTGACCGATAAAACGAAGGTTAAATAGTTCAATGAAAGGCCAGAGCGAATAGAAAAGAAAGAGAAATGGAGAACGCTTGGCCTAAATCTTTCAAGGCTTAAAACGTGACGTTAGTGTTTAACGAGGCGATGGCAAACAGCCGCGTTGGGTATTTTAGTAGTTTGTGTTTCATACGGCTCACAAACCTAGTTAAATTATTACTAGCAAAAGCGCGGATACCTGCGTGTACATGAATTATTTTTGGTAAGTAAATACGTTTCTTATAAGTATTCTTAGTTTAAATGATGTTTATTATCACTTATCATTTCACATTTACACGTTATGTCTGAAGATCTATTTCTCCGTTATTGTTGCCGTAGGAGAAAAAAAATGTGTGTGTTTTGTTTTTTTTTGTCTTAAAAGACGGGTTTGAAGTTAGATGGATGTTAGTTGTATGTGAAGTTGCTTATCTTTGTTTTACTAAGCAGCTTCTCTCGTGTTTTTCTAAGCAGCTTCTCATGTTTTACTAAGCAGCTTCTCATGTTTTACTAAGCATCTTCTCTCATGTTTTACTAAGCAGCTTCTCTCGTGTTTTTCTAAGCAGCTTCTCATGTTCTACTAAGCATCTTCTCTCGTGTTTTACTAAGCAGCTTCTCATGTTCTACTAAGCATCTTCTCTCGTGTTTTACTAAGCAGCTTCTCATGTTTTACTAAGCAGCTTCTCTCATGTTTTACTAAGCAGCTTCTCTCGTGTTTTACTAAGCAGCTTCTCTCATGTTTTACTAAGCAGCTTCTCATGTTCTACTAAGCATCTTCTCTCGTGTTTTACTAATCAGCTTCTCATGTTCTACTAAGCATCTTCTCTCGTGTTTTACTAAGCAGCTTCTCATGTTTTACTAAGCAGCTTCTCATGTTTTACTAACCAGCTTCTCATGTTCTACTAATCATCTTCTCTCGTGTTTTACTAACCATCCTCTCTCGTGTTTTACTAAGCAACTTCTCTCGTGTTCTACTAAGCATCTTCTCTCGTGTTTTACTAAGCAGCTTCTCATGTTCTACTAAGCATCTTCTCTCGTGTTTTACTAAGCAGCTTCTCATGTTTTACTAAGCAGCTTCTCTCATGTTTTACTAAGCAGCTTCTCTCGTGTTTTACTAAGCAGCTTCTCTCATGTTTTACTAAGCAGCTTCTCATGTTCTACTAAGCATCTTCTCTCGTGTTTTACTAATCAGCTTCTCATGTTCTACTAAGCATCTTCTCTCGTGTTTTACTAAGCAGCTTCTCATGTTTTACTAAGCAGCTTCTCATGTTTTACTAACCAGCTTCTCATGTTCTACTAATCATCTTCTCTCGTGTTTTACTAACCATCCTCTCTCGTGTTTTACTAAGCAACTTCTCTCGTGTTTTACTAGGAATCTTCTCCCGTGTTTTACTAAGCAGCTTCTCATGTTTTACTAAGCATCTTCTCTCGTGTTTTACTAATCAGCTTCTCATGTTTTACTAAGCAGCTTTTCTCGTGTTTTACTAAGCAGCTTCTCTCGTGTTTTACTAAGCATCTTCTCTCGTGTTTTTCTAAGCAGTTTCTCATGTTTTACTAAGCAGCTTCTCTCGTGTTTTACTAAGCATCTTCTCTCGTGTTTTTCTAAGCAGTTTCTCATGTTTTACTAATCATCTTCTCTCGTGTTTTACTAACCATCTTCTCTCATGTTTTACTAAACATCCTCTCTCGTTTTTTACTAAACATCTTCTCTCATGTTTTACTAAGCATCCTCTCTCGTTTTTTACTAAACATCTTCTCTCGTGTTTTACTAAGCATCTTCTCTCGTGTTTTACTAATCAGCTTCTCATGTTTTACTAAGCAGCTTCTCTCGTGTTTTACTAAGCATCTTCTCTCGTGTTTTACTAATCAGCTTCTCATGTTTTACTAAGCAGCTTCTCTCGTGTTTTACTAATCAGCTTCTCATGTTTTACTAAGCAGCTTCTCTCGTGTTTTACTAAGCAGCTTCTCATGTTTTACTAAGCATCTTCTCTCGTGTTTTACTAATCAGTTTCTCATGTTTTACTAAGCAGCTTCTCTCGTGTTTTACTAAGCAGCTTCTCATGTTTTACTAAGCATCTTCTCTCGTGTTTTACTAATCAGCTTCTCATGTTTTACTAAGCAGCTTCTCTCGTGTTTTACTAAGCATCTTCTCTCGTGTTTTACTAATCAGCTTCTCATGTTTTACTAAGCATCTTCTCTCGTGTTTTACTAATCAGCTTCTCATGTTTTACTAAGCAGCTTCTCTCGTGTTTTACTAAGCAGCTTCTCTCATGTTTTACTAAGCATCCTCTCTCGTGTTTTACTAAGCAGCTTCTCTCGTGTTTTACTAAGCAGCTTCTCTCGTGTTTTACTAATCATCTTCTCTCATGTTTTACTAAGCAGCTTCTCTCATGTTTTACTAAGCAGCTTCTCTCATGTTTTACTAATCATCTTCTCTCATGTTTTACTAAGCAGCTTCTCTCATGTTTTACTAAGCATCTTCTCTCGTGTTTTACTAAGCAGCTTCTCTCGTGTTTTACTAATCATCTTCTCTCGTGTTTTACTAAGCATCTTCTCTCGTGTTTTACTAAGCAGCTTCTCTATGGCTGGTTTTATCAATATGTGATTGATATAATCGGTTAGAACGACAACAGTGGTGGTCTATTGCCAGGTCGGCTTTTTCATTTGCGCCTGTCTTAAATTGTGGCCTTCGCTTTCTCCTTAAATGACACAGTACTCATATGTATCTCCATCTGGCTCGGTGTGTCACCAGTTCTTTCTGGTTTTTATAACTAATAGAATATCTTATTGATGCCTTACTAACGGGGCCAATGAGATGGGGTACAGCAGGGGTCAGGGGGGCTTCCCCTGCATTAAGAGGGCTCCATCGAGAATGAAAACAGACAGGCTAATCAGTGAGGTAGAGGGCCCAAAAATAGTTCTTCACCGCCGTATAACATTTCTCTCAAGGCTTCATCTTCTTCATCTTTTTCTTATCTCTCCAAGAACTGCAGGCTTGCTTTTCTTTACAGCTGGTGCGGTGGTGTTGAGACAATGCATGGTGTCGGATTGGGAGCGGGTTACGGCGGCAATTTTTTTTTTTTCAGTCTCTGAGTGGGGTTAAAAAGCAGATGGTGTGCAGTATTTCTTTAGACTCCACCGCCATGAGAACTGTGGCGATCCCTACCCCATTAGCCAGGCTAAGCCTGTCACTGGGTTACCAAAGTTGGGGCAGGGTCTTGGTGTTCTGTGGTTCGCCACACCTGACGCTAGCATGTCAGCTAAGTGTCGCATATCCCTACAGATGTCCATATATTAGAGTCTACTTCGTGGCCTCCTTCCCTCCAGAAGTTCGCCATTTAATATATGCTTGGGGATACGATTATCATCCATTCTTTCATTCGTTTCCAGCTATCTTTTGGTTTTTGAAACAAACGCTTGTTGAATATCTTGTTACTGAATACGTCTCTTCAGTGGCACTGAAGACAGGTTTATTTCTGACTTCATCCATTATTATATGCCTTTCATTGATGGTAGAGACAGAGGATCTCCTTCAGGATGCGAGATAATATCTGTTGGCAGTTGATAACGTAGTGGAGGACTTCGCTGACCTTTGCATTTGTTCTGTTTCAGAATATAATCATCTTTGAATTGTGGGGTTTCTTGGAAGCAGTTTTATTCGTAGTTAAATATTTAGGTAGGAAATAAATAACTGATAACCCTCAGTAAAATAAAAGCGCTGTACTTCTACTGTGGCTGTTTTCAGAAAACGAAATGATTCCGGGCCAGAAACAAAACTTTGTACGCCGAGGCGCAATGAAACAGCAGAAAGTTCACGAGGTCAAAGGTCATCATTTCATTGCCAAGTTCTTTAGAACCCCTACGTACTGCTCGTTTTGTACGGAATTTTTGTGGTAAGTTCTTGGTGGTACTGTAGAAAATGGTACTTATTTACATGTAATTTGTTTTATAGAGTCCCCTTAGTAACAGGTGGTTAGTGCACTTGGCAGTTATGTCAAAAGTTGGTGGTTCAAATCCATCCAGAGACGCCCCAGTCACCCAGTTGTATAAGATGGCATATGACTTATTCCAAATCTGGGAGAAGAAAGATGACGAAGCATGATGCTGACCATATCGGCCTCTAGTTTGTCCAGAAAAATGCAGGCACTGTTATCATTTCTTCTAGGTGGCCCCTATGGCAGTAAATGGATAGTTTATATAATTGTAATGTTTTTAGAAATGCTTACGTTTGTTGGTAGAATAGATGATGTTGAAGTTGAAGACTCCAAAGTCACTGATGATAATTTCTACTAACTGGCCTCAGTGGTCCAAGTCTACAGTCCGAAGACAACTGAATCTGGTGTCCAGTACCACGCATGAGTTAGTAAAAAGATGAATGCATGATGTGAACTGATTTTTAACCAGTTTTGGTTCCCTGGTTTTGACAGAACTGTTTAAACAGTAAATTCAGACTCATGGTTACATGTTTAGTGCTAGGCCTGCTCCCTTGCCCTTCAGTGTGGTGCTACACAGAACATGCATGTGTACTGAGATGCTCTCTTCATGGAGAAGATTGGATTATCCCCAGAAGGAGGGCATTGATCTTATGCTATGACATTTTAAACTTGTAAATGTTAGTTGTGTGTCATGTAACATTGAACGTTATCACTGCCCTAAAGATGTCATGTAAACTTTATTCCTCCCTCATTTTCAGGGGCCTAAACAAACAAGGATACCAGTGCCAGAGTAAGTGTTTAGCTAGACATTTTTATTATATACACTTCTGCCATTTAATGTGTTGACTTGTGTATTCTGTATTTTAGTAATTTTAGGTTATGCAAAGATAACAACTAAAAGAATGTTAATATGGGAAAAAATAGGTCAACCACGTGAAACTCTAAAGAAGATATTGTTAAGAGAGGCCAGTTTTGTGGGCATAACATCCCTTGATGAGGTTGAAAAACTTGCTGAAAACAGGAAAACTTGCCAAACTATCAATGAAGCCCTATGTGATGTTTAACATTACAGGAAGGATGTAAGATGTAAGAATAGAAAACTTTTACTCCCATTAACTTTGAGCTGTTGTTCTTTGCAGCTGGTGCTGTAGAAGTGTTGAGGAACAGCATTGTATCCGCCTGGGAGCTGGTTATGGCAGCTATTTTTTCAGTCCCAGAGTACAGCTAAAAAGCAGAGGGTGTGCAATGCTTCTTTAGCAGACTCCACCACCTTGGGGACTATGGCGATCCCTGCCCTATTAACCAAGCTAGGCCTGTTTACTGGGGGTACCACTGAGAGTTGGGACAGGTCTTGGTCAGCTATGGTTCACTAACCATATGCGCTAGCATATCAGCTATGGGTTGCTGATTGCCTCATCGGACAGGTGTCTTCAAGAATAGAGAAAAGAAAAATAACATTACAGTGGTGTGAAGAACCAATACACTTGTACAGTAGACAGGTGAATCAGAAACTGTAAGCAACAGAGGGGTGGTTTTAGAAAGGATGCGATATATAACCTGGATAGCCTAAATGAAAGCAAATGGAAAGTTGTTAAAAGAAGTTGTAGAGGAAAAAAAAACCAAGTTAAAACCGTAAGGAAAGTAATCATAATTGTAAGAATGTGTCACGAGAGAGAGAGAGAGAGAGAGAGAGAGAGAGAGAGAGAGAGACTGGAGAACCAGATAATTACTGGAAAACTGAAATTGAGGGGAAAGAAACTAAGAGAAAAACATCTAAATAGACTCACAAAGTGGCACAGGAAAAGAAAGACAAACAAACTGACTGAAAATATCAATGATCATGCAAAATAAATAAATAATAACAGCAAACTATAAGGACATGACAGATAAGTAATGAATTAATGGACATATTATGTATACATGATTTGGCTGAAATATTATTGATTTCTTTCCCCCAGTCATATTTAAAGCATTCTTGTAGCCTTATTTCCTATCGCTAGACAGTATACCACAGAAAACAATCACACTAATAATTGTAGGAAACATAAGGAGAGGTCACCCATGCAAGAGATGGAGGTAGGAAATTAGAGGAACACTGAATATCCCATTATATGAAGTAAATCACCAACCCCTGTCAAGATGTCTTTCAATACTGAAAGGTATAAGAGGAAGGAGGCAAGACAAGACAGTTGTTTCCTGCTCAATTTGACAGCTTTCAGATGTTGTTTACTCCATACTCATTCTGTGGCACAGAAACATAGACATATGTATGCAGGAAACTCTCTACTGTAGAGAGCGGAACAAGAACACAACTCCTTCAGATCATCAGAGGAGGTCCACGACACCCTATCTCTACTGGGGAGATTGAATACAGTGACCTACACCATGGAGATCAGCTACAACCAAACCTCCATTAGGGTTTTTGTGTCAGATGTAAAATAAAAAAACAAAAAAAAAAACAACTCTCCCCCTTTTCTTAATTGAACATTTTTTTCTTGCATTGCGTTATAAAAAGCAAATTTCTTTTTCATTTGCAGTATGCAACTGTGCAGTTCACAAGAAGTGTCATGACAAAATCCTGGGAAAATGCCCAGGAAGTGCCAAAGACAGCAGAGAAACCATGGTAAGAAATAGAAACAATTAAAAAAACCATGGTAAGAAATAGAAACAATAAAAAAAACCATGGTAAGAAATAGAAATAATAAAAAAACCGTGGTAAGAAATAGAAACAATAAAAAAAAAGAACCGCGGTAAGAATTAGAAACAAAAAAAAAACCATGGTAAGAAATAAAAACAATAAAAAAAATGGTAAGAAATAGAAACAATAAAAAAACCATGGTAAGAAATAAAAACAATTAAAAAAATGATAAGAAATAGAAACAGTAAAAAAAAAACCATGGTAAGAAATAGAAACAATAAAAAAAAACATAATAAGAAGTAGAAACAAAAAAAAAACATAGTAAGAAGTAGAAACATTAAAAAAACATGGTAAGAAGTTTTAATAGAAAAACTATGGTAAGAAATGCCAGTGAAACTATGATATAAAAAGAGAAACAGTAGAGAAACCACAGAGAAGCCATGGATTATAATAAATTAGAAACAATAGAGAAATTATGATGAGAGATGACAAACAATACAGAAAACATTTTGAGGAGGGAGAAAATTAGAGAAACAAAAAATAATAGAGGAACCATGGTAAGAAATGAGAAACAGTAGGACTTTTTTATATTTATGTGTTTGTCTTTATATATCTTATCTTATATCCTTCCCGTGCTGTTAAACGTCACATAGGGCTCACAAAGTAATTTGCCAATTTTTCCTGTCTTCAGCGAGTCTTTCAAACTCATCAAAGGATTTTACACCTGTTAATTTGGCCTCTCTTAACAATGTCCTCTTCAGAGTTTCGCGCAGTCTGCCACTTTTTCTTTGGCCTGTTGTGTTCCACTTGATAGCTTGTTTTGGGATTCTCTGATCATTTCTTCTCATCAAGTGGCCAACATATGTCCATCTCCTTTTCCTGATCACCCATGAGACTGGTTGTTTTTCAGTCATCTGTCTTATCTCTGCATTGTTCTTGAATTCGTTCCACTTGATGCCGAGTATTTTCCTTATGCATTTGTTTTCAAAAGAGTCTGATTTCTTTTCTATTTCTTTAGTTGTTTTCCAGCTTTAAATATACTTTTACCTAAATTACTTAGAATTTAGAAATCATTTCTTACATGTTACATCCTTCCTGTGCCACTAAACGTCACAAAGTGCAACATATACATGGTAGTTCGCCAAGATTTCCTGTTTTCGGCAAGTTTTTTCAATCTCATCAAGGGATGTTATGCCCATTGAACTGGTCTCTGTTAACAATATCCTCTTTAGAGTTTCACAGTGTTGACCTCTTTTTCTTTGGCCTATTGTGTTCCATTTGATAGCTTGTTTGGGGATTCTCTGATTGCTTCTCTGATCATGTACAAATTGACTAGCTTCTCAAAATGACATGTTCAGACTTTCTGTGATCTCCTATGTCCACCTGTGGCAAGACTGTCCCTTTTCTCTTTTGCCAGCCACTATGCCTTCTACTGTCAACCTCTCCAAACCACTGTTTATAACCGCAGTTACCAGAGTGTAGCAAAATAATCCTTTATGTGATTTATGTTTTGTTTTTTTAAGAGTATTTGTTTATAAACAGATACCTGATTACGGTTGTGTTTCATAATAAAGATTCTTGAAGCACAAATAACCTAAACATTTCTGTGCAATAGATGCAATGACTAGACGCAAGTAGCACTATAGAAAAAAAAATAAATTGGTGAGCCTGCCCAAAATAAGAGAAATGTTTATTTTTGTGACATTTTTTGAGTTTGAGAAGAATAAAAAACATCACTTTAATGCACTTTGGGTTTAGTTTATTTCAAATGCTATACAATCTGAATGTTTCTCTTTAACTTTCAGATGCTAACAGAACGATTCAAAATTGATGTTCCTCATCGACTGAAGATCAATAATTACAAGACTCCAACGTTCTGTGACCACTGTGGTTCAATGTTGTTTGGACTTTTCAGACAAGGTCTTAAATGTGAAGGTATAACATTATATGTTGATAGCTGAGTGATAATAATGCATGCAAATGTTAATACTTCTTTTTGGACTCTTTAGTCAGGGGTCTTAGATATGAAAGTATAACATTATATGTTGAATGTAAAGTTTCTAATGGTGAATGCAAATGTTGATCCATCTTATGTATGCAGCATTCTATACACATAAAGGTATGTGAATGTAAAGGACAGAATGTTAATTAAGTCTGCCTGCCCAGTTCCTCAGCCTTTGAAAATAAGTTCAATTGTTCATTCATTGATGCCTAGCTTTCCTGTTTATGAACTGAAGTATAATATACTCACAGAAAAAATAAGTATGCAATGCTTTAAAAAGCACCATGAACGTGCTCATGTGATGATTGAAATAAAATTTGGCACACATTATGTTTGATTATCCAGTAACAGATAAAATGATAACTTTCAGGGCAGTCACATGTCACAAAAAAGTGAAAAAAACAATATGTGGCTCACTACCCCAAGAAAAGAAAATCAGGGTTTCAGTATTGTATGTGTCCTCTTCGGCAGTTATCACTGCTTGACATTGTCTTCTCATCGAACCAATGACACGTTGTATCAGTTGTTGAGGCATGTTATTCTATTCTTCTTGCAACACTTGGTCTAATTGTTGGTGGTTTCCAGGACGATTGTGTCGTCTTCGCAGCCTGCATCCAGAAAAGGCATTACATAGTGTGTAATGATTTCGTTCCTTATCATAAACTGGTAAGATTGCCATTGAGGAAGACTAGGTTTGTTCGGCCAGCATAGGAAATTCCTCCCCAAACCATTACACGGCCCTCTCCTCCTATCCACCTCTAGCACACAGTTATTCGCAAAGCATTCTCCTCTTCGCTTGTACACAAAAGCACACCCATCATAGCCTTGCAGACAGAATCTGGACTCATCAGTGAATAGGATCCATCTCCATTGATGATAAGGCCATGCCACGTGGTGCCTGGCCCGGTCAAGCGAGTTTGCCTGTGGCAAACTGTCAGTACTGGTCTAAATGCAGGCCTATGAGGTAAGAGATTTACCTCTCTGAGTCTGAAACCCACTGTCCTGCCTGACACATGTCTTAAACCTGGAATGTTGCTGGCAGTCCATGTTGCCTGGAGAAACATATCATGAAGGTGCATGAGGTGAATGTAGTGGTCTTGTGCAAGTGTGGTAACTCGTGGTCTACCGCTTCTATGGTGGTCAGCAACAGAACCATTTTAGTTAAAATAACTTTGAAGTTGTGATATTGTGTTTCTGTGAACATTAAAATGTTGAGATACTGCTGCTGCTGTTGATCTAGCAATTAACATCCCAACAGCTATTTCTCGCTGATGTTCATTCAGTCTTGGCATGATGAAAAAAGATGTTTATGTTGGAATTCCACTACTCCTTTCTTCAACGATTATGTGAAGAGATCTCAGAGAACAGAATTACACACATGTCCTCATTTTATCCATGGTCAGTAACCAATCATGGACCACTGCACGTGATTTCACTGGAGCTTTGGTTATCTCCCCGTGAATAGTACAGTCAACTTCATGCAGCATGAGGAAGTGGACAACAAAGACAAACTTTGTGCCAAATTTGATTTCATTTCACTCATGACAGTGTGATATGTGCGCTTGACACTACTGCACATTTACTTTTTTCTGCGAGTATAGAAATCATCATTAATAGTCAGGTTTTCCTGTCATGTGAAGTATGATAGAAATCATCATAAATTATATCGTTAATGGTCAGCTTTTCCTGTCATGTGAAGTATAATGGTAATTATCATTAATGGTTAGTTTTTTCTGTAAAAAAAAAGGTTGAAAGTATATCAAGTGTTGATTTAATTTATCATCTTCTTTGTGCAGTGTGTGGCATAAACTGCCACAAGAAGTGCAAACAGTTCATGCCAAACCTGTGTGGTGTTAACCAGAAGCTCTTGGCCGAAGCTCTGCACCAAGTCCGGATTACATCTTCCCCAGCTGGCAAGAAGAGGCTGCAGACATCTCCCTCAGTGAGTGCAGCACTTGGTTACATTTTGATGTTTAGTATTTCAGTCATTTGGTGATGAAAAATGCAGTAAACACTTGAAAGTTTTTTTTTTAAATGTATTTTCATTTTTTAAAAATGTATTTCCATTCTGCTGTAGTATCATTTTATTCTTCCATCTTTATCTTTCAAGTTCCTTCAAGTTTGTTTCCAGTTTATAATGTTGATGTTGAACACTATCAAGTTTGTCAGGCTTAATAAAACAAAAGCTAGGGCACATTTTTTTTTAAAAATTCAGGCATCATAGTCATAATCTTTTCATGGAAAAAAATACAGTGCCTATTTTTAGCAATTATGGCAGTTTAAAATGATAAATTCTCAATGCAAAATTTTGAACATCTGCACAAAATTTTTAACTTGTACATGAATATATTCTCACGAAAAAAATAGCGTGTGCAAATGTGATTATAGTGTCAAATTACAGAATATAATTTAAAGTTCTCATAGAAGTAGTAGTAAAATCAAAAGAAATCAATAGAACAAACTCATATAATGCTATTATATTTTCTTCTTTACTACTATAGAAGAATAACATCAGGATATTGAAACACAGTAGTATTTTTTATGTAGCTTATATAATTTTATGCACAACATGACATTTTGGAACTACCATGGTCTTCACAATGAAAAGATGTTGCACAGGTAAAATGGGCATTGATTGGGTAAATGGGACCCAACTAGAAGATCTTGTTTTTACAGATGACATAGCTCTTATCAGTAACAATGTGAATTTGATGCAAGAAAAAACAGATGCATTGTCTTCACTGGCTAGCAAAATAGGACTTGAAATTAACAAGGAAAAAACAAAAATAATGAAACTTCCCATTAATCAAGAAGGAAAAATATACATAGAAGGAACAGCTGTCGAAGAAGTAAACCAATTTGCATATTTCGACAACTGCACAGATCAGGATGATGACACCAGAAAGGAAGTTAAATTGCAAAAGCAGCATTGACCTTCAGGACTCTTGAGAACATATGACATTCAAAAGTTATGAGCACAAAACTCAATTTAAGATTATTCAATTCAAATGTAATATCTACCCTCATTTATGCATGTGAAAGCTGGAAAACAACTAAAGAAGTAGACAAGAAATTAGACTATTTCGAAAACAAATGCCTATACTTGGTATAAAGTGGAATTAATTTAAGAACAACGCCGAGATAAGACAGATAAGTGAACAACAACCTGTAAAATTGGTAGTCAGAGAATGGAGATGGACATATATCGACCACGTGAGGAAAAGAAACAATCACAGAATCCCAAAACAAGCCATCATGTGAAGAAAAAGATGTCTACTGCGAGAAACTCTAAAGAGAATATTGTTAAGAGAGGTCAAATTAGCAAGCATAGAATCCCTTGATGAGGTTGAAAAGCTCACCGAAAACAGAACAACTTGGCGAACTATCATGCAAGTCCTATGTGACGTTTTTAATGACACGAGAAGGATGTAAGATGTAAAATTCTCAGATCACACATCCTTATAAAGGCCATGAAACAGAAAAAAGTACCTGGAAAAATGAGAAGAAGACCCAAGTAAAAATGAGAAGTAAAAATGAGAAGATAGGTAGATAACTTCATAATAAGGACAAGAAGAATCATCATAGGAAAGACCCAAAAAAAAAAAAACTGTAAGAAGGATAGAAAAACATAAATATGTCAGGAAAAAAGCAACAAAAAAAAACTGATTGTGTCAGACATGAGTGAAAAATATTTGTTAGGTTTTAAATAAATAGCATCATGATTTGCCACACTAAAGGAAAAATTAATTAAAAATCAAAGTAAGGGTGAGTTCAATTTTTTTTTTTTCTCCTTAAAGCCACACATTCACAAGTGTTGATCTGAAATTATGATTAATTAAAATATGTTGTTTTCAACACATTTCTGTTTTCATAACATGTTTTCATGTATTTTCACAAAAAATGTGTTCAAAACATTTCAAAACAATTTTTTTGCATTTTGTTGAGCTTTTTTTTTTTAAAAAAAAATTTACTGTTTCAAGTATTGCTGTTCTTATCAGAATGCCCTGCTTGATGATGAGAATGAGGAAGAAAATGAAGAGGACACTAATTATCAGCAAGTCTGGGACATTGACAATGTTCCTGGAAATCAGCGTGCGCCTCCTGTTGAAGTTCGAAAGTTTAAGCCTGAAGATTTCAACTTCTTGAAGGTCCTCGGAAAAGGCAGCTTTGGCAAGGTTGGTTTGGGCTTAAATTATGTTGTTTTATATCCGAGTCAGATTGCATGCTGGTACTCTTCTTAGTATCTGATAATTCATCAAGGCTTGTTTTCTTTTTTTAAATCATAGATGTGTTTGGTGCCTAGGTCTCATGCCCAGCCTGCCTCCTCAGTTATTATTATTCTTTTTCTTCAGCCTCCTTGGAGCTGCAAGGTAGTGTTCTTTGCAGGCAGGAAGATGTTGAGGCACAGCATTATGTTGGATGGGGAGAGGGTTATGGCAGCTAATTTTTCAGTCCCCGGATACAGTTAAAAACCAAGGGGTGTGCAATACTTCTTTAGCAGACTCCACTACCATGGGGACTATGGCGATACCTGCACTGTTAACCAGCCTAAGCTGGTTTCTGGAGTTACCTACAAAAGAGGTGGGACAGGGTCTTGATCAGCTATGGTTTACCAACCCTGGAGCTAGCATGTTAGCTTGTGTTTGTTGATTGAAAAATGGAGTGTCCCCACCTCCTGGTTACATCATTGCCCATACTGTATTATTAGATGTGTAACTCTTCATCCATGAGAGGGCATAACATTATCCACCCAGTCACTGATGTAGAGGATCTATATCACATTTGCCAGTTTGTGACTTTGCTTTCTGTCACAACTGTGAAACTTGGTGGAATTTTTTTTTTCTTGTTGGAGTTTCAACTTACCTAGTTTATTTTCATACTACACCTACTTCAGTTTCAGCCTGCTGCATTTGATTAGTAAATTATACTAGTAAATTAGCAGTAACCTATCATATGAGAGAGAGATAGAGATAGAGAGAGAGAGAGAGATATATATATATATAGAGAGAGAGTGTGCTTTCACTTAAAGCTCTGCAAGAATTATTCCAAAAAAAAATTCTCTTGAATGATTTGTCAGAGGAAGAGAATATAAAATATTCTGTCACTGTGTGAGTGATGTCCTGTTAACTTAATAACTAAGCAAGCAGTGGGGAAATAATTCCCGAGATTATTATAAACACCATATTATGCAAGTGCTTTTAAAGACACACAGTCATATTAAAAGACTTAACTTTTAACTTGAACTGTTTTTTTTTCTTTTTTTATGGTTAAGTAGAAATTTTAAAAGTCATAAAATTGTTAGGTGTAGAGTAGAGATTTTAATGTTTCTAGATACATATCTGTGATGTCAGTGCTAGCAAATCCATTCTTATCAGGTGGATGATCTGAGATAGTACAATAAGTGATTATTGTGCGTTACAAAATAATAATAACGATGAACTGGAAGATTGTATTACAGCAAATGGACATTAGTGGGTTATAGAAACTGCCAAGTATTATTTTTTTGTTAGCAGTTTCTGTTATTGGTGACTTTTTTTTTTTAAACTAGCATTTGGTTTTATCATATGAGTTTCATTGAAACTATGTAATCTAACAAATGTATTGAGCTGAGAGTTATATTGAATGTACGAGGGTCATACTGAAAGTTGTGACCAAAAATTTTTTAAAAATCAGAATTTATAGATTGAGAAAATATAAATATATTACCTTAGTTTACATACTTTGCACTTCATCTAGAGGTCACATGACATCATCATCATGTGTCATGTGATCACACGGAACAGAAACAAAATGGTGGGTGGTAAAGTTTCATTTTGTCAACGTGCTGTTATTTAATTCTTCGTTAAAGAGGAAATCCCCACTGCTGAAATTCACCAAAGACTTCAACTTGTTTATAGTGATGTGTGTATGGGTGTTGCTCACCTGGGCAAGAGCAGAAAAAAAGGCGAAGGACAGGCATTTGTGGAAAACCCTTGTGGAAGCCCCATGTGCCCTGGGCACTTAAGGTTCAGAGAGAGAGAGTGTGTATGGGTGTTAGGAGGTGGGTGAAACATTTCAAAGTTAGAAAAATGAGCATCCAAGATATGCCTTGCAGCGGTCACCCTCGAACTGCCTCCACTGAATGCAATGTGGAAAGGGTTGATGACATCATTAAGCAAGACAGACAAGTCACAGTATCTGAAATCACTGTAAATCTTGGAATCAGACACAGTGCAGTACAGGAAATGATTGAAACTCTAGGCTATAGAAAAGTTTGTGCCTGCTGGTTCCCACATTAGTTGACTGAAGATCACAAAGCTGTGAGAAAAACCATCACTCAACTGAGGAAGTTCAGAAAATAAGTTGAGAAATTCTTCCACAGCCTGCCTATAGCCCCGACCTGCCACCCAGTGATTACCATCTTTCCAGTTTTGTGAGAGAACAAATGCGAGACCATCACTACGACACAGGAGAGAATGTCCAAAAAGCAGTGCGTCTGTGCCATCGGTCAGCTGGAACGGAATTCTGGCCGAGAGGGTATTTTCAAACTTGCAGAGTGATGGGAAAAATGTGTACAGAGAAATGGAGATTATGTTGAAAAGTGAAGAAAAGGATGTAGTTAAGGTGATACATTTATATTTTCTGTATCTACAAATTCTGATTTTTAAATAATTTTTGCTCACAACTTTCTTTATGTCCCTCGTAGTTCAATCTGACAAAGATAACTAATGGTTATATTGAAGATATTTGATGTTACAGAAATTGTTAAGGGTTATAGTGATAGTTTTTAACATAAATTACTGCACACAGGTCATGTTAGCAGAGCTGAAGGAAAATGGCGCATTCTATGCAGTCAAAGCTCTGAGAAAGGATGTTGTTCTGGAAGATGATGATGTTGAATGTACAATGATAGAAAAGAGAGTGTTGTCAATTGGCTACAAACATCCTTTTCTCACTCACCTCCATAGCACTTTCCAAACTAAGGTAAGTACTCAGAACAACCCCAAAGACCTTATTTTTTATGAGAGTAATAGATTATTTGATTTTTTGTTTTGTTGAGATATTTAAAACAAATTGAAACACTTTTTCTTTTTTGTGGTAAATGGAGGCTTATTTCTACAAGCAGTTTCTTCTTTCTGCTCTGTTTTATGTAACGTCGTTCCAGTTCCTTGGGGTGGGGGTGGTGGGGGGGGGGGGGGTGGTGGACAAAGGTGGAAAGTAGAATGGACCCTGGAATCAGCTGTTTTTGATCTGTCTTACCTATGTATTCACCACAATGTTTCATGCAATTTAACACATATTTGTGTCCTATTTTTCAGTAACAAGAGAAGGTACGATATAATGGCTGAATCTTCCATAATATCTTCAGCATTATAAGAAAATTAAATTCTAAATCATCCCTTTTTCCCCACTTTCCTTATTGTTTGCTTCTTTTTATTTACTTTTCTAATCTTTTCAGTGTTCAGCAGTTAATGTATTCACTGATGAAGAATATAGAAAAAGAAAAACTGTTTTCACATTTTTGTAATGTATAAAGCTTCCATGTTCCATTATTTGGTCCTCTTTTTAATTTTCTGTGGTTATTTTAAAACTTTTGCAGGTATTTTTTTTTTTTTTTGCAGTGCTGGATAATATTTATAGTGTCTTTTCAGCTTTATTCAGATGTTAAAAGATGATTTTTCATTATTAAAATCAACCTTATGTAAATAATGTTTCTCACTGCTTTATGTACATCAACAGAGCCATCTATTTTTTGTTATGGAGTACCTTAATGGTGGTGATCTTATGTTCCATATACAGTTGTCTGGAAAATTTGAGTTTCAGCGTGCTCAGTAAGTCTCTCTTGAAGAGTTCCTTTGTTCATGTTTTAAGTTATATTTCAGAGTTGCTATTAGTAAAAATTGTAATCAACTAGAGTGTAATTTTGTATGTTATGCGTTAACTAACACGTGTCAAATCTCTAGTTTTATTTCTTCATTTCTTGAGAAAATAAATGTCATACAAAGCAACCAGTTAGTGAAAAAAAAAAATGTTTTAATTTATGTTTGTTAATTTTTTTTTCCTGAAGAATGTTGTACAGATAGAAATATTGAACTTCAGCATTATTGTTCTGTGTTTTATACACTAGGTAAACTTACATATTTGAGAAGTTGAGATTGTCAAACAAATATTCTTTGCATGCCATAGTATATAGAAGACTGGGACTGGACCACCCCCATAGGGCCCTCCACACCTGCAGAGGAGGGCCCCAACCCAGGTTCTGTTACATGTGGATAGTGTTATATTTATGAGAGTGCCAAAAAAGTTACAGCAGCCGGGTGTTTTCAGCAACCAAACTACTCATATATGCTTCTCAAATATGCTACTCATATATACTACTCATGCTCACAGAGAGATATGCTTATTAGTCAGATCCGAATTCATTATTATAATGAAGTTCTTAACATCTTATGTCTTATATCCTTCCCATGTCGTTAAATGTCACAGAGGGCTTGCGTGGTAGTTCACCAGGTTTTCCCGTCTTTGGCGAGCTTTTCAATCCCATCAAGGGATTTTATGGCAACTAATTTGGCAAAAAAAAAAAAAATAGCACTAAGATGGACACCACAGGGGAGCAGAAGTAAGGGTAGACCAAAAGAGACATGGAGAAGAACAACAGAAAGGATGTTGAGCAATAGAGGGCTCACCTGGGCAAGAGCAGAAAAAAAGGCGAAGGACAGGCATTTGTGGAAAACCCTTGCAGAAGCCCCATGTGCCCTGGGCACTTAAGGTTCAGAGAGAGAGAGAGAGAGAATTTGGCCTCTCTTAACAGTGTCCTCTTTAGAGTTTCACGTGGCTGACCTCTTTTTCTTCGGCCTGTTGTGTATAACGAAGTTACTGTTTCAATAATAGCATGACTGGAATATGTCCAGTTTAACATAATTATATCTAGGTTTCTTCACTGAGCTTTTTCAGTAACATTCTACAATCTTGAAAGCTGAAGATGATAATATCATGTATATAACTTTATATAACACCAATGAGTTAATATCATGTATATCACATTATATAACAGAGTTAATAATATAATGCATAAAACATTGTACAATTTCAGATTCTATGCAGCAGAAATTGTCTGTGGGTTACAGTTTCTACACAAGAATGGCATAGTCTATAGGTATGTTAAATGCATGAGGTGGTATCAGAAAGTTCCCAGACTGGTCTTAAAAAAAGTATAGATGTATTTAAATTTCGTTGCCTTCCCCATTGAAATAGTTTATTTGGGAGTGTAAACAGTGATCCAAGCATCTGTTCAAAGCCTCAGAAGAACCGTGGAATTCCTTTTCCTGCAGATCTTATAATTCTGCCTGTGGCTTCACTTTGATTTCATGCACAGTGTTGAAACAGTGCCCCTTCAGCTTCAGTTTTGTTTTGGGGGACAAGGTAAAGTCATAGGGGACCAGGTTAACCCAAATTCCACTTCCTGTGATGGTCCTAGAAGTGAAAGTTGGTTTGTTATCTCATGATACTTAAGGCACATGTCAAGACACTGCTGCTTCTGATCGAGTTTCAAGAGCTGCATGACAAATTCTGCAACAGTGCAGTGCATGTTCAGGTTTTCTGTGAGGATTTTCAGCCAAACCCCAGTGACTGACTCCGACCATGTGAGAAAGTTGACGGACCGTTCAGTGACGATTATCATGGGTGCACAAATTTATTTTTTCCACATTTTCTGGTGTTTTGCTGATGATTGGCTGCCCTGAACTTTTGTCATCTTAAACAGACACTAGACTGGCCTCGAAATATGAGTACAATTTTTAAAAAAAATGTTTGACCTAAAGAATATTTACCAAAAGTCTGAGGAAGCATTTTGAGGGTCTCTGTAACAGATTTTTGAGCTTCATACAAAATATTATAGAGGCATAAAATGTTCAAACTTGTCAGCCATCATAATGATCACAGAGCAGTCCTAACACAAGGTCCTTCGCATATTTGTCAAAAAGTCTCACAAGTACAGTCTGGGAACTCTCCAATACCACCTCATAGTCTTTTAAATTTCTTAAGATATGTTCCTAATACTTTAATTGCTACCCATGAATGACAAGAAGATTTTTAAAACAAATAGAAATCAGTCCAACAATTGCTGCAGTTTTAATGAGAAAGATGGGTTTTAAACAGTCACAGCAACTGGGAAAATAAATGGAAAGTGAAGCAGAGGAAGATCAAGAGAATAAATGAACTAATTTCAATGGATAAAGAATTAGGCATGCAGATTCATCTAATATTTTTCATTTTAAGAGGAGAGAAGGTAATGAGCTGTCTGACATGTCAGTATGACAGAAGATCAATTCTATGTGGCTTGGGGGGGGGGGGGAATAACAATAAAAAATAAAGATCCATGGAAAAGAGCAATCTTCTTCTGACTTTGAACCACACGTTGATGACACTTGTTGGTAAGAAAATTTAAGTTGTAAAGTATGAAATAATGTTAATTGTTGACTGACAAGTTCTATTATTAGAAGTGATAATATTGCCTAATTCTGTATAAAGTTACCATATATTTTCTGCATAAAGGTTTCAAAAGCACAGACAGTATCTGTTTAAATATGTGATGATGTAGCCATGTTGGAGTACAGGCATTGTATAATATTTATAGCTGATTACAGTGGCCTGTATGAACACCAGGAGTGCACCCAAGTAGCAGGATTCTTGGTAGATTCCACCGGCGTGGAAGCCATGGCCACCTACCTTGTTAACCCTGGTTGAACATGATATATGGAGCACCAACAGAGAGGTTGGATGGGTTTTTTGATCAACTCTGGTTCATTTGAGTTGTTGCTCAAGCATTTTTGTTCCCAGAAATCTGTGACACTTGAGATAAAATGTGTGAACCACTGTAATAATTTGATACATCGAGAGAAAACTTTAATATATAGCCTTACTTATGTGAGATGTATTTATCATCAGAGATTTGAAACTTGACAACATCATGTTGGACAAGGATGGCCATATTAAGATCGCTGACTTTGGCATGTGCAAAGAAAATATCATTGGTGACAACAAGGCATCCACTTTTTGTGGTACACCAGATTACATAGCCCCAGAGGTAAGGATTTTAAGACTATGCCTACCTTAAGTTACTTATGCTTACTTTACTAAATCCTTCCTCTTGTACCGTGAATTGTCGAGGGGAGACGCAATTTTGGGCAAAATGAGTGGCCTCAGTGACGATTATGTTATAATTAGCGAGTGTCTCTCTGATACCATCTATCCATCTCTTTCTGGGTCTCCCTCTTGATCTGTGTCCTGTAGTTCTTTGGCTGAAGACTCTCACAGCCATCATTAAGTGGCTGAACCACTTGATTCTTTGCTTTTCTATGTGTCACAGACATGATGTAGTTCCTGCTACCTGTCGTATGGTGTCATTTCTTAGCTTGTCAGACCTGTTTCTTAGTAAGTGCCCATGTTTTGGCATTTGTAGCACAGTGTTGGAATGAATATACTATTAGTTTTCTCTTAGTTTCAAGTGGGATGTTGGGGTGTGTAAGTAGTAGGGATAGCTAGTATACTGCAGTATTGGCTCTGTGTGTTCTGAGTACAAGATTTAAAAAAGTGACTATTCTCTAATCAGACATGGTGATTTACATTAGAATTTATGTTTTAAATACTTTTCCTCTTTCTTCCCATTAATATTTTAATTCTCTGTGTTAAATTTCTCTTAATCTTTTAGCTCTGCCGAGAGGTCTGCTATTACTAGCTGAATTGAAAAGAAAATTTGTCCTGTACCTTCTAAAACCAGTTCTGCTGAGAGGTCTCTGTATCTTCTATACCTAGTTCTGCTGAGAGGTCTCTGTATCTTCTATACCTAGTTCTGCTGAGAGGTCTCTGTATCTTCTATACATAGTTCTGCTGAGAGGTCTCTGTATCTTCTATACCTAGTTCTGCTGAGAGGTCTCTGTATCTTCTATACCTAGTTCTGCTGAGAGGTCTCTGTATCTTCTATACCTAGTTCTGCTGAGAGGTCTCTGTATCTTCTATACATAGTTCTGCTGAGAGGTCTCTGTATCTTCTATACCTAGTTCTGCTGAGAGGTCTCTGTATCTTCTATACCTAGTTCTGCTGAGAGGTCTCTGTATCTTCTATACCTAGTTCTGCTGAGAGGTCTCTGTATCTTCTATACCTAGTTCTGCTGAGAGGTCTCTGTATCTTCTATACCTAGTTCTGCTGAGAGGTCTCTGTATCTTCTATACCTAGTTCTGCTGAGAGGTCTCTGTATCTTCTATACCTAGTTCTGCTGAGAGGTCTCTGTATCTTCTATACCTAGTTCTGCTGAGAGGTCTCTGTATCTTCTATAGCCAGTTCTGCTGAGAGGTCTCTGTATCTTCTATACCTAGTTTGCTGAAAGGTCTCTGTATCTTCTATACCTAGTTCTGCTGAAAGGTCTCTGTATCTTCTATACCTAGTTCTGCTGAGAGGTCTCTGTATCTTCTATAGCCAGTTCTGCCGAGAGGTCATCTATAATCAGCTGAAATGAGAACTTTGTTTCATCTTCTTCATCAAACACTTTTAGACATCAGCTTGGATATTTCAGAAGAATGCTGCCATTTGTCTTAGACTGTTAAAGTCACCACACAGCTTGCCATAGATTGGTACAGGTGGTGGCCAAAAAAGCCATCTCGGTTCTTCAAAATGAAGGGCAGTCCTGTAACAGGTGCAGGGCAGTCATTTTGTCATTACCATGGGTTCATTCATTGGTTGTGCCTATCTTGAACCTCTTAAACATGTGATGTCTCAATCTGTTGTGGAACTTTCTGTTTAGTATGTCCTATATCTTCTATAACCGCCTCTGCTGAGAGTTCTTCTATAGCCAAATGAGAAGAAACTTTATTTGATATGTCCCGCATCTTCTGTAACCAGTCATCGTGAACTTATCATTTTCAAATGTGAAGAATGCATAGTGTTTAAACAGACAAGTTGCAATAAACATATATAATATACATTTAAAGATTTAAAGAATTGAAGATAAATACTGATTCTGATTGTGCTGGAAAAAAAAAAGAAAGATAATTCAGCACTCATTATAGGATATGAGTAGTTTTTGGACATACAGTAATTACATGTAAAACTACATATATAAATTTACACAAAGTGAATGCAGTAAAACTGTAATAACAAAATATTGCAACTATTTAAGATATTGTCTTAAATAGTCACATTACATTATATTATATTATAGGACAGTCCAAGAAGTGAAGAACAATAAAAACAATACATTTCTAGTAGTCCAAATTAAGATTATTCAATTCAAATGTGATATCCACCCTAATTTATGCATGTGAAACCTGTAAAACAACTAAAGAAATAAACAAAAAATTAGACTCTTTTGAAAACAAATGCCTCAGGAAAACACAAGGGAGAAGTCACTAAGTAGCTCGCAAACTGAAATATTTTATCAGTGGCAGTTGTCAGCTCCAAGTGATTTTCACCTGTTTAGTCCATTGAAAAAAACCACCTTGGCGGGAGAAGATTCTCAAGTGATGAAGAGGTGGAAGTAGAAGTAAATTCAGTTCTGAAATCGGACTCCCGATTTTTACACCATGGGTATTGCATCACTGATTACACAATGAGATAAATGTATCAGTGTTGGTGGCGATTACATTGAGAAATAGGGGAATAATGTAGGTTCAAAAATTTTAAGTTTTCATATTACTGTCACATTTAGTTTTTTTGTAACAGACATTTGCGATTTATTTAGTGACTTCCCCTCGTACTTGCTATAAAGTGGAATGAATTCAAGAACAATGGAGAGATAAGACATATAGTAGTAGGTTTAGTGGCAGTATGTGCCAATTAAAATAGAATGGTATAGTATGGTATGTGCCAAGACACGGCACTAATTAAAGTACTTCGCAATTGTGTAAAGCCGCCAGCTAAGTGATAAACTGTACTACTTTTTCTTACTCTAAAGGAATTTTAATGTGTAACTGAGAATGAACACATCTCAACAGTTTGAGAACCACCAACACTCAAATTGATAATAGCAATTACACATATTTATTATGGGAAAAATGAGTAGTGAATAAGTGAGGATGTAGCAATAAATTGAGTAAGCAGATGAATAATCCAACTCCTCTCCCGACGAGAACTAGTTAGCCATATAGAGAGGGAGTGGGCAACAATCACTCTCAGCTAGTAAAAACAGGCGTTCAACATGATGGAATAAGAGCCAGCTTATTAACACACTGAAAATTCCATGGATCCTTATATACAACTTCACATCACCAAAAATATTGGACTTAAAGTCCTAAAAAATCTCAGTAGAACTAATTCACATTTCTTCAGTTACAGACTATTTCTAACAACTTGTAGCTGCATCAGAAATGTACACATTGGATCCATGAGGAAAAAAAAAACTAACAGTTCACATCCTAGCATCCTATCTGGAACATCCTTCTCAGTCAAACTCTACATAATGAATTTACAATCATAATGAATCTCAAGCTACTAATCAGTCTAATTCTTATCATCATAATTATGATTCTTCATAAGAGTTTGGTCCTTAAATATGAACTACAGTTCCTATTCCTAAATCTTCCCGAAGATTCTTTGTGGAAGATAAAAATCGTGATTAAAACATTTCTCAATCCATGCAAAAATTACCTGTTTATGGCCTTGGACAATAAACTAAAAACAACAATCCTATTCTAAGCTTTTCTGTAACTAAAAATAAGGAATTGAACAAACATGTCCTAATTAACTTTAGTTAATTTTTAAAAAATCCTTGCCTGGACATGACAAGAAATGGCCTTAGCCTGTCAAACTAAGGGCGCTAACCACTACGTCAGTCTACCAAATAAATCCCTGGTTAACTCTTCCTATAAGTGTTAAATACAAGAACAGAATTCCAGAATTAAGGAATTCCAGAAATAAGGAATTCTGTTACAGACAGATAGGCAAACAACAACCTGTCTTATGGGTAATCAGAAAAAAGAAGATGGACATATGTCAGTCATGTGCTGAGAAGGAACAATCAGAGGATCCCCAAACAAGAGCTATCAAGTGGAATACAACAGGCCGAAGAAAAAGAGGTCAGCCACGTGAAACTCTAAAGAGGACATTGTTAAGAGAGGCCAGTTCAGTGGGCATAATATCCTTGATGAGATTGAAAAACTCACTGAAGACAGGAAATCTTGGTGAACTACTATGTGACGTTTAATGGCACGGGAAGGATGTAAGATTACTGGTACTGGAAGCAAAGATAATAACATCAAATAGATGATGCCATTATTGGTACCAGCAAACCAAGAGTGGCCAGGTCCTTATCTCTTCATAGCGCTTTTAAGAACAAGTTGTTATCTTTCAGCCTATCTTATGTGGCAGGGCATCACATGGTACTTATTATGGCAAATCTGGAAAAAAAAATATTTCTCCAGTCAGCCCTATGCACCATAACCAATTTCCCATCCAACTCAATTCTTGTGCTTAAAGATCATTATATTATTGGTGTCAGGGAATATAAGTTTACAGTATTAAGGAGATTCGAGAAGGAAGTGTCAAGTCCAAGCCAAACCATGACAGTAGATATCACTTTCAAAAGGAATATTTCACATCTAAAGATTTTTGCAGAAAAAATGAAATTATGACTTTCAAAATGTGAAAATTATATAGAACGACACTGTGCTTAAAGTTCACAGAAAGTGAATTTGGCAATATGAACTTCTTGTTTTGCATTTTATTCTTATTTTTTAGTTTTGTAGATTTATGTCTGTCAAAATTTTAAGCTGTTATCTTCTGTTTAACACATCCTCAGATTCTGAAAGGAGCTAAGTATAATGCATCTGTTGATTGGTGGTCTTTTGGTGTATTGCTGTATGAGATGTTGATAGGGCAGTCTCCTTTCCATGGTGATGATGAAGATGATCTTTTCCACTCTATTCTTCATGATACACCACGATATCCACACTCCACTCCAAAGGAAGCCTCAGCAATGATGAGCTTGGTATGTAGATGTTCTCTGAATGTTCAGATCAGAGAGAAATTTTTGCTTTATTTGTTTCAGGTAAAATGTGAGTGAAGGGTCATTTTTTTTTTTTTTTTAGGAGACAGCACTCTTACTAGGATTAGTATTTATTTGCAAATATCATTAGAGTCTGTTTCCCAAGAGCACTGCCTGGAGGCCAGATAGGCCCTACACAAGTGGTGTTGTCAGCAGAGCATAAATTGATACAGTCCAAAAGTTGTGAGGCTTGCAAAGAAGCTGGGTTTCTAGGTCAACTTTTGGAATTAAAATAAACTGCAGGACCTCATTTTGTTTCAGATACAATGCTTCAGCAACAAGGTCTTCATAATGGACCACCTAAATTCTCAAAGGAAATATAACTTCAGAGTAAACGATGTTTGTTTATTAGCTATTTTTCTGAATGGAGGAAGTTCCCTCTGTGTCTTATCAAAATAGTTCTATTTTTTGTTCTTTTTTTACTAACTGTAAAATAATAGTGCAGATATAATACTGATGGAAAATAGTAAATGTGGTCTCCAGAAGTAAGTGTGTGTTTGAATCTACTGTTAAAATGATCCTAAAGCTTTTCAGTGGTACTTTTCAGAAGAGTTCACAGTACCAATTGTTTTTCAGCTTTTTGAGCGTAACCCACTTGACAGGCTTGGAATGCCTACATGTCCAGCAGGATCAATCAACTCTCAGCCTTTCTTCCGTGGAATTGACTGGGAGAAGCTTGAGGCTAGGCAGATATCACCACCTTTTAAGCCAAAGATTGTAAGTTTATTCAAGTTTGTTCAACCAGCTTTTAAAAGTTTTGCTGCCAATTACAATTCTGCTTTTCTAACACTGTTTTAAAATTGTTAACTCACTTTCTTTTCTGTGATATCCTAAAATATTATCCTAATATTTTTGGCTTCATGTACAATCACATCAATTGGAGCCAGAAATAACAGAAATTTTAGTACAAGGATCTTTTTTGACTTTTCATAAAGTATCATTCCTTCCCATGCCAGACTACTCCTGTTTCAGTTTCCTTACTAATTTTATTTACACATTGTCAGAGTAACAAATAAATGAAAAAGGTTGCTGTAACTGTTGAGTTTAAAGTTTCTAAAGATCAGACTTGAGTTGTATTTGTGCCAGATACTAGTTTATGAAGTGGCTTCTTGATCTCAGAATTCCAAAATACTGTATATGTATTTTAGAATTATCTGTTAAACCAAAGCTGAATTTGTTTTTTTTTCATTGTATCTTCTTATTTTATTTCCTCCAACTGAAGTGGGATATAAATGTAGATGGAGGCGTAAAGATGTTCATTATTTATTTTATATGTTTTTGTATTAATAATTTCATTTCTCATACCTGACTATATGATCCCTTTGGTAATGTATTTCCTGTTGTATTTCAGTTTAAATATTTTTTTTTTTTTTACTTCTAATTTAATATTTTACTTTTATCATAATTTAATAAAACACTGTTGGGTACACTCTCTGAGACACAAAACATATGTAATTATTTAATAAGTGGTGGAAATGTGGAGAGCATTAATCTTTTATAATTTTTTTTTAAAAATTTAGAATTGACAAAGTGATTTATCTTTTGCAGAAAAATGCCAGTGACATCTCGAATTTTGACTCTGATTTTACATCAGAGAAGCCAAAGTTGACCCCACCGGATGCAACACTTCTCAAAACCATGAACCAAAATGTTTTCAAGCATTTCTCCTTTACCAGCCAGGATTATCTTTTTTCATGACAGGATTTGTTGTAAAACTTAGAGGCCAACAAATGCATAAAAATGTTCTTTTTTTTTTCTAATGTTGTATTTCAAAATGTGTATCATAAATTTTTGGTAATTACTTTACTGAGTCTTTGAAAACATAAATTTTGTTTTATTGTATTTTAAAATCCTAACAGGCATATTCAAGCATGAATAGGTTGTTTTGACAAAGTACTTATTATATCCAAAAACTGTTGTAATTTTCATAATATTTTAAGATCAGATAATATTTGTACATACTTGCATGTTGTTGTTTTTTTTCATTGCTGCTCATTTAGCATTCCACAAAATTAGAAGGTTGTTTTTTGGAAGCAGAATATTTCACCAACCCTTCCTATCAGATCTTTCATAAATCTTCCTTTCACAAAGTCTGTAGCCAAATCGTTTCACTGTGTAGTCATATTTTTCGTGATCAGATTTTTTTGCTTTGATACATTCCATTCTGTTATGTATATACTGCATTTGTTCCTCTTTTGTGTAGCTAAATTATCTTCACTGTAATTTTGTTCAAAATTACAGTCCTAAGGTCTTTAATGAGATTGACTCTGTAAGAGATAAGAAGATTGCAAAAAAGGAGATATAATCTTTTTTTTTTCATCATGCATCTGGTCATATAAGCAGCATTTTACAAAATGAAAACTAAAATAACGGCAGTTCTGTGGTTTTGTTCTCTAATTAGGAATTCATAATTTTAAGCAGCCATAAATGTTAAAAATAAGCTGTGCAATATTTTCTGATAAAACAGTACAGCGATGTTGTTTGGTTATAAAAAAAAACAGTTTTTAATGGTCTTGAGTGCTGTTCAGTAGGTTTGTAGTTAACTGATAATAAATTCATAACTGAAAGTTTAATCTGCCATTGTCTCTAAGTTTACATTGCAAAACCAAACACTCATTAGTTTTACTGTTGATGAGAGAGAAGTTACTGGATGGGCTGTCAGTGTGGCTAGGAAGAAAGTCACCGGCGGATCTCATAATCAAGTCTAAAGATAGGGAATTGTGGAGAGAAATGATTGCGGCACTTGATTGATTACTGTTGATAGGCTGGTTACTTGTAGTGAGCTTTAGAGACAGTGGGCAGAACTGACTGCAAGAAGATGCAAATAAACAAATGTAATTTTCACATGCTTGACATTTGCTGACTTTTTATAAGGGGAATTGACAGATATATCAGATGCACAAGACCTACTGAAGTATATTTTAGATTGTTCATTAGAAATGAAAGTATGAAGACAAAATAAATTTGTAACTAAACTAGTGATGACTGTATCAGAATGTAATATGTAGAGTAATGTATCAGAAATTCCTAATATGCAATGGCAGCTCCATTTAACATGGTATTTAACTCTTACCGTGCCTAAGGAAGAAACGCAGACATTCAGCTGAATGCCAAATTAAAAGCTCGGGTCTTGACATGTATAGGGGCATATTAGTAAAATGTGAATGAAACAGTTTTTCTGTGTGAAAAGTGTACTAATTATGTTTCAAAATAACTAAATATGTATGAAGATTTCATAAATGCAGAGTTTTTTTAGGAAAAAAAGAAGTAATGTTATGTTTTTAGATAATGATTGTGTGCAACTTACCATTGGATAGGTCTAGAGGTACACTACCTACCATGTGAGATGCGTGGATCAACCTGTTGATGTCATATTGTCATTCTGTTGCATTATCACTAAAATAATGTCTGAAATAACCTTCTAACTACTTCTCCAGTCATCTAATATGTCTAGATCTACTTGGGATACATTCAAGAACAGTGGTCTGGTCACAGGGCATGTCCATACCCCTATCTTCATCACCAAAAGCTGAAATTTCTTGCAGAAAACTTCCATTTTCTCCCTCGTAACTAAGCTCTCTTCAGCCATTTTGAAAAAGGTCATGAGGCATGCGCACTAAATGCTTACAATTTAAACGTTACACCTGTTTTTTAATGAAACAAACCAAATGTCACTACAGTGACTGAAAGCACCGCGTTAGAAACTGGAAGCGTCTTCTAAGCAACGAAAGGCCTGGGAGCAGTTTAGATTCAACAGTATTTGATTGTGTCTTATGAAGGAGCTCTTCCTGGCACTGGTATGAACATCCCATATCATATGACTGCCACTGTTCACTTTTATTATGCAGTAACAAGTACAAAGTAAAGGCATACCCAGCAAAACAATGAAAACTGATTGACTGCTAGTTGAATTAACTAATTTACAACATCATATCATCAAATGTAAATGGAAGGTTCTGAAGAGGCTGTCCATGTTGTATGAAGTCAACAGTGCACTGTAGTTAATAGACTGTCAACAGTGTGCTGTAGTTAATAGACTGTCAAGAGTGTGCAGTAGTTAATAGACTGTCAGCAGTGCACTGTAGTTAATAGACTGAAGTTTGTATTCAGCTGAAAACAGTGAGAGCAAGGTGGCCAAGTTGACAGCGTCTTGTCCTGTTGTGGTTCTCTGTGGTCTTTTTTTCTTATAATTTTTCTTTCTTGAATCTAAAAGTGCTTTGTATTTTTTAAGGTTAACTTTTCTTGAATATTTTAGCTGAAAACTGAAAATTAGGCTGTTTTGGTCCAGGCCAATGTTATCTATTACTGTATTTTAGCACATTGTCTTTTTTGTTTTTTTTTTTGCTTTGTTGCTCTGTGATCATGGACAATAGGCAAGTCTGCACAAAAATCATTGGAAGCAGCAGAAATGTGGTTTATTAGAAGAATGTTCCAGATCCCCTGGACAGCAAAAATAACTAATGAAGAATGTATGAGAAGAGCTGGAGAAACAAAAAACCTTGTCAGAAAGATAAGAGAGAGACAATGTACTTTCATAGGACATGCAATGAGAAGAGGGGGCATTGAAAATATTATAACAACAGGAAAAATAGAAGGAAGAAGATCAAGAGGAAGACCAAGAGAAATGATACTGGACAGTCTGACAGGTTGGTGTGAGAGGAGATCACCAACTGAACTGATGGCCTGCATGAAGGATTGGGTACTCTGGAGAAGCATAATAGCCAACGCCAGTCGGCACAGCACCTGATGATGATGATGATGATGATGATGCTCTGTGATCCAGTGTGATGTGTTTAACAGATATAATTCCAAATTTTAAATGAGCTAAAAGATACACCTGAAGATAAATGCTGAGATATGCTGTTAAAAATTATTAAATTAAAGACTGAGTATCATGATGGAGAGATTAACTTGTCCATCAGTTACCATGCAGAGATAAGAAAATTTAAAAGACTACATTTAAATGGCATTCATATTTTCAGCACCAGAAAACACTTTTTTTTATATGCTTCATGTATGGTCTCTGTAAAATCTGTTTTTTCACATACAAGAAACATATGTTAAACATCATTAGGAGATCAGCATTAAGTATATAAAACTGGGATGAGTATTTTTATATCACAGAGTGGGGTTTCATTTTGTTCAACAGGGAAAGCATAATTACTGTTTTTTAAACAATAGGAATGTACAGAGAATGGGACATATTTTGTGGAGATCTAAGAAAGGTGGCAAAAAGATTCTTTAGTCATTTGGTTGGAAGAAAGAATGGTAGAAATTTTATAGTTAAATATTTTTTTTTCACTTTCTATGACTGAGGCAAAGTCTCATATTTTAGAGGCTGAATCATGCATGATATCCAGTTTCCAGAGGTGGAAATCAATATTTTAGCCTGTCTCATGACAGGGCTTCATATGATTACCCTAACCGTGAGTGCTAAATTAAAAACAAGAAAAACAGAAAAAAAACATTCTTCTCAGTCCTGCCTGTGACTTCCAGTGAGGCAACAGAACTCATTTCCCATCTTTTATGCTTCAAGATCTTTATGTTATCTGTGCCATAAAACGTTAGTTCAAAGTACCACGGAGATAGAGGTCTGTGACAGATATCACTCACTGAGACTTGTTCAGAGACTGCATTGTGATCAGTTTGGCTGATCCTACCTGTTTTAGAGTCATCGTCACTGCACTCTAGACAAGTCTATGGTAACACTAGACAAGTCTATGGTAACACTGTGATTTCCTTAATATTTTTCAAGGTGTGTGCCACATGATGACACGTTCGCTGCTGATTTACAGGAATTTTATTAAAGAATATATAATAACAGAATAGGAGAAAACAAGTTATGATAAATAAAATTAGGCTAATTAAATGACAGTAAATTTTTACAGGTGAATTAGAAAGTGTGTAGGATTGGCTGAATCCAAAGTAGTGAATTCATTTGGTTGATCATGAGACTGAAAACAGTGGTATAAAACTTCTGCTGCTGTTACCTTACAGGCTGAATCTGATGCAGAAATGGGTACTTGGCAAGTTTTGTTGAGTACATATTGCCTCCAGACAGTAAGACATACTGCTGTCTCAGTGAATGATGGATAAACAAGGTGTCACTTGCAGTGCAGTTCCATAACTTTGGGACTTATTCCAGGTCCTAGTGACCAAAAAAGACAAAAATTGTGGGGATCTCACATGATCATAAGAAATAAAGATCATTTCTTGTAAAATGTGTGAATCTCACAAGATTATAAGAAATAAAGATCATTTCTTGTAAAATGTGGGGATCTCACATGATCATAAGAAATAAAGATCATTTCTTGTAAAATGTGTGAATCTCACAAGATTGTAAGAAATAAAGATCATTTCTTGTAAAATGTGGGGGTCTCACATGATCATAAGAAATAAAGATCATTTTTTGTAAAATGTGGGGATCTCACAAGATCATAAGAAATAAAGATCATTTCTTGTAAAATGTGGGGATCTCACAATATCTTAAGAAATAAAGATCATTTCTTGTAAATTGTAGGGATCTCACAAGATCTTAAGAAATAAAGATCATATCTTGTAAATTGTAGGGATCTCACAGGATCATAAGAAATAAAGATCATTTCTTGTAAATTGTGGGGATCTCACAAGATCTTAAGAAATAAAGATCATTTCTGTTAAATTGTAAGGATCTCACAAGATCATAAGAAATAAAGTTCATTTCTTGTAAATTGTGGGGATCTCACAAAATCATAAGAAATAAAGATCATTTCTTGTAAATAAAAGTGCCTGGGAAAAATCTTTTGTCACAGTGAGAAACAAGAAATTAAGTCTGTATTTATACAGATTTTTAAGGGCGTGCATCTTTCCCATTGCAGCATATGCCTGTGAGACCTGTACACTTAACAAAACAGCTGAGAAACATATAAATTCCTTTGAATGTAAATGCTACAGAAGAGTTCTTCATATTTCATGGACACAAAAAAGAACAAATATATCAATACTGCAAGAAATTAATACTGAAGAAGGCTGGCTAGTAAAGAGAAAACTTAAATATTTTGGACACATTAAACGTCATGATAATCTAGAGAAGACTGTCTTGGAAGTGTGCATAATGGGAAAAAGAAAGAGAGGAAGACCAAGGTGAAGATGGCTGCAAGACATCGTTGACAATCTGCGAATGGATGCATCAGCAGCAGGCCATCTTGCTCACAACCAAGAGGCCTACAGGAGTGCTGTTAGGGAACCAAAGTTCCGCAAGGGACATGCAAATGACTGACTGATTTATACAGAGATAAAGAAAACAAAGCAGCTTTCTATTGATGGTTTAACCGCCGCCCAGGACCCTAGGATAAACTTAGAATGGGCCCTCTCCAGTCCATATTGTTCATCTCCTGATATAAAATTCATGAAACGGTAATCTGTATTCATATTTTTTCCTGTGATTCTTGGTCTCCTGTCTTTCTGGGTCCTTAGTCTTAAGCCTGTTCAGCACAACGGGTAATCCACCACTGTGGCTGTCATGTCTCGCTTCTAAAAGTTATTTGTTTTTGTCCAGTCTCAGTTTAGCTGCAGCTAAATATAATTTAGTGGCAAAGTGTAACTAATGTGTAATTTTAACATAGAACGTGTGATTTGACATGTTGAAGTTCATAGATATATTCAATGAATCTGCATACTTCTGTGACATCTTGTGCTGTATGTGAGAAGAGAATGTAAATAAATGTACAGAACACATAAGCACAGTAATGTTATATGTTTCTTTTTTTTTTTCTAAATGGCTTAGGACTGAACATTATGTTCTTACTGCCCGTAGTCAAGATGTTGGCAACAGATGAAAAATGAAAGCCAGGGTCCAGAGAGAACACACAGCTTAGAATTACTCTGTAGTGGTTTCCATTCCTTTGTAAATCCCAGGTAGTGAGTTAGCTGACTTTACAGCCAAAACAGGCATTGAAATTCACGAACCAGATGTTTCAGTCACCATTAATCAGAAAATAAAAACATGATAAAAGAGTTTCAGAAGACCAGAAATATCACATAGATGATTATTACCATTTGTTAAACAGCAATGAACAAATCATTTTCCACCTTGGAATAGGACACGATTGACCATGAAAACATATTTAAACACCGTTCAAGATTGACAGTTGTGCTCTGCAACATAAGATCAGGCACCTCAAACTGTGGAACACATCCTTTATTACCGCACCAGCTATGAAACACTGAAGTGCACATACTGGCCCACTGAATGACCCAAGAAGCTAAGCACTGTGGTTTTATATATCTTACATCCTTCCCGTGCCATTAAATATACACATTAAACGTCACATGGTAGTTCGCCAAGATTTCCTGTCTTCGGCGAGTTTTTCAATCTCATCAAGGGATGTTATGCCCACTGAACTGGCTTCTCTTAGCAATGTCCTCTTCAGAGTTTCACATAGTTGTATACAGGAGCTAAAAAAAAAAAAAAAAAAGTTCAATAATGCATTGATGACAATGTTATATGTTTCTTGTCTAATTAAGAACTGCAGATATAGACAGTAAATATTTATGTAGAAGAGGAGGAAAATGGAATATTGTTCTTCTAACAGTTTTAGATTCCTTTAATTTCCACCATGATCAGAAGCATCTCGACCCCTACTTCCTGTGTCTCAGTATCTGCTTTCTGCGTCTCAGTCCATGCTTCCTGTGTCTCAATATCTGCTTTCTGTGTCTCAGTCCATGCTTCCTGTGTCTCAATATCTGCTTTCTGTGTCTTAGTCCCTACTTCATGTTTCTCAGTCCCTACTTCCTGTGGCTCAATCTCTATTTCCTGTGTCTCAATATCTGCTTTCTGTGTCTCAGTCCCTACTTCCTGTGTCTCAATATCTACTTTCTGTGTCTCAGTCCCTACTTCCTGTGTCTCAATATCTACTTTCTGTGTCTCAATATCTGCTTTCTGTGTCTCAGTCCCTACTTCCTGTGTCTCAATATCTACTTTCTGTGTCTCAGTCCCTACTTCCTGTGTCTCCGCCCCTACTTCCTGTGTCTCAGTATCTGCTTTCTGTGTCTCAATCCCTACTTTCTGTGTCTCAATAAATGCTTTCTGTGTCTCAGTCCCTACTACCTGTGTCTCAGTATCTGCTTTCTGTGTCACAATATCTGCTTCCTGTGTCTCAGTCCCTACTTCCTGTGCCAGTCTATTGTAGCCAGTTTCTAATGAACCCATCAAAGAAGAGAGGTTTTCATCATGACTGACCATGGTTCTCTCTCTAGCTCTGGAGCAGAGTGAATGTTCCAGCAATGGTGTAATGAAGGGATAGCAATAACTTAACAGTACAGTCACTCAGGTTATACCATATTTATAGGTTAATCGTAACATATAACTTTTGTTTTTAATGGTAGCAGTTCTGATGGCAGTCTTGAAAATGATCATAGTGCTGGCTGTAGAAACAGCTTTGAAAAAAATTTTTTTTTTAGTTTGAAGATGAAAATGCTGCAGTTTATTACTTAGTTCAGTGTTCATAATTCTAAATGGTTGCAAAGCTAAAATTAGCATCATGTCATTTCCGGATTAATATATGGTGGCTGTATTGTGTGGTTACTGTGTGGTTCATGGGTGTTGATATTGTTTGGTAGGTTTAAACTTCAAATTTTAAACTGATCTATTCTTGTTATGTATACCAAGTATGTGTTGCGGAGAAATCCAATAAAATCAAGTTCACTTGGCTCAATTTTCAAATAGTTTCAGATAGTAATATTCATTTTGATTGAAAAGAACTAGAGTATTACTGCTAGATAATTTTTTTTTTTTCATTTCTTATCAGCATGTGGAAATAACAAAAAATTTCATAAATTTCTTGTTTTCATTTCTTGCTAATAATTAGCAAACTCTTCTTGTGAAGAATACGCTAAACATGAAGACAGAAAAGATCAATAAGTATAATTATAGGGCATGAAAGATGATTGAGGAAAAAAAAAAAAGAAATCCTGATTATAAGACAAAATATTGAATGAGTCTACAGTTTATGATGTTGTATCCATGGTAACTTCTTTATGAAACTGTTGATGTTATTCTGCTAGCCATAATTATTCTTTTATAGAAATTATATAAATGAAATATTTGTTCACAGTGCTAATCCCTGCATTGTTTTTACATTTGTTATCTGTTAAGGGCTTAATTATAATGTGATCATTAGCAGGCCCAATGGGGACTGAAGGATAAAGGCAGGCCTAGTAGGCCAAGGTGGCCTGAGAATAGGGCCAGTTAAAGTGGGGCTTAAGGACTCCAGAGGCAAAACATGGAATAGAATAGGGGGCCCAAAAATAGCTTTTGCACCGTCATACAAATTCCTGTCAGAGGTCTTGATCATTGATACATTCATTAACACCGTCATTCAAAACCGCCGATTCAAATGTTTTTATTTAGTTAAAGATACATTCTCGTGAGTCTGATATACTGAAAAATGCGTCCGTCATTCTCAAAGGGTTAAGTGGCAGACGCAGACGTACAGTGATTGTTGATCATAAGAACAAATGTACAAGTATATTAGTCTGATATGAATTTGTAGCTTCTGTAATACTCATTCAATGTTTATGTGATGTAAAAATTGTATACATTTTTTTGTTTTGCAAAATGTACATGTTATAGATGTGGTTGACTGCCTGCACAAATGTTACAAGCACTGTGATTTGCATATTATAAAATAGCACTAAGATGGACACCACAGGGGAACAGAAGTAAGGGCAGACCAAAAGAGACATGGAGAAGAACAACAGAGAGGATATTGAGCAATAGAGGGCTCACCTGGGCAAGAGCAGAAAAAAAAGGCAAAGGAAAACCCTTGTGGAAGCCCCATGTGCCCTGGGCACTTAAGGTGTTCAGAGAGAGAGAGATGATTTGCATAAAATGCTTACATTTTTTTTTTTAGTCGGTTTTTTTTTTTTTTTAGCTTCATAGAGGTGAAGTGGCACAGTTTGTCTGATTAAGACTTTAGTGGCACAGTTTGTCTGATTAAGACTTTTAGGTTAAAATGTTTTTTTTTAAAATTGTTATTATCTGTGTGCAGTGTTTGATCATAAAGTTTTCTTTTTTGTGTGATAAAATAGTTGCAGATTTCAATTACATTTTTATCTTCCTCCATCATTATCATAATGTGTTAACAATAATTTGCAAATTATTACGATGCAAATCCAGTCTGTCAAGGCAGTTCTGGCCTTAGTTGTTTGGATTACATCTGTACCATCTTGTCTTATGTTTTTTTTTTAGCTTATTTTTCTTTCATTAATTCCTGAAACTAGAACATGAAATAAGAATTTTACGGGCATGCATCTTTCCTATCACAACATATGCCTGTGAGACCTGGACACTTAACAAAACAGCTGAGAAACACATAAATGCCTTTGAATGTAAATGCTACAGAAGAGTTCTTCAAATATCATGGACACAAAAAAGAACAAATATATCCATACTACAAGAACTTAATATTGAAGAAAGCTGGCAAGTAAAGAGGATTAAACAGAGAAAACTTAGATATTTTAGACACATTAAATGTCATGATAATCTAGAGAAGACTGTCTTGGAAGTGTACATAATGGGAAAAAAAAAGATAGGAAGACCAAGGCGAAGATGGTTGCAAGACATCGTTGATGATCTGAAAATGGATTATCAGCAGCAGGGCAAGAGGTCTACAGGAGAGCTGTTAGGGAGGCAAAGTTCCACAAGGGACATGCAAATGACTGAGAACATGGAGAAAGCTTCTTGACTGATGTCTCCGTGATCCTGTACATGCAAGACAGGTGCCAGACTGTACATAAAGGATAGGTGTCATGCTTTTTTTTGTGTGACCTAGGCTACCAATAGCAATCTGTATAAAGCTGTGCCCTTCAAAAATTAGTTCTGCGCCAATCTGTGGTTTGTAGTCTATCATGATGAGTGATGGTGGTTCAGATCATCTGAAGACACCTTAGTCACCCATTAGTAGAAATGGGTACCTGACTTCTGGGGCTGGGGAACAGATAAACGAACAAATAAACTTTATTTCTGAAGAAAAAAGATTTGGGCACGCATGCCTGTCTGACATTATACCCTTCACCTATCAACATTCACTCATTAACAAGTGTGCAGTTAGAACATTAGATATAAGATAAGCTTGCATAAAATGACAAACATATAACACCTTATCAACACATTCAATTGTATGAAGGGACTAAGTATGTGCTACGAACATGTTTCCACATTCTAAACACATTCATTATCGTCATATAGATACATAATAAATAAAATTGCTGCAGCTGTTCTGTAAATCCATGGTTAGGCTAGGCAGCCAGCGGTGCCTGCAGACCACATCACTCTCTGGTGTGTTGACAGGTCAATGAAAATATACACACAACACCGTATTCCCTGGTTGCCTCCCTGGAATAATAAGGCTATCTTTGCTTCTGCCTTATCTCTGAGTCTTCAGCCTTGGATACTGTGCTGGATCTGGGTTACATGACAGAGCCAAGCTGATGAGATACACTAACAGATGGGATATAGTTGTAGCCAAGTCCCGAGTCACTGATGTTGTGGACGCGCTGCCTTTGTCATAGTGTGGTCTTCACATCCAAAAACCGCATGAAAAGAAAAGTGGTGAATGTTGAAAATAGTTGTCAAGTGAAAACATTATCTTATTCTGTCTCCTTGATATTACAATGATGAGTTATTACTACTACTTCTGTTATGTAGTGCACATTTATAGTCTATGCTGTAGACTATATGTACTGTGTTCAGTACCTGTGCAGTGTGTTGTTCGAAGTGTTTCTCAAACTTTTTATTATTTTTTTTTTTGGATAATGTCCCCACCCCAGTGTCTCAGACTGTTGTGCCAGCGCCCACCCCCATCCCCCCACCCCCATCCGCAGCAGCATAATAGTCAACCAAGTTATGAAAAATATAAATAATTGCCCCTTCTCTCCTCAAGTGTGGCGTACGCCCCACACTAGGAAACACTGCTCATTGTCTTATTCTGTGTTTGTGGCCGGTGCACTGTGTTCTGTTTGTGAGCTGTCCATTGTGTACTGTCTCTTGGATAAACTAGATGTTTTTTGTTTTCTTCTTGCATGGAATCATAGAAATTAGCTTCTCTGGTCATTTCATTGGGCCATTTGGTCCGTTTCTGAGTTTCATTGAGATATCACTAATTCAGATTTACTGTAATGTTGACTCTCTCTCTCTCATCTTTCTTTCTTCTCCCCTCTCCCCACTCTCTCCCTCTGTGGGGGGTTGTTGGAAGATCTTGCGTGCGTTATTTTCAGAATGCCAGATTGGACTGTTTGCGGCCGTTTTATTTTTAACATTGTGGCTGTAATTTTTATAGCTAATAGCTCCAAGCTTCTCTGTTGACTCTCTCTTTATTGGTGAGAAAAGGCCATACTCAAATGCTGGCACTGACCCTTTTTTTTCCTTCTTTTATTACAATATCAGACCTACACAGTGTTCTATTTTCTGTCCCAAATCCTTGCGGAATATGACAAATTTATTTTTAAAAACAAATAAGCAAACAAAACTACTCATATTTAGTCTTACATACTCTTACATAGGGTTCTTAAGAAATAGATTTGGAGTTTTATTGTTGGCATTTTTATATAGACTTTTATCATTTTGTTAATTCTGTTTTTTTTTTTTTATAATGTGGTGTAAAGTATTGATAATATTTCTATGCATTTTAAATTCAGTGTACTTAATAAACATTTCATTTTTTTTTAAACTAGAAAAAAAAGCTTATGTTTATTTCATTTCTTTGTGTGATGTATTCGTGTGTGCATTTACATATTTAGAGTGGGGTAAAAGTCTAGTCCTATAGAAGACTCATTATGTGATATACAAGAAATTACAACCATTGTCGTGTCTTGTCTAGTGCTGTCTCCCTTAACTGCAAGCTGGTGTTCTTTGCAGCCGAAGCTGTGAAGGTGTTGGACTACAGCATAGCATCGGCGTGGGAGCGAGTTAATGGCAGCTATTTTTTTTTCAGTCCCGGAGTACAGCTAAAAAGCGGGGGGGGGGGGGGGGGGGGGTTCAATGCTTCTTTAGCAGTCTCCACCACTATGGCGATCCCTTCCCAGTTAGCCAGTATAGGCCTGTTACTAGGAGTACCAACGAAAAGGTGGAACAGGGTCTTGGTCAGCTATGTTTCGCTAACCCTGACACTAGCATATCAGCTATAGGTCGCTGATCGCCTACATAAAAGTGCATTATTCTTCTTCGTAATTCGCTCAGACATCATTACCAATTTCTCTCTCACAAATACGGCAGTTCGTCTCTGGTTTTAGCATCGTTGCAGAGCTTGTCCTGTAGGGGGCTGGAGTCTGGCCAGGTCAAATGCTTGAGTGGCCTGTGTAGCTGGCAGCTCTAGAGGATGTGATGTGATGTCTGCCGCTCTTTGCTGCAGGGGCTTAAAGTCTGGCTAATTTTCAGCTTCTGGTATAGGTGATGTATCAGTCTGCAGTGTTCATCTCTCGGTGAGAAGATTATCACTTGGTCATTTCTTGAGAGTTTATGGTATTCGTTTTTGCTTTGGGTGTTGTTTTATCCATTTGTCTTTATATTTGGCTTTTAGTCTTTTCTTTCCCCTTCGTTCCTCCCTTACTTGCCGATCTGTCTGCCTCTGCATTTCCCTGGATGTTACTGTGAGCGGGTATCCATTGTATAACTTCTTTATTGAATATTGGGAGGGTTCTAAGGACTGTTATTGCCGGAAGTGGGGTGGAGGATACTCCCTCCACTCCAACGGCGTGCGTGTCCAATAGCCTCTGACAGTCAAGTCCAGCTCCTGGCCTTCTCGTGGCAGAACTGTTTAAACTGACAGGAGAAGGGGCGAAAGCGAATATCTGGCGCCTGAAAACCAAACATTTCGGGTAGATGAGAGTCATGTTTGGTAGCTCATCTACCGCTGCTGGCGAGATTCTTCAGCTGCCGTGCGTGGAATGGGCTCCTCCCGGCCAGTGAAGAGAGGTGTGGTTGTTGGTTGCCGTGCGGCACCGTGGAGAGAGTGAAAGAGGAGAGTGGGTGAGGTGATCAGTATTCTCGGGGTCGGGACTGCTCAAATCGCGGCACCTCTACTCTGGAGGTCGGCCACGTCCCATGTGCTCTCGTGCAGGGCGAGGTGCTTAGACCGGTTTAACCCAGGGGCTAAGACGCTGCTGACGAAACTTTTCGGATACCGCGCGTAGAGTGAAACTCCTCCCGACCAATGAAGAAAATGAGGAAAATCAATCAGGGTTGCCGTGCGGCGACGATGTGAAGAGGTGATGGAAAGGATACAGTGAAGCTTAATCGGTATGTCCAGTAGTCTCGCGGCGAGAGCTACTCATACCACATCACTTCTGCTCTAGAGGCCGGCCATGTCCGTTCTACACCCATACTGGTGAAATATGCCTAAACAGGCTCAAACCAGGGGTGAAACTTGATGGCTACTCAAGTCACGGTACCTCCGCTCTGGAGGTCGGTCACGTCCTAAACACGCCCATACTGGAATAATATGCCTAAAGCGACTTAATCCAGGGGTGGAAGTCACTAGTGGCGAGGATTCGTCCTCCTGGACAAAAGCTCCGTTCTGGTCACAACTAGGAAGAGTAGTGGCCACGACCACAAAATGCTGAAGTCGGAGACACTGGACCAGTGCAGTCTAGATAGACAACCACCTCTCACCCGGCAGAGATGTATGCGTGTCCTAATCACGCTAAGGTTTTCCGGTGAGAAAGTCCAACGCTGGACTAATTGGGCAACCACTTCTCACCGGCGGGGATACACTGATATCCCAAAACACGCTGAGGTTTTCCGATGAGAAAGTCAAACTCTAGACTAGATGGGCAACCAGCTCTCACCCAGTGGGGATATACTCATATCCAAAACACGGTGAGGTTTTCCGGTGAGAAAGTCCAACTCTAGATTAAACTGGTGCAATGAAAACCACGGTGTCACGCATTCCCGCTTCTGAGACCCACCAAGAATACAGGCTCAAGCCCTGCGATACTCTGAACCTCTTGTGATCCTTTCGGGGATCTCGTGTGGTCCATTCGGGGACCGCACGGGGACCACGGGACCTATTCAGTAGGATCACTGGGTGGTCTTGGTGGTAGAAGCGAACGAAGAAGAAGATGAAGAAGAAGAAGAAGAAAGAGAATATTGTGCTTGCTAGTGATGGAACTTCTGTCATGTTATCCAGACCTTTAATCTTTTGGTTTTTCAAAGCATGTACTTGTATGACGGACTGTGAGTCTGAAAGAAAGTATAATGTGAAAATCTTTTCTGGTTGGTGATTTAATATATAGGGGAAGATTAGGGGTCAGTCCGGGTTGAAAAGGGAGGATTGGGACATGGGAGCCTAAGGAGTACTGAAGAAAACTGCTGTGGGGACGGCGAGGTTAGCAGTTACAGTTGTAGAAGATTGGTTTAGGAGCTGTGTTTTTTACCAGACCCAAGAGTTCGTTATTCTGATAAATCTGAAGGGAAGGAAAGAAAATTACTGCGGGAACGTTGCTGTTAATAGGTACCGGGCTCCTCATTCTCATATCTCTAAGAGGAGAGCGTGATTAGCAGGCTCAGTATTCTGATACCTCTAAGGAATTTGAAGAGGGTCACTCTGGGGACGGCGCGGTTACCAGAGCCAGCATTCATTATTCTGATATCCCTAAGGTGATTGAAGAAGATCATCCTACGGACGGCTGGGGACAGTGCCGTTACAAGGGCCAGTATTTATTACTCTGATATCCCTTAAAGGATCGAAGAAGGTCACTCTGGGGATGTTGTGGTTACCAGGACCTCTATTCATTATTCTGATATCCCTTATGGGATTGAGGAAGGTCATCCAAGGGACAGTGCTGTTACCAGGGCCACTATTTATTATTCTGATATCCCTAAGGGAAGATGCTGCTGCAGCGTCGACCTCAGTACAAGAACTCCGTAGATCCTGCATGGCCGAGGAGACAATGTCAGTGTGTGATATAGATAAGGTGCCTAAAGGTGATGACTGGTTACGGGTACAAGACCGACCGCGGCTAATAAAGTCTATTATACAGAAGGACCGCGAATGTAGAGACTGGGCACAGGGAGCAGTTGAACTTTGGGTTCAAGATCTCATCCAATATCACGGTGGGTCTTCCTACATGGTAATATATACAGATGGTTCAGTGTCTAGGAACAGCAGAAGTGGCTGAGGTTTTGTTGTTTACCGCAGTGGAAGAGTAGAGGCACAGGGTTCGGGGCATTTAAAGTCACCACATCAAGCAAGCGAATGGAAATGGAGGCTGTGTCGGCAGCAATGGAATGGATAGTTGCCCATGTGTATAGCCTCATTGTGACGGATTCACAGAGTATGCTTCGTAAGACTGAGAAAAAATTACTTCGAAAAGAATGGGTTAATCTGTTAAGCCAATCAGCTGTGGTGAGCCTAACTTTGTTGTCCAGGACATGCTGGAGCACATGGCAATGAAATGGTAGACAGACTTGCTGGATAGGCTAAATTAAATGGCAGGCTGAGATTGGACAAGAGCGACATCGCTAAGGCCGTATTTGAAAGACTGCAGGAAAATGAAAACCGGGAATGAAAGAACAGTGTGAAGAGATTACTGGAGCTGGGACAAATTAAAGATGCTGGTAGGAAATCTGAACTGTGTGGCAGAAAACGCATCATAAAGAACCAACATTTGATCTCATACTCTTGTGACATGCGGCGGAGCATAAACTGGGCTGTCCTGAATGCAATGACGCCGGAGTCTGATTTTGAACCATTGAACCCTATGGGAAATGAAGAAGGTGACTCTGGGGACCATGCGGTTACCAAGGTCAGCGTGCCATGCATGTGACTGCACAAAAAATATTCGCAGATATACAGTATCACCCGCCAAAAAAAATCAGGTATAAATGAAGTTATTGTGGCTCTAATAAAGTATTTTCCACTGGCTCTCTTTCATGGGTTCAGTCTTTCTAAGTGTGGCAGTATCATCTCCTATTGTTGACTGTGGTTATCTTCTTCTTCTTCTTCTTCCTTCGTCTTCTTCTTCTTCAGCTTTCAGAGCCATTAAGGCTCATTGCTGCAGATAAAGTTCGCCTTCATTCCTTTCTATTCCTAATCTGCTCTCTCCAGTTGGTAACACCAATTTCTTTTATATCCTCGTCTATGTTGTCTTTCCATCTCTGTCTTGGTCTACCCCTTGCTCTTGTTTCCCTCATCTCTTGTGCGTACGTCATTTTCATTTGTCTGTTCTCTTCCTTTCTTTCTACATGCCCCAGCCAGCGTAGTCTGTTCAGTTTCAAGACATTTATAATTCGTTGGGATTTAAATAAGCTGTTCAGTTCAGTCTTCTTTCTAGCTCTCCATTCTCCACTGTTGGTATCTTTTATGGCTCAAGGATTCTTCTTAGGATCTTGTTCTCAAAGATCTGAAATTGTTGTTCATCTTTCTTTGTTGTATTTCCCTTTTCTGATCCATAGTTGACGGCTGGTCTTATTATAGTTTTGTGTTTATGAGACAGATAATCAGTTTTTCATTATCACTTTGCTCCCAGATGTTTCTTGTTCACGTTCATTGCTTTATCCATTATGTTGTACTATGTTCCTAAACTGTCCAGTTGTTTTGCTATGTGTTTGTGAGCTATCCAGTGTGTTGTTCTATGTTAGTGAGCTATCCAGTGTGTTGTTCTATGTTCGCAAGATATCCAGTGTTTTGTTCTATGTTCGTTAGCTATCCAATGTGTTGCTCCTTATTCACGGAATGCCCAGTTTGCTGTTCTATATTCAGGGACTCCCCCGTGAGTTGTTCTACGTTCATGGCTCGTTCCTGTCCAGTGAATTCCCTTTGTTCCTATGTTTAATTCCCATTCTTCCCCTCCCTTGCTTACATACATGCATCGTACATACCAAAGTATCGTTCCCTCTTCTCCCCCCCCCCCCACATTTTACATAACCTCCTCACCTTTCAGCGTACAATATTACTCTCGCCACTCTGCACTTTCTTCAGCTCCACCCACACAGCGTTCGAGCTGTCACGAGCTGTCACTGACTTGACTGAAGTCACGTGACTTTGATTGTCGTAATGAAAAAGGCGCGATCGAAAGCCAATGCGTTAAAAATCGCTGTGACCTTAACCAGATAATTCAAATGTTAAATTAGAAAATGTGTTGTTAAAACAACGTGAACTCCATAAATTTGTAGAATGCAAGCATGTTAAAATGTGAAATAGGTGTACTTTTGTACTACATTATGAGAAAAATAGATTAAATATTTGTTTCTTTGGAAACTATACTGTAACCAGTGTCAGTGTCAGTCGAGTTTTCTATTTCAAACAGTTCATGTGGTGAATATAATGTTAAACAATTAATGTTAAAATCAAGGACTATTTTCTAATTGACAAGAATCAATCGACTTTTATCCACAGGCCCTGAAGAGTTTATCAGACATAAGCTGTTGTAATTTCTTTGAAATGAAAGTATATTCTCGTTGTGGGCTTACTGTATTACAGTATTTCGGATGTGTTTTTGAGAAAATGTGACGTTTATTAGAGACATTCGTACTGTGTGGATTCTGTGGATTTCTTACGTGCGTCCTACAGAGAGATGAAATAACTGTGAGATGGCCGGGAAATGAGAAGACTAGATTAGGGATTAGACTTTCAGGATACAGTTTGAATATAATGCTTTAATTACAGAGAAATATTAATTAGAAGCAGCACAGCCAAGCAGCTATTAAACAACGCTGAACAGGTAATAACAAAAGTAATAGAAAAGCGCTGTCTCCTAACTTAAGACTGTCGGAAACAGGTAAAATGTGAACACGAGAAAGGGGACCGTGCATTATTATACGGCTATATGTTAAACATATAGTGAAGCAGATATATGCACGTTTATGTATACACGTAATACATTTGCCATGTAAATATTTCATTTTCCACAATGTCTCCTGATGTAAACATAGATAAAAGCAATGGTATTCCTGAGATCTTCAATGCTTTCATGAAAATATAAGCAATCTTTCTCTGACCTTCATTGGCAGCACATTCTTGTCAATACCGCAAGGAAAGTGGTCAGGAGTTCCAGCTGTGTATTTTGTGGAAGAGTAAAATATTTACTTGGTGCTTGGGTGCTTATTTTATCTTTGTGATTTTCATTTCATCTCTCCCGTCCTGCTTCTTTATCTGTTATCTTTTATCATCACCATGGAGATTTCTCTGGTGTTCATGGCTTAAATCGCTAGGCTAATTTAACGAGATAGTGCCCCAATGAAGTACACCTGTGCCTGGAACACTCTCAATTACCTGCACAGCTCCTGATAATCCATTACCCCAGGCTCGTTTTCCCTCTCAGTTGGTGTCTATCTAGGCTCCCCTACATAGCCATAGTTGTTGGAAAATAAGGTATCATCTCACTCACCTCTAGCTCCACCAACAATAAGTAACTACGCAAAAGACATAAACTGATCCAGGAAAAATAAAAGGTTGGTTTATTGACAACATCAGCACGCCACACACGTTTACGCCAGATAACATATAAACACACACAACATGTCTATCCACAGCAATAACATCACGCACGGGAATATGAGCATGCCATGGACATCAGCATGAACCAACCAGAGGCGTCGCTCCAAGCGCCGCCTCTACTTATTTAACTTCTCTTACAATCTCCTGTCTTTTCTTTAACACATATCAATGCATATTCATTACTAATCAAGAGTTAGTCACACTCCCTTAACACAATATAGGAGCTTCTTGCCAAATCACATATAACACATATACGCAGTGCTCTACCTGCGTCCAACGTTTAACACGTAGAGTGCAAATATGGATGATTCAATGACACATTAATTAACCAATTGTGACTCAAGGATGATAATGAAAGATGAACATAACATATCATTATAACTCCACGTGCAATCGATACTGATCAGCATAAACACGTGACCCACACACGAACACATGGAAAACATTTAGTGTTTATAATAAAAAGGTGAAGCATATGAGTATATGAATGCATATTAATCAAAGTATACCATGATGAAGATTATGCATTTCAAATCTTATCTTACTGAACAAATCATGTAACACTTAACACTGAACACTGAGTACTTCTCGCGATACGTACTTACACAAAACTCCAACTCTGACATACGAAAACTTACATATATCAACGCTACCAACAATGGGCCGGCCTGGGAACAGCACGCGAGTTCATAGCTTGACAGTCCTTTCATCCAACATCACTATATATATTAAAACTGCATCAGACACATCAGGTATACCACGACATACAGCTCCCCCAGATAACGTGTGCTGCCCTGCCAAAAGGCCCCGAACGAACTGAACTGGCTCAACACACTACGCTCTCACTTGACCAACACATCACGTGACCAGATAGACCAGAAAACCACGAGATAGGTCGACCCTTGACCCTCCGAAACGGTCTATTTCAAAAGACCAAGCCCAGCCCACACCACAGAAGCGTTGACTTCTCAATCTGTTGTGTTCTGCGTGGTCTTGTAGTGTTGTAATGTGGTCTCATCCCCTCAATTGATAACATCAGTCATTTCTATCTGTCTATCTGTTTGTTTGTTTGTCTGTCTGTCTGTCTTGTCTGCTTACCTGCTTGCCTACCTACCTGTCTGTCCATCCATCCATCCATCCATCCATCCATCCATCCATCCATAAGTACGTGTCTGCTAGTTTGTTTTAGCCTTTAAATAAGTCACTTGGAGCAAAGATGACTGCACAGTCACCCGTGCACAGTCTAGCACACAGTAAGAGTGACGACGAAACTGTCAGAGCCAGCAAGTCAAAGCTGACCAAGACCCTGTCGCACCGTTCCGCTGAATCTCCCAGTAAGAGGCTCTGCGTGGCCAAAAGAATGCCATGATCCCCAGGGTGGTGGATTCTACTAAAGAAGCACTGCATCTTTTCCTGCTTTTTAGCCACCGTAACCCACTCCCCGCACGGACTACTTGTGCTTCCACAGTTTCACTGCTTGTGCTTCCACAGTTTCACTGCTTGTGCTTCCACAGTTTCACTGCTTGTGCTTCCACAGTTTCACTGCTTGTGCTTCCACAGTTTAAATGCTTGTGCTTCGACAGTTCCACTGCTTGTGCTTCGACAGTTTCATTGCTTGTGCTTCGACAGTTCCACTGCTTGTGCTTCGACAGTTTCATTGCTTGTGCTTCGACAGTTTCACTGCTTGTGCTTCGAGAGTTTCATTGCTTGGGCTGTAAGGAATATCCAGTTTGTAGTTCAAGGCAGACAGAACAAGTAAGACAAAAACAAGATCATAAGTTAATTTTTTTGTATTGCTTTGAAGTAGATCTCTCTCTCTCTCTCTCTCTCTCTCTCTCTCTCTCTCTCTCTCTCTCTCTGCTTGGGCTCATTGTTGGACTTGTTCACTTCCTGGAATTACGCAATGTGACAGTGTCTTTTTTTTATACCGTTTTCTTTTATTTTTTTTTTTTATTCAAAGACCTAAGATTGATTTCAGAGCATTGCTGTTAGCATGGGAGTTTCCCATTTCTTTGTCTTTTCAGCGCAGATATGACTGCTTGACCCCCCCCCCCCCCCCGTTCCTACTTTTTTTCCCCGTGTGATTATTGATTTGCAATACTTGTCAGTCTTGAGAATTTGTCCCAGTCTTCGTGTGTGTAATTCTGTTTTATAATTCCAGCTTTGCTGCACAGAAATTATACGCAGAATTAAAAAAAAAATAAGACAACCATGTCACTCCATACGTGCATCCAGACGATATGGTTTAGTGGTCTTATTTCCTTAGCAAGTTCCGAGCCAAAGAGGCATCTAGATGATATAGTGCTACATGCCCAGTATTTGCTTTAACTTGCTCTGCACCCTGGAGACGCCAGGGAGACATGTTGTTAGTGCCAGTATTTTCCTTGACCTGGCAGCGCACTAAAGGGTGATGTAGTCAGCGCGCTAGAGGGTGATGTAGTCAGCGCGCTAGAGGTTGATGTGGTCAGCGCGCTAGAGGTTGATGTGGTTAGCGCGCTAGAGGGTGATGTGGTTAGCGCGCTAGAGGTTGATGTGGTTAGCGCGCTAGAGGGTGATGTAGTCAGCGCGCTAGAGGGTGATGTAGTCAGCGCGCTAGAGGTTGATGTGGTTAGCGCGCTAGAGGTTGATGTGGTTAGCGCGCTAGAGGTTGATGTGGTTAGCGCGCTAGAGGTTGATGTGGTCAGCACTCTGTGATAATAATCATCTGTTACGGCATCCAGTGATAATAATCTTCTGTTAACAGCACCCTGTGACAGTAATCATCTGTTACGGCATCCAGTGACAATAACCATCTGTTATGGCATCCAGTAACAATAATCATCTGTTACGGTATCCAGTGACAATAATCATCTGTTACGGCATCCAGTGATAATAATCCTATCTTAACAGCACCCTGTGATACTTATCATCTGCTAAAAGCACTCTGTGGTAATAATCATCTGTTATGGCATCCAGTTATAATAATCCTCTGTTATGGCATCATGTGATCCTCTGTTGTAGCATTCTACTGCATCTGTTACAGTGCCCTGTGATAATAATCATCTATTAAAGCACACTTTAATAACCTTGTAAGCTGTGTTCACCTTCCACTGTTGACACTGTGTTTTCTGTATAACAATAAGATGACCTTCGTTTCATTACTTTCTGCTTTGCTCTGCATAATGCCTTTTTCGATATAGTATTCAGTGCATGTCCATATACTACATATATGTGGTTCTCACAACGTGACCTGTGTGCGGACATACTGCATGATATCTTGCTCTCACTACGTGTCCTTTGTGGACTTACTACAAAATATGTAGTTTTCACTATACGAGACCAGATGACAGGATACATCTTACATCCTTCCCGTGCTTCTAAATGTCACATAGGGCTCACATGGTGGCTCGCCAAGTTTTCCTGTTTTCGGCGAGCTTTTCAACCTCATCAAGGGACTTTACGGCCTCTAAACTGTCCTCTCTTAACATTGTCCTCTTTAGATAACAGGATTACAGCCTTGTATTATTTCTAGTTTTATCTTTTGATGTTTCCGCCATTGTATTGCTGCTCTTGGGACACATCCATGTTCTTAATCAAGGTCATGGGCTGCCAATCTGTACACATCTTTTTTAAGCTTTTGTTTGATAACTCACAGGGTTTTAGTGTCGTCTTTAAAGTCCAAATAACAGTAAATATTTACTTCCAGAGATCTTTCTAATTTGTTTGTTCGCTTATTTTACAAATATCATTGCTGTATTTCTCATAAAACACATTTGTTTCCCACAGCTCATTCTTTTAAAAATTAAATTCCGAGGTGTCTGTATTTGATTCCTTCACTAAATAAATTTTGAAAGAACTTTTCTAAATGTGATTCATTATCATTGTTGATGGTGTTCTGTAATTCCAGCTTTGTATGACTCGTGTGAAAACTGAAGATGTGTTCACAGTTCCAGCTTTCTATGACTCTAGTGTGAAAATTGAAGATGTGTTCACAGTTCCAGCTTTCTATGACTCTAGTGTGAAAACTGAAGATGTGTTCACAGTTCCAGCTTTCTATGACTCTAGTGTGAAAATTGAAGATGTGTTCACATTTCCAGCTTTCTATTATAACAGTATGACTCTATCTGGCGCCAAGTAAAGTAGTGTTGCGCCGTACTAAAACAGTTTCTTCTTATAAATTTCTTCTTGTTGTTGGTGTTATAGATACCACCTAATTTTCTATATTATACACTGAGAAAATACAACAAGACACCCAGGCTTCCAACTCCACAGAATAATACAGATACAACTTAACATAACTTGGCAGTCTTCCAACCAAAACAAACTGGTCAACAATGAGAATTCCAACAAAGCCAATTGGTGTAGCTATATCTTCAGACAACACACATTTATTAATGGACAAAATGAGGGGTGAAATCATGATGAACAGAAATTCACAGTAACAAATGCCCGGCGTGAGAGAACTGTACGCCATATGGGCGAAAACCTTACAAATGACCTTATACAAATAAAACCATACTTACAACGTTCCACCAAAAACCTCACCCATCACAAGAAAACCTAATTCTTCCATCTCAACTACATAAAACCTGCCCTTAACAAAAGAAACTCTTCCTAAACGAGATTACATCTACATCAAAACTAGTAAGGTTCATCCTACAACACAAACAAGTAAGGCTCTTGCTACACAAAACAAGTAAGGCTTTTGCTACACAAAACAAGTACGGCTCTCCTTTTACTAAATCGTGAGTGGTTTTTTTGCTATCCCTATCCACTCAGTTTTCTCCATGCTGCACGCTTTTCCCAAGACCCCTGCTCAATGGTCTCAACCAACCTACCTCTCAAACAAGGGTACTCACTCTATTAATTATTTCCTAAATACCAATCCTGGTTATAACCCCTAGCCTATACTGCTATACTATGTGTTCACAGTTTCAGCTTTCTATAACTCTAGTGTGAAAACTGAAGTGTTCACAGTTCCAGCTTTCTGTGACAGTGTTATGAAAGTCAGTTTGCATAGATTGTGTATAATTTTATGTTATAGATTACGTTTAGGAGATTGGAGATTAATTTTAGTGATTTTTCAGATTAGTTCAGGAGCTTGGGGATTAGTTCTAGTGATTTTCGTTATTTCTCTTTTCGTTGTAATCTTTTACAGAACAAGTTTAGTGGCAAAAGCATCCTCTTTGAAGAAACATCATGGGTAATCTGCCATGCATTGGCTCAAAGGATGAGGCGTGGAAGCGACAGAACACAGAGATGGTGGAGAATCCGCTGTACAAATTTGTCAACCTTGCTAAGGGCGGTTCTCTCATAGACGCTTACATCACGGAAGGCCCTCAGAAAGTTGTGGAAATTGCTGAAAATGAGCTGTCCCGTTTTTTCTACAACGAAAATGGAAACAGGCACCGCATCACTGAATTAGAATATCTGAGATGGCGGTGGAAGTTTTCACAGAAATCTGCTGTTAGTGCTTTCATTTTGTCTCTCGTTTTAATGTCAGTTTAATACAGTGGTTCTCAACCTGTTTTTAGGTGACTCTGAACTAAATAATAATTCCTTTCCTCTTAAATCACCTGCACTAACTGAAAATCACTGTTTGCGATGTAAAAAAATTCAAATCATTATAAAATCTGGATTTGTGTCTCTGAACACGCCCCCTCTCCCTTCCCCCACCAACTAACCCTTAGTGAAACCACATGGGTCTGTCCAGTGATGGATAAACCATCACCCAGATTCCTACCAGAGAATCCCAAAACAAGCTATCAAATGAGACACAACAGGCCGGAAAAAAAAAGAGGTCGACCACGTGAAACTCTAAAGAGGACATTGTTAAGAGCGGCCAAATTTAGTAGGCATAAAATCCTTTGATGAGGTTGAAAAACTTGCCAAAAACAGGAACACTTGGCGAACTACCATGCGAGCCCTATGTGAGTTTAACGGCGCGGGAAGTATGTAAGAAGTAAGATCCCTACCCCAGGCTAAATTTAGTAAAGCGCCATCATCGCCGACTCAAACGCTCCATCACGTGATATGTGGCCTGCTTTCCCTGTAATTATGACCTCTACTATTACTATATGACTTTGCATTACACTTAGCAACCACAACTAATACGCCAGCAACATACTTAACGTACTAGTGTAGCAACAGTAGTTATAAACGATTGTCACATAAAACAATGATCTGTATTTGCACGTTTTCGTCATTTTTTAATACACAGGAAACAATTATCGGCTTATACTGTATTTACCTTATGTAGTCATTTGAAATTTCAGTACCGTATGAAACACTGCAGTGTTGGTAGATCTTGCACGCCCATGGGAGTCAAACAACAAAGAGTGATATTTAGGTAGTCTTAATAAATGAAAGACAGCACATTTCTAACCCAGTCCATGTTTTAAATTATATAGTAACTTCCTTTCAGTTTTTTTTTCCTAGCGACTGTTTAACCCTGAACAGCGTTAAGTGAAAGAGTTAAATGGCTAAAGGTAGTTAAAGATTTGAAAAGGTGTCAGCCAGTCACTGTTAATATTGGACATTTACCTGCGTTAATACCTGTAAAGATGCCAGGTTAATATTGGACACTTACCTGTAGAGATACCAGGTTAATATTGGACACTTACCTGCTCCAATACCTGTAAAGATACCAGGACTATCCAGGGCAATAATTTATTAATATAAACTGTGTTTCATGCTGTCATAAAAAACATAATAATAATTTTTTTTTAAAAAAACAGAAATTACCAAACTAGATAATGACTGAAAAATTAAAGGGAAAAAGAAGAAGAGTGAGGACAAGAGAAAAATCTCCCGACGGACTGATAAAGTGGCATGGAAAAAGAAAAGCTTCTGAACTGATTGGAAACGCCAAGGATCACAAAGCTTGATCATCGACGCTATCCTGCACTGCATGCAATGAACTAATTCATAAATATGTGTGTGTGTGTGTGTGGGGGGGGGGGGTGGGGTTAATAGGAAAATCGCCAGGTAATATACATCGCATAGTCCGTTCTTTTACATATAAATGACGCCATACGCATACTTCTTTTGATAAGCAGCTTGTATAACTAACTGTATATGATTCGCAGGATTTTGACGACGTAGAAAAGGCCACAGAGGAAACGTTAAAAGCACAGCTTGTGGAGGATCATTTCAATAAATACATTCCTCACGAAGCGTGTTGGGATCTACAGAAACGCGGGGGAGTTGGAGAGACGCCTCTTCACCTTCTCTGTCTAATGGACTCGCCGGTACATTTTGAAGTGGCCAGGATTCTACTAAAATTATATCCAAATTTGGCTTTGGATGTATACGAAGGAGAGGAGTATTTTGGTGAGTGTTGGTTATTATCTTTATGAATGCGCTACTTAAAAAAAAAATCCTTCTTTTTCTAAGGTTGTGTCTTCTTGTTCATAATACGAGGGGCGTTCAGAAAGTAATGCACTAAATTGTTTTTTTTTTTCAGCTAATAATGAAGATAGAAAAATGAAATTTTGCACACTTTAAATATGGCATGTGCCGATTGTGTGAACCAAATTGTATAGCAACCGGCCAAAGAATATGGCGGCCCTAACCGTTGAAATGAAGCATGTTAGCAACTTGCGGTATAAGCAGTGAACTGTGATAGAATTTCTCGTTGCAGAGAAGGAAACTGTTGTGAACATTCACAAGCGTTTATGTGATGTGTATGGAAGTTTTGCAGTCGACAGGAGTACACTCAGTCGCTGGGTTCAGAGAATCAAAGAATCAATAAGTGGAGATAATGAGTTGCATGATCGCCGTGCTGTGGACGTCCTGCCACAGCCACCAAGGCAGAAATGTTGAAATGCGCTGAGGGCATTACTCTTACTGATAGGTATTTCACTACTCAACAGTTTGCCTTAAAGCTATCAGTCAGCAACGGTAGTGCAAAATGCAGTTATAAAAGCTCTCGGATTTTCTACGGTTTGTGCAGGATGGGTTCCTCGAAGTATAAAAAATGACCATCGATTGCATATGAAAGCATTTTCTTCTGAATTATTGGAGTGTTTCAGTGCTGAGGGAGATAACTTTTTGGCTAAGATAATAACAGGTGACGAAACCTGGGCACATCATTTTGAACCTGAGACAAAAATAGTCAATGCAGTGGCATCATCCGCAATCACCACGAAAAAGAAATTAAAGACAACTCCATCAGCTGGAAAAGTCATGATCACTGTCTTTTGGGACATTGAATGTGTGATTCTTGTGGATGTTATGTCGAGAGGAGAGACAATCGATTCGCAAGCTTACATTAAGACATTAAAAAAATTCAATCAACGTTTTCGCAGAGTTCAGCCGCACAAGAATCCAGCAGACCTACTTCTCCTTCACGACAATGCGCGCCCTTATACAAGTCTGGCAACATGGGAAGCAATTGCCAAATTGGGTTGGAATGTACTTCACCATCCACACTATAGTCTCGATTTGGCACCCTCTGATTTCCATCTGTTTGGTCCACTTAAAGATGCATTCCAAGGGGTAAGGTTTGAAGATGATGAAGGAGTGATTCATGCAGCGAAGAAATGGCTACATAATCAAGAGAAAATCTGATACTGGCCAGGAACACATGCACTTGTTTCGCACTGGTGTAAAGGGTACAAGTTGATGAGGATTATGTTGAATAATACCGATGTTTACATGATATATCCATGTATATTGTGTATAAATTTCATGCTTTTTGAATAAACAGCTCCTGAGAAAAACGATGTGGTGCATTACTTTCTGAACGCCCCTCGTACTATATGCTCACAAAGAAATATTATATGGATTTGTTTTATGTACAAAAATGTTCTGATGTGAGAGATGTGCAATATTTCTTTAGCAAACTCCACCACCATGGGGTTTATAGCGATCCCTGTCCCATTTGCCACGCTTTTTTAGTTCTGGGAGCATAAACGGAGAGATAAAACGGGGTATTAGTCAGCTATGGCTCGCCAACCCTGATGCCAGCATGTCAGCTATGGCTCGCCAACCCTGATGCCAGCATGCCAGCTATGGCTCGCCAACCCGGATGCCAGCATGTCAGCTATGGCTCGCCAACCCTGATGCCAGCATGTCAGCTATGGCTCGCAAACCCTGATGGCAGTATGTCAGCTATGGCTCGCTAACCCTGATGGCAGTATGTCAGCTATGGCTCGCTAACCCTGATGGCAGTATGTCAGCTATGGCTCGCTAACCCTGATGGCAGTATGTCAGCTATGGCTCGCTAACCCTGATGCCGGTATATCAGCTATGGCTCGCTAACCCTGATCCCGGTATATCAGCTATGGCTTGCTAACCCTGATGCCCGGTATATCAGCTATGGCTCGCTAACCCTGATGCCGGTATATCAGCTATGGCTCGCTAACCCTGATGCCGGTATATCAGCTATGGCTCGCTAACCCTGATGCCGGTATATCAGCTATGACTCGCTGATTGCCACAGAACAGCGTCTTCGCTCCAATATCCGTGCATTACGATCACTAATGTGACGTTTCCAGAGCTTAGTATTATCAAAGAAGAAGAAGAAGATGATGATGATGATGCGAATAGAATATTGATGTCAATTTTGAAAAACCAACCCAGAAACTTGTATGAAACATTTAAGTTAAACTCACATGCGAAGACAGACAGACAGACAGACAGACAGACAGACGGACGGACGGACAGACAGACAGATCTTGTTTATAGCTTTTTTTCAGAGCACTAACTAGTTAAATAATTTATCAGTATGTTGCTAATTTATGTATATCGATCAAATGACCCCCTGAAAGAAATAATACCCAACCTAAGACTAAAACACCAACAAAAAAAAAACTTTTATGGCAGAATTTTGTGGCGCGCCCAGTTTTTGTTGCTGTAGGAGACACCACGCATGGAGTATGGTAGGCGTGTTTGACCACGTGCAATGATTTTCGCACCGATTTATAATAGAAATCCCACTGCTTTACTGAATTTAAAAACCTCGGTATGTATCAGTTTTGAGAGTCTATTCCAACGAACAAATCTGAAATGGCATGAGACATGCAAATATCTGGTCGATGAGATGTAACATTGATGCAACAATAATGGCGGAACATACAGGAAAATGGCATTAGCTAGCTTCGATACATTGACCACACAAGAGCCAATAAGCCGGAAGTATGGTTGTACTTCCAAGTGGTTTGAGAGGTAAAATGAAAATAAAGAGATGGAGGACATTATAGAAAGAAGGGTCGTGGGGGAATGGTAAACAGTTTCTGGATGATTTAGTGTTCTGATTTATTATTTCTTCCACTGAATGTAGCAAGTTTCTGTGGTTTCAAATGTAGCAAAGTACAGTACTCGGAGAAGGAGAAGTCGCAGGTACTGTTAGCGCCAGGATTTTCAGAAACCGGTACAACTGTACCTGTCTTTCTACTTGCATGAAGAACTTTCCAGAATACCTGGTTTCTCAGTACACCATTCGATATATTATACTCTATTAAATGTAAAATTAAACACACTTTACAAACATCAGCCAGAATTAAATGTTCGGGTGAATTTTTTTTCTTATCTCATTTGCGATGAGAACTGTTATTTTCAAAATGTTCACATGCTGTACCAAAGTAAAAACTGGCTCATTCTCCTCCGTGCAAACTGAACATCATCATCCTACTCACCCGATTATCCTCCAACCGGTTTCGCTGGTTGCCAATTATTAGTTGTTTTATTTTTCTTTTGGTAATTTACACTAGTTACTGTAACCGAAAAACTCCGAAAGTTTCGGTTTTTCTCGTTAAAAAAAAATCACTTATTTACTAGTAATTGCCGGTTAACACGGTCACTGCAGTCATATAACGGCAGCTGTAGCTTTGTTGGCCATAACGGATTTTATAGTGGAGTATTTGTAAGCAATAACAGACTGGGGTGAATAGGCTTAACAACTGGGGGTCCGAAATAGCAGGTGGGCTCTGATATCAAGTTCTACAAATGCAGGCTACAGTTTTACGACTTTTGTTTTGGGAGAGGGGCCCGGGGGGAGGGGGGCGCTTGATGTGTTTAGCTTAAGTGGCTTTGGTGGTGATTAATCCGTCACTGCTTGGAAGACTAGCACGGATAGTGATATAAGAAATGCATGTAACAGTAGCAGTAGCATATGTAGTATTACTAGCACTAGTCATGGTAGTGATTTTGTTGCTGTTTTCACTGTAATGTTGGCTGTTGCAGCAGCAGCAGCAGTAGTAGTAGCAATAGTAGTAGTAGTAGTAGCAATAGTAGTAGTAGTAGTAGCAGCAGCAGCAGTAGTAGTAGTAGCAATAGTAGTAGTAGTAGTAGCAGCAGCAGCAGTAGTAGTAGTAGCAATAGTAGTAGTAGTAGCAGCAGCAGCAGTAGTAGTAGTAACAGTAGTACTATTAGTAGTAGTAGTAGTAGCAGCAGCAGCAAAAGCAACAGCAGTAGCAGTAGTAGTAGTAGTAGCAGCAGCAGTAGTAATAGTAGTAGCAGTAGCAGTAGTAGTAGCAGCAGCAGCAGTAATAGTAGTAGTAGTAGTAGTAGTAGTAGTAGTAGTAGTAGTAGTAGTAGTAGTAGTAGTAGCATATGTAGTATTACTAGCGACTAGAACTAGTCATGGTAGTGATTTTGTTGCTATTTTCATTGTAATGTTGGCTGTTGCAGCAGCAGCAGCAACAGCAGCAGTAGTAGTAGCAACAGCAGTAGTACTAGTAGTAGTAGTAGTAGTAACAGCAGCAGCAACAGTAGCTGCAGCAACAGCAGCAGCAGCAGTAGTAGTAGCAACAGCAGCAGTAGTAGTAGTAGTAGCAGTAATAGTAGTAGTAGTAGTAGTAGTAGTAACCTGTAATAGGTAGAAAGGTAAGCAATTAGTAGATAGAAAGACAGTGAGTAAGAAGTAGATGTGAAAGAATATCTCAGTCTTCCTGCATACGGCCACTGCTTCCGTCGCACATCTTGTACTGAGTCATGTACTTCTTAAGTAACACACACGCCAGGTTAAACTGTCCCTTTAAGACGGTCCCTGTAAATGGTCATTTTCTCAGCTGTCAGACCCTTTTCCGTTCAGCGCATATTGGGATATTGGTTGGGGGGGGGGGGGTGAAGGGGCGGAATAGATGAATATGAATGGGAAAGGGGAAAAAATCAGAAAGAAAATTCACAGAAAAAAAGTCAGTAACCTGGGTAATTAATTCCCTCCTGTTTTTCCTTCAAGAAGAAACATTATGCAGAAAAACTAATGGAAATATAAACATCCGTGTCTTGGAAATGATTAGGACCATGTGGTGCATGAGTTAAAACAAGGTCAGGGTAGCCCTATTATGCCACTGAGGTAGCTAGAGGATATGGCATTGTTGTTCATATTTTCTTTGACCTGTCAGCGCAATAGAGACACAGTGTGGTCACCCATCAAGGCTGGCCGTCTTTCCTTTCTCAGCTCCAGAAGAAGCCAGGTACCTGTTTCTACACCTGGATGACTGGAACACCTCCCACATCATGTCTGCCTCTGTTGTGTAAGTCTCTTCCTTGACAGGTGTAGTTGTGTCAGGAAAAGGACGCAGAAAATGAAAACTATTTTGTGCGGTCCATCTTTGTCAAAAGATACTAGGAGAAGAGTCTTGAAATGCTATGTCGAACCAGTATATGGAAGTGAATCGTGATCGTTAACAAAAGCAACAACGAGAGCATTAGAGGCAACTGAAATGTGGTTACTGTTAAGAATACTACGGGCAACTGAAATGTGGTTACTGTTAAGAATACTACGGGCAACTGAAATGTGGTTACTGTTAAGAATACTACGGGCAACTGAAATGTGGTTACTGTTAAGAATACTACGGGCAACTGAAATGTGGTTACTGTTAAGAATACTACGGGCAACTGAAATGTGGTTACTGTTAAGAATACTACGGGCAACTGAAATGTGGTTACTGTTAAGAATACTACGGGCAACTGAAATGAAGAATGCCTAAGAAAAGCCAATGAGAAACGAACATTAATAAACATATTAAAGGGGGGGGGGCACAGTATAGGGTGATTGGCTATATAATGAGAAGAGGATGGATCGAAAACATCATGACAAGGAAAACTGGGTAAGAGGGGGAGGAGGGGGGGGGAAGGAAGGGCTAGACCAAGAGAGAAGATCTTAGATAGCTTAACAGAATGATTTAGGAGAAACAACAGAACTGATGGAAAACAGGAAAGATCGGAAACTGTGGAAAGACATGGTCGCAAGCGCCCTCTAGGCATGGCTGTGATAGTATTGTATCTAAAGAATATAATCCATATCCCTTAGATACAATACTATCACAATACTATTACTTTTATTCCCCATGCACCACGTGGTCTTAATCATTTCCAAGAAATGGATGTTTCTGTCCCCCTTTAGTTTTTCTGTACGATGTTTCTTCTTAGTTTTTCTTTTTTTTTTTTTTTTTGAGGAAAAACAGATTGTTTTATGACCCACTGTTCGTAAGATAGAAAGTCGTAGGTATGAAAATTGTGATCATTTGAAAATCAGTATAGAGGCCAGAATTATGGCTACGAGGTCAAACTGAGGGGGTTGGGGGGAGTAATCTTAATTATTAAGTTGGGGCTGCACCCTGATATTAGGGCTTCTGAGCATCGCCCGTCTGTCTGCGTGTTTAGGCTTTTACTGTTATCTATCTATCTATCTATCTATCTATCTATCTATCTATCTATCTATCTATCTATCTATCTATCTATCTATCTATCTATCTGTCTGTCTCTGTCTGTATATTTGTTCGTCTGTCCGTCTATCTATCTATCTATCTATCTATCTATCTATCTATCTATCTATCTATCTATCTATCTATCTATCTATCTATCTATCTATCTATCTATCTATCTATCTATCTGTCTGTCTGTCTGTCTGTCTATCTATCTATCTATCTATCTATCTATCTATCTATCTATCTATCTATCTATCTGTCTGTCTATCTATCTATCTGTCTATATGTCTGTCTGTCCATCCATCTGCCTGCCTGCCTGTATATATCCATGTATGTACGTTAGTTTGCATGTGTGCTCTAAGAAGAAGGAAAGGAAATGAGTTCAATAATTACGTCAAGTCATGTGAAAATGACTAAAACAATGAGAGTAGTCAGTATGAGAGAGAGAGAGAGAGAGAGAGAGAAGAGAGAGGAGTTTGTGTAATGAAAATCCAATTACGAAGCCAAATAACGACCCATACCATGACCTTTCAAGGGGCAAAAAAAAAAAATAGGTAGAACGATTATTTACTCGTACAGCAGACGTTTTGTTTAATCCTTTGTTGCGAGAAAGATTGTCTTATTGATCTTTCGATTTGGCGAAATATTGGAAGCGAAGGAATTGATTTTTCCCCTTCCGCCATTGGTCAAAAGCCAATACATTACGTAATCCAAGGCGACGCCCACAAAGGGGGTTGTGGGGAGGGGGAGCAACAAAGAAAGTAACCATTGTGTTACAGTTCTTGATGAAATTAATAACATCGTTAGCTAACACTGAATAGTTTTGTTTCCAGTGTTTACTGTAATGTTAGAGGATCCTGTTTTCATCATTGTCCTCGTCATCTTCTCCGTCGTCTCTTTTCTTCCATTTTTCTTTTGCTATCGTGTGTGTGTGTGCGTGTTGTGTGTGTGCGTGTGTGCGTGTGTGCGTGTGTGTGTGTGTGGGTGGGGGGGGGTTATAAATAATGATTCAATTGATTTTGTTATATAATGAATATAATTACTGGTTCTTTTGTCCTGCTTTTTGCATGTGAAGTTTGTCAATGTAGAGTCTCCGGACTGTGTATAGATTTGTCGTTGTTTTTAACTGTTAAACAAAAGCAAAAATGGGTGCATTTTAATGTGAAGGACATGAGGAGAATGTTAAAGTTGAACAATCCTTCATATTAAACTCTAAATTTGTTTCTGTTTCACTTTGATAGCATGATCACATTTAGCTACCATTTTTTTTCTATTTGACAGCATGATCTAGCCACAATTTTTCTGTTTGATTTTGAGAATATGTTCACATTTTTTTTACGGCGTGGTCACATCCAGACACCAATTTTCATGTTTCTGTGACATCATTATTTCCTCATTATATTTACAACAATGTGATAGAGGCAGAAATAAAATGTATAGAGAATGAATGGACAGAACATAGAGCACTGAGATAGGTAAAATTGATCCACTATTTGAGAATATTTCTTCTTTACCAGATGCAGAGTTTAGTCATGTCTGCGTATAATCCAAGAGTCTGTCTGTCTCCGCAATTTGTGTCAGAGTGCCTCACATTTATCCGTTTCTGTTTCTTAGCGACAGTTAGGGATGTGCATGTTTTGGGGTCATCTGGTTTTGGGGTGGGGTGTGGGGTGGGTAGGGAGAAACACCTGCTGCGGTTGTCTAAATACAAGGGAGAAACTGAAACTTAATAACTTGAATCGCCCTTTCTTTATGAGGAAATAAAGTGAAGAAGGTTAGAGTGACATAGTCTAATGTATCTGTTGCATCTTTCTCCATAACTGCATATATGTTGTTTCCAGTTTCTTTACCATACATTTGAAAACTGTAGCTTCACAACTACACTGCGATACTACGAGGGGCGTTCCGAAAGTAATGCACCACATCATCTTTTTCAGCTATTAATGAAGATAGAAGCATGAAATTTTGCACACTTTAAATATGACATGTGCTGATTGTGGGAACCAAATTGCACTGCACCCGCCCAAAGAATATAGCTGCCCTAACCGTTGAAATGGAGCGTGTTAGCAACTTGCGGTATGAGCAGCGAATTGTGATAGAATTTCTCATTGCAGAGAAGGAAACTGTTGTGAACGTTCACAAGCGTTTATGTGATGTGTATGGAAGTTTTGCAGTCGACAGGAGTACACTCAATCGCTGGGTTCAGAGAATCAAAGAATCAATAAATGGAGATAAGGAGTTGCATGATCGGCCGCTCTGTGGACACACAGTCTGGCAACACGGGAAGCAATCACCAAATTGGGTTGGACTGTACTACCACCCTACAGTCCCTATTTGGCAGCCTCTGATTTCCATCTGTTTGGTCCACTTAAAGATGCACTCCGAGGGATAAATTTTGAAGATGTGAAGGAGTGATTCATGCAACGAAGAAATGGCTACATAATCAAGAGAAAATCTAGTACGGGATAGGAATACATGCATTTGTTTCGCGTTGGCGTAAAGCGATACAAGTTGATGGGGATTATGTTAAATAATATGACATATCCATGTATATTGTGTATAAATATCATGCTTTTTTAATTAAAAAAAAGCACTACATGGTGCATTACCTTCTGAAAACCCACCGTAAAAGGTAACGGTAAAAATAGTCTCATAGCAAATGCCGTAGGGGATGAAGCTTTAGAGACCTCATTACGCTGGGCCATCAGTGTATGAGGTAGGGTGGCCAGTTCCTTTCCTAGACGAGTGCTCTAACCACTGCGCTAGCTGGTCCCCTATTTGATAGAGGGTCTCCGTCACGCTAGTCTCAGAGAATCCCACGAAAATTTACCAGATCTCAGAATGTATGTAGCATGTCCTTCTTAGCGATATGCAGAACAGATTCGTGCAACGCGAGCGAAGCAGTTTGTTCCTATCAAGTATTTCTACAGGACAGGGCAGGAAACACTTATAAGTAATGCTCTACTACCTGTCCAAGCAAAAATAGTCAGAGGTGTATGGTTCAGTTTTTAAAAAAAACGGAAAGAAGGTGAGAATGAATAGAAAAAGACTGAGATGAGCGCTAGAAATGTAAGTAACAACGTCTTACAAGAAGATCTGTGCAAAGCATTTGCTGTTTTGTGTTCATTTGTTGCTTCGTTATATTCGTCGAGATGTTAGCTTGTTACTGCTTGTGTTACATTTCTGCGTGCTAATCCCATTGCCTGTTTTACCATTCCTTCTTATCTTTACTCCTTTCTGTCTTTTCTTCTCGTAAAACTGCATCATACAGCTCTGGCTATTTCAGCTCTGCTAGAATTTCTGTCCTCAAATAATCTACTGTCTGTCTAGGGGAGAGTGCTTTGCACATAGCCGTGGTCATAGGTGACTGTGACCTAGTCCAGATATTGGTGGAGGCTGGGGCTAATGTCAATCAGCGAGCAACAGGGACGTTCTTCCTGCCCGAAGACCAGAAAAAAAAATACACGGGCCAGACTAACTACGAAGGTAATCTCTTTGAGACAATAAATTGCTTTCATAAACATTGTGTGCGCCAAAAAACGTGTTTTTATTTACTTATTTATTTGCAGTCAGAAGAATAAGGAGTAAGTAGCAGTAGTACAAGTAGTAAGTAGTAGTAGTAGTAGTAGTAATAGTAGTAGTAGTAGTAAGTAATAAGTAGCAGTAGTAGTAGTAGTGATAGTAGTAGTAAGTTGTAATAGTAGTAATAGTAGCAAGTAGTTATAGTAGTAGTAGCAAGTAGTAATAGTAATTAGTACTAGTAGTAGCAAGTAGTTATAGTAGTAGTAGCAAGTAGTAATAGTAATTAGTACTAGTAGTAGTAAGTAGTAGTAATAGTAAATAGTACTAGTAATAATAGTAGTAGTAATAGTAGTAGTAATTAGTACTAGTAGTAGTAAGTAATAGTAATAGTAAGTAGTAGTAGTAGTATTAGTAGTAGTAGTAGTAATAGCAGTAGTAGAAAATGAAGTAGAGTTTCCACAAAAACATGAAATCTCTCATGTCTGTTTCTCCTCTCTAAGGATATGCTTATTATGGTGAGTACCCGCTAGCTTTTGCTGCTTGTTTAGGCAAAATGGAGATCTATGAGTACCTCATTGAGCATGGTGCAGATCCTGACTTGCAAGATTCTTTTGGCAATACCATTCTCCACATGCTGGTTATTTCGAACCAGAGAGTAAGTCATATTTTTATATTCTTGTATAGTTGATCTTTTCAGAACATGCAGTCAGATAGTGTCCACACATGCAGCCCTGCTAAACTAAACCTATCTAAGGTGTTTGGATGTAGAAAAGTAGCTATATGACTGGCATTAGAAAGTCTAAGGTGTTTGGATGTAGAACAGTAGCTATAGAACTGGCATTAGAAAGTCTAAGGTGTTTGGATGTAGAACAGGACTGGGATTAGAAAACTTGAAAAAAGTACAGGAATTGAACTTGATGTCAGTTTGCAAAACTTGAATAGCAAAAGATGAAGAAGAAGAAGAAGAAGAGGAAGAAGGTGAAGGAAGAGGAAAATGAGGAGGAAAGAAGATGATTAGGAGGAAAAAGAAGATGAAGAGGAGGAAGGGACAGAAGCAAGAAGAAGAAGCAGAAGTGATAAAAGAAGAGTAGAGAAGAGAGAAGAAAAGAGAAGAGTAGAGGAAGAAAGAAGCAGGAGAAGAAGAGATGGGCCAAGAAGAGAAGGATAAAGTAGGGAAAAGAGAAAAAGAGAGAACAGAATGAAAGAATTTCCAGCATTATTAGAATATTCTTCTTTTTCTTTCAGTCTCACATGAAAATATGTAACTGGCAAACTTTTCCAATTAACATAAAAAGTTTCACTATTAATGTAAATTTTTTTAAAATGCAAAGATAGTGGTTTAGTTGTTTTAAAGCTCTAGACAAGGAATTTATGGCCTCAGTTCTCCATTTTTGAGCTAAGCTGGTTGTATTAGTAAGATGGCAGTAATTGTTGCCAGTAAAATTAGGACCAAACCCAATCTTCCTATGCATTTCCTTGAAACATGCTGTTACCAATACTTCAGCCTAATCACAGAGGTAGGGGGTGAGAACTCTCCCAGTGGTAACAGAGTCTGTATAGAAATACACAGTTCAGTAAAAGTGAAGGTATTAAATGAAGCAACCACAGCCCAGCCCATAGCAGAATTGATGTCTTGTGTCTCAGTATCTCGACCGTGCCATCAGCTACAATGAGCTTAATGTTGCATTTACTGGAAATTCTCAGCCAACCAACCAGTTCATGATTTTGCAAGGATTCTTTTTCCATTCCATTTTTGTGTGTGTGTGTGTATTATTTCTACATATACATTTTTTTGTATCTGTGTTTTTATACAGAAATATTATATTTAATAAATTTTGAAAATCTGCTGTTTGTCTCAGTAGTTCTCAACCCCATTTCTAATCATGGACCTAGAAGCCATGGACAATTTACAATAATCCACCCTCTCTCCCCTTTCCAACACACACACACTTCCCTGCTAATGATTTTCAACAAAGAGGCAGATGTATTCCTAGGGAGGAATTTCAAGTCCAGTTTCAGTAATTACCACCGTAAAAAGAATGTAAGTAAAAAGTAAAAAGTAAATAAAGGTAACCCTGTCATGCCTTATAGGCACATAAAAAGAATGTATAATGGTGAAAATCCTTTTGGAGTGATGATTTAATACACAGGGAAGAATCTTGGAGTAGCCAGAGTTGAAAAGGGAGGCTTGGGGCCTAAGATGCAGAGAACACCTGCCTTAGATGAATTTTAAAACTTTCATACATTTCTGCTGTTCTGCTTGTGTACACTTATGGCCACAGGCTGGAAACAGCTGCATTAGCTCGTAACTTATAACGTCTGTGAATGCACATACTGCAGACACAATTTTCTCTTAATTAGCATGAATAGTTTGTGTGACTGTGCCATTGCTGTACCACCTGTATAACCCAACTTGGTTCAGCGTAGGAGACTAACTCTGAAGTAATGTTCACGATTCAGATGATTCCCAGGATCTTTTTCTTTGTCAAGACAAAACTGTTAATAAACAAGCAAGTCTGGTGCTGACAGTACAACAAAGTGAAGTTTTTTGGATGGAACATGATGATGATGGATACGATACTAGATGGTTGATAAATAAAGTGAGCAATATGTCAAAGTACAAGTCTTCAGCTCAGCCATCAACAGTCAGGCCCTATAGCTGATATAAAACTTCCACCTCCAGACAAACAAGTGAACAAGACTTCAGACAAAACATGTCAACAATTTTCAAAGTTCCTAGTACAGCCAAAAATTCAATAATTTTGCGACAAACAAACACGTCCCAATGATCAAGCATCCATTTCATTCTTTTTCCCTTTAACTTAGAACACATCCCACATGTCAGGCTTAAGCCCACTAAATCACATGCTGTTCATTTCTTGGATAAAAGCCAGTTATTCAGGAATGCAGCTCAGAAAATGTAAACATTAAATCATGGGCTTTTCATTAAAAATCAAAATGGGGCATACACCTGTAACATATACTGTTACATTTTTACATATCCACAAATATGCAGGTACACGATAAAACTGCTGTACGGCTGTGAAAAGTGACTTCAACTTTAAAAATAAAATTGTAGAAATCAGCTTTACAACAATGCAAGGCAACAGCGTGTTAGATTTTAGAAAAGAAGCTTTCATTAGAAAATAAAACAGCCACAAATAAGGAGGAAATATACCAACAGATGCCATAAGTAAAAGAAAAAGTAAAATGTAACAAGCTAGTAAAAAAAAAAAACACTTCATGTAGAAAGCGGCAAATCATATTGTGGCAAATCATATTTTGTCTTCTTACTGAAATATCACATGTTTTCTTCATTTGATGTAGAAAGCGCCAAATCATATTGTGTCTTCTTGCTGAAACATCACATGTTTACTTGTTAATTGTGAAGCTTTCTCCCACCATTCTGTGATATTTAAGCCACAGCTTGTGCATTGCATCACCTGACTGATTCAGTGTTAAAATCTCATTTTTCATTTTTATTTTGTTTTGAGCTTATCTTTGGCTTTTAACTCCTAGGAGATGTACAGATATGCAGCACGTCATCACAGATTGCCGGCTAGCACTACTATTAAGAACAGTCAGAATCTGACACCATTAACCTTGGCCTGTAAACTTGGAAGGCATGCTATTTTTAAAGAGATGATTGATATCGATAGCATTGTAAGTATGGATTTAACATTGCTAACAAAAGATAGGCCGCTATACATACAGTCTTTAACATTATACAGTGGTTAGCTCTGTAAATATTGAGAAACTATTAAATTAGTATAGGATAATGTAAGTGATTGTATATAATGATTAGCACCATAAGTGGCAGATGCTTGAGTGACTAAGTGAATGTCAGTAGTTTATGTCCAACTGGAGGAGCCTCATTTACCCAGCTGTAAAACTGGGTACCTAGCTTCACTTGGAGCTGGAATGGTTAGGCATAATACTAAGCACATCACTCTCTAGTGTGCCAGTTGGTGAAGAAAAATATGAGCACTAATACCGTATCCCCTTGATGTCTCTATGATACTTTCACTCTTTTTCTATTTTTTTTTTCACTGATATGTGTACGCCAACACCTGTCCTCACTGCCTTTATTTCTAATGGAAAGCCCAGTACAGTGTTCATATTATAAGTTATTAAAAAAGCACCATTTAAAGTGTTTAAAAGCACTGAAAACATGAACTTTAGAACAGTCACTTCTGGCACTGGTCTTGTGTGGCAGAGTAGTTAAGATGTGTTTAAAAATTCTACTCTGGGAAGGGAAATGAAGAATTGGGGAAAAAAAAGTTCAACAACTCACAGACTTCTGATAGTCTTGACCAATGGCGGCCCTTCTGCTTTATCATATCAGGAGTATAAAGGGTTAAAAAGGGATTTGTCTGAGGAGAGGGGATTCACTTCCATTCACTTGTTTTGCTGTTTATTCTAAAGCAGTGGTTCTTAACCCTTATTTGGCTGTGGGGCCCCTTTCTGACCTGAGAGCAACTGTGGGCCTCTCATTAAAATTGAAGTAATAAATAAATAAATAAATGAAACTCTAAAGAGGACATTGTTAAGAGAAGCCAGTTCAGTGGGCTTAACATCCCTTGATGAGATTGAAAAACTCACTGAAGACAGGACATCTTGGCAAATTACCATGTTGGCCCTATGTGACAGTTAACAGCACAGGAAGTACGTAAGATGAAGAATAAATAAAACCCAGATGATGCTATGATTCTTTTTACCTGAGCCAATTCATTTTCTAGGTGCCATAGTGGTGTAGTGGTTAATTCACTCACCTGCCTATCATAAGGTCCCTGGTTTGATTTCACACTTGGGTGGAGTTTTTTCAGACCTACCAGCACCAGGGACACCCCAGCCTCAAAATATGGGTACCTGGGGTTTCCATGAGAAATAAAGGCAGTGAGGATAGGTGCTGGCATCTTTCCCTCAAATACTGTAGTGGCCTAGTAATGATTTCTCCCCTTGACATGCAAATGCCACAGATACAGATTTGTTTGTTTGTTTTTTTTTTTGTTTTTAGAATTCATTTGCTTTTCTTTGGACCCCAAAAATTTTTTCCATGGAATTCCTGGGGGGTTGAGAATCAATGTACTAAACAGTTTCCTGTCTTGTTAAGTCAGCATATTTAGCATTGAGAGAACAAAATAGCTGTTTCAGTTAATGTTAGAACAGTTTTTCCTAAGTCAAAAATGTCTTGTATCATTTTGAATGCATGGTCTTTTAAAAAAGCACCACTGATGAAGGAAAGTCAGGGTTAGGTATTAGAAAACTGTTTTTTTGGTTTAAGAAAGCTTTTTTTTTTTAATGAAAAGCATTTAAAAACTCATTATAGTTTCAGTAAAAAAAAATAAATTGCTTAATCTTTCATAATAGCATATATATAGAGATGATAAACACCAGTATACAAAATGCACAGAAATGTTAATTATTTGAAATCTAATTAATATTAACTTTGAATGATTTTATCTCTGTGTATCACACAAAAACTTTCCACATATCAGTGCTGGTACACAAACCATTCTGGGAAACACTGTCTTAGAATTTGGTTTCAAGCAGGTAGATATCAGCTAATGTTCTAAGAGAATATTCTAAATGTACTACTCTATGGAAGTGAATGCTGGAAAATCACTAAAACCATAGAAAACAAGCTGAATTCTTTCCAGACTAAATGTTTATGAAGAATTAGAATAATATTTTGGCCAGACACCATAAGAAATAACATCTTGTTGGCAGAAATGCAGATGAAGCCACTGACAGCAATTATTGAGGAAAGACGCTGGTGATGGTTCGGACATGTGCTCCAAATGACTGACAACTCACTACCAAAAATAGCACTAAGATGGACACCACAGGGGAACAGAAGTAAGGGTAGACTAAAGGACACATACAGAAGAACAACAGAAAGGATGTTGAGCAATAGAGGGCTCACCTGGGCAAGAGCGGAAAAAAAGGCAAATTACAGGCATTCATGGAAAACCCTTGCGGAAGTCCCATGTGCCCTTGGCACTTAAGGTTCAGAGAGAGAGAGAGAGAGAAAGATATATATATATATATATATTAGCTATTTGTTGACATGGCCAAGCACTCTTTAGCTATACAGTTTCTCCCATGGTTGATTCCACCACTGTTTGATTAGCATAACAGAAATAATTGCATGGTAACTGAAATGAACAACAGGGGTATTCCTATCTTCTTCTTCTTCAATATCCCTGGAACTGTGAGCTGGTGTTCTTTGCAGCCGATGTGGTGAAAATGTTGAGGCGCAACATCAAATTGGACTGAGAGCGGGTAATGGCAGCCATTTTTTTTTCTGTCCGTGAGTGGAGCTAAAAAAAGCATAAGATGTGTAGTACTTCTTAGGAGACTCCACCACCATTGAGACTATGGCAATCCTGCCCCCTTTAGTCAGCTAAGCCTGCTATTAAGGGTATCAGTGGAGAGGTAGGACAGAGTCTTGGTCAGCCATAGTTCACCAGCTTTGACTCAGGCATGTCAGCTATTGGTTGCTGATTGCCAAGTCACACAGCATTCCCCCCCCCCCAGTATTCTCTGTAATTATATTTCAGGCATAGAAAATACAGAAAGTTATTTTCAGTGTATTTTAGTGTTCTATCAAAGTTTTTATCTTTAAATTAGATATTTTAAGTTACTTAAGTTACTTTAAGTTTAGATCTTTAAATTAGATCTTTAGGTTACTGAAGACAGTGTTACAGTGATTCTCCACAAGGAGACAGGTGGTTCTCTGGGAGAGTAATTTCAAGTCTGAGGGGAAGAATTATTACTATAAAAGATCGTATAATGGTGAAAATCCTTTCAGGATGATGATTAAGAAAGAAGGGAAGCTTGAGGGGCAGTCTAGGTTGAAAAGGGAGGATTAAAACTTGGGACATTGAACTCCTGGTGTAGAGGCAGGTGAATATCAGCTGGTTATGAAGCTGACCTATGCAGACCTCAAAGGGACATAGTGTTGAGCTTTAATTTAAGGAACATATTTTTATATACATTTCTTAGCCTTGAATGACCTGACGATAAGACACTTGCTATGTATGGCAAAGAGTAGAGCATTAGTTTCCTGTGACTGTGTTGTTTGTTCCAGGAGTTTTGGAGCTTCAGCACAACACAGTGTACTGCTCACCCACTGCATGCTCTTGACACAGTAGGAGCAGATGGGAGCACAAGTAAGCTTGTAGAATGGTTACAAATGCCTTGTAACTTTTGTTTTGTTTATTTTTTTAAAGCAATTTTTACTTTTTATTTCAATTTTTTTTCACTCATACTTCCTCTTTACCTTCCCATCTTTTTTTTCTTGTGCCTTCTCTTTCTTTTCTTACTCCTCTTCTTCTTCTTCTTCTCCTCCTCCTCCTCCCTTTCTTCTCTTATCTTTATGCTAAACCATCCGAAATATAAAGTCCATTTGCTAAGATGAAAGTCACAATTTTCTGCACATCTTAGTGGCTTGCTTCATAGCTTCTGCATCCTCTTTAGCCAGGTTTTGTTGTGTTTTCCTTTTATTTTTTTTTTCGTCTTTTTTTTGGGGTGGGGGGGGGAGCATTCTTGGAGTAACAATGCTCAGTAACAATATTTTAGATGGAATTCTTAAACTTCTATCCTGAGGGTTACAAAGAAAGCACTATGTTCATGTTGGCCTATGTGTATCCATCATTTTTTTCACTGCATTGATCTGAAACAAATGTTTTTGGTCCTAGGCTGCTGATCACCATAGATAGTTATTTCCTGGTCTGCTTAAAGGGAAAAAAAATAACTAAAGATTACAATTTTTATGGTTTTATTTGCCAGTTTTTTTTTCCATTTAGAAGTTGTTATTTTTCACTTTATTTGTGTTCTAATTGCAAATGTAAATTTAAAAAATAATTATTTAGTAAAATGATAACTGACAATAAATTACCTTTTACTGTAATTAGTAATAAAGTATGGCTTTTACATGAGCTGCTTCAGTAATGATACTTTGACATGGGTAAGGGAATACTAGGTCTGGTCTGTCTAAGACAGTGGTTCCCAAACATTTTCAGGCTGCAGCCCCCTTGCTTCCAAGGCCACATCCCTAGCACCCTTCAAAACTTTGCTCATGTATTTGGTTCTGATGTCACCTGCCTCTCCCTTTTTCCTCATTATCACCCTGGATCTTTCCAAAGCTTTCTGGGGGTCAGTACTGCTCACTTTGGGAATCACTAGTCCAAGAAATCCTTGAGAGAGGAACAGAAATGGTTAATCAGTCTATAAACTGTTATATTAATATTCTGAAGGGGTTTGATATCTGATTTGGTAGTAGGGTTACCCATGACTGACATGCTAGTGTCGGGGTTAGCAAACCATAGTTGACCAAGACCCTGTCCCATCTCTCTGTTGGTATAAAAGTAACAGGCCCACTCTGGCTATTAGGGCAGGGATCTCCACAGTCTCTGTGGCAGTGGAGCCTGATAAAGAAGTACTGCGCACCTCCTGCTTTTTAACACCTCTCAGGGGCTGAACAAATAGCTGCCATAATATTCTCCCAGGCTGACACACTGCTGTGCCTCAACATCCTCATTGCATTGGCTGCAAAGAGCATGGTCTCACAGTTCCAGGGAGAAGAATTAATATGAGGAAATTCAATAATTTTTTTTCATACATTATTCTACTTCATCTCTCTCTCCACATGATACCAGCTCATATATTCCTGTCTTTCACTGCAGATTGGAACTCAGCTCTCATGATCATCGTGAACGGAGATAAAGATGACCATCTTGAGATGTTGGATGGAGGTGTCATGAGACAATTAGTGATTGAAAAATGGAAGACTTTTGCCAAAGTTTGTGTTCCCATTTCTTAATTGGTTTTTAACTATGGAATAATGTAATTTTGAAACAAGGGGCAAAATTAGTGCTGCATTTGTTATTTTATGCTACATTTTTGTTGTTGCATCTTCATTGCAATACAAAGAAAACTTTAGCTGATCATTTTCATTGTGTTTTTCACTGTTTCCCTCTTCAGATATCATGGACATAAAAGAACAAATATATCCATAGTACAAGAACTTAATATTGAAGAAGGTGAAGAAGGCTGGGTAGTAAAAAGGATTAAACAGAGAAAACTGAAATATTTTGGATATATTAAACGTCATCATAATTTAGGGAAGACCATCTTGGAAGGGTACATAATAGGAAAAAATAAAGAGAGGAAGACCAAGGCGAAGATGGTTGCAAGACATTGTTGATAATCTGAAAATAGATGCATCAGCAGCAGGGCATCTTGCTTAACTCTTTCCGTGCCGGCAGGAAAAACGTGGACGTATCGTTGGGTGCCAAGCAAAATGCGCGGGTGTTTAGAAAATTGAGGGGTATCGTTGAAAAAGTGAATTTAAAATATTATTTCCATGTTTAAAAAATACTAAATATACGTTAAAAAAAGGTAAATGAATGAAGTTTCCAGAAATGTATAGTTTTTGTGGGAAAAAATAACTGGTGAGAAAATTAGACAAAATATTTAACCTTTCTCTACCCCAAAAAAAATTCTAAAAACTAAACTAATGGTTGTCTACTCACCAAGAGCTGTAAATATCCACTTGTTACACACAAAAATTTGAAGATAAAATGAATTCCTTCCAAGAAATATCACTTTTTAAACAAATTGAAAAAAAAAACAGAAGCAGAACAATGAAAGTAGCAAGAAAAGATAAAAGAAGCAGACGTCACTACTAGCTTTGTCAGACTGAGAACCATTGTTAGAATCAGCATCATTGTCAGAATCACACCGGTCAGATTTTGATTTCTCGTCAGTACTGACACTTTTCCTACCAAATATTGTCACAAACATCTCTCTACAAGCTATTGTACTCTTTCTAACAGTTCTAGCGCTACGTGAGGTACGTAGAGTAAAATCTGCCATGTCGGAGGGCGTGTCCAATGTTCGAATTACTTATAAAAAAACTGCACAGAATTCAACAAATAGCTTCACAAAATGTCTGATCCACGTGCCCACGCTGAGTAAAAAGGAAGAAGGTTATTTCTGACATGCGCAGTTAACATTCAAAGCAAAAGGTGGATTGAAGTGATTTCGAGAATTAAAATTATCGCTACAGTGACAATTGATAAGTATCGGAAAACTGGAAATGTCGCTCCAGCGACCAAAGGCGCTGAAAGAGTTAACAACCGAGAGGCCTACAGGAGAGCTGTGAGGGAGATAAAGTTCTACAAGGGACATGCAAATGACTGAATGACTGAATCTCCCCTTTGGAAGAAGAATCTCAGCATGAAGCACTTCTAGTAAAATCATCACACTTTAGTTTTGGCTCAGATTTTGTTAATGTTTCTACATCAGTATTTCCAAACAACCTTTCTGTCCCTGGTGCTACTGAGGGAAATCACTGTTTCTTCAACTCTTGAAATGATCTGCTGCTTTGTAGGATAACTTTCACTGTGATTCCTGATTTGCTGTAGTGGCGCTTTAGGTATTATTTCTGCTTTTAGTTTTATAAAGGTGATTTTTCAGAGTGCAGTGAACCATTCTAAATCTAAATAAAATAATGTGTTATTTTCTCTGTATAAGTTTCCAGTTATCGGTATATACATAGTGTTGATGTTATTTTTTTTTTTTCATCATAAAATCTTTGAATGTTTGATCTGATTCCATTGTAATTTAAGGCAAAGTCTGTTTGTTCGTGCTGGCCACCTTGTTTTGCCAGCTTGTTTTCCTCCTCAGTTTGCTACTTAAACAGTTAAATGAAACATGAGTGTTTTATTGCAGGAATAAATTTTCTATTTAATTTTTCAGAGACGCTTTATGATACGGCTTATCTTTGCAATCATCCACATATTGTTGTTTAGTGTATGTGTCTACACCCGGCCTATAGGGCATGCGTTGTTGGAGTACAGAGGATCTGTAGATGCAGTAAGCATTATTTTATCTCCATACAGGAGAGTTCTCATTTGTGAATATTTATCTTTTATTATTTTTCTTCTCTTTGTCTTTTTAGTTAGTTTTTTTTTGGGGGGGGGGCAACGATACAAAATTCCGAATGAATAAGACAGTGGTCAGTGACTTGCTCAAGTATAACACTCCAAACAAGTATTTTAGAAGTACATAAATGTTGTTGCCAGCTTGTCCAGATATATTTTCATTTTGACCAACATTTAAATTCAAGGTTAAAAAAAAGTAACATTTTGAACCCCAGAAATTAACAAGAAAAGAGATTATTTGATTTTATTCCATGAATTTCAAAGCTTTTTTTAACCTACTTACACTTATAGAGGAAATCAACAGTGTGAATTATTATTGGAGGAGAAAGAACCTGAACCGATATCTGAAGAAATTTTACTGGCATTAAAGAATCTGAAAAATGATAAATCATCAGGATGTGTTGAGAAAACAGCTGAACTTATTATTAAAGCAGGAGGAAAGAAATGTGCAACAATCTATCATGCACTGTGTAAAACAATATAGCATTCAGGTATTTCGTCAAATGAATGGAAAAGAACTATATTCATACCATTGCCAAAAAAAGGTAATCTGAAATTATGCACAAACTACAGAACCATTGCCCTGATTAGTCATGCCAGTAAAATTCTATTAAATATCATAATGGCTAGACTTCATAAGAAAACAGAAGAAGAAGTCAGTATGGTCCACGCTGGTTTTAGGCAAGGAAGAGGCACAAGAGATCATATATTCAATATAAGATTAATAATAGAGAAATGCAGAGAATTTAATGTGAATCTATATTTATCTTTTATAGACTATTCAAAAGCATTTGATTGTGTACAACACCAGAAACTTTGGGAAATAACAGAAAAAAATGGGATTTCCAAAACGTGATACAGTTAATATCACTGCTGTATCTATACCTTGTCCTTCAAAAATCTTGAGAACATATGGAATTCAAAAGTTATAAGCACAAAAGCAAGTTAAAATTATTCAATTCAAATGCATTTATGCATGCGAAAGCTGGAAATCAACTAAAGAAATAGAATAGAAGTTAGACTGTTTCGAAAAGAAATGCCTAAGGAAAATACTTGGTATAAAGTGGAACAAATTCATGAACAACCTGGAGATGAGACAGATGAGCAAACAACAGCCTGTCTCATGGGTGATCAGAAAAAGAAGATATATGTGGGCCACATGATGAGAAGAAACAATCAGAGAATACCAAAACAAGGTATGAAGTGGAGCACAACAGGCCGAAGAAAAAGAGGTCGACCATGTGAAACTCTAAAGAGGACATTGTTAAAATCCGTTGATGAGGTTGAAAGACTTGCCAAGAACAGGAAAACTTGGCAAATAACTATGTGAGTCCTATGTGACATTTAATGGCATGGGAAGGATGTAAGATGTAAAATGTATCTAGACCAACAGGCAGCAGTAAGAATAAATGGTGAAACAACAACTTGGTTTGACATAAAAGAAAGGGTCCATCAGGGGTGCATATTGTCGCCTTACTTATTTAACTTGTATACTGAAAATATAATGAGGAATGTTAGAGAAGATGTAGACAAAGAATATTATTATGCCATAACAATTGGAGGTTATGAAATACCAGAGATTATATATGCTGATGACACAGTATTACTTTCCACAACACAAAAATGAGTGGAAAAACTAATTATGTCAGTACGTAAGAATAGTGAAGAGCAAAACCTTAATCTTAATTCAAAGAAAACTAAATTGATGACAACTGACAAAACAAATAAGACAGCTGAAATATGTATTGGAATGAGAAAAAACTGGAAGAGGTGGAGAGTTTTGAATATCTTGGATCATTACTAAGTAATAATGGAGATACAATGAGGGAAATTAAGAGAAGGACATCTATCGCTCTTCAGAAAGTAAAACAATTAAAGAAGCTGTGGAGAGAAACAGAAAGAACTACAAAAATAAGATTTTTAAGGGCATGCATCTTTCCCATCACAAGATATGCCTGTGATACCTGGACACTTAACAAAACAGCTGAGAAACACATAAATGCCTTTGAATGTAAGTGCTACAGAAGAGTCCTTCAAACATCATGGACACAAAAAAGAACAAATATATCCATACTACAAGAATTTAATATTGAAGAAGGTTGGCTAGTAAAGAGAGAAAACAGAAAACTTAAATATTTTGAACACACTGAACATGATAGAAGACTGTCTTGGAAGGGTACATAATGGATAAAAGAAAGAGAGGAAAACCAAAGTGAAGTTGACTGCTAGACATCATTGATAATCTGCGAATGGATGCATCAGCAGCAGGGCATCTTGCTTATAACCGAGAGCTGTTAGGGAGGCAAAGTTCTACAAGGGACATGCAAATGACTGACTGACGGACACTTATTGAGAAGACCTCATCTAATTCTGCATACATACAACTTGATGTCGATCTCCTGACAGACGCTCTGTGTCATATATCTATGAATCTCTTATTTAAGTTCTTGCAGTATGTGTTTTTTCATTTAAAATTAATGACTTTTAAAATACTAGCATTTTTTTTTGTTGCAAATCCTGTATTTGAATAATCATTTTTGTCTTATATCTGGCAAATTTGGTCCAAATATTTAATCCTGTTTTTTTTTTTTTTTTGCTTTACTTATTTTTTAATGTGGACTCCAGCAAAGTTCCTTATTCATGGAAGTGGAATTTCAGGCAAAGTCCTTTATTCATGGAAGTATGACTAAGTCCCTTATTCATGGAAGCAACTTTTGGGTGATATCCTATTGTAGGCAAAGTCCAGTATTACAGGAAGTGAGTTTTGGATGATATCTTATTTTTCCCTTGATTCAGTGTTGCCATAGGGGTGGTGAAATTCAGTGTGCCTTGCCATGCAATCAGATTTGATGGTTCTTCCTCCATTATAGTGAATGCATTTCCTTATTTTTTTTTCACTCTATCTAAGCTTTATTGACACCCAGCCACCCCACCCCAGTAATACTTTTTAAAATGACTTATAATCTGACTTCTGAACTGTTAACTTTACAGATACGGTACACATCAGAAGTATATGTGTCACTGAGCTGTTTCATAACAGTAGCACATGATGTGAAAGAGATCTTCACTCAGGGTCTCACCATATTCTTCAGTAATTGTGTGAGTACCTTTAGCGGCATTTTTTTACCTGAAAAATATATAAAGTAATTATATGCATGTCACATAAATAAAGTTGGTTGTATCCCTTGTCAGGTTTCGATTTTCATAACTTATAAGTATCAGATCTTTTTTTCTCAGATTTCTTTCAATATTTTCTTTTATAAAATAATTTCCCACCAGTCACGAGAATTTTTAAAGAAGATAGCCTTATATATTCATAATATGAGAAATATAGCAACTTAGCAACTGTTTGTTTTTAAAGTATTAGTCATATAGCAAAAATACCAAAAATAGCACTAAGATGGGCACCACAGGGGAACAGAAGTAAGGGTAGACCAAAAGAGACATGGAGAAGAACAACAGAAAGGATGTTGAGCAATAGAGGGCTCACCTGGGCAAGAGCAGAAAAAAAGGCGAATGACAGGCATTTGTGGAGGACCCTTGCGGAAGCCCCATGTGCCCTGGGCACTTAAGGTTCAGAGAGAGAGAATCATATAGCAAACATCTTTATTCATGAATTGAGAAATATAGCAACTACATGTATTTATATCTGAGAAAATTTGACCGCTGATATATTTGTTATCTTAGTCTGGTATATGTGTTCTAACACAGACATTATGTTGGCTTAAGAGATGAATGCAGTGGTGTGCTTTAAGGTCTAGAGTGAACTCAGAAAAGCAAGTTTTTCACCAGCAGAAAAGCAAGTTTTTGGTCTGGTGAAAAACTTGCTTTTCTGAGTTCACTCTAGACCTTAAAGTGCTACCAGTGCTACCATGGCAAGCCCTGTCCTGTTAGCCAGCCTGATTTTGTTGCAAGGAGCACCAAACCGAATTAGGTTTGGCCAGCTATAGCATAACATAGCAGTAATACAGTCATCTTTGCTACCAGTATGGTTTTTGTATGTCCACTATCAACAACAGAAATATATAGTTACTGCTGAAAACCTGGGAAAAGTAATTAAAACTAAAAATTCTACCATAATATGTGGTAGAAACAAACTTGACTTATAATAACAAAACCGTAGTTATTATAAGTCAAGTTTGTTTCTACTATAGCAATACAAAACAAAACAAAAACAAAACAGTAATGAGATGTTTTTTAACCCTTTTTTTCAAAAAAATGATGGCAAAGAAAAAGGAAGAAAGAACAGAAGATATAAAGACAAATTGTAATATACACCAGATTAATACCTGGCTTAACTACTGGGACAGATAAAAGATAACCTGGAAAAGAAGTGTATAAGCTGGGGCACCATACAAAGACATGCTGCAGTCCATGAGAAGGGGAGAGAATTTGTTACTGCCATCAAGTTAAGATTATTCAATCCAAATGTAATATCTACCCTCATTTATTCATGCGAAAGCTGGAAATCAACTAAAGAAATAGACAAGAAATTAGACTCTTTTGAAAACAAATGCCTAAGGAAAATACTTGGTATAAAGTGGAATGAATTCAAGAACAACGCAGAGATAAAACAGATGAGCAAACAACAACCAGTCTCATGGGTGATCAGAAAAAGAAGTTGGACATATGTAGGCCATGTGATGAGAAGAAACAATCAGAGAATACCAAAATAAGCTATCAAGTGAAGCACAACAGGCAGAGGAAAAAGAGGTCGACCACATGAAACTCTAAAGAGGACACTGTTAAGAGAAGCCAGTTTAGTGGGCATAACATCCCTTGATAAGGTTGAAAAACTCGCAGAGAACAGGAAAACTTGGCAAACAACTATGTGAGCTCAATGTGATGTTTAATGGCACGGGAAGGATGTAAGAAGATGTAAGAAGAGAGACGCCATACTGTGTGGTGATTTTTTAGTTATTTACTCAGCAAGGACACGGATGAATGGATTATCAGTGGATATCACGAAAATAATTTCAAGTACAAATTATCTGGAAGAAAATTCATGTGGATAACCTAGCAAAAGGTTTCTTCTATACTGGAAATATTTAGATACTGGAAACATAATCTGTGAGAAAGAATTATTATGCTAGGGCAGTTGCTCAGTTTTTTAGGCCAGAAAACCAGACTTGACTAGGACTGTATCCTACCTTCCCATCACATTCTCGGAAACCAGCTGCGGCATTATTTCAGCCTCACAAGCCAGGAAAGGATTTCAATGTTCTCTGTAGTAATGAAATCTGAGAAAAAAAATTTTTTTAAAACCCAGAGTGGGAATTAAATAATACGTAATAATGAGTAACTCACCCCTTAACCAGCTTTTGCTGCCTGTGTTTCAAGATTTTAAGACTGCAGTGGCCATAAGAACTTAGCTAGCATTACAAGGAGATTACCACCAACAAACCGTACTGCAAGATTGCCACCAACAGACCATACTGCAAAATTATCATGAACAGAACATACTGCAAAATTACTGCAAACAGAACATACTGCAAAATTACTACAAACAGGCCATACTGCAAAATTGCTACAAACAGAATATACTGCAAGATTATCACCGACAGACCATATTGCAGAATTACCACCAACAGACCATATTTCAAGATTAACACTAACAGACCATATTGCAAGATTACCAACTATAGCATAGTCCAACCATCAAGGTGTGTTAATTCCACACTACTAACTAAACATTTTATATATATATATATTTTTTTTTTCAACAGACACATGCTCCAGCCAAAGTTGTGTATCTCATCTCTTGCCTTCTCGTGTTGGCTTCCATTCCTTTCCGGTTTGCAGGCCTGCACTATGTAGAAGATGTGTTGGTTATAATAGCAGCACCAAGTACCTGGTTCTTCATGCTCTTCTTTGCCAGGTAAGGAGTTTAATTAACTAAATGTAAATCATGTTCTCTAACCATTTCCTTGGTTAAAAAAAAACTTAGCAGATAATACAATGGACTCAATTCATGCAAATTTAATTCTTTTCAAAGTAACACCTGTAACATGTATCTCACATCTTTCCCATGCTGTTTCACACCATATAGCACTCACATGGTAGTTTGCCAAGTTTTTCTGTTTTTGGTGAGCTTTTCAACCTCATCAAGGAATTTTATGCTGACTAATTTGGCCTCTCTTAACAACCATCAAGGTGTGCTTTTAAGAGTTTCACGTGGTCAACTTCTTTTTCTTTGGCCTGTTGTGTTCCATTTGATAGCCTGTTTTGGGATTCTCTGATTGTTTTCTTCTCATCATGTGACCGATATATGTCCATCTCCTTTTTTCTGATCACCCATGAGACAGATTGTTGTTCACTCATCTGTCTTATCTCTCCATTGTTCTTTCATTTAATACCAAGTATTTTCTTAGGCATTTGTTTTCAAGGGAGTCCAGTTTGTTACTTATTGTTTTAGTTGTTTTCCAGTTTTCACAAGCATAAATGATGGTAGATATTACATTTGAATTGAGTAATCTTAACTTGTTTTTTGTGCTTATAACTTTTGGATGCCATATGTTCTCAAGATCTCTTGAAGGTCAGTGCTGCTTTTGCACTTCTAATTCTAACTTCCTTCCTGGTGTCACCATCCTGGTCTATGTAGTTGCTGAGGTATGCAAATTGGTTTACTTCTTCAACAGGTGTTCCTTTTATGTATATTTTTCCTCCTTGATTAATGTTCAGTTTCATTATTTTTTTTCTTGTTAATTTCTTATCTGTTTCTCTTGCATTGACTTCGTATTGTCACTGACAAGAGGTTTATCATCTGCAAAATCAAGATCTTCTAGCTGGGTCCCATGTACCCAATCAATGCCTATTTTACCTGTGCAACTTTTTTTCATTATGAAGTCTATGGCAATTCCAAAAAAGCAAGGGAGATAATATCCTTGTTTCATGCCCATTTTAATCTGGAACCATTCACACATTTCTTATTCTATGTTGACTGCACAAACATATCCGATGCAGGGATCCTTAATGATGTTGACACTTTTAATGGTATTTCATATAGTCTTAAAATTCTCCACAATGAATCTCTGTGTATGCTATCAAATGCCTTTTTAGTCTATGAAGTTCAGTATTTTTTTTTTTTTTTTTTGCTTTTCAGTATTTTCTTCAAGTACTATTCTTAGAATAAAGATCTGGTCAAGACAGTTTCTCCCTTTTTTAAATCCTACTTGTTATTCTCTCATTGTATCCACTATATCTTTAATTCTATTCAGAATTCTTTAATTCTATTCAGAATGACTTTGCAAAATACTTTTAACGCAACTAATTGTAAGCTTACACCTCTCCAGTTATTGCAGTTACTAGTGTTGCCTTTTTTTTTGGTATTTTAACAATGATTCCTTTTTTCCATTTTGAAGGGATCTTTTCTTCTTTCCAAACTTTATTAAACATTCTCTGAAGTCGGCTCATGTGTTACTGTTCATAGCTTTTAACATTTCAGCTGTTATTTCATCTTCACCTGCAGCTTTGTTGTTAGCCATTAGATTCACTGCTGTTTCAATTTCGTTCAGTGTGATTTCATCCAGGTTGACATTTAGTTGTGGGATGTATGTGAAGCACCTAATAACAAAGATATTTCCTATTTCATTCTCAGCCTACAGAGACCATGAACAACAGTGATATAGATAAATGCTGAAATATACATACAAACGTAGTCCCATGTAACCCTTAATAAATGTAATGGACCTAATAAAAAAACAATAAGCAGAGGATCATCTGGCACCATCAGTCACAAGAAAATTTGGAAACTAAACCTTTGTTTTTCATATAGACAGTTACATTATAGTCAGTGTGATAATTACTTTATAGTAGTGTGACATTTTCATTTTATAGTCTTTATGACAGTTCCACTGTGGTCAATGTGATAGTTACAATATTGTCAATATCATAATTACATTATAGTCAGTGTGACAATTTCTTGTGGTAGACAACACCAAGGATAGTGCTGATGATGTCAGTGAGTTTGTCACAGACCAGACACCAACCAAAACTGTTTCTTAAGCTCAGTCTGTAAGCGCATTCGAGACTGTGTGCTCATTCATTTACAGTATGTTACACAGGATGTTTTTAGTACTGTATCTGTTTAAATGACTTTTTTTTTATTAATAGTCCAGTTATCACTACGTAACTCAAAATCACACATTTTCTTAGTACTACTACTGGCAAATAAAGTTATAAGCACATAAACCAAGTTAAGATTATTCAATTCAAATGTAATATCCACCCTCATTTATGCATGTGAAAGCTGGAAAACAACTAAAGAAACAGACAAGAAATTAGATTCTTTTAAAAACAAATGCCTAAGGAAAATACTTGGTATAAAGTGGAATGAATTCAAGAGCAACATAGAGATCAGACAGATGAGCAAACAACAATCTCATGGTTGATCAGAAAAAGAAGATGGACATATGTTGGTCATGTGATGAGAAGAAAAAAATCAGAGAATCCTCACACAAGCTATCAAATGGAACACAACAGGCATAAGAAAAGGAGGTCGACCATGTGAAACTCTAAAGAGGACATCGTTAAGAGAAGCCAATTCAGTAGGCATAACATCCCTTGACGAGACTGAAAAACTTGCTGAAGACAAGACATCTTGGCGAGCTACCATGCATGCCCTATGTGACGTTTAATGGCACGGGAAGGATGTAAGATGTAAGACTGCTGATAAATCAGATGCTGCTTGATTATAGTGTTTTCTATACTATAAGACTAAGACATACTTATTTTACTTTTGCTATATTTAATCATGAAATACAGTAAGACTGAATATATTTCCGTTGATAGCATGAAATGAACTGATCAACTGCGACACTTCCATCAGAAATTGCTGCTCACTCTTCATCTGTGATAAAGTCCAGGGGAATGTCACAAATATCACTGGCATTTGAACTGATCACTGGCTTGGGCAATAAAGTAAACTGTGATTTATGAAAGCAGTTCACAATCATTGACTGACTGGTGCTATTCCATGCAGCATGCATAAAATTAATCGCTGTCTTGATGTCGATCTTGGTGACATGCTTTTGTTCCACTGCATGAAACACATGATGCACTATTTGCTTTCTATACTGTTGCTTTAAGGTGTAGATAATAACTTGGTCGCACGGCTGCAGCACGCTGGTTGTGTTAGGTAGGAGAAAAACAAGCTTTGTAGCCATCAGATTGGTGATGTCAGTGTGCCAGACAGTTATCAACAAACAACAAAACTTTCTGCTCATTCGGTTCATTTTGCTGTCAAAAGAAATGACACAGTCCTCAAACAGTTCACTTGTCATCCAAGCACTCTGACTGGCCTTGTAAGCGACGAAGAGGCTCTTTACATTCTTGAAGCACTGCGGATTTCATGACTTTCTGATAACAGTACCAGACATGTTACAGCACACAACAGCTCATTTTCCACCATGGGCACTTCTCATCATGAAAGCGCAATTTTCTATTCGGTACCAGTTTATAAAACACGCCTATTTCATCCATGTTAAAAATGTCATCTGGGCTGTACATGTCCAAAATTTTTGGCAAACATGAAATCCAGTCATTAATGACATCAGTGTTAACTGGGGCCACTTCACCTGAAGTGAACTTAAATGTTATATTGTTGCATTTCTTAAAGCACTCAAGAAACCAGTTATCACACTTCCAGTCGAGCATATCCATTTCCTTCGCAAAGCATTCTGTGATTTCCACCAACAAAGGACTGCACACAGGCAACTGTGCAGAACGTGTCTGCTTGAACCATTTTAATATCCATGTAAAAACTTGGACGCCTTTGCTTACAGTTTGACCTAACTGAAGACAAGTGAAAGTCTCATTCAATTTTTAACAAATATCGATACAGTTGAAATGTCAATTTCAAATTTATCGACTATGTCCTTTCTCGTAACTTTTTCATCACCTATCTTGCAGAATATCCATTTTAGTGCTCAAATTCAGATCAACACATTTGTGTTTAGTAGCCATTATCTGTCACAGTGAGAACCAGAGAGAAATTTCTGGCTATATGATTCACAGTACACTATTTGAAACTGACCAACTATCAACTCACATTACCAACTTAACACAGCCCATGTTTTATGAAAGGGCGGCCATGGTAAGCCTTTCATTCACACCACCTGAGTTTTGATGCCCACTTGTTCAAAAGGTTGGTGCAGCACATACTCAGTGATCAAATGGCTGGCCCCATCTTTGATGAGTTGCGAAGGTGATAAGGCTTTTTGAGATGTTTATATCTTGGATTCACCCAGTTTGTGATACAAAGTGGAGTCTTTAACTCTTTCGAGTGCAAAAATAGTGTCACAGTAGTGACATTAACCGATTTGTGCCAATAAACATGGTGATAGTAACCAGAGCCCATTACTTACTTAAGGGAGTTGGCCGGGGATGCAAATTATTTCTGTGACAATATCCGAGTTGTGACATAAAGTGATGTGATGTTAAGTGGGTCCGACTGTAGTATATTAGTAGTATATTATTTGTATACACTGTTTTATATATTCTGCTTCAGAGGCTACATATTGACAGGCCCATTTGTTACAGTCATATACAAGATGTGCGTTGGGGACCTGTTTCGCTTTGGTATCATTTATGTGATATTCTTGTCTGCATTCACTCAGGGTAAGAATTTGTGAATGTTTTAAATTAGTAAGAAGACATAACATTAAAGACATGACAAATGGTTAGAAAACAAGGAAAGATGATATAAACCTGAAAGATAGAAAGCTAAGACAATTTGTTGCTATGATAGTAATGAACATCAATACCAGGACAAAGAAACCAGCTTAGAGTTGATGAAACATTTCATCCCTACATACCATAAACCTCCATTATTGTTTTCTTTAGTCCATATTTTACATTTAAGTAATTTTAAAAAGCTTTAAATATACACTATATTTCACTGATACTTTCTAGGCATACTTAAAGCAAGTCTATGGCATGATAATGAAGGGCAGAATGACAGACAGGTTCTATCTATGGCCTTGCCTAATGGCATTGACGATTATGCTTTTTCACAGTTCTTTTCTGAGTACTGAGTGTAAGCTGTTCCGGCATTCTCTGTCTGTGCCACCTTGCTAGTCCACCAAGCATCTTCTCTCTCTGTCTACCTCAATCTCTTTTGCCTTCTGTCTTTCCTATTGTCACAATGTATTCTAGCTTGCCTCACTATAGAAATGTATTCTAGCTTGCCTCACTATAGAACATGTCCTATGAATTTGGTTGTCCTTTTCTGAACTTTGTTAATGTTTGCCTCATCTCTCCAGCCTCTCTCAGAACCTCCTCATTTGATTTCATCGTAGCAATCCTCTAAGGAACCGTACTTCAGTGGCTTTCAAACTGCTTTGTACAGACAGGTTGTGTGCCCAATACTTCACCATTTGAAAATAAAGTTTGTTTGTTCACTCCCTCATATTGATAACCAACAAGAATAGACTAAGATGGCTGGGGCATGTGGCAGAAGGAAATGATGATCTATCCCCTCCAAGTGAATGTTTTGTGATGAATGTCTAGATAGGCCATCTAACAAGTGAAGTGGTTAGTGCACTAGCCTCTAGTGGTGAAGGTTGGTGGTTTGAGTCAGCTGGAAGTGCCCCCAGTCACCCATTTGTTTAAATGGGTACCTGAGTGCCCCCAGTCACCCATTTGTTTAAATGGGTACCTGAGTGCCCCCAGTCACCCATTTGTTTAAATGGGTACCTGAGTGCCCCCAGTCACCCATTTGTTTAAATGGGTACCTGAGTGCCCCCAGTCACCCATTTGTTTAAATGGGTACCTGAGTGCCCCCAGTCACCCATTTGTTTAAATGGGTACCTGGCTCTTTCTGGAGCTGGGGGGAGGGAAGGCACATTTACAGTGCCAACAGGTCAGAGAAAATGCAGGCCATATCACGTAGATGGCTCTGTGGCTTGATACCCTTACCACACTTTTCTAATGTGTAGGCAGAAAAACCTGGTTAGGTGATTGGTTAGGTGCTCAGTTTACTAATTCTGTGGTACGGGTTCGAGTCTCAGCAGTGGGATTTTTTTTCTGGTACACACCAAAAGGGCCCTGGGGTCAACCCAGCCTGTAAAAGTGGGTACCAGAGGAATCTGGGAAGGTAAATGCAGCCAACCATGATACTGACCACATTTCATGTGCTGAAGGTCATGGAAATACGTGCCTAACACCATATCCCCAGTATGCCTTAATGGCATGAAAACAGGAACGTACCTTTTTTTTTTAGGCAGGAAGTAATAAGATTTAAAAATACAAAGATATCAACAAGGCATTCTAGAAAAATTTCTCCATCAGTTACAAGGCCTGGGACTTACGGCATCACCATCTGATGAATGAGTCTGAGCAGTGATGCTTTGTGATTCAAGGAGAAAATGAATGTCAAACCGGAATTCTTGAAACATATGCACATAGGAACTATGGCTGCCTATGTTTGTGAAGCAAGTATTCCTGAGTCAGATAACATTTGCACAGCAAAATGATGTCTATGAGCTACTATTAGCATTGTCAGAAAAGTTGTTCGGTCAAATAATGCTTGCTAAGGAAAATTATGCCTGACATTTACCATTAACATCTGTTATTTAACAGCTTCATCTACAAAATAAGTTAGTGCTGTAGTCTTACGGTCTTAGACATCCGATAGGAGAGCATTATGTCATTCACAGCCTTGAAGACAAATCACATAAAACACTTGGAAGGAGGAACTGAATTGAAGGAGGAATGTGTTCATTAATTAATAAAACTGTTATTATTTTTGTTTTAAATAGTTATAACATTTTTGTCATCACAGCTTTACTGCAGTGGCTTTAAGTGTATTTATATATTTAGTTTTATATATAGACTTGTAACCAAACTCTAGGAGGAGGAATTAAGCTGTAAGTTATGCTCTAAAGAGACTAGCAGCTAGAAACATCAGATGAGATCTAATTCAGAATGTACAGAAAGGAAGAACCTGACACACAAAGTGCAAGTCAACAGGAAATAAAGAAAGGGATAAATCCTGGATGATAGTGGATAGATAACCAAGACAAACCAAAAATAGAAGGGATTCTTACAGTTAACTTGAGTTTGTGGGGAGTGTAAAGACTAAAGATGATTGATTTTTTTTTTTAAACTGCAAACTCAGTAACATATAATGAATGGTTCTGTTAATTATTACTGTCTCATATTTAATGACAGCATGTTTTGAATTATTTTATCTTCCCAGTTTTCTTCTTCTTGTATCGAGATGTAACACCTGCCTATTATAACCCAGATTTTGACAAATTCCTCACTTTTCCGGAAACTTTGCTGAAAATGTTCCAAATGACCTTTGGAGAGTTCAAGGTGAATAATCAAATTGATATTAACATGGGTAGGCTGATAGTAATACCTACTTCATTATCAGAAACCACACATGATAATTTTGGTCATGGATTGTAGATATCATATTTTATTGCGTTTTTCATGGAAGCTGTGTTTTGTTTTTTTTTTTTACATTCCCTTTTCACTACTTTGCCAAATGTCTTCTCATTACTTTTTTGTCCAAGACTTAGAGTTCTCCTGAAAGCATATTTTATGACAACAATCTGTCCAAGACCTAGAGTTATCCATGAAAGCATATTGTATGACAACAGTCTGTCCAAGACCTAGAGTTATCCATGAAAGCATATTGTATGACAACAGTCTGTCCAAGACCTAGAGTTATCCATGAAAGCATATTGTATGACAACAGTCTGTCCAAGACCTAGAGTTATCCATGAAAGCATATTTTATGACAACAGTCTGTCCAAGACCTAGAGTTATCCATGAAAGCATATTTTATGACAACAGTCTGTCCAAGACCTAGAGTTATCCATGAAAGCATATTGTGTGACAACAGTCTGCCCAAGACTCTGTCTCCAAGTTTTCCTTACAAGTACATTGTGTAACAAAAGTACATCTAAGTTCTCTCTGTGTAAGCACAGTGGCATGGTAAACAAAGTTGCTATTGGGTAATTCTGTTTTTGATGTAGCTTTTCAAGAAACCTGGCACTGCTGCTTGTTGGAAGATCTTCATCTGATCTCAGTAGGAAAGACTCAGTAAATGAGAAACGCTATTCAGATTTTATTATCATACAATTATTCTAATTTTATTTTTTTTTGTTAACATTTTTATTATATATTTGCAGTTATTGTAAAACTTAATTTACATCTGTTTTAATGAGGCAAATCATGTTTTCTAGGCAACTCTTCTTTAGTGTTCTTATTTTAAGCCAGGTTGATGTTAGAACCTTGTCCTAAGCAAAGTTTACAAGTATTTTTTTTTTAGTTCTGTAGATTTTGATCATACTCATTTTATGTTCTCTTTTGCTTGGAGGGGAAATAACCATTTTGAGGCAGTGTAGTAAGAAATTTCTCTTTCCTGGCGATAAATGACAAGTGGAGCACAATGATTTGATTCTGAGTGTTTGTTTTGACATGATTTATCAGTATGTGGGTGTTTCATTTTTTCCAGTCTGTTGTCAAGTAAATGATACTCTCCATTTTAGGCAAGCCTAGCCAAGTCTTAAAACTTGTCTGCCACTTAAATAATTACTAATAAGCTCTTAGGTCATCTTTCTACCTTTGTCTTGACTTGTACTGATTCTAGTGGAGTTCTCATTTCTGCTGAATTGTGAACATTTGTATTTGCTGTAACATCTCACTTAAGAAAGTTATCTCTTATTTCTTATACTTCTCATTTAGAAAGGTTATCTCTTTTATTTGTTATACCTCGCACTTAGAAAAGCTGTCCTTTGAAGGTCTTGTGAAAAAAATGTATACTTCCATGATTTTACTGTGTTACCACAGATCTGAGATCAAAGATATTGCATATATTCTAAAATAGAGATCAAAGATGTTGCATATATTCTAAAATAGAGATCAAAGATATTGCATATATTCTAAAATAGAGATCAAAGATAGTGCATATATTCTAAAATAGATATCAAAGATGTTGCATATATTCTAAAATAGATATCAAAGATGTTGCATATATTCTAAAATAGAGATCAAAGATGTTGCATATATTCTAAAATAGATATCAAAGATATTGCATATATTCTAAAATAGAGATCAAAGATGTTGCATATAATCTGAACTACCTGGAACTGAGATTTTTTTTTCTTTGTAGACAGTGACATGGTGATGTTGACGAACAGGCATCTTGCTCAGTAGGGATGGATTACTGTGGCTTACTTGAAGACCTGGAGTTAATCTCCAGCTTCTCAGCAGTTTTTGTCACCATGGTGACCACTGTAAACATTGCCCTCTAAACCAGAGTGAACAAGCATATCAGCTTGGTTATTGGAGGAACCATGAAGAGGTTGGAGGTAGAATCTCAGTCAGCTCTAGTTCACCAGCCACGGTAACCGCTGTAGCACAGGCGTTCTTAACCTTTTCAAGATTATAGACCTCCAATAGATGCAGTGAGTCTCCAAACCTTCTTCATCAAATGTAGAGATCAACATCATCACCTGTCCATTGTTAACAGCTGCCTAAGGATGATCCTTCAGATCAGGTGGCCAGGTACCATCAGTAGTGAAGAGTATAGCAGAAAATGAACCAATCCACAGTGAAAGAAATGATAACTAAAAGATGTTGGAGATGGGTAGGACATACACTCTGAGAAAGCCTACCATAAACATAACTGGACAAGCTCTCACCTGGACTACCCAGGGAAAGAGGAGACAAGGAAGACCTAGAAATACATGGTGAGGGAATCTTGAAGCAGAGATTAAATAAAAAAAGATTGACTATACCCAGAGACAGATAGAAGAAACGGCCCAGGATAGAAACAAATGGAGAGCACTTGTTGATTGCCTGTGCCCCAGATAGGAGTGAAGAAGGCAAGGACCAGTCCTAGAAAGTACCAGCATGACTTAAAAAGATGACAGTAACTTTGTTTTCCTTTACATATTCAATTCTAATGTAACTATAATTTCTTTTTAAAATATTGTTCATAGGCTGACTCCCATACTTCTATCATTTGATTCTCATACCCCCATGAGGTATAGATACAGATACCCCCAGTTAAGAAGGCCTGCTCTAGCAGAGCAGTCTTTGCTCCTAGCATCAAAGACATGAAATTCTAACCAATCTTTATTTTCAGTATGCTGTTTTCAACTTGTCACATTATTCAGCACTGACGAAACTCATATTTGGATTGTTCATGATTCTTGTGCCCATCCTGCTGCTGAACATGTTTATAGCCATGATGGGCAACACACACACGAAGATCATCTCAAAATCCACTAAAGAGTGGTGGAAACAGGTATGGCTATGAGAGATACTTTCTAGAATGACAGATTTGATTGACATTTAGCAGCTTTCAGGCCTAAAACAGGACACTGTATAGTGCAAGCACATCCTTATGAACTGAAGATCACTCAGCCTCCATTTTGCACCTGCCAGAATGATCTCCAGACATGGCATATCCTGTAAACCTGCGCTGTCTGCAAAGATTTAAGAGCCCAAACCTGACACCCCAGGGAAAAGAGCATGGACAGAAAAATGTGGGGCATATATAAAGAGTTTCTGCTGATGGTAGGATTCATTGTGGCGACCAGTCCCCTGATCTAGATGGCTGGGCATACGAAACTGAATGTTTTAAAGGAAGAAGAAAAAGTAGTAGTAGTAGTAGTAGTAGTAGTAGTAGTAGTCATAGTAGTAGTAGTAGTAGTAAGTAGTAGTGGTGGTAGTAGTAGTAGTCATAGTAGTAGTAGTAGTAGTAGTATAGTAGCAGTAGCAGCAACAGTAGTAGTTGTACAATGGGAAGTCACTAAGTAACTCACAAATGCCTGTTACAAAAAACTAAATACGACAATAATTTGAAATCTTTAAATTTTTGAACCTACATTATTCTCCTATTTCTCAACTTAATCACCACCAACATTGATACATTTGTCCCATCGTGTAATCAGTGATGCAATACCCATGGCGTAAAAATTGGGAGTCCGATTTCTGAACCATTTTTTTACTTCTTTTTCCACCTCTTCATCACTTGAGAATCTTCTCCCGCCAAGGTGGTTTTTCAATGGACAAAACAGGTGAAAATCACTTGGAGCTAAGTCAGGACTATAGGGTGGATGTTACTTGTCTACCAGCTCTGATAATCTCATTCACACCTTGCACAGTCGCTTCTGTTGCAATCTGAACAGGACAGCCAAGTCGGACTTTGTCAACAATTTCGGTGCGTCCCCGAGAAAATTCTTTTGCCCAGTTATAGACCACTTTACGTGATAAACACTTTTCAGCATAAACTGTAATCATTTCCTTATGAATGTCCTCTAGCCCACAAAAATCGCACTACACTTCTCTGTTCTTCTTTGGTACACACTAACATTTGGGTAGCCATTTTGTTATTGCTTTGCGCATGCACGCGTAACTCCCAGCGCCCCCTACATACAACTATTATAAAGTTGGATTATGGTACTATCTAAGGATATATTTAAATACTACCTGATAACTGCCACTGATAAAATATTTCAATTTGCGAGTTACTTAGTGATTTCCCCTTGTAGTATCAGAAGTAGCAGTAGTAGTAGTATCTCTAGCAGCAGCAGTAGTAGTAGCAGCAGTAGCAGTTAGTTGTAGTAGCTAGTGGTGAAAACTAAATGTATGAACTGCTGTATTATACAAGTATAATAAAATTTAGTACAGTCACTAATCATTTGCTGGAACAATGAGGCTTTTAAATACATAATGTGACAGTAAAGCAGGTAGGATAAACTTTGTAAATTCATGCATTGTGAATGAATTTTAATTTATCATTGTGAATGAATTTTAATTTATCAGGTAAACAGTAACTTTGAAAAAAAGAAATAAGATTAGTATACTTGAGCATAAAATGTTTACTACAGTGTTGTAGTAACAGCATGTACTATAAAATAGAAGTAGGTAATTATTCTTCTTCCTCTTCAGCTTTCTGAGCCATTAAGGCTCACTGCTGCAGATAAAGTTTGTCTTCATTCCTCTCTATTCCTAATCTTCTCTCTCCAGTTGATGACACCAATGTCCATTATATCCTCATCTATGTTGTCTTTCCATCTCTGTCTTGGTCTACCCCCTTGGTCTTGTTTCCTTCATCTCTTGTACATACATAATTATCTTACATCTTACATCCTTCCCATGCCATTAAACGTCACATAGGTCTTGCATGATAGTTCGCCAAGTTTTTCGATAGGTAATTATACTGAAGTTAAATTTCAGTCATTTCAGTAATAATCTGTTTACAGGCCTGAAGCATTTTCAGAACTCATTATTATGACAGAGGGATTTGTTCATGAAGCTGTTCTCTGGAAATAGAGAATATGCCTCATCAAAGTGGGGTGCATCACTACATACAAATGTTAAGTGCATTATTGAAAATCAGATACATAAAATTCACTTCCACTCGTACATGACATCATTTGAATGTTTGCATATTATTTAAACAAACAGTGTTGACTGCTCTTTCTATTATGATTTATTTCCCTTTTATTCCAGTGGGCCAAAATTGTGGTGGTATTGGAAACGGGTATTTCAAGGAAAAATCTTATAGAATATCAAAAAGCTTACTCTGTCAGATTAGCTAATCCTAGTCCTGCAGAGAAAGGCAGCCAGCCCCCACTAGAAGGAAGAGCTTTAGTTGTCATCAGAACACGGCTAAAATCAAGGGCTAAAAGACGGAAAGAGGCTGTGCTCAGATGGAAGGTTTGCTTGATATAAATTTTTTTTTTAAATTCACATTAAGTTTGTCATCAGAATTCCAAAATAATGAAAAAAGGAAGCATTTTTTCTTCTCAAGCTAAATCGTTCAGATTAGTTCAGTGACATGCTGATAGGTGTAAGGGTCAACTCTCACCATCTTGCTTGATTTTCCGTGTCTTGAGTCAGTTCAGTTGTTGTTTTCACACCAAACCAGGCAGTCAGGCCATCTAGGTATGTCTGTCTTCTTTGCCCTTTCTGTCTTTTGCCATTTACTTTTCTAGTCATGATCAATTTTTGAGACCTTCATGTCTGCTGATGTGTCTGAGGAACTTTGCTTTTTTCTTGTGTATGGCACCAGTTTGGGATATTCTTTAGCCTTCTGTATTACTTCTTCATTTGTCTTTCTGGCTGTCCATGGTATGCAAAGCTTTCTTCCTAGGAACCACATTTTAGTAGCCTTTATTCTTTGTTCTAATGGTTTATTCATGGTCCATGTTTCACTTGCATAAAATAGAATTGGTTCTATATATCATCTTAGAACTCTCTTTCTTATTTCCAATGATAGCTTTTGATTTGTTGCATTTGTTTCTTGTCCTGCTAAGCAACTGAGAGTTTAAATTTGTGAAAATAGCACCTCCGAAAATCTGCTGTGGGTGGGGTTTCCAAAAGCTATCTTTGCCACTGCTATCCTGGTTCTGATTTCTTCAGTGCACCTGCCGTCAGACTGCACCTAAATATTTGTATCTATTGATCCGTCTTAATATCTTCTCCTGCACTATAATTCTGCATTCTGGTATTTTCTTTTTCTTGGATAGCACCATTACTTCTGTTTTATTAGTGTTTAACTACAACCCCTTGTTTGCACTTTCTTCTGTGACTTTGTCTAAGAGTTTTTATAAGGCTTTCCTACTCTCTGCTATCAGTGCTGTGTCATCTACATGTCCAGTGTCGTTTACTTTCTTTCCTCCAATCTTTACTTTACCTATTTTCTTGATTTCTCTCATTGTTATTTCACTGTATAAAGAGAAGAGGTCTGGTGACAGAACACATCCTTGTCTCACGCCTCCTTTTATTTGTTGGAACTCACTAATGGCATTGTCCATTCTTACCACTGCTATTTGTACCTTTTAGATGTTCTTTACTACCTGTAGGAATCTTCCATCAATTCCCTGCATCTTTAAAATTTCTTCATGTCTTACTCTATCAAATAGTTTAGTGTAATCTATAAACTCATATCAAGAGCTCTGTTTATTTCTAGTGATCGTTCTGTTAACATCCTTAATATGAAAATTGCATTTGTTGTTCCTTTTCCTTCTACAATTCCACATTGTTCTTCGGATATTTCTGGTTTAATCTCGTTTCTCATTCTCATTATTATAATTCTTAGAAATATCTTGGTGATGTGGCTCATAAGACTTTTCATTCGGTGCTGATAACATTGAACAGCTCCTGCCTTCTTTGAAAGTGTAGTGAAGACTGACTTAGTTAAGTCTGTTGGTATTTCTCCTGTGTGATGTATTGCGTTTAACAGTTCTGTGACTTTTTCAGTTGCAAAATCTTCCAAAGCTTTTTTCATTTCTGTGGTGATGTTATCTGGTCCTGCAGTGTTATTGGTTTTAATTTGTCTCAGTGCATTTCTGACTTCATTCATCAAGACTGGTGGGCCTTCTTTCTTTCCTCTAATTGTAATGTGATCATCTCTTACATCATTATATAACTCTCTAATGTGTAATGTGATCATCTCTTACATCATTACATAAATCTGTAACGTACTCGGACCACCTAACTAGAATGCTCTCCCTTTCCTTGAGTACCTTCCCTTCCTTATCTTTCAGACAGCTTGATCTTGAGATGGATTTCAGTTTAATTAGTTCCTTTATTTTCTGATGGACATGAGAGCAGTTTTTAGTGTTTCTATCTCTCTGCAGTTTTTTAAAATCTAGCCACATTTCTTTTGTTTTATTACATTTTCTCATGACCTCTTTTTTGATCATTTCATATTGCTCTTTGTTGTTTTTATTCACTCTTCTTTCATCCATTAAATTGAGTATTTCATGTGTCATCCAGTCCATTCATTCCCGCCTCTCCACCTTTGGCAGTGTGATTTGGGCTGCTTCTGTAATTGCTTCTTTCCATATGTACCACTTATCATTAGTATCTTAGAGTAGTATTTCCAGGTCTGTTAGTGTATATTATCTGTTCTTCACTTTTATGCCAAATTTTACTCTTATCTCTTCTTCTTTCTGTAAAAGTGCTATATCCCATGTGATGTTTTGAGGCTTTGATTTTAATTTTTTCAGTCTAATCTTTATCTTTCCTGTCAGGAGCTTGTTGTCACTGTAGCAGTCTGGTCCTGGCATCGTTTTAATCAGTGTTAATGCATTTCTAAATCTTCTGTTGATCAGAATATAATTGATCTGGTTTTTTTTTAACCTTTCCATTGGGGCTTACCCATGTGTATAACCTTCTTGGGTGTTGTTTGAACCACATATTCCCTATGATTAAATTGTGTCCTTTTGCCCATTCAACTAGCCTGTTTCCTCTTTAGTTGCATATTCCTAGTCCAAAATCACCTACTACTGGTTATTCGCATTTGTTTCAGACTTTTGCATTAAAGTTTCCAATTACAACAGTGACTTCTACAGGCGGGCACTGCTTCCTGGCTTTGTCTATATCATGTAAAGTGATTCAAGTTCTTCTTCTGTGTTTTCTATTGTTGGAGCATGTACCAGAACGATATTAATATCAACAGGTCTACCATTAGTACTCCTGTCTGATATTGTCCAGTATTCCTTTATTGTTTTTGACCCATTATTGCTACCCCTCTCAAGTGCTCTTCTCCACTTGAGTATATGATTTTCTGATCATTTATTGTTGTTATTTCTGCTCCTGGCCGTTGTGTTTCACTTATTCCTAAAATGTTGACTTTGTCTCCTCATTTCTGCTTGGATGTTTTCAGTTTTCCCTGCTGTATTCATTGTTCTGACATTCCAAGTTCCTAACTTGATATTGCATTTGCCCGCAGTCAGATAATGACAGTCTGGCATGTATGGCACCTGGTGAGGTTGCTCTCTTGATGCCGTTGACTTTATTTATTGCTGTATTTCGATCCATAACAAACTAGGGATTATACGGCGGTGGTTTCCCTTTTTCCTTCTGCCGGGTTGTGTACGGTGTTCTCAGCTACCTTTTGGTTCTGAAAAGAGCCTAACCCACAAGGCAGCAGAGGGAGAGGGTTGTGGGGCGTCTTACTTGCTGAGTTATGAGGTATTTTATGAAGTTAACAGTCCCACACTGTCAACTCCCCTCCTCTCAATCAGCATTGCCCGATTGGTGTACACAGCTGCTTATTCAATATATTGGCAGCTAGCCTCTGTGTCTAGAGACCACTTCACCATCCACCACCCAGTTGATGCACCTAGTAGAAGGACAGGGTCCTCCTCCAGGAAATCATTGCAAAGTGTAAATATGGCTTGCTTTATAACATATGCCATTTTGTTAACAAAATTACTTATATTGGTTTGGAAATATGAGTTCTGAAATTCAGTTATCACTGGGGCATCTAACTTCATAAGACCTAAAAGCCACAGTTTTATCCACAATTTGAACCACAGGCTTCATCTAAATCAACTAGATTTTGCTGAATTACGTATGAGTGAGAAAAGATGATAATTATGAAGTAAAGATGAATTTGAGCTTTGATGGTTTCTTTTTGTTTCACAGCATACAACTAAACCTCATCATTTCTTAGCTAACAAAATTAATTTGAACAAAATGAGTAACATTTTCATAATAACCTGTACATTCCACTTACATCTTCTTGCTTATATCCCTCCCATGCCATTAAATGTCACATATGGTGCCCATGATAGTTTGCCAAGTTTTCCTCGGTTGATTTTGTTGCGAGTTTCCATAACAGTTGCTTTTTTCCCCATCTACAGTTGACTCTAGATGGATCTCAGGATAAGGTTGTTAGTCTTATGCCCAGCTCCCATTTTACAGTATGTGACAAAGTAAAAGAATCATACAAAAGTATGCCAGCAAGAGAGTTAAAAAGCTCCCGCCGTCCTTTACATCACGCATTCCACTAGCTTGCATAAAAGAAAAAGAGTGAAACATGGGGATCAGAAAAGTCGAGTCAAAGTAAAAAAACTGAAATTATGCAAAGGCAGACATAAATTTAAATAATTTTTTCTCTGTTACAGACAGTTGGTCAGGAAGTCATGCGACAGCTACATCTAAAGACCATGCAAAGGCAACAGTTTGAGCTTAGAGAATCACCCAGAAAAGGCCATCTTCTTGATGAAGCCAGGCAAACCTCATTGTCAAGTACTGTAACCCAAATGGCCTGGATGAGAGACATTGATTTTACCAAATGCCAGACATTTCTGACTGACCAGGACAGTGTTAGTTCTTCTCGTCTGTCTCCACAGTCTGCTGATCTCTCTAAGACACCTCAACATTTACCAAATGGCTTCAAACAAAATGATCTCCTTTCATCAAGACATGATGATGTGGGTAATATGAGTGAACAAATGATTTCAAAGAGGACTACAAATTTGTTCAAAAACAAAGTATCACCAATGCTGCTCCCCACATACAAGAAAGAAGAAACAACTTTTTCTGACAGTTCTGATGAGTTGGTGATTTTAGGATGTGACCCAAATATTAAAAATATACAAGATGATGAACTAGGTCATCAGGTTCAAGGTTATTCTTTATCATCAGCCACGCAGGGTTCTCTAAACAACAACAATATTGTTATAGCACAGGAAAACCATATTACAACTAATATTCCAGACAGTTCTCCAATGGTGCCACATTCCTCAGCCAATATTAAGAAATGAGACATGACAGGGCATTCAGTTATCCTCCAAAATGTGCAAATTTCCAGATATTGGTGGAGACTTCATTCCATTCTGAAAGTTTGAACCACATACATTAGCTGTGAACAGTGCATTCAGGGCAGCTGGTTCAGTACAACTTTTAATACAGATTATACTTCTTCCTGTGTGTGAATATCACATTGAATACAGATGATTCAACACATTTAAACACCAAGATGAACTTGTTTGTATGTGTGAATAATCATAAAAGTAACTGTAAAGTTTATTCACTTATATGTTACAAATTTCCTTTTATATCTGTAATACATAACGTTTACACTTTTTCATCAAAATGCAAGTGCCTCAGTGATCACTGATCATGTTTATTAGGTAGCAAGGAGACAAATTCAGCTAAATTTGAACATGAAGATTATTATTTCAAAATTTTAGTGCAAGAACAAGGGCTGCAAAAGTGTCCATCTCAGGCATGTTTACATGGTCAGAAGAAGAAGGACTAATCATTCATTCATTCATTTGCATGTCCCTTGCGGAACTTTGCCTCCCAAACAGCACTCCTATAAGCCTCTCGGTTGTGAGCAAGATGGCCTGCCACTGATGCATCCATTTGCAGATCCTCAATGATGTCTTGCAGCCATCTTCGCCTTGGTCTTCCTCTCTTTCTTTTTCCCATTATGTACCCTTCCAAGACGGTCTTATCTAGATTATCATGACGTTTAATGTGTCCAAAATATTTCAGTTTTCTCTGTTTAATCCTCTTTACTAGCCAGCCTTCTTCAATATTAAGCTCTTGTAGTATAGATATATTTGTTCTTTTTTGTGTCCACGATATTTGAAGAACTCTTCTGTAGCATTTACATTCAAATGCATTTATGTGTTTCTCAGCTGTTTTGTTAAGTGTCCAGGTCTCACAGGCATATGTTGCGATGGGAAAGAGGAAGGACTAAGACAAAAAAATGAGCTTTTCTCTGCCTACTGGACATGAAAATTAACGTCATCTATGACTTGAATATAGATGCGTCAGCAAGCAGGCCACCTTGCCAAGAGGCCTACAGGAGTGCTTTTAGAGAGGCAAAGTTCCGCAAGGGACATGCAAATGAATGAATGAGTAACTTGAGTGTTAAACATGAATCTTCACCCAGCCTCTAAAAATGGGCACCAAAGAAATCTGGAAAGGTAAAGCGGCCAGGGCATGACACTGACCGCAACATACATTCGTGTGCCGAAGGTCGTGGAAAATGTGGGCCTTACACTGTATTCCCCAATATGCCTTAATGGCATGGAAATTGGAATTTTACTTATACCTACCTTCATTAATTAATTCAAATTCTCTTTCTTTTAATATAATTACCTTTTAAATATATCTGAAATGCTGAAGAATCAGTATCACCGCACATTGGTGAAGTCCTTATGTACTCTGATCTTCTTCCTCCAAAGAGGAATTCAGTTCAGTGAACAAACTCTCTAGTGCCAGTTAAAATCGTGACAAATTGGAGGTGACAAGTGGGATTTGATCCCACATGTACTCCCAGAATATTTATGAGTATGGGGCCACACCTTAATCAGTTAAGCCAGTCCATCACCATTTAAATTACTAAGGAATGTAGGTGGTGATCATTGCTCCCTCTGAGCTGCACAGCAGCATGCCACAAAAAATCCCACCCATGAAGTTTAATATAAAAAAGGTAATGGTAGTCCCATAGCAAATGCCGTAGGGGGTGAAGCGTACGAGGTAGGGTGGCCAGTTCCTTTCCTTCCCATTTTGCAAGGCTGGGTTGACCTCGGGGCTGTATTGGTCGGAAAAGAAATCATGCTCAGCTGAGGATTTGAACTCTTGACCATTCGGTTGCTAGATGAGTGCTCTAACCACTACATTAGCCAGTCCCCCAATATGCTGTGCATAATAAGTAAATAAATAAATAAAATTACTGTTTTTATTTTTCACTTACTTAGATGTTACTCTGGGTGTCTGAGTGGAGGAGTGGTAAGTGCACTGATCTCTCAAGGCGAAGGTTGGGGCTTCAAATCCGGTCGCAGTCACCCAGCTGTAGAAATGGATACCTGACTTCTTCTGGAGTTGTGGGAAGGAAAGGCGGCCAGGTGTGATACTGACCACATCACCCTCTAGTGTGCTGACAGGTCAAGAAAATATGGGCACTAACACCATATTCCCATGTGCCTCTAAGGCATGACAGGGTTACCTGATGTTATTCTGTGATTTACTAGGACTGAAAGAAAACAATGATAGTGCTACATGAGTTTATTTTTCAGATTTATTTGGATTTGGTTTTTTTTTTCTATGAGAATGTTAAATTATACTTTGTAATTTGACTCTACAGTGCACATTTCCAAATAGTTTCTTATTTCAAGAATACATTTGCACCCAGGTTGAAAATTCTGGGCAATGAACCACAAAACCTAAAGGGTTTTGCACTGGTGATGATCTGCCACTGTGTTTTCAATAAAGAAATCTCAGATTTATAAATATTTCTACAGCATATTTCTAACATGTGATCAGAAAAAGAAGATGGACATATGCCAGTCATGTGATGAGATTTTTAAAAAGACTTTTTTAAAATCTAAAATGAAGATGTTGTTCTAATGTTAATGAAGAGTGAAATATGGAAATTATGTTAAATAGTTTTACATGAAAGAAAAACATTGTTCTAATGTTATAATTATTAATTATATGTTAAACTAACCAGTAATCATAATCACTTCAAAATAGTTGCTTTATGGAAAGGAGTTTCATGTTAATATATATAAAATTAATATTTACTCAGATGTTTTTTTTATTTTTAAAATTATTATTACAAAGTGTGAGTAAAGATCTACCAATATTTTCAATAACCATTTAAAACAGAAACGCAACTGTTTTGTGTGTGTGTGTGTGTGAGAGAGAGAGAGAATGAGAGAGAGAGAAGATCATTGAAATTCAAATATTATTGGCTACGATACTTTTCTTCACATTTGATTGAAGTACTTATGCTGAAATGAGAACATTCCAGTCATGTGAGTGCTATGATCTACACAGATGGGTTTAGTGGTTTATCGCATGCATTGTGTGTGAGGAAGGGCAATGGAAGAATTCCATGGGGCTTTTACTATAAGGAGTCTTTACAATGGAAACAATGACTGCTGCAGAGGCAAAAGACTGGTTGACAAAATGTAACATACACTAAGGCTTTCTTTGTGAAATGACCGAACTTTGTTCCTTCTGAATTAATTTCCATGCTCTGTCAGAGTAAATTCTAATGAAAAATTTTTGCAGAAAAAAAAATTGGAAGGAGGTTAGTTCCATAATTTAAAAAATGTGGGTTGGGTTGGAAATGTATTTTTCATTTTATTCAGACCTTGACTAAATGTCACCTTGAGCAGTGACTGATATAGTCATGCAAGCTCTCCTAGCCCTGCTTGTGTTGTTTTGAAGTGAAATAGTTCATGATTATGCAAAGAAATATCAAGTCATTATGGAGGGTAACTAACTAATTAACTAGCTTAACTTTACCACACTAGACCAGACCAGACCAAACCAGACTTTGTTTAGCTACCCGTTCACTAACCCAAACTAAGCTAAAACAGACTAAGCCTTTAAAAACAAACTAAACTACCTAAACTAAAAACAAACTAAACTACTTAAACTAAAAACAAACTAAACTACCTAAACTAAAAACAAAATAAACTACTTAAACTAAAAGCAAACTAATCTACGTAAGCCAAAACCAGACTAAACTACCTAAACTAAAAACAAACTACCTAAGCCAAAAGCAAACTACCTAAGCCAAAAGCAAACTACCTAAGCCAAAAGCAAACTACCTAAGCCAAAAGCAAACTAAACTACCTAAGCTAAAAGCAAACTAAACTACCTAAGCCAAAAGCAAATTAAACTACCAAACCAAAAGTAAACTAAACTGCCTAAGCCAAAAGCAAACTAAACTACCTAAACTAAAAGCTAACTAAACTGCCTAAACTAAAATCATACTAAACTGCCTAAACTAAAAGCAAACTAAACTGCCTAAACTAAAAGCAAACTAAACTACCTAAACTAAAAGCAAACTAAACTACCTAAACTAAAAGCAAACTAAACTGCCTAAACTAAAAGCAACCTAAACTAAAAGCAAACTAAACTACCTAAACTAAAAGCAAACTAAACTGCCTAAACTAAAAGCAAACTAAACTACCTAAACTAAAAGCAAACTAAACTACCTAAACTAAAAGCAAACTACCTAAACTAAAAGCAAACTAAACTACCTAAACTAAAAGCAAACTAAACTACCTAAACTACAAGCAAACTAAACTACCTAAACTAAAAGCAAACTAAACTACCTAAACTAAAAGCAAACTAAACTGCCTAAACTAAAATCAAACTAAACTGCCTAAACTAACATCAAACTAAACTGCCTAAACTAACATCAAACTAAACTGCCTAAACTAAAAGCAAACTAAACTGCCTAAGCTAAAAGCAACCTAAACTGCCTAAACTAAAAGCAAACTAAACTGCCTAAACTAAAAGCAAACTAAACTGCCTAAATTAAAATCAAACTAAACTGCCTAAACTAAAAGCAAACTAAACTGCCTAAGCTAAAAGCAACCTAAACTACCTAAACTAAAAGCTAACTAAACTGCCTAAGCTAAAAGCAACCTAAACTAAAAGCAAACTAAACTACCTAAACTAAAAGCAAACTAAACTACCTAAACTAAAAGCAAACTAAACTACCTAAACTAAAAGCAAACTAAACTACCTAAACTAAAAGCAAACTACCTAAACTAAAAGCAAACTAAACTACCTAAACTAAAAGCAAACTAAACTACCTAAACTAAAAGCAAACTAAACTGCCTAAACTAAAAGCAAACTAAACTGCCTAAACTAAAATCAAACTAAACTGCCTAAACTAAAAGCAAACTAAACTGCCTAAGCTAAAAGCAACCTAAACTACCTAAACTAAAAGCTAACTAAACTACCTAAACTAAAAGCTAACTAAACTACCTAAACTAAAAGTAACCTAAACTGCCTAAACTAAAAGCTAACTAAGCTACCTAAACTAAAAGCATATTAAACTACCTAAGCCGAAAGCAAACTAAACTACCTAAGCCAAACTTAACTACCTAAGCTAACACCAACAGCCACTTAAACCTGAAGTACAAAATATCACTTTTAGAATTTCTTACTTACGTTAAACCTGTCTAATGTAATACTGCAACACAATTAAGAAACAAAATGTTCTCTTTAGATCCCTCTTTCGCAAACAGTTACGGTAATATAGTATATTGTTTTACATTTAGTGAGCAAATGTGGCATCAGTGACTTGATTTTACTATATAAGATCACCCAAAATAGTAAAGAATTCTGCAACCCCTAGTGTTGCACACAAAGAAGTGACACAGTCTTCGTGGAGTAAGAAATCACACAGTCATGCTGTATTGACTTCGTATCTTCGTACATACTTCTCGTGCCGTTAAACGTAACATAGGGCTCGCATGGTAGTTCTCCAGGTTTTCCTGTTTTCGGCGAGCTTTTCAACCTCATCAAGGAATTTTATGCTGACTAATTTGGCCTCTCTTAACAATGTCCTCTTTAGAGTTTCACGTGGTCGACCTCTTTTTCTTCGGCCTATTGTGTTCCACTTGATAGCTTGTTTTGGGATTCTCTGACTAATTCTTCTCTTCACGTGACCGACATATGTCCATCTCCTTTTCCTGATACCCATGAGACTGGTTTTTGTTCGCTCATTTGCCTTTTCTCTGCATTGTTCTTGAATTCGTTCCACTTTATAACGAGTATTTTCCATAGTCATTTGTTTTCAAAAGAGTCTAATTTCTTGTCTATTTCTTTAGTTGTTTTCCAGCTTTTGCATGCATAAATGAGGGTTGATGTTACATTTGAATTGAATAGTCTTAACTATTTTTTTTGTGTGCTTATAACTTTATAGTGCCATGTGTTCTCAAGATTCTTGAAGCTCAATGCTGGTTTTGCAATTCTAACTTCCTTTCTGGTGTCGCCATCCTGGTCTATGTAGCTGCCAAGGTATGCAAATTGGTTGACTTCTTCAACAACTGACCCTTCTGTGTATATTATTCCTGCTTAATTAATAGGTTTCATTATTTTTATTTTTTCCTTGTTAATTTCAAGTCCCATTTTGCTAGCCAAGGAAGGCAGGGTACCTGTTTTTTCTTGCATCGAGTTCACATTGTCACTGATAAGAGTTATCAGCAAAATCAAGATCTTCTAGTTGGGTTCCATGTACCCAATCAATGCCTGTGTTACCTGTGCAGCATTTTTTCATTATGAAGTCTATGGCAATTCCAAAAAGCTTTGTTTACTGATTTTTAAATGGCGATATTCCACGTATCAGGTTTTGAGTATTAAGTCGGTCCGAAGATTAAGTTCTTTGGTTGGTCAAATCCATTCATCCATGTCTTTCGTCGGTGATAGGCCAGGCACTCACCGCAAAATACGTCCTGGTTGTGTCATGCAGGCCAGCAACAAATTCCCTCCACCTCTCACGGTCTGCGGCCAGCCTTTGTATTGTGTCACTGTGCTGCATGCTGTTCAGTGCATACTTCTACAGTTTTCCGCCAGATAACTTTCGGCCGGTCTCTTACCCTCGGGTGACTATCTCATGGCTGTTTTAGCGATGTTGCAGTGGTCTCTTCGGAGCATATGATCAAGTCATTTTGCTGTTATGGCATGCATATCTTCTTGTTCACACTGGGCAAGTAGGTCTCTATTATTTAATTATTTGTGGTCAATAAATTTTCAAAATCTTCCTGAGACAGGTTGTGTGGAATGCGGATAATTTGCCCATTTCTTTTTCGGTTGTTTTCCAGCATTCTGCTCCATAGGGCAGTATTGATAGCACACAACTTTGGTACGATTTTATTTTGGTTCTAGTACTGTGATCCTGTGAGACCTGGACACTTAACAAAACAGCTGAGAAACACATAAATGCATTTGAATGTAAATGCTACAGAAGAGTTCTTCAAATATCATGGACACAAAAAAAAAGAACAAATATATCCATACTATAAGAAATTAATATTGAAGAAGATTGGCTAGTAAAGAGGATTAAACAGAGAAAGCTTAAATATTGTGGACACATTAAACGTCATGATAATCTAGAGAAGACTGTCTTGGAAGTGTACATAATGGGAAAAAGAAAGAGAGGAAGACCAAGGGCGAAGATGGCTGCAAGACATCGTTGATAATCTGCAAATGGATACATCAGCAGCAGGGCATCTTGCTTACAACCAAGAGGCCTACAGAAGAGCTGTTATGGAGGCAAAGTTCCGCAAGGGACATGCAAATGACTGATTGAGTGTGATAGGTCAGATACGAAGTAAATCATTGGATCAACCGAGTTTCCTAACAGTATATGTATGAAGTTTCCTATCAGAAAAACGAAAAAGTATATCTTCATAGAGGTTTCAGGACAATGACAACTGGTTAAAATTGTAAGAAAGCGACAGAATTGCATAGGCCTGTCATAAGAAATGAAAGTTAGAAAAAGTGATACTTTGAATGCAAGATACAGGAGAATCCACTGCATAGCTCCTGTCAGTATATTAAAGAAACGCAGATTTTTTTTTTTAAATCAGACTTTCTTGGCCAGTAGAGGAAAAAAAATGCACTTTTTTTACATAATTTAAAACAAAAATTTTTTTTATGTGTTTGTAAATGGTTTTTCAACATCCCTAGATCATTATACGTTTTTCAGCCCAAGAATAGTCGCCATGAAAACTCAGTGAAAATAAGTTAACTGTTAACTACAGCACAAACACTAATTTGGAGGTGGTGGAGCCGAAGAGCCTATCTTATTTAGCAGTCAGCGATCCGTAACTAACATGTTAGCGTCAGAATTAGCGAACCATAGCGCGACCAGAACCATGTCCCACCCTACCGTTGGTGCTCTCAGGCTTAGCTTAACTGCAGGGATAGGGATCGCCATAGTCCTCATGGTGGTGGAGTCTGCCAAAGAAGTACTGCATATCCCCTGGTTTTTAGCCCCGCTCTGATACTAGGGAAAAAATAGCCGCCATAACCCGCTTCCAGTTCGACACGATGCTGTGCCTCAACATCTTCATGGCATCGGCTGCAGAGAACACCAGCTCGCAGTTCCAAGAAGGTGGAAGAAGAAGGGATGTTTTAAACTGAAGGATTACCCCCCCCCCCCCACCCCCAGACTACAAGAGAAGCCCAGCAGTGAATGGCGAAAACCTCAATGTGATAGTGATTGGTGTCGATGTCTGGGCGAACGACGAAGGCTATTGGACGATTACCTGAAAGCGATCCTCACAGAGTGCGCAAAGTCTCCCCTATCCTTCACAGAACAACAACAACAACAACAATAAAAGCAACAACAAAACCACAGATTTTGTCATAATCCGAACTCTTGGTTTCTTCAATGGAGAAAGAATGGCGTTGTTATCGCACCTGCTGCTACCAGCTTCAAAGTACCAAAGATTATTTTTAGATATCTAGACACCTTGTTACTTGTTTGCTTGGCAGAATATCCAACAATTTTTTGTTAAGGTAAGCCACGGTCATGGCAGTGAGAGATGGCCTTCCGTTAGTTGACAGAACTAGAAATATGAGTAGATGCTCTGCCAGCTTATGCTATTTGAGGGGGGGGGGTGGGAGTAGAGGGGGCATAGCCTCGACAACAGAGAGTACCTGCTTGCAGGTTGGCGCCAGTGATGGATTACTCTTTAGGCTGAACATGCTTTAGCCTCGGTGTCCAGCAGAGTGGGGGGGGGGGGGGGGGGGGGTCAAGGAAACAAAGAGCTTTTCGAATATTATTTTATGATTTTTTAAAAATCAAGATTTGGACTATATAGGCTGAGGAGGTGGCCTGGGGTGTTAGAGGGGTTAGAACCTGACTAAGTTTAGCCTAGGGGGCCGATGATGATGGCTAATAAGCCATTTGTTGACGCTGCAGCCCCATGACAGTTCGCGAATGTAGGGAAAATGGGTCACATGGGAAGTAAGAAAAAGATTATTCTAGTGATCAGATGGTCGAGGGTTCGAATCCCCATCTGAATGGGATTTTTTTTTTTTTTTTGTTTAACCAACTCGGGCCCCGGGGTTCACCCAGCCTCGGAAAATGGGTACCAGAGAGATCTGGGACGGCAAAGAGGCCAGACGTGATACTGACCACATCACACTTTCATGTGCCGAAGGTCATGGAAAATCCGGGCCTAGCCACACCATATCCTCAAAATGCCTTAATGGCATGGAAATGTGTATTATAACATAATATAATATAATATAATATAATATACATGGGGATATGGTGTGGTTAGGCATGTATTTTCCATGACCTTCGGCACATGACAGTATGATATGGTCAGTACCACGCCTGGCCACATTTACTTTCCCAGATTTCTCTAGTGTCCGTTTTTAGAGGCTGGGTAAACCCCGGGGCCTTTTTTTTTTTTTTTTTGGTGTGGTGGTACCAGAAAAACATACCACTGCTGAGACTTGAACCCGGTATCACCGGAGATCGAGCGCCTAACCACTCAACCAACCAGGCCGTCATTAGCATCGAAGGGGAGAGGGCTAGGTCTCCTTGCAGGGCTGGCGTGTAGCTAGAAAGGAGGATAAGATTTAATGTACTTCGACCCGGTAAAACGACCACAACGATCCTTTCCACGTTTGACCATCATCATTATCACCTTTTACTCACTTGAGAGCATAGGCCACGGATAAAGGCTCTCCAGTCATCCTTGTTCTTGGAATTATTCTCTGCTTCCTTCCATGTGCATCCCTTGTCTCTGAGCACTGTCATAATTTCTCTTCTCCAAGTAAGTCTAGGTCTTCCTCGTTTTCTATTTCTTTGAAGATTCCATGTCAGTGCTTGTCTTGCTATGCTGGTGTCGGGTTTCCTCAGAGTGTGGTCAATCCACTTCCACTTCCTAGACATGATTTGTAGGTTCATATGTTCTTGTCTTGCACTTTCCCAGACCTCCTCGTTCCTGATCTTGTTTTATCATTTAATATTTAAAATACTCCTCAAGCAACAGTTCATGAATGTTTGTATCCTTTGTTTCATTGTCTTGGTCATAACCCATGTATTCGAACTATATAACAGGACAGTCTTTACGTGTATATTGAAAAGCCTAAGTCTGGTTCCTGTTTTGATACTCTTAGATGGCCATAGTTTGTTAAGTTGGATAAATGCTGTCTTGGCCTTGGTTATTCTAGCTTTAACATCCTTTTCCGTTCCCCTGTATTTATCCACTATGCTGCCTAAATATGTGAAATACGTTTGGCCAAGTTGAGCCTTTTTATTGAGAACACCAAAATAGTGATAGGAGAGGGTCTTGGCCATTTATGTCTCCCTGGCTTTGACAGTTGTGCAATCGCTGTTGCTCATTCATCTTCGCTTCCAGTTCTGTTATCTGAATTCTGTTGTTCCACAATGAAAAGTTAGACAAAAATAAGAGCTTACGTGAAAGGTTTCTCTGCTGACAAGACGAAAGCACTCTCCTGCAATTGGCCATGATGTCTCACACAGACTTAGGATTTAGTTCTGCGATGACAGACAACTGAGGTAATGATTCTCCATTTTGTGTGATCCTTGACATTTCCAGGAAGTTCATTGTATTTTCTTTCCCTGTGCCACTAGATCAGCCGGTTCGGGTCTTTCAGGATCTCATTCTTTTTCTTTGACCCTAGATCTTTCCAGTGATTGTTAGAGATTCTCATGTCAAAGAAAATTTGATTACCCATAGGTCTGCACTTTCTGGATCATGTGTTCATTTTATAGTCTGTCTTATTTTTCTTGAGAATGTTCTGTTTATTTTTATTTATTTGAAAGTCTTGACTCTTGCTTCACACTGTTATTTGCATCTGAGTTCAGACAAGGCCACTTAGTCCACCACTGCAAGAACAATGTTAATTAACAGAAATTTATTCGACGCTCTCCCCTCTCCGGTTCAAATCTCTCAGCAATTTTAAGGACAAAACATTTAATGTTTAAAGGAGTTAAAGAACGCTGACCTGTATTGAGTTCTGACCCGTTTGTGATAAAAATCTTTTTACTGTCTTTGCTATAGAAACCTCTAGAATGACAATAGAAACTTTATTCCCCAACAGCTAAAGTTCTGGGAATCGCTGCTCCTGTCTTCTCCTTGAAGACATTAGAAAACTCTCAACCAACCTTCTCTAACGTCTCTTCTCGTGGAACCAATCAAAGGACATTTTTCTTCAAGATTTTTTTTTTAATTCCCCCCGTCGACCAATCAATAACTTCCTTTCATCTCCGCAAGCCAGACCCACTCTGCATCCTGCGCTGTTGCCCACTTGAGGACCAAGCCAATTAAATCGCGCGTTGCTGTTAAAAGTTTGGCGACACTTGGAAGCGCCTCTTGACACTCCCTAAAAGAGAAAAAGAGGAGGGAAAAAAAGTCTTCGTGGCAGCGCCAGTGATAATGGGGTGAGAAACGCTTTTGTTAATTAAGTGCGCAAAATCAAACTCGGGACAAAAACAACGAGAAGTTCAAGGGTTACAGATCTCACTGATGGAATTCCCTCACGCTATGTACAAAGTGACCGAGGGGGGGAAAGCGGGAATTGATGATTATGTGTTGTGTATGCTAAATCTAAACGGAGGACCAATGTTGGGTTGGAACATCAGCGATTCTCAACTGAGAAAAGTGGCTCCCTGGAGATGAATATCAAATCTAATGGGAGGAATTTTTAAAAAATTTATTTGGTAAATTGTCAACGTTTAAATAATTGCCATCGTAAAATAATGTATAACAGCGAAATTCCTTTCTGGATGATGCTTTAATGTACATGTATAATGGATGGTTCAGAAACATCATCAGGTGAAAAGGGAAGGCTGAGACAGGCACGGTGAGAAACAGTGGGTTAGATTTCTGTGTGTATGCTCTGGTGACTATTGTTGCTTCATACACACTTCCTTCCTTCTTTCTTTTCATACTTAACTACCACCACCACCATTACTACTACTACTGCTACTACTACTACTACTATCACCACCACCACTACTACTACTACTACCACCACCACTACTACTACTACTACTACTACCACCACCACCACCATTACTACTACTACCACCACCACCACCACCACTACTAATACTACTAATACCACCACCACTACTACTACCACCACCACTACTACTACTGCTACTACTACTACTATTACTACACTACTACCACCACCACTACTACTACTGCTACTACTAATACCACCACCACTACTACTACTACCACCGCCACTACTACTACTGCTACTACTACTACCACCACCATCATCACCACTACTACTACTACCACCACCACGACCACCACCACTACTACTACTACTACCACCACCACCACCACTACTACTACTACTACTACTAATACCACCACCACCATCACTACTACTACTACTAATACCACCACCACCACTACTACTACTACTACTGCTACTACTACTACTACTAATACCACCACCACCACCACTACTACTACTACTACTACTACTGCTACTACTACTACTACTAATACCACCACCACCACTACTACTACTACTACCACCACTACTACTACTACTACCACTACTACTACTACTACTACCACTAATACTACCACCATCATTACTACTACTGCTTCTACTACTACTACTATCACCACCACCACCACCACCACTACTACTACCACCACCAACACCACTACTACTACTACTACTACTATCACCACCACCACCACTACTACTACTATCACCACCACCACCACCACCACCACTACTACTACTACTACTACTATCACCACCACCACCACCACCACTACTACTACTACTACTACTACTATCACCACCACCACCACCACCACCACTACTACTACCACCACCAACACCACTACTACTACTACTACTACTATCACCACCACCACCACCACTACTACTACTACTACCACCACCACCACTACTACTACTACTACTACCACCACCACTAATACTACTACCACCACCACCACTACTACTACTACTACCACCACCACTACTACTACTACCACCGCCACTACTACTACTGCTACTACTACTACCACCACCATCATCACCACTACTACTACTACCACCACCACGACCACCACCACTACTACTACTACTACCACCACCACCACACTACTACTACTACTACTACTAATACCACCACCACCATCACTACTACTACTAATACCACCACCACCACTACTACTACTACTGCTACTACTACTACTACTAATACCACCACCACCACCACTACTACTACTACTACTACTACTGCTACTACTACTACTACTAATACCACCACCACCACTACTACTACTACTACCACCACTACTACTACTACTACCACTACTACTACTACTACTACCACTAATACTACCACCATCATTACTACTACTGCTTCTACTACTACTACTATCACCACCACCACCACCACCACTACTACTACCACCACCAACACCACTACTACTACTACTACTACCACCACCACACCACCACTACTACTACTATCACCACCACCACCACCACCACCACTACTACTACTACTACTACTACTATCACCACACCACCACCACCACCACTACTACTACTACTACTACTACTACCACCACCACCACCACCACCACCACTACTACTACCACCACCACACTACTACTGCTACTACTACTACTATCACACCACCACCACCACACTACTACTACTACCACCACCACCACTACTACTACTACTACTACCACCACCACTAATACTACTACCACCACCACCACTACTACTACTACTACTACCACCACCACTACTACTACTACTACCACTGTCACTACTACAACTACTACTGCTACTACTACCACCATCACTACTACTACTACTACTACCACCACCACTACTACTACTACTACTACAACCACAACCACTACTACTACTACTACTACTACTACTGCAGCTACTGCTTCTACTTCTACTACTACTACTACTACCACCATCACTATTACTACTACTACTACCACCACTATTACTACTACTACCACAACCACTACTACTACTACTACTACTGCAGCTACTGCTTCTACTTCTACTACTACTGATACTACTACCATTACTACTACTACTACTACTATTACTACTACTACTACTACTGCTGCTGCTGCTGCTGCTGCTGATGCTGCTGCTGCAACTATTACTAAATGTTATGAGAGCAAATATTGTTTTTCTTTTGAACAATGATAATGACTACAATGAGGGCGATGATAGCAAAGTACTGGAGAAGATTAGTTAGAATTATCCTCCAATATTGACAAAATCTTTATTCTCGAACATTAGTAAAAACTTCAATCCCGAATATTAACAAACACCTCATCCTCGAATATTAACAAATGCTTCATCGTGGAATATTAACAAACACCTCCTTCTCAAATATTAACAAATACTTCAGAAAAGCAGTAAGAGGATAACTGAAAATATAACCCCAAACTCAAATGGCACTGTTCACTCGGTCACGAAAGATCCAGCCATTCACAGCTTTCTCTATTCCCTGAGCATACCCAAAAGGATAGATAGATGCCGCCAGCATCGAAATGCAGTACCAAGGTTATTGATAGACTCCACCTGAACCAACTCGATCCCTTCCCCCCTGTGCCAGACTCTGTTTCCCGGGGAATGTTTCCGCCAAGTTATGTAAGACCCTTCTTCGTCATGTTTCATCAATACTAGAGTGTTTAACAAGTTAGTGGAGGAGGTCAACGAATTTGTATACCTTGGCAGTAGAGTAGTAGAAAATGGAGACAGCACAGAGGACATCAACAGCAGACTTACTAGAGCAAACCAGTCTTTTGCAATGCTGCAGAATATATGGAAATCAAATAAACTAAGCATAAATATGAAAATCAGGATATTTAAGAGTAATGTTCTACGTGTACTACTCTATGGAAGTGAATGCTGGAAAATCACCAAAACCATAGAAAACAAGTTGAATTCTTTCCAGACTAAATGTTTACGAAGAATTAGAAAAATATTTTGGCCAAACACCATAAGAAATAACATCTTATTAGCAGAAATGCAGATGAAACCACTGACAACAATTATTGAGGAAAGACGATGGCGATGGTTGGGACATGTGCTCCGAATGACTGACAACTCACTACCAAAAATAGCACTAAGATGAACACCACAGGGGAGCAGAAGTAAGGGAAGACCAAAAGAGACATGGAGAAGAACAACAGAAAGGATGTTGAGCAATAGAGGGCTCACCTGGGCAAGAGCAGAAAAAAAGGCGAAGGACAGGCATTTGTGGAAAACCCTTGCGGAAGCCCCATGTGCCCTGGGCACTTAAGGTTCAGAGAGAGAGAGAGAGAGAGAGAGAGAGAGAGAGAGAGTGAGAGAGAGAGAGAGAGAGAGAGAGAGAGAGAGTGTTCTTGTTCAGCCTTCCCAGAACTGGGATAAAGTGCTCTTGTTTTTTTTGTTTGTTCTGTCTCAGTGGAACTGCGAGCAAGCCCTAGAATGTTCTTGTTTTACCTTCATGGAACTGCGATAGAGTGCTCTTCTTCTTGTTCTATTTTCCTAGAACTGCGAGAAACCATTAGAATGTTCTTGTACTATTTCCCTGGAAGTGCTAGCAAGATACTCTTTTCAGTCGACGAGGGAGTGGTGTTGAAGCACATGGTTCACGTCGGATAGGAAGTGGGTTGCGCGGGTTACTTTTGCATACCAGCATTCATTCATTCATTCATTTGCATGTCCCTTGTGGCACTTTGCCTCCCCAACAGCACTCCTGTAGGCCTCTCGGTTGTGAGCAAGATGCCCGGCTGCTGATGCATCCATTTGCAGATCATCAACTATGATCTTCGCCTTGATCTTCCTCTCTTTCTTTTTCCCATTATGTACCCTTCCAAGACGTGTTTCTCTAGACTGCATACCAGCAGCGGAACTAAATACTTGGAAAAGCTGCAATATTTATTTATTGACTCTCACGCTATGGAGATTGTAGCGATCCCTATCTATCCCGTTATCAAGACTGAGCCTCTTACCGAGGGTCATCAAAGGACATGGTCGCAAGCAGTCAGCTGTAGGTGGCTTATGGCTAATCTGAATGCATCCTTAGATCTGAAACCAAAATGGGCAATGATGAACTGACGTGTTGTTAAACATTGAACGTGCTGGGTATAGATGCTCGATTCGGGAATATTTACCGCAGAAATGTGTACTTGTGTATGTGCTTTTGATTTCTTAATATTTCTCCTGCTTTGATTTGTTCTGTTAAGCTTACTCGATGACAACTACCCATAAAATATGTCGCCCATATTCCTAATAGCATTTCTTTTTCTCTGACATTAGTCTTTCAGCTGCTCAAACGTTTGAGTGGTTGAATCAGTAGCGACACGGCTGTTCGTACTGAAGGCAAAGGGTTTGTTTCTCACTGTAGTCGCCAAGAAATGAAAAGAATTCTAGCACTTTGGAACGTCTGTAATGATGGCCATCTTATACAGAAACTTTCATCGCGCGTTTCGAAAAGTATTTTTGTTGTTCTGTATGTTCTTACTACCATCATCACTCAGAAGGATGGCTGCAATAGGTTTCCCGACTTGTTCTGTCCCTTGTGCATCGGGCTAAGCTGAATTCAATCCATTTCTTTATTTTGTCTATTCATCTATACTGTTGTCACCCTTTTTGTCTTCTCCCTTCAACTTTACCCGCAAAAGTATGGTTTTCATTTCCTTATCATATCATGCTGTCTGTTACGACCAACATATTTTAAAAAGTTCGGTCTGCATGTTTTTCATTATTTCTCATTTCATTCTCAACTGGTTAAAACACCCTTGCTTGTTTTCTCTTGGAACGTTGCCGAACAAAGGTCTTTTGTCCAGAGATGACCATTAACTGCCATGGTACTCCATAATTCTTTGGACTCCTCCCCTCCCCCCCCCCCCTCAAATGATAGGATCTTATCTTCTCAACGAGCTTGTAATGCTACATTTATAAGTGAGCTCCATCGTGGAGATTACTCGCTCTTATCTGTTTCTTTCCCTAGACTCTCTCTTATCTGTTTCTTTCCCTAGACCCTTGTGAAGCAGGCTTTACCTGTCAGTACTTCCAGGTAATGAGGTGGAATCTTCATCAATGTCATAGAACATTTCTTTTTCCCTTCCTACAGCTCTCTGCAGCTTTGTGTGGTGACTCTTAACTCGTTTATGATTCATAATTCGTTTATAACTCATAACTCGTTCATAATTCATACCTCTTTCATAACTCATAGCTCGTATATGACTCACAAATCGTTTATGACACAACTTGTTTATAACTTTTTTTAAACTTAAAACTCGTTTATAACTTGTTTATTCATAGTTCATTTATAACTCATAACTTGTTTATAACTTTTAGCTCGTGTATAACTCATAACTGACTTCAATTCAATTCAAGTGCCATGCCGCGTGGCGTAGGCGATCAGTTCTCTCCACAATTACCTGTCTTTAGACTTGATTTTGAGATCCGCCGGTGACTTTCTTCCTAGCCACACTGACAACTCATACAGTAACTTCTCTCTCTCTGTCTTCCTCTGTCTCTTCTTCCTTCAGTTTTTCCAGTTGCCACAGTGTGTTCCAATTTTCCTCTTCTCAGGAAATGTCCTATAAATCTCGCTTGTCTGCCTTTGATCTTTGCTATAATTTGCTTTTTAACTCCAGCCTCTCTTAAGACTTCTTCGTTAGTTTTCTTAGCTGTCCATGGTACCTTCAACATCCTTCTTATAAACCACATCTCCATGGCCTCCATTCTCGTTGTACTCTCTTATTCATAGACCATGCTTCACACCCATAAAACAAAATTGGCTTGATGTAACATTTAAGTACTCGGAATCTTGTTTCCATTGATATGGATCAGTTGCACAAGATTCATTGTCTGGAATGCTGACTTTGCCTGAGCACGTCTGCTTTTTATTTCGTTGTGACATTTCCCGTCAGTTGTTTTCTAAGTACTTGAATCTGTCAACTTCTTTCAGATTTGTGCCATCGATGGTAATGCTACATTTTGGTGGTATTCTTTTCCTTGAGATGACTATCACTTCAGTCTTCTTTTTGTTCAGGCTGAGACCTTTACTTTTACTTTCACGAACCACGACGTCCAGAAGAGCCTGTAGCTCCCTTCACTTTTAGCAATCAGGACTGTGTCATCCCCATATCTTAAGTTGTTAAGGTTGTACCCGCGAACTGATATTCGTGGCATGTTCTCTATATTTCTCATTATGTACAAGGAGAAGAGGTCAGGAGATAATACACATCCTTGTCTCACTCTCAATTTTATATCTTGGAATGCTCCTATTTGGTTCTCAACCCTCATTGCTGCTGATTAAAAGGTAAAGGTAATCTTGTCATGCCTTAGAGGCTCCAGGATACTACTACCATCTACTCTTGCTGCATGTCCAAGCCTGTTTATTGTTATGTTGCTAAATGCTGTCATCGCATGTGGAATTTTAGTGTTGGGTGTTTTGTCCAATCAATTGATGTTCACTATTTTGCCAAGGAAGCAGTTATGGAAATTCATGTGTTGTGTACGTTTCAGAGCTACACAGTCCTGTATGAGAGAAATGATAAATGAGTACCTTTGTCTCCAGTACTGATCTACCGTTATCCAGTGCTCTTTTCCTTAGTTTGCCAGATGGATTAATTTGCTTTGTCTATTCGTGTATTGATTTCTTCGTTTACAACAGTGATTCCCAACCTCAGGTCGTTACCTAAACTAAACTACCTAAGCCAAGTAGTTTGAGGTGGGGTCGTAAAGTGGTCTGAGGTAGGGTCACGAGTTGGTTTGAAGTAGGGTCGCAAGATTGTCTGAGGTTGGGTTGCAAGATTGTCTGAGGTAGGGTCGCAAGATGATCTGAAGTAGGGTCGCAAGATTGTCTGAGGTTGGGTCGCAAGATTATCTGAAGTAGGGTCGCAAGATTATCTGAAGTAGGGTCGCAAGATTATCTGAAGTAGGGTCGCAAGATTATCTGAAGTAGGGTCACGAGTTGGTCTGAAGTAGGGTCTCGAGATGGTATAATGTATGGTCACGAGGTGGTCTGGGTTAGGGTCGCGAGGTGATCTTAGGTAGGGTAGAGAGGTGATCTTAGGTAGGGTAGAGAGGTGATCTTAGGTAGGGTAGAGAGGTAATCTTAGGTAGGGTAGAGAGGTGATCTTAGGTAGGGTAGAGAGGTGATCTTAGGTAGGGTAGAGAGGTGATCTTAGGTAGGGTAGAGAGGTGATCTTAGGTAGGGTAGAGAGATGATCTGAAATAGGATCGAGAAAAGATAATATGAAAAAGGAGAGGTAAAGAACAATAAATAAATAATAAGTTAATTTTCCAAAACAAAAAAAAAAATCTAGGAAACTCTTATTGCTTTATGTTTTCAGACCTAAATATTAAAATAAGAGCATTCACGCTCGCTACTATTTACTGAAATTCTTCTTCGTCGTTCGCTCAGATATCGACATCAATCTCTCTCACAAATGTGGCAGTCCGTCTCAAGTTATCAGCGTCGCTACATAACTTCTCCTGTAGGGAGCTGTGGTCTGACCAGGTCCTTTGTCTGAGTGGGTTGCGTAGCTGACAGTTCTGTAGGATGTGATGTAGTTTCTGATGCTCTTAGCTGCAGGTACCTTGGTCTGTTTGGCAAAATTTCAGCTTCTGATATAGATTGTGTCTCAGGCTTGCAGTGTCCTGTTCTCAGTCTTCGTATACATGTATCACTTTGCGTCCAGTGACCAATGCATCCGTCTTCAGAATGTTATCTCTATCGGATCTGCTTCCGTAGCCTTTGTGTGTCCCAAGGCATCCTGCAAGGCCGCAGAGTTTGAGTTGTGGTTTGTCTGGCCCCTACACTCAGACCTGTCTGGCCCCTACCCTCAGACCTGTCTGGCCCCTACCCTCAGACCTGTCTGACCCCTACCCTCAGACCTGTCTGGCCCCTACCCTCAGACCTGTCTAGCCCCTATCCTTGGACCTGTATGGCCCCTATCCTCGGACCTGTCTGACCCCTACTCTCAGACCTGTCTGGCCCCTACCCTCGGACCTGTCTGGCCCCTACCCTCAAATTTGTCTGACCCCTACCCTCAGACCTGTCTGGCCCCTACCCTCAGACCTGTGTGGCCCCTATCCTCGGACCTGTATGGCCCCTACCCTCAGATCTGTCTGGCCCTACCCTCAAACTTGTCTTACTCCTACCCTCAAACCTGTATGGCCCCTACCCTCAGACCTGTCTGGCCCTACCCTCAAACTTGTCTTACTCCTACCTTCAGACCTGTATGGCCCTTACCCTCTGACCTGTCTGGCCCTACCCTCGGACCTGTCTAGCCCCTACCCTCAGACCTGTATGGCTTGGATGACCCTGCCAGAAGCTGCTGCTCCCGCCGGCATGGCTCTCTGGGTCATGGAGACACAAGCTCTCTCACCACGACAAGGCAACAACTGAAGAGAGATTTACTGACATATGTTCTGTTAAATTTCAGTATTTTTACCAGTTTTTTTTCTAGGTCACGAGTCGTGTACAACTGCTGGTTTACGGTGGCGGACGCTCAAAAACGGTTGGGAACCACTGATCTAAAGAGAAGGTGGTTATAGTAAATCTTAGAATAAATGTCTTGTATTGCTTTCTTCTGTCATTGATTCTCTCCGATCTGTTGGTTTTTATTTCAGCTGTCGTTACCGCACAGGCGACGATGGCATTTCAGCTGCTGATGCTGTTAAGTGCTGTCTATAATGCTACGTGATCGACACTGTCACATTTAATGTCTAGAGCTCGTTTCAGCATGTACACTGTGGGAGATCGAGTCTTTGATCATCTAGCGTGGCGACTGATCGAAGAGAGACATACAACAAACGCTTGTGGTGGTGTGGCCCAGCTATTATCTTTCATCCACCACATCATTACTAAATTTCATACTTACACAACCTCTGCGCGAAAGTGCATTACATGTGTAATTTGATAAGAGGCAGCGAATCTATGTGAACTACATCAGTCCTACATGACAGGTCCTGAAGAGGTCGTTGAATCGGAATCCACTGCTCATACGCATGGACGAGATAAAAGCAAAACCTTTAATTGACAGCTCCCAATGTGATCATTCTATTCATGCTTCGATCTTTGTGGATTTTAAACAATTTGAAAATGCTAAAGCGTATTTGACTCGCTACGAAGCAGTTTGCCATTACACTTTACGCGTCGTTTTGCGCTTTTCAATGGAAGATAAAAGAAATAGAACAGATCCAAGGACAGCACAGACAGTGGGAGCCATTAATCTTTTTTTCCCACTCTCTGGTTGGAACCAACAAAGGTAGATTTTACGATAACAGAATTTAAATTTGAAAAAAAAAAAAAAAAGCTTACGGTCGAGATCACGTAAATTCTCACAGATTTCAATTTGTTGAACACACGATTGGTCGACTAGTTCACAATATGGTTCCGCGCAGGGCAGCTAAAAACAGTCGATTTTAATTCACTGCTCTACCAAAACAAATAGTTTAATTTGAGGGTCGCTGGCAGAGACAATGAACAAGATTCCATCTATTGTCGCTTTGAAAAGAAGGACAGCTTTTAGCAGCAAATTACTTTTTTTTTCCTCCTTTTTTTTTTTTTCAGCTTGAGCTGTCGGTAAACGTAAAGTGCGCACGATAACTTCAGCCGGTTCAGGAAGGTAAACACGAACTTCTATTCGGCGACGGAACAATAGATAATAAAACCTCGCTTACTGCGGGACAGAATGTTCAGGGTTTTTGCTCTTCTGTTTGTCGCCGTTGCCTTGACAATCGCGCTTTACAGAACACAAAAGGCGACATATTTAGCACTCTCTCACACACACGCACACAACCAACGCTCACGTTCCAGCGCTCGGCGTATGTCCAGCCAGGCTCGCATTTCTCGTTTTCCGCTTTGTAGGATGTTATAAGCACCGCCTGAATCACTTATTTCAGATATTTGTTACCGTTGGTAAATATTTATCGACGCTTAGAATTTATTAACCAACAAAAGGATAAAAGGGTGAAAAGGATAACTTGAATAGCTAACACGTTATTTTTTTTTTAACGTAATTCTAGCAACAGACTGCGAATATATTCAAACTTGAATTCTCCTTGGCTAGAAAACAGACTGCCCTTTTTTTTTCAATTCTTCGCTGGACTATCATATGTCTATAAAATGACAGCTTATCGTATGTCTATAAATGACAGCTAATCATATGTCTATAAAATGACAGCTTATCATATGTCTATAAAGTGACAGCTGTGAGAAGAATGTATTTTAGTGTGCACCATTCTGTAAGCAGATATTCTATGCATCTAGAGACAAATTCCCTAACAGAAATGTCAGGTACACATATTTACAGGTAGGTGCACTGAGGTTAGGTCCCACGGTGGTGTAATGGTTAGTGCACTCGCTTGCCTATCAGAGGGTCCCTGGTTCAATTTCGCACTCGGGCGGAATCTCTCCGGACTGACCGGCATCGAGATCAACCCAACCTGCAACAGTGGGTACTTGGGAGTTCCCTAGAAAAACAAAGACTGCTAGGTCATGTGCTAGTATCCCTACCTCAAATGCTGTAGTGACCTAGTAATGTGAAGACAACAACTTTACACGCCTACGACATGCAAATGTTACAGGACAGAGATTTTTTTAGGCTGGTGGAAGTTAGGGGTTCTTAATCTTTCTGCATTTACAGGCTCCCAATAAAATCACTATGTTTCATAACTTCTTCACCAGAGAGTCGAATTCAGCATCGCCAGTAATCCTGTTAGTTACCCCAGCAATCCTATTAGTTACCCCAGCAATCCTATTAGTTACCCCAGCAATCCTGTTAGTTACCCCAGCAATCCTGTTAGTTACCCCAGCAATCTTGTTAGTTACCCCAGCAATCCTGTTAGTTACCCCAGCAATCTTGTTAGTTACCCCAGCAATCTTGTTAGTTACCCCAGAAATCCTGTTAGTTACCCCAGCAATCCTGTTAGTTACCCCAGCAATCCTGTTAGTTACCCCAGCAATATTGTTAGTTATCCCAGCAATCCTGTTAGTTACCCCAGCAATCTTGTTAGTTACCCCAGCAAACCTGTTAGTTACCCCAGCAATCCTGTTAGTTACCCCAGCAATCTTGTTAGTTACTCCAACAATCCTGTTAGCTGGAGTAAGTGACTTTTTAAAAAATTAAAAATTAAATCTGACTTTTAAACAATATCAATAGCTTGGTTTTAACTTCACGTACAGGTATGGCTAGGACCTTGCAGACCAGAGAAAATTCTAATATCTCATTCTTCTATATTCAGAGACCAAGTCTCGTACCCCATCATTTAGTTTCCACACCCACAGGAAATTTGGGCATTACCAGTTAAGAACCTCTGTCAGTAATATCCAAGTCGCTTCACTTTTATCTTGGGCAGTCATCTCTGTATCAACTGTTCTCAGACTAAGTCATCTCTGTATCAACTGTTCTCAGACTGAGTCATCTCTGTATCAACTGTTCTCAGACTGAGTCATCTCTGTATCAACTGTTCTCAGACTGAGTCATCTCTGTATCAACTGTTCTCAGACTGAGTCATCTCTGTATCAACTGTTCTCAGACTGAGTCATCTTTGTATCAACTGTTCTCAGACTGAGTCATCTCTGTATCAACTGTTCTCAGACTGAGTCATCTCTGTATCAACTGTTCTCAGACTGAGTCATCTCTGTATCAACTGTTCTCAGACTGAGTCATCTCTGTATCAACTGTTCTCAGACTGAGTCATCTCTGTATCAACTGTTCTCAGACTGAGTCATCTCTGTATCAACTGTTCTCAGACTGAGTCATCTCTGTATCAACTGTTCTTAGACTGATTACTTACGACAGATCAGATCCTTCTTCACGTATGTATATAGATAATGAAAAGGACAACAATACACGTAAAGATCCCGTGATAAAGCTAAACAGAATACAACAAACCGCATTTGTCAAGAGTTAAAACAGAACGCGCTAGATCACAAGTCCATCCATACAAAGTGAAGACCGTCCAAGCCCCACTCTGCGCATGCCAAAGCGATCTCTAAATGCCGGTGCAGCTTCTGACCTTCTGTACTCTCTACACACAGAGTTAAAGTCCCCAAGTGGGAAGCTGTTGGACGCTGATGAGGAATATCTCCTGACCACGGGATTCACCTACGCAACCTATCTCTTTATCTTGATAGCCAAGTATATCAGTCTGAAAACAGAATAAACAGAAAACATTAAAGCTGTTGTAATCTGGTCTACTCTGGATAAAGAGTCGGCCGTTAGCTGAAAAAATAAAGGGAGAGAAATCCAGTTTTCTTGATTTTATACCAACGAAGGCATCACTGGAGACGACCAACGAAAGTTCTGTTGATCTCTCAGCTATTTCGGGACTGCAGTTCTTTCCAGCCGACAGGTTCGTGGAGATTTTGAATCACTGACATCTGGTGGACGGGAAACAACTGAAGAAACAGACAAGAAATTAGACTCTTGAAAACAAATGCCTAAGGAAAATACTCGGTATAAAATGGAACGAATTCGAGAACAACGCAGAGATAAGGCAGATGAGCGAACAACAGGAGATGGACACGTGTCGGTCGTGTGATGAGAAGAAACAGACAGAGAATCCCAAAACAGGGAACAACAGGCCTAAGAAAAAAAGGAGGTTGGCCACGTGAAACTCTCAAGAGGACATTGTTAAGAGAGGCCAAATTTGTAGGCATAAAATCCCTTGATGAGGTTGAAAGGGTCGCCGAAGACAGGAAAACTTGGCGAACTACCATGCGAGCCCTATGTGACGTTTAACGGCACGGGAAGGATGTAATATGCATCGAGCTCATCTGGGAATAGGTTACGCCAACTGCTTTTCTACAAGCCCATCATTTAACACCTGATGACTTTGCGAGTCCTTCCAGCAGGCAGCTCATGTAAACTATACCAGATATCACTAACATGACATCAAAATGGCACACGAATATTTTCAGGGTTTTTCATATGACTGTTGGTCAGTGAATGTATCATATTCAAAATCTCAGTCTGGTTTACATACATTACTGTATTATTGTGCGTGTTTGTAGATATTGGTAGGCCATGCAGGTACATATCAGCTCATCGGTTATGGATTTCATATAATTTTGATTCTTTTTTTTTTTAGAAGGAATATAATAGCGTCGAGAGTCCACCTCAAGTATCATCATCATGTGCCGTGCCGACTGGCGTTGGCTATTATGCTTCTCCAGAGTACGCAATCCTTCATGCAGGCCATCAGCTCAGTTGGTGATCTCCTCTCACACCATCCCGTCAAACTGTCCAGTATCATTTCTCTTGGTCTTCCTCTTGATCTTCTTCCTTCTATTTTTCCTGTTGTTATAATATTTTCAATGCCCCCTCTTCTCATTGCATGTCCTATGAAAGTACATTGTCTCTCTCTTATCTTTTTGACAAGGTTTTTTGTCTCTCCAGCTCTTCTCCTACATTCTTCATTAGTTATTTTTGCTGTCCAGGGGATTCGTAACATTCTTCTAATAAACCACATTTCTGCTGCTTCCAATGATTTTTGTGCAGACTTGCCTATTGTCCATGATTCACTTCCATATAACAAGATAGGTTCAATATAGCATTTTAGGACTCGTTTTCTAACATTCATTGATAAGGATGTGTTGGTCAATATGTTTCTCATTCTCTGAAATGCAGTCTTTGCTTGGCCTATTCTGTTCCTAATTTCTGTTCTGCATTTCCCATCTGAAGTTATTACTGCTCCAAGGTATTTGAATTTCTGCACCTGCTTTAGAACAGTTCCTTTCACAATTTCTAGGCGGATTTTAATGAATGTTCTGTGACGTAAAGGCCCCAGTACTGTTTATACGTTAGAAGAAACAAGCACATGTTGTTTAAGCACGTATTTGGAGAGGGGGTGGGGTGGTACATTTTTTTCGATGCTATTAACATTTTGCGGTATGGTATCGTGTCTGGTATCTTGTCTGGTATCGCGTCTGGTATCATGTCTGGTATCATGTCTGGTCTTGTTCAGTCAAACTTTGATACTTTGCTTCAGTTTTTGCTTGGTCATACCATTCCGACAGTACTTTCGCCGGGCAGAACAATCCAGGAAGCCAGCGGTGCCTTCGCTATGACCACAGGCAGCTAGGCGGTGGAGGTGATGGCAGTAACGAGAGCATTCGAGTGGCTAGAGTCACAGGACTACACCCGTGTCTGCATACTAAGTAATTCAATGAGTATGTTCCGGAAGGTCGAGGCAGGTTCTGTACGCAGGCAGTGGCTTGAGTCTGTACGCAGGCAGTGGCTCGAGTCTGTACGCAGGCAGTGGCTTGAGTCTGTATGCAGGCAGTGGCTTGAGTCTGTACGCAGGCAGTGGCTTGAGTCTGTACGCAGGCAGTGGCTTGAGTCATTGCAGAATTCAGTGATTCGCAGAGTCACCCTCATCTATGTTCCTGGGCACGTGGGCATCCAGGGAAATGAGAGGGGTGATAGATTGCCTGGCTCTTCCATCACTGCAGATGGACACCCACTAGATCGAGCTGATATTGCTTACGCGCTCAGAGAGATAGGCAGGACGAAGGACTTCGAGGGCAGTGAATCTACATGGCTTCTGAGACTGAAAGAGCTGGAACTACAGATCGACGTGGCCAGGAACAAGAGGCTGCTGGACATGCGAGACAATTAGTCAACCAACACAGGCCAGGCAGCCACACCGCGCTGGGGGGGGGGGGTGGTGGGTGGGAGGAATCTGAGGACCTATGAACATGTCCGGAGTGAAGTGATGATAACGCAGACCATAAATCATAAATCATAAATCATAAATCCGTCAGACTATCCCTTATCTTCTCATTCAGTCTTCCGCTTACTCTATTACACATCCATCTTTGAGCTATCATGATGTTTTATACTATCCATCATTAAAAAAAAAATTCAACTAATTTTGATTGTCTTTTTTATATCAGCGGTTCTCAAAATGTTGTGTCCCAATCCTCCTTTTTCAGACCAGGCTGCTCCCAGATCCTTCTCTAAATATAAAATCATTAAAGTCCGGGAAGGAGTGGTGCCATTATATACTCTTTTATGGGAAAAAAAATCCCTCATTTAGCCAGTTTGATCACCTTTTTTTCTTCTTCTGAAGCTCCACCCCTCTGTAGAACTACTCTCCACCTGATTCCTTTTCTTCTCCCCCACCGCCCCCCCCCCACCCACCACTCAAGTTCTTCCCAGATCTCGTGGCTGATACAAAAATCCCACATCTTCTTATATATATATACAATACAAAATCACCTTTTCAGAAAAAGTAAACAAAGAAACAAACCTGGTTGTCCGAAATATTGATTATTTATGATCTTTCATAACAGAGTGTAGAGGATTTTCTTGAAATCTTTACTGCAGAGACCTTTCATTTTAGCTGCAATCAGGAAGTCATGGCGTCTGTCGAAATTCCTGCGCATGCGCAACTTTGCGAGGAAGTGAACCTAACGATGCGGGCTGGTTAGACATCTTTGTTAGCGACATTCTGATTTGTTGGTTATTTTTTCAGAACGATTGCTGCAGCGCTGTCTGACACCTGAATAAACATATAAATGGTATCGCATGCTCGAGGTCGCCTCTATCGCCATTTTGGGGCCACCATGACGGATATAATTGACGATCAGCCGCTGCAGTCATCGGCCGCTTCATGAGATCGTGTAATCTATCAATTAGTTTTAACGATTCCCCCACCCCCCCACCCGCCTTTCAATTAGTATGGAGATAAACGCGATAGTGGACAAAGAGGGAGCCTTTGTTTACAGAATCACTATAAATCTGCGAGCACAGGTGCGGTATGGACATAGTTCACTGTGTTTCCTTGCGAGTAGAGTAGGTTGTAGACCAGCTCCGCCTCGTTCCAGACTAAGCAGCTGATAAAATACGAGATTATAGAAAACTAGTAGGGGATTATTAAAAAAAAAAACAATAAAAAAAATGTTGGACACATTTTGCACAAACATGCATTCGTCTTCCATGGAGAAAGTCGGGAGTTCGAGAATCCAGCGGAAGGTACCCCAGTCACCCATCTGTAGATATGGGTACCTGGCTTTTTCTGGACCTGTGGAAGGAAAGGTATCCATGTGTGACGCCGACCACATCATCATCTAGTGTAACAACAGGTGAAGGAAAACATGGACATTACCACCATATCCCTAAGGAGCCACTATGGTTACCACATTTGACAAATTTCGAAGTCTGGTAATCTTATAATTACTAGAAAACTAAATGGTAAAAGAGGTGAAGGAGAGTCAAGAGAATAATATCCGAAAGACTAGTTGCCACGGGGAATGGAAGATAATCGAACTTGCTGAAAACACAAGGAAACACGCTGTAACACGACGACTGGCAGGACAGTACGTAATCAGTCAGTGAACCCAACACGTCGGATTATTAAAATTCTCTCTAAACTATAGAATGTCTGCAGTCAAAGCGAAGCGCACTAGTGTAATGGCTGTCATTGTATTAAGATAGAGGGGGTAAAGACGCCCGATAAGGTAATCAGCGACCCATAGCTGATATGCCAGTGTCAGGGTTAGCGACCCATAGCTGACCAAGACCCTGTCCCACTTCTCCGTGGTATCCCCGGTAGCAGGCATAGCCTGGCTAACGGGGCAGGGATCGCCAGTCCCCATGGTGGTGGAGTCTGGTAAAGAAGCATTGCACACCCCCTGGTACTCTGGGACTGGAAAAAGTAGCCGCCATAACCTGCTCCCACGCCCGATACGATGCTGTGCCTCAACATCTCTACAGCATCGGCTGCAAAGAACAACAGCTCGCAGTTACAGGGAGTTCGTACAAGTACAAGTATTAAGATAAAAAATAGTTGATCATGTAAAAATCAGTCACGTAAATTTGCGATTATGATGGGAAAATAAACAGATTTATAGCTCTCTCTCTCTCTCTTCCCCTCTCTCTTCTCTCCCTCTCTCTCCTTCTCTCTACTCTCCCTCTCTCTCCCTCTCCCTCTCTCTCTTCTCTCTCTCCCTCTTTCTCTCCCCCTCTCTCACTCCCTCTCTCCCTCTCTCTTCTGTCTCCCTCTCTCTCCCTCTCTCTCTCCCTTTCTCTCCCCCTCTCTCTCCAGCATTCCACGCTTTTAAGTGACATTGCTATAGATACAATCTGTACCTGTGTGTCCCTGTCTGTGGTTCTCTCTCTCCCTCTCTCTCTCCCTCTCTCTCCTCTCTCCCTCTCTCTCTCTCTCTCTCCCTCTCTCCCTCTCTCTCTCTTCTCTCCCTCTCTCCTCTCTCTCCTTCTCTCTCTCCTCTCTCTCCCTCTCTCTTCTCTCTCTCCCTCTCTCTCCTCTCCCTCTTCCTCTCTCTCTCCCTCTCTCCCTCTCTCTCTCCCTCTTTCTCTCCCCCTCTCTCTCCAGTATTCCACGGCTTTTAAGTGACATTGCTGTAGATACAATCTGTACCTGTGTGTCCCTGTCTCTGGTCCTCTCTCTCTCTCCCCCAGTTCTCCATGCTTCATGTTCACTTACATTATTTCCCACGTTGTCTCTCCATCTTTGCACTTGCTTGTCCTGCAGCTTTGGTCTTCTCCCATCTCCTATGTGTCTATATACGCATGCGTGCGCTCGCGTATGTTATACTCGGAGTCTGGTCTGTTAACTCCCTTCAACATGACCCATCACAGAAGAGCTGCACGAGAAAACACATCTAAGTATTATGTAAGTGATCGTGTCCCTCGACAGCCTACCCTGCGAGTGTCTCAGTTTCCCTCACTTTATCTTCTTTGTGTCGATTCACAGTTTGGTATGGGGGGAAAAAAATGACTGTCTAATCAAGAACTCCAGGTGGTTGGTCGACCAATATATGAAATGTAATAGTCAGTTAGGAAGAATCCATCCGATTTCCTCTTCAGACATCACCTTCAGCGTACTGTAATTGATTGACACCCGCTCTTTGTTGGTTCATCACGTCTGGAACGGTTGAAGAATCGTTCATCTTTTACCTCCAGCTCCTTCGTTCTTGACAACGATGCCGATTCGCATTCGTCAGTGAAGTCCTTTGTTCGGCTGGATTCTCTTAAAGTGCTAATGATGTGCGTTGGATCCATTACGGGTGTTATCAGTTACTGTACATTGAAGGAAATACTGACCGGAGCACCTATGGATGTGTCCGGAGTGTTTAGGTGATATTCTCTACTCTCGTGACATGTGTGTCAAATAACTCTTCTGTCGTGACATGTGTGTCAAATCTCTCCTCTCTCGTGACATGTGTGTCAAATCTCTTTTCTGTCGTGACATGTCCGTCAAATCTCTCCTCTCTCGTGACATGTCCGTCAAATCCCTCCTCTCTCGTGACATGTCCGTCAAATCCCTCTTCTTTCATGGCATGTGCGTCAGATTTCTCTTCTCTCGTAACATGTGCGTCAGATTTCTCTTCTCTCGTGGCATGTGCGTCAGATCTCTCTTCTCTCGTGACATGTGCGTCAGATCTCTCTTCTCTCGTGACATGTGCGTCAGATCTCTCTTCTCTCGTGACATTGGTGACAAAGGTTTACACTAGTAAAATAATAAGTCTTTTACAAGTATAGAACGTGGTTGGTGGTTGTTGTGATCAGACTTTCATAGTATTCATACAAAAACTACGAGTACGTGGGGGAAATGGAAAAAAATGAAGAGGAAAGCTAGATTATTTGTTAGAGAAAGGCAAGATATTATACATTTTTATTTGATATAAAGAAGCAAACTTTTAGGACATGTGGAAATTAAGAAGAAAGAACGGCGATGACGATGATGATGATGATGATGATTAAGAAGAAAAAGAAGAGACCGTGACGATGACGAGAAAGAAGTAGAAGAACACGCCGACTTGATGATGATGATGATGATGAAGAAGAAGAAGTATAACTTCTATATTCAGAATATATTTTGAAGTGTCTTGAAAAGATTTAGATTTCTCTCACTTTGTAGAGATGAGGACACGGTATAAACGTGTACGAAGTTACTGCAGATCATTTCATTTCTTATCCGCCATCTTCCTGAACATTCTTCAACCCTCCACAAAACTTGCCATTGTGTACTGACATAAGACGGCTTAATTATCTTGTTTTCTACACAGATGATTTGGTCAAAGCATGACGAATATGTGTGTGTGTGCGTGCGTGCGTGCGTGCGTGCGTGCGTGCGCACACACTGGAGAAAATATTATCTGCAAAGTGATCTTTTACAACTCGTTTCGAAGTCTAGTCTATACATTAAAAAAAAGACTGAAGTAAGATGACATTTCTACAGAAGAAAAATAAAACAAAATTACTCGACTGAGATGTCTTCCCAGAGAGCTGCATGTTTGTGTTGGCCAAGGCGTGTAAATAATTAATGAACAAGTTCTTCTCTTAAGCTCTTGCACAGTTCCAAAGAGGCTAAATAGTCTTTAACCCTGAAACAAACATTATTTTTTTTTTCCTTAAGTCTTCGCATGTTTAGAGAGAGTCTTTGTTTCTCTATAGTTAAAATGTATTTCTTCTATCAAGACATTCAGATAAATCATAACACACAGGGAAGTATTTTTGTCCACGGTCGTTTCGTTCTCCGGATTTCTTGGGCTCAGCTTCTCTGGCCGGAGCTTGTCCAAGATGCAATTTCTCAAGGAAAGATTAGGAAACCCTTGAGAAGCAGCACCTCATCTGTCCCTCCCCCTTAGAGACGCTACGATTTCATCCGACGGGGCGCCGAAAGCATGTGATAAATGCTTCTCTATCAACAATAAGCTCGTGATAAAGTAAGGAGAATCGTATGGGCAGAGCGGTCGTAATTATCCCCGGTCGCTAGGGGTCGAGTTTGGAACAAAGCTTGATAGGGGTCTCTTTTGATAGCGCTTTATGTCCTGGAGTTGCTTTGTAACCAAAAAAGCAATTTGTCTGCACGATTAATTGACCCATACATCTTCCATTGGTATGCGGGACATTATTTAAGTGAAAAGGAAATAATATTTGAATATTAAGCAAGGAAAAAAAAATGTGAGAAAAGTGTATTATTTGGACGTTTTTTTTTCTGTCCTTTCTCTCTTTCCTTGTTCTTTAAAATTCTTTCTCTGAAATTCCAGATTTAAAGATTAATTTTGTTCAACCTTCTCTGGGTTTTAATCCTATCCTTAATCTTCTTTATTTTTATTTTTATCCTATTCTGTAATTTTAATTGTGTACCTCATTTTGTCTGCGTTTAATTTTATCCTCAAACTTCTCTGTTTTTAATTTTCTCATCATTTTTTCTGTTTCTAATCGTATCCTCAATCTTCTTCGTATTTATTTTTTTTAATCTTCAATTTTCTTCTTTATTTAAAAAAAATTATCCTCAATCTTCTCTGTTTCTAATTTTGCACTCAGTTTTCTCTGCTTTTAATTTTATCCTAATCTGCCTGTTTTTAACTTTTATCCTCACTCTTCTCTGTTTTTAATTGTCTTGAATCTTCTCAATTTTTTAAAACTTATCCTCAGTCTTCTCTGTTCTTAATTTTGTCTTAAACTTCTCAGTTTTTAAATTTATCCACAGTCTTCTCTGTCTTTTTTTTTTAATATGTCATGTTCCTAATTCCCCCTTAATTGTTGTTGTTGTTAATTTTGATACTGATCTTCTCTGTTTTAATCCTCCTAGTTTATATTATTCATTTTTTTCCTTTGATCTTCTTTCTCATAAATATTCTTTGTTATCTCTTGTTCTTCTGAAAACTGTCCGTAATATTCTCTGTTAATAATTTTGTGAGTAGTCTTCTGTATTTATAATTTCCTCTTTAATTTTTCTCTGCTCTTGTCTAGAGTAATAGTTGCTCTATCTGTTCTTGCCTAGAGCAGTAGTTGCTCTATCTATTATTGTCTAGAGCAGTAATTGTTCTATCTATTCCTGTTTAGAGTAGTAGTTGCTCTATCTATTCTGTCTAGAGCAGTAGTTGCTCTAGCTATTCCTGCCTAGAGTAGTAGTTGCTCTATCTGCTCTCGTCTGGAGCAGTAGTTGCTCTATTTATTCCTCTCTAGAGTAGTAGTTACACTATCTGTTCTTGTCTGGAGCAGTATTTGTTGTATCTGTTCTTGCTCCAAGCAGTAGTTGCTCTGTCTGTTCTTGTCTAATGTATTAGTTAATATGTTCTTGTCTAATGTAGTACTTTATCTGGTGCCTAATGTAGTACTTTATCTGTTCTTGTCTAATGTAGTGTAGCATGGCCTTGTAACTAAAAACAAAGAGAGGTGACTGCAAAGTGATTTTTTTCCTTGTGTGTGTTGTTCAGATGGAAACATATGTGGGTAGTCTATTACTTACAAGGCACTTTGCTAGTTTTTTATATTCATAATGTTAACAATATGACTAAAAACAAGCGGAGGTTTGTAGCATGGCCTTGTAAGTAATGATTATTGTTGTAACTATTATTATTACTGAATATGATTATGAAAATATACTGTAAAGAAAATAGTAACATCGAATAGTGACAGAGAAAAGTAGGTAGGAAAGGAAGAGAAAGGTATAAAACTTCCATGACACTAGAACAAGACGCGGAAAAAGTAAACAGTGGAAACAGTGAATACAAAAAGACGAGACTCGGTGACGCTGAGATATAGGAAATACAAAGGAAGGACGCCAGAAAGTAGGATGGTCCAGTGATAACAAAGCGGTGACTGGACGTTGACACGTGTAAACAAAATAGAAAAGACGAATAGAAAAGGCGGACACAATGAAAAGCGAGGACACAATAAAACTTCCGACATGAAAGAGCAAGATAATGTCTTAGGTAAATGACAATTGTATAGACAGAGTTGACACTTTGACACCTATTAGCGTTAGGACGCTATTGCACACAGTTTTTAAATAAAGGAGTGACCAGCTCGACCAGCTGACGAATTAAATATTTAGAGGAGTGGCCTATTGGACAATTGACTTACGAGAGATAAGTCACGGGGCAGTTTGAATGATGGACAATCAGAACGCTAATGGGAACCAGTGGACATCTGAAGGGTGGAGCTAAAATACTTATTGGTTAATCTGTCAAGCTGAACTTGAAGATAAAAAGGCGAGCGGAAAGACAGGAGGAGCAAAGAAGTACGGAAGTAGAGGAGATGAGACCAGAGGAGGGAGATCGTCAGAACACCGTCGGTCCTGCAAGTAGCGACTGATCAGGACTGCAAGAAGGATGGTCAGTGCACGTGGACAGTCAAAAGTGAAGAAAGAAGTTCCAACCAGAACAGCCGAGAGATAAGATGAGAAGGTAAGAACAGAAGTCCTGAGAAGAGGCAAGTAGACTTTGCTCGTTAGTACACTGCGATTGAGAGACGGCCCAAGAAGACCGTCAGAAGAAATCAGAGAAGAACAGCAGAAGAAGAACACACATCAGAGAAGACACGAGAGAGAAAGAAGACGTAGGTAACGACAGATGGACACGTAGACCAATAGATACTCAGGAAACGCAGTTTTGAAGAAGTAGTTTTTCGGACAAATTGAAGATGTGATTCAAGTGATTAAGAAGATTTGATACTTTTGAAAGTACAGTGATTCAGGTGAGGAATTGGTTGACCACGTGTTGCAGATCTAATACTGTACAGAGTTTAGAAATGTTCTCCTATCAAGTGTAGTATATTGTGAATTTGAATGCGGCGTGTAGAATATGGTAGAATTTGATATTGTGAACAAATGATTAAGTGATTCAATTCAAGTGATGTTATCAACTATACGTCTTGAACTTATTTGTCAAAATAAATGAATTCAAGGAACAGTTCATCGGACTTGATTTAGTGAAGAGGTAATGTTTTGTGAAACCTGTGATGTGTTAATCAAAGAACATCTGTAAGATTCAATACTACAGAACCATTCAGAAATATATGATTCGCAAACTTCAGTATTATAGTAGTAGTTTATCTGTTCTTGTCTAATGTACTAGTTTATCTGTTTTTGTTTAGTGTAAGTATTACTCTAAACCTGTCTCTATCCTCTGTAAATCCAACGACCACCTATATATGTCACAGACCCTGGTCTGAGACGTAAATATCACAATGGTATGAATTCTTAACTGTTTTCGGCCAATATATGACACTTAGTACCAGATCGATAAAACTCTTTAACTGTTTTCAGCCAATATATGGCACTTAATACCAGATCGATAAAACTCTTTAACTGTTTTCAGCCAAAATATGGCACTTAATACCAGATCGATAACGCATCTGCAGACCACCTGATACCACTACGAGGTCCACGCGTGACCCGTGGAGTGCAGGTAAGTGAATCACTGGCCTAGAGGTGTCCAGTCTTGTCACGGATTCTCGTACATTAATTTGTTGCTAGGTACCCGGGATACTTTTCTTACATATTACCGTCGGGTTGGTGACATGAAGCAAAGCAACGGGGGCAGGATCTAGAAACGTTCAACACTCCGCTTAGTTTTTCTTAGTTTAGATAATGTTTAATCAGCGATTCTCAAGTTGGGTGGCACTACCCCTCCCCTCATCCCCCACCCTCCTTAGGCGACGGAAAGATTTAGGAAGAAGATGGGGGGGGGGGGGATAGGGAGGATGAGGGGGACATCAGAATCATTTAAAGATGCTAAGAATGCGATCTGAGAGACAAGGTGGCGGCAGTCTGAAAAAACAAGGTTTGAAAACCATTGCGTTAGATAAGTGATTCTCAAACTTTGTCAGTCGTTCGTTCATTTGTCGTCCAAGCCACATTCCCTCCTCTCTCTCTCTCTCTCTCTCTCTCTCTCTCTCTCTCTCTTTCTTTCTCTCTCTCCCATAGTTTTTTTTCCGCTGACGTGATTTTGGCTACCCCATCACTTTTTTTTTTCATCAGCGACCTCTGGATCATTCCAGAGCTCACGGGAAATGCAGGTGGGGGGTAGCGGTTGCTGTAGGGTCCGTTTTAGTAATAATTGTGTTAGACTAGTAGGCGTGATCCACACTCCCCTCTCCTGTTCAGCGGTTTTAATGTTGATAGAGCCGCATATTTGTATGAAGTACCCCCCCCCCCCCCCCCGCCAGCCTGCCCGCAAACTAGAATCATGCCCACGTCCTGCTAAGATGAACCGCGCAAAAGTCAATCAATCACAAGATTTTACGCCCTGGTCGATCTTATGCTTCACTTCAGACAGCAGGTTCGCGTTATTGCTTCCCTTCATTACAATATCAGACAACAGCATCAGTTGAACTTCAGTACCAGACAACCGTTTTCTGTTAGCAGTTTAAAAACGCGCCCGCCCGCCCGCGCGCACACACACATACACACACTCACTGTGACACACGCACTCACACACACACACACACACATACACACACACACCCACACAAAAGAAATGGTTTCTGCTTTTATTCTGGAGTTGGTTCTCCACTAACCGGAGGAGAATTTAGTGGCCGCTCTCCAGGGATCTTCGCAAGTTCTGCTCGGCACGACTGGTCTGTCACCAGTCAGATTTTGATAACAACACTAGTAATAACCAGGTCGTTGCCTGAGTTTCCACTTCTCTTTGACTCCCGCCCGTGCAAGTCATGAACTGCGCAGATTGAGAAACTACTGCGCTACACCATCGTGATGACTTGTAAGCCAAGCCACGTTGTAAAGAGACAATTTCAGAGAAATCGATGCTCTCCAAAGTACACAAGATCATAAAACTCCACCCTGCGTTCATCACGAAGTGGCTTTAAGTTTGAAAATTACAAGGCGCCTGACAACATTTAGTATAGAAAATAACCAATTCAGAAAAGTAATTTTTTTAAAGGAATAAATTGTTCTTGTTCTTAGCATCTTTAGAAAAACTAAGGTAACAGATGAAATAAAGTGCAGTACACCATATATCTATAGCTTCGGTGGTAGCAAAGATATCTGTGGTTGAGTTATGGTACTGTTCTATAAAGATAACTGTGTTTGAGTTATGCTACTATAAAGATAACTGCATCTGAGCTGTGCTGCTGTAAAGATAACTATTTCCGAATTATGCTACTATAAAGATAACTGTGTCTGAAATATGCTACTGTGAAGATAACTGTCTGAACTATGCTACTATAAAGATAACTGTGTTTGAATTATGCTACTGTAAAGATAACTGCTTCTGAACTATACTACCCTGTAAAGATAAATGTGTCTGAGTTAACGATACTGTTATCTGGGCCAACGCACCAAAGGTGAAAAAAACCTTTCTGTTTGTGAAAAAGTAACAGGGGAATCTCAACCCCAGCCCCTACCCCACCCCACCCCACCCCCGCCAAGTCTAAACAAAGAGTTTGAACTCGTCGTGGAATATGTCAAGAAACCCCCCTTTTTTTTTGGGGGGGGGGATAATTATTACTTTAAAAAAGGGTACTTGTACTTGTGTTATCCCCCTGTAACTGCGAACTGTTGTTCTTTGCAGCCGATGCTGTGGAGGTGTTGAGGCACAGCATTGTATCGGCGTGGGAGCGGGTTATGGCAGCTATTTTTTTTTCAGTCCCGGAGTACAGCTAAAATGCAGGAGGTGTGCAATGTTTTTTTAACAGACTCTACCACCATGGGGACTATGGCGATCCCTGCCCCGTTAGCCAGGCTAGGCCTGTTACTGGGGGTACCAACGGAGAGGTGGGACAGGGTCTTGGTCAGTCTTGGTTCGCTAACCCTGACTCTAGCATATCAGTTATGGGTCGCGAGATTGCCTCATCGGACAGAGGTCTTCACCCCCTTAAAAAAAAGATAGGAAAGCCTTTATTCTTCAACGGAGCACACAGTTTTAACGTTTCTTCTGTGCAGCTGATCCATACAGGAAAACATACTGGGCAAAGAAGAGGGGAAAAAAGCAGAAAGTCTAAATTAACATGTCCACTCCAGGTCCTTAAACTAGCCAGGGTAACCCACTTACAATCCAGCTCAGTGAATATTTGCACCAGTTCAGTGAATGTATGCACCAGTTCAGTGAATGTTTGCATAAGTACAGTGAATGTTTGCATAAGTTCAGTCAATGTTTGCATAAGTTCGGTGGATGTTTGCATAAGTTCAGTCAATGTTTGCATAAGTTCAGTGAATGTTTGCATAAGTTCAGTGAATATTTGCATAAGTTCAGTCAATATTTGCATAAGTTCAGTAAATGTTTGCATAAGTTCAGTGAATGTTTGCATAAGTTCAGTGAATGTTTGCATAAGTTCAGTGAATGTTTGCATAAGTTCAGTCAATGTTTGTATAAGTTCAGTCAATGTTTGCATACGTGCCGTCAATGTTTGTACAAGTTCAGTCAATGTTCGCATAAGTTCAGTGAGTGTTCGCACAAGTTCAGTGAGTGTTTGCACCCAATTCAGTGACTGCACAGACCGCTCACTCGCTACGTTCAGAATGAAGAACACGACAAAAAAAAAAAAAGATAAACATGAAACAAATATGTGAAAAGAGAATAAACATGAACATAATAAACTGAACATATGCCAGGGCGAATCAAAAGTAATCTTAAATCAAAGAACGTAATTACTGGAAAATATAAATGGAAAAACTCGAGGTCTAGTCAAAATATTTCTCATATATTTTATCAGTGATTGCGTCCCTTTTAAAGCTGTTACTTTTTTTTTACTCGCTTTCATATTTCATACACACAGAAGTAGGCTAACAAATAACAATTAAAGAAGGCTTGGGGCGACTGAAATTGAACGGGAAAAAAATGGGAAAACAGAACATTTTGGGTGCAATTAGTCTCCATGATGATGATGATGATGATGGCTCCTAAGAATTTTTTTATGCTTTGTTTAAAAATCTACTTTTTTTCTGTTTGCCCACTTATAGGCTTGTCTCTCAGGGCGAAGGTCGGCGGTTCGAATCCGGCCGGAGGCGCCCCAGTCACCCAGCTGTAGAAATGGGTACCCGACTTCTTCTGGAGTTGGGGAAGGAAAGGCGGCCAGGCGTGATACTGACCATATCACCCTCTAGTGTGCTTACAGATTCAGGAAAATATGAGCACTAACACAATATCCCTATGTGCCTCTAAAGCATGACAGGATTCTTTACCTTTTTTTTTCTTTTTTGACTTATAGGCTATGTCTGTAGCTGTGTCTCTTAGATAAATTCGGCTGTTTTTGCAGTTCTTGCACAGCCTGACTTCTAGAGCCAGTATTTCTCGTATTCGTCAACTTCAAATTTCTTGTCTCTATCCGATTACCGAACTTAGCGAGAACTGTCTGTATTCTCTTTTTGAAATAACAAATGCTGATAAAATACTCCCTGCACAAATTTAAAACGAAATATAAAACAGCCTGACTGGGTGATTTCTGGTGCCGTAAAAGACAATGGGATGTTTTAAAGTATTTCTGCCCTTCAGTTTTGTCTGGGTATGGTCTTTATGAATGGAAGAGAAATAACTCTCTCAAGCAATGAACCGGGCCCCGGGGCAGAACCTAGCGCAGCTTGGCTGCGGGGAAATAATGATCCAGAGAAGGAGTCCCCGGGGACTTGTGATGTATCTCTGATTTCTCGGCGACATATTGTCCCAGGAAAATCGAGGGCGTGTTTCCAAGCTGCTGTTATTAGTCGTTCTTCTGATGGTGGAGATAGTGCTGGGGGTGGGGGGGGGGGGTGGGGGGGTGGGACCTGAGAATGCGGAGAGAGGGACCTCTGGTCCAGGCTGGTATTAAGATAGGTCCGTGCTATTTTTTTTTTCTTTTTTATTGGTGCATCGTGACAGTTATAAATATGACCTCATGATAATTGTTTTTCATGTTTTTTTTTTAATTTTATTTTTGTCTTATCCTGTGTTCTGAGCCGGGTGTAAATTATAGCTATTATTTATATCAGTGTTCGTTATGTGTTAAAAAGAAAAGTTGGCCGGGGGGGGGGGGGAGAGAACCAGAGAGATATGAAGTTCGATTAACGCCCTGGCCTAGCTGGTTCATAAAAGAGAACTTAACAACTGAAAGATACACCAACAAATTCATGGCAGACTCCATGTTTATCCGGAAAAGACGTAATGAGTGGCAGACTCCATGTTTATCCGGAAAAGATGTAATGAGTGGCAGACTCCATGTTTATCCGGAAAAGACGTAATGAGTGGCAGACTCCATGTTTATCTGGAAAAGACGTAATGAGTGGCAGACTCCATGTTTATCCGGAAAAGATGTAGTGAGTGGCAGACTCCATGTTTATCCGGAAAAGACGTAATGAGTGGCAGACTCCATGTTTATCCGGAAAAGACGTAATGAGTGGCAGACTCCATGTTTATCCACAAAAGACATAATGAGTGACAGACTCCATGTTTATCGGAAAAAGACGTAATGAGTATTTTTAGCATTCACAGTAATTTAAAATTATGAACTCTCAGCTTTGAAACAAAACCACATCCCTTATTACTTTACTTTATCCTTCCTCTTGCACCTCGAAGTGTCAATGGGGAGATGCAGTTGCCGTTTTGGTGGCCAAATGGTGGCCTCAGTGGCGGTCATGTCATAATTAGCGAGTGTCTCTCTGATGTCATCTATCTATCTCTTTCTGTGTGTTCTTCTTGATCTGTGTCTTGTAGTTCTTTGGCTGAAGGCTCTTATGGTGAGTGGGTCATTCTCATTAAGTGGCCAAACCACTCGATTATTTGCTTGTCTATATTATTCTTAAGCTGTTTAACAGCTCATAGTTATTTAAGAGTTAAAGAATTGATTGAATGAAATTACCAGACATATTCTGTATAATAAAAGCTTTCTGTTGTGAAATTGTGCTCCAGCATGTTCTAAAAAAGAGCACGTAAGTTATCCAAAAGCCGTTTTTTAAGATAAATACAAGACATTTTCTGTCAGAACTGCTCCTCTACAAAGTTTTATTTTAGTCTTAAACTATGTGTGTCTATGTTTGAGTGTGTGTTATAGATGGCATATTTGCTCCAGTTGTATTTGACATTATAACTGAAAATGTCTGAGTATGTCTGAATATGCTTGAGTATGTCTGAGTATGTTTGAATATGTCTGAGTATGTTTGAATATGTCTGAGTATGTCTGAACATATCAGAGTATGTCTGAATATGTCTGAGTATGTCTGAATATGTCTGAGTATGTCTGAATATGTCTGAGTATGTTTGAATATGTCTGAGTATGTCTGAGTATGTCTGAATATGCCTGAGTATGTCTGAACATGCCTGAGTATGTCTGAGTATGTCTGAATATGCCTGAGTGTGTCTGAGTATGTCTGAAGTACTTCGCCATCTTTTTCCTGTCTTGATTCTGCTGAGACGGGCAACCAAGGTAAGACGTAAGCTTTTCATAATTCAAACACAAAACACAGTCAAAAAAAAAAAAAAGGAAAAAGAAAGAAAGGGAAGCAAATAGTAAAATATTTTATCCTTCCTTCTGGTGATCTGGCCAGCAAGGATCTCTGGGAGAGCTGGCAAACGATACCCTCATCCAGGGCGCCATCTCACGGAGCCTTGCCATATGGTACCCACGCAAGATGGAATAAGGAAGAGCAATTGTGTGCATTGTGAGCGCGACCTGTCAACAACAAAAGGAGACTCTAAGACCCGTTAGAGACCGGCACTCGCCTCGCATCTCCTCCAATATCTGAAGCTTTGTGACATGCTAAAGGGGTTCTCCATTGTCAAAGGGCATACGGTGCTCTCGTGAACAACAATGGCGCCCTCTATTTAGAACGACCAGATTATTCTGGCCATTTTAAGCGTGAGTGGGTGCGAAATGCAGGTTCATTTCTACGGTTAACAAAACGGGCGGGAGGAAGAAGAAGAAGAAGAAGAGCCCTGATGAGCATGCTTAGAGAGACTTGGCAGGTTTCTAACGTGCTGGAATCGAGGGATGATTTCCTCTGAGTTTTATGTTATTCCCATACCAATTCATCTCCTTAATTTCTTCACATCCCACTCCCATTATTGTCCTCTGTGTCTTTTTTTTTTAAATTGATAATAAAAGCATCAAAGAAAAACGTGTTAAGAAATAATAACATCGTATCCTATCACTTTTATCATTTTCATAGTTTCACAGTTCGAAATAAATGTATAAATCCGGTCTCTCATCTTTATCCTGTATTTATGAGTCACTTTCTTTCCTTGGGAAGAAGACATTTAGAAAAGAGAAGACAGCAATGTTCCAAAACAACCATGGAAAAATAAAAAGGGTTCTGGTATAAATTTGTCTATTTTAGGGTTCGGGTTTGGCCTACAGGGTTCGTGTTTGGCCTAAACAAAATTTATTGCGTAAATACTTTCTCTTCTTCGACGTTTGCCCTAACAACAACAACAACAACATCAACATCAACAACAACAAAGCATGGGTTGCTCTCTGTTTCCGTTATGCATGTTAGGCATCTTAAAGAAGTTCACCGTCCCTCTACGATCTCTAAAAAGTTTGAGTAGAGTAATGGGCCATGACTGAGGCGCAGAACGGGGTCTTGATCTGATATGGTTTGCCAACCTTGAAGCTGTTAGCACTGATCTCTGTGTTATTCAGCGTGAGTACTAGATCGTCCCCCTGTCTGCTTATGGAAGTAAAGATCGTAGACTTCTCTCCGCCAGCCGCCTCTTTCCATTCGTCAGGGTTCTCTCTGGTGCTACGGAGTACACTCATCGTGCTAAGATCCTCGTCCACAAGAGGAGACTGGAACACTCACAGACTTGCCCGGAAGTGCACCGATGATAACCAATCAACGTTTAACATTTAAGAAGAACAGATTTAAAATAAACAGTTACTCGTACATGTGTGCATATGTGTGTGGCTGCATATGTGTGGATAAGTATGCGTGGAGACAGATGCTTTCACTTTCACGTTAGTTTACAAATGTAAACATTAACACAAACACTTTCCCAAAAGATACATTGAAAGAAACCATCAGTCTCTTCACGTATTACTTGCGTATGTCACTGTGTTCTGTGCATGTGCATATGAGTATGGGAGCAAGGACAGACCAAAAGAGACATAAAGAAGAACAACAGAGAGGATGATAGAGAAGAACAACAGAGAGGATGATAGAGAAGAACAACAGAGAGGATGATAGAGAAGAACAACAGAGAGGATGATAGAGAAGAACAACAGAGAGGATGATAGAGAAGAACAACAGAGAGGATGATAGAGAAGACAACAGAGAGGATGATAGAGAAGAACAACAGAGAGGATGATAGAGAAGAACAACAGAGAGGATGATAGAGAAGAACAACAGAGAGGATGATAGAGAGAACAACAGAGAAGATGATAGAGAAGACAACAGAGAGGATGATAGAGAAGAACAACAGAGAGGATGATAGAGAAGAACAACAGAGAAGATGATAGAGAAGAACAACAGAGAGGATGATAGAGAAGAACAACAGAGAGGATGATAGAGAAGAACAACAGAGAGGATAGAGAAGAACAACAGAGAGGATGATAGAGAAGAACAACAGAGAGGATGATAGAGAAGAACAACAGAGAGGATGATAGAGAAGAACAACAGAGAGGATGATAGAGAAGAACAACAGAGAGGATGATAGAGAAGAACAACAGAGAGGATGTTGAGCAATAGAGGGCTCACCTGGGCAAGAGCGGGAGGGGAAAAAAAGGCAAAGGACAACCGTTTATGGAAAACCCTTGCGGAAGCACCATGTGCCTTGGGCACTTAAGGTTCAGGAGGAGAGAGAGAGAGAGAGAGAGAGAGAGAGATACATGTGTATGAGAAAGAGAGAGATAGATGGTGTGTTGGTGTCAAAGACAGTATATGGATGTCCAGTTTATCAACTATCATTTCCTGGCAAAGTTTGAGAAACTAGGACTTACAAGGAAAAAAAAAAGAGAAAGAGAAGGAGAAAGAAAGGGTGGCCTCCAACTCTAGGAAATAATAATGGCTTTCATAAGACAATGAAATAAAAAGCAGAACTGCTCAGGCCAAGTCGGCATTCCAGAAAATGAGAGACGTCTTGTGCAACAAATCCGTATCAATGGAAACAAGATTCCGAGTACTTAAATGTTACATCGAGCCAATTCTGTTATATGGGTGGTCCTTGAATATGAGAGTACAACGAGAAATGGAGGCTATAGAAATGTGGTTTATAAGAAGGATGTTGAAGGTACTATGGACAGCCAAGAAAACCAGTGAAGAAGTCTTAAGAGAGGCTGGAGTTAAAAGGCAAATTATAGCAAAGGTCAGAAGCAGACAAGTGAGATTTATAGGACATTTCCTGAGAATAGGAAAATTAGAACGCACTGTGGCAAGTGAAAAAATTGAAGGAAGAAGAGAAAGACAGAGAGATAAGCTACTGGATATGCTGTCAGTGTGGCTATGGAGAAAGTCACCGGCGGATCTCATATTCAACGCAAAAGACAGGGAATTGTGGAGAGAACTGGTCGCCTACGCCACACGGCATGGTACTTAGAACTTCATAAGACAAGACATCAGTTAAAGTACGAGAAACTGAAATTAAAGAGAACAAATAATATAATTATAGAAAGCTTAAATAATAACTGTACGAGAACGACTCGAAAAGTAGCCCACAGATCAAGAGATATCACCAATGAAAATATATGAAATAACTGTCTGATTCGCCCTTTGATTCCTGGCTACTTTGTTGACTTCCCTTCTTATAAAACAAAGCAGCTTAGCAAACTTGGATTTATTTCCCTTTTGTCGGTCTTTCTCGGTTGGTCAGGAAAGTGTAGTTTCATTGCTGAAAACGAAAGGAATGTTATCGCGACAAAAATGAGACGTTTAAGAAGGATAACAAATATAACAAGAAAAGACCAGGTCAGAAACGACACAATCAGGGCAAGGGATGAAGTAACAGCAATGTTACACATTTAACATTCCGAAGTAACAAGTAACGAGGTCTGGCCATTTTACACAGCTATTCCCAGACATCGCAACATATGCCTGTGAGACCTGGACACTCAACAAAACAGCTGAGAAACACATAAATGCCTTTGAATGTAAATGCTACAGAAGAGTTCTTCAAATATCATGAACACCAAAAGAACAAATATATCCGTACTACAAGAACTTAATATTGTAAAGAAGGCTGGCTAGTAAAAAGGATTCAACAGAGAAAACTTAAATATTTTGGACACGTTAAATGTCATGATAATTTAGAGAAGACCGTCTTGGAAGGGTAGATAATGGGGAAAAGAAAGAGAGGAAGACCAAGGCGAATATGGCTGCATATAATCTGTAAATGGATGCATCAGCAGCAGGGCGTCTTCCTTACAATCGAGAAGCCTACAGGAGAGCTGTTAGGCAGACAAAGTTCCGCGAGGGACATATAAATGACTGACTGACTGACTGACCCCCAGACAGTAAAGCTCAGAAAACACACATGCTAAGAATTGTAGAAAACAGAAGAAAAGCCGGTCCATGCAAGAGGTCGTGGAAGGAAATTACGTAAACATTAAATATCACATCATACAAATAATATCTCCGAGGCTTATCGTGATGTCCATTTGTCCTCTCAACACTGAGAAGTAAACGAGGAAGGAGACAAGATAAGACAAGCCCATACTGTTTTGGCATATTGAGGCAATAGTAGTAGCCATACTTTTATTCAGTGGTCAGCACCAGAGAATGATGTGGTCAACAATATGATTGACCGTTTCCAAAGCTCCACAAGGTCCTGGGCAATCGGCTCTACATCAACCTGTACTTTATCGCCTAGGGTTGGATGAACCACCTTGAACGAAATGACATGAAAGCTAGTGCACTGACTGCTTCGCTACTCATCTGTTCATACAGGCTGTAACTGATATTCGTCTATTAAACTGGTAAAGCAGGTAAAAAGAACACAATGAACATGAATCCAGGTAAGTCAAGGCAGGATGATCATGAATGACACACCCAGGTAAGCCAGGGCAGGATGAACATGACAGATACATCCAGGTAAGCCAGGGCAGGATGAACATGAATGACACACCCAGGTAAGCCAGGGCAGGATGAACATGACAGACACATCCAGGTAAGCCAGGGCAGGATGAACATGAATGACACATCCAAGTAAGCCAGGGCAGGATGAACATGAATGACACATCCAAGTAAGCCAGGGCAGGATGAAAAAAAAAAACTTCTGAATCGCACCTAGAGTCATGCCATCAAAATCTCTTTTAACCCACACCTGGGAGAACCCCCCCCCCTTTTTTTTTAAATTAAGAAGAAGAACACACATTCTACTCTTCTCAACTTCTAGATTGGGCCGGAAAGTTTTACCCATGTACACGCGCACATCAGGATAATCTCTGATAACATCACCACATATAGGAACTTCTAATGTTTAACAGAAGCAAGTTCTGTCGAGTGAGCAGACCATTAACAAATGACTTTTCTTTTCGCGAAGAAGTCCTCGGGTATAAGACGTATCTGTTCTGTGAAGATCTTCATAGATCAGTCGATCTAGTTGAAAGACAGAGCATGATGCTGCAGATTCTATACAATTTAAGAGCCATATCTGGTTAATTTTGGTATAGAACCTGTATCATTACTAAGATATTCACGTTTTTTAATAGAAAGTATGGAGCATTATGGCGTAAGTGATCGTGTCCCTTCCCAACTTGCTGTTCTCTGTTATATTTGATGATGACATTGTTCTGTACCGTGATGCTGCACATGCTTTCAGTTCACTGCATCCTTCGCACCACTAGTGTTAGAGGAAGTTTATGCTGTATACTCTGAGAACTGTATATGAATTATTCCCGACCCTCTAAGACAATACTCGTGTAACTGGCGATACTCGGTGTTCAATGACTTTCCGTGGAGCAAAATTGATGGACATTGTACATATCATTCAATGAGGGATTTAAGTGCCAGGGGGCGAAAACTATGTGTGGATATGGCAACCAGCGACTCATAGCTGGCATGCTAGCATCAGGGTTGGTGAACCATAGCTGACCAAGACGCTCCCCCTCCCCCTCCCCCCCCCCATCTCTCTGTTGGCACTTCCAGAAACAGGCCTAGCCTGGCTAACAGGGCATGGGTTGTTACAGCTCCCATATGGAGGTGGAGTCTGTTGAAGATGTATTGCATGCCCACTGGTGTTTAACTCCACTCAAAGATTGAAAAATAGCCACCGCAACATGTTTCCAAGTCAACTCGACGCTCAGAAGCTTCGCTGCATCTGCTCCAATAGAACACAAGAAGAAGAAGAAGAAGGAAGAAGAAGAAGAAGAAGGTCTTTCCTTGTCTTGTTTTGTCTTGTCTTCTATCTCCCTGCTAGTTTGGTTTCTCTGCAGCCGATGCTGTGGAGGTGTTGAGGTACAGCATCGTATCGGCGTGGGAGCGGGTTATGACAGCTACTTTTTCAGTCCCGGAGTACAGCTATAAAGCAGGGGGTGTGTAGTGCTTCTTTAGCAGACTCCACCACCATGGGGAATATGGCGATCCCTGCCCCATTAGCCAGGCTATGCCTGTTATTTCGGGTACCAACGTAGATGTGGGACGGGGTCTTGGTCAGCTATGGTTCTCTAATCCTGACGCTAGTATATCACCTATGGGTCGCTGATTCACTCCCAAGAAGAAGAAGAAGATTATTCAATGAAACAGAAGAGATTCAAAAGAAGAACAAAGCTAGTTCATCATTTCTAAGTAAAATATGATGAAACCAGATTAGCGACAAACAACCGTAACTATATATATATATATAGTAGAATACATTCAAAGACTGGACGAAACCATAAAACACACGAGCTGGCTCATTTATGTGCCACAAGAATTCAGACTCTACAGCTATGTACAGAAACTTAAAAAAAAAAAAAATTCCACCTTTTTCCGATGAGACACAACTACAGATATAGGGTATGAAAGCACTTTAGCTACTGAATTAATTTCCATGCTCTGCCAGAGCACATTTTGATTAGAGATTTTGGTAGAAAGAAATTGTAAGGAAGTTACTCTGTAATTTAAAAAAAATAAAGACTGAGTTACAAATGCACTGTTTGTCGTTTTATTAGACTGCCTAACTATCGCTCCTAGCATTGATTCGCTTACATTTGAAGATCTACCAACTCTACCAGTGTAGTCTGGATTAAAAGAGTGGCCATACAATACAACAACAATACCCTAAGGATAATACAACAATACCCTAAGGACAATACAACAATAATACCTTAAGGACAATGCAACAATAATACCCTAAGGACAATACAACAATAATACCATAAGGACAACACAACAATAATACCCTAAGGACAATACAACAATAATACCCTATGGACAACGCAACAGTAATACCCTAAGGACAATACAACAATAATACCCTAAGGACAACGCAACAGTAATACCCTAAGGACAATACAACAATAATACCCTAAGGACAATACAACAATAATACCATAAGGAAACTACAACACTAATACCCTAAGGACAATACAACAATAATACCCTAAGGACATTACAACAATAATACCCTAAGGACACTACAACAATAATACCCTAAGGACAATACAACAGTAATACCCTAAGGACAATACAACAATAATACCCTAAGAACAATACAACAATAATACCCTATGGACAACGCAACAGTAATACCCTAAGGACAATACAACAATAATACCCTAAGAACAATACAACAATAATACCCTAAGGACAATACAACACTAATACCATAAGGACAACACAACAATAATACCCTAAGGACAATACAACAGTAATACCCTATGGACAACGCAACAGTATTACCCTAAGGACACTACAACAATAATACACTAAGAACAATACAACAGTAATATCCTAAGGACAATACAACAGTAATACCATAAGGAACACACTACAATGTTCTGTACTTGTCGCACACCTTAACCTTCTACTGCTGTGAAACACCATCATCACCAAAATATCCTCGACATATAAGAAATGGATTTCCATGTACTACTGGAATGTTATTCACCTTATATCAAACTCAGCGTCCCCCCCCCCCCCCGCCCCACCTCTCTTGGGCGATGGAAAGTTTTAGGGAAAGATGAAAGAATAGGGAGTGTCTGGGTTCGTTGGGAGAGGGAGGGAGGAGACGTCAAACCATTTGAAGATGCTAGCGATGTGATCTGAGAGACAAAGGAGGGGCAGTTCGAAAAAGTTTGATAACCACTGTGTTAGATAAGTGGTTTCCAAACTTTGTCAGTCGTCTGCCCATCTTTCGTCCAAGCCACATCTCTTTTAGCATCTTCTCTCTCTCCCCCCCCCCCCCCCCCAACCCTCTCTCTCCGTCTTAGATCCACGACTGAAGATCTTCCCACAAAAATATCTTTCGCTGCCTTTTGCGTAAAACGGATATCATCTGTTTATCATCAGATATAACTGAAATTCTGTTCCGGAATAAAATATTCTATCTGTTGTACATCCAGATATTTTTTCCTTCGGATTTTTTGTCTCTATTCGTACCGTTTATTCGTCGGCAGAAAAACTATGAAACAGCCAGAAAGTAACACAACATCTGATAAAGTTGGTAGGTATGAGAGCACGAAAATGTCTCTGCAAATATTGGTCCGTTTAACAAAGGAAATGATTTACTAAAGATCCACGGAAGCTTTCTGATTCATCATTCAGCTTTTTCTCAGCTTTTTATTAGCTGTCGAAAGAAAGATAAAGGTGAGAGCTCTTTCCTTCAAATACCAGGATGTCAGCGTTTTCAGGCTGGGTGTTCTGAAGACAAAAATAGAGTTAACCGAGAAGTGTCCAATTGGTGTTGCTCTTTGCTCGCCCTCTCAGCAGTCGATGCTCTAGTCTTTTACACGTTAACCCTTTCAACGCGCCATCTCATGAGCTGACCTGCGAATGCCCTATCCGTGAAGTGGCAGCGAGAGAAAAAAAAATGCCCCAAAACGAGACAGGAAGAGCGCTGGGAAAAGCTAGGGGGAAAAAAAAAAAGCAATGGAAGAAGAAGCTTTCTCAAAGCCAGTCTGCTTCTCCTAGAAGCTCTTCAACTACATTAGGGCCAATTAACCAGGTCTGGCTTTCTCTTCTCCTCACACCAGCCAAATCGGCTTCAGAACGGATGTCCTTTTTATTGTAAACCCGATTTTAGCCGAAAAGACCACGTAGTTAACGACAGCCCTACATATTTTTCCCCCGGAGCAAGCCGTTTTCTTTTATCAGCCCCCCGTTTGTAGTTTCCACAACCCAACCTGGCCACTCTGATGTTACATTTTTCTAACCCCCCTCTAGCCAGTGTAACTTCTATGGGGGGAAAAATAGTAACGTAGCAGCGTTGTATCTGCGGGCAATGCTTCGAAATGAACTACTGTAGGAGTGACAACAATGTCGGAGCAATGTTCTTGCCTTGAGGCGGAGAGAGGGTAGAAGGAAGAGAGAGAGAGAGAGAGAAAGAGAGAGAGAGAGAAAGAGAGAGATACACGAAGCTATCGGTTGATTAGCCCAGCACAACAAAAGCTAACGTCAAATTAGCTTTATTTGCTCGGAGTCACACGCTGTTTGCCCTTGCGGTCCCAAACGTTAGCCAGAAATTATTAAAGATAAGGGAGAAAAAAGGGGCTTCGTGCTTTGGAGACACCGAAGATGGTTGCCAAAGTTTTGAAAAAGCCCCACGAAACCCCCCCCCCCCAAAAAAAAGGCAAAATCATCCCCCCTTCCTCTAAAACAGGTGCGTTGTGTTTGTGTTAATGCTAGCGTCAGTTATTTAATTTAAAACAACTTCTGTTCATTTTTTTTTCAATATGAGTAAAAAAATATTATACGTGTTAAAGAAATTTCATATTAAAATGAATATTAATTAATTTTTTAAATGCTACAACCGATTCGGGCTTTGCAGTATATAACAGGCTGAAAGTAGTCTGGACATGATTAGCGTGTAGGGGTGTGCCATTAAAACAGAAGTTAATGTGTTTTTAGCTAAAATGACCAGTTCCAGTATCGGCGAAAGAATGATTCAACAAAATGACAACTGTTCTTATAAGTGAAGAATAGAAATTTGCATTTCCTTTAGTGAATCATTAATCTCACCATAACTATTTGCTGAGTTCTTCTGCTAGTAGAGATTACAAGTTACACGGAGGTCATTTCCCCTCATTTGCGCATGCTCAGTGACTTCGTAGCTGCCATGTTCTTCTGGTTCCTTGTAAGTAAAAATATTTTGGAGAAACAGAGAGAGAGAGAGAGAGACAGAGAGAGACAGACACAGAGAGAGAAACATAGAGAGAGAAACAGAGAGAGAGAGAAACAGAGAGAAACAGAGAGAGAAACACAGAGAGAAACACAGAGAGAGAAACAGAGAGAGAAACACAGAGAGAGAAACAGAGAGAGGGAGAGAAACAGAGAGAGACAGAGAGAGAAACAGAGAGAGACAGAGATAAACAGAGAGAGACAGAGAGAGAAACAGAGAGAGAGAAACAGAGCGAGAGAAACAGAGCGAGAAACAGAGAGAGAAACAGAGAGAGAGAGAGAGAGAAACACAGAGAGAGAAACAGAGAGAGAGAGAGAGACCGGACGTAGGGAAATTTATTTATGAATCATGCTACTTTTGTATTGTTAAGGTTACAGTCATATGTCCCTCAGTCCCTAGATCAGGGTTCCTCAACCAGAGTTGAGCGACGGATGTGTAGTGTTTAGCCAAAGATCAGTCAGTCAGTTGCATGTTCCTTGCGGAACTTTGCCTCCCTAATAGCTCTCCTGTAGGCCTCTCAGATATCCTACTGCTGATACATCCATTTGCAGATCATCAACGATGTCTTGCAGCCATCCTCACCTTGACCTTCCTCTACTTTTCCCATTATCTACCCTTCCAAGATGGTTTTCTCTAAATTCTCATGATGTTTAATATGTCCAAAATATTTAAGCTTTCTCTGTTTACTAGCCAACATTTTGTTGCTATGGGAGCAGGTGGTGGATGGAATGGGAGAGCCGACTGATAATGTTGGTTATGGTCATCATTTTATGATAATCTCAATGCAGGGACAATGGCTGTGATCACTGACTAGTACAATCACTGCCCGGAAGGAAAGCAATGGAAAACTATCTTCTGTAAACATGCCAAGAAACCCAAATAGCAGCCAAAGATAGTGACTGAAAAATCTTTATTAAGCATATGTCTCGCGTAACCCTAGGGTTTATCTACATGCTAACCATGTTGGTTAAAAACTCTTTTTTTCCGTCATACAAAAGGCAAAAAATAAATCTTTTCTTGCACATGCTATTTACCACAAATCATAACTGGTGAACATTTATATATGTTCATATCCTGTGAACTTCCTTAGCACTTCATCATCTTCTGAGTTGTTTTTTTTTTCGTCTCCCGCTGTTCTGTCACTTCTTATAGTGTTACTAAGTGAGTAGAGAAATGTTTAACCCATTTTTAATTAACATTTTGTATACTATACATTAACATTTTGTATACTATACATTAACATTTTGTATACTATACACTAACATTTTGTATACTATACACTAACATTTTGTATACTATACATTAACATTTTATATACTATACATTAACATTTTGTATAACATAGATTAACTTTCTGTATAACATAGATTAACATTTTGTATACTATACATTAACATTTTGTATACTATACACTAACATTTTGTATAACATAGATTAACATCTTGTATACTCTGCATTTACATTCTGTATACTATACATTTACATTTTGCATACTATACATTAACTCTTTGTATACTTTGCATTTACATTCTGTATACTATACATTTACATTTTGTATACTACAGAATAACATTTTGTATACTTTACATTTACATTCTGTATACTATACATGTACATTTTGCTTACTATACATTAACATTTTGTATACGTTGCATTTACATTCTGTATACTGTACATTTACATTTTGCATACTACACATTAACATTTTGTATACTTTACATTTACATTCTGTATACTATACATATACATTTACATTTTGCTTACTATACATTAACATTTTGTATACTATACATTTACATTTTGTATACTATACGTTTGTTATTCTTCCTTTCAGGGGAGGCGGACTGCGCGATAAACTAAAAGGAATACATTTTTTTTTGTCAGCCTCTTCTAGAGACTTTATTAGAATTGGTGTATATACTTTATGAGAAGCAATCGGTGAATGGTGGTTGTGGTGGTGGTTGTAGTGGCAGTGGTGGTGGTTGTGGTCGTCGTAGTGGTTGTGGTGGTTGTTGTTGTGATTGTTGTGATGGTTGTGGTGGTTGTTATGGTGGTTGTTGTAGTGGATGTTGTGGTTGTGGTGGTGGTTGTGGTTGTGGTGGTTATGATGATTGTGATGGTAGTTGTGGTGGTTATGGTAGTTGTTGTGGTTGTGGTGCTGGTTGTTGTGGTTGTGGTGATTGTTGTGGTTATGATGGTTGTGGCGGTGGTTGTTGTGGTGGTGGTGGTTGTGGTTGTGGCGGTGGTTGTGGTTGTGGTGGTGGTTGTGGTGGTTGTGGTGGTGAACAATGGCGCGAGGGGGTAGCTACAAATCGAAGATGAGCGGCGCTAAATATTTTAATGCAGGCGTATCACGAGGATATCATCATCATCATCATCATCATCGTCATCATCATCATCGTGATCATCATCGTGATCATCTTCATCATCATCATCATCGTCGTCGTCGTCATCATCATCATCATCATCATCGTCATCATCATCATCATCATCGTCATCATCATCATCATCATCATCATCATCTTTCACCCCCTTGCGAGCATAGACCACGGATAAAGGCTCTCCAATCATCCCTGTTCTTGGAATTATTCTCTGCTTCCTTCTATGTGTATCCCTTGTCTCTGAGCACTGTCATAATTTCTCTTCTCCAAGTAAGTCTAGGTCTTCCTCGTTTTCTATTTCCTTGAGGATTCCATGTCAGAGCCTATCTTGCTATGCTGGTGTCGGGTTTCCTCGGAGTGTGGCCAATCCACCTCCACTTCCTAGACATGATTTGTAGTTTCGTAGGTTCTTCTCCTGCCCTTTCCCAGACATCCTCGTTCCCGGTCTTGTCATGACATTTAAAGTTTAAAATCCTGCTCGAGCAGTAGTCCATGAATGTTTGTATCCTCTGTTGTATTGTCTTGGTCATAACCCATGTTTCAGAGCCATATAGCAGGACAGTTTTTACATTTGTATTGAAAGCCTAAGTTTGGTTCTTGTTTTGATGTTCTTCGATGACCATATTTTGTTAAGTTGGATATATATATATATATTATATATATATATATATATATATATATATATATATATATATATATATATAGGGTGAGCGAGAGCAAAAAATTTCGGTAAGGTTGTTCCAGATGCTGAACATCCCAGTCTGTCTCACTATTCGAGAAACTGAGAACAAAGATCCAGGAACATTTCAGACAGGAAGAAAAAACATAATGAAAGTGTAAAAAAAAAAGTGTTCAATGTCAGAGAAGATTTGGATCGACTATTCTTACTGGATCAAGCGACCCAGTCTGAGGGTCAAATCTCTGGCACCAGGATTGTCACATCTTTTAATATTTCCTAACACTTTAGCTTATTGTACAAGAGTGCATAATTATTTCATTAAACTTACTTTTATATCGTTTTAGCGGCTGTAACTAAACAGAGGAAGACAAATCATCTCCCACTACTCACTTAGTAACACTATAAAAAGTGACAGAACAGCGGGGGACGTAAAAAAAAAAAAAACCTCAGAAGATGATGAAGTGCTAAGGAAGTTCACAGGATGTGGTAGTTACAAGGTCACTGGGCATGCGCGAATTGGCGGAAACGACCCCGGTGTAACTTCTGATCTCCACAAGCGAAAGAGCTCAGCAAGGTATTATGACTGACTAATGCTTCACACAATGGCGGCTAATAGTGGTCTGAATATGAGTTTTCACTAGGGTCGTTCGGTAATGAATTTTCCATTTCTCAATTTAACCCTGCGATATTTGTGTGCAGTGATAACAGAAGCTACCAGAGGTTAAGTGTTTAAAGAAATAATACCCAGAATTGGATCTTTCTTTATCTTTAGTATCATCGTCTACATTTTCCCTCTTTCTTTGTCTGTCTCTCTATCTGCCTTTCTCTCTCTCTCTCTCTCTCTCTCTTCTCTAGTATTCTCTCCCTAACACAGGTATCTCCGAATTCTACCTCTCAAAAACAGGTTTATATTCAACAAAGCCAAGTTAGCTCAGGGAATTTAATAACAGAATGTTCGTATTTCTTGTCGAAATTGTTCAGATCTTACACATGCTTTAGCCAGCGCTCAAAAAATATTCCTATTCCAAAACCTAAGCTAAGACCTAGAGTTACTTGGAGAAGAGAAATTATGACAGTGCCCAGAGACAAGGGATGGGCATGGAAGGAAGCGGGGAATAATTCCAAGAACAGGGATGACTGGGGAGCCTTTATCCGTGGCCTATGCTCTCAAGGGGGTGAAAGATGATGACGATGATGATGATGATGATGATGATGATGAAAGCTAAACTTCATCTGCTTAAGAAGCTGTGTTGCTGCCTACAACTACAAATTTTCTTCGTATCTACTTGCTGATTACATGCCCCCATGATTCATAAACTTTCCTCTTTACTTTAGACTGTTAATGTAAGCACTGAATATAAATAATCTGAAGTTGAATATTCTTGCTGTATAGTACTTTGGCGGGTATTCATTAATATATGAGACTGCGAGAATAGCTTGGTTTCTTTCTGTATTCGGTGCGTGGCTAATAGTAAAACGTACGTTTCGTTATCAAAATTCTGTTATTACAGTTTTAATTATGTTTATTATATGGATAAAACATTTGTATATACCGACATAGAAGGTCTGGAATGGAAGGAAAGTTGTATGATAAAGGGTAGAATATGAAATGGGCTTGCCTGCCCAGTTTTTCGACCTTTGCAAATAAAGGTCCCTAATTCTCACCCAGTCTATCTATCTATCTATCTATCTATCTATCTATCTATCTATCTATCTATCTATCTATCTATCTATCTATCTATCTATCTATCTATCTATCTATCTATCCATTCATCCATCCATCCATACATTCATCGATCCAGTTATGTATGTATGTATGTATGTATGTATGTATGTATGTATGTAACTAGTATTTTCTCTGTAATTCTCCAGCTCTAGACTCCCATCTATTTTCTTTCTTTCTTTCTTTCTTTCTGTCCTTTTGTCTCTTCACACCCCCCCCCCCTTCTTTCTTTCTCCAAACCAGATGCTTTTCTCTTTATTCCCTCTCACTCTCTTTCACTCTTTAGACCTCTGATTTCCTCTCTCATTCAATCTCTTTTTTCTCTCTTTCTCCAGATGTCATTGGCATCAGTATTATACAATTTCGAATCATTGACATCAGAATTATAAAATAGTTGACATAACCATGTATCCATTTAGCTTTCTTTTTCTGTAGCTTGCCAGGCTAACCATGCGACTAATTAGAAGACAGCAATAGTAACTGAGCAATGGAAATGGCTCCGAATAAGGCACGTGATTTGATCACGTGAGTACCCAACCTAAGGCTATAATTAAACCTTACGGCTTATTTGATCTTCCGGAGTTGTAGTAAAAGAACAGAAAGTCAGGGGCGAGTACTCTGTGTCCAAGTTGAATTAAATGTAGCACAGCTGAGAGTTATCAACGAAAGACCTGGCGTTTATATATACATACATATACACTATGTGTGTAGACAGATAGATAGATAGATAGATAGATAGATAGATAGATAGATAGATAGATAGATAGATAGATAGATAGATAGACATACTAAAATCTTTATATATAAAAATAAACGTGTGTATGTATGTATGTATGTATATATGTATGTATATATGTATATATGTATGTTAGAGCATCACGCTGGAACGCCTGGAGCAATTTCAGCCAAACTTGGCACACAATCTGGACAATGCACTGTGGGGGTTAGAGAATCCCTAGGACCACTGTGGGGCCTGGGTGGTGGGGGCTTCGATAGATGCAAACAATACCCCACTGAACGACGGGAAGTAACTCCTGTTATATTTATGTCTGCTTTACATCGTCGGTCGTGGCGGATAGAGATCAGCCCACACAAATCGATTACGTTATATCTGCTGAGATGCCGAACCTTTGGCACTGATAACGAGAAACATATACACGGAGCAGATTTCTGATTTACGAAAGACACTCTACTGTTGTTCACTTCAGCGTCCATTTAGAAAATCGCCAGAGTGTTTATTTCATAACAGAGAACGCACATACAGTGGTTGATCAGCCACCAACCCCATGTGGAGGGCGCCTAGCGGTGGGAGTAAGATGGGGGTGACATTTACAAATCATCGAAAACGACCGATATGAGTGTCGAATCCATCGTTTTTATGTGAATTCAAGTTCCATGCCGCGTGGCGTAGGCGATTACTTCTCTCCTCAATTCCCTGTCTTTAGAATTGATTATGAGATCCACCGGTGACTTTCTTCCTAGCCACACTGACAGCCCATCCAGTAACTTCACTCTCTGTCTTCCTCTGTCTCACTTGCCACAGTATGTTCCAATTTCCTCTTCTCAGGAAATGTCCTATAAATCTCGCTTGTCTGCCTCTGATCTTTGCTATAATTTGCTTTTTAACTCTGACCTCTCTTTAGACTTCTTCATTGGTTTTCTTGGCTGTCCATGGTACCTTCAACATCCTTCTTATAAACCATATCTCCATTGCCTCCATTTCTCGTTGTACTCTCTTATTCATGGACACACACCCATAAAACAAAAATGGGTCGATGTAACATTTAAGTACTCGGAATCTTGTTTCCATTGATACGGATCTGTTGCACAAGATGTTTTTAGGTCGCTGAGATGAATAGTGACACACCCGATGGTGTTTATGTCGAAGTTCAGCCCCCATAATCTTGGGAGGGGGGTATCTCGGGCTGGGGGTGGGGAGGGGTGGCATGTACCAAGCATGGAAAACGACAGATATTAGTGTCGAATCCATAGTTTTCGGGGTCCCTGAGATGAATAGGGACATTTCTCATGCCGTTTAAGTCCAAAGTCAGCACCCATTGGCATGGAGGGCATAGGGGAGGGGTAGGATGGGTGTGACATGTAAACTTAATCGACAACGACCGATATTAGTGTCGAATCCATAGTTTTCGATGTCGCAGTGATGAACAGTGACACTCCCGATGCCGTTTAAGTCAAAGTTCAGCCCCCATCGGCATGGGGGGGGGGGCCTGAGGGTGAGGGTGGGAAATAAAATGTACAAACTGACCGAGATTAGTTTCGAATCCATAATGTTAAGGGTCGCTAAGCTGACTGGTGACAGTCCTGATGACAATTAAGCCCAAGTTTAGTCGAATAGAACGAATAGAATTCTTTAGAACAGTCTAGACTCTTTAGAACCATCTAGAAGGTTGTGAAAATGAATAGAACTTTGTAGAACCATCTAGAAGGTTGTGGAAATGAATAGAACTTTCGTGATTGGGATAAATAAATACCCGGACAACGTCGGGTACTCAGCTAGTTATATATATATATATACTGTAGGATATACAAGATCTGGCAAATAAGTAATGAGACTGCTTTTATTATGTCCAAGACAAAAGTGCCATCTATGAAGCAAAGCATGGAATCCAAAGAGGCAACCTTCTTCTATGGTTTGGCAACTTTTCATCGCCGCCAGAAAAGACTACGACAAACAACCCGCCATTGTGTTGACCTAGTCAGAGGTGCATTGTTACGTAATCAGCATGGAGCATAAAGCTAACATTAAATTCTGTTTAAAACTCGGAAAAAGTGCCATTGAGACAGTTGAAATGATGCGACAAGTTTATGGGGATAATTGTTTATCTCGTGCACTGATGGTGGTATTCACGATTCAAAAGTATGTGGAAACGATTACAAATGCAATTAGACATGGACGCCCAATTTCTGTTTGTAATGAGGAACTCATTGCAATAGTCAGAGAACGAATACAAGAAGATCGTTGTTTCCCTGTGGGAATGATGGCATATGAATTTGATGTTAACCGAGGGACCATTCGTAAAATTTTAGTTTGTACCACATTCGTTGTCTGATGACCAAATACATCATTACTTAATTGTTGGACCTTGCATGTATCAGTATTACAGTTTCAGTACTGTTGTACACATATTTCAGTAGGACATATGTATCAGTACTGTAGAGTAATATTTATCAATACTCTGTGATTCATGTACATAAACATAAAAATACTGAGGAGTTCAGGAACGTGGGTGTTTCATTACTGAAAAAAAATTGTGATAGATGAATGCAGCAACACAAGTCAAGAATGGGGACTCGAGATCAATATCAAGAAAACCAAGTTCAGCAAGAAAGAACAGAAGCCGCAGACTGAGTAAGCAAGTAGAAACAGTAACAAGTGACAAACTACTTATATAATAACCGAAGATGGAAGGTGTGAGATGCAGATAAAGAAAAGAATAGGAGTGGCTAAACATACATTCAACACCATGAAGACAGTTCTGTTATCCAAGAATCTGTTCATAAAAAACAAAAGTAAGATTCCTAAAATGCTATTTCTCCTCTGTTTTACTGCATGGAGTAGAAACCAGGACTATGAGAAACAAAAAGATGAAGAGAAAGATTGATGCAGCAGAAATGTGGTTCTGTTGAAAACTAGGTCGCATGACATGGAGAATGAAAAGAACAAATGCACAAGTTTTATAACAGCTCCAAGTGCAATGTGAACTTCTCAAGGAAATAAGGATAAAGAAAACAAAATTCTTTGGTCAAATCAAAAGACGTAACAATATACTAGAAGGAAAAAGAGCAAGAAGTAGACAGAGATGTTGATGGGAAGATAGCCTACGAGAATGAACAGTACACAGCCTGGGTGAAGACACTGTGAAGGCGATGGAGCGAGAAACTGGAGATTCATTACCGCCAACCCTCGTTTTTGAAGAAGGCACATGATGATAATGATGCGCAAAATAAAAGCATGAAAGAATTCAGAAAAAGTATGTCTGTCTTGGGTTATAAATTTATGGATACATCCACAAATCGGATAATGATCCTACGTTACTCTTTTGAGCTAATAATAGTTTGTCCCTTGTGAAACTTACACTTTTTTTTTAAGAAAGAAGATAACTAAAGAAATGAGCCAGAACATGGAAGCAAGAAAGATATGGTTTTAGAGAAAGACGTAGCACATACCGTCATCATAATCATCATCAGCAGCAGGTGCCGTGCCGACTGGCGTTGGCTACTATGCTTATCCCAAGTTCCAGATCCATCATGGAGGCCATTAGCTCAGATGATAACCTCCTCTCGCACCATCTCATCAGACTCCTCGGTATTCTCTTGGCTCTTCTTCCCTAGATATACAATGGACAGCTAGAATTTAAGGAAAAAAGAAGTTCTTGGGGAAACTGTGAAACATAAAGGACTACCTTATTCGAAGCACTTTGGAGTATCTTGAGAAGACAGAAGATAAAAATGACCTGACAATCACTGGAAGGATAAAATATATAAAGAGAGACAGAAAGACCGAGAGGATAATACAGTATCTAAACAGGCTAACACACAAAGACTGGCAACTGGTTTAATTACAGATACCAGACACTGCCGAAAATGAAGAAGAGTAATCTCACCGGACCGTCACAAAAACACGGCACATGATGATGACTACTGGAAGAACTCATGAAGGTGCATACAGCAATACTGACCTAGTTCAGGGAAATAGATTTAAGAAAAGCGAGGGATTTGTGAGATTTGAACTGGCAACCTTTTTTTTTTTATTTCTAGTCTTCTAACACAGGACTTCCATTGTCCTCTAACCAGGGTTTGTGTTTTGAAAAGACACTTCTCCGTATGTGAGCTTACCTTCCTTCTTCCAGTCTCCATTAGAAACTGTACAGAGAAAACACTGTGCCTTTTTAAAAGATGCTCATCAGGGGACGCAACTTTTTTCACGTAACATGATATAGTACAGAACTTGGCTGAATTCATCGTCCAAGATCGTTTATGGAGCTCAGCTAGGAACCGTAACTCCCCAGCATGTGGCCGTTTTAACTGGAAGCAACAGAAAAGCTTCGCTTTGAAAACGAGGTACAGCAGATTCTCTGTAATTGTATTTAATTTTGCAGCATCCGGGCTCCATTAGAGGAGACAGGTCTTCATGTGGCGCTACAGGAGACACCACAAGAACACACCAGGACATTCTGGACAAGGTGAAGTTTGTGGCAAGGCAGCAGACGTGAGAAATTAATCCCGTGTTACACCCACAACCTGGAGCAAGGTGAGGGCTACTGATTTACCAAGCAGGAGTCTATCTTTGATGCGGGATGTGGTCTATAAAGATAAGAGTTCGTTCAAATTAGAATGTGGCAGGTTTTTAACATCTCTAGGGAACAGATATGCTGACGGTAGAGGAAGGGGACTATACTGATATAAGCAATCTAGAAGATAGGCAAGGAAAATGTAGACATATTCAAAGCAGAAAAGAAGGAAAACGTAAACATATTCAAAGTTGAAGGTAATGAAAATGTAGACATGTTCAAGAAGGAGAATGTAGACATATTCGGTGTTGAAGATAAGGAAATTGAGTCATATGCAAGATAGAAGATATAGAGAGAAGAGCGAAGATACGGAAAATGTAGACATTTTAAAGGTTGAAGGAAAAGAAAATGTAGACATTTTCAGTGTTGAAGTTAAGGAAATTTGGTCGTGTTCAAGGTAAAAGATAAGGAAATATAGACATATTCAAGATAGAAGGTGAATGACGAAAAGGAAAATGTAGACATTGTAGGTAAAGGTAATGTTAAACTTTCCGTTTCCACGCCATTAAGGCATATGGGGAATACGGTGTTAGGCCCGTATTTTCCATGACCTTCGGCACATGAAAGTCTGATGTGGTCAGTATCACGCCTGGTCGCTTTACCTTCCCGGATTTCTCTGGTACCCATTTTTAGAGGCTGGGTGAACCCCGGGGTCTTTTTCGGTGTGTACCACACCTGGGACTGAACTCGATACCACCGGATTAGTAAACTGAGGGCCTAACTACTCAGCTAACCAGGTAGTCTGACATTGTAGGAGACGAGGAAAATACAGACATTTTCAACGTTAAAGACAAACAGAGATAAAAAAAATGTAGACAAATTCAGGGAGTCAAGATAACAAGGGTAAGAAAAAATGTAGACATTCAGGGAGTCAAGATAATAAGGGTAAGAAGAATTGTAGATAATATTCAGGGAGTCAATATAACAAGGGTAAGAAAAATGTAGACATATTTAGGGAACCAAGATAACAAGGGTAAGAAGAAATGTAGATATATTCAAGGTATATGATGGTCAGAGATAGGAAAAAATATATCCTTCTTATATTCTCTGTACATTTCAGATACTCCGTAGCACTATTGACAAGCTTGACGAATGGGAGGTGATAGTCGGGATTTGATCTCATGCCTTTAGTCCACCGCTGACCTAGAACCGACGCCCTTAACGATTTGGCCAGTCATACCATAGCATACATTTTCATAGCGAATACAAAGAAAGCCTACCTTTTTGTGATAATGCCCCTTACAAAGTGTCTGGGCACACATAATAACCAACATTATGCACGCAAGTGTTAATTACAAACGCTTTAACGTTGCGTTAAGAAAGGCTCTGTTTTTAACGATAAGAAAATCTTGTTTCATCGCATTTGGTCTAAAAGGCCAGATGTACATGGAGCATGTTTTGAACATTTACAAAACTGCTTTATTTGTACTATCTCACTGTAACTGCGAGCTGTTGTTCTCTGCAGCTGGTACCGTAGAAGTGATGAGGAACACCATCGTATCGGCGTGGGAGTGGGTTATGACTGCTACTTTTTCAGTCCTGGTGTACAGCTAAAAAGCTGGGGGGTGTGCAATGCTTCTTTAGCAGACTCCACCACCATGGAGACTATGGCGATCCCTGCCCCGTTACCCAGGCTAGGCTTGTTACTGGGAGTGCCAACAGAACGAAAAACATACTTTATTTTCAAAGGGTTAAGAACTGGGCCTGCAGGCCCGTCTGACATTCTGCCCTCTCATCGTACAGCTTTCACTCAGCCACAGTCATTCAGCATTTGTTAATGAGCATAATAATCACGAAGACACATTAAATGATTACATAAATAAATAATAAACTTATCTCATGTCCATACACTCTACAGTCTGATTTATGCAACAACATGAAATAAACTTGCATTCTTACATTCATTGAAAATTAACAAATTTATAGAAAAGCAGTATTTAAAAAATTACAACGCTCAAGCCGTACTTTAAACTACTTTAGATTATGCTTAGGGATGCATATAGTCCGTATCAAACAGATGTGGACAAAGTTTAAAGTTATAAGAACCATTATTACTTATAAGTTGCACGTGATTTGGTAGGCATTCCAAAAGTGGGCAGCTGAGTAAGAGAAGCTTTTTTTTAAACATATCAAGCCTTGGTTTTGGGAGAATACAGTTGCTTAAGCGTTGACTGTGTTTTGGGTTGGATTTGAACAACGACCACAGATAGGGTGGAGCATTGTGCGATAGAATTGTATGAATTAACTTGGTTTTGTTGAAAAGAAATCTCTTCTTGAGGGGTGGAATATCAAGATGTTTGTCTTTATTTGTAATATGTGCTGCATGTTTGTCATCTATAAGCTTTACTGTTCGTTTTTTGAAGTGAGTAAAGTCTTTTCATGTTTGGCATGGAGCAACCATCCCAGACTGTAGAGCAGTAGTCCAAGTGTGTTTGTATCTGTGATATGCAGTATATTTTTCTGGTGTCTATGTCAAGAAAATGTTTAATTTGAGTAAATTGGTAAATTTTTTGTGCAATGAGTTTCGTTAGATTGTCTACATGATGATTCCAGCTGAGGTGGTGGTCAGTCGTGAGACCTAGAGTTTCATGTTCACTAACATTCTCTATCTGTGAAGTTCCATCATAGAGCTGTAGTGTTGTTGTTGGTGAATTTGTTAATTTCTGTCTTGTTGTAATGAGCATGGATTTTGTTTTGCTGGGGTTTATGAGCATTATGTTGTTGTTGCTCCAGTTAGTTAGACTGTTTATTTCAATATGAAGAGTTGACTCAAGGCTAATACAGTCATTGTCTCTAGTGTAAACTGTACAGTCATCAGCAAAGAGGTCACAAGATGATTTTTTGAGATGAAGTGGAAGATCATTGATGTAGATGGTAAACAGGAGAGGACCAAGAATAGATCCATTTGGAACGGCGTTATCAACCACAGATTAACTTGAGTTTTTGAGGCAAACTACCTGTTGTCTGTTGGAAAGAAAAGATGCAATAAATTTTGTCAAATCAGGGTGTAATCTATAAGTCTCAAGCTTTCTACCTAGTATTTCGTGATCGATCATGCCAAATGTTTTTTTTAAGTCAACAAAAACAGCACCACAGATATTATCATCGTTTATATTCTGTCATTTTTGTGAGAGCTGTGTGGCAGGAATGTTTCGGCCTAAAACCTGACTGACAGTCAACAATCAAATCATTTTCTTGCATATGTTGTAATATTGTTTTTTGTATGTGTTTTTTCTACGGGGTTTGACAAAGTTTATAGAATGGAAATTGATCTATAGCTTGAGGTATTTTTCTCCGAACCAGATTTAAAAAGAGGATATGTTTTTGCAAATTTAAAAGCCTGAGGAAAATGACAATGTGCAATGCACTGATTGTAAATGTGTGTTAGTGTATCTGTAATTACTGGGGCAGAGTAGCGTAATATCTTGTTGCTGATTTCATCAAGTCCTGCTGTGATGCTTTTCTTTAAAGATGAAAGATAATTGTAAACTTCACTAACTAACTTGAAAGGAATACTGGGTTGCTTTAGGTTTGCACATTTGCTACCTATAAATTTATTTAATTCGCTTAAATTAAAAGTAAGGGTTGGTATTGAAGATTTTAAGATATTGACTTCTTCTCTGAGGTTATTGCCGAACTTTTCACAAGCGGGCACATGACTATAACTCTACAAGTCAGATTGTTTTCTCTTGTTTGCTAGAATGTTAATTGCTTTCCAAACAGACTTACTGTCTGGTTTATTCTGAACTAGGTTCCTAAAGTAACTTCTCTTTTCTTCCCTAATTAAATACTGAACTCTGTTTCTAAGTAATCGGTAGCTAGTGAACTCATTTTTGTGGGCTTGATCTCTTTCCCTCATGACTTGCAATATCTCAGATGTTATCCAGGGGGCCTTCACCTAGTATTTGACTCTCACCTCTTTAATAGGAACATGCTTGTCAAATATATATTCCTGAAGGTTTTTGTCCAGTATTCCAGGGCCTTATCAGAGTCAGTTAGTTGGTACACATGATCTAGAGGTGCTGCATGTAACTCTTTCAGAAATGGTTCTAAGCTGAATTTGCTAAAGCTTCTACATTTAATACTGGTATGTTTATTTTATAAGAACAAATATATCTATACTACAAGATCTTAATATTGAAGAAGGCTGGCTAGTAAAGAGGATTAAAGAGAGAAAACTTAAATATTTTGGACACATTAAACGTCATGATAATTTAGAGAAGACCGTATTGGAAGGATACATAATGGGAAAAAGAAAAAGAGGAAGACCGAAACGAAGATGGCTGCAAGACATCGTTGATGATCTGGAAATGGATGCAGCAGCAGCAGGCCATCTTGCTCACAACCGAGAGGCCTACAGGAGTGCTGTTTGGGAGGCAAAGTTCCGCAAGGGACATGCAAAGGAATGAATGAATGAATGAATGTTTATTTTTGGGAATTTTTTGGGAGAGGTGGGACAGGGTCTTGATCAGCTATGGTTCGCTAACCCTGACGCTAGCATATCAGCTATGGGTCGCTGATTGCCTCATCGGACAAGCGTCTTCACCCCCAAAAAATGCTTTATAATTTCATTTTATTTTTCCTCGAATTTTAAAGTAATCTTTCAATCTAGCATTAATTTCTATGCGCTCCCATAATAAATTCTGATGATAACATTTGACAGAGAGAACCTGGAAGGATGTTACACTATAATTATAAAATTATGGGCTAGGTTATAAATATAACTACTTTTTATTTCGTTCAGACTTTGTCTAAATATCGATCTGAGCATAGATGAACAAGATCTGTAAAAAAATCCCAGTGTTATTTTGAAGTGAAAGAGTTAAAGTTCAGTATTTTATACCTTCATCAGCTAACTAGATTTTTATCATCAGTATGTGTCGGACAATTTTTATTCAGTTTTTACCTCAGTTTTTTTTTTCTTTACACTAGTAAAACTGAGCAAACAACAACCTGTCTCATGGGTGATCAGAAAAAGAAGATGGACATACGTAGGCCATATGATGAGAAGAAACAATCAGAGAATACCAAAACACGCTATCAAGTGGAGCACAACAGGCCGAAGAAAAAGAGGTCGACCACATGAAACTCTAAGTTCTCATTGTTAAGAGAAGCCAGTTTAGTGGCCATAATATCCCTTGATGAAGTTAAAAGACTCGCAGAGAACAGGAAAACTTGGCAAGCAAATATGCGAGCCCTATGTGACGTTTAACGGCACAGGAAGGATGTAAGATGTAAGTAAAACTGACCTGCAGTAACGATGTGCTGAATGAAAATGCAGTTATTAGTCAGAGGTTACTGAACTATATCAGTTGATGAAGGATCAGAATTGACCCCTTAATAATGAGGTTTGAAAATAATTAAATAAATTCTGATGAATTGGACCCTACTTCTGAGAGTGATCGGAGACAGTGACCTCCATCTGTTTGGCCAATCCTCCCTCCCCTCCCGATTCCAGTTCGTTAGAGCTGTCGTGGGTGCTGCGGAGTGCATTCACCATGCTGATATTCTTCTTTAGGAAGATGTTGGAACACAATTTTCTGACGTGCTATGGTGATAAGTCTTTAAAGTTTGGACGTTTTAACATTTAGAAGAAGAAGAAGAAGAAGAAGAAGCTTGCTTTTTAAAAAATCTGTTCTAGAACTTGAAGGAAGCTCTCAAAATGAACTCCTTATCCGACACAAAACTGAGACTGAAGATTATTACGGAGTCGGCTACGGTGACAGAAAAAAAAATATGAATAGCTTCAGAGAGTTAAACCTGTGAGGCTGTCCGCCTTCTCTTTTCATCTGGGAGGTAAGGGGAGCTGGCGGATGCGAAACACACGTGACACGCAAAATCAGAGGGAATGACATGTAGGATTTCTCATGGATCGCTTCATCCAATAAAAGGTTACTTCACTTGTTACAATTAAACCACGTGGGACAAGAAAAACAAACACATTCGTAATTTTCCACGTATCACTTGCCGGACTGGCATAGACCCCACGAGACGTGCCATCTCCTGCAGTGCGCATGACCGGAACAAGTTGTACAACGGAAGCCGTTTCCGTATCCCTTTTGTTTGTCCCTAGTTTCCATGCCTAGTTCCTTTTCCAGGAGGTCCCGCTGGCTAAAATGATTTGCGGCTATTAGTTAAAGGTTGAGCTAACAGTGCAAGTATCCGGCAAACAGAGATTTTCATTAGTGGGGGTAAACAAACTGCTCTCTCGCGTGAGCTCTTCCATTGTCATCACCTCTTGTTTCTGCATGCTCTCTTGCTCCCTGAGGGACCTCTGCAGTCACTTTACATGTCAGTGTGCTCGTGTGCGTGCTCGTACGTATCTTTCCTGATGGTATATAGCAGTTTGTCAAGCTGAGACTCTCTCTGTGTCTCTCTCTGTCTCTCTCTCTAGTCTCTTCAGTGCCCAAGCCAAGACACACGGGACTGGAGGTAGCAAGAGATTTCAACTTTAGTCGGCCCTTCCCTATCTTCTCGCCCGTGTCTTATGAAGGTTGAAGCTACGCCTTTTATTAATCTCATGGGCGTAAAGACGGGGGCCCCTGTGTGGTATGAGAGATCTTGATTACTGTAACCTACCAAGACTTTTTATCTTGCAGAGCTAGTTGAAACTGTCGCTACAGAGGTATAGATGGAACTTGCTTCAGCTGTGATGGAGTGTAGAGAAAGATCTACCACTGTCGCTGGTTTCGATGGCATAGACGTGTTCCAGAGAAACGGGCTTTATGAGGCAGAAAATAAGGTCATGCCCTGGTCATACATTGTATATTTTCACATTTAGGTTGACTAGAATTTGAAGGAAGGAAGGGAGGGAGGAAGGAAGGGAGGAAGAGAGGGAGGAAGGAAGGAGGGAGGGAAGGAGGGAGGAAGGAAGGAAGGGAAGGAGGGAGGGAGGAAGGAAGGAAGGAAGGAAGGAATCAGAGATGAACAAATGCGCTGTGTTAAAAAGAAAAATAAAGAAGAAAGAACACTGGAGATGAATATCTGGGTCACCGTCATCAATAACGACATAAACGATTGCTCTCGAGGGGAGGGGGGGGGCGCAGAAAACGACAATTTAAAAAAAGAAAACTGATCAGGAATGCCTGTATTTTAATTACGGTAAAAGGGTAAGATAAAGCAGGCCCGTCCCTTGGCACCAGACCTCAACCTCCCTTGTTGATTTAAGAACTTGAATTGAACCTGAAAGCCCGAATCGAGCGTAATACGTGTAATCAAAGTGACTGGACACGGCTGGGCGACCCGGTAATGGGCAAGCCAGACCTGGTTTTTGAAGACTTAAGAGCTACCCAAACAAATGGGATGTCGGGTGAGTCTGAGATACAAATGCCGGCCTCGCATGCTCACTTCCTAGTGTCGAGGTAGTTTTTGTTTCGTACTGCAGGGTTGCTTTATTGCTTAAGAGAAATCTTTACCGACTGATTTATTACTTAAGAGAAATCATTACCGATTGATTTAGTACTTAAGAGAAATCATTACAGATTGATTCATTACTTAAGAGAAATCATTACAGATTGATTTATTACTTAAGAGAAATCATTACAGATTGATTCATTGCCTAAGAGAAATCATTACAGATTGATTTATTACTTAAGAGAAGTCATTAGATTGCTGGGGGTTACAGGAAAGGTAAATAAGGGTTCCGAGAGAAGTCAATGAGGGTTCCATAAAAAAAAAGAAGAAGCAGAGATGAGAGTTCCGTGAGAATTCGACGAGTGTCCCAGGAGAGGTCGATGAGAGCTCCACGAGAGGTAGATGAAAGTTTCACGAGAAGTCAATGAGGGTTCCACGAGAAGTCGATGAGGGTTCCACGAGAAGTCGATGAAGGTTCCACGAGAAGTCGATGAGGGTTCCACGAGAAGTCGATGAAGGTTCCACGAGAAGTCGATGAGGGTTCCACGAGAAGTCGATGAGTGTTCCACGAGAAGTCGATGAGGGTTCCACGAGAAGTCGATGAAGGTTCCACGAGAAGTCGATGAGGGTTCCACGAGAAGTCGATGAGGGTTCCACGAGAAGTCGATGAGAGTTCCACGAGAAACTGATGAAGGTTTCGCGAGAGGTGGCTGGGGGATTCAGGAATAGATCTTGATATACAATCTCTTTTTTAAATCCATAGAAGTTTACTTACATATTAGCCATGTTCTAGTCAAAGGAGCTTTACAGTTATTGTTTTTGGATTCTTGTGTTTACAACTTGGTAATGGCACTAACTTCCCCGTGAACTCTTGATAACACGATATTTATACATAGGTTTTCTGGGATCTGAAAAAAAAAACTATAATCCAAGAGATCCTCCAAGGGTAGAAATGTTGAGCAACACTGATATGGATGGCATTGTAGTAACTGTAGTAAATTTTCCCAGATTGTACTTAAGAAACAATCTTCTCACACAGGTGTATCTAATGACAAAAGTAATATTTATTTTTAATACTTTCAGTAGTTTAATAAATGTGGTTCATGCATTATATTTGCTATGACCATTATGTGGTTCGTGCATTATATTTGCTATCACCATTATGTGGTTCATGCATTATATTTGCTATCACCATTATGTGGTTCATGCATTATACACGTATTTGCTGTCATCATATGTCACTAGTAAGATATGGTGGTATTACCAAGTCTCGTGAACACTGGATATTTAGTAGAAGCAAACATGCAGTACTCTGGCTGATAGGCATAGCAGTCAATTATCCATAGCTGAATGATATAAAGGTCAATGATCCAAGGCTGAATAATATAATGGTCAGCGACCCAGAGCTGAATGCTATAACGGTCAACGACTCATAGCTGGATGATATAACGGTCAGCGAGCCATAGTTGAATGATATCACAGACAGTGATCCATAGCTGAATGACATAACGGTCAACGACTCACAGCTGGATAATATAACTGTCAGGGACCCAGAGCTGAATGGTATAATGGCCAAAGACTCATTGCTGGATGATATAATGGTCAACGACTCATAGCTGGATGATATAACGGTCAGCGACCCATTGCTGGATGATATAACGATCAGCGAGCCATAGCTGAATAATATAACGGTGAATGATCAATAACTGAATGATATAACGGTGAATGATCCAAGGCTGAATAATATAACGGTCAACGACCCGTAGCCGACACATCCCACATCAGGATTTGCGCGGATAGCCAACCAAGACCTCGTTCTACTTCCAGTGTGGCACCTGGAAACAGTCTGGCCAAAGAAAGAGGGGTCGAAGTAGGAAGACGAACCTGATCTCAACAAAAATATGCCAAGCCGAAGTCGGATGTGTTGGGACGGTTGATGATAACTGCGACACAGCTCAATCAATGTCGTTTTTTTTTAGAGCAAACGACGCCGATCTACTTAATCAGTAAATAATAGCCTAGGGGTTTCTCGTGCTTATCCAGAACTGAGAAGACTCGAACAAATTCTAAAAGTCCATACGGCAATGTTTCCGCATGCTTAGCCTAATTAAGTCCGGAATGTGCGTTTGACCCGATCTCCTGGTGAGTCGCAGGTGTCTGAGTTACCTTTCTTGAAACTGTAATCCACACTTCACACACAGGTAAGGAATTGTAAAGATGAATGGCGAACTATGTGGTGCAAATGAGCCATGTAGAGGATATGATGTTAGTGTTAAACATACCTGTTGGTAGCCAGCTAAAATTCGGAGACGGGATAACAATTTCAGCTTAGTTTACATTGAAAAAAGGAAAAGGGAAAGGAAACGGAACTTGTACGAACCCCCTGTAACTGCGAGCTGTTGTTCTTTGCAGCCGATACTGAAGAGATGTTGAGGCACAGCATCATATCGGCGTGGGAGCGGGTTATGGCGGCTACTTTTTCAGTCCCGGAGTACAGCTAAAAAGCAAGGAGGTGTACAATGCTTCTTTAGCAGACTCCACCACCATGGGGACTATGGCGATCCCTGCCCCGTTAGCCAGGCTAGGCCTATTACTGGGGGGTACCACGGAGAGGAGGGACAGTGTCTTGGTCAGATTTGGGTCGCTAACCCCGAGGTTAGCATATCAGTTATGGGTCGCTGATTACCTTATCGGGCGTCAAAGGAAAAGGACAAGGAAGGAAGGAAGGAAGGAGTGAAGGAATGAAGGAAGGAAGGAAGTGGCCAGCTAAAATTCAGAGACGAAATAACAATTCCAGTTTGGTTTACATTGGCTAGGAGCCGCCGAATAGTTTACAGTTTCAGATTAGCTAGGAGTTGCAGGCTGATTCAGAGTTTCAGACTAGCTAAGAGTTGCAGACTGATTCAGAGTTGCAGATTGGGCAAGAGTTGCAGGCTGATTCAGAGTTTCAGATTGGCTAAGAGTTGCAGACTGATTCAGAGTTGTAGGTTGATTCAGAGTTTCAGATTGGCCAAGAGGTGCAGACTGATTCAGAGTTTCAGATTGGCCAAGAGTTGTAGACTGATTCAGAGTTTCAGTCTGGCCTAGAGTTTTAGACCGATTCAGAGTTTCAAGATTGGCCAAGAGTTGTAGACTGATTCAGAGTTTCAGTCTGGCCTAGAGTTTTAGACCGATTCAGAGTTTCAGATTGGCCAAGAGTTGTAGACTGATTCAGAGTTTCAGAGTAGCCAAGAGTTTTGAACTCATTCAGAGTTTCAGACTGGTCTAGAGTTTTAAACTCATTCAGAGTTTCAGATTGGCTAGGAGTTGTAGACTCATTCAGAGTTTCAGATTGGCTAGGAGTTGTAGACTGATTCAGAGTTTCAGACTGGCTAAGAGTGTGGCTGGACTGTGTTGTTTTTTGTATGATTAAGGCTCAGGCCGAAACGTCACAACTGTGTACTCCTTAAGTAATAAAGCTATTCCGACTTTTTTTTCCTATTTTATACACTTAGACTGGCTAAGAGTTCTAAATTGGGTAAGAGTTCTAGGCTGGTCACACTGGCCAAGAGTTGCAGACTAATTCTTAGTTTCAGACTGGCCAAGAGGTGTAAAGTGATTCAAAGTTTCAGACTAGCCACGTGTTGTAGACTGGCCAAGAGTTGTAGACTGACCAAGAGATATAGACTGGCCAAGAGTTGTAGTCTGGCCATGAGTTTTAGACTGGCCAAGACCGTAGACTGAATCAGAGTTTCAGACTGACCAAGAATTGTAGACAGGCAAAAGATGTAGACTGGCCAAGAGTTGTAAACTGATTCTGAGTTTCAGACTGGCCAAGAGCTATAAACTGATTCAGAGTTCCAGACTGGCCACGATTTGTAGACTGGCTAAGAGTCGCAGACTGATCTAGAGTTTCAGACTGGCCAAGAGCTGTAGACTGGCCAAGAGTCGTAGATTTATTTAGAGTTTCATACTGGCCAATAGTTGTAGACTAGCCAATAATCGTAGAATGATTTAGAGTTTCAGACTGGCCAAGAGTCTTAGACTGATTAGCAGTCGAACCTGATACTTCAGTAAGAAGAGCTATCATCAAGCCACGAGACGTCAGTGCACGAAGTACTTGACACTGGGACTCTCAGTCGTTCTGCTGACATTTCTTTGAAAGTTCATCTTTTGTCTTTGTGTTTGCTCTGTATATTATATATTCCTATAAATATTTGTTCATGCTTTTCTGCAGTAGAAACTATAGTGCTCATGTTTTAAAATAATCATTAATTGAACTCGGGACATTTCCCACACATGCTCCGATTTCTCTCATGCAAGTAGGACCTCGGTATGGAGGGTAGTTCGTGTTGCTGTTGTTGTTGTTGTGGTTGGTGGGGCCTTCACTCCACGCAGGCCCTCTATCTGTGGGGTCGGGCTTGATGATCGTATAGTTCGGGGTCAGTGCTTCGTGAGATGACCACTGTCCGACGACAACCCAATGTGACTGAACGTCTAGCTTCCAACAAAACTACCAAATAAAAGCACAATTGCCCAAAGAAGACACCAACGACGTGGCCTGTGTCCTTGTTTCTTTATTTTATTGTTTTCCCAGAACATCTTCAACATCCGTCAATTCTGTTTTTACAAAAATGCATTTCTGTCAGATGGACGGGTCCCCTTCCCAGCCAGATTGTCTACTGTCTCTCTCTATTATCTCTCTCTATTCTCTCTCTCTATTATCTCTCTCTATTCTCTCTCTCTATTATCTCTCTCTATTCTCTCTCTCTCTATTATCTCTCTCTATTCTCTCTCTATTATCTCTCTCTATTATCTCTCTCTATTCTCTCTCTCTATTATCCCTCTCTATTATCTCTCTCTATTATCTCTCTCTATTCTCTCTCTATTCTCTCTCTCTATTATCTCTCTCTGTTATCTCTCTATTATCTCTCTCTATTATCTCTCTCTATTCTCTCTTTGTTTTTTTTCTCTTGTTGCTATGCAACATGGTCTTATATCTAACTAACTGGTGCTCACTTCGAATATCTCCGGTCTTTGGCGGCTGCCTCCGATGCATTTTTAAAAATACTTTTTTCTATCAGTAGACTTCCCCAGACTTCCGGCCATACTGTCACACTCAGCCCAGGTAAATGTATTCTGTAGCACAGGTGAGAATCATATTCAATTTCGGGAGACAGGGGCCGAGATACAGCTTGCAATCGTCAGTCCTGATGACTCGTTGCTATAGATTTGGCTCCCCTTAAAAAGTTTTCTTCTTCTACTTCTTCTTCTTCTTCTGTCTCCATGGAACTGCGAGTTCTTTGCAAGCGATGGAGCGAAAATGTTGAGGTACAGCACTATATCGGATTGGTGGTGGGTTATGGAGGCTGTTTTTTCAGTCCATGAACGGAAACAAAACCCAGGGGATATGCAGTGCTTCTTTAGCAGACTCCACCGCCAGAGGGACTGTGGCAATCCCTGCCCCGTCAGTCAGGCAGGCACCATCGGAGAAGTGGGAAAGGGTCTTTATCAGCTATAGTTCGGTTGCATGTCAGTAATGGGTCGCTGAAAGCCCAAATGGGTTAGCGTCTGCGCTCGCACAAAGAGCATTCGTACTTTTATTCAGTTAGTGCTATTTGCCACGTTTTCTCTTTGACGTCCAAATTCAGGTGTAAATAGTTTTCTCTAAATAACTACCTCTGACGTCCAAATTCAGGTGTAAATAGTCTAATCAAGCGAGAGAGAAAAAGGAGGACTAATACCGGGCTTGACACCTGGAGAATAACTCTCGTTCATGAATCACAGACTAACATAATGTCCCTCACTCACCTGTCGTACATGAACACCCGCAGCGAGAAAGCAAAATCTCTCTTTGCATCTGAACAGCTAGAAACAGCTTTTCTTACCGTTGGCAGTATCTAACTCTCCAGGATACCTGCTCCAGGCCAGCCTCAGTGTTCTGTTGTGTAAAGCACTCCAAGTGTAGTAACTACGAAGGTCTTGAACACGATGAATGTCTTCTATTCCGGGGGATTTGGACCAAGAAAGCTGTTGTTAGCGTTTGTCGTAAGACCCCTGTCCACACTTTCCTGGTTTCCCCGTGATTTGGACTGTACTTGCCAACATAGGTTGTAGATGGTCACACGTGGCAGGACTCTACTGATGAGTAGTGGCTGTTGATCTTTGTGTAACTGTGTACTTCCGTTCCTTGCATCTACCACCACGGTGACTTTGACACAGAAGCAGGGAGTCGGATCTGCAGTGGCATATGGTTGGGGGAGGGGGCGGGAGAATTTTTAAGACAATGCAAAACTCTTTCCCACTCTCCCTTCCTTTTCCCCGGGGCCCTTCACCCTATTGCTTAGCCATTTTGTTTTCACCTACTTAGGGCCCCCTTTAAAAATATAAATGCTCCATGCCCCTCCTTTAAAACAGGAGAAGATCTCAGTGCCCCAGAGCAATAGACAGACAGGCAGGCAGGCAGGCAGGCAGACAGACAGACAGACAGACAGATAGATAGATAGATAGATAGATAGATAGATAGATAGATAGATAGATAGATAGATAGATAGATAGATAGATAGATAGATAGATAGATAGATAGATAGATAGATAGATAGATAGATAGATAGATAGATAGATAGATAGATAGATTCTTAAGACGGAAAGACGAAAGATGTTTGAGATCTGCTAGTATAAAGTGTTATCATTTTGACAAGCTTTCAGTCCTAGTTATAATGGTCAATATTTCCTTCCTAAAATCCATTATGGGCTATGAAATCTGACGAATTTTTCCTAATGATTTTCATGTTTAAATATAAAATTTTGACCTGTCTTGAACATGTGACAAAACAACGCCTAGAAAGGTCTTATTGCCACGGCAGGCAAGGACAATACTCATTTGTTTTTGAACATTAGTTTGAATGATCTTAATGGATAGAAGCAAAGTCAGGTAACATTGATTTATGGGTTTAAATGGGTTAATGCTTTCATATTTTTGTTTATTCACTCGCAGTTGAGTCTCAGACAAATACGTTGTGGGTGTGGCTGCCAAGTCGTTTTATTACCTTTGCGATCAGCTTCTTGTGTCATGTCCATTATAAAGACCCAATGAGTCTCCAGATCTGCAGTGTTTCTTTCTTCACTGTGATCTCGCTGGGTCTGGCTGATTCTTGTCCGGCTCTTGCTGTTTGTCCATACAAAGATATCGTTGTCTTTCCATTGCTAAATTTTTGTTTCCTTTCATTATTTTTTTTCCTTGGAAGTATCATTTTCACGTCTTTATTTTTATCATCAAATTAATCATCGTCAGCGGCTTTATCGTCACTCTCTCCGGTCTAGACTTCCGCAAAAACGGGTACCTACATAAGAAATGAGGATATTAGAGATCTGCAGAAATCACACAGAACGGACTATGAAGAGGCATTTATCATCATCATCATCATCATCATCATCTCGAGCGATCTGCATATGGAAGATTGGCTGCAATGAATCTCCAATCCGCTCTGTTTCTTGTCTCCGTAGTGCACTCGAATAAGCTGGTTCCTGTGTCCAGAGTGCAATGATGATCCAAACCATAAACCATAACCTGGTTCCTATGTCTGGAATGCAATGATGGTCCAAACCATAAACCATAAGCTGGTTCCTGTACATCTCTTGATGGTGTCCTCCCGCTTATGTCGTCGTCGTTCCTTTGTTCTCTGCCCTTCATTCTTGCCCTCAAAAGGGCTTTTGTGTATATTGTCGTGCCTCTTGGCCTGTCCAAAGTATCTTAGCTGTCTTGTCTTTAAGATTTTTCTTTCACTTCCGGCTGATCTATCACTTCGTTTGTTTTTTTTTTTAGTACCTTTTATGTTCATGGGATAGGCCATTTTCTATTACATATCCAAAGTTCAGGACTTCAATTTTTTTCTGTTGTCTTATTCACAGTCCAGGCGTCTACATAATAAATATGGAATATACGAGTATGAAGCATTTTACGATATGAAGAAGAGATTGATTGATTGATTGATTGATCTTTATTTCCAAAGGGTTAAGAATTGGGCACTCAGGCCCCTCTGACATTCTGCCCTTTATCATACAACTGTCACTCTGTTCCAGACATTCTACAAATATGCTGCTCATATAACGAACATATACAAAGGAAAACCAAGGCATTTGATAGCATACACAGAAATTCATTGTGAAGAATTTTAAGACTATATGGAACACCATCTAAAATTGTCATCATCATTAAAGATCTCTACAACGGATATGTTTGTGCAGAAAAACACAGAAGAAGGGATAAGTGAATGGTTCCAGATTGAAACAGGCGTGAAACAAGGATGGTTGCTTTTTGGAATTGCCATAGACTTCATAATGAAAAAAAAAAAAATGTTGCACATGTAAAACGGGCATTAAGACTAGAAGATCTTGATTTTGCAGATGACATAACTGATATCAGTGACAATGTGAATTCGATGCAAGAAAAAAAAAACAGATACCCTGTCTCCATTGGCTTTCAAAATAGGACTTGAAATTAACAAGGTAAGATAAAATTCCCGTTTCCAAGACATTAAGGCACATTGGGGATACAGTGTTAGGCCCGTATTTTCCATGACTTTCGGCACACGAAAGTGTGATGTGGTCAGTATCATGGCTGGCCGCTTTACCTTCCCAGATTTCTCTGGTACCCACTTTTAGAGGCTGGGTGAACCCCGGGGCCCCTGTAGTGTGCACTACACACAAAAAAATCCCACTGCTGGGACTGAACCCGGTACCACCGGATTAGTACTTACCACTCAGCTAACCAGGCCGCCAATTAACAAGGACAAAACACAAAAATAATGAAACTTAATCAAAAAAAGGAAAATATGCGTAGAAGGGACAGCTGTTGAAGACGTATATCAGTTTGCATGCTTCGGCAGATACATAAACAAGGATGATGACACCAGAACGAAAGTTAGAATTAGAATTGCAAAAGCAGCACTGACCTTCAAGAATCTTGAAAACATATGGCGTTCAAAAGCTATAAGCACACAAACCAAGTTAAGATTATTCAATTCAAAAGTAATATCCACCCTCCTTTATGAGTGCGAAAGCTGGAAATCAACTAAAGAAATAGACAAGAAATTAGACTCTTTTGAAAACAAATACCTAAGGAAAATACTCTGTATAAAGTGGAACGAATTCAAGAACAAAGCAGAGATAAGACAGATGAGTGAACAACAACCAGTCTCATGGGCGATCAGGAAAAGGAGATGTAACCGCAGAGTTGGATAAGTTAAGGTAAAAAAAAAAAAATTGGATAACCTCGGAGAAATAACCCCAGGAAAAAAAAAGGCTGTAGAAATTAGCTGATATTGTTCTCGTCCATATGAAACTGCTAAAGTCTTATTGTTCGCAGCACGTGGCGCGATGTTGCTGAATCAGAGACCTAGTGTCGGATCCTGAGTGGATTATGACCGGCCTCCTGTAGCGTATTCAAGAAATGACTTTCTCTAGTAGACTTCTTCACCATTGTGGAGACCAGGGAAACACTGAAATCTTTGATTAATCAGCCTGATAGAACTCGCCTGCCTCTCACTAGAAGCAAGTAGAAGATTCTGGAAAACGTCTTGGCTGTCGGTAACTTATTGCTGTCCTGGTAGTCATGAACAAAGAGCAATGCCTTGACCAAAGTATCTTTGGTCTCTGTGGATGAAACCACCAAGACTCTGCAGGGTCAGGCATTGTTAGAATCATCATCACAATTACTTGTGTCGTGTCCTGTCCTGTCTTCTCCTGTCCTGTCCTGTCTTGTCCTGTCTTGTCCTGTCCTGTCCTGTCCTGTCTTGTCTTCATACACCTTCCGGTGCTGAGTAAGCAAATAATAGACATTTTGATAAACCTCAACGCTTTGCTTCGCATAAGGGAATACTTAAAGTATCAGGTATCTCTTCCATCCACCTCCTTTATGGGCAGCCTCGTGCTGTTTCCTAAGATACATCATAAACATTTTCTTTGTAGTCATGTCATTTGACCTGTCGTTTCTGCATGTAGTGTAATACGGGAATTACTTCAAACCTTACTTTTTTGGCGTCATTTCGGATTATGTCTCTGTTTGTTACGTTTATTATTCCTTTTAAACATCTCATTTCTGTTTTGACGACTTTTCTTTCATTTTTAGCTGATAATGTACATATCTATCAAATCCCCTAACAACTGATCAAAGATATAGGCGCTTATATTACATCCCTAGTAATTGCACTGAACTTAACGTACCGGTACAAGGTTAAATCTAGTTTCCATGACGGGGTAAAGATGATTGCACTGCAACAGTGGTTCTAAACCTGGGGCCCATGGGCGCCCCCCCCCCCACACCCACACTCTTACCCCCACCAAGAAGTCACCAAGCCAGCAATTGAACTGGCTCGATTGCTTAATTCAACAAGATGTGCGACTAAAGGGCAAGACGGAAACATTTGAAGTCACACATGCAGAGCCTCACACATGCAGAGCCTCACACATGCAGAGCCTCTGTTTACTGACGGTGCAGCCCTTGTAGGTCGCAGAGAGGCTTCTTACTGTGCAGTTTCCTTGTAAAGTTACAGTACCTGAGTGCGATTTATTCTCATTGAGGGCAGTGTCAGTTGTAAGAGTCTTAGCTTTCATCTCGGGTTTCTTTTATGTCTGTATCTACTGAGGAATTCACACATGTTCTCTGAGCGGAAAGGGGGGTGAGAAAGAGAGAGAGAGAGAAAGAATGTTAGAAAGAGAGCGAAAAGAGAGAGAGAAAAAAATGAATGTGAGAAAGAGAGAGAGAAAAAGAGAGAATGTGAGAAAGAGAGGGAAAGAGAGAGAGAAAGAACGTGAGAAAGAGAGAGAGAATGTGAGAAAGAGAGAGAGAGAAAGAGAGAGAGAGAGAAAAGGAGAAAGAATGTGAGAAAGAGAGAGAGAGAATGTGAGAAAGAGAGAGAGAGAGAAAAGGAGAAAGAATGTGAGAAAAAGAGAGAAAGAATGTGAGAAAGAGAGGGAGAGAAAGAGAGAGAAAAATGTGAGAAAGAGAGAGAGAAATAATGTGAAAAAGAGAGAAAGAGAAAGAAAGAAAGACAGAGAGAGAGAAAGAGAGAAAAGAGAAAGAGAGAGAAAGACAGAGAGAAAGAGAAAGACAGAAAGAGAGGGAAGAGAAAGAGAGAGCGAAAGAGAGAGAGAGAGAGAAAAAAAGAAAAAGAAAAAGAGAGAGAGGAAAAAATAGGTAAAAGGGATAGAATGAAAAAAAGGATTTTAACAAATAACGAAACAAGCATTTTTTTTAAAGTTAAATGATTGTGTTTTATGACCTGTTAGTGTCACGGTGTTACAGACGGTTGTGCTCATATGACACGTAATGACCTGTTTGTGTGTACACAAGTTCTGGAACATGTTTCTCGTATTTTTCTCTGCGTGTTTCCTGATTTTTAAAATCCTCTTTTGTTTTTTATTAACCTTTTTTAAATGCTTGTATCCATATTTGTTAAAATCCTCTTTTTTCACTCTATCTCTTTTAACTATTTTTTTTTAAATCAGTCTCTCTTTTTCTTTCTCTTTCTCGCTCTCACTTTCTCTTCCCTCTCCCTCTCTTCTCTCCTTTTTTTCTCTGTCTTTCCTTCTATTTCTCTCTGTCTTTCTTTCTCTTTTCTCTCTCTCTCTCTCTTTCTCTTTTCTCTCTCTCCCTCTCTCTTTCTCAATTTTTTTCTGCCTCTTTCTTTCTCTCTCTGTTTCTTCCTCTTTCTCATATATTTTCTCTCTCTTTCTCTCTCTCTCTTTCTCACATTTTTTCTGCCTCTTTCTTTCTCTCTCTGTTTCTCTCTCTTTCTCATATATTTTCTCTCTCTCTCTCTCTCTCTCTTTCTCACATTTTTCTGCCTCTTTCTTTCTCTCTCTCTGTTTCTCTCTTTTTCTCATATATTTTCTCTCTCTCTCTCTCTTTCTTTCTCACATTTTTTCTGCCTCTTTCTTTCTCTCTGTGTTTCTCTCTCTTTCTCGTATATTTTCTCTCTCTCTCTCTCTTTCTCACATTTTTTCTGCCTCTTTCTTTCTCTCTCTGTTTCTCACTCTTTCTCATATATTTTCTCTCTCTCTCTCTTTCTCACATTCTTTCTCAGACTGTCTCTCTCTCTCTCTCTCTCTTTCTCACATTCTTTCCATCTTTCTTTCTCACATTCTCTCTCTCTCTCTTTCTCACATTCTCTCTCTTTCTCACTTTCTTTCTGACATTCTTTCTCTCTCTTTTTCTCTCTCACTTTCTCAGATTCTTTCTCTCCCTCTCTTTCTCACACTAAGACCATTGAACCAACATGGCTAAGACCCTCTTCCAAAGGCGCTCTCAGTGACTTTATAGGCCTAATTAACAACGGCAGTATTTCCCACGTTGGTGGAGCCTGTCAAGGGACACTTGTACTGGGCCCACTCCGCGTTCTCAAGTAAGGTCATCATGATCTAGTACCTGCATGAGAAGGTGTTTCGTCATCTTCAGGACACTACCTGTTAAGGACATCCTGCTGGCAACTCCAGTGGCACAACAACAACAACAACAACAACAACAACATTTTGTCGCAACGTCCACATAAAAATAAGACAAGACGGAAAGATGGCTTCTCAGAATAAAAGTATTTTATTTCTTTAACAAACAAATCATCATGATCGCCAAATATGATATTTTCAGCCAATACAAAACACCAGCCATTTACTTTAACCTGCCTTCTGGCCATGTTGATCTTCTGAATGTGTTTTATGACCTGTTAGTGTCACATTGTTAAGGACAGTTCTGTCCGTATGACACATAGTGACCTGTTTGTGTGTACACAAGTTCTGAAACGTCTTTCTCGTATTTCTCTCTGCATGTTTCCTCATCATTTTTTAAATCCTCTTTTTTTGAAAACACTTTTTTCCCTTTATCAATTCTCTCTCTCTCTCTCTCTCTCTCTCTCCCCTTTCTTTCTCACATTTCTTTTCTCTCTTTCTCTTTCTCTCTCTCTCTCCCTTCCCCTCTATATGAAATAATTTCTTCGACATTCCATTTCTCACACTTTCTCCTAAAACGCCTCTTTCTTCTTTCTCTCTCTCTCTCTCTCTCTCTCTCTCTTTCCCTCTCTTTTTCTCCTTCTTTCTCTTTCTCCTTCTCTCTTTCTCCTTCTCTCTTTTACTTTCACTCTTTCTCTCTCTTTTTTCTTTCTTTGATTCTTCCTCTCTTCTCTCTCTCTCTTTCTTTTTCTCCCTCTTTCTCTCTCTCTCTTTCTATTTCACCCTCTTTCTCTCTCTTTCTTCTTCTATTTCTCTTTCTCACTCTCTTTCTACTTTTTTTCTCTTTCTCTCTCTTTCTATTTCACCCTCTTTCTCTCTCTTTCTTCTTCTATTTCTCTTTCTCACTCTCTTTCTACTTTCTTTCTCTTTCTCTCTTTCTTTTTCTTCTGCTCTCCCCTTCCCTCACGTCTAACTAATTTTCTTTACTTCATTTCTCATAATTTCTCCTATAATCACTCTCTCTCTCTCTCTCTCTCTCTCTCTCTCTCTCTCTGCCCTCCCCTCCCATCGAATTAGTTTTCTGTTACCTCATTTCTCACAGTCTGACCTAAGGCTACTTTACGCTTTCCTTCTTTTGCATTGTCTGTTTCTTTATTTTATCTTATTCTCTTTCTTCTTCTTCTCCTCTCTCTCTCTCCTTTTTTCTTTTTCTCCTTCTCACTCTTTCTTTCTCTCTTTTTCTCTTAGTTTTTCTTCCCTTCTTTCTCTGTCCTATCCTCTCTCCTCTCCCCCCCCCCCCAATCTCTACTCACTTTCCTTGTCCATACCAAGTACAAAAAAACCTAACTGAAGCAAAACAGTCATTCTTTAAACACCTGCTTTAGCTGTTTTCACACACACACACATACACACACACAACCTGACAAATAATAAGCGCAATATTTCAAATAACTTGACCTCTGACAAGTGAGCGAGCAGTAACAGAAGACAAGTGGACAAGAGGCAAGTGCTGCTTTCATTTCAAATTAAACAACGAATGTTTATGATCAGAACTGATTTACATTGTGATGAGTATCCATGAGAGGGTCTCCCCCCCCCCCCCCCACCCCCCCCCCCCAACACACTCGAAGACTAAGAAGAGCTGCGAAAGATCAGCCCAAAATGAAGAGGGATGCCGAGTTCTAGTGCAGCGTCATTTGAGACGGAAACGAGAGTCAAAATATGGCGACAGAAGATATAAGCGTAGAGAAAATGCTTTTTTTTGTAAACACAGGCGCGGTTTCTTGCTGTGGTTACAGCTTCTATATGCCCAGTATTTGTAGGACAATCCACGGATAAGCTGTTCAGCGCAAGAATGCTGAGCAGATTTCACAGCAGTTAACATCTACCTCTTTTAAAATCATGTATGAAGACTCGAAATGAAACTCTTAGTTAATGTTGTCATCTCCACAAAGACAAACGACACTGTGGGCTGAACTTGATTGTGCAGTGTATTAGAAGAAGCTGAATGTCCACCGTTGCTGCTGAAGATCATTGCTTTTTTTTTATACTACAGCGATGTGAAGGCCACCATACATTTTAAAGGAAGCACGTATATAGTTCTGAGGTCATGCCTGGAGTCAGGAAGCTCCTGCCAGCCTCGGTATTTGATGAAACGCTCTTCGTGTCTGTTATTTGCCGCAGTTTGTGCCGCACGTTTTGGATGAATAAGTCCTGAAAAGTTGTATTTTGAACTTTGCTGCTCTTTGAACTTTGCTGCTCAAAGAAGCCTGTGGTGATGTATTCATTGCTTGCACTTCAAGATAATATTGCTGGCTGCTGAATTCAGCGCGATGTGCAACTTAAGTGTGAGACAAAAAAAAAAAAAAAACATGAAGTCATATTTAGGAAGCTTCTGGTTTCTGGGTATGCAGCCATTGTGAATCACAGAAATGTTATTTTGGAGTCTCTCTATAACGGTAGGGTAGGTGAGTGTGTGATTCATTCTCACTGATAGTGAGATAATGTTGAGTGGTTATATAATGCGCTGAAAACTTATTAAACATATTAAATTATTGATGAGATTTTATGCAAGAGGCTGGTCGTGTTCGGCCCTACTAGGTACGGAGACAAAAGTCTCCTCTGACAAGCAAAAGTTTGGTGATGAGCAAACAGAGACTGCCGGGCCAGGAAGGGGGAATGTCCGAAACCGTTTTGTCCGGAAAATAAATGCTGATCCGGCGACCTTACCTCGGCCTGACCTGGCTGTGGGGTTGGAGGGCTGAGCCTCTCCGAGTGTCCAGAACTACTTAACTGGGTGCCATCGTGCAGCTTTCTCATGTGTTTCTTGAGATCAAAGTTCCGGCAGAATCCCTTACCACAGACGTGGCACGTGTAGGGCTTCTTGTCGTTGTGAGTGTGCATGTGGAAAGTCAGGTTGTAGATCTGATGGAAAGCTTTGGAACAGACATTACACTTGTACTGTTTCTCTGCGCTGTGGGTTAGCTTGTGGTTCTTATAGTTCCCTTTCTGGTGGAAGCCTTTTCCGCAAAATTCGCACACATAAGGTTTGTATCCTTGGTGGATGCGCATGTGCGTGTTCAGAGTGGAGCTTCGGTTAAAAGCTTTCCCGCAAGTCCCGCATTTGTGAGGCTTCTCTGACGTGTGTATGATTTTGTGCCTGCACAAGGTACTGGCTTGTCGGAATCCCTTACCACACACCTTACACACAAAGGGGCGCGCACCTGTGTGCACTGGCATGTGACGGGTGAGGTTGTAGTGCGCGTTGAAAACCTTCCCGCACTCGGAACAGGTAAAAGTTTTAGGTGATTTTCCAGTGAACTTCTTTGATCTGTCGTCTTCTGTACTGCTAGCCGTCTCTGAACTTGCTGGTGAAGACAGATCCACACACTGATCGTCTTCTTCTTGATTGTCCTCTGTCTTAAGGGAATTGTGGTGACTGGAACTTGAACTCTGACAGTCGAAAGAGTCATCGGGCTTTTCAGTGGAACTAGGACTAGCCAAACAACTGGACGCGTTCAGTGATTGTGAACTGAGCTTTTTGCAAGAAATTTGGCTCATTCTAGATCCACATTCCAATGTAAGCTGGCGATTATGGGCGGATGATGATAAACTATCGATATTAGAATTTATACTTTTGTTACTGTTTATAGAATTTCTCATGGTATGTTCAAAGTGGTAGGTGTGCTTAATCGAATCCAACATGTTCGCGTGAAAATGCGACAACTCGCCTGCATTCAGGTGTGACAAAAGACCCGAATGTGTCCATGCGTTGTTCCTTAACACGTAGCTTTGGTAATCTTCCACAGACATTGCTTTTTGAATCGCTCCAACAAAGACAGGGTGGAAAAAATGGCACACTTGGCTCAGATCGCTGAGCTCTCTAGGAAATCCTGGATGAAGGCCGCTGGAGCCGTTGGGGAAGTGAGGCAACAGTGGTTGCCCACGATTTGGATCGTGAAGCCCTTCATATTTGTCTCTAGCATGTTGAAGAACGTCGTACGGAACTGGACGTCGAGGAAAGAATGTTGACAGAAGATTTGATGACTTCTGGTAGCTGCTTGTTGAGGTTCCATACGGAAGGTTATCAGAGAAAGATGTTGATTTTCTTTCGCTGCTATCGGGAGCTTGTTTCTCTTTATCTAAGAGTAGGCGAGGAACAGAGTTCGATGCTGTGCTGTCCAGAATAGGTTTACTTGACGTGGCTACACGAGCGCCTGCCATGCTGTCTGAAGACGGAGCCAAGTTTGTAGTGGACATATTTTCTGGAGAAACCCGATTGGAAAGTGCAGCAGTGTATACATTTGGGGAACTAACGGGCTCTCTGTTCATAATACTGTCAATGGAAAATGCAAGAGTCTTTCGGGTTGTCATTTTCGGTGTGTTCTGTGTTCCAATGTTACCCTCAGCTTGGACTGCAGTGTCTGTCATTGCTAGTTTTTATGTCTACGATGATGTCCACCCGCATGTTTCTGTAAATAAAGTAAAACAGAAGAAAATGATTAAAGCAGGTAGGTATATTTTAAAAATAACTATTATGTTCAAGCTAAGCTGAACATAGATGCTTGACAGACTGATAGCAGAGTCACGTGATCACTATAGTTCGTGTAATTTTCAAGTGGTAGATTTCATTCGTAAAAGGTTTTTATTTCGAATCTCTAATGTTGATCTAGCTGGTTAATTTTCGTTTTGAGAGTAATATACATGAAGGTGAAGCTTTCGAAGCTAAAATATACGTATATTGAAACAGCTGGACTCCATGGGGAGGGGGACGGGGGACGAATAGTGAAATAATCCCAGCTCTGGGTAGGATTTGGACGCCTCTTTATTGAGTAGGTCAATGCACTGTTCATTGAGCTAGAAGAGTACAATTTATGACAAGCGCAGAAAAAAAAAATAGTAGATAAAAGACAAGTGAGAAAAAAATATTAAGAGAATGACTAGACAGGAGCAAGCACCCCTCTAGAACAAACAACCGCCCAGTCGTAAGGCCACAACGCAGGTAGGGGGAGATAATAAAGCCATGAAAGATTCAACGTTTCTTAAGTCACATTTAAACTATTCCGTGATACATTTGAACCAAGAGAAAAAATATAGTTATTTATAGTTGTGAATAGAAATATTTACTGAGTTCAATTAAATGATTTTGAAAAATGACTTAAGTGTGAAAAATCAGCTTGATGATGGAAAACAGAATGACAATATCAGAAATCAACTTAATGACGGAAATCAGAGTGAAATTAACAAATATTAATTTAACGATGCCAGAGTGAAAATATCAAATATTAGTTTAATGATGAAAAGCAGAGTAAAAATATCAAATGTCAACTTGATGACGAATAACAGGGTGAAAATATCAAAATATCAGCTTAAGGATGAAAAAACAGTTTGAAAATATGGAGAAATCAGTTTATGTTCTTCTGTTTTTTTTAATAACATTTCCCGTTAATATTTCCTCTTTCACCCCTTATAAAATGAAGTTGGCTAACTTGCTCTTCCTTATATGTCAAAGACAAAAGATGTAACGTTTAGACCTGCGTAATTTTACGGAGAAACAATCAGCGAAGACTATAAACTAGGAAACAAGTAGGAACAGCTTTATTATTTAACGATTACACAACTGTGACGTTCCGGCGCGAGCCTTCATCAAACAAAAACAAACAAGACGAAGAATCAGAGAGAGGAGACAAGGTAAAGATTCACATTAATTGTATCTTAACCAAGCAATAAAAAATGAAAAAAAATTAACGAAATATTGGAAATGACTTAGCTCAAGGAACAGCACAGAACCATAATCGCCTTTATGTCGAGGGAAGCACAAACAAAATGCACAGGTTACTATGTAAACAAAGAATTCGCTCTGAAATGTGTAAAATTGTGCATGGTTGAGTGTAGAAAATGTTACGAGACAAGGAGCATCTGACAGAGTTATGTTAGTACTGCCTTTCCACTCGTAAGGTCAGATGGTTAAGAAAATTCTTAAATTTAGAGAGGCAAATCCGATTTTCTGGTAACAGTCATCAAACAATGTCACGCAGATGACACAAGCCGCCTAGCGCTTGTGAACCGCTACATTCAGGACTATGGGACACTGGAACCGCATGGTTTGAACTCGTTATTCAGCTACACATAATCTTCCACAATCTTACTCATTCTCACTTGTTGCACATAGTTTAGTACCTTCACGCATCATGACATTACTGTTCCTCTACCACAACCATAATCATTCATTTCACCTTCTCCTAAATAGATTGTCATCCCTTCCTTACTATAATCTATTATCAAACATCACAAATCCCTATCCATTCACTACCGTCATCATCATCGTCATCATCACCATCGTCATCATCATCATCATCATCATCATCATCGCCTTTCACTCCCTTAAGAGCACCGGCTATAGATAGGGGCTTTACAGTCATCCCTGTTCTTGGAATAATTCTCTGCTCCTTCTGTGTGCATCTTTGTCTCGTAACATTTTCTACACTCAACCATGCACAATTTTGCACCTTTCAGAACGAACGCTTTGTTTACATAGTAACCTGTGCATTTTGTTTGTGCTCCCCTCGACATAAAGGCGATTGTGGTTCTGTGCTGTTCCATGAGCTGAGATAAGTCATTTCCAATTTTTCGTTAATTTTTTCATTTTTTATTGTTTGGTTAAGATAAAATTAATGTGAATATTTACCTTGCCTCCTCTCTCTGATTCTTCGTCCTGTTTGTTTTTGTTGGATATAAGCTCGCGCCGAAACGTCACAACTTTGTAATCGTTAAATAATAAAGCTGTTCCTACTTTTTTTCCTAGTTTATACATTTTGGTATCACAGCTTTACTGCAGTGCATTGTGTATAGTTGCATACCTATACGTTAATTATTGTGATTCAACAAAGAGTAATACTAAACCACTCCTACACACACATTAAAATGTAAAATGTATAATAAATTTAGTTTTACCATTTCCTATCCTATTTCAGATTATCTGTTCGGCATATCAGTTATTTTCTACCAATCCTCTGCCAAAGTTTTGTTGGGCAAGCTACTCATTTCGAAAACTATTTCACTAGTAGGTACATGCAGCAAAATGTAATTTCCTCCGATTAATTGCCAGTTCGCACGTTAATTTATATTTTAGAAGCCTCACACAACTGTTTGAAAACATAAGGGGCAAAAACAGCACTCTAAAAATAACTTCGCAGATAAAACTATAAATTATCTGTGCTAATCTTAATTTTTTTAACAAATATCAAATGCTTGTCTTAGCTTCTATAAGCCATACTAATAAGAAAAGAAAAGATAAAAGATAAAATCCTCTTTTCCATGCCATTGAGACATACTGAGGATAAGTGTTACTCAAATATTTTCAAGACCATCGGAACATGAAAGTGTGATGTGGTCAGTATCACGTCTATATTTTCAAGACCATCGGAACATGAAAGTGTGATGTGGTCAGTATCACGTCTATATTTTCAAGACCATCGGAACATGAAAGTGTGATGTGGTCAGTATCACGTCTATATTTTCAAGACCATCGGAACATGAAAGTGTGATGTGGTCAGTATCACGTCTATATTTTCAAGACCATCGGAACATGAAAGTGTGCTGTGGTCAGTATCACGTCTATATTTTCAAGACCATCGGAACATGAAGTGTGCTGTGGTCAGTATCACGTCTATATTTTCAAGACCATCGGAACATGAAAGTGTGCTGTGGTCAGTATCACGTCTATATTTTCAAGACCATCGGAACATGAAAGTGTGCTGTGGTCAGTATCACGTCTATATTTTCAAGACCATCGGAACATGAAAGTGTGCTGTGGTCAGTATCACGTCTATATTTTCAAGACCATCGGAACATGAAAGTGTGCTGTGGTCAGTATCACGTCTATATTTTCAAGACCATCGGAACATGAAAGTGTGCTGTGGTCAGTAACACACCTGGCCTCATTTACCTTCCAAGAATTCTCTGGGACCCACTTTTAGAGCCTGCGTGGAACCCGAGACCCTTTTGTTGTAGTGTTACCAGAGTAAGAATTCCCACTGCTTGAACTTGAACCATATGCCACCTGATTAGAATACCTTAGTGCCTAACCAGTCTGCTAACCAGGCCGCAACTGGTACAAATACAAAAATATGTTCTACTTTATATAAAACGAAAATGACACAGATGTATCGGTCTCTGTCTTCGATTTTTTTTTTTTCTGTTTAATTTTGCCTAGAGCATTTCAGAAGAGAGATACCGCGAGACTATTTTACTAAGACCCATTGTTGAGCCACGTGACCACTACAGTTTGTGTAATTTTCAAGCAGTAGATTTCAGTGGCAAAAGTTTTATTTCACATTTCTGATATCGGTCTAATTGATTAATCTTCCTTGTGAATGTAATATAAATGAAAGTGAAGCTACTGGCGCCGCTGAAATATATGTATCATTCCACATTTAAACTGTTTCGTTTCTTCTTTTTTTTTAATAAAATCCATAATACACTACGCAGTTTGTTAAAAAGATGAACGAGATAATGGTTTGTTTGAAAACAGTGTAAATGGCGCGACAGATGAACGTTTTGAACCTGGCGGCAACTTTTAATTAATGGTTTGTTTTTTTTTTTTTTTTTGAAAATTGAGATCTGAGGTATATGTTTATACTGTTACAGTTTATAGACTCATTATGTTTTTAGTCCATGCTGATACTGACTGGATATTTTTGTTGTCTTTGTTATCACAGGCTATTGGCTAAATGTGTCTGCTACTAAGTATGATACATCTTCTATCTTCACTGGCGTCTGGTCGGGCATCTAATCTAAACAAGGAGAAGGTCACCTCTCTTGTCAGTGGGAGGTCTTCAGGCGTCCCGCTCTTTACATTCCATGCTAATTTCCCTGTGTCGGGACTAGATCTGAAGGTTGTGTAGAAAGTACAGGTTTTGTTATGCTCTAAGACCAGGGATTTGCAGGCTAGTTTTTTTTTTTAATCCCACCTAAACCAACCCATGTGGTTACCGGGGCCCGTTGGGAGAGAAGAATAGAACCACTGCCACCTACCACGCATGTCGTAAGAGGCGACTAAGGAGGGTGGGGGGATAGGCCAACGACCTATTCCCTGTTAAAAAAAAACAACAACAAAAACAAAATAGAGGGTTACAGAAACACGGAGAAGAAAACCAGGAAACTTTGTCTTGGAAAAGGAAGGGACTCTGATAACAGAGCGCATGACGTTGTGCAGTCAAAAGTGAAAGGAAGCTGCAGAACCGAAATCCCAACTGAGTACCAGGACACCTTTTACCATTGCATGTTGGAATGTTAGAACAATGTATGAAAGTGGAAAGGCTGCCATGATAGCGAGAGAAATGAATAGATATAATATAAAGATACTGGGGTTGAGCGAAACACACTGGACATGAACAGGTAAGCTTAGACTAGCAACAGGGGATACAATCCTATTTTCAGGTCACCAAAACCCAGATGCAACACACTCAGAGGGCGTGGCACTAATGCTATCCAGAGAGTCCCAGAGAGCATTGATGACCTGGGAGGCAGTTAGCTCAAGGATACTTACAGCCTGCTTCTCAAAAACGAAAAAGAATATTAAGTTGACTATCATGCGGTTTTACACGCCAAGAAATGATGCAGAAGAGATAGTAAAGGATTGCATGAAATCCTAGACCAACAAGGTAACAAACACATAACAGTTCTAATGGGGGACATCAATGCAAAGGTAGGTAAGATCAACACAGGTTATGAGAAAGTAATAGGTCAAAATGGATTAGGAATAATGAACGAAAATAGAGAAAGGCTAGCATATCTATGTATGCTCAACAACCGTGTCATTGGAGGAAGTATATTTCCACATAAAACTATACACAAAGCCATGTGGTTATCACCAGATCATGTCACTGAGAACCAGATATATCGTATTTGTATCAGTAGAAGCTTTCGCAGAATATTGCAAGATGTCAGAGTGAAACGAGGTGCAGATGTAGCATCTGACCACCACCTACTGGTAGCTAAACTGAGAATGAAACTGAAGAAGCACCACATAACAGATATGGCTAGGAAAAGATATGATATGGCGATCCCTGTCCCGTTAGCCAGGCTAAGCCTGTCACTAAGGGTACAAGCGGAGAGGTGGGATAGGGTCTTGGTCAGCTATGGTTCGCTAACCCTGATGCTAGAATATCAGCTATGGGTCGCTAACCCTGATGCTAGCATATCAGCTATGGGTCGCTAACCCTAATGCTAGTATATTAGCTATGGGTCGCTAACCCTAATGCTAGTATATCAGCTATGGGTCGCTAACCCTAATGCTAGCATATCAGATATGGGTCGCTAACCCTGATGCTAGCATATCAGCTATGGGTCGCTAACCCTAATTCTAGTATATCAGCTATGGGTCGCTAACCCTGATGCTAGTATAACAGCTATGGGTCGCTAACCCTGATGCTAGTATAACAGCTATGGGTCGCTAACCCTGATGCTAGTATAACAGCTATGGGTCGCTAACCCTGATGCTAGTATAACAGCTATGGGTCGCTAACCCTGATGCTAGTATAACAGCTATGGGTCGCTAACCCTGATGCTAGTATAACAGCTATGGGTCGCTAACCCTGATGCTAGTATAACAGCTATGGGTCGCTGATTGCCTCATCGGACAGCGTCTTCACACCCCTCCCCCCCACCCTCGTGAGTTTAAACCAACAATGTTATGTGACCCTTGACCTATGAAAAGATATTTTTTAAAATACTGAAATTCGGTTAAAAAAAAAATACTATTTCCCTGCCTTCAACACGATGTAAATCTGCTACTTGTCTTGTCTTGTCTTGTCTTGTCGCTTTCATCTTATGCCTTTCAAGTGTTGAGGGGACAAATAGATGTCTTGATGGGGCTCGGCGGTTTACTTTACGCAGTGGGATATTTCAAGTTTTTCTTGCGTGGGCGGCCCCTTACTCTGGTTTCTACAGTCCTTATTGTGACTGTTTTCTTTTCCTTTTTTGTATACTATCTAGTGGTTGCCGTGTAATGTGGCCAAAGCATTTGACTTCTTGTTTCATGATATAGTTAATATTCCAACCTTTGCCCTGATGGTACATTTCTAATTTTATCTCTTTTTGTCATATTTACTGTTCTTCTTAAACATCTGTCGTGACGATTTTTCTTGTGTCAGTATTCATGTCTTACACTGACAGCATAGAGTTGGGAGGAAATGTGTGTCGTACAGTGCTCTTTTTGTTTCAGTTGTGATGTATTTGTTTTTCGGTAATCAGGTCATTTGTCCTCTGACCCGATCTTCTTTAATGCATCTGTTCTCAGTCTCAGCGTCGACTGTCCCTGGGGATGATATTGTGTTACCTGGGTATTTGAAATGGGTCAATGACTGGTTGTCTATGAAGAACTTTGCTGGAATTTCTTCTCTAACTACAGCCATGACTTCCGTTTTTTCCAGCACTGATCTTAGTGATGTGTCTAAATCTGCTGCTGTTTACTAAAAATTACGTGTAAATGTTAGTTCATAATAATCGAACGTTAACTTAATATCTTCTCGCGGACCTAATTTTGTACTCGCGACATGAGGATGGGAACCGCTGTCTGGAATCTGAGAACCGTTTTGCTGAGGGGTGGACGGGCTTCACTTTGTGTATGTGTGTGTAAAACTGACATAGCACTGACATAGCACTGACAAGGTAACAAAATAATAAAAGGACTCATCACCTTGTAAAGTCAGGCTGACTCATAATTTCACATTAACTCAGTGGTTCTTAACCTGGGTTCCGTGGATTCCTCGGGGGGGAGGTGTCGACGGAAGGATTTTTTTTAGGGTAGGGGGTGGTCCAAGATACACAAATGAATTGTCTCGATTAAAAACAAATACTTAGAATTATCTAGGTTCTTTTTATTGCTTTATATTTAACTAAGGGTCCACAGCTATTCTCAGGCCGCAAATGGGGGGGGGGGGGGGGGGGGAGAACACTCATAGAAAGTTTAAGAACCACTGCAATAGTTGAAATGACTTCCACATTAAGTCGTCTGCGCCAATATGAATCACTGCAACAAGTTTTCTACGTCAGTTGATATCCACTAGCTCTGGGTATTGCAATGTAAACCTGACAAATGAGAGCAGGTAAATTCCATTCAAACGATTAATTTGCCTTAGTAAACTCCGCTTATAACGGGCCATTAGTCTCTGGCAGTTAAAGCTGGTAGCACACTCTCTCAGATTTACCACATTTTAAAAAAATATATAAAACAAGTGAGAACTTGAAGAAATGGTAAATTATGAAACCAGGGTGAATTAAGTGTAAATTAAGTGTAAACCAGGATGAGTTAAGCGTATATCATGAAACCAGGATGAGTTAAGTGTAAATTATGAAACCAGGATGAGCTGAGCATAAATCATGACACCAGGATGAGTTAAGTTTAAATTATGAAACCAGCGTGAGTTAAGTGTAAATTATGAAACCAGGGTGAGTTAAGTGTTAATTATTAAACCAGGATGAGTTAAGTGTAAATTATGAAACCAGGATGAGTTGAGCATAAATCATGACACCAGGATGAGTTAAGTTTAAATTATGAAACCAGGGTGAGTTAAGTGTTAATTATTAAACCGGGGTGAGTTAAGTGTTAATTATTAAACCGGGATGAGTTAAGTGTTAATTATTAAACCGGGATGAGTTAAAGGACTATTAAATCAAGTAAGTGGGCGGCGCATGCAGACGCGGCTTTTGGGAATGAAAGTTAGGGATTCTGTCCCGAGTCCGCCGCCTCTTCTAAGCGCCAAGATTTCTCGACTGCTGCACAGAGTACGTTGTGATACTTCTCTTCTAGTGAACAGACCGGAGCACTTACAGCCCGGTCCAAAGTGCAGCGATGATTACTAACTACTATTATCCTATGCCTTCTCCACAGAGACGCTCGCTGGTATCTGGTGGTGCCGGGTTCAATCCCTGCAGTGGGGATTTTTTTTTTCTGATACCACCACATAAGAAAAGGCCCCACCCAGCCTCTAAAAATGGGCACCAGGAAATCTGAGAAGGTGAATGTGGTCAGGCGTGGTACAGACCACATCACACTTTCATGTGCCGATGGTCGTGGAAATAATGGCCTAACACCTTATCCTGGGTATGCCTTGCGGCAAGGTAGCGGGGATTTTACCTTTTTTTTTAACCTTTTCCCAGAGTGCACCTGGTCATACTGAATATAGTCTAACGTTTTTAACGCTATCCACCAATCCACCATATAAACAGACGGACATTACTTTTTCGTGTGTTAAACCAAATTTACAATGACTGACGACCCGATTTTCGTGTGTTAAACCAAATTTACAATGACTGACGACCCGAATATTTAAAGATTTTTTCACAGAATAAATAAATACATATTTGAAAACCGCACATTAAAATCAAAGCGCACCTTACTTCTCCGTAGCATGAACCAAAGCGCACTTTATTTCTTCTTAATAGTAACAAAAGTGCACCTTACGTCTTCATAGCATGAAAAAAAAATGAGATCCATCAAAAACTGAACAGTAAAACTTCGTTTTCCCATTCTACTTTTCGTGTGTACGTCTTAGCACGTATAACCTCAGAGAAAGTGCATGATCACGTTATAGCCACGCGAAATCTCGCATTCACGCTCTGCGTGACAAAAACAAAGTCCATGAAACAATTCACGCTAATTTCCCCCTCTGTTTCTGCAGTGTTGGAATAACGGGTAATTTCATGCATGATTTCTATATCTGTTTGCTCAGAAAGAAACTCTCTCTCTCTCTCTCTCTTTCTATCAATTTACTTTTAACTTAGGGAAGCTGATGGTTGCAAACTACGAAGCAGTTAAATGACGCAGTATCTGATAAATCATGGTTAGTTTACCTTACAAAGCGTCAGAGTACATGAAAATCTTAATAATTTTTTTTTCAAAACTTTACTCATACGAGACATCATGATCAGCTCAAATAACATGAAACATCACGTAATCAACTCAGATCACACAAGACATCATATTCAACATAAAAGAAATGAGGCATGATAACCAACTCAAGTAGCATGAAACATCATAGTCAAATGAGATCGTGCAAGACATCATATTTAACATAAAATAAATTAGGCTTCATAATCAATCCAAATCATGCGAGACACAATAATCAATAAAAGTCACACCTGACATCATAATGGAGACTTCACAATCAATTCAGATCACACGAGACATGATATAATCCACCCAAGTCACACAAGACATTTTATCAAACGACATGTCACAATCAAATTAAATCACACCAGACATCGTAATCATCCCAAATCATACAAGACATCATAATCCATAAAAATCACTAGAGACACCATACTCAACCGAAAGCACACGAGACATCGTAATCAAGTTAAATCACAGCGGACATCAAAGTCAGTTCAACCCACACGAAACATAATCGTTCCAAATCGCACGAGAAATCTTAATCAAACTGAATCACGCCAGACATAATAATCAACGCAAGTTACAAGAGACATAATCAACTCAAATCACATGAGACATCACAATCAAATTAAACCACACCAGACATCATATCATAATCAACCCAAATTACACCAGACATTATAATCAAATTAAGTCACACAAGACAGCATAATCAAATTAAATCACGCAAGACATCTTGATCAACTTGAATCACACCGGACATTATAATCACTCCTAAATCACACGAGACATCTTAATCAACACAAATTTTACAAGACATCATAATCAGCCAAAATCACAAGGGATATCATCATAATCAACACATAATCATACGAGACATCACAATCAACACTAATCACACGTGATATTTAACATAATAAGCCCAAATCACATAAAACATCGTAATCAATACAAAATCATACTATACATCATAATCAGCTCAAATAACACGATGTATCATCATAATCAATTCAAATCACACAAAACATATTCATTGTCAACCCAAAATCACACGAGACATCACAATTAACTCATATACGGCCAATTCCAGCACGGCTTTCTCATCCTCAAACTTCTGTCACGAATGAATTTATGAATTTACCTACGGTCTGTCATACATAGGCTATATTTTGACTTCTGAAATAATATGTTCATCGTTTGTGATGTAACATCTACATGTATCATTCTTGTCTGTAGTCGTCACCTTGTGCCTCATATTATTTCTCTCATCCTCATAAATTTACCAAAATCATCAGTTTTAGCTCTTTTGCACCCCTTGTTATGTTTTGTAACCTTCGGGTTACGATTATATATTATATTAAATTATACGATTATATTATATTATTATTATTGGGCGTCTGAGTGGCGAAGTGGTTAGTGCACTGGTCTCTCATGGCGAAGGTCGGGGGTTCGAATCCGGTCGGAGGCGCCCCAGTCACCCAGCTGTAGAAATGGGTACCCGACTTCTTCTGGAGTTGGGGAAGGAAAGGCGGCCAGGCGTGATACTGACCATATCATCCTCTAGTGTCAAGGAAAATATGGGCACTAACACCATATCCCTATGTGCCTCTAAGGCATGAGAGGATTACCTTTACCTTTACCTTTTACCTTTTTATTATGTTATTGTTATATTATACTACTATTATACAACTGTTATTCTATTATCACTATTATTATATTGAATACACTTATACATACACTGTACGTTTGAAAATGATTCGCTTTCATAGTCCTGCATTAACTTCTTCGCTCTTGGATTAATTTCCTTGTTTTACCAGAATAAATTTTGATGAGAAATTTTATATACTCTATAAATTGTATGTCTTGGCAGTAGAGTAATAGAAAATAGAGACAGCACAGAGGACATCAACAGCAGACTTACTAGAGGACACCAGGATTTTGCAGTGCTGCAGACTATATGGAAATCCAAAACAAAAAAAAAACTAAGAATGAAGACGAAAATCAGAACATTTAAGAGTAATGTTCTAAGTGTACTACTCTATGGAAGTGAATGCTGGAAAATCACCAAAACCATAGAAAACAAGTTGAATTCTTTCCAGACTAAATGTTTACGAAGAATTGGAAAAATATTTTGGCCAAGCACCATAAGAAATAACATCTTATTAGCAGAAATGCAGATGAAACCACTGACAACAATTATTGAGGAAAGACGCTGGCTATGGTTGGGACATGTGCTTCGAATGACTGACAACTCACTACTAAAAACAGCACTAAGATGGACACCACAGGGGAACAGAAGTAAGGGTAGACCAAAAGAGACATGGAGAAGAACAACAGAAAGGATGTTGAGCAATAGAAGGCTCACTTGGGCAAGAGCAGAAAAAAAGGCAAAGGACAGGCATTTGTGGAAAACCCTTGCGGAAGCCCCATCTGCCCTGGGCATTTAAGGTTCAGAGAGAGAGAGAGAGAGAGAGAGAGAGAGAGAGAGAGAGAGAGAGATTGAGAATTTAAAACACTTTTAGTTTGGATAGAAATGCGCTAGTTTTCGTTTTATAGCCTAAATTGTCTAAATATCGCTCTGAGCAACAATTCTCATATTTGTGCCAGCTCTAACAACCGTCCCAAAGTTGTTTGGGAGCGAAATTGTTTATTCATGAGTTTGCAGATTCTGTAAAGAGAAAAGAAGATGAAACGTTTTGAAGAATGATTCTGTAAAGAGAAAAGAAGATGAAACGTTTTGAAGAATGATTCTATAAAGACAAAAGAAGGTGAAATGTTCTGAAGAATGATTCTATAAAGACAAAAGAAGGTGAAATGTTTTGAAGAATGATTCTATAAAGACAAAAGAAGATGAAACGTTTTGAAGAATGATTCTATAAAGACAAAAGAAGATGAAACGTTCTGAAGAATGATTCTATAAAGACAAAAGAAGGTGAAATATTTTGAAGAACACAAATCATTGTCATCATCAAGCCCCTATTTGCAGGCATTGGCGGGCACACAGATCTCGACATTTGTTGTTTTCCAACACCTCAGTCTTTAGACAGCCATCGCGTTAGACTGCCCATAATCTCCAATATTGACCTTCCACTGCCTCTTTTCCTATTTATCTTTACTGTTGTTATGCTGTTTCAATACCCCACCACCGCCTCCTCTTTTCTCAATGAGTGGTGATTGGCGTTTTTTTTCTACTGGATGTAACTATACTTCCACATTTATTAGGAGAAGAAGAAGAAGAAGAAGAAAGCAGTTCTCGTTGTCTGAAACTGTCACACAAGTAGCTCTCCTCTGTGACAAACGCTCCCGAACGAGTTACGTAACTTTATTAAATGTCTCCCATAAATTTTCCTTTTCACAGTTTTATAAACTGGAGTCAGTTTTTATCAATTAATCAAAAACTTCCATCTTTGCGTTTATAAATCAAAACATGAATAACACCACTTTCGAAAAAAGATATATAGAATGCATGCCACGTTATGATACATTTAATAGTTTTTTAACGCAATTTTGAAGTGTCCTAATCTTACTAGGTAGGATGGGAAAGCTAATACTTTGATATCTCGAGCATAGAAATGAAAAAGAGAAGTTACAAACAGGTTATTTTCACTATCAGCAAAGATTTTATGGGCAAAAATAGAAGTGGAAAAATCAATGCCTTTGTTGTTGCTGTTGTTATTGTTGCACTAATTATGAAGTCACGTCTTGTTCATTTCTGTAAAGATGATTAAAATGCGCTGAAAATAGTGTCTACACTAAACTCTGCTTTGTCGACGTTTTAGTATTTCAAAACATCTTCCCTAACGTGATTGTACCAGGTTCATATATCTTCTAGACCAGTGTTTTCATAGCTTGGTCCGCGGAACACAAGTTTTCTTGGAGCATTATAGGGTGGTCAGTCGTTGCATTATCAGGTGGCCAGCAGTTTCATTATCAGGTGGTCAGTAGCTGCATTATCAGGTGGTCAGTAGTTGCATTATCAGGTGGTCAGTAGTTTCATTATCAGGTGGTCAGTAGCTGCATTATAAGGTGGTCAGTAGTTACATTATCAGGTTGTCAGTAGCTTCATTATCAGGTGGTCAGTAACTGCATTACCAGGCGGTCAGGAGTTACATTATCAGGCGGTCAGTAGCTGTATTACCAGGTGGTCAGGAGTTACATTATCAGGTGGTCAGTAGCTGCATTACCAGGTGGTCAGGAGTTACATTATCAGGTGGTCAGTAGCTGTATTACCAGGTGGTCAGGAGTTACATTATCAGGTGGTCAGTAGCTGCATTACCAGGTGGTCAGGAGTTACATTATCAGGTGGTCAGTAGCTGCATTACCAGGTGGTCAGGAGTTACATTATCAGGCGGTCAGGAGTTACATTATCAGGCGGTCAGGAGTTATATTATCAGGCGGTCAGGAGTTACATTATCAGGTGGTCAGGAGTTATATTATCAGGCGGTCAGGAGTTACATTATCAGGTGGTCAGGAGTTACATTATCAGGCGGTCAGGAGTTACATTATCAGGCAGTAAAGAGTTATATTATCAGGCGGTCAGGAGTTACATTATCAGGCGGTCAGGAGTTACATTATCAAGCGGTCAGGAGTTACATTATCAAGCGGTCAGGAGTTACATTATCAAGCGGTCAGGAGTTACATTATCAGGCGGTCAGGAGTTACATTATCGAATTAGAACTAAGCGTCATCTGTGAAATACAAACAACTGAAGGCTGATAACACTGCGGTCCGAAAGCTTACAAGATGCAGGAAAAGTAGTCCTTGGATGTACGAAGTTTATATATCACTGGAACAGGTCGCAACCACAGCGGAGTCTCCAGCCCACAGCTTCCGCATGAGAATCTAGTTCACTCCGAAATGTTCTGTTCCTGTGCTGATTTGTAACAGTGTTTGGTGTGAAGGTCTGACAACTGTCATGTTTTACTTCTTGTTGGATCTCATCTAGCAGGGTAAACCTTTGCTATGAGGCATTCTCATTTCTAAATTCGCAGAGTCCAGCTTTCTTCTTCTTCTTCTTCTTCTTACCTGTTTAATGTCTGTATCTGCAGTTATGTCTGTTGTTTAAAATAAAAGACAATTTTTTTCTTCTGTAGCTCCTGCATCTAATCGTGCAGAGATAAAGTAGATGAGTGAACAACCAGTTTCATGGGTGATCAGAAAATAGGAGATGGACATACGTCGGTCACGTGATGAGAAAAAACAGTCAGAGAATCCCAAAACAAGCTATCAAGTGGAACACAGCAGGCCAAAGAAAAAGATCGACCATGCGAAACTCTGAAGAAGACATTGTTAGTAGGCATAAAATCTCCTTGATGAGGTTGAAAGGCTCGCCGAAAACAGGAAAACTTGTCGAAGTACCATGCAAGCCCAATGTGACATTTAACGGCACGGGAAGGATGTGAAATGTATCTAATCGTAAAGCTGAACCTCTTTTAGGGATTTCACTGACTCAGTGAATGCGTCTCATTGTTTTATGACCAAATACGTTTTGGAAGATGATGCTCGCTGTTTTATGTGCCTGGGCACTTGCACGAAAAGAAGAATTGCCGGCGTTAAACTTCGTGTATAGTCCTACTTTTGTATATCCAGTCCATGAGGAAAAAATGTCGCATTTCTTAGATACCCAGTGTCAGGAATCTTTCCTTTTTTCGACCTAGTACTTTCATGAACACAAAAAAGAGCAAGTGTATCCATACTACAAGAACTTAATATTGAAAAATGTTGGCTAATAAAGAGAATTAAACAGAGAAAGCTTAAATATTTTGGACACATTAAACGTCATGAGAATTTAGAGAAGACTGTCTTGGAAGGGTACATAATGGGAAAATGAAATCGAGAAAGACCAAGGCGAAGATACGGTTGATGATCTGCGAACGGACGCATCAGCAGCAGGCCATCTTGCTTACAACCGAGAGGCCTACAAGAGAGCTGTTAGGGAGGCAAAGTTCCGCAGTGGACATGCAAATGACTGACCGACTGACTTTCGTGGAAGCACTTCTAAGCACTTTTCTAAATTCTTTATTGTGTGTGTGTGTGTTTGTGTGTGTGTGTGTTTGTGTGTGTGTGTGTTTGTGTGTGTGTGTGTTTGTGTGTGTGTGTGTGTGTGTGTGTGTGTGTGTGTGTGTGTGTGTGTGTGTGTGTGTGTGTGTGTGTGTGTGTGGCTGAACGTTATAGGCCATTTTACCAGGGCATCTAACTTCAGATGTGGCCAGTAAGGTAAGCATAAGGTAAGCGGTAAAGGTAGCTCACCTGTGTCGTGGAGACATATAGAGGGATATCGTCTTAGTGCCCTTAAATTTTCTTGATCTGTCAGCACACTAGAGGGCGATGTGGTCAAGCATCATGTGCAGTCGCCTTTCCTGCTCCAGCTCCTGAAGAACCCAGGTACCCAGCTTCAAGCTGGAATCGAAACCAGCAACTGTCGCCAAGAGAGTTTACTTTACCACGTGGACGCCCTCGTATGTTCTTGTTCTCTGGTTAATATCTCTGCCACGTGTAACTTCTGTCTCCTGTGCCTAGTCGTCGTTCAGGTCCTGCACATGTCAATGAATGCATGCATCTCTCAGATCACTTCTCATTACTGCCAACATGAGTGAGCAGAAAATCAGATCTCAATCCTCGAAACAGTAGAATCAGCGCCTGTGACAGCATAGCTACTCTGTTATAGCTCGGAGTTTTTGAAAAATGTCTTTTCATAGACTTGAATAAACTGATCTCTGTGATGCACAATTAATAGTTCCAAGATATGCACAACCGATGAACGCACCTGTGATATAAGGCACAACCGATGAATGCACCTGGGATATAAGGCACAACCGATGAATGCACCTGTGATATAAAGGCACAACCGATGAATGCACCTGTGATATTAAGGCACAACCGATGAATGCACCTGTGATATTAAGGCACAACCGATGAATGCACCTGTGATATAAGGCACAACCGATGAATGCACCTGTGATATAAGGCACAAACGATGAATGCACCTGTGATATAAGGCACAACCGATGAATGCACCTGTGATACTGACAAAATCACAGCCAAGCACCTGTTACAGGACTGGCCCCTTCGTCTGAAGAACCAAGACGACGTATTCGGCCGTCATCTGTACCAAGAGATGACAAGTTATACTGTGATCTTCACCTGTACCAAGAGATGACAAGTTATACTGTGATCTTCACCTGTACCAAGAGATGACAAGTTATACTGTGATCTTCACCTGTACCAAGAGATGACAAGTTATACTGTGATCTTCACCTGTACCAAGAGATGACAAGTTATACTGTGATCTTCACCTGTACCAAGAGATGACAAGTTATACTGTGATCTTCACCTGTACCAAGAGATGACAAGTTATACTGTGATCTTCACCTGTACCAAGAGATGACAAGTTATACTGTGATCTTCACCTGTACCAAGAGATGACAAGTTATACTGTGATCTTCACCTGTACCAAGAGATGACAAGTTATACTGTGATCTTCACCTGTACCAAGAGATGACAAGTTATACTGTGATCTTCACCTGTACCAAGAGATGACAAGTTATACTGTGATCTTCACCTGTACCAAGAGATGACAAGTTACACTGTGATCTTCACAGCCTAAGACAAACGGCAGCTTATTCTTCAAAGACATCCAGGTTGCCCGAAGAAGAAGATCTCTGTGATGTACTTCCTTACGTTATTAATTCGAACAGACCCACAGAAAGACCCATAGACAGGACTCTGTGAAAAACTGTGTAAGCCAGTTCAACCATCCTAGCCCCTTTGCTTATCTGTTCACATCCACTGCATGCCTCATTAAGCCCCCCTGGGCCCACTCTCAACACAGCGAAGCCATCCGGCCGGGCCACCATCTCATAGTAGGCAACCATCTCATAGTAGGGAACCATCTCATAGTAGGCCACCATCTCATAGTTGGCAACCATCTCATAGTAGGCCACCATCTCATAGTTGGCAACCATCTCATAGTAGGCAACCATCTCATAGTAGGCCACCATCTCATAGTAGGTCACCATTTCATAGTGGGCCACCATCTCATAGTGGGCCACCATCTCATAGTAGGCCACCATCTCATAGTAGGCAACCATCTCATAATAGGCCACCATCTCATAGTAGGCCACCATCTCATAGTGGGCCACCATCTCATAGTAGGCCACAATCTCATAGGGCTTGCCCACTGTCTTCCATTAACATTTTCTTCTCAGAGAATTACAAAATTGACCCAAAATGCATTTTTGAAACATTATTATCCGTGATAAATTCCAGAATCTGTCAACAGTTTTCTGTACAATACAGACAGTTCATAGCAGTATCTTTAAAAGCGTAACTACAAATATTTAAGATAAACCAACACATAACAGGGGGGGGGGAACAAGTATCTTTTTGGAACGAAACAAAGTACATTCTATTCACAAACAAGATCACATGTTGTAACCTGCTTGAAAAATGGCAGCAAAAGAAACGAAAGTATAATTGTTACTCTAATTTGTTAGTTCAACTGTGCTATAGAATGAAAAAAGCATCAACAACGGCGAAAGTTTATATGTGATAATTTTTTAAAGTTTTTTTTTTTTAAACCAACTCCAGTCACGTGATCATTGCTACGGGCAAATCGCAAGACATTTTCCTAATACATGCTCACTACAGCTAACTTCTCCCTGTGATCTCTCCCTCTCTCTCTCTCTCTCTCTCTCTATATATATATATATATATATATATATATATATATATAGAGAGAGAGAGAGAGAGAGAGAGAGAGTGAGAAAGAGAGAGAGAGAGAAAGAGAATGAAAAGAGAAGAGAGTAGTTAGTCAGTGTATATGAGTGTACGTATCTACGTTGTTATCTTCATTGTCCTGGCTTGAGGCCCAATAATAGAGTCGTTACGTCGTCAGTAACAATGATTAATCATTAGGGTAGGGGCGGTAAATAGTTTGTAACACTTTTATAGAACTTCTCTCATGTGTCCTATGACACATATATGATATATATGTATATTCCAAAGTTTATATCTTTATTGTGTTTTATAAATGAAGATAACAGATCAATAAAGTTTATATTGAATAAAATAATACTCAATAAAGCTTATTATTTTTTAATTGAAAGGCATAATTTCTTGGATACAAACAAACATACAAATAAGGCAGCCGAAATATATATCAATAAGGAAAAATTGTAAGAGGTGGAGAGTTTTGAATGTCTTGGATCATTACTAACTAATAATGGAGATACAATGAGGGAATTTAAAAGGAGAGCAGCTGTCACTCTTCAGAAAGTAAAACAATTAAATAATCTGTGGAGAGGAACAGACAGAACTACAGAATTAAGGTTTAACAAATGCATGCATTTTTCCCATCGCAACATATGTCTGTGAGACCTGGACACTTAACAAAACAGCTGAGAAACACTTAAGTCCTTTGAATGTAAATGCTATAAAAGTGCCCTTCAAATATTATGGACATATATATATCGTTGGTCCATTTCACATTCTGCATATTTCGCTATTTATAATTTAATTTTCCACTTTAAACTTAATTTTAAAAAAGAAACTCATCTTTCTTATATTTATATGACTCTAGTTTCATAGTTCTATTTTCATTACTGAATTTCCATATTTCATTTTCAGTGCCCCAGAGATTCAACTCTTTAAAATTTCCAAAAAGTAGATTTCCGGACAAGGTTTCTTTTTTTTTCTTGGTTTTTTTTCCTTGTCTTTTTTTTTTTAAGTAAAGCAGTCTGCTAGCCTCACTGGAAGTGATTAAGTCTGCTACATAATCTAAAAGTCTGCTACATAATCTAAAAGTCCGCTACATAATCTAAAAGTCCGCTACATAATCTAAAAGTCCGCTACATAATCTAAAAGTCTGCTACATAATCTAAAAGTCTGCTACATAATCTAAAAGTCCGCTACATAATCTAAAAGTCTGCTACATAATCTTTGCATTTCTTTCTGTTATTAAGACAGCACACAGAAATGTTTAGATTTGTCTGTGCAGTGTACACCATATTTAATATTTTCAGTCCAGCCTAGTTGTTACACTGAAACAATGTCGCTTACTTAAGCTCTTAAAAGCTTACCTGAAAACGACTTTCCCGGGTGGCTTTGGGAAGAGCTGTGGGGTGACTGTTGTAGAAAAGATGTTGACTAAGACTTGACTGAAAGCCGTACCAGGTTATCGTGACAGATCTCAAGATGTGCCCAATGCTTAGCCAGACTCTGAGTTAGTGTATATAATCTCTTGAATGTGTCATTTTCACCTCCTGTATATTCTCTATAAACAGTCTCACTGATGCTGTGTCTGGATTTGTATAAAACTTTCAGAACTGACGCAATATTTTCTGTCCAGAAGTGTGACTCAAGCTCGGTTCGTGACTCAGTTCTTGTCCAGTAGTTCAATATTTACCCAGTTTTGTCACGTATACCATCCAGATTAAAACTGGAGCAATCATCGAGCTGGTATCTGGGGGAATTTGTAACAAATACTCAGTAAACGCAGAATCTCTGAAGAATTACCGTACTCCAAAGACGAAACAGAATAGAACAAGCCATACTGGAGAAAAATAAACATAGTTTTCACCAAAAACTTTAGCTATACTTTACAAAACACCGTTTTAGTTTATTAATTACAGAAGCTTTTTTTTTCGTATCAAAGTTCAAATGCAGGTTTCAAAAGCAGCAACGATGAATGTTTCATACAGATGACACGAGCAGCACATTTTAAAATGGCATAACACCTGTCAGAGACCGCCATTACATAATGTCCAGCGAAATTTGTTGGGAAGTATTCTATAAACGAAGTTCCCAAATTTAAAAAAAATGTCCAGGGTCTAGCAAATTGTGACCTTTGCTCTGTTCTTAAGTTGGGCTGGAGGAAGGTTGTTTGACCTGCACAGATTCATCTGTCGGGACAGCACTGAACTGCCTGTTATAAATCTGTGGACGAGTAATGGACAAACAACTTTGCTGTTATTCTGGGGAGTCAGGGTATTGTGCTGTTGACTGTGACGGGATATAACAAATGTCAAAAATCACCCTCGCTGTAGCTCGTTGCGCAAAAAATAAAACAAAAACAACACTAACACGGTACGCCACGCCCACTAGGCAGTGATGCCTCTTTCAGCTGTGGCTATCGATCTGCTCTTAGCATCTGTCAGTATACCCCAACCGCCAATGGTTGTCCCCGCTGTTTGGGTCTTCCTTAGACTGCTGGAACAACATTCGGTTGGAATGAAAAATGTTGTATACCACCATATAGTGGTCGACGCTTTCCCCTTGAATTTGGCCGTAAATAGCCCTCATGACAGAAACACAAACAGCGGCTTATCAACCAGAGATGGGCGTGGCTATGTATATAAGGTAACCACTGAATGAGGCGGAGCGTTCCACCATTTCTGACATCTTCTGGAGTGTGGTGACAGAGCCCTGAAAAATGGTAAAGACTGTGTTTCTTCCTCCCACAGTCCCCCCCCCCTTCCCCCTTTCCGTCCATTATTTGGGGAAACTTTACGCTCTCATGGAGGGCAATTTGTCACATTGTGTGTGTGTGTGGAGGGGGCGGGCTGAGGAGGGGAGGGCAAGAGCTGTGAATGCTAACAGGGGCAGGGTTGATTCTTCTCGCCAGGAACATGAATGTCGATGATGTGTTTGGGTCAAAAGGGACTTGCTCTTTGTACAAAGCTGTCCAGAGGTCATTAAACAATAAAAGCCGCCCCCTCACCCGCCCTCCCCTCGCAGTTTTTGATTCTGGTCGTCGATTGATGTTTCCTGACTTTTCTGATAGACACACTTCGTTCACCACAATTAGAATGACGTCATCATCATGTGCCATGACACAGAATGGGGGAGATTGATAACGATGGTCTTCCTCGGGAGAGTCAATGTCATTTGTCACAAAAAAAGGGGCGATAAATAAAACGATATAGTTGGACATCGTCAGAAAGTAACTGTTCCTAACGTTGAAATATGGGGGGGGGGGGGACGGACAAGTTTATAGATTTCTTTTTTTTTTAATCATATCATCATCATCATCATGTGCTATGACATCGAATGGAGGGAAGCGTGGGGCGTTGATTATGACAATGTTCCTTGGAAAAGTCAGTGTTAGTTGAAACATAAAACTGCCACGAGAGACAACAAATAAAAATAAAACCAAAAACTTCAAGTAAGTCACTTTAATTCGTTCTTTACCACCATGGCCTCGGCTGCAAAGAACAAAATGTCCCCGGAGATCACACCAAGAACAAGAACCACAGTCTGTAACGTACAAAGTAGGTTATGTCACTCTCTTACTCCACAGAGTAAGTTCTGTGTCGAAGTTTCAGTATTAAGAAACTAGAAAGAACTTCTTCTTCTTCTTCGTCTTCTTCTTCTTCTTCTTCTGCTATCTCCCTGGAACTGAAAGCTGGTATTCTTTGCAGAGAGGATGTTGAGGCACAGTATTGTGTCGGACTGGGAGTGGGTTATGACAGCCATTTTTTAAGTCCCAGAGTGCAACTAAAAAGCAGGGGGTGTGCAATACTCCTTTAACAGACCCCACCACCATGGGGACTACGGCGATCACTACCCCGTTAGCCAGGCAAGATCTGTTACTGGGGTTACCAGCGGAGAGGTGGAACAGGGTCTTGTTCAGCTAAGGTTCACCGACCTTGGCGCCAGTATGTCAGCTATGGGTCGTTGACTGCCAAAACGGAGGGCGTCTTCGCCCCCAGAAATTACTCTGTTATTTAAAAACACGAACTGGTTTAAGATCCATACTATAAGAACTTGATATTGAAGAAGGCTGGCTAGTAAAGAAGATTAAAGAGAGAAAACTTAAATATTTTGGACACATTAAACGTCATGATAATCTGGAGAAGACCGTCTTGGAAGGGTACATAATGGGAAAAAGAAAGAGAAGAAGATAAGGCGAAGATGACTGCAAGACATCGTTGATGATCTGCAAATGGATGCATCAGCAGCAGGCCATCTTGCTCACAACTGAGAGGCCTACATGAATGCTGATAGGGAGGCAAAGTTCCGCAAGGGACATGCAAATGAATGAACTAGTATAAGAATGTGCTACTTTTAAATTTATTTAACTTTGCCTAAATATCACTCTGGGCATTGACTTGCATTGGTCTAACAACCCTGCCAGTGTTGTTTTGAAGTGCAAGAGTTAACAAGCAATTGGATAAATTCTTTACCTTAAGAATATACTCAGAACAGTGTTAGAATATGCTCAATTCGCAAAGAAATCCCTATAAGTTTTCGATACACACATTTCTACATTTAGTTTTCTCGTCTTTTCTTCTTTGTACATCCAGCCTTTTTTCCCCCGTTATTTTGTTTTCACAATACAAATATGGAATGTTCGAAGACATTTTGCGTGCAAAGACTACATGATCTACATCATAATACAGTATACCAGTATTCCTAGCTACCATTTCTGATATCTCGATTTACTCACATAATGTTCTTTTCCTAGGTCTATTCCCATCCACCTAAACATGTTACATTAAACCTAAACATGTTACATTAAACCTAAACATGTTACATTAAACCTAAACATGTCACAGGACGGCCAAAGTGGTGAAAAGAAAGAGTCACAGGGTGCATTAGCAACAATATATCGTTCATAGAATGCCTGCACATGTGACACTGTCGGAAAAGATTCTTTGCTCTATGAACCCATTCAGCATCTCCAGGCAAAGCTCAAAAGATTGGCTACCAAATGACGCCCAATAATTTCCTTTCTTGGCAAATCTGTGGGGACCCACCTTGCAGACGTACCTTCTTGTACAACATTGTTCGGTGTGTTCTTCCGCACAAAAGCGTGAAATTTGCTTGAAAAAAAAGAAAACTGCGCAAATATACTGTGCCGTAAACGAGAAACTTCCTATGTAAACCTTTATTCTCTATAGAAGCCACATAATAACCTATTTAGTCGATTCTGAAAACGATTTGGCCCAATGTTTTTATTTGTTTTCTCGCTCCAACGTGCCCCCGGGAAAAAGCTGGGCCTCAGCTGTGATCTGCTTGTTGGGGCGTGGCACCGACAGATGTCAACGTGCACGAACTGCAAAACCTCTGCTATAAAATATGAAGCTTGCCCGAAGGCTAACATTGGTCTTTTTTTTTTCATATAAAATGAAAAGTCGGAGAACCATAACTACACACAGAAAAGAGAACAGTTCAAAGACACACATCTTAAATATTTTGTTCTAAATAATTCACACGTCTTCATATTTGATCCGTTTCCCCTTGGCACACATGTGTCTTTTGAGGGAAGTAACAAAACAGTACAGAATCAACAAGTTCTGTGATAGATTGAATTATTACTATCACTGAAGCTGCTCTTTTTGTTCTGCGCTCTACCAGCGCTTGCCTTTGTGTTGCCTCTCAGCGTTAAGTCGACAAGAGGGCTTGAATTTGAAAGCAAACTTCTCAAGAGCTCTTTCCTGAATGAAGATCGTGGAGCGATGCGCCGTTGTTGGCTTGCCAGAGCCTCTGGAAAAGGTATGTGTGCTGCATTATTTCCGCCGACAGCGAAGCAAAGACAAACAGGCTGTTGAAAAACCTGGCAGGTTAAGTGTTACGTTATGGCCATTTGTCTGAGCATGGACTGAATAAGGTTCTGTTTATTTTATGAACTCTGCGTTCCGGACTACAAAAAAGAAGCTAACCTGAAATAGAAAACTTAAAAAAAAAAGGTTACTGCATTCGTATCTCGCGGCAGTTGTGGGGTGGGTGGGTGGGAGGGAGGATCCAGGATAGGATGGAAGCTATCGTGCACCACTTGGGAGTTAGGGAAGGAAAGACGGCCAGATACGACACTGACCACGTGGCCCTCTTGTGTGCCGATGTGTGAAGAAAATCACGCAACGACAACAATATATCAACACGTCTTGCAGGGTCCTGAATCTTCCAGAAACTTTTAAACCTTTTTTTTTTAAAAAATAAAAATATCCTTTCCTCCTTCATTTCTTTCATCTGTAGGAATATCTTACTAAAAAGACCAAACATCTTGACATCTCCGGTAGATCCTCATATGTGAAGATTAAGACGCCTCCAGCCAACGTTATAACGGCTACACTGAAAGTGCACAAAATAAGAAACACGATCCATCTTGTCCAGAAGGTCTAGGACGACGGTTCTCAACCTTTCTTTTCTTTTTTGCCCACTGGTGCAAAATGTCGTTTCCCGCCTTCACCATATGTCAAAATGTAATTTCCCATTTTCACCATATATATCAAAATGTCTTTTCCCCCTTTCAACATATGTCAAAATGTCATTTCCCCCTTTTAGCATATGTCAAAATGTCATCCATCTCCCTTCCCCCCCCCCAAAAAAAAAAAATTGTATAACTTTAAAAGAATATTCAAAATATTATATTTATAATAGCTTAACAATTTTGTCAGTCTGTGGGTCCAACTCCTCTCTGTAAGCCTAAAATTTCTCAGGTTGGGAAAGGGGATGTGGGATGAGAGAGGGAAGAAGGTAGAAGATTCCCCACTGACTGAGTATCCCTGCTCAGTGATATATAACAGAGAGATTAAGAAGACAATTATTTATACCAGTGATTCCAAAGCGGTTTAGGTCAATCGCCCCATCACCTCCAGAGCAACATCACTACCTCCCACACAACCTCCCTCTCACCTCCAGAGCAACATCACTACCTCCCACACAACCTCCCTCTCACCTCCAGAGCAACATCACTACCTCCCACACAACCTCCCTCTCACCTCCAAAGCAACATCACTACCTCCCACACAACCTCCCTCTCACCTCCAGAGCAACATCACTACCTCCCACACAACCTCCCTCTCACCTCCAGAGTAACATCACTACCTCCCATACAACCTACCTCTCACCTCCAGAGCAACATCACTACCTCCCACACAACCTCCCTGTCACCTCCAAAGCAACATCACTACCTCCCACACAATCTACCTTTCACCTCCAGAGCAACATTTCTAGCTCCCACACAACCCCCTCTCACCTCCAGAGCAACATCTCTAGCTTCCACACAAACCCCCAGAGCAACATCCCTAGCTCCCACACAACCTACCTCTCACCCCCAGAGCAACATCCCTAACTTCCACACAACCTCCCTCTCACCTCCAGAGCAACATCCCTAGCTCCCACACAACCTCCCTCTCACCTCCAGAGCAACATCCCTAGCTCCCACACAACCTCCCTCTCACCTCCAGAGCAACATCCTAGCTCCCACACAACCCCCCAGAGCAACATCACTACCTCCCACACAACCTCCCTCTCACCTCCAGAGCAACATCCCTAGCTCCCACACAACCTCCCTCTCACCTCCAGAGCAACATCACTACCTCCCACACAACCTCCCTCACCTCCAGAGCAACATCACTACCCCCCACACAACCTCCTCTCACCTCCAGAGCAACATCACTACCTCCCACACAACTCCCTCTCACCTCCAGAGCAACATCACTACCTCCCACACAACCTACCTCTCACCTCCAGAGCAACATCCCTAGCTCCCACACAACCCCCCAGAGCAACATCCCTAGCTCCCACACAACCTACCTCTCATCTCCAGAGCAACATCCCTAGCTCTCACACAACCTCCCTCTCACCTCCAGAACAACATCCCTAGCTCCCACACAACCTCCCTCTCACCTCCAGAGCAACATCCCTAACTCCCACACAACCTCCCTCTCACCTCCAGAGCAACATCCCTAGCTCCTACACAACCTCCCTCTCACCTCCAGAGCAACATCCCTAGCTCCCACACAACCCCCCCCCAGAGCAACATCCCTAGCTCCCACACAACCTCCCTCTCACCTCCAAAGCAACATCACTACCTCCCACACAACCTCCCTCTCACCTCCAGAGCAACATCCCTAGCTCCCACCTACCCCCCCCCCAGAGCAACATCCCTAGCTCCCACACAACCTCCCTTTCACCTCCAGAGCAACATCCCTAGCTCCCACACAACCCCCCCCAGAGCAACATCCCTAGCTCCCACACAACCTCCCTCTCACCTCCAAAGCAACATCACTACCTCCCACACAACCTCCCTCTCACCTCCAGAGCAACATCCCTAGCTCCCACCTACCCCCCCCCCCCAGAGCAACATCCCTAGCTCCCACACAACCTCCCTTTCACCTCCAGAGCAACATCCCTAGCTCCCACACAACCTCCCTCTCACCTCCAAGCAATATCACTACCTCCCACACAACCTCCCTCTCACCTTCAGAGCAACATCCCTAGCTCCCACACAACCTCCTTCTCACCTCCAGAGCAACATCCCTAGCTCACAACCTCCCTCTCACCTCCAGAGCAACATCCCTAGCTTCCACACAACTTCCCTCTCACCTCCAGAGCAACATCTCTATCTCCCTCAAAACTTTTGTTTTTCTTCTCTCCCTTTGTTCTGATGCCACGTGCCACTGCCTTGTCCTTCACCTTGTCCCCGGCGAGTACACTAGAGCGGTGCTGCACGCTTAGGGAGCACTGGTTTATACTCTATATACCAATGTTTCTCAACCTATGCTATCCGTACATCCATACCCCTTGGAAATACTTGAATTTTTTTTTGTTTGGAAAGTTGTTTTTTTTTGGTGAAGCTTTGGGGTGGGGGGGTGTTCTATCACTTGATCTTTGTCCTGTGTTCTTTCACCTGTTCTTTTATTAAATTCTACACAATTCCCACCCCTGCCCCCTTTTTTTCTCTTAATCTGGCTCATATTGGTCTTCAAAGTACAAATTGTAAAGCATCAGGTGAAGAAACTTCAGATGTGGTATTTGCTCGAAGTAGTTCCTATTTTGTCATCGTGGGAGAACTACAATCATCTCAAAATATTAACCCCTCACTACCGGGATATCCCATGACACGGGGGGGGGGGGGGTTAACCTCTTTTCAGTAACGTTATATCAGGGCATTAAAACAAATATAACACATAGCCAACTTCCATATACTGGTTTTCCTCTCTCTTTCTCTTTCTCTCTCTCTCTCTTTCTCTCTCTTTCTCTCTCTCTCTCTCTATATATATATATATATATATATATATATATATATATATATATATGGGTATTCGATGAAGGACAGAATGTTAGACGGGCCTGCGTGCCCAGTTCTTAAACCTTTGGAAATGTTCGTTCGTTCGTGTTTTTTTTTTTTTTTCAATGACGGAGTGGATGCTGCAGTCCGAAAAACTTAGAAAATTATAGCATTAGAGTACAGGGGTCTGCAAACTGCGAGCCATGGCCAGCACAGCACTAATTATCATGTGATATTTCATTTCTAAAAGACCAATGAACTGAAAATAATGGTGTTCCGCAGGAAAGACCAAAAGTACCAATGTACCGAAAGTAATGGTGTTCAGCAGGAAATACCAAAAGACACAGATGGATTTAACCATGAAAAACGAGAAAATAGAACAAGTGAAAACCTACTTTTATCTAGGGCACTTGTTCTAACCGAGGATGGAAGATGTGTTTTAAAGAGAAGAATAGGAATGGGAAGACACACATTCAGAACCGTGAAGACAATGCTGTTGCCCAGGAAAATGTTCATAAAAATAAACGCGAGAGTTATAAACTGCTATATCTGTTCTGTACTTCTGTAACGAGAAGAAACTTGGACTCTATGTAAAAAGTCGAAGAGAGGAATAATTGCAACAGGAACATGGATCTACAGAACATGCAGGCCGTATATCATGGAGATTGAACAGAACAAAATGTACAAGTACTAGAACAACTACAAGTGCAACGAAAAGATGTAGACACAGAATATTATGATGCCATCAAAATTAGAGGTTATGAAATACCAGAGATTAGATATCCTGATGACGCAGTATTACTGTCCACAACGCAAAAAGGAAATGGAACACCTCATTATGTCAGTCCGTAAGAACAGTGAAGAGCAAAACCTTTATTTTAATGCCAAAAAAAAACTAAATTAATGACATATGACAAAACAAATAAGGCTGCTGAAATATATGTCAATGCGGAAAAATTGGAAGAGGTGGAGAGTTTTTGCCTATCTTGGATCATTACTGACTAATAATGGAGATATAATGTGAAGTATTAAAAGGAGGACATCTATCGCTCTTCAGAAAGTAAAACAACTAAAGAATCTGTGGAGAGGAACAGACAGAACCACAAAAATAAGATTTTTAAGGGCATGCATCTTTCCCATCGGAACATATGCCTGTGAGACCTGGACACTTAACAAAACAGCTGAGAAACACATAAATGCCTGTAAATGCTACAGAAGAGTTCTTTAAATATCATGGACACACAAAAAAAGATCCAATATATCCATACTACAGGAACTTCGTATTGAAGAAGGTTGGCTAATAAGGAAGATTAGAACAGAGTTGGACATATTAAACGTCATGAGAATTTAGAGAATACAGTCTTGGAAGGGTACATAATAGGAAAAAGAAAGAGAGGAAAACCCAGGCGAAGATGGTTGCAAGACATCGTTGATAATCTACAAATGGATGCATCAGCAGCAGGGCATCTTGCTTACAGCCGAGAGGCCTACACTGTTAGGGAGGCAAAGTTCCGCAAGGGACATGCAAATGATTGACTGACAAGTGCAACGCGAACTTCTCAAAGAAACAAGGGTCAAGACAACAAAATACTTTGGCCATATAAAAAGACCTCACAAAATACTGAAGAGCGTACTAGAAAGACAATGGAAGGGTGAAAAAAGACAGAGGTGTAGATAAGAAGATAACATACCACTGTGGACAGAATACAGCCTGGCTGAGTGCTCTATCAAGGCGAGGGAGCGTGCGAGCTGGAGATTGACTATCACTAACCTTCGTACCGAAGATAGCACACGATGATAATGATTACATAATATTAGATAACTGTTGTTCATAGTTTATATACAGGCCAAAGAAAAAGAGGCAGACCACATGAAACTCTGAAGAGGACATTGTTAAGAGAGGCCAAATTAACAGGCATAAAATCCCTTGATGAGGTTGAAAGACTCGCCGAAGACAGGAACATTTGGCGAACTACTTTGCGAGCCTTACGATATAAGATAAGATAGTTTATAAATTTAAAAAAAATTATTATTACTTTCCTTCACTAGCTTCAGATGTAAATGTAGTCCACCAGCCTCTCACGTAAATGGCGTACGGGTCTATTTCTAACAGAAGCTTACCAACCGAGTCACACGTATTAAACAGTGGTTATGTCCCTTTTGATTTTCAAGCTTTTGGTTGTAAAGTTGCCGACCCCTGAACAGCTAACTCATTAACCCCTGACTGACGCAAGTCCTGCGCCTGCCCCTTTGGCCAGACGGAATAATAATAATAATAACATACAAAAGAACCGGCGCACACTTTACAAGACTTTGTTTGTAATAAGGCAAGACCAGGGAAAAAACGACGAAACGACGGAAACCTTAAACAAAGTTGTGCACTTTTCTACCTCCAGGGAGTTCTTATTTCTGCAGTGAACATAAAAACCTCATATTTTGACAGGTGCTCGTGGAAAACTGTTCACAAGTGGCTTATGATTTTTTTTCCTTTTTAAATGGTCTTTATATAGTTTTTACGGAGTCTTTTCTGCCCTACGTTATCAGATAAAAGGTCTTTGTGTTCGCTCACGCCTCTGATGATTGAACAACATCTCGGTAGAGAGCAGATCATGCACCTGAGTGGCTGAGTGGCTGAATGGCTGAGTGGCTGAATGGCGTAGCGGTTACTGCACTCGTCGATCATGACAGTGTTTGAAGATCATGGATTCTAACAGAAACTGCAGTTATAATAATAGTAGTAGTAGCAGTGGTAGTAGTAGTAGTAATAGTAGTAGTAGTTATAGTAGTAGTATTGGTAATAGTGGTAGTAACAGTAGTAGTAGTAATAGTAGCAGTAGTAGTAGTAGTAGTAGTAGTAATAGTAGTAGTAGTAGTAATAGTAGAAGTACCAATAGTAGTAGTAGTAATATTAGTAGTAATAGCAGTAAAAGTAGTAATAGTAGTAGTAGTAGTAACAGTAGTAGTAGTAGTAATAGTAGTAGTAGTTATAGTAGTAGTACTGGTATAGTGGTAGTACAGTAGTAGTAGTAGTAGTAGTAGTAGTAGTAGTAGTAGTAGTAGTAGTAGTAGTAGAATAGCAGTAGTAGATATAGCACTAATAATAGTAGTAAAGTAATAGTTGTAGTAATAGTATAAACGGTAGTAGTAGTAGTAATAGTAGTAATAGCAGTATTAGTAGTAATAGTAGTAGTAGTAGTAGTAATAGCAGTAGTAGTAGCAGTAGTAGTAGTAGTAGTAGTAGTAGTAGTAGTGGTGGTGGTAGTAGAATATCAGTACTAGTAGTAGTAGTAATAATAGTAGTAATAGTAGTAGAGTAATAGTTGTAGTAGTAGTAGTAGTAGTCTTAGTAGTAGTAGTAATAGTAGTAGTAGTAGTAGTAGTAGTAGTAGTAGTAGTAGTAAGATGATAAAGAATAAATTGCCCAAATCTGGTGAACTGAAAGTCATTTCAGTTTAATTATTATGTAAGAAAAAAAACAACTTGACTAACATGACAGAGAGCCATATATACAACTAACATCACAAAGAGAAATATATACAACTAACTTCACAGGGAGAAATATATACAATTAACATCGCACAGAGAAATCTCTACAACTAACATCACAGAGAGAAATATATTGAACTAACATCACAGAGAGAAATATATACAACTAACATCAGAGAGAGAAATATATACAGCTAACATCACAGAGAGAAATATATACAACTAACATCACCGAGAGAAATATATACAACTAACATCACAGAGAGAAATATATTCAACTAACATCACAGAGAGAAATATATTCAACTAACATCACAGAGAGAAATATATGCAACTAACATCACAGAGAGAAATATATTCAACTAACATCACAGAGAGAAATATATTCAACTAACATCACAGAGAGAAATATATACAACTAACATCACAGAGAGAAATATATACAACTAGAAATATAAATGTTCACAGTTGTTATTGGCAGAAAATCATCAGGATAAAAACTTGAGGAACCTTGCCGGGTAACTAGACTCAAGGTAAAAGTTCTTTTGTCTTTCGGCTTCTCCATCTTTTTAATTATTAAAGGAATTTTGGTATTAATAAATATTAACGCCGTTAATACACCAGACATTAAAAATACGGAAACTGATTAACGATATATTTTTAAACAGTGGTTAGATTTGTTATTCTATATTCGATTCATCTACAGACAGACAGACAGACAGACAGACGTACATATGGATAGATAGACAGATAGACAGACAGATAGACAGACAGACAGACGGACTGACGGACGGACGGAAGGATAGATAGATAGATAGATAGATAGATAGATAGATAGATAGATAGATAGATAGATAGATAGATAGATAGATAGATAGATAGATAGATTAGAACGACAACATTTATATTCCTGTTCATATTTCCAGCAGGTTAATGGCCAAAAATGGAGTCCAGATAACAGTCTGACCAACCATTTCTTTACCCAACAGGCAGGGAAGATCTCCCTAAACGGCAATCAATACTTAACAAAGCAATTTCGTGTGCACATCACATGTCATGTGAAGCTAATGACCGAGATGATCACGTTGTCACAAATAAACTGCGTGATTCTCTAGTGACATGCGCAGTTGCGAATTTACTGATTGAGTTTTACAGCAACAAAAAACAGAAAACCCATAGATCTGGCGTTGAAATGTATGAAACGACACGTGACGGAGAAATGGCGGCAAGATCTCTGATGTATTTTCGCTAGAGTACCGGGTTTGCCATTTTTATTTATTTGTTTATTTTCTTAAAGTTCTCGTATCGGGACATTAAACGGCAATTTCCAAAATGGATGTGCCCGTAAAGGCTTAGAGCAGTGGTTCTCAATATCCAGATCCAACTCGTCCCCTTGTCAGCTCAGACTGTCCCGGAATCCTCCCTGATATTTTATATCATTATCCAGAAGGGTCCGTCACCACTATAATTCTTTGACGCAGTTTACCAAATAAAAATTTCTACTTTTAGAATAGAAACTATTCAACGGATGGCCACTTGCCTCCATGTTTAGAATCTCTGGCTGAAAGTAATGAAGTGATTTGAATTGAGGTTGATAATGTTCGAGATCTGGAATTGAGGGCGTCAGATTTAGTACAACTCTTCTCTTCTGCCTTATTCGGCTCATCAGTCCTTACTGCGTGGACTATTGCAGCAGTGTTCAGCTGATATGCGATATGTTGGTGTGTCGCTGAAGCTTAGAGAAATCTACTATTATTAGTAATTAATTATTAGAGGTCACTTCTTGCCTGCTAAGGTCAACTGACCCGCCATTGTTTTAACCTATTTGTCAAAAGTTTTAAAAATTGTGAGGAAATTGCTTTACAAAGAGAGCCACAAAGAAGAAAAAAAGAAAAGAAAACATCTGGCACTTAAAATTGTGATACTGTGGAGTAATTATTCACTTATCATTTGTGATCACTGTCACACAATTAATTCTTAAACTGTCAGCTGGCTTTTAAGTGAATTTTTAAATAACATAAATAAATAAATAACACCAATCATAACCTTTGATCGCAGTTGAAATTTTGCTATTTCGCAAACACTAACATTTGGCATCACGTCATTTTTCTGCAAAACATGGCAGCCGTGATGAGTGATAACAAAAAAAAAAATGCTCTTGTCGTAGACGTTATTCTGTAGTTTAAGAATTAGAATACACGCCACACTAGTTATTCACTGGAATTATGAGCTGATTAATCTCATGTACCAGTCTGACAGATACTAGGTCGAACAAACATCGTCAACAATGGTGGTAGAGACACGACACCCATGCTTAGAGTTAAAGAGCAGGGATTCGAACATGGCATTTAAAAACTGTATAGATTAACACAGAACAGGTGTCATCTGCTGCCAAACATTAAGGGGTATACGCCGAAGTAAGGAAAAGGTAATTTGAAAAACTGTGAGGCAACCACAAAGGACAGAAGCTGACTCAGTGCAACGCGTTCGCAATGGCTGATGGGTAGTTCGAACACACACAGAGCAGTGCTTTGCCCTTAGTCTAGTGACGCTCAGCTTAGGGATTGCACCATTGCTGAACAACGATCCGTATGCGAGATGCTTATGGGAAGAAAGTGTGAGACCCGCTGAAATTCAGCGTAGGGTGCGGTCTTAGCAAGCAAGTGAAAATAGCACAACTCAGCCACAATTTACGTATGAAAAGAAGGAACACCCTATGTAACCAACGAAGCACGATCTGGTCGGCCATCAACATCGCACACACAGGCTCACAATGACAGTGCCCAAATCTTGATCAGACCACCGACAGATGTTTATAGTGCTCGCTGTTGCTGCACATTTGGATATCAGCCTTGTATCCTCACATGGCATCGTGCGTGAAGACTTGGGGTAATACAAAGTTTGTAAAAGATGGATACCAAAATAACGGTGCAGTCCTGTATTCAGGAGCAGCTGAACAGTTCCTTCTCACAAGAAATGGAGAAGCTGGTGAAAGGATACAAGAAGTGTATCTACCTGCATAAGTACTGTACGGAGGAGTGATATAAATGTTCATTTGGTCACTAAAGGATATGTATTAAAGTAAAGAAAAGGTAATCCTGTCATGCCTTAGAGAATCATATGTATTAAAGGATATGTATTAAAGGATATGTATTAAAGGATATGTATTAAAGCCTTTATTCTTGATTCTTCCTCGCATAACAGAGAAGTCATCGACTGGTCCACTGTAACTAGTTTCATGAACGTATAACAAACTGGCAACAAGAAAGATCACGTTAGAACTCTTCTTCTTATTTTTCTTCTTCATTTTCTTTTTCTTCTTCCTCTTCTTCTTCTTCTTCTTCTCACCGCAACTGTGAGCTGGTGTTCTTTGTAGCCGATGTGGTTAAAATGTTGAACCACAGCACCCAATCGGATAGGGAGCGGGACACAGCGCATGTTTTTTTCAATCACTGATTGAAGCTAAAAAGCAGAGAGTGTGCAGTACTTCTCTGGCTGACTCCACCACCATGGAGACTATGGCGGTCCTTATCCCCTTAGACAGGCTAGGCCTATTACTAGAAGTACCAACAAAGAGGTGGAACAGGGTCTTGATCAGCAACGGTTCGCCAATCCTCTGGTTAGCACGTTAACTATTGGTTGCTGAGTGCCACATCTGACAGCGTCTTCACCTCCATTAAAACTTTATACCAGATAGACAGACAGACAGTTAGATAGATAGATAGATAGATAGATAGATAGATAGATAGATAGATAGATAGATAGATAGATAGATAGATAGATAGATAGATAGATAGATAGAATTAATTATGTGATACTTCTTCTTCTTCTTTGATCACCTTTAACAAAACCTTGATTGTGGTGTTTCATAGTTTTCAGCAAAAGACTGAACACGCTGTGACTTTCGGCACGACACATCCGACTTCGGCATGGCGTATTATGGAACAGAGTATCTGAACTCGATTGATCTATGTTGTTCTGTCAGAATAACTGAACAGAATTCGTAGAAACACGGACGCTGATAACTATCTTTCATTAAACGAATCCAGTAAATGCACCTACTGCGGCTTGCGCTGAGCAGTTCTTGCGTCATTGTGCGTCCCAACTTTACCGGCGGCGTTAAGGTGGTTAAAGATTTAACCAAGATTTTCTTTCATGGCAGAGCTATTTTGAAAGATTATTAATATTATTATTGTTTTCCTCTGCTTTGTATGCTTCGCTTATGAATTTCTGCAAACTAAACACGGCTAGCTCTCTTCAGAAATGTTGGCTTCTCTTTCAGGTAAAAAGCTGCAGCACCAAAGGAAGAGTTGTGGTGAAGATCACCCAGTGGTATGGACGTATGTCCTCACAAAAGAATGAAAAATTCTCAATGAACGACAAAGTCCATACCTTAGCTGTAGGTACCCCCATGGCATTACAGGTCACACCGGAAACAGATCTATCTATCTATCTATCTATCTATCTATATCTATCTATCTATCTATCTATCTATATCTATCTATCTATCTATCTATCTATCTATCTATCTATCTGTCTGTCTGTCTGTCTGTCTGTCTGTCTGTCTGTCTGTCTGACTGTTTCCTTCAGAGCCAAATTCACACGCAGCTGCCGGTAGCAAGATCTCCTCACGTTTGACTTGAAAGAAAAGTCGTTCAACAGACATTTGCGACTGGATTAACACAACTTTTTAAAATGTCCTATTGTTTATGTCACCAATATTACTTGTGACCACACACAATACATATACACATACACGTACACACACGCAAACAAATTTTGAAGTGCTTTCGTCCACGTCGTAAAGGAAAAAGTGGTGCTTCTATTTGTAGAAATTTGTTCCAGATTCTGAAAAGCTGAAAATCATCTTTAGGTCACAGCGTTCAGGTTTTAACTGTTATTTTTTTTAAAATGTCAGATTAACAAGTGCTGACTACCCAAAGTTATGGAGTACCTTATATAGCACTATTTAAATGTTTGAGTTACGCGTATTTCCCTTGCCTTATCTTATTTCCGTTTCTTCTTGGTTTGATCTATATTATGCCAGGGGGCTACCTAGAGCAGGGGCATCATCATCATCATCATCATCGCGTTTTACTTCCTTGAGAGCATAGGTCACGGATAAAAGCTCTCCAGTCATCCCTGTTCTTGGAATTTCTGCTTCCTTCCATGTGCATCCGTTGTCTCTGAGCACTGTCATAATTTCTCTTCTTCAAGTAAGTCTAAGTGTTCCTCATTTTCTATTTCTTTGAGTATTCCATGTCATTACATGTCTTGTTAAGCTGGTGTCGGGTTTTCTCAGAGTGTGACCAGTCTACCTCCATTTCCTAGACATGATTTTTAGGTTCATAGGTTCTTGTCTTGCCCTTTCCCAGACCTCGTTCCTGATCTTGTCCTGCCATTTAATGTTTAAAATCCCCCTCAAGCAGTAGTTCATGAATGTTTGTATCCTCTGTTGTATTGTCTTGGTCATAACCCATGTCTTTGAACCATATAGCAGGACAGTCTTTACGTTTGTATTGAAAAGACTAAGTTTGGTTCTTGTTTTGATGTTCTTAGATGACCATATTTTGTTAAGTTGGATAAATGCTGTCCTGGCCTTGGTTATTCTAGCTTAAACATCCTTTTCCGTTCCCCTATTTATCCACTATGCTGCCTAAATATGTGAAATACTCTACTTCCTCAACTGACACTCCCTCAATTACCATGAGGCTATTGCTTGCACTATTACTTTTCATTATCTTTGTTTTTTGTCTGTTAATATATAGTCCCAGTTTAGCTTAATTCTTGCTTAAAATCTGAAGTTTCTGTTGCATTTGTGTGTGGCTGTGCGCCAGAAGTGCCAAATCATCTGCAAAGTCAAGATCCACCAATTGGTTCCACAATGTCCATTTCTTTTTATTTGTGTGGTAGTTTTCATAATTCAATCAATTGCTAAAAGAAATAGGAATGGTGATAGCAAACTTCCCTGCAGCACGCCTGTTTCCACTTTAAAACTTTCTGTGAGAATTCCTCCATGCACAATTCTACAAGTTGTTCCTTCATATATGATGTTTATAAGCTTTGTTTCTTGGATAGGACACCAAAGTGTTCCAGTAGTTTCCATAGCATTCTACTGTCTAAACTATCAAATGCCTTCTCATAATCAATTAATGTAACTAACAATAAAGAATTCCACTCCACTGACTGTTCTACTATTATTCGCACTGTAGCGATGTGGTCAGTACAGAATCTTCCTTGCCTGAAACCTAATTGCTCTTCTCCTAGTTTACTATCTGCTGATGTTTTAATTCTATGTAGCTAAATCCTGCTGAAGACCTTGCTAGGTATTGAGAGCAGGGAGATTCCTCTATAGTTCTTACATTCTAATAGATCTCCTTTCTTAGGGAGTTTTATAAGATGGGCCTCCTTCCAGTCCTCTGGGACCTTCTCTTCTTCCCAAATCCTGCTAAATAGTAAGAGTAGTATTTCTGTTGTTATTTCTGAGTTCGCTGAGCACTTCTGGACCCGGTGCTTTATTTCTATTCAACTCTGAGATAGCGTGTTCACTTTCGGCCTTGCTGGATAGTTCTACATTGATGTCTAGAGTATTATCTGCTGCTGGTATCTCCTCCTTTTCTGTTGGTGCTGGCCTATTTAGGATTCTGCTGAAGTATTCCACCCATCTTTGCATCTGCTTTTCTTCTGATGTTACTACTTTACCTTCTTTGTTTTTGATAGGCTTTTCTACCCTACATGGTCTATTTGCCAACTTCTTGTGATTTCATACAGAGCTCTCATATTATTTTTACCAGCTGCCTCTTCTGCCTGTCCTGCCATATTATCAAAATAGGCATGTCTATCTTTATGCTTTCCTAACCTTTTTATGGGCCAAATTGTATTCTATCTGAGCTGAGACCTTTACTGCTCTTGTTTTACTGTCATTTATTTTTGCTTCTGTCTATCTTCTTCAGTGTTTCCAGTGTAATCCACTCCTTATGCTGAGGTTTCTTAAATCCCCCTGTCTCTTCACATGATTTGGTCCACATTTCTTTAGCACTATTCCACACAATGGTGCATCTGGTGTATCTTCTTCATATAACTCCTGCATGACCTGAAATCTGTTGTTCAGTTTCAGTTCAATGTTCTTTGTGATTTCTGTGTCTTCCAACAGTACCACATTATAGCTTTTCCTTGCTATGTCTGTTTTGTGGTGTTTCTTCAGTTTCATTCTCAGTTTAGCCATCAGTAGGTGGTGGTCACAAGCTACATCTGCACCTCGTTTCACTCTGACATCTTGCAATGTTCTGCGAAAGCTTCTACTGATACAAATATGGTCTATCTGATTCTCAGTGTCATGATCTGGTGATAATCTCGTTGCTTCGTGTATAGTTTTATGTGGAAATATACTTCCTCCAATGACAAGGTTGTTGTGTATGTATAGATCCGCTAGCCGTTCTCCATTTTCGTTCATTATTCCTAATCTATTTTGACCCATTACTTCCTCATAACCTGTGTTGATCTTACCTATCATTGCATTGATGTCCCCCATTAGAATTGCTATGTGTTTGTTGCCTTGTTGGTCTAGGATTTCCTGCAATGTGTTGTAGAATTTGTCCTTTACTACCTCTTCTGCATCATTCGTTGGTGCATATACCTGGATGATATTCAACTTAATATCCTTCTTCTTTGTTGAGAAACAGGGTGTAAGTACCCTTGAGCTAACTGCCTTCCAGCTCATCAATGCTCTCTGGGACTCTCTGGATAGCATTAGTGCCACGCCCTCTGAGTGTGTTGCATCTGGGTTTTGGTGACCTGAAAATAGGATTGTATCCCCTGTTGCTAGTCTAAGCTTACCTGTTCATGTCCAGTGTGTTTCGCTCAACCCCAGTATCTTTATATTATATCTATTCATTTCTCTCGCTATCATGGCAGCCTTTCCACTTTCATACATTGTTCTAACATTCCAACATGCAATGGTAAAAGGTGTCCTGGTACTCAGTTGGGATGTCGATTCTGCAGCTTCCTTTCACTTTTGACTGCATAACGTCATGCGCTCTGTTATCAGAGTCCCTTCCTTTTCCAAGACAAAGTTTCCTGGTTTTCCTCTCCATGTTTCTGCAATGCTTTTTTTTTTTTTTTAGCAGAGAACAGGTGGTTTGCCTATCCCCTAACCTCATTAGTCGCTTCTTACAACATGCGTGGAAGGTGGCAGTGGTTCTATTCTTTTCTTTCCATGGCCCGCGGTAACCACTGGGGTGAGAGCGTGGGCATGCAGCCACAAAATCGAATGCGGCCCGCTAGGCTACAATTAAAGTATAATTTATTGATTAAAATTAACTTTCCTTCAAAACATATTAAAACATCTGTAAAATACATGAACAGCAAATTAAGTACAACCAAATCACCTTTACCTCACGTTTTCTGTCATTTTTATGTAAATTAGCAAAACACTAGGTCATTTATATGCGGTCCGCCAATCGGGTTTCCTCACGTGGTTGTGGCCCCTGAGTTGGATACCCCAAACCTACTTGGCGTGGTGTTTGTACCCACATTTTCCTTGACCTGTCGGGACATCAGAGGTTGATGTGATCAGCACCATGCCTGGCCACCCGCCTTTCCTTCCCCCAGCTCTGGAAGAAACCAGGTGCCCATTTCTACAGCTTCGTGACTGGGCCCCCCCCCCTTTCCACCATCAGTCAGATTTAAACCACGGGTTTCCGCTATGAGAGAAAAGAGTAGTCACCACTCGGCCAGTCAGGCGCTCTTCTTTTTTTTTGTTTCATTACTTCGTTGCAGCAAAGAAGACGTACATGGCGGCGGGCATAAAACCGACCCTAGATACAAAATACGCTTTAGCAGTTTTGTTCGGGAGTAGCATACATTAGAGTTACATTTGGTATGAAAAATAAACAATATTTGTAACCGTAAAAGGCTTTGACAATTTATAAATATGAAATATAGTGTGAAAAATGTATTTTTGCGACTAGTGTCGGTTTTTTGTGTGCCACCCTGTAGAAAATACCACAGATATCCTCAAAACCCCCATCCTAAAGCTAAATAGAATACTACAAACTACAGTCTTCAGGCTTCCTACAAAACACAACTTAGCGAGCCCATCCAGTTTTAATTGTGTTTGTTATATGCGTAGCGTATCTGTCCGTATCTATCTGATATAGAGTACATGGAATACAACAGACAGACAAGACATGCAGACAGACAGACAGACAGACAGACAGATAGATAGATAGATAGATAGATAGATAGATAGATAGATAGATAGATAGATAGATAGATAGATAGCAGAATGTCAGACGGGTCTGTGTGCCCAATTCTTCGCCTTTTGCAAAATAAGATCAATCAATAAAGATCAATCAAATCTGGGCAAAACGAAGACTGTTCAGACTTTGCTCATGTCAGAACGGGCTCCAGAATCTATAACATATTCCTGCAAACTTGCGCTCTCTATGGAGGCTGAATAGCCCAAACCTGGCCACAGGAAAAGACCATAGATGGAAAAACTGTTGATTCAAGGGACCGCCGATCTGGAAAACGTGAAAAGCATTTAAGTAAAGCTTCTTCAAGAAAGACAACTTGAATAATCATGCAGGAGAGATGTCTACCGACGTTCTTATTCGTGTTGTGTCCCTTTACTTTGTCTGCTTCCTGTGTGAGGTTGCGGGTGTGCGAGTGTGTTACTGCGTGTGTGTAAGTGTGTATATTAGTGCATGTGTGTTAGTGTGTGTGATTAGTTTTCTAGATAAATTAAACTACTTATTTTTAACCTCTTTTGGCTGTGGACCTCTTTTTTCAGTCTGAGAACAGCTGTGGAACTCTTTTTTCAGTCTGAGAACAGCGTGAACTTTTTTTTTAGTCTGAGAACAGCTGTGGAACTATTTTTTCAGTCTCAAAACAGCTGTGGAACTCTTTTTTTAGTCTGAGAACAGCTGTGGAACTCTTTTTTTAGTCTGAGAACAGCTGTGGAACTCTTTTTTTAGTCTGAGAACAGCTGTGGAACTCTTTAAAAATAAAACAATAAATAGTGTCCAGATGATGCTAAGATTTTTTTTTGGAAATCCAGCCAATCCTTTTGCTGGTCCGTGGAATCTATGGGGTCCACTGACACCCGGTTACAGCCACTGACACCAGGTTCGACCCACTGACACCAGGTTAGAACCATTGACAGCAGGTTAGTACCACTGACAACAGATTAGAACCACTGACAGCAGGTTAGTACCACTGACAGCAGATTAGAACCACTGACAGTAGGTTAGTACCACTGACAGCAGATTAGAGCCACTGACACCAGGTTAGTACCACTGACAGCAGATTAGAACCACTGACAGCAGGTTAGTACCACTGACAGCAGGTTAGTACCACTGACAGCAGGTTAGTACCACTGACAGCAGGTTAGTACCACTGACAGCAGGTTAGAACCACTGACACCAGGTTAGAACCATTGACAGCAGGTTATATCTGTCCCTTCTATGTGTATTTTTCCATTTTGATTTTAGGGAATTTTCATTATTTTTGTTTTGTCCTTGTTAATTTCAAGTCCTATTTTGCTAGTTTTCTTGCATAGAATTCACATTGTTACTGATAAGAGTTATGTCATCAGCAAAATCAAGATCTTCTAGTTGGGTCCCATGTACCCAGTCAATACCTGTGTTACCTGTGCAGCATTTTTTCATTATTAAGTCTATTGTAATCCCAAAGAGCAATTCAACTAGGAGTCGATAACTCTCTATTCTAATCTCCACTGCCTGGTAGGACAACTCTTCCACAAGAAAAACTTGCAGAGGGAACTAGAGAAGAAAGGTTTAATAAATGGATTCATAGAGCAGTCTGACATTGACTTGAGTCCCAGAAGTTTTAGAAATTTAAGGACGTTTTTTGACGTCAAATTAACAGAAATTAACAGTGTATTGCTTTGTGGACGAAATAAATTATTAATACAAGTATACTGCTTTGTGCTTGCCAAACGCTGACAGTGTTATATTCTGTGTTTGCCGTAAATTGCCAAAAATTAACAATGTACTACATTGTGTTTGTCAGAAGTTAGCAGTGTCCTACTCTGTGCTTGCCAGAAATTGATAGTTTCCCCATCTCCTCCTTGTGAGTCAGGCAGCGAACTCACGATGTACTGCGCTACTGCTTGCATGCCAACATTCTGAGTTATCTCTTCACTTTTATTACCCCCTATATCTTAATTGCTCTTACGGACGGTATTAATCAGTTGTTTCCCTTCCTTTAACTGGATTTCTGCGCCTTCCATTCTTTTATATCCGTACTTTATCAGACTGTAACCCAGGAAGGTGAATGTCACCACAGCTGTCATCATAAATGTCATTTCTGATCAACAACAACAAATTAGATTCATTACTTTGCCACGAAAGTTGTTTAAAAAGAAAAAAAAGGTAAAGATAGTCGCATAGCAAATGCCGTAGGAGATGAAGCGTTAGAGACCTCATTATGCTGGACCATCAGCGTATGAGGTAGTGTGGCCAGTTTCTTTCCTCGCTGCCTTTCCTTCCCAGATTTTCTCTGGTACCCATTTTACGAGGCTTGGTAGACCTCGGGGCCGTACTGGTCGGGAAAAAAATCCCGCTCAGCTGGGGATTCGAACTCTCGACCATTTGGTTGCTAGATAAGTGCATGAAAGTTTTCTTCTTCTTCTTCGTTCCCTTCTACCACCAAGACCACCCGGTGATCCTACTGAATTTTCTTCCGTGGTCCTCAATAGGTCCCGTGGTCCCCGAAAGGACCACACGAGATCCACGAGAGGACCACACGAGATCCACGAGAGGACCACAAGAGGTTCAGAGTATCGCAAGGCTTGAGCCTGTATTCTTGGTGGGTCTCAGAAGCGGGAATGCGTGACACCGTGGTTTTCATTGCACCAGTTTAATCTAGAGTTGGACTTTCGCACCGGAAAACCTCGACGTGTTTTGGGATACCCGTGTATCCTCGCTGTGTGAGAGGTGGTTGCCCATCCAGTCCAGCGTTGGACTTTCTCACCGGAAAACCTCAGTGTGATTAGGATATGCATACAACGATGCCGGGTGAGAGGTGGTTGCCTATCTAGACTGCCCTGGTCCAGTGTCTCCGACTTCAGCATTTTGCGATCGTGGCTGCTACCCTTCCTAGTTGTGACCAGGATGGAGCTTTTGTCCAGGAGGACGAAACATCGCCACTACCGAGTTTCACCCCTGGGTTCAGCCAGTTTATGCATATTATCCCAGTATGGGCATGTTTAGAACGTGACCGACCTCTAGAGAGGAGGTACCGTGACTTGAATAGCCATCAAGTTTCACCCCTGGTTTAAGCCGGTTTATGCATATTTCACCAGTATGGGTGTAGAACGGACGTGGCCGGCCTCTAGAGCAGAAGTGTCGTGTTATGAGTAGCTCTCGCAGCGAGACTACTGGGCATACCGATTAAGCTTCACTTTATCCTTTCCATCACCTTTTCACATCGACGCCGCACGGCAACCCTGATTTCTTTTCCTCATTTTCTTCATTGGCCGGGAGGAGTTTCACTCCACGTGCGGCATCCGAAGAGTCTCGCCAGCAGCGTCTTAACCCCTGGGTTAAGCCGATTAAGGCAATTCACAAGGTATGAGTGTACATGGGGCGTGGCTGGCCTCCAGAACAGAGGTGCCGTGATTTGAGCAGTCTAGACCTCGAGACTACTGATTACTTCATATACTCCTTTCTTCCACCTTTTCCACAATGCCGCACGGCAACTCATAATCGCACCTTTCTTCACTGGCCGGGAGGAGCCCCGCTCCACGCACGGCAGCTGCAGAATCTCGCCAGCAACGTTAGATGAGCTACTAAACATGACTCTCGTCTACCCGAAACGTCTGGTTTTCAGGCGCCAGATATTCGCCTTCGCCCCTTCTGTCAGTTTAACAGTTCTGCCACGGGAAGGCCAGGAGCTGGACTTAACTGTCAGAAGGTATTTGAGACGCATGCCATTGGAGTGGAGAGCGTATCCTCCATCCCACCCCCACTCCCCGCAATAACAGTCTTTAGAACCATCATGAAAGTTGTGAAATTTATGCTTCTTCTTCTTTCTTACCTGCTTATGTCAGTAGCGTCGAAGGGAATATCAGGCGTCGGTCTAGAGCAAGGTGAGAGGCCTGGCTTGCTGTCAAGTAATGTTTTCTCAGCGTGTCTTTTACTCCATCTATCCACCTTTTCCTTGGTTGTCCTCGCGTCCTATATCCAAATGTTTTCAAGCTGTATGCACGTGCTGCGAGCTGTTCTGGATTCATGCGTATCAAATGCCCGAGCTACTTAACTCCGATTTGCGATGTAATCCTTGCCAGATGTTGTTCCCATCATTTGCTGGATTATTTATTTCGCGCTTGATGCCCTCTTGTCTTTTTTTTCCCCTTAAGCATTTCATCTCCCGTTATTATCTTTCTGTCCTGGTATTTGGTGAGTGTCCATGATTGGCACCGGTAGCATAGAATCGGGGTGAATGTTGTTTGAAAGAGTTGTTTCCTGGTGTCCATCATGGTATTTGGATGTTTCAGGATTGGTGCAGGTTGACAGGTAGCATTACTTGCTTTATGAATTCTACATTCGATTTCTCATTATGTTGTTATCTCAAACGGTGCCGTCATCAGTTATCTCCGACGAAGAGAGAGAGAGAGATAGAGACAGAGACACACACAGAGAGAGAGAGAGAGAGAGAGAGAGAGAGCAAAACAAAAATAGGATTAGCTTCGAAAACTTACACAAGTACTTTAGATGTGAGAGAAAGAAAAATAGTAAAAGAGAATGATTGGCAACAGAATCCAGGACTCTAGTAGGAGGAACAACAGACGGGCCACAAGCTGACAACGCTGTAGCCTGCTCTACTCTCGCCTTCTTTACTCCTATCTGGGGCAGAGGCCACCAACAAGGGCTCTCCATTTTTTTTATGTTCTTGGCTGTTTCTTCTATCTTCAGGTGTAGTCGATCTCTTTGATCTATTTCAAGATTTCTTCGCCAGGTGTTTCTAGCTCTTCCTTGTTTCCTCTTTCCTGGAGGATTCCAGGTGAGAGCTTGTCTGGTTATGCTTGTGGTAGGCTTAGAAAGTGTATTTTTTATCCATCTCCAACACCTTTTTTTCATTTTTATTTCTTTCACTGTGGGTTGGTTCGTTTTCTTCCATATGCTCTTCATTACTGATGTTATTTGGCCATCTAATCTGAAGATATTCCTTAGGCAGGTGTTAACAAAAGTCTGCAGTCTCTTGGTACTTTTGGCTGATGCTGTCTGTGCTTCTGATCCACACAACAGGACCAATTCAACTTTTATATTGAACAGTCTAAGTTTTGTTGTTAGGGATATTCCCTTGGCCCTTCCAGAAATGCTACTCTAGCCTTCATGATTCTTCTTGTTGTACCTGCTTCTGTACCACCTTCTCAACACAGTAACCGCTTGCCCACAAAGCTTTACTCAGCACCCTCATTTAACTAGACAATCAAACTGTGTCCGATCCTCAGTCATTTTGAACGAAAACGAAGTATTAGAAGCTTAAGTAACTGTAAATCAAACTACTTGGAGATGCTTAATTCTTTTACCTGACTGTGCGTATGCGCAAAGCAATAACAAAATGGCTACCCAACTGTTAATGTGTAACAAAGAAGAACAGAGAAGTGTAGTGCGATTTTTGTGGGTTAAAGGACATTCAGTTGAGGACATTCAGGGGATCGGCAATCTTTCTATCTAAAGTATGAGAATAGAAAAAATATATAACCACTAGGAGAAACTCGGTCCGTAACTTTTTTCTACAGATGGGCCGAATGCCACATATAGGACCTGAAATCAGATGGGACTAAATGAGCTAGAAGTCTTTGGGAAGCAGGTTACAAGCCAACGTTGTCAGGTACCTGGCGATAAAAAGTTATAAATTACTTCATGTCGTTACTATTGTTTCATGTAATGTGAAATTACTTCATGTCGTCACTATTATTTCATATACTGTGAAATTAATTCATGTCGTCACTGTTATCTGATATAATGTGAAACTACTTCATGTCGTCACTGTTATTTCTTACAACGTGCAATTACTTCATGTTGTCACTGTTATTTCTTACGAAGTGAAATTACTTCATATCATAACTGTTATTTCTTACAACGTGAAATTACTTCATATCATCACTGTTATTTCTTACAACGTGAAATTACTTCATGTCGTCAGTATTATTTCATACAATGTGAAATTACTTCATGTCGTTACTATTATTTCATATAATTTGGACTAATCTTTGCTTTTTCATTATTCATTGTGTTGTTTAAGCATTCTTAAATTTTCCTGTCATTCACAACTAATGGACTCCCCAGTGCTCTCAGTATTATCTTAAGAGTAGCAGTGATAAGGTACGTAGACGGAGTGTGCCCTGATAGAGGTGTACTTAACGGAAAACAGCCCGCCGTAGAGCCGAACTTGACACCCCCGCGCTAGAATCACAGAATATTCTGAAAAAGAACAAGTCATTCCAAGTTGGCAACACTTCAGACTGGAAGACTGGAAGAGCAACTCAACAGACACTGTAAACGAAGGCTATTTTAGGTTTTGTCACGTGAGTCTAGTGTCTGAGTCACGCGTGATGCCAGACAGGGAAGCTTTTAAACAACTTGAGGGGAAGATACCTGGGCCCACGTGTGAGTCACGTGGAATGCCAACACTAGAAACTTGCAAAGATGAAGATGTTCGGAGGGAGGGGGGAGTGTGGGGGTGGGGGGGGGATAGTGAATCGTAAGCCCTCGCGGTTGGGTTTTTATTTTTAAACCCCTGAAGGTTTGTGTACGAGGGGAAGTCACTAAGTAACTGGCAAATTGAAATATTGTATCAGTGGCAGTTATCAGGCAGTATTTAAATATATCCTTAGATAGTACCAATCATCCAATTTTATAATAGTTGTATGTAGGACATACTGAGAGTTACGTGCGCATGCGCAAAGCAATAACAAAATGGCTACCCAACTGTTAGTGTGTACCAAAGAAGAACAGAGAAGTGTAGTGTGATTTCTGTGGGCTAAAGGACATTCGGTTGAGGACATTCATAAGGAAATGATTACAGTTTATGCTGAAAAGTGTTTATCACGTAAAGCGGTCTATAACTGGGTAAAAGAATTTTCTCAGGGATGCACCGAAATTGTTGACAAAGTCCGACTTGGCCGTCCTGTTCAGATTGCAACAGAAGCGACTGTGCAACGTGTGAATGAGATTATCAGAGCTGATGGACGAGTAACTGTGACAGTATGAATTCTGTATCGTACTTTGAAGTTCTGTCGATGCTACGGGTTGCAATTCGAAGAAAACGTCCTGGTCTGTTGACTTGAGGTGTGCTTCTCCTTCATGACAATGCCAGACCACATACGGCTCGGTTAACCCAAGAGAAAATTAGCCAGTTGGGTTGGGAAGTTCTTGAACATCCACCCTATAGTCCTGACTTGGCTGCAAATAATTTTCACCTGTTTAGTCCACTGAAAAACCACTTTGGCGGGAGAAGATTCTCGAGTGACGAAGAGGTGTAAGCAGAAGTAAAAAAAATGGTTCAGAAATCGGACTTCCAATTTTTACGCCTTGGGTATTGCATCAGTGATTACACGATGGGACAAATGTATCAATGTTGATGTCGATTACGTTGAGAAATAGGGGAATAATGTAGGTTCAAAAATTGAAAGGTTTCAAATTACTGTCGCATTTAGTTTTTGTTGTAACACGCATTTGCGAGTTACTTAGTGACTTCCCCTCGTACAACGGCTGATGCAGTATGAGTGATGTTTTGTTTGGAAGTCTTAAAACCAAAAGACAGTTGTAAAAGTTGAGAAAGTCGTCATGAACAGATTCTATAGTGATAGTTACCACGTCTTTGATGAGGTAGAGAGTGGGGAAAGGAAGAAAGAAAAGAGATAGCACCAGATTATGGCCAGGATAGTTGCTGCAAACGTTGATAAAGAGAAGAAGCAATTGAAACAACCCGCTACCCCATGCATCGGTGCACAACTTTTCTTCCTATTCAGTAAAGACACCAATTCGTTTCTCTTTCAGTTTGCTGATGTGTTTGGTCAGTCAGTCATTCATTTGCATGCGGAACTTTGCCTCCCTAACAGCTCTCATGTAGGCCTCTCGGATGTAAACAAGATGCCCTGCTGCTGATGCATCCATTTACAGATCATCAACGATGTCTTGCAGCCATCTTCGCCATGGTCTTCCTCTCTTTCTTTTTTCCCATCATGAACCCTTCCAAGACTCTGTCTTTTCTAAATTCTCATGATGTTTAATATGTCCAAAATATTTCAGTTTTCTCTATAATTATTTAACGATCTCTTTACTTCATTTCACTCTTGTTTTGCCCTGCGACCCTCGATTCATTTCGGCAACAGCTGAATATAAATGTTTTCTCGCAGTTCTCCGTCAGTCTGTGCAACTGATATGGTCTACAAAGCGAAAGAAGCCATACGTACCGTTCATTAAATCCTGCAGACATCATGTAACTGCCTGAAATACAGTATCAATTCACAACATCCATGAGAAAAGTGTAAGCATATTCCCGTCTCTGTCTCTGTCTCTTTTCTTTCTTCGTTTTCCCACTCTCTACCTCATCAGTGACATGGTAACTATCACTATAGAATCTGTTCATGACGACTTTCTCAACTTTTACAACTGTCTTTTAGTTTTAAGACCCCCCCCCTCCCCAAACAAACAAACAAAAACTCCACCCATACTGCCACACAATAGAGACAGTCATATATGTTACGCTAGTTATCCCCGAACTTTTCCTGCTTGTCGTCCCTTTGCTTCCCAGTCCATATACCCAGCACTCTAGCTAGTCCATACACCTAGCACTCTAGCTAGTCCATACACCTAGCACTCTACCTAGTCCATACACCTAGCACTCTACCTAGTCCATACACCTAGCACTCTAGCTAGTCCATACACCTAGCACTCTACCTAGTCCATACACCTAGCACTCTACCTAGTCCATACACCTAGCACTCTACCTAGTCCATACACCTAGCACTCTACCTAGTCCACACACCTAGCACTCTACATAGTCCATACACCTAGCACTCTGCCTAGTCCATACACCTAGCACTCTGCCTAGTCCATACACCTAGCACTCTACCTAGTCCATATACCTAGCACTCTACCCAATCCATACACCCAGCACCCCAGACCGTACACTCAGCACCTTATCTAGTCGATACACCCAGCACCCTAGTCCTTACACTCAGAACCCCAGTCCATTCACCCAGCACCCCAGTCCATACACCCAGCACCCCAGTCCATACACACGGCACCCATCCATTCACCCAGCACCCCAGTCCATACACCCAGCACCCCAGTCCATACACACGGCACCCATCCATTCACCCAGCACCCCAGTCCATACATCCAGCACTCCAGTCCATACACCAGCACCTAGTCCTTACACTCAGAACCCCAGTCCATTCACCCAGCACCCCAGTCCATACACCCAGCACCCCAGTCCATACACACGGCACCCATCCATTCACCCAGCACCCCAGTCCATACATCCAGCACTCCAGTCCATACACCCAGCACCCTAGTCCTTACACTCAGAACCCCAGTCCATTCACCCAGCACCCCAGTCCATTCACCCAGCACCCCAGTCCATACACACGGCACCCATCCATTCACCCAGCACCCCAGTCCATTCACCCAGCACTCCAGTCCATACACACGGCACCCATCCATTCACCCAGCACCCCAGTCCATTCACCCAGCACTCCAGTCCAGACACACGGCACCCATCCATTCACCCAGCACCCCAGTCCATACACCCAGCACCCCAGTCCAGACACACGGCACCCATCCATTCACCCAGCACCCCAGTCCATGCACTCAGCACTCCAGTCCATACACACGGCACCCATCCATTCACCCAGCACCCCAGTCCATACACCCAGCACCCCAGTCCATACACACGGCACCCATCCATTCACCCAGCACCCCAGTCCATGCACCCAGCACTCCAGTCCATACACACGGCACCCATCCATTCACCCAGCACCTCAGTCCATACACCCAGCACCCCAGTCCATACACACGGCACCCATCCATTCACCCAGCACCTCGGTCCATACACACGGCACCCATCCATTCACCAGCACCTCGGTCCATACACACGGCACCCATCCATTCACCCAGCACCTCGGTCCATACACACGGCACCCATCCATTCACCCAGCACCTCAGTCCATACACCCAGCACCCCAGTCCATACACACGGCACCCATCCATTCACCCAGCACCTCGGTCCATACACATGGCACCCATCCATTCACCCAGCACCTCGGTCCATACACACGGCACCCATCCATTCACCCAGCACCTCGGTCCACACACACGGCACCCATCCATTCACCCAGCACCTCGGTCCATACACACGGCACCCATCCATTCACCCAGCACCTCAGTCCATACACAGACATGAAACATATACATTGTCCTTTCCTGACGCATTTTCAGTAACACAAGGCATACATTGACCAGTACAAAGCGCTGCGCTGTGCCTAGAGCAGCGGTTCTCAGACCCTTTTGCTCCGAGGCCCAGATTTAAAAGTCAAACATTTTTGCGGCCCACTAATAAAGTGCTTTATATTTGCACGGTTTAAATCTACTTTAATAAAGTTTTATCCAATGTTTTCTCTACATGTTTAACTGCATGTTCATTGCTACACAGAAGTTCTTTTCATTTACCTTAAAGATAGCATTGTTTCCGGTTGGGTAGCATGTCTATTCTGTTTGTAATTTGTGACAAACACACTCGAAGATCATCCTCTACGTACATTCTTGAGCGATATTTGGTTTTAATGGCAGTCAATGCAGAAAATGAAACTTCACATTAATAAGTTGTTGAAAAAGCATAAGTATAGGTCCGTCTTTACTTCTATTGATCTTTCCATCAATGTTTTCAGTATATATATGGCACTACTTGTGCCTCTTACTTCGACGAAGCCGCACTGTCCTTCCGCGATTTCTGGTTTTATTTTTCCCCTGACTTTTCTCATGACAATACGAAGCAGGATTTTAGTAACATGGTTCATAAGACTAATGGTTCGATGGTCTTCACATTCAGCTGCACCTTGTTTCTTTGGTAAGACAATGAAAACTGATTTGCACACGGTCTGATGGGACATAGTTACTGTTATAGATGTCATTCAGCAATCTGGTAATTATTTCTATGCCAAGCTCTCCTAATGGTTCCAATTCTTCCTTGGTGATTTTATCTGGCCCTGGTGCTTTGTTGTTCTTCATGTGTTTGATGGCTTCTTCCACTTCTGCTTTTAATATGGGAAGTCCTTCATTATTATTTCGTTTATCTATTTCGCTTCTATTATTCTCATAGAGCTCTCTAATGAATTCGCGCCATCTTGCCATTATTTCGTCTCTGTCCATTATTTTATGCCCCTCCTTTGACTTCAGGCAATCAGTCTTGTGGTATGCCCTTTTCTTTGTTAACTCCTTTATTTGTTTGTACATATCTCTTGTGTTCCCATGTTGGTGTGTCTCTATTTCATTACATTTCTTATTTAGCCACTCTTCTTTAGCTTTATTGCATTTGTGTCTTATTCTTTATTAATTTTTTCATATTCATCTTTATCTTCCTTAAGACTTCTTCTCCGATCCATTAGTTGTAACATTTCTTCTGTCATCCACCCCTGACCTTTATTTGGAGGTAGGATTTCGAAAGATGTTTGCTGAATAGTCTTTAATCATATTCCATTGTTCATCAATCGTTTCAATCTTCTCTATAGCATTATACGTAGTATGTACTATGGTCCTATATTGTTCTTGTATTGCTTTATCTTTCCGTAACAACTCTCTATCTAGTTCTTTGTTTTTAGCTGCTACCTTTAACCTCTTTAGCCTAATTCTCACTTTTCCTACAACTGTGATGTGGTCACTGTTGCAGTCTGCGCTTGGTCTTGTTTTCACTGGTATTAGTGAGTTCCTGAATCTTCTGCTGATCATAATGTAATCTATCTGGTTACGTATGTTATTATTTGGGCTTTTCCATGTCCATAGTCGCCTAGGGTGTTGTTGAAACCAAGTATTTCCTATTATCATTTTCTTCTTTTCTGCCCACTCAATCAACATCTCTCCTCTTGTATTTCTGATACCTAGTCCATACTTGCCAGTAGCTTCATTGTCTTGTTCGGTCCCTACTTTCGCATTTAAATCACCCAGCACAAAGTTTACTTCCCATGGTTTGCACTGTTTCATTGCCGTGTCCAGATTGTTGTAAAATTCTTTTATCTCATCATCAGAGCTTTCTGAAGTTGGGTCGCATACTTGGATGAGATTTGTGTCTGTTGGGTGGCCCTGTAATTTAACCATCAACACTCTGTCCGATATGTACCAGAAACCTTTCACGGCTTCCGCTGTCTTCTTATTCAATATCACGCCAACTCCATTTCTACACTGGCTTCCCCTGGAATATATTATTTTGAAGTCTTTATGATCTCTGATTCCTGCTTCAGTCCATCTCATTTCACATAAACCAAGAATGATAATTTCCATTCTTTTCATTTCTTGTTCGATGTTTTCCAGTCTTCCAAGTTCTGTTAGTGTTCTAATGTTCCATGTTGCAATTACTGTGGTGTTACCTGTGTTTTCTTTGCGTTCAGCAGTTGGATGACGTCTGGTATCACCTGTCGCACGTGATGATCCCTCCCGGACGAGGTGGTTTCACTGGAACCCCCATTAACGTCGTTATGATTCAAAGAACTGTGGATTGTCACGATTGTTCTTGGGAATGCACAGTGTTGGTTTCCTCTTGCCTTCCACCTGTTTGTTTATTGTTTACTCAACTAGCCTTTGACTCTGGCTAGAGCCTACACTGTGAGGATATCTACAGTCAGTCATTTGCATGTCCCTGGCGGAACTTTGCCTCCCTAACAGCACTCCTCTAGGACTCTCTGTTGTAAGCAAAATGCCCTGCTGCTGACGCATCCATTTGCGCAGCCATCTTCGCCTTGGTCTTCCTCTCTTTCTTTTTCCCTTTACGTACCCTTCCAAGACGGTCTCCTCTAAATTCTGATGACGTTTAATACGTCCAAAATATGTAAGTTTTCTCTGTTTAATCCTCTTTACTAGCCAGCCTTCTTCAATATTAAGTTCTTGTAGTATGGATATATTTGAATAACCAGAACAGATTCACTACTGAGAATGTTTCCACATAATTTAAAATATAAAAGAGACGGTTAATATATATATATATATATATATATATATATATATATAAACTAGAAACAGACGTAAACAGCCACAGTTTGAACCATTGACGAAAGGGTAATTTCTACGCTCACGCCCACAGAAATAGCTTCCATGGATCCAGCACTTCCGTCACAAGACATGACTCAGGTGTTTTCCTCCGTGAGTTTTCCCTCCAGTGACACACCGCACAAAAATCTGGAGAGCAGGTCGGTGTCGGTGGAAACATTCGGTTACCGAACTTGCTTGTTGCCTGGAATATTCGTCCTGCGCGGAGATGACGTATGTGGGTTTATATTTATAAACCATTACCTTTGAAAAACCTCGCTCGTGAGAGCGGACTTTCGCTTTTTTTTTCCTTTCAGTTTCCTGTTATGTATGGATATCTGTCCGTCACGTTTTCCGCGATTGGCACGGCTCGCTGCACGGGGGATGGGGTCATCCACCCGGTGCAATGTCCCGGGGACAAAACGGTTCTGTCTCTTTTAAATATGGGCCCAGGGGGCTGGGGCGACCCAGATTAGATGAAAAAAAAAAATAAATAAAGAGAGAAAGGAGTTTGTACCGGGTTAAAAATGTTTCTCTCTGATTGCCAGAACTGATGACGCGTTCTGATTAAATACCGTGGACATGACACAGCCGGTAGGAATTCTGTATCGAGTATGGGACAGGAATGTAAATCACGTTAACGTTTTGCCAGTGTGCTTCTTGTGAAGCTTCGTACTGAAGCTAATTCCAGTCGTTGTCTCTAGTTCTCTTACAATCTGTTGTATGCTTCCTTCCATATTGTTCGCTGCCACGTTTTAAAGACTAGTTTTTAGAAACAGGTGGGTGGCTGCGTAAGAAGCGACAATGTGGCCAGACCCAAGTCAACCACATCTAGTCTAGCTCGTATTTTTCTGTCTCTGTAGTTTCTTCGGGGAGAGGGGGGGGGACTGTTAGAGGAAAATGAAAACTCACAAAACACTTGAGATATGTGTTTGTGTGTTGCTATTTATAGGAATGCTGACGGTGTGACCTGGAAAGAAAGGGAGCAGCTGCCCTCAAACACTTTGGAAACCGCTGTTATACAATAAAGGGAGAGTTCGTGGTACAGTAGTACCACCAGGCCAATGCCCTAGGATCTTTTCCTATTTTGGAAGCCACCCAGATAAGTTTCCTGCAATCAAATTAGTGAGATGTAAGGACACATCTTTATTAATGTGAAAGAGAAACGCATCAACAACAGTGGAATGTAGGAGAACCACACACACACACACACACACACACACGATGTACAGATAAAACACAAGCTTATTGCTTAGAAATGGGTTTCAATGAACCGGTTTTGTTTCTCACATTGGGAAGAAGAAGAAGAGCAACAACAACAAACAGCCGCAGCAACAAAAACAATTGCACCACAAACAAAAACAAAAACAGCAAAGCAAACACAAAAACAAAAACAACAACAAAAACAACAACAGAAACAACAAAACAAAAGCAACAACAACAAACAAAAACAAGAAAACAAAAACAACTAAAAACAACAGCAAAAACATAAACAACAACAAAAATAATTTTAAAAAAACAGCAGCAGCAGCAACAACAACAACAACAAGGAGAATATTAAGATGATATTTGCTGACCGTATCATTTATCTGGAGTGCAGGAAGAGCAGGTCAACAAAGAAGATAAGAAAATTTCTTATCCTGGACAAACAGACGGATATGCCTGGCCGGGTCCACTTAAAGCACTCAGACTCGCTTGAGGAGGTCGAAAGATGTAGTAACTGCGTGTGGCAGACACTGGGCCAGTTGATGACGAACTCTGAACACACAAATAAAACTGTTGTCTCCTTGTCTCTGAGTTTTGAAATGTGTCTTGTTTTGTTTCGTCTCTTTCATCTTTCAGCGTTGGGAAGCGAACTGCGATTTGCATTTGCCTTCTTATAACGGGATAGTTAAAGTTTTGTAATTTCCTCCCCCAATCTCTACCGTCTGTTGACGTAATGTTTTAAGTTCGCGTAATTTGATAGCTAAAAAAAAAAAAAAATAGGAGAACAGGATTGTCAGGTAGTTCTGTACTTTCCACATTTCTGTTTCTCTAATATGTTTAAGGCTGTTTCACACAGGCTGCTGGATTTTCACTGAATATCCAAGTTTAGAAGAAGTGGAGAGTTTTGAATATCTTGGATCACTGCTAACTAATAATGGAGATACAATGAGGGAAATTAGAAGGAGGGCATCTATCGCTCTTCAGAAAGTAAAACAACTAAAGAATCCGTGCAGAGGAACAGACAGAACTACAAAAATGAGATTTTTAAGGGCATGCACCTTTCCCATCGCAACGTATGAATGCCTTTGAATGTAAATGCTACAGAAGAGTTCTTCAGATATCATGGACACACAAAAGAACAAATATATCCATACTACAAAAATTTAATATTGAAGAAAGCTGGCTAGTAAAGAGGATTAAAGAGAGAAAACTTAAATATTTTGAACACATTAAACGTCGTGATAATCTAGAGAAAACCGTCTTGGAAGGGTACATAATGGGAAAAAGAAAGAGAGGAAGACCAAGGCGAAGATGGCTGCAAGACATCGTTGATGATCTGCAAATGGATGCATCAGCACCAGGCCATCTTGCTCACAACCGAAAGGCTTACAGGAGAGCTGTTAGAGAGGCAAAGTTCCGCAAGAGACATACAAATGAATGAATGAATGAATGATCCAAGTTTAGGAAGAATATGCGCTGCCAAGGGGGTGTAGTGGTTAGTGCACTTACTTGCCGGTCAGAAAGTCCCTGGTTCGATTTCGCACTAGGTACCAGGGTTCACCCAGCCTCGAAAAATGGGTACCTGGGGTTTCCTAGGAAAACTCAGCGAGAACAGGTGCTGACATCCCTACCTCAATTGCTGCAGTGGCCTAGAAACGTGAAGGCTCTGCCACTTTACACTCCTACGGAATGGATACGTTAGGGGACACAGAGACACCTGCTACCACCGGTTAACGAGGCTCTGACTCGCTCAGACTTCCCTCAGACCGCGACTGACCCAGCAACCCGACGGTGGATCTCTTTACCACTCGCAGACAACATAGGAAGAATAGACGGGCTGATTGTAATGTACATGAAATCTACGCTCAGTTTGTTCCTCAATTCACATATCAATTTTTTTTTGCTCGAATTTCTACGTCATAGTTTCTGATTACAACAGAGAGAATGTTGCGCAATAGAGGGCTCACCTGGGCAAGAGCGGAAAAAAAGGCAAAGGACAGGCATTTGTGGAAAACCCTTGAGGAAGCCCCATGTGCCCTGGGCACTAAAGGTTCAGAGAGAGTTTCTGATATGATAATTTCACCTTGTTTTACGCGGTGTCACGCTGGTCAATGAATCTATCTAGTTCATGAGTACCACGCCTGACCACATTCCCTTCCATAGCTTCAAATGGAGCCAGGTACTTATTTCCACGGCTGGACTGACCGGAACGCCACAAATAAGTCAAACCTTGGAACCGGGCATGAAGGAAGATTGCACTAACAATCGCACTAAACAGATGCCCGGGTTGGTAGTGTGTGAACCCTACAACGCAGGGAGTTTTATTTCAGAAACTGTAAATTCAATTTAGAAAGAGAACGCTAAAAAAAAAAAAAATTTAATATCTGTTTGATCACAGCGTACAAACACAGATGTATTTAAACGTGCGTTCTAAATATAATGACAGACTTCAGTGAGCAGTAATATTCACACTTAAAGAATGTAACAGTTGTCAGTCTCTGACAGTCCCTGACATTTACTTTAATTTTGAAAATTAAAACCCCTTGGCCCAACCCACAGTTCGGGTCTCCAATGCGCGCGCCATCGAAAGTTTACCCTGAGCTATTTGTGTCCTTACATGGCGCATGCGTGGCCCGGTGTCGCGGAAAAAAAAGCTCCTCGGTACAAATTTACACAATGAAGCATTTGACGACATTGTTAACAGTTAAAACAGCAGAGCAGGATATAAAATGAAGCGATAGAAGAAAAAAAAAGAATGAACTATTCCTCATTTTATTCCTTGTCTTTATACGACCGCAAGTAGAAATGTAACCGAAATCAAGGGACGTAATCATTTAAAAATATACAAGATGTCTATAGAATCCAGATGCGGTTTTAAATGTTGCGCTCTCCATGTATTCCTTATTTAACTCTCCATGTATTCCTTATTTAACTCTCTGTGTATGTATTATTTAACTCTCCGTGTATTAATTATTTAACACTCTGTGTCTTCATTATGTAACTCTCTTTGTATTTGTTATTTAACTCTCCGTGCTTTCATTATTTAACGCGTGACGAGAAACATTTCACACTGGTTGGGCGGGACATTTTCTGTTTCTCCTGGAGCTTGTCTCAAGTGCTGGTCCCGTTGACTTTCCAAAACCAAACTTAATAACAGTCTGCCTTATAAGGTACGGGACAAGTACGTTAAGTCGGTCGTGTATATGGGTCAGAAACATGCGCAGCATCAGCCAATAGCATCAAGAGACTGAGGACCTTTGTTAACCTCTGCCTAAGGAAGATCCTTCGGTTTAGATGGCCAGATAACATCAGCAATGAAGAGCTATGGAAGAAAACGAACCAACCCACAATAGAAGAAATGGTAATGAAAGAACATCAGAGATGGATAGGACATACACTTCGAAAGTCTACCGCCTGAAATCCCCAGGTGAAAAAAAAAGGAAACAATGAAGACATAGAAACACCTGGCAATGGAGTCTTGAAGCAGAGATAAACAAAGACTGGACTACGCCTTAAGACGGATAGAAGAAACGGCCCAGGATAGAAATAAATGGAGAGCATTTGTTGATGTCCACATATAGGGGTAAAGAAGACGAGGTAGAAAGAACAGCTGAAAGTCTTGGAACGAATCCGTGGGATATATTCCCGCAAACATTCGATCATCTGACCCACTATACTTTAGGGTACCCGGTTTGTTGTTATAGAAGACAGTTTGTCTCCGAAGACGGACAATATTTGCCTGCATGACAGTGCACCCTAGATAACACACCGCATACAGACGTCTGTCAGTGAAAGATGGACAGCATATGATATCACGCATGATCCAATCCTCTAAAATACGGACCTTCTTCCTCTAGACAAAAGTAGGTGGAAAGAAAGGGAAGACTAAACGGAAAACTGAAGGGAAGATTTCATACAATCTGTCATAAGTTGGAAAACATTGAACAGACAGGAAAACATGAGAGAAAAATAAGGCCAGCAGATTTGACTGACAGCTGGCAAACCATTCCTCTGAAGATGTTCTCACGACCATCCAGATTAAGTGACTTGGTAATTATGCAGTTCTTCATAGCCACACCCAAATGGGACAGTCCCATTTGAGGGACGGGAGTTATGCTGTGAAAGTACATGCGGGAGCGGTGCCTTGTTTGTTGACAGATGTAGCGGCGGACTAGATGTAGGTGTAAGGCTGGTAGCACAAATTTAGATTAAACAAATATGGGGAAAGTAGTGTATGTGTAAAAGAGACATGGAGAAGAACAACAGAGAGGATGTTGAGCAATAGAGGGCTCACCTGGGCAAGAGCAGAAAAAAAAGGCAAAGGACAGGCATTTGTGGAAAACCCTTGCGGAAGCCCCATGTGCCCTGGGCACTTAAGGTTCAGAGAGAGAGAGAGAGAGAGAGTGTGTGTGTATGTGTGTGTGAAGGGAGGGAGAGCGGAGAGAGAGAGGAATGAGAGAGAGGAGAAAGAGAGATGGGATAAATAGGACGGAGAGAGAGGTGAGAGAGAGAGAGAGGAGAAAGAGAGATGGGAGAGAAATAAGGAATAGAGAAGCAAACGAGTAAGAGGAAGGAAAGAGATGAGAAAGAGGGAGAAGAGGAGGGAGAGAGAGAGAGAGAGGAAGATATATTTTTCAAGAAAGAGATTAAAGAGCTCATACTCAGACGTGAAAATGATTGTTACTGCATGTCTGTACAAAAGAGAGTAACTAAGTATATATTCTTTGAATGACTGCATATATTTTTGAATGATTCCACATATTCTTTGAATGATTCCACGCATTCTTTGAATGATTGTATATACATGTTATAGACAGACAGACAGATAGACAGACAGACAGACAGATAGATAGATAGATAGATAGATAGATAGATAGATAGATAGATAGATAGATAGATAGATAGATAGATAGATAGATAGATAGATAGATAGATAGATAGATAGATAGATAGATAGATAGATAGATAAAACAAAAAATGTTAAGTCAAGAAACTTATGTTATAACTGGTATACGAAGTGCTAGCATGTTATTAGATAGATAGATAGATAGATAGATAGATAGATAGATAGATAGATAGATAGATAGATAGAGATAGATAGATAGATAGATAGATAGATAGATAGATAGATAAAACACAAAATGTTAAGACAAGAAACTTATGTTATAATTGGTATACGAAGTGCTAGCATGTTAGTCTGCTTTTAAATGAACCTGTATTTTTGTGTGTCTGTCTGGTGTAGTATCTGCCTAGTGTAGTGTCTGCCTAGTGTAGTTTCTATCTAGTGTAGTGTATGTCCAGTGTAGTACTTGCCTAGTGTACTGTCTGCCTAGTGTAATGTCTGTCTAGTGTAGTGTATGTCCAGTGTAGTATCTGCCTAGTGTAGTGTCTGTCTAGTGTGGTATCTCTCTAGTGTAGTGTCTGTCTAGTGTAGTATCTGTCTAGTATGATGTCTGTCTAGTGCGGTGTCTGTCTAGTACAGTGCCTGTCTAATGTAGTGTCTGTCTAATGCAGTATTTATCTAATGCAGTGCCAATCTAGTACATTGTCTGTCTAATGTAGTGTCTGTCTAATGCAGTATTTATCTAATGCAGTGCCAATCTAGTACATTGTCTGTCTAATGTAGTGTATGTCTAATGCAGTGTCTGTCTAATCTAGTGTTTCCCAAATTCGAAATGGTCACATCCCACTTTTGGTGCATAGTCTTACATTGGGCAACAAGAATCAGAGTCAGATATAAAAAAAAAATATAAATAAAAAATACTGATGGTTAAGAGATACTGTAAATCGAAATCGTTAAAAAAATTTACTTTAGTTTCAGTAAAAGAATCAACTGTGTAAACATTAATAGTAATATTAAGGCATATTGGGGATATGGCGCTAGGCCCGTATTTCCACGACCTTCTGCACATGAAAGTGCGATGTGGTCAGTATCACGCCTGTACACATATGGTCAGTATCACGCCTATACACATATGGTCAGTATCACGCCTGTACACATATGGTCAGTATCACGCCTATACATATATGGTCAGTATCACGCCTATACACATATGGTCAGTATCACGCCTGTACACATATGGTCAGTATCACGCCTATACACATATGGTCAGTATCACGCCTGTACACATATGGTCAGTATCACGCCTATATACATATATTCATTCATTCTTTAATTCATTTGCATGTCCCTTGCTGAACTTTGCCTCCCAAACAACACTCCTGTAGGCCTCTCGGTTGTGAGCAAGATGGCCTGCTGCTGTTGCGTCCATTTGCAGATCGTCAACGATTTCTTACAGCCATCTTCGTTTTGGTCTTCCTCTTTTTCTTTTTCCCATTATGTATCCTTCCAATACGGTCTTCCCTAACTTATCACGACGTTTAATGTGTCCAAAATATTTAAGTGTTCTCTCTTTAATCCTCTTTACTAGCCAGCCTTCTTCAATATACATATATATATATACATATATAGAGAAGGTAAATATATTGTGCAAAATGTGCAGAATTGGAGAGAGCTTCTAAATTTTAATTACTTTTAAATTTTAATGATTTTGTCTTCCCGTACGACCAGGAAACTTTTCTGCGTTGACCCTGCTAGTACAGGTACCAGACTTTGTTGGCAAACGCTGGATTAGGGCACATCAATGCTCCGTGCTTGTGATTAATGGTGTTTCTGAGTGACCTCTGGTCGGGTCTGTGTTCATGTGTAAGCTATACGTCTGTGACTGCTGCACAGAGAGAGAGATAGGAGAGAAAAAGAGAGCGAGAGAAAGAGTAAAAGAGAAAACATAAAAAAGAGAGAAATAGGGTGTAGGGAAGAAAGATAGAGAGAGAGTGTGTGTGTGTGTGAAAGAGAGAAAAAGAAAGACAGAAAGGAAAGAAAGAAATAGAGAAAAAAAGAGAAAGAAAGAGGGATTGGCGGAGAGAGAAAAAGAGAGCGAGAGAAAGAGTAAAAGAGAAAGAACAAGAAAGAGATAAAAAGGGAGTGGGGAAGAAAGATAGAGAGAGAGTGTGTGTGAAAGAGAGAAAAAGAAAGACAGAAAGGAAAGAAAGAAATAGAGAAGAAAGAGAAAGAAAGAGGGACAGAAGGAGAGAGAAAGAGAGAGCGAGAGAAAGAGTAAAAGAGAAAGAACAAGAAAGAGAGAAAAATGGAGTTGGGGAGAAAGAGAGAAAAGAGAATGTGAAGAGAGAGAAAGAAAGGCAGAAAGGGAAGAGAGAGAGAGAGAGAGAGAGAGAGAGAGAGAGAGAGAGAGAGAGGTCATTGTTGTCAAATTCACGCACAAAATAAGACAACAACAAACACAACAGGAAAAAAAACAATATTCTAAAGCTAAAATTCACAGCTTCCGCGCCTGCTCTCGACAAAACCGGACCTGAAGACAACAAACACTTGAGCCGTATTTAACGTCAACGACCTGGATTCACTTTGTCTTGCCTACCGGCTCTAGAACCTTACAATGAGTATTTAGCTAGAGAGAAGATGTGTTTATATTATTTGTTAGTTTTTCACGTTCTGACGACTTACAACTAAGGAGTTAAAGCTCTTGTCAGCTAATGCTCATTTTACCATCATCCCTCAGAGCGTTTTCAGTTATGTAATCCAATATACCTCGCTGTGCATGCATACGTTTTGACCTTTTTTTTTTTAATGCAGTTTCCCCTAAACACAGCTTTCCGAGTACCGATTTTGGCGGGTGAGTCGACCAGAAGGTGACGGCAGCGAGAACAGAACCCAGTGCCTACAGTCCAAGACACCGGACTGCTGTTAGTTCCACCACTCCCATCCTATGCGTTGATTCGCGAGTGGTTTTCAGTCTTTTAGGTTTTCTTCAATCCCTCTGAAACTAAGAGCTGGTGTTCTTAGTAGTCGATGCAATGAGGATGTTGAAGAACAGCATCGTGTCGGATTGGGAGCGGGTTATGGCTGTTATTTTTTTTCAGTCTCTAAGTGCAGCTAAAAAGCAGGGGTGTGCTGTACGTCTTTAGCAGTTCCACCTCCCCCCCCCATAGGGACTATATGGATCCATAGCCTTTAAGCTAGACTAGGCTTGTCACTGAGGGTAGGAATGAAGAGGTGGGACAGGGTCTTGATCACTATGGTTCACCAACTCTGGCGCTAGAATGTCAGCTATGAGTTGCTAATTGCCCAGATCGGACAGCGTCTTCGCGCCAAGCAGTTTTCAATAGGAAACCTACAGCCAGAATAATAACATGTATGTACAGGCTGAGAACCGCTGTCGGAGGTTTTATCCCTGGAGTGCCGTTGTGATGGTGTACCCAGGCCACATCACAGAGTGAGAACCGCATGAAAGGAAGTTTTGTGAATGTAACGAATGCGAACAGAAGATCTTGTACTTGTATGAACTCCCTGTAACTGCGAGCTGTTGTTCTTTGCAGCCGATGCTGTAGAGGTGTTGAGGCACAGAATCGTATCGGCGTGGGAGCGGGTTAATGGCAGCTATTTTTTTCAGTCCCGGTGTACAGATAAAAAGCAGATGTGCAATGCTTCTTTAGCAGACTCGACCACAATGGGGACTATGGCTATCTCTGCCCCGTTAGACAGGCTAGGTCTGTTACTGGGGGTACCACGAAGAGGTGGGACAGAGTCTTGGTCAGCTATGGGTCGCTGATTGCCTCGTCGGACAGGCGTCTTCACTTCTACGAACAGATGATAAAATAAATAAATATAAGACGAAATAAACCTGCAAGGTTGTGGGATAGCGGGATGTGAAATTGACCTTGGACAAAATCTAAGAACTTGAGGTTTTTGTTTTTGTGGGGTTTTTTTTCCCTCCATATCATAATTATTATCATCATCATCATCAAGCGCTGTTGTGACATTGTCTTGACCCGGAGAGATAAGTCCGGAAGAGGTGTGGCCGTGAGTTCCTTTTTCTCTATCTGACTGACATGTGTCAAATCGATGGTTGAACAAAAACCCTTTGATGTACTCTGATCAGGGACTAGACTTCATGCCCATGGCTTTGATCATCTAGACACGCTAATCAGTTGATCTGGAGACTTGGAACTAGTGTCGCTTACGAAGTATCCAGCTAAGCGAGTGGTCAGTTTCACACCTGTAGCCGCAGGTATAACAATGTCCACGAAATTTGCACATTTGAACAGAACAAGGAAAATCTCTGTTATCTAAATCATCAGCTTTTTTATTGCCACGCTCAGTTCGGTTCACTGTGTTATTTGCTTTGATTTACAATCATTTTTTACAATGACCCATTATCTGTTTTACCTGTTGGGTTGAGTATTAAATGTTTATAATTTGCAAACTGAACACGATGGACATCCTTCCCGTGTCGTTAAACGTCACATAGGGCTCGCGTGGTAGTTCGTCAAGTTTTCCTGTCTTCGGCGAGATTTTCAACCTCATCAAGAGATTTTATACCTATTAATTTGGCCTCTCTTAACAATGTCCTCTTTAGAGTTTCACGTAGTCGAACTCCTTTTCTTTGGCCTGTTGTGTTCCACTTGATAGTTTGTTCTGGGATTCTCTGTTTGTTTCTTCTCATCACGTGACCGATATATGTCAGTTTCCTTTTTCTGATCATCCATGAGACAGGTTGTTGTTTGCTCATCTGCCTTATCTCTGCGTTGTTCTTGAATTAGTTCCACTTTATACAGAGTATTTTCTTTAGGTATTTGTTTTCAAAATAATCTAATTTGTTGTATATTTCTCTAGTTGTTTTCCAGCATTTGCAATCATAAATGAGGGTGGATATTACATTTGAATTGAATAATCTTAACTTGGTTTTTGTGCTTATAACTTTTGAACCCCATATGTTCTCAAGATTCTTGAAGGTCAGTGCTGCTTTTGCAGTTCTAACTTCCTTTCTGATGTCGCCATCCTGGTCTATGTAGCTGCCGAGATATGCAAATTGATGTATTTCTTCAACAGCTGTCCATTCCACTCATATTTTTCCTTCTTGATTATTTTTGTTTATCCTTGTTAATTTCAAGTTCTATTTTACTAGCCATTGAAGACAGGTATCTGTTTTTTCTTACAACGAATTCACATTGTCACCGATAAGAGTTATGTCACCTGCAAAATCAAGATCTTCTAGTTGGGTCTCATGTACTCAATCAATGCCGGTTTTACCTGTACAGCATCTTTTCGTTATAAAGTCTATGGCAATTCCAAAAAAGCAAGGGAGATAATATACATCCTTGTTTCACGCCTGTTTCAATATGGAACCATTCACTCATCTCTTCTTCTGTGTTGACTGCACAAACATATCCATTGTAGATGTCTCTAATGATGTTGACAATTTTAGATAGTATTCCACATATTCTTAAAATTCTCCACAATGTATCTCTGTGTTTGCTATCAAATGCCTTTTTAAAGTCTATGAAGTTCAGGATTAACGGTTTTTGCTTTTCAAAGACTGTCTATTACAGGCTGTTTTACAGGATGTCTTAAAACGCAAGTAAATGACTTCATAGGAGGAGTAAACATCGAAGAAATAAGAGACCAATGAACAATAAAGTGAACTATATAAATAAAATTCATGAACAATAGAGTGGACTATATAAATAATATTCATGAACAATAAAGTGAACTATATAAATAAGATTCATGAACAATAAAGTGGACTATATAAATAAGATTCATGAACAATAAAGTGAACTATATAAATAAGATTAATGAACAATAAATCCACTATTGAAAAGTTATTACTCCAGTATGGAAATTATATTTATGTACAATAAATCCACTTTGGATATACTGTAATTCCATTTCGGAAGATACTTTGTGCAACCTGCTGAGAACAAGAACATTTGGCTTCCAGGCAGATGAGTTCACTCTTCCAGACAATGAAACTTTGCTTCAAGAACCGCCATTTGAAAGACAACTATGATGGGAAACAAAAGGGTCGTCAGTATTGCGTGTTGTAGAGAATTCTCTCTAAAATTTCCAAAACTTTTGTCCCTACAAGAAACTCATCTTTCGCACTGAAAGTTGACAAAATAATGCAGTAGGTGAGTTATGAATGTACTCGTGAAATAAATTTGTTTGCTAAATGAAGTTTTTTTTAGTTGTGTAATACATATCTTAGTTTAATAAGTCATTGAAAATATTATAACAACAGGAAAAATAGAAGGAAGAAGATCAAGAGGAAGACCAAGAGAAATGATACTGGACAGTCTGACGGGATGGTGTGAGAGGAGATCACCAACTGAACTGATGGCCTGCATGAAGGATCGGGTACTCTGGAGAAGCATAATAGCCAACGCCAGTCGGCACGGCACATGATGATGATGATGATGATGGGGACGTTGAGGATGTGACCGGGGAGAAAAGTGGGAGACACCCAGAACAAGCATGGGAAACACTGCTCTAAATACTTTTCACCTATGATTAGTCATTGTAGTTTTTCCCTTGACTGTTCTCTCTTTCTTACTTTCACTCCCTTTCACTCTCTCTCTCTCTTTTACTCTCTCTCTCCCTTTCTCACTCTCTCTCTTACTCTCTCTCTCTCTCTCTCTCTCTCTTTCTTACTCTGCCAGTTATTTCCAGACGCAAGATTGCTGTTGTTTTGCCCTCCCGTTATAGCGTTAACAACAATGGATTCCGTTATTGTTGGTAACATTTCTCCTTCCAGTTGCAGTTTTATCTACAACAATGGATTCCGTTATTGTTGCCATAATTTTGCCCTCTCGTAGCAGTTTTATCTACAACAATGGATCCCGTTATTGTTGCTGTTATTTCTCCCTCCCCTTACAGTTCCATTAGAAAGACAAGACCTTATTGCAGGTAACATTTAATATCTCACGCGCACAATTCGCTTTCTCTTCTCCTGTATAAATTAAAACTTAAAACAGAAAAATCTGAAATAAAAGAGATCACAGAGATAGGGGTTGAGCCAGGAAATACAACAACAGTTGAAGGTTAAAAAAAAAAACAGCAACCAGTCCCACCTGGATTCATACACACTCAGATCACCCGGTGTGACGCAGGCTAGCAGGTAAATATCCCCATGTGTATGCCAGTATTCAGCAAAATCTACAGTACGTGCCGGCGGAGATGAGACTGCTGTGGTGGTTTATTTAAACATTGCCGATGGAGCACTTTGACATATCAGAGCTGGTGTTTGAGATAGCATCGTCTCTGTGCTCTTTATCCGGGTTAGACTTTATGGTGTGTTTCTAATTTTGTCTTCATTTTAACAAATGTTTGGTTTTTAATTTTTTTTTCGGTCCTGTTTAATTCTCTTTCTCTCATTCTCTCTCCCCCATTCTCTCCTACTCGCTCTCCCATTCTTTCTCCGACTCTCTCTCCCCTATCCTTCCTCCCACTCTCTCTCCCTCTTTTCTCTCCTCTCTCTCTTACTCTCTTGCTCTCTCTCCCTTTTCTCTCTCTCTTAGTCTCTCTCTTACTCTCTTTCCACTTTCTCTCTCTTTTTCTCTCTCTTACTTACTCTTCCTCTCCCACCCTCTCTCCCTTTCTCTTTCTCTTACTCTCTTTCCCTTTCTCTCTCTGTTACTCTCTCTCTCTCTTTCTTACTTTATCTCCCTTTCGCTCTCTCCCTTTCTCGCTCTCTTTTTCTCTATCTCTTACTCTCTTTCTTAGTCTCCTTTGCTCTCTCTCTTGCTCTCCCTCTCTCTCGCTCTCTCCCTCTCTCTTGGTCAGTGACGGCTGAACAGATCTAAGCCTAGGAGACCAGAAGCGGAGGAGATACGGGCTCAAGTGAAACAAAAAGCACTGCTAACATAGATCTATGTGACTGTCACTTATAACTATTATTGTTACACTCAAGAATCTTGAGAACATATGGAATTTAAAAGTTATAAGAACAAAAACCAAGTTAATACTATTCAATTCAAATGTAATATCCACCCTCATTTATGCATGTGAAAGCTGGAAAACAACTAAAGAAATAGACAACAAATTAGACTCTTTCGAAAACAAATGCCTCAGGAAAATACTCGGTATAAATTGGAACAAATTCAAGAGCAATGCAGAGATAAGACAGATGAGTGAACAACAGCCAGTCTCATGGGTGATCAGAAAAAGTAAGATGGACATATGTCCGTCACGTGATGAGAAGAAACAATCAAAGAATCCCCAAACAAACTATCAAATGGAACACAACAGGTTGAAGAAAAAGAGGTCGACCACGTGAAACTCTAAAGAGGACATTGTTAAGAGAGGCCAGTTCAGTGGGCACAACATCCCTTGATGAGACTGAAAAACTCGCCGAAGACAGGAAAACTTGGCGAACTAACATGCGGGCCCTATGTGACGTCTAGTGGCACTGAGTAGGTTATGTTATCAAAAAGACGGTGACTTGTCGGTCGCGTTTCGTCGTCTGTGTAACACAAAATTATAGAGTAATAGTGTAGATCATAATTAGCGGGGAATCTGGCCGTGTGTCAGGAGATGGATTATATGGATCGTGGGGTGGGAGTGTGGAGAAAGAGGTTGAAGGAGGGCATGGATCTGACTGGCGGTTAATTTGTTACTGCTCTCTCCCTCTCTCTTTCTCTCTCCCTCCTCTCTTCTCTCTCTCCCTCCTCTCTTCTCTCTCTATCTTCTCTTCTCTCCCTCTTCTCCCTCTCTCTTTTTCTCTTCTCTCTTTCTTCTCTCTCACTTTTCTCCTCTCCTCTCTTCTCTCTACTCTCTTTTCTCTCCTCTCTCTCTTCTCTTTCTCTTTTCTCTCTCTTCTCCCTCTTCTCTCTCTTCTCTCTTTCTTCTCTCTTCTCTTTCTTCTGTCTTCTCTTTCTTCTGTCTTCTCTCTCTCCTCTCTCTCTTTCTCTCTCTCTTCTCTCCTCTCTTTCTTATCTCTTTCTTCTCTCTTCTCTCTTTCTTCTCTCTCTCTTCTCTCTTTTTCTTCTCTCCTCTCTCTCTCTCTTCTCTCTCTTCTCTCTTCTTCTCGCTTCTCTGTTTCTTCTTTCTTCTCTTCTCTTTTTTCTCTCTTCTCTCTTCTCCTCTCTCTTCTATCTCTTCTCTCTTTCTTCTCTCTTCTCCTCTCTCTCTTCTATCTCTTCTCTCTTCTCCTTTGTCTTTTTTCTCTCTTCTCTCTTTCTCCTCTCTTCTCTCTTTCTCCTCTCTCTTCTCTCTCTCTCTCTCAGACACACACTAAAGATATGCGCGCACCTCACACAAGCAGTTTAAGAACAACATATACTGCGCTTGTGGAGCATAAGAAAAAGTTCTCCGGTCTGAAACAATTCCTGTAAAAAATGCCTTATTTTTCCCTGTAGATCTGTTTATAAATTTGCTTTCTTTATCTTTCTTGTTTATAATCTCTGACTCCAGCCGAACCCTGGCTGAGAAACACTGCTACATGAACTTCAGTTGTAGCTTTTAGACTAACTATACTGAACTATATTTAGCTCCTTTCGCCTGTTTATATACGTATTGTTTAACTTTCCAAACCAATTTTTTTCTAAATTTTAGATTTGCTTCTGTTGTTGTCTCCTACATATATCCAGTACTCACATTTCTTTTTCTTATTGCATATCTATCTATCTATCTATCTATCTATCTATCTATCTATCTATCTGTCTGTCTGTCTGTCTGTCTGTCTGTCTGTCTGTCTGTCTGTCTGTCTGTCGGTCCGTCCGTCTCCGATATTAGTGTAGTATCTGAGTTGAGCTGATATCTTGAAGATTTAGATAGCTGATATCTTGAAGATTTAGATAGCTGATATCTTGAAGATTTAAATAGTTGATATCTTGAAGATTTAGATAGTTGATATCTTGAAGATTTAGATAGCTGATATCTTGAAGATTTAGATAGCTGATATCTTGAAGATTTAGATAGTTGATATCTTGAAGATTTAGATAGTTGATATCTTGAAGATTCAGATAGTTGAAGTCTTGATGAGAACAAAAGAATAAAGACGCCACAATGACCCCCCCCCCCCCCCACTTCTAGGAATAAAGAACTTCTCCAAAATCTCGTGTGGATGAACAAAATAATTTTTTAAAAAACCTAACACCTACATAGACATATACATATCATCAGCAGCATCATCAGGTGCCGTACCGACTGGCGTTGGCTCTCATATACACACATATAAATACAGACAAAACATTAAGTGTTTCTTCGCTTTTCTTTTACTTCTATTTCTAGTCTATAATGTGTCTCTTATTTTCATAAAATACCACATTTTCCATCTTTATTCACAGCTGTTCACAACGTGAACATAACTTTTGCACTAAAACATTTCACAGCCATACAAGTTTCAGCTTACTCTCATAGCTTTGTACGCTAGAGTCTTTCTTTCTGGACGACACAGCAGCCTTTGTGCTCTTTTCTAAAGTAATATTTCATCTGTTTATTTTGTATATACCGGCAAGATTTAAACTTTTTTATGATCATATAAGAGCTTTCAGGAGGAGTTTGTGTAGACAGATTCATGAAAAGAGAGACAGCAGGATAAACAGTTTAGGTAATTAGACTTAGGAAAAATAGAGTTATGACAGACAGAGAGACAGACAAGTAGGCAGGCAGGCAGGCAGTCAGGCAGGCAGGCGGGCGGGCGGGAGGGCGAGATAGATAGATAGATAGATAGATAGATAGATAGATAGATAGATAGATAGATAGATAGATAGATAGATAGATAGATAGATAGATAGATAGATAGATAGATAGATAGATAGATAGATAGATAGATAGATAGATAGATAGATAGATAGATAGATAGATAGATATGAAGAAGACGAAGAAGAAGAGAGGCAACTATAGTATAGAATGGAAGAAGGAATAGAAAATATATACAGATAGTCCTCGCTCTCCAAAGTTTCGCTTTACGGACAATTCGTTTTCCCGACCCCTGATCTTCCTATGGTAAATTTACAAATAAATTTTTGAACGTACAAAACTTATTTAATGTTAAACTATTTATTTAAAAGCTTCTGCACAAATTATAAGGTTACTCTTAACTTGTTTTTAGGTTTCAAAACATGATTGTCTACTGACAGTACATCACTGTCGCATGAAATTCGCTTTTTTACCTCCATCTCACTTTCAAACGAGGCCATCGGAAAGTTAGGGGTATCTATGCTTTCAATGAAAATTCAAAGGAATATTCAAAGAATATTCTAAATGAAGATGAAGGCTAACATCAACAACAACAACAACAACAAAAATCTCGGTGCTGATGGACAGGCAAGAGGGGGAAGGATAAGCAAACAAAACGATTGAAATCTCAATCATTCATCAACATTCAGAATGGAGACGCGACATCACCAACACTATCAGCTTCTCTGTTTATTAAATTAATAATAGTTAGTTTTAAATGTATGATACCATAATGAAAACCTTATACGTATAGGGGCAGTGGGACAGAAAAAAGAACAAATATATCCATACTACAAGAGCTTAACATTGAAGAAGGCTGGCTAGTAAAGAGTATTAAACAGAGAAAACTTAAATATTTTGGACACATTAAACGCCATGATAATCTAGAGAAGACCGTATTGGAAGGATACATAATGGGAAAAAGAAAGAGAGGAAGACCAAAACGAAGATGGCTGCAAGACATCGTTGACGATCTGCAAATGGATGCAGTAGCAGCAGGACATCTTGCTCACAACCGAGAGGCCTGCAGGAGAGCTGTTTGGGAGGCAAAGTTCAGCAAGGGACATGCAAATGAATGAATGAATGAATAGGACAGAAATTATAACGATGTGGATGGATGGACAACATCAAGAGATGGAAGAACAGTATCAAGAGATGAATGGACAACAACAAGAGATGGAAGAACACCATCGAGAGATGAATGGACAGCATCAAGAGATAGAAGAACAATATCAAGAGATGAATACACAACATCAAGATAAGGATGAATATCTTCAAGAGATGGATGAACAACGTGATGAGATAAGTGAAAAACATCAAGATGTGGAAAGGACAACATCATGGGATTGATGGGAATAATTTCAGTGAGAGCAAATGAGGAGGCAAAAACTGGAGATAAAGCTACATCAGAACTTTCCAATGGAGGTGGCCCATGATGATGATGATGATGATTTACAGTTGAGAAAGCACTCAGGCGGAGTAACAGTTTTGTCTAGTTCGTGAGCACCACCTACGCCACCACGTTCTTGGCCGTATTAGTAAAGACTGTGCGCTTCAGCTGCGGATCATGTTTCAGCCATGTTTATTTAACAGGTTCTGCGATGTATCCACACCCGTTACTGGAGACTTCACAGGTATACGTTCGTTCAGAGAGCCAACCTGCAGCTTATTCGTGTGTGGAGCCTGCGTGCAGAGACTCGCATTTGTGTGTTCACCGGTATCGTTTTTTTTCTTCTTCTTCTTCGCTGAGGTTTCAACAACGCAAGTAGGATTACATTATTATTCCACCTGTTGTAGTTGTTTACTTGTTTCTTTGTTCATATTTTGTTTGTAGGTCAGTTTTGCATTAGTCAAATGTTGCTCGTGGTCAAAGCCGCTGAGAGTGGAGGGGGGTTGGGTGGGGGGGGGGGGTGGCGGCCGTTGGGTAGCTTCGATGTCCTGATGGTTTCCCTTGTTTTAAAGGCGAGCCCGGAGTGCTTACACAATAGCCCTGCCCGTAGTTCTTTTGAGAGGAATGGCTCGTAGTTCTTTTGAGAGAAATGGCTCGTAGTTCTTTTGAGAGAAATGACTTGTAGTTCTTTTGAGAGAAATGGCTCGTAGTTCTTTTGAGAGAAATGACTCGTAGTTCTTTCAAGAGAAATGACGACTGCGGTTTTTTTTTAAAAATGGTTCTTGTAATAAAGGTAGACTGAGATGTATGGTTCAGTTTACAAAAAAAGATAGAGAGAGCGTGGGAAATGGGCAAGAATGAGAGTGGCAGAAAGTAAGATGGGTACATATAAATGAAGAGCATACAACAATCACATATTTCTGATTACATTTTGTGCCCGTCTTTACTACAAAGAGAATACATTTTTATAAAGCTAAGTGTTTAGTTTAATGTTTCATATTTGTGTGTGTGTGTTTTTGTCTGTTTTGTTTGGGGTTTTTTTAATGAGATTATGTGATTCTTATGTGACTCTTCATTTATTTCTTACTTTCTGACCACGCTAGTTCCTGCCCACTTACCTCCCTCTATCTTCAAGTAAAACTGAAGCATTGCTCTTCTTGCATAAAGATTTGTCTATATATTAGTTTTACATTGCTTAAATCTTGCCAGCGGTTTTTCTTGCATTTGTTAAGACTTGTCTATGATCGGTTACGCTGAGGTATCAGTCAATCAGTCATTTGCATGTCCCTTGAGGAACTTTGCCTCCCTAACAGCTCTCCTGTAGGCCTCTCGGTTGTAAGCAAGATGTCCTGCTGCTGATGCATCCATTTGCAGATTATCAACGATATCTTGCAGCCATCTTCGCCTTGGTCTTCCTCTCTTTCTTTTTCCCATTATGTACCCTTCCAAGACTGTCTTTTCTAGATTATCATGGCGTTTAATGTGTCCAAAATATTTAAGTTTTCTTTGTTCAGTCCTCTTTACTAGCCAACCTTCTTCAGTATTTAGTTCTTGTAGGATGCATATATTTTATTATATAATATTTATTATAGTATTATTGTATTATATTTATTTATATTATATAAATATATTTATATAATTTACATTATATAATTATATTATATATACGCTGGGGTATACGTTTGTTAAACCAGTTTGTCTTATCACGTTTCACGTGCGCTTCTAATTTGTTCAGCATCAAGTGAGATAAGTTAATTAAACATTAAGAATTTGTTTAGTCTTGTCTGAAGCGATTGTTTTTGTTGTTGTTGTTGTTGTTGTTATTGTCGAGCTGTGTCTGTTTTTTTTTTTTACAGTTTTGAAATTGTGAAAAGACAAAAATATATTTCTTCATTATTTTATCTGCTAACATCGTCGGAGTGGTTATCCAGTGATTATCATTATTCAATAATGGACATGCCACATGGATGCCTTTTGTCTGGGCGTGTTTGTTATAGGTACTCTGTTATATATGTGTCCGGGGCGCCAGAGTGCTGAAGTGGTTAGCGTACTAGTCTCTCATGGCGAAAATAGATGGTTCGATACCAGGCAGAGGTTTCTTGTCCCGGTCAACCAGTTGTAAATATAGGTACCTGACTTCTTCTGAGTATGAGGAAGGAAAGGCGGTCAGGCGTGATGCTAACCACATCACCCTCTATTGTGCCGACAGGTCAAGGAACATATGGACACTAACACCATATTCCGCTAGGTCAAGATTTAAAAAAAATATAATCCCCGTTTCCATGCAACTACGGCATGTTGTTAAACAGTGTTAGGACCGTATTTTCAGTACCTTCGACACTTTGTGATGTGGTCAGTATCACGTCTACCCGTATTTACCTTCCCAGATTTCTCTGGTACCCATTTTTTTTAAGAGTCTGGTTGGGCCCTGGGGCTTTTTGTTTTGTGATGTGGTGGTACCAAAACTCAGAAGTGCCTTTGAATGCAAATGCTACAGAAGAGTTCTTCAAATATCATGGACACAGAAAAGAACAAATATATCCATACTACAAGAGCTTAATATTGAAGAAAGTTGGCTAGTAAAGAGGATTAAACACAGAAAATTTAAATATTCTGGACACATTAAACGTCATGATAACCTAGAGAAGACCGTCTTGAAAAGGTACATAATGGGGAAAAGAAAAAGAGGAAGACCAAGGCGAAGATGGCTGCAAGATGTCGTTGATGATTTGCAAATGGATGCATCAGCAGCAGGCCATCTTGCTTACAACAGAGAGACCTACAGGAGAGCTGTTAGGGAAGAAAAGTTCCGCAAGGGACATGCAAATGACTTACTGAATGATTGGTATGAAAGGAAAAAAAATAACAAAAATAACAAAAGACCCATTGGTGGGACTTGAACCTGATAACACGGGATTAGTAGGCTGAGCACTAAGAACTCAACCAACCAGGCCTATTCCCGTAGATGCCTCCACGAATTTACAGAGCTACATGTATGCCGTGCTATAGTGAATGTTTCTTGAAAAGAAGACAAAGGACACGACCCCTCCTGGTGACAGGATTGGGCAGTCAAGACCCTATGTCATTTCTAGTACTTTCTGGGTTAAGTACTCTGTAATAAAAGACCATACTTGCACTTGTACTTGTCTTATCTCCCTGTAACTGCGAGCTGCTGTAGCCGATGCTGTAGAAGTGTTGAAGCACATCATCGTATCCATGTGGGAGCAGGTTATGGCAGCTATTTTTTTCAGTCCCGGACTACATCTAAAAAAAGCAGGGGGTGTACAATGCTTCTTTAGCAGACCCCACCACCATGGGAACTATGGCGATCCCTGCCCCGTTAGCCAGGCTAGGCTTGCTACTGGGGGCACCACGGAGAGGTGGGACAGGGTCTTGGTCAGCTATGGGTCACTAACCCTGACGTTTGCATATCAGCTATGGGTCGCTGATTGCCTCATCGGACAGGCGTCTTCACGACCAAGAAAAGACCGTAAGAGAGATGTATCAACGTTGTTTCCCCTTCATGGTATCTCCCTTCTCAAAAGCCCGGTTTTGCTGTTTCTAGGGGGCATTCAGCGCCTCTCCAGAAAACTGTGAAAACAAAATAGTCTGCAAAAACAGTAAAATAGCTCATCTGTAGAAATCAGAGTCACGTCAAGAAAAATACATGAACATTTTTGGGCACATAAGCGGCATATAAACGTTATTTTTATGCAAACCACTTCGTATTTCATTTGGACCTCCCCTCCCCCCTCCCCTCTTGAGCATGGTTGAAGTTATAGGGTTGTTTTAATGCTTTTTTCGGGTTGTCGTAAATCTATAACTTTTCACTGTTACCGATTCTTCTTCCATTGTTGATGATTCTTTACTTCTAAATAACGAAAAGTGAGATCAGACAACTATATTCACCTAATATAGACCGAGTCTTCTCTAAATGTATAAACTAGAAAAAAGTAGGAACAGCTTTATTATTTAACGAATACAAAGTTGTAACGTTTCTGCGTTTGCCTTCGTCAGACATTAAACTTATTAAACTTATACACTATTTATCGTGAGTCTTCTCTACTTCTTTTCCATATGATTACTTTTTTTCCCCCCACCAAACTCTGACACGTGACTGATGTTTTAGCTAGCGAGACAGCCATCTCCCAGCGTCTGTAAGAGTTCTTTGTGTGTAGTCTAAGTTCCCATGTATGAACTTTTCCCAAGGAAAGGCCTGAGCTATAAAGACTTTACAGAAATGAATGCTTGTATGATTGTGCTCTGGGGTCTTGAGGTAGCTTTGGCATGCCACACTTAGTTTATGCACATGGGCTTGTGCTATATCCGGTTCAGAACTTCAGGAACTTAATTGTTGTCTATTGTGTTCTGTTGAGCTTCTTAACACAGTTTCCATTGTCTCTTCTTTGTTTCTCTGTATTTGTATACTTTTGCGTTTCCTAAACTTTGCTGAAATGCAAAGTTTGTTCGCTTGCGCTGACTGAGCTGTAAAATTGTTTAAACAGATTTTAACGAACTCGCTGCCGTCTTAGTTTCACAGACCAAGCTATGATTTCTTTTTCTTTAAAATTTCTTCATCGAAGTCCAAGTCGTGTCTGCAAATACGTTGCTTTTATACTTACATGTTTCTTCTTCTGATCTCTCTCGCGTGTGTTTAAATGTGTGTATGTGCCTTTTTCTCTCTCCCTCTCTGTATCTTTCTCTATGTTTTTCTCTCTCTCTTTCTCTGTGTATCTCTCTCTTTCTTTCTCTGTGTTTTTCTCTCTGTGTGCGTTTCTCTCTCTGCGCATATTTCTGTGTCTTTCTCTGTCTTTTTTCTTTTTTTCCCCTCCGTCCGTCTCTCTCTTTGTCTTTTTCTCTGTCTTTCTCTTTCTCTCTCTCTTTGTCTTTTTCTCTGTCTTTCTCTTTCTCTCTCTCTTACTTTGTCCCCCTGTGCCTCTCTCTTTCTTTATCTGGCTCCGTCTTCTTCTCATTCTTTGTCTTTCTCTCTTTTTGTCTCTCTCTTTCATTATTTTGACTCTCTGTCTCCTTCTATATCTTTGTCTTTCTCTCTCTTTGTCTTTTTCTCTATCCCTCTCTTTATATACCTTGTCTTCTCTTTATCATCTGTCTTTCTCTGGAGATGCCTCCACGAACTAATAGCTCAATTAGGCTTACTCTGATCTCATTACTACACATCCTGGCAATTCACTGCATTCCCTCCATCCATTTTATTTCTACCTGTTTTCTTTGCAAATTTCTACCCTCTTGTCGCCGTCGCTCGTCAATCCTCCATGTATTTGTTTTCCCCCTGAATCATCACACACGATTGTCTCTTCTGTTGAAAGATCGCAGGTGTGCTCGCGCACTTTGTCAGTAACGACGTGTTACTGCTGGTTGTCATGGACTCTAAACTTGTCCAACATTCCTCAAAAGTCAGGCCATCTTCGCCTTTCAGCGCTGTTCAAACATCCATCCATGCCCACACCTACATCACACAACATCGCTATGAGGCAGCTGATGTTAAATCTGTGAGCGTATGTGCCCACTGTCAATACAAAAGCTCAAATGCCTGCATAACAAACCTACGGCGTTCAGTTGTACAATAATGAACAGGTGAATGCGATGAGCCTTAAGATCCAACGTTCAGGAGAACTTGTTAAAAAAAAACTTTAATTATAAATCAGGTTTAAAAAGAATAAAATAAAATCAGTTTCCATAAGCATATTGGGGATACGGTGTTAGGCCCGTATTTCAAAACCTTCACCATATGAGTGTATGATGTGGTCAGTATCACGCCTGGTCGCGTTTATCTTCCCTGATTTTTCTGATACCAATTTTTTAGATCATAGGTCGACCCCCGGGTTTTTTTTTAATGCTTTTTTGCCGTGTACCAGAAAAAAAATCCTACAGCTGGGACTGAACCCGATACCAGCAGATACCTACAACGGCTGATATCAACCTACTTCATGGCCGTCCTCGTAATCGAGCATCCTAATATTAATGATAATGGTGATGCATCAGCAGCAGGCCATCTTGCTCACAACCGAGAGGCCTACAGGAGTGCTGTTAGGGAGGCAAAGTCTCGCAAGGGACATGCAAATGAATGAATGAATGGTGATGGTTCTCTAATAGCTCATAGCAGAGTTTTGCAGCTTTATCTATCTATCTATCTATCTATCTATCTATCTATCTATCTATCTATCTATCTATCTATCTATCTATCTATCTGTCTGTCTGTCTGTCTGTCTATCTATTTGTCTGTCTGTCTAATCTATTTGTCTGTCTTGTCTATCTATCTATCTATCTATCTATCTATCTATCTATCTATCTATCTTGTCTGTCAAATTATTTATCTGTCTGTCTTGTCTATATGTCTGTCTGTTTGTCTACCTATCTGTACTTCTATCTGTCGAAATCCATTTATCTAAATGTCTATCTGTTGGACTGTTTATCCATCTGCCTATATTGTCTGAATTTCTATTTGCCTACCTTTGTTTATCAATCTGTCCACATCTCCTTATATATCCATAAAATCCTCTATATGTCATTTTGTGTGAATCTTACTCATATACATACACTGTTTATTATTTTTGTTACATGTGTTAAGTTTATTTCAGAAACCTTTACCGTTAACATGAACCAGATAAGAAGAAGCGAAACAAAAAAAAAACAACAGTTAAAAATATGTTAAATATGTTCCTAATTGCTTTACGTAAAAATGTTATTGGCTGACGAAGTGTGAACGCATGAGAGAAGCAGATTTCTCTACCAATTAGTGATGGTTTAGTTGATGTTGCCACTAGCAACGCATGGTTAACGCTCTCAGTGTTTTGCCACCTTGTGGATGTGTATTTCAGCTTTCGGTGAACGGGGAAACAATTTATAGGACTGGTAGTGGACCACGGTAGGTCGTTTGAAAACAAGCAGCCAATCCAATAAGCAGACTTCTCCGCTGCCTCCACCATCTTGAATATAATGATGAGGAGGGGGAAAGCCAAAACGGTGGAATAACGTCAAGGAATATATTCTCTGGAATATAAAAAAAAAACGGCTATGAAATAACATTGTGCTAAGATTAACAAATGTGACATAACTATAAGCAAAGTCTTTATACGGCACAAGCAACCGAATAAAAAGAAATGGTAAGACGCTGGCCATATAAACGAATGAGGTAATTAGTCTAGTACCAAGGAACACTACAAAGATATAAAATAGGATCTCATATCAGATTCACTGGCTCTTAAGAATTTGATTTTCCTTCTATCACGTGCCATCTTTTCTCTCAGAAGCAAATATCAGATGCAGAAATAGCAATATTGCTACTTTGTATAAGTAAAAGCTGACATTTTCTACAAACATGATTTATCAAAGATGTTTGATTATCTTTTCGAAAATAGCAGGTAGTTCTGAGAATCTTTTTATCCAGTAAACAGTATATAATCAGGTGAAAGTATTCTGCCTTCAGTGAGTTTTTTTTTTTTTAATGGAGAATTACTTTTTATCTCCGAAGGTACTGGAGTATGTTATCAACGTGCATCTATCTTTACCTCTCTTTGTCTATCTTTAGTCGTCTCTCTCTCTACTTCTGTCTCTGTCTCATCGCTCGCTGTCTTTATCTCTGTCTACTTCTCTCTATCTATCTGTGTCTCTCAGTTTTTCTCTGTATATCTTGACGGATGTTCTTCGCTCCATCTCTTGTTACCTCTCTACCTGTCTCTCTCTCTTTATCTTTCTCTTCCCCCAACTGTCTCTCTACTTCTCTCTCCATCTCTCCCTATTTCTCTTCATCTCTCCCTATTTCTCTCTGTCTCTCCCCCCTCTCTCTGATTAGCTCAATGGTTAGACTTTCGGTTTACTACTCCTGTGAAACAGGGTTCAAGTCCCAGCTGTGGGATTTTTTTTTTTTTGCACGCACCAAAAAGGTACAGGGGTCCACCCTAGCCTCTAAAAATGGGTCCCATAGAAATCTGGAAAGGTAAATGCGGCCAGACGTGATACTGACCACATCACACTTTCATGTGCCGAAGGTCTTGGAAATACGGGTCTAACATTGTATCCCCAATATGCCTTGATGGAAACGAGTGCTCTCTGTCTCTTGACTTGCTCCACCGAAGATCATATTCAGCTTATACTCGCGAGAGAGGCTGACGCTCGTTCTTGGCTGCATAACTCGCTACTTTTTCTTGCTGTGCGCTGTCTTGCCAATTTGGGGGAAAAGTTATGACTATCAAGTCATTTCTTTTGAAACATGAGCTCCTTTCCTTATACGGTACAAGCAACCCAATAAAAAGAAATGGTAAGACGCTGGCCGTATAAACGAATGAAGTAATTAGTCTAGTACCAAGGAACAGCACAACAATATAAAATAGGATCTCATATCAGATTCTTCAAGCGAGAGACACTGTGTTTGAATGATGGTATACCTAATTAGGGTCTATGAAAGAGTTGGCCAAGACCCTGTCTCATATCTTAATAAAGATACGCTTCTTCAGCTTAACTAACAAGGCAGGACCCGCGGTGGTGGAGCTTGTCCAGAAATCAACTTCTTAGTTCTACTTTTTATCTTTAAACAAGTCACTATAATACACCCCCCCCCAAAAAAAAAAAACCTGATATCATAAATATGCTTAAATGTCACCACGTAGCCAGGGGACAAAGAACATTTCATAGAACATCAGTTCAGAGTCAGCGCGACTATTTCTGAAATCAGCGTGCGAAGTAAACATATTTTCTTCCATTCTGAAGTAATCTAACACTTACAAAGCAGTAGGAGGCGAACCATTCAATAAACTGTTGTTAATTCTCGCAGATGGACGCGCGTATAAGACGAAATCCAGTAGCATTTATATAAAAAGGCAAAGGCGTGGAGTTTTCCTTGCTTTAAAATAGCAAATAGAAATCTGGAGGCTGAATTTGGCTGCCGGCAAGTGATGTTTGCTCCATTTACCTGTGGCAGGAGTTTTCAGGGTTAGTTTGTTGTAGATGTTTACCTCGCTTTTGGTAAAACTTTACCTGATGCACAGATTACACTGATTAGATCAAGCTGCGTGTCGGCTATTTTTTATTTAATTAGTTGTTTTCCCTCTTTCTCTTTCTGTCTCTTTCATTTTTCTCTTTATGCATATATCTCTGTCTCTTTATGTGGCTCTCTGTGTCTCTCTCTATCTCTCTGTCTCCCTCTGTTTCTCACTGTATATCTGTCTCTATCTCTCATCTCTATTTCTCTGTCTCTCTTTCTTATCTTTTTTTTCCGTCTGTCTCTGTCTTTCTCTCTGTGTATCTCTCCCAGTTTCTCTCGGTCTTCCCTGCCTCTCTCTCTGACTCTCGGTCACTCTGTGTCTTTCTCTCGGCTTCCCTCTATCTCTCTTTCTTGGTCTCTCTCTCGGTCTCCCTCTTTCTCTTCTTTCGGTCTCATTCCTCTCGTTCGGTGTCTCCTTGCCTCTGTTATCTCTCTCTCTGTCGCTCTCTACTTCTCTCGGTCTCTCTTTCTCTCTCTCAATGTCTCTCTCGGTTGTGGTTTTTCTCTGCATCTCTCTCTCTCTCTCTCTCTCTCTCTCTCTCTCTCCCCTGTTCGCTATCACAGATCCCCATTCTCCTAGTAATTTTCCGAAAGAACTTGGCGATCGTGCTCCACTACAACCACCGTTTCCTTAATTCACCTTCTTGACTCCGACGCCATCTTAATCATACGAACGTACTCTAGATATCTGTTATTCTCCGAAAGGAGTAGGAAAGGAGAATGATTGAATGAATGCCTTCTTTTCAACGCCTCCTTTTCCCTAAAAACACGTCTAGAATTACAACTTGTTTTTCCGTTGCAACAACTCTACCACTTGCAACGCAACCTCGCACCTCGCACCTTGCACAGCACACCTCAGATTACACAGCGCAGCGTTTACCCTCCCTCTAGATATATATTAGCACGTCTCTGTCCCAAGATTGTATATAAGTGTAATGCTTTTTTTTAAAACTATGATCTTGTTAAGCCCCGCCTGATACACCTGTTTATATCTGTCATTCATTTGATGTTAAGATCTCACAAATATTGTTCTCATTCTCCGATCATCCGTGGACTCTTCTACCCAATGCTAAGAAGATCATCATCACGTGCCGTCATTGGTACTTCTGTCTGGTATACATTGTCAGCAACAACAACAACAACAACAACAACAGCAGCAGCAACAACAACAACAACCCTTCTGTTTTCTTTAATTCGTGTTACCTTTCAAGTATTCCCAGAGGTGACCCAGTTACCTTCCTTCACTGTGCGTTGCTTTCCCCATCTTTTCCTGTTTTGGTGGGTTTAATAAAAGAGAAAAAAATAAAAGATATATACTTTTATTTTCTTTTTCTCTCGTTATGTTTTATGACTTCCTGTTAATTTTGTCCGTATTTCTCCACGAGAAACTCAGTTCCCTTCCTAAGTCTAGTGTTGTTCTAGTGTTGTTCTAGTGTTCTGGCTTGCTCGTGTTGCTGAATGTGTCTGTAGGGAAGGTGCTAGAAAAGAGTTGATCCAAAGAAGGAAGATTCTCGGTGGCACACACAGGCTCCAGTAAAGCTAGTGGTGGGGGAATGTAGCCCCCCCCCCCCCAGTTCAAGTTTCTCATTAATACATATCTCTCATGCCTTAGAGGCACATAGGGATATGGTGTTAGTGCCCGTATTTTCCTTGACCTGTCAGCACACTAGAGGGTGATATGGTCAGTATCACGCCTTTCCTTCCCCAACTCCAGAAGAAGTCGGGTACCCCTTTCTACAGCTGGGTGACTGGGGCACCTCCGGCCGGATTCGAACACTCGACCTTCGCCATGAGAGACCAGTGCACTAACCACTTCGCCACTCAGACGATATATATATAACGGCAACCAGTACATTAACGTTTATTCTACATTTGCCTCTAACAGGAGAGTAGACTTCTCTCATAATCGTATGCCCATGCCAACTGCTAACTCATCTACGTCTCAATCCCTCCCCCGCCACCTCCCCACCAGATCTGGGCTGGGTCCACATTAAAAATGAGCAAAACAGAGAACACAAGCCCCTGGGTATTGTCTTCTTTCCCTCTCCCTCCCCCACCGCCTGCTTTCAATCCAGACACTGCAGTGCCTTGTTTTACATGAAAGTCCCTGTTTTTTTTTCTAAACAATAACAGCCGTCCATACAATGTTCTGCTTTGTGTTTCTTCGTGTACATAAATATATTCTATTTTCGTATGAATTTCTTTAATACAGGTACTCTGGGGATAAAGGTTTATAAAGCTATTCCGAAGACGTGAAGGAAGTTTAGCCAGAAAACGAATATATATATATATATATATATATATATATATATATATATATATATATATATAAAACAAGAACTTAATATTGAAGAAGGTTGGCTAGTAAAGAAGATTAAACAGAGAAAACAGAGAAAACCAAATATTTTGGACATGTGAGAATTTAGAGAAGACCGCCTTGGGGAAAAAAATAATAGGAAAAAGAAAGAGGAAGACCAGTGCGAAGATGGCTGCAAGACATCGTCGATAATCTGCAAATGGATGCATAAGCAGCAGGGCATCTTGCTCACAATCGACAGGCCTACAGGAGAGCTGTTAGGGAGTCAAAGTTCTGCAAGGGACATGCAAATGACTTACACACACACACGCACGCACGCACGCACACACACGCACGCCCACACCACATACACGCACACACATATATACCAAAAGTTCGTGGATCCTGGAATGTTTTAATAATTTTTTTATGGGTAAATTGAAAATTAAATTAGGCTCATAATTTCCCTTTCTCTTTATCAAATACATAGTCTTTCATGTATGTGATACGATAAGCTGAAATCTTACCTTTAATCTTTGAGATTGATAAACTCCTATTGTAAGATTTCACAGAGTTTGATTATCAGTTTTGCGTTTATGCAGTTAATGTCTTAACCATTTAATTTTATTTGGTTTGTTTGTGTCGTATAAAGGATTTGTTATAAACAATGTTTGTGTCTGTTTGTCTTAGCTCAGTGCCGTTTCTTGTTTTTATTTTCTAACAATTTTTTGGTCCTATTTCTTGCAGTTTATTCTACCGCCCTGGAATCGCTTCTCACTCATCATCATCATCATCATCATCATCATCTTGTGATGTTGATGTCCTTCAGTAGATTTCAGTCCCCGCCGCAGTTCACCTCATGATGTGACTTTCTACCAGACCATTGCGTTAGAGCGGTCCCTGCCTTCTCTTGCGATCTTCTTCTGTCTTTATTTATATTTACATATTTCCTTTTTTTTTTTTGGGGGGGGGGGTTGAAACTCTCCACTTGCTATAAAGGAATATTGGCTGTTAGCTTTAGTTATAATTAAAATTTCTATTTTCAGTCTTAAATCTAAAGCAATTTTCGCTAGTTTCTTCAGCTGTTTGTCAGCTCAGTGTTTGCTGCTTCGTAAGTTACTTCAGCTGTTTGTCAGCTCAGTGTTTGCTGCTTCGTAAGTTACTTCAGCTGTTTTTCAGCTCAGTGTTTGCTGCTTCGTAAGTTACTTCAGCTGTTTGTCAGCTCAGTGTTTGCTGCTTCGTTAGTTACTTCAGCTGTTTGTCAGCTCAGTGTTTGCTGCTTCGTTAGTTACTTCAGCTGTTTGTCAGCTCAGTGTTTGCTGCTTCGTAAGTTACTTCAGCTGTTTGTCAGCTCAGTGTTCTCAATGGAGTGGAAGAGGTTTTTACTTCATTTGCCTTTAGTAATTTGTTGCAAATATTTACTGGTTGTTAATCTTGATTTTTTTTTTCAAATTCTTGTTGTTCGTGGTCTCTTTCTGCACGAACTTTGCGTACATCTGTTTTGAAAACTTCAGTCCCCTGTCCATTTTGGTGTTTTTTTTAACGCAAGACTAATAAATTTTTTTAAAAACTGTTTCCCAAAAAGTCCTTAGTGTCCATATTTTTCTTAACCTGACGTCATCTCCGTACCTGGTCGCCTTTCCTTCTCAGCCTGATGACAGGGGCCGCTTGAGAGAGGAGTACACTAGTCACGTCACTACCCAGACACTTCTACAGAGCGCATTTTCTGTGTAAAAAAAAAAAAAATGGTGCACACCTGTATCACACTCAGTCCTCGTCAAGATTTTCCTTGCGAATATCGTTTTCTTAAAACTGTATTAAATTTTTATGGGTATCTGGAAAAGCTATACCTACATGAACGACGGAGGGCTGCATCTATAACCCTCCCCCCCCTCACTTGTACAGCATGCGCACGTGAGCCCTGGCTGGTGTGAGCACTCGCCGTATTCCAATTTTGGCGCCTGTTTGCTCACAACAGGAGGGGCTAGAGCTAGATTTCGCTTGTGAAGTTTTGACTGTTTGTTTCCTTCTTCTTATACGCTTCTTTAACGCGATAGTTGCTGTGTTTTTTTTTCCTAGTGCAAAACATGGTTTAATATGACACAAGACCCCTCCACCCCCTCCAAAAAAAAAAAACCGTCATTTTTGTGCCAGATGTATTTCCAAAGGTTCCCCCACCTCGATCACTGGCGGTAAGTCAGGTTCCTTAATAGTGAGACTCAGTCGCCTGATATGTTATTCGCTGACATTCACATAAGCAGTGCTATCCAGTGTGGCTCGCTCTCCAGGCAGATATTCTCCCGCTTTTTAAGAAGCTGGCATTCCTCAACACCGGTGTTATCAGGTACTTATTTCTACAACACAGTCGACTGGTGAGCGCCGGCAACAGATCATGAACCTGCAACCTTTCTGGTATGTCTGCAGGTGGGTATGTATAAGAACAAAGCAAGCTCACACGTTCCCGGCCTGGAGTCCGGAGAGAGGCATGTACAGGGTTTAGAACTGTCTCAGCTTAGCATTTCGTACTGAAATAGTAACACTGATATGATAACTGGAAAACTGAAACGAGTTTTTGCTGTTTTACCGGACGTGTTTACTGTGTGCATTTTGTGTCCTTGGAGATAGTAGTTGTTCATTTTCTTTGGAACGATGAGAATCATATCCTTGCAGGCGGTGCGGTGAAGGTGTTGATGTACCTGGGAGAGGTTTACGGCGGCCATTTTTGCAGACCTGGAGTGTAATTAAAAAGTGGGATTGTACCAAAAAACCCAGCTTCTCAGCAGGCTCCACCACTATTGAGAGCTTGGCGAGTCCTATCTCTCTAACCAAGAAGATCCTTGTAAGAGGAAAACTAACAGAGAACAGGGGTAGGGTCTTGACCGCTTCTTGTTCGCTGATAGCTTACACATCACTCTGACATCACTGACACATCACTCTGACATCACTGACACATCACTCTGACATCACTGACACATCATTCTAACATAACTGACCCACCACTCTGACATCACTGACACATCATTCTAACATAACTGACCCACCACTCTGACATCACTGACACATCACTCTGACATCACTGACCCACCACTCTGACATCACTGACACATCATTCTAACATAACTGACCCACCACTCTGACATCACTGACATATCACTCTGACATCACTGACACATCATTCTAACATAACTGACCCACCACTCTGACATCACTGACACATCATTCTAACACAACTGACACACCAATCTAACATCACTGAAACATCACTCTGATATAACTGACCTACCATTGTCATCACCTACCAATCACTCTGACATCACTGACTCACTACTCTGACATCACTGACTCATCACTCTGGCATCACTGACACATCATTCTAACACAACTGACCCACCACTCTGATATTACTGACGCATCGTTCTAACAACTGACATACCAACCTGACATTACTGACACATCACTCTGACACAACTGACCTAGCACTCTGACATCACCTACCCATCACTCATGACATCACTGACTCACTACACTGACATCACTGACTCACTACTCTGACATCACTGACTCACTACTCTGACATCACTGACTCACCACTATGACGTCTCTGAAATCACTGACCCATCACTCTAACATCACTAATCCAGAACTCTGGCAGTCATTTTTGCTCCCAGTTTTACCTTCACGCGTACCCCCCCCCCCCTTTTTTTACCCATCTTATGCCAGCAAGGTAACCAGACAAAACGACGGGTAGAGAGGCTAATTATATCTAATGTCATCCTGACCTGCCTCTAGGTAGCAGGTAGGAAAAAAATGGCAAATCATACGTTGAAGAACCAAGTGGTTGTTCTTCTCGTCCTAAGCAAAATTCTTGTTCTGTTTTGTACCCCAGCCTTTCTTTTTCTTAAATTTCACTTGCCAGAAAAGACATGCCAAAATCGGTTGGAATCTACAGACATTGAACTTATTCACAAAATTTGGTTTGGCTTCTCTAAACACATTACCTACTTGTTACTGGCTGAACAAAACGTTGACTGTTGTTTACGTAAGACTTTTGCTGGCTTTAAAAAAAAAAAATTAAAATACGTGCTGCACGTCAGCCCAAAATGCTCAGAACCAACTCCCATTACCTGAAACTCAGTCCTCGGTATTAGCACCAGTTGTTCCATAAGCCACCTCTATATCTGCGTGTTAAAATGTCTGATGTTGATTGTGTGAATGCCAAACACGTTTACACACTTGGGAATGATGAATGTGTATTCTCCTCCGTTTCCTGCTATCTCTAGCTCCTTATCTTCGCATTCCCTGCCTCCTGTGTCAGAAGAGTGCGCTGACCTCCACCTTCAAGAAGTCTTTCCTTCTGTACCCTTTTTGGCAAGTGCGAACTACGTCATCACATCCCGCGCTCCTTGCGCGCGCTCTGTGTTTTATTTCTGCGCACACGCCGAGTGTCAGACTTGTAAAAGCCACCACCGGATAGCAGGAACATCATCAGCATTTCTGTTTCAGACAAGATTCCTGTCCCAGCGCTAGCCACCCCAGTTCTTCGACTGGTCTTATTTCAGGTAAACCAACATTTGGAAACTTAGAACAAGGTAGCAGTTTGTGGCTCATCTTGTTTTTGCGGTGAGTACCTTTACATAGTTTCAGGTGAATGAGTCGGGTTTACAGGTGAACTCAAAAGTTTACTCACCTTAAGATTATCGTCAAAGTAATTATGGTGCCAGATTGGGTGCCTTCTTTTTCTGTGCTAAGAAGATTTTTAAAAAATAAAATAGTTTTATACCGTTATAAGTTTTTGACAGGTTTCTTAGTAATAGAAAACACGTGGACACACTTTGGAATGATATATGTTGTTACGGGCAGTATGATATATAGAAATTGTTGGACTTTTTTTTATATAATTAACTTGTTGAGCAGCTTGATGTACTGAATTTGTTGGACAGTTTGATATATTGAATTTGTTGGATAGTTTGCTACTTAACTTGAAAGAAACGCTCATCTTAATTATCCTACAACATTTCATGCTTCGCTGGGAATCTAGCCTTTTATAGTTTTAACTCTTTGCTTCTGGCTTATTTTCCACCTTAAGTTAGAATAAATTTTGTTGAGGACGGTTTGTTTGGCGGAAATTGGAATAGGGGTTACTCTATAATTAAAACATAGGCTGGGTTAGGAATGTGCTATTTTATGAGTTTATTTAGACTGTGTCTAAGTATTGAATACAGATTAACTCTAGGCGTGTAAGATCTACCAGCGCTACCAGTGCTGTTCTAGAGTGAAAGGGTTTAACTGCCAGAACTTTACCCATCATTACGTTACTTGTTTTTGCCCTCCCTTCCCCCCCCCCCCTTTTTTTTTTTAAAAATGTCACCAAAGCTGAATTCTGAGTGCTTTTTCTTGTTAGTTAAAGTTCTGTAACTCCATCTTGTTATCTGCGGTAGCTCGCTCTCCGATGTCTTCTGTGTCATTTTTGCTGTTAAGTAAATGACGCTCACACTGTACGCCAGTGCCTTTTCCTCCATCATTGCTGTTGTGACTGATTTCGCGTTAACTGATGCGGTAAAATCAGCCGTTAAATAAAGCAGGATGGTGTCAGCTCTTAGATTGCCATATTTAGTCATCTTTCGTTGCCTTCTTCTGTTACATGTATTTACGTATTGAGGTTGCCGGTTGATTATTATTATTATTGTTATTATTATTTTATTTCGTTTCTTGGTTATCAGTGCCTCAATTTGTATACTCCTTTAACTGTTTCTTTAAATATTTAGCATTAAAAAGTGTTCCTTTCTCTTTCAGTTTTGCTTCGTTTTACAGACTTAGAATATTTTAATTAGAATATTTTAACTTTCGTTGTTATCGCTGCCTGGCTTGTCTCGTAGTGTACATACACCGGTAGTGTACAGCTTGGTGTGTTTTGTTTTCTTCCTTTTTTATGGTTTGGGGTACATGTTTTCTAGAAACTCCCTGAGAAATGACGTATTATCGTATTGTACCCAGTACCTAGCGTACTAGATCTGTTTTGTCTGCTGTTTGTACATTTATTATTTGTGCAGTTATGTCTATTACAATTTATCTGAGGCGTTGTTTTTATCGATCACTGTTGAATTTAAACAGTAGAGAAATATTGCCTTCTATTTTCTTTGTATTGTCATTTTGTTTATTTCCTCGCCGTTATTTACGTTGTTTTTTTTTAAGACAAGGTGCAGTATAAATGTGAAACTTCTCAAGCATAATTTCAGAGCGCCATATCTTCCTCTACTTCTTCAATCACCCTGGAGCAACTGGTGTTCCTTTGCAGCCGATGCTGTGGAGACATTGTGGAGCAGCATCGTGTCGGATTTGGGAACGGGTTACGGCGGCTGTTTTTTATCAGTAGCTGAGTGGAACCTAGAAAGAAGGGTGGGAGGGGAGACTCCACAGACATGGGGACTACGGTGATCCCTGCCCCGTTAGTCAGATTAGGCCTGTTATGGGGGTGGGGTGGGGAGACTCCACAGACATGGGGACTACGGTGATCCCTGCCCCTTTAGTCAGATTAGGCCTGTTATGGGGGTGGGGAGGGGAGACTCCACAGACATGGGGACTACGGTGATCCCTGCCCCGTTAGTCAGATTAGGCCTGTTATGGGGGTGGGGAGGGGAGACTCCACAGACATGGGGACTACGGTGATCCCTGCCCCGTTAGTCAGATTAGGCCTGTTATGGGGGTGGGGGGGAGACTCCACAGACATGGGGACTACGGTGATCCCTGCCCCTTTAGTCAGATTAGGCCTGTTATGGGGGTGGGGTGGGCAGACTCCACAGACATGGGGACTACGGTGATCCCTGCCCCGTTAGTCAGATTAGGCCTGTTATGGGGGTGGGGTGGGGAGACTCCACAGACATGGGGACTACAGTGATCCCTGCCCCTTTAGTCAGATTAGGCCTGTTATGGGGGTGGGGGGGAGACTCCACAGACATGGGGACTACGGTGATCCCTGCCCCGTTAGTCAGATTAGGCCCGTTATGGGGCTGGGGGTGGGGTGGGCAGACTCCACATGCATAGGGACTACGGTGATACCTGCTCCGTTAGTCAGATTAGGCCAGTTATGGGGGTGGGGGGTTATCAGCGAAGAGGTGGGACAAGGTCTTAGCCAGCTGTGGTTCACCAACCTTGACGCTAGCATGTCAGTTATGGTCCACTGACTGCCGAAACTGACAGCGTTTTCATCCCCTTCAAAACGCCGTACACATGCAAGTATAATCCAACGAATTATAAAAGTCTTGAAAATGAACAGGCTACGCTGGCTGGGCCATGTAGAAAGAATGGAAGAGAACAGACAAATGAAAATGATGTATGCACAAGAAATGAGGGAAACAAGACCACGGTGTAGACCAAGACAGAGATGGAAAGACAACGTAGAAGAGGATATAAAAGAAATTGATGTCACCAACTGGAGAGAGAAGAAGAAGAATAGAGAGGGATGGAGACGAACTTTCTCTGCAGCAATGCGCCTTAATGGCTCGGAAAGATATATATATATATATATTCACTCACTTGATCATTTGTGCCTGCATTCAGGTGTGCTGGAATAAGTAATATAGACGCCGAGAACCTACGTTTATACCTGTTAAAAGGTAGTTTGTGTCTGGAAGCTAAATACTCCAGGAGAAGTAATTTAGACACCAATATCCTAAGTGTATTTGTGACACGTGGCAGTTTGCATCTGGATGCTAATGCGTTAAGAGAAGCAATTTCGGACACCAAGAGCCTACATGTGTGCTTGATATCTGGCAGTTTGTATTGATGTTAAATGTGTTAGGAGAACCGGTACAGACATCAAGAGCAGGGGGACATGACTCAGTGCGTGTGTGTAAGCGCGCGCAAGTGTGTGTATGTGCGTGTAGAGCAAGAAGAGAAGAGGAAGATGGCTTTGAAACATTCGCCAATGTCAAGTGGTAAGTTAATACACCCATAACCAAACGGAGAAAAGCATTACAGTGCCAGGAACTGCGTGACAAAAAACAGAATACCCTAACAATATCAGCGCCATGATGAGAGCGCACACGTGTTATAGTCTTGCCAAAAAAACATTAAGAAAACAAGTTTTTATTTTAGAAAACAAAGGCGCACCATCCCAGGTCGAGACGAATGGGGTAGGTGGTGGAGGGTTGAAAAAAAAAGTGGGGGTGAGGATGGGATGGGTTGATGAAGGTGTAGAGAAGAGGTAAATTTGAGCAAGGTAAGCGGAATCTTGAACTAACATTCCAGATCAAACCACGCTGGTAGTTTTTTTTTTTCTCTCGCTTTTTTACCTACGCAAGAAAACAAAAACCTTTCTTTTTTTTCCCTGGAACCCGTCTACGTTTCAGAAACAATAAAAAGACCTTCTAGACAATGTAGACTCCTTTCTCATAGAGCTAGCGTTACTAAGGAATGCAATGTTTTTCTACCTCAGTACTAAGATAACATTCCAAAGCTGTCCTTGGTAAGTCCCAGCAGATGAGTCCGGTATGCTTTCACTAATGCTGTGTGAGTCATCGTTGTGTTCAGAAAGATGGTACGCCTCTTTCTGTTTCAACACTCATCATTCCACGCTTGAGTTTATGCAGAGCAAACAGTTTAGCCTCGGATTTATGTTGCGCATGTGCAGCCCTCAAGCTAACTATCTCAGAATCTGAGTGACTAAATTTTAGCTTCGGGTTAGATACATTCCTGGCAGAAATTAAGCTTTTCTCACTCTCCGTCTCCTTGTTTTTTGTTGTTGTCTCTTGCGCCATAGACCTTTCAGTGTTGAGGGTATAAAAAAACATCTTGATAGGGCTCGGCTCTCGTACAGCGGGATATTTAAAGCTGTGAATTTCTATTCTTCACAGTCTAAACTACTTATGGGCCAACCCTTGTAGCCCTCGGGCCACATTTGATCCTCGGCTACATTTTGTGTGTGTGTGTGTGCGTGCGTGTGTGCGTGCGTGCGTACGTGTGTGCGTGCGTGCGTACGTGTGTGTGTGTGTGGCTGGTATCCAATCTAGATAGTTTCTTTTAAAGCTGTATAATTTGCTGGAAATGTTAACAATATTGATTTTACAGTGTTTTACAGAGTTACAATAGTCTGGATTGATAATTTAGTAATATGCCCTCCTCTCCCTCTCTCTCTCTGTTTCTCTCTCTCTTTCTCTCCTCTCTCTCTCTCTCTCTCTCTCTCTCTCTTTCTGTCTCTTTATCATTCTTGGCCCGCCGAACAAAATAGGTTGCCCATTCCTGATCAGAAACTGAACTGGTTAAAACAGTAGATAAAAGACAGTCAGAACTCTAATTAAAACAGCAGATAAAAGACAATCAAAACTCAAATTAAAACAGTAGATAAAAGACAATCAGAACTCTAATTAAAACAGTAGATAAAAGACAATCAAAACTCTAATTAAAACATTAGATAAAAGACAATCAGAACTCTAATTAAAACAGTAGATAAAAGACAATCAAAACTCTAAGAAACATCAGAAGAAAATGATAATCACAGGAATCTTTCAAGGGAAAAAGAAGGATAGGAAATCAGACAGAAAACATCTGAATGAGTTGACATGGTGGCGCGGGAATCACAGGATCAATCACAGTCGACACTTTGTTGATCCTGAAGCCCTTGAAGAATTTGTCGGATAGGGAGCTGGTAACGATGGCTTGAATAGAGTCCTGGAACGGACCAAGGGAATAAACTCTTCTACAAATGAGGGGTTACGTCCCATATGAAGAAGAAATACTTGTATTTGTACGAACTCCTTATAACTGCGAACTGATGTTCTTTGCAGTCGATGCTGTAGGGGTATTAAAGAACAACATTGCATCGGCATGGGAGCAGGTTATGGCAGCTACTTCTTCAGTCCGGAGTACAGCTAAAAAGCAGGGAGTGTGCAATGCTTCTTTAGCAGACTCCATCACCATGGGGACTGACGATCCTTGTTCCGTTAGCCAGGCTAGGCCTGTTACTGGGGTACCACGGAGAGGTGGGACAGGGTCTTGGTCAGCTGTGGTTAACCCTGACGCTAGCATATCAGCTATGGGTCGCCGATTGCCTCATCGGACAGGCGTGTTCACCCCCTTGAAGAAGAAGACTCAACATTCTATTTATAGGAACACCACAGATGAGGTTGGATAGAGCCTTGGCCGTCCCTGTTTTACCAGTTATTATGCACCCCGAGTAGCTAGCGCAGTTACCTTATCAGTGATGCTTTTTGGGTTATAGATACGGAAGAGAGACATTTTGCAAGCGATAAAAATATAGCAATCCGAAACTCACGACAGCTACAGAATAGGCAGAAACATTTCTTACTTCCTTTCTTATATAGTCTGTCTGTCTGTCTGTCTGTCTGTCTGTCTGAACAATCAGAAACTAGCAAGAAACGTTTCTTACTTCCTTTCTTATATACTCTGTCTGTCTGTCTGTCTGTCTGTCTGTCTGTCTGTCGGCCTGTCTGTCTGTCTGTCTGTCTGTCTGTCTGTCTGTCTGTCTGTCTGTCTGTCCGCCTGCCTGTCTGTCACTCAGAACAATCAGAAACTAGCAAGAAACGTTTCTTACTTCCTTTCTTATATACTCTGTCTGTCTGTCTGTCTGTCTGTCCGCCTGCCTGTCTGTCACTCAGAACAATCAGAAACTAGCAAGAAACGTTTCTTACTTCCTTTCTTACATACTTTGTTTTCTGTACAGTGTAAAACCTCAGCACGAAGCTGTTCCTGAAACTGATCTACAGACAGCAGATCTGGGGAATAAATAAAAGATTCTTATCTTATTATCTTTCTTTTTTATTGTCTCTGTCTTATAATGTAATATTTCAACGGTTGTGTTCTATCTATCTATCTATCTATCTATCTATCTATCTATCTATCTATCTATCTATCTATCTATCTATCTATCCGTCCGTCTATCTGTCTGTCTGCCTACCTACCTGCCTGCCTGTCTGCCTGCCTGCCTGTCTTCTGACTGTTTATCTGTCTTCCTGCCTGCCTGTCTGACTGCCTGCATGCTTGCCTGCCTGTCTGTCTGTCTGTCTGTATGATACGCTTCTTCTTCTTCTTGAAACTGCGAGCTGGTGTTCTTTGCAACCGATGCAGTGAGGATGTTGAGACAAGGCATCGTAACAGGTTATGGTGACTCTTTCCAGTCTCCTGCCTAGAGATACGAGCAGGGTGCATGCAATATTTCTTTAGCAGACTCCGCCACCATAGAGACTTTGGCGATCCCTGTCCCGTTAGCCAGGCTAAACCTATTACTGAGGATACCCACTGGGAGGTGGACAAGGTTATGGCTATGGTTCGCTAACCCTGGGGCTAGTATGTCAGGTATGGTTCGCTAACCCTGGGGCTAGTATGTCAGGTATGGCTCGCTAATCCTGGGGCTACTATGTCAGCTATGGTTCGCTGACTGCCAAATCGGACTGCGCCTTCACCCCCGAGTCGGTTAAACCAACGGTCGTTACCCTTCACCTGATAACTCATCGCAAACTCCATTTCCCTGCTCATACCCTACCCGTGACCTACTTTCCTACGTGCCTTCGAAGATATCTTTATTTTACTATCAGAAAACCCATAAACAAGTGTATAATCTGGCCCATGTTTTCGGGCACATTCCTTGCTTTAGTAAATTCAAACACAGATAAACTTGTAAAGTGAGAAGAAGAAGAAGAAGAAGAAGAAGAAGGTTGTTGGCTTCGTCCAGAGAATTTCCTGTTACTGAAGAACGGTGAAGAAACTATGCCAGGTTTTTTGTGATGCCAGATTTAAGTGTGCTGGGTCTTTGAAATTCACTCAGAATTTTGTGCTGTACTTTTCAACACTTTATAATCCGTTAAAAATACTGGCTTGTCACGTCTTCTAAATCTTCTAACAGCAGATGGTTTATAAATCTTCTCTCTTTCTTGGAATTAGGAAAACAGTTTAGGACTTAACAATTGCTAAGATACCTAGTTGATTTGAAATATGTCGCTAAGGCATGACATGATGATGATGATGATGGTGGTGATGGTGATGGTGATGGTGTTGGTGGTGGTGGTGGTGGTGGTAGTGGTGATGGTGGTGGTGGTGGTGGTGGTGGTGGTGAGGAAATGTGTGTTTTAGCATATCTCATGCAAACCACAGATTACGTACCATTTTTGAAGCTACTTGTACGAACTCCTTGTAACCGCGGGCTGATGTTCTTTGCAGCCGATGCTGTAGAGATGTTGAGGCACAGCACCGTATCGGCGTGGGGGTGAGTTATGGCAGCTAATTTTTCAGTCCTGAAGTACAGATAAAAAGCAGGGAGAGTGCAATACTTCTTTAGCAGACTCCACCACCATGGAGACTGGCGATCCCTGTCTCGTTAGCCAGGCTAGACCTGTTTCCAGGGGGTACCAATGGAGAAGTGGGACAGGGTCTTGGTCAGCTATGGTTCGCTAATCCTGTCGCTGGCATATCAGTTATAGGTCGCTGATTGCCTCATCGGACAAGCGTCTTCACCTTCCCCCCCCCCCCGCCGTTTTTAAAGAATGAAAACGTAAAATACAGGACTTGCCATTTTAAAAAGTATTGTTACGTGCCATGTCAGATAGTGTCTTCTTCTCCATCTTGTATCTTCCTTGGTGTCTCAGACCAGCTTTAATGTTTGTTGTCTCTTGTTGCCATGACACTTAGACAGCTCACTGAGATATTTCTTTTCTTTTGGCTTTCCTGTCTCTTCTTCTCTAGAATTTTCCAGTCATTTGCCAAGTTCTCTTAGTTCTGTCTTCTCATGACATGTCCAAGAAATTTTCACTGCTTCAGTCAGTCATTCAGTCATTTGCATGTCCCTTGAGGAACTTTGCCTTCCTAACAGCTCTCCTGTAGGCCTCTCGGTTGTAAGCAAGATGGCCTGCAGCTGATACGTCCATTTACAGATTATCAATGATGTCTTGCAGCCAACTTCGCCTTGATCTTTCTCTCTTTTTTCCATTATGTACCCTTCCAAGACGGTCTTCTCTAAGTTCTCATGGCGTTTTAATGTGTCCAAAATATTTCAGTTTTTACTGCTTATTTCTTATAATTTAATTAGTTTCCGTTGCTGTGAAACTTCTTTGAGAACCTCATCTTTTTCTCTGTCTACTCAGGCATTTACTGTATCATTCTTCAAAACATCTCTATTGCTTCCAATTTTTACGTCTTCTTTTTGTTAACTGTTAGTTACCGTATAGCAGTAGTGGTTCTATGTAAAAAAAAAAAAAAGTAAAGGTAGTCCCATAGCAAATGCCGTAGGGGATGAAGCATTAGAGACCTCATTATGTTGGGCCTGCAGCACATGAGATAGGGCGGTCAGTTCCTATCTTCCCAGATTTTCTGTAGTGCGAGGCTAGGTCGACCTCGGGGCCGCATTTTTCTGGAGGAAAAATAACCCCGCTCAAATGAGGATTCTAACCCTCGACTATTCGGTTGCTAGACGAGTGTTCTTACCACTAACACTAGCCGGTCCCACCAGTGGTTCTATATAGCACTGTAATACTCTTTTCTTTGTTTTTAGTGATATCTTCTTATTTATTGATATCTTCTTTATATCATAAAAAGCTGCTTCTTTGAGAAACAAACTTCGCATTGTTTATTTTTGTCCTCATGGTAACGGAATGGTGGCCGCAGATTGTTCTGCCTGAAAAATGGCAGAAATTGCCAGATCTGTTAGTCATATACCTGGAATGTTCTGCAGATATTTAATCATGCTGAACAGCGTAAAACCAAATCGTTGGATTCAGTTCAGATTGTATTTGGAACTTGGTCTCGTTTCAGCTTAAGGTGAAATATCTTGAAGACGCTGTCCGTTTTTGTTAATCAGCGAGCCATAGCTGACATGCTGGCGTCAGAGTTGGCGAACCATAGCTGACATGCTGGCGTCAGAGTTGGCGAACCATAGCTGACATGCTGGCGTCAGAGTTGGCGAACCATAGCTGACATGCTGGCGTCAGGGTTGGCGAACCATAGCTGACCAAGACCTAGTCCCACCTCTCCGTTGATGCACTCAGAAACAGGCCTAAACTGATTGACGCGGCAGGGATCGTCATGGCCCGCATGGTGGTGGAGTCTGCTAAAGAAGTATTGCACATTCCCTGGTTTTTAGCTGCACCCAGAGACTGAAAGAAAAAAAAATCACCATAATCTGCTCCCAGTCCGACACGGTGCTGTGCCTAAACTCCTCCACGGCATCGGCTGCAAAGAACACAAGCTCGCAATTCCAAGGAGAAAGAAGACAAAACAAATCCCAGGCTGGTCTGTGATAGTGATGGGAAACTTCCTTTATTCGCCTTTTACAATTAGGTCAGAAGGATGTAGTTGTTCTATTTCATGGAAACTAACTAAAGTTCTAGGCTTTAAAAGAAAAAAAAAAGAGGGATGGAATGATAAGAGAATATTAGAGATGAAGCACAAGTTTGTTAAAATATAGTATTAGCACATCGGTTCCAAAGTTGGGATCAGCAGATTCCAAGAGTTTCTAGATGGGTCATATGGGAGTTCATGTAGCAAGAATATGTTATGTATCTCACATCTTACATCCTTTCCGTGCTCTTAAACGTCACATAGGGCTCACATGGTTGTTCGCCAAGTTTTCTTGTTTCCTGCGAGCTTTTCAACCTCATCAAGAGATTTTATGCCTCTCTTAACAATGTCCTTTTTAGCGTAAACTCCCTAACAATCAAAAGAAGTTATGTATAATACGTGAAACATGTTCGAAGACTTTTAATTTAATACCCGGTAGGCATGAAGTAACTAAATAGTATTTTTCCCTCAGGTGTCCATGACTTGAAAGAGTTTGGGAACCGCTATGATCTTATTATAGAGTCCTCTAGATCGATATATAGACCCCCCTCTCCCACCCTTTTTCAGAAAGGTCTGTAATGAACCTTGTAAAGATTAAGAGATTATGTAGTAGTAGTGGGTGATACACGAACAGATGTACTTCGTTAAAAAATATAGCACTTGGAGAAGACTAGAGATTCTTATGAAGTGCTTATGTCCATTTATGGTGTATGTGTTGTTCCTACGAAAATAATCCTGTTTTTGTACAATCTTTGAACGCGTCATTGGGTGTGACATTATAGAAAGAGGAGCTGGGTTCGGTTTCTCGTCTTGTATAATTTAACACTTTCGCAGCAATCCCATGCAAGATAAATGGATAGGCTGTTGGTGTTATCAACCACGTACAAACTGCTGTATACATGTTAATGTACGCACTGATCTTTAAGTGGTTATTACGCACAAAGGCTGGGTTGTTTTTAGCTTGTTAGATGTTAAGTAGTTGTAACGCAGCAAAACTTCGTAGGAGAAGAAATGATGACAATACGATTTTTATCTAAAACCAACACGACGCATTAAAAAAAATTAATAATAATTTTCTTCGGAGTTTTTCTGTGTCTAAAATGTCGAATGTTGGTCCTTTGCTAAGAGTCACTGTCAGGCGAATATCTGTTTCAGAAATGATCTTACATCTTACATCCTTCCCGAGCCTCTAAACATCACGTAGGACGTATGGTAGTTTGCCAAGTTTTCCTGTTTTCGGCGAGCTTTTCAACCTCATCAAGGGATGTTATGCCAACCAATTTGACCTCTCTTAACAATGTCCTCTTTAAAGTTTTACGTGGCCGACCTCTTTTTCTTCGGCCTGTTGTGTTCCACTTGATAGCTTGTTTTGGGATTCTCTTATTGTTTCTTCTCATCACGTGACTATGTCCATCTTCTTTTTCTGATCATCCATATATCAGAAATGAGTGATAAATACTAAATACGAGTAAATGCTGATCGCTGAAAATTTCTTGGCAAAAGGATCTGTTACTTGAGTTGTTTTAGTTGGCAGAGTTGAAATCAGTGGTTTTACTTGGCGAAGATTGTTTGAATCAGTTGTTTTACTTGGCGAAGATTGTTTTAATCAGTTGTTTTACTTGGCGAAGATTGTTTGAATCAGTGGTTTTACTTGGCGAAGATTGTTTGAATCAGTGGATGAATCTGCGTGATCGCCACTGAAACTTCTGTAACAAGGACTCCGAATTTTTAAACCATTTTGGGATCCATTATGATGACGTAGAAGACAGAAAGGCCAATAAATTGATAATTTCTGTCATACAGGCTTCACATTATCCATCTTCATCATGAGATACATGTAGGATCTTTACTGACAGGTTCAGTATGATAAAAAATGGGAGGCGGGGTGGGGGGAGGGGGGAAAGGTTAAGAAGAAACACCTGATTTAAACACATTTATCTGATTGATACGTCCGCAGTGAAACTCAAGTTTTAGAAGGCGCACTAAAAGGTTTATTACTGTATCTCAGTTTATGAGGTGTAAAGTGTGATGCAGTAGTTCTATATAAACAGGTCCCAGACTTTCTCAGGCTTCCTGCCGCTTAGTCTTCCAAGCCATACCCCTACTGAATTCTCTTACATCATCATCATCATCATCATCATCGCCTTTCACTCCCTTTGGAGCACAGACCATGGATAAAGGCTCTCCAGTCATCCCTGTTCTTGGAATTATTCCCTGCTTCCTTCTATGTGCACCCCTTGTCTCTGAGCTCTGTCCTCATGCCCACATACAGATAAAAGGGATGGCAACTGCAGTAAAACTGGTTTAAATAATAAAGTTAGATATAAGTGTATTGTGTAGTTTTACAAAGTGGCAGAGGAAGTGAGTAAAGTGAGAAAAAAAAACGAATAGAAAGTATGAGAATCTATAAATGAAAAATATACAACATCCAATATTTCGGCGTGAGCCTTTTTCGAGGATTACATGCACAAAGAGACAAAAAACTAAACGAAGATCTTAACTTAATATGGCCTCCTCCAGAAGTATGAATCAGAAATGCCACATACAGATACACACCTAAATTAGTTCTGATGCCCGCCCCCCCCCCTCCGCTTACTTTTTTCCCTTACCGCCTCCCTGGATTTTCCTACTGCCCCTCCCCTCCCTCCGGGGGTGGGGTGTTTTGAGAACCACATGAAACAATAAACAATGAAGAATGGGCAAGAAAGCAACAAACAAGAGAAAAAGATGCTAAGATCTTTTAAAAAATATTTTATATTTCATGCAAGCAGCTCAGTGAAACTATTGAAAAGGTAAAACTGGTGACATTGTTCGACGATCATAACCTAACTTGGTGGCGCTGGTGGTTGGTAGACTGTGTCAGGTTTGCTGCGTTCATCATGGGTACTGATCTGCACATGTAAAAATAGAACATTCTGTTTGTTCATCATGGGTACTGATCTGTACAAGTAAAAATAGAACATTCTGTTTGTTCATCGTGTGTACTGATCTGTACAAGTAAAAATAGAACATTCTGTTTGTTCATCATGGGTACTGATCTGTACAAGTAAAAATAGAACATTCTGTTTGTTCATCGTGTGTACTGATCTATACAAGTTTGGATACTCGTAGAATCGTCTGCTGGGTTTGGGAGAGAAGTTTGGTGGAAGGAGAGAATGGTCGAAGGAGAGTGCGAGGGAAGGAAGGTGTGGTGAAAAGAGAGTGATGGGAGGAGAGTGTGATGGAATGAGGGTGGTGGGAAGAGAGTGTGGTGGAAGGAGAGTGTGGTGGAAGGAGAGTGTGGTGGAAGGAGGGTGGTGTGAGGAGAGCGCAGTGGGAGAAGAGTGCATGGAAAGAGAGAGTGATGGAAAGAGAGTGTTAGGAGGAGAGTGTGGTGGAAAGAGAGTGGTGGGAGGGAAAGTGTGATGGAAAGAGAGTGATGAGATGAGAGTGTTTTGGAAAGGGAGTGTGGTGGAAGGAGAATGTGGTGAAAGGAGAGCGTGATGGAAAGAGAGTAGTGGAAAAAGAGTGGTGGAAGGAGACTGTAGTGGAAGGAGGGTGGTGGAAGGACGGTGGTGTTAGGAAAGCGCAGTGGAAGGAGAGTGCTGTGGAAGAAGAGCGTAATGAAAGAAAAGGCTGGTGGAAAGAGTGCACGGTGGAAGGAGAGCGTTGTAGAAAGAGTGCACGGTGGAAGGAGAGCGTGGTGGAAAGAGTGCACGGTGAAAAGAGTGCACGGTGGAAGGAGAACGTGGTGGAAAGAGTGCACGGTGGAAAGAGTGCACGGTGGAAGGAGAGCGTGGTGGAAAGAGTGCACGGTGGAAGGAGAGCGTTGTGGAAAGAGTGCACGGTGGAAGGAGAGCGTGGTGGAAAGAGTGCACGGTGGAAAGAGAGCATTATGGAAGAAAACCTCCACGCAGTATTATGCTGTAGAAAGGCACATAACCATTTTGTTGTAGTTTTCGGAAACTAGGCCACGTGAACTTGGTGACAATGGCACACTTTCAAAGAGCCCCCTTTCACTGAGAAATTTAGTCCACTCCTGCGCGGCGCTGAATTTAGTTGCTAGTTCGCCAGCCACTCTCAAACTTTTTTTTTTTTTTTAGTTGAAGCTCAGGCCACATCCCTGACGCCTACAGAAAACTTTCCGCCTGATTAGTTTTGATGTCCACTGCCGCTCCAATTTTCGTTCCCACACCACCATCACACCCCCCCCCCCCCATGGATCTTGCTACTCTTCCCTGGGAAGTGGGGGCGGACGATACCGCCAAGTTTGGGATGCTCTGATGTGCCCTAATATAGATAGCACATGTTCAGGTAGGTGCAGTTCATGTACACAGACCGGCGCACCTTAGATCACCAGGTGCCTCCGATGTTTTCTAAAGTTGTGTTCCTCTTGTGTGAAAGCATTCGTAGACGGGGACTGAAAAGTTTCAAAAGGTGATATCGAATGATGAAAACAGAAGTTTGTAATAAGAAACGTTGCTTGTACGCGTAATATGCATTTGTTACTTTTTAAAAGTCACATAAATCGCCTTCTAGAAGTACAACGCCATGGAGTTTGACTTTCTGGTTTCATTCCAAGTTTAGATTTGGCTGGGGAGATGGTAGAATTATAGGAAGAAGACAGTTTTTGTTAGGGTAGACGATGGAGAAAAGATGACATGGAGGTACAGATTTAGCAAACAGAAAGCAAGGGGGGTGGAAGTCAGTAACGTGATATCATTCATTCATTCATTCATTCATTCATTTGTATGTCCCTTGCGGAACTTTGCCTTCCTAACAGCACTCCTGTAGGCCTCTCGATTGTGAGCAAGATGGCCTGCTGCTGATGCATCCATCTGCAGATCATCAACGATGTCTTGCAGCCATCTTCGCCTTGGTCTTCCTCTCTTTCTTTTTCCCATTATGTACCATTCCAAGACGGTTTTCTCTAGATTATCATGACGTTTAATGTGTCAAAAATATTTAAGTTTCTCTCTTTAATCCTCTTTACTGGCCAGCCTTCTTCAATATTAAGTTCTTGGAGTATGGATATATGTGTTCTTTTTTGTGTCTGAAGAACTCTTCTGTAACATTTACATTCAAAGGCATTTATGTGTTTCTCAGCTGTTTTGTTAAGTGTCCAGGTCTCATAGGCATATGTTGCGATGGGAAAGATGCATGCCCTTAAAAATCTTATTTTTGTAGTTCTGTCTGTTCCTCTCCACAGATTCTTTAGTTGTTTTACTTTCTGAATTTCCCTCATTGTATCTCCATTATTAGTTAGCAATGATCCAAGATATTCAAAACTCTCCACTTCTTCCAGTTTTTCCTCATTGATACATATTTCAGCTGCCTTGTTTGTTTTGTCAGTTGTCGTCAATGTAGTTTTCTTCGCATTAAGATAGAGGTTTTGCTCTTCACTATACTTACGGACTGACATAATTAGTTTTTGCATTCCTTTTTGTGCTGTGGACAGTAATACTGTGTCATCAGCATATCTAATCTCTGGTATTTCATAACCTCCAATTGTTATGGCATCGTAATATTCTTTGTCTACATCTCTAACATTCATAACGTGATATAGCGCAGAATGATTGTGGCTCGAACCACGGACTCACGTGCAACAAGCAAGCATCTAGAAGCGACAGGACAGAACAATCGTCTCGGCCATCTTGCTTCCCCAGGTTGATAACATGTGTGGCCCGATTTAGCATTCTGCCAACTAGGGCACAGACCTCAGTATTGATCTTTGAAGGGGGAAGTTTTAATTGGTTAATCAGGCTTGTAGTTAGTCTTGTCGTGGGTGCAAAATTAGCTCAACACCGCTCTTGCGTACATGTTAGAGAGATTCAAGTTCATTAAGGTCGAAGGGGGTGGAGGCGGGTTATTAGGTGCCTGGAGCTAGAAGCCTGGTTAATGACTAATCCTAGAGCCTAATCATAGGCATCTCTGGGTAAGGGTTAATCCGAGGGATCTGGGTGATGGTCAATCCTAGGAGCCTGTGTGAGGGTTAATCTTAGTAGCATGGGTGATGATTAATCCTATGAGACTGCTTGATGATTTAATCTTATGAGCTTGGGTGTCGTACAGATCCCCGCGCTCTGTGATCTTCTCTGAACGCATCAGTTCCCAAGAATCTTACACCCCACACCACGGCAATTTGTTCATCTCTTGGATGTTATGAAGGTCTTGTACTGTATGTTATAGTTCACTGGCCTTGATGGACATTCATCTGTATAACACAAGGGTTTTTACTCCCACCTTCATCTTTTTTTTTAATAACTGGAACCTTCCCTGCCTGAGAACACCTGTGGACCCCGCTTTCAGTCCTGAGAACAACTGTGGACCCCGCTTTCAGTCCTGAGAACAACCGTGGACCCTGCTTTCAGTCCTGAGAACAACTGTGGACCCCGCTTTCAGTCCTGAGAACACCTGTGGACCCCGCTTTCAGTCCTGAGAACAACTGTGGACCCCGCTTTCAGTCCTGAGAACAACTGTGGACCCCGCTTTCAGTCTTGAGAACAACTATGGACCCCGCTTTCAGTCCTGAGAACAACTGTGGATCCCTCTTTCAGTCCTGAGAACAAATTTGTAACACACAATAATTAGTGTATGAGTATATAACTATACACGGAGCCACTGCAACAAGGTTGTGATACCAAAATGTATAAACTAGGAAAAAGAAAAGTAGGAACAGCTTTATTACTTAACACATCTGTGAAGTTTCGGCTTGAGCCTTAATCATACAAAAACATACAGGACGAAGAAATAGAGAGAGAGAGAGAGAGAGAGAGAGAGAGAGAGAGAGAGAGAGAGGAGATAAAATATAACTTCATATGAATGCTATGTTTAAAAAAAATCAAATAAATAAAATGAATAGAGCACTTAGCTGTAACTTGTAAGAAGCTGTGGCTTGTCCGACGGTGTGTCAGAAATTTGACAGTCCTGAGAACAACTGTGAACCCCACTTTCAGTCCTGAGAACAACTGTGGATCCCACTATCAGTTCTGAGAAAAGCTGTGGATCCTTTTCCCAGCCTGATAACAGCTGTGTACCTCTCTTATTCGGCCTGATAACAGCTGTGTACCTCCCTTATTCGGCCTGATAACAGCTGTGTACCTCCCTTATCGGGGCTGAGAACAGCTGTGTACATCCCTTATCCGGCCTGATAACAGCTGTGTACCTCCCTTATCCGGCCTGATAACAGCTGTGTACCTCCCTTATCCGGCCTGAGAACAGCTGTGGAACCCTCAGTGAAAACAAAGCAGTAGACAGAACTCAAGTGATGGTAAGTTTCTGTTTTAATTGAGCCAATCCATTTGCTGATCCATGGACCCATAATTCTTCCGTGGATCCCAAGTTAAGAACTGCTATTCTCTATTCTAATATGCACGCAAGAACTCAATATGAGCTACTTTTGCACCCAATGCAAGACTAACCACAAGCCTAATTAACCAGTGAAAACTATGTCCCTCAAAGATCAGTACTGCGATCTGCGACCTGTCTGCAGAAGACCACACATGTACCATCGAGATCATTGCGTTGGCCTCTCGGGTTCTAGATGGTTGCTCGTTAGCAGGTGATGAGGCCACAATCATTTTCTTACCATTTTTGCCTGTTTAACACGCATTCCGAGCTCAACCAAACCTAAAAGACACCTATCCCATACTCCACTGTACAGTTCGACTTATTCAAGTTTAGAAAATATTACAGGAGGTTGTTTGAAAAGGTGGGGGGGGGGGGGAGAGGAGGAGGAGGAATTGCGGTCCATACAGATCAAAACTACGAAACTCTCCAAGCAGTGCACAGCTAGTCCTCACTGGATGAGTCACTTTGCTTGTCCTTTCAATTGAAACTGATTTCTAGTGCAAACAGTGATGACTCCAGCACGTTCACAAAAATGTCAGCGCTTACTCGGTCGACCGACGCCTCTGCAATGACGTATAATATTTGTACAATCCTTAGGCGTACCATAGACGAGGTCATGTTGGGTGAGCGGGAGACAATCTATACAGTCTCTGTGTGTCTCGTGTCCGGGGCATAGATGCATAGGTGTATGTCTGAGGGGGGTTTGTAGGACTTTTTGAATGTGGTTGGTTGCTCCATAACGTTTCACTGTTTAACAAATCTGTAGCAAGCAAACGTTAACAACGAAAAAAAAAATATAGCAAAGGCAGACTGGACGATAATTCTGAACGCCATTTTATCATAAGAGAAGATCAAACAACATATTTATCATATATGTAACATTAATTATTGGCATACGACATAAAGGGAAAAGACTAAAAGTCGCCAGACCGTGGAAAGAAAGGCGGCCGGATGTAATGCTGGCCACATTGCCCTCCAGTGCAGTGGTCCTTAACTTAAGGGTCCACGGTCCCCAAGGAGGTCCAAGAAAGGATTTTGGGGGTCTACTGACCAGAATATGGAATAGCACTATTTGAATACAAAAATATTAGCATACAGTGATTCCTTCATTTTTAATGAGGGTTGCACGGCTGTTTTCAGGCTGCAAAGTGAGGTGCACGGGGAAAAAAGTTAATAACCACTGCTCTAGTATGTCGACAGGGTAAGGAAAATATCCAGGACCATATCCCCTACGCCGTCTTAACGCTTGGGCCCACCTGGGCACTGCCCAGGGGCCCCAAGCTCACATCTTGAATTACTTGCATAGGTTAGAGAGGAATGGTAGGGGGCCCAGTGCATTACTTCGCCAAAGGGCCTCCAATGCTGTTAAGACGGCCCTGGCCATAGGGCTTTGCATGGCAAAGCTACATTTACCTTTAGTATGGATTATATTCTGAGTTATTTATTTTCAGAATTAAACAGAAAGTTCACTTGCAGTAATTTGTATTCTTAATTAAAATATGTTGGCCATATCAAGATCATTTAATACAGGAAAACCATATGAAGGGAAAAGTTGAAGACATACGGAGATGCAGGAGACAACGATTTAGATGGATGGGCCAACGTTAGGAGATGGGAAAGGAAACTTTGGTTATGTGCATGGAAAGGGCCATATATTCATTGCAGCCAACTTGCCCTACTGAGATGGCACAAGATGATGAACGGAAAGCGTCTCGTAGATGCAGTGCTGCTAGCGTACCTGTTTTTCTGCAGTTGTTTAAAGCAAGCCTTAAAAAAAAACAAACTATTACTTGATAGTTGGTATCAGTAATAATAATAATAATAATAATAATAATAATAATAGAAATAACGTCGCTGAATATTACGGAAACGAAAGAGTTCACTCTTTCAGCAGGGCGAGACGAATCAAGATCTCACTTCTCGGGGGGGGGGGGGGGGGGGGGAGGCCGTTCCGCAATCAGGAATACAGAGCCGGAGTCGCGAAGTTGGATGCATTCTGGTTGGAGTCAGAGACATTCTGGATGGAGACTGAGACATGGGTGGAGTCAGAGACATTCTTGGTGGAGTCAGAAACATTCTTGGCGGAGTCAGAGATGCTCTGGGTGGAGATTGAGACATTCTGATTGGAGTCTGAAACATTCTAGGTGGAGACTGAGACATTCTTGTTGGAGTCAGATACATTTTTGGTGGAGCCAGAGACATTCTTGGTGGAGTCAGAAATGCCCCAGGTGGAGACTGAGACATTCTGGTTGGAGTCTGATGCATTCTGGGTGGGGTCAGAGATAAAGACATTCTGGTTGGAGTCTGAGACATTCTGGGTGGAGTCAGAGACATTCTGGGCTTGCATGCACCACTTATGAAGAAGCTGAAGTCAGACAGCAGAAAAAATTCAAGGACCCCATAGAACTTGTACTATCTCCTTGTAACTGCGAGCTAGTGTTCTTTGCAGCCGATGCTGTGGAGGTATTGGGCTACAGCATCGTATCGGCGTGGGAGCGGGTTATGGCAGCTATTTTTTCAGTTCTGGGGTACAGATAAAAAGCACGGGGTGTGCAATGCTTCTTTAGCAGACTCCACCATCATAGGGACTATGTCGATCCCTGCTCCGTTAACCAGGCTAGGCCTGTTCGGAGGAGTACCAACGGAGAGGTAGAACAGGGTCTTGGTCAGCTATTGTTCGCTAACCCTGACCCTGCCATATCAGTTATGGGTCGCTGATTGCTTAATCGGACAGGGTCTTCAAGAAAAGTGCAAGTGTCGGAGTCACGTAGTAAAAAAATAGAGGAGTCAATGTCAAAGGTTTGGCGCACAGTCAGTGTCAAAGGTTTAGCGCACAGTCAGTATCAAAGGTTTGGCGCACAGTCAGTGTCAAAGGTACAACTCCACAACTCTAGTCACAGTAATCTTAAATGAATTAAGGATGTCCACACAGCGGTGCAGCTTAAAATGAAATATGGCATTACATCACAATGGGAGATGATCGTCATACCTTCTAGAATATTAAGAAAGCGCAGGATTGCTGGAGAGACTGAACGGAAGAGACGGAACAGTCGGATTGGCAGAGTTCTGTAGTTAGATTAGCGGTGGATGTTACGGTGAAGATCTTGCTTGTTGTTGCTGCTACCAGTCGTGACGACGAGCTAGGGAGGGGCGAGGTTATATCCCCTTGCCCTGAGCTGTTGAGGAGGGGGTAGGGGATGTATATATGGTAAACAATAAAATGTAAACAGTAGTGGAAGGAATACTTAATTAGCGTCAAGAACTTTACACATTAACTGATGCTGAAAATGTTATAGAAGACACAAGATACACAGAAATCTATTTTTTCCCCCTTAAATCGTTTATGCAAAACGTCTCGTACGTTTAAGCTACACAAATCATATGTTTACTTTCAGGCGTTCGCGTGTATCACATATATTTGCTCTCAGAGCTGTAGGCTTTAGTTTCGTGCAGACCCGCCATTTCAGAATACATTTTCATTTGCATTTTGCACCCAGTTCTGCAGGTCCCTTTATTCGGCGTGTCTGCATAAAAGTTATAGAACTCTCAGATACACTTGTGGCAGGTTCAGCTTTTTGATATTCACGGCACTTTATTTTACTCAGCTTGACACGGTGAATGTTTAATATGCGAATATCTCAAAACTTCAGTTCATAGAAAATTTTCACACGGTTTCTTCTTGTACATTTTTTCTTCAATTTCCTGTGGTCATGTGCGTGGTGGTTGTTTATTCTTTATTTTTTGTAGTGTGTTTTCAACAGTGAGTTTCATTTATAGGTTTGCACCCTTCTGCATTGTCTCAAGAGCAAGCCACTTTATCTATAATTAGCAAGAAAGACATTTTTTTCAACTATTCACCACTTTACTTTCTCACTTTAAACTTCGCGAACGTTCCCAAGGTTTATATGCGACTGTTTTAGTTAAATATACACACTTATTTTTCTAAACTGTTTATTTCTTTTGTTTTCTTTCAGTCTGGTTTCGATAGCGCAGAACAGTGAACTTCTTTCAAGTAGTTTGAAGCAGGCAGGGGTAGGATTGTTCTTCCCGCCCACAAAATTAGAGGCTACACCGTCCGGCTCTTTTATTCAGGGGAAATAAATACAGAAGCACAATGAAGCAGACGGAAGATCCCGATTGGGACGAAGACGAGGAAATGTCCACGACAGAGAGAGAGCTCGCGTTCGACGCTCAGTGGAAGTTAATTCAGAAAAATACATTTACAAGATGGGCAAACGAACATCTGAAGACCGTCAACAAGCAGCTGGCGGATTTAGAATCGGATTTCTCTGATGGATTGCGACTTATATCCCTGATTGAGGTGTTGTCGGGCAAGAAGTTCAAGCAATACAACAAACGGCCGAACTTCCGAACGCAGAAACTTGAAAATGTTACTGTGTGCTTGAAGTTTCTGGAGGAGGGTGAAGGAATTCGTATCGTCAATATCGGTAAGTTGTTGATAGTTTTTAATTCATATACATATCTTAAAACAGTTCATATCCTAATGCAGTGTAGCCTACAAGCTTAGCACGTACGTAGCTAACTCAAGAAGCAACACAGGGGCAGCCACGTCCTAAAGCTTTTCACGGGCGTGGCCGTTAGATTGATAATTTTATCAGCAGCATGAATTATATATAATAAATGAAGCTTTGATTACATTTACATTTTGGTACCATACATAGCACAACACTGGCAAATCTAATGCTTTGTGCTAATGTTCAATACCAGCAATTTTTTTTTAGAAAGGAATGATATTGATAGAATAAAACTCATTTATTTCAAAAATGTATTATTGATAAAATTCACTCATTCATCATCATAAGAAATCACTGTCATAGTATAGGAATTAAATTTGTTTGCAGCATTTAACCCATTCAGTGTTTTCGTTTAGTCTGTATTGTATCTCATGGAATTATATTTTATTACATTATTTTATTATGTTGATATAAATTTAATGTTACTAAATTAATATTACTAAAACATTTAAATGATTGTGTATGTAGATTATAAAATATAACTTGTCAGTCTTTCTGGGAATGATTCATTAAATCCCATAATTTGTATACATTACACAGAGTGTAATGCAGAGTTCATAAAGTTGGCCCTGTTGATCTTTCAAGGATTGATTCATTAAAACCCTTGCTCTTATACATATGTATATATATTCACAAACATTGGTATGGAGTGCATAAAGTTGGGCCTATTGATCTTTAAAGGACTGATTCATGAAATTCTTGTTGGTTCATTAGGTCCTTGTTCCTTTAGTATTTTATCTTGGCCTAACATCTTTATATTTTATTAGCAAAAAAGATATATAAGATTTATAGATCTCAGGTCACACCACTTCTTACAGTTCTCAAATTTCATTTGATTGCTCGTAAAATATAAATGAAATGTAAATATATGAACTAATGAAGGATGAGAGATTAAAATTAATACAATGCCAGACAGGCAAGTCGTAAACAGATCGATAAAGTGGATATTGATCCTCCATTTTTGTGAATATTGAAAGAGAAAAGGGCACTTACACTGCTTTCTCTCAGTCATTGATTTAAATATCAGAGACAATCTCATTGCTTACTTTGAACCACTTTTATGTCTATCCCTTTTTTTTTTTTTACAAAAAAATGTGAGATAGTTTTACTTTTGCTTTCTTTTAGTTTTACTAGTTTTATTTCTTTCCCTTGGCATTATGTTACTGCATTAAGGTTCATTAAAATGAATCATTAGTGCAGTGGCTGCCAGCCTGGGTTTCACGAAGCTTTATCACAAGGTCATTTTTTTATCACATGATGGGAAGAATCAGTCAGAGAATCCCAAAACAAGCTATCACGTGAAAGACAGCAGGCTGAAGAAAAAGAAGTCGACCATGCAAAACTCTAAAGAGATTGAAAAGCTCACTGAAAACAGGAAAACTTGACAAACTACCATGCAAAGCCCTATGTGACGTTTAATGGCACAGGAAGGATGTAAGATGTAAGAATGAGTGGAAACAAGGGTTTTATGACATTGCAGTATTGGATACAAGATGATGATCCACATGTTATATGAGATTGGAGAAGTGGTCCTTGGATATAAAAAAAGTTAAGATGTACAGCATTAAGAAACCATATAGTTACATCATCAGTGTTGTTATATAGATAATTTAATATCATCAGTATCATTACTAAGAAACAACAGAATAAAATAATCACGTGTGAAATGAGATGTCTCAGGAAAGCAGCAAACGTCACCAGGTTTGACAAGCTAAGAAATGACATCATATGACAGATGGTAGGAACTACACTATATCTGTGACACATGGAGAAGAAAGGAATCAAGAGGTTTGGCCACTTAATGAGAATGACGCACTCTGAGTCACCCACGAGAGTCTTCAACCAATGAACTACAGAAACAGATCAAGAGGACGACTCAGAAAGCGATGGATTGGTGGTATAGAGAGACGCTTGCTAATTATGATATGGCCATCACTGAGGCCACCCATTTGGCCCAGAAATGCTAATTGCATCTCCTCACGACACTTTACGGTACAAGAGGAAGGATAAAGTAAGTGAAGTATATTGTCAGTATAATTACATCGTTATAATTATCATTATACCAATAGTATAATTATCAGCATCATAATTAAACATCAAATTTTTAAACATGAATATATACTTCTGCTCGCGCTGAGTAATAAATTGAGAAGTACATACCTTAGTTTACTCAAAAACAGAAGATTAAAATGTGCAGCCTGGCTTTCAGTTGAATACCCAGTCCAAAAAAAAAAAAAAATTAAGGAATCTGATGTTGTTTTGTCTTAGATATATATTTAATATAGTGATGACACCACCTGCTTAGACTTGTTGACTGTGTGGATTAAGATAATGGATATCATGTAAGATAATGCTTTATTTTTAAAAAAAAAAGTTTGAAATGTATAAAATTCTGCATACTAAACATAAGTTGTAGGGTGAACAGTAGCTCTTCTTTACTTCTTGTAGCTTCTTGCAAGATAGCAACAGATTCTCTCCACCACTCGCTGCCATGCATCCAACTTTTTTCCCCCCCTCCTCTCCATTGTGCCTCCTCAGTTCATTTCAGCTTTAACAGTTCCTCCATGCTTTGTCTGGGTTATCATTTTTCATACTTTTTAAAAAAATCTGTCTGATTAGTTCTCCTTTTTCCTCTGAATGGACAGACAAGATGCCCTAGGATAAAGCTGACTATAGCTAAACTGTATAACCTAGACAAGGCTAACTAAACTGTATAACCTAGACAAGGCTAAGTAATCTGTATAACCTAGACAAGGCTAAGTAAACTGTATAACCTAGACAAGGTTAACTAAACTGTATAACAAAGACAAGGCTGAGTAAACTGTATAACCTAGACAATGCTAAGTAATCTGTATAACCTAGACAAGGCTAAGTAAAATGTATAACCTGGGAAAGGCTAAGTAATCTGTATAACCTAGACAGTGCTAAGTAAACTGTATAACATAGACAAGGTTAACTAAACTGTATAACCTAGGCAAGGCTAAGTAAACTGTATAAACTAGATATGGCTAAGTAAACTGTATAACCTAGACAGTGCTGACTAAACTATATAACCTAGACAGTGCTAAGTAAACCGTATAACCTAGGCAAGACTAAGTAAACTGTATAACCTAGACAATGCTGACTAAACTATATAACCTAGACAGTGCTAAGTAAACCGTATAACCTAGGCAAGACTAAGTAAACTGTATAACCTAGACGATGCTGACTAAACTATATAACCTAGACACTGCTAAATAAACCGTATAACCTAGGCAAGACTAACTCCGTGCCTGTGAGGTCTGCTTCCCAAGAGGCTGCCAGCATGACCCAAAGGTAGTACAAAACCAGACTATTTCATCTCCTCACCTCATCCCCTCCTCAGCACCACACACCACACAGATACACATACGCGCGCACATACACACTCACACTGTTCCAGGCTCTTAAAAAAGTGGGAGAGAATATCGCGTGCTAGTCAGCACATTGTTACATATGCGTGTGCTGTTTTGCTGAAGACTTAATGCACTGTGTGTCACGTGTTGCTGTAATGAAATGCGAGGCATCAAAGCACCACAAATTCGGGTTGTTTTTTTTTCCTTCACACTTCAGAAATGTCAACCATTCACGTGATTAGGTCGTGGGGGTGGAGCCAGGGTGGTGTTTGAAGTATTAGTTTTTTCAGCTGCCTATATCTCAAAGCGTTCCCACATTGAGATTATTAGACTGTGGCAAGTTTTTATGTTCTTCATTTTTTACGCTCTTCGAATTAAAAAAGAATGTGTGTGTGTGTGTGTGGTGGGAGAAGCAAGGAGCGTGAATTCATACAGAAGAATTTAGCTGAGGTACATGATTTGTGTTGGGGCTAGTCTTGACTGCCAGTCCCACTCGCAGAGGGGTGGGTGTAGAAAGGTTGTTGGGTGTCCCCACACTAAAAGTTGGTATAGGAGCCTTCAACATACAAAGGAGAGGCCGGGTTTTCCCTTCTTTAATTAAAGGTGATTTGGTGTCTGGAACCTTTGGCGGTTTTGTTACGTGCGTTCAGAACTTTTGTTTTACACAATTTTCTCAGCTTGGAAAGTTTTCTTTTTTTTTCCCCCCACCATTATCTCTGATAAAAGAGGCAGACCGCGTGAAACTCTGAAGAGGACATTATTAAGAGAGGCCAAATTAACAGGCATAAAATCCTTTGATGAGGTTGAAAGACTCGCCGAAGACAGGAAAGATTGGCGAACTACTTTGCGAGCCCTATGTGACGTTTAACGGCACGGGAAGGATATAAGATATAAGATAAGATTATCTCTGAGATGTAAATGAACTTTCACATCTTTCAGACACGTGATTTTTTTTTTTTAGGTAGTTACGGTTCCCTTGCGGACGTTGTTATCTTGATCACACATCTCCGCTTTTAGGCTTCGCCCAGTGCCTAGTTTCTGCAACCACAGATCCCCTCACGTGATACCAAAACTTCCCGTATAGCCGGTTTTACGTTGGTCGCAGTTGGTCGTAAATGTGTCTTTCCCTACGCTCCTCGTTTTTAAATTGAAAAGAAGCACAGAAGACCCCTTGCTGAAGTAGGTATGTGACAGGAAATAGGAGGGCAGTTGTTTACAATAATTTTGTTAAAATCTTTTCTTATCGTTAAAATGATAGAGCACAGTCTTGTATGGTTAAGCCTGGACAAACTACTCAGCACTTTAGATGTGAGAGATGAAAATAGTTAGGACTCGAACCACGGACAAGCAGCCGCCTAGTCGCCGGAGGGCAGAGCAGTTAACAATCAATAATCTTCTGCAAGGAATAAATGAGTAAAATCCATACCATGAAGACACTAGGGATACGGCCCTATATTTCCAGGAGCATCGGCACAAGTGATGTGGTCAGTATCACGCCTGGCCGCATTTACCTTCCCAGATTTCTCTGGTACCCATTTTGTTAGAAGCTGAGGCCTTTCATCTGCAGATAAAACGTCCAGGTATAATTTGTTCAGTTTAAATATGAACATGTCCATCTCGACTGGTTCACTTGTCACAGCGCTTTATCAGGTGAAACCAGGCTTTAAAAAAAAGGGGGGGGGTGGAAGAGAAGAAATCAGCCAACACTCGCTTCATACTCATAGCAAGAAGATCGATTTATCGATTTGTGATCTAAATTTGGGTTAGAGTACATTTTACTTTTCAGTACATGAGAATAATTTATTACAGGTTGGTTTTTTTTAACTGGAGGGTCGGTAGATTTAGTGTTGATTCGCTGACCCGTCCATCGGTTATCATTGAGCCCTTGACCCTTTTTCATTGTGGTCATCATGATATACAACAGTAACTGATCATCCCTGACCTACATACATCAGCACGCACGTCAAGTCCCCAATACACGGGCCAGTGGTTCCCAACTTTTTGACATCCAAGGACCACATTACCAACCACATTGAAGTTGCCGACCACTATCTTATATATAAGATCGCAATGCCATAAACTCTTTTATACAATAGATGGCACTTAACGCCAAATCAGTAACACAGCTATGGACCTCTGATGACGAGCCGAAGACTATTTATGGTCTGCAGATACTTATTTTGAGAACCACTGCCACCCCCCCCCCCCCCAGACTGCGACGATCACTAGTACAGACAGTTCCGAGGCGAGAGTGAGCGGACTAACTACTGCGTTTTGTGGCGGGGCCAGGCCGTGCAATGTACACTGTGCCCAACCTTCCTCTCAGCATGCGCTTCCGACAATCATTTTCTTATTAACCCCTGTGACATTTTTTAGGGGGGTGGGGTGGGGGTGTGTCCGGAGCTGAGACAATAAGCCCACAATTTTTGCTCACTATTCTTAGGAGTTTCTAGCCCAGCAGCAAGAATATATGTAGTTAGTGGCGTGAGAGGGGGGGGGGCAGGAAGAGAGGTGCTAGCAAGCGCGGTGTTTGCTTTGTGACTGCTTTTTTCATTGGTGAAATGGTGTAGGATCTTTGAACAAGACTGGGTGCCCTGGAAAAAGTAAAAAAATGACAAGAGCAGGAAAAAAACAGTTAATCAGAACTGGTATATGGAATGTTTTGTTGTCTTTTCAGTAACCGTGAATAATTTCCTCTTCTTATTATTTATTTTTATTAAGCACAGTTTTGAAAAAAAAAATCAATATTAATACTAGTCTTGCTGTAACTACAAGCCAGCCAAGGGTTCAGAGTCGCAAGCAGTTCTGTCCATGAGAAAGGAGTCAGAGAAAACAGTTTTGGATGTAGTTGGTATAGAAAACAGTTTTGGGTGGAGTGGAAGCCAGCATTAAAGTTGAGGAGTTGTAGTAGAACGTTTGCCTTTGCAGAGTCCACAGCGCCATCTGTATTCTTCAGTATCATTGTCATGTGTTCATCTGCCTGCTCAACGGAGATGGTACATATATGAGAGGGAGAGAGAGAGAGAGAGAGAGAGGAGAGAGAGAACCAGGGTTTGTCAAAAATGTATCCTGCTTCTACCCTGTGGTACCGGTAGGAAACTGGTGTATAATACCACTGTCTTTCCATACGTGGACTCAACGCTCTTTTATTTACTGCTCATAACAGAAATGTCACAGCAGTGAATTTGAACATGAAAAGACAGAAAAGTGCTGCCGAAGGGAACACTGCTAGCCACACTTTAGTCTGATGACTGTTATTATCGTTATTGTGTTCTCATTATCATATATTATCCATCATATTTGGCCTTGTGGACTGCTTGTCCTGTTTGCTGAATTTAACACTATGAGCAATTGTCTGTGTAATAAGCCAGTATGTTTTGTTCCGTATAGAGTACAAGGACGATCATATTTACTGCTGCCAATCGCTTAATTACCTTCGCTGTACACGTATTAAGTGCACAGCAACAATACGTTTGTGTGAAGGTAATCTGGGAAATTATTTATAGGAATGGGAGAGGAGAGGGGGAGGAGGAAGAGGTGCCAAAACCAGATGGACAGCGTGTCATTCAGATCTGCCCCCAAGGCAAAGTTGATCTTAAATATGACATTTGCATTCTGTGCATATATTAGGGCATGAAGAGTCACGAAACAAGGCGGAGGTGTATAGACTGGAAGGTTAGGAAATCAGTTACGCTGTTCTTGTAATTAAGCCCACACGTCACGCCCTCTTCTAAAATTTTGCAGAACTAAAAAAATCGAGGTCATTGCTGCCAGTAGGTCAGGGGGCGAAGACGCTGTCCGTCTTGGCAGTCAGCAACCCATAACTGCCCAAGGCCCTGTCCCACCTTTCCGTTGGTACCCCCAGTAATAGGCCTAGCCTGGCTAACGGGGCAGAGATCGCCATAGCCCCCATGGCGGTGATGTCTACTAAAGAAGTATTGTATACCCCCTGCTTTTTTAAAATCTGCGGTCGACTGAAAAAATAGCTCCCTTGACCCGTTCCCAATCTGATACGATGCTGTGCGTCAACGTCTTCGCCGCATCGGCCACAAATAACACCATCTCGCAGTTTCAGGAAGATTGAAGAAGCGCATTAGACCAACCGGTGGAGCCATCGACGCAAACCTTATATGGACACAATACTGATCCTCGAAGGGCACGTTTTTAGATTAATTTTGCCTTGCCCAGAACGGAAGATAGTGCGGTACAGCAACTGCTCACATGTTACCACTACAGTAGCTTTGGAACAACCATACCTGTATCCACCCCTCCCCCATTACTCCAAAAAGGGGCGGAGTGGGAGTTGATGTCAGGACAGACAGTAACACATTCTGAACATTCTGTTTTTTTTTTCCCTACAAGATCCTGTAGTACTTGAGGTTAGTGGCGTCACTTAGCATTTCTAAGCATAGAAATAAACAAGAGTAGCCTGAGTTCGCGTAATGTAAGTGCTCGCACAGATCGGGACAAGTCTGTGCAGTCTGGAGAGAGAGAGAATTCATGTTTCTAATGCTGTCATCGTGCTTCATTTTATCTCCTCGTTTTATAATGGTTTGCTCACATTCTATGGCTGATATCAAACCTGTTTACACCCAGATGGCTGCATCTATACCTGAAATATGAGCCATCGGTAAAGTTATGTAAACAGGTGGTTATACAACCAACTCATAGTTCGATCTTGAGTCATCACGCATATATATCCCTGCAAAGTCGCAGGCCTTTTACGATGTAATACATAATGAGAGCCTACTCATTCTTCGTTTCATAACTACAAGAAATAGACAACATGGCATTTATTTAGGCAAACATTTCGTCATATAAGAAACAAAGGAGGCTTGGGCACTTTTGTACATAATGATAGAGCACACTGTGTATGGTTTAGGCTCTGAAAAGCACAAGGCTTCTTTGGACCTGAGAGAAAGAAGGTTTAGTGAGAGAATGCCGTGACTCGAACCACGAACTCTAGTTTTCTGCTGGAGTCTGTAGTCCAAGCCCCGGACAGTCTCATATTACTCATATTTTATTTTTTTTCACTTCTGAAGTGCTTTTTTTTTCAATGACTAAACCTTACAGTAACACTCTGTCATTTATTTAGACATCAAACAGAAGTAGTTTCTGTATAGTTAAGTACTGCGATCAGATACCGCTTTACTAAAGTGGGGCAGTTTCTGTGTCACGTTTCTTTGGTAAAAATACGCTGAGAACCGTCTTTTACATACTGTATGTGCATTCTGTGTGTGGGAACTTAATCAGAACTATCTGATTTGTTATCGTACTAGATCAAGGACTCGTGCTTGTTTCTGCTTAAGATGAAAACTGTTTGCCATGCGAAACTGAGAGATTATGGCATTTCATAGTGTAAGTGTATCTAGCATAAAGATCTGGGAGGTCTTGAGATTCGTAGTTTTTGAATGAAACTTTCATCAAGGTTCAGTAGCGGTATTTGTGTTCGAGTAAAAGTCTATATCTGGCGTTGTCCCACGCTGCAGTGAACGCAAGAATTGCTCCTCAAACATACAAGCCTTTAACGTCAGTGTCAAGATTTGACAGTTGGGGTGATCGATGGGGTTAGATTGAAGAGATTAGGCCGAGTGTTGCGGGTGATCGGTACACACGTGGGTTTGGAAAGTCTCATGACTGTGGGCGGACCGAATGAGTTGTGTGACATTTCAGCTGAGTTAAAAAGTTTACCCGTATGGGTAATTACCTTTTTAGAAATCGAACCCTCCGCTCTAGCTAAAAGGAAAAAAAAAACTGCAGTGTGGTCAGTGGAAATATCAAAATAGTGCATTTATTAACTTTGCTATGGAATATTCCTTTACACAACTTCTGTAGTTGTTTATTTATTGACATGAGGTGCACAAATTTGATCCTGTTGATTGTGATGATATTACATACACAGCCTTTGTAAGTCTTGAAAATTTGTCGAACTAATGGAAACTAATGGAAATAAAATTGCTAATTTTGAAGAAAAAAAATATATGTATATATAATCGTGTGAGATTTGTGTGTATCTTCAAGTGTAAACAGATGTTGGTTTGTTAGTTTGGGCTTAACGATGGAAGAATAGAGAAGTAGTTTAACTACAGAGCGGATTAGTGTAGATTAAGTCGCCCAGGCTGTAGAAATGGGTACCTGTTTTTTTTTTCTGAATTTAGAGAAGGAAGACGACCAGGCATGAAATGATGCTGACCACGTCACTGTCTAGTGATCACACAGATCATGGAAAATATGGACACTAACATTATGTCCTCTAGCTGGCTCCGTGGGTATAATAGGGGTATCTATACCTTTATCTTACTCTAAGCCGAAAAAGCTGGATGCGAGCAGTTAACTTGACTCAGTGGCACAGCAGTAGAGGTTTCGGTAGACGATCCTGACTGGACAAGAACTGAGAGGAAGGTTGGGCACAGTGTATGCACGGCCTGGTCCCGCCACAAAACGCAGTAGTTAGTCCACTCACTCTCGCCTCGGAACTCTCTGTACTAGTGATCGTCGCAGTCTGTTATTCCTACGCCTGAAAAAGAAAAGTTCTTAAGTTGTTTTTTTTTTTTAATTCTTGAATTGAAATTTTATCGACATTTTTAAAAATCAAAATTGAGAGTTGAGCTTTTTTTTCTTGTACAGTAAATGACCAGACATATTTGGTGCAACGGGCCAGCGCCATTTGTGACCAAATTACAGGGCATTTTTATGCTTATTTCTATGGTAAATATCCGGGGCCAGGTAGAGAACCCACAGCAGTTTAGTTGTTATACCAGCCCAGCATGAGCTGACATGGCCAGGGATCTGCCCCTCCAAGCAGGCTCACATTTCACATTGAGAAGAATGCCATGTATAATAAAACTTAAATCTCTATCAGTTTTTTTTCCTTTGTCAGTGCATCTCTCTCTCTCTCTCTCTCTCTCTCTCTCTCTCTCTCTCTCTCAAATTTAGAGTGTTTAGCGACTGTGAGGTTCGTAAATTTGAAATTTTTATTAAAGTGTGGCACGTATGAAGGTGAAAAAAGTCTTTGTTTTTTTCAGCCCACCGGGCAAAGAAAGTCTGATGTGTACGTTCGTGTAAGTTGTGTGTGTACAGCGAGAAGGAAATTAAGCAAGGCAGATTTAGTGTCTTTGTTTAGCTCTCCAACAACACATTACAGGCTCATACATCCAAGAAGGCTTGTATTGTGACTTGTACATAACAAACATCAAGTTCACTAGCTGACACTTCTTGACAGTTGGATCATGAAAGTATACCCGGGATAATGCCTGCCTGGAACACCTGTCTCTCTTTCTAGTTGCTGGCAGGTTTTTGTATGAGTCATATGACCGAATGTTAATTTTGTCATCATTAAAGTGCTCCATGACATTTGTTGGCCCGGTGCTTGCGACTTCTTCTTCACTCATTTGTTTTTGCTCGCGTGGCCTTTTGATCACTTTGGAGAGGGGGGGGGGTGGTCTCTTTGCAAGATAATGAGAATCTTGTTCGGCCCGGTAGCGGTTAATTTTTTTATTCCTGTTTCACATCAGCACTGGTAGATGCTGTACAACATTCCACACAGTGGACGCACCCGTAGCACAGAAAGATTCCGGCAACAGAGTATGAAAGTTTGAATTTTAGAACTCTTCGCGTCAAGGTTAGAGAGCGTATCTGTGTGGTAGCTTCATAATAGTGATATGTTTCAGGCTGTGAATTATGGCCATGTTGAAAATAAAATCCATGTTCACTTCCCGTGTTAATACATACCTACATTAACTCTTTCACACCTGAGTTAATTTTCGTGCTCTGCCAGAATAAATGTTGATGAGAAATTTTGGTAGAAAGAAAAGCTCCAAGTTGCTCTACAATTTAAAAGCATGGGCTGGATTAGAAATGTTATGCTTGTCATTTTATTTGGGCTGTGCCTAAATATGGATCTGAACATTGATTCACGTAGACGTGCAAGATCTACCAACACTGACAGTGAAAGAGTTAATTTAGGAAATAGCTGATGAACTTGCTTTTTTTTTAAACGCATCTCAACACAGAACTATATTAATAGTAGTACCAGTGGAAAGCTACTACCCATTCTTAAGCAAAGAAAACTTAAATATTTTGGACATATTAAACGTCATGATTATCTTGAGAAGACAGTCTTGGAAGAGTACATAATTGGAAAAAGAAAGAGAGGAAGACCAAAGCGAAGATGGCTGCAAGACATCGTTGATGATCTGCAAATGGATGCATCAGCAGCGGGCCATCTTGCTCACAACCGAGAGGCCTACAGGAGTGCTGTTAGGGAGGCAAAGTTCCGCAAGGGACATATGAATTAATGAGTAGCAGTGGTGGTAGAAGTGGCAGTCATAATGCTAGTTGTATTTGTAAGAGGAAAAGTTACGTATAGTAGTTGCGGCCACACTGTGATTGGTAGATGTAGGAGAAGAAGAGGGGGGGGGAGCAGTCGATATTTCAGCTCTTCGATAGCCCTTTATCCTCATCTATAAAAAAAAAAGCTGCAGAATTATATTTGGGAGCTGCGTGTTCTCGCGGTTAGACTTCTTTTCGGGTGTTGGAGGTTACGAGTTCGAATCCCTCCAGAAATGGCAGGGATTTTTTTCCTCGTGAATTCTCCAGCAATAAATTTCCCTGGTCTCTAGGTAGTTGGGTGTATCTCCCACAGAACAATGTCGCAGGCGCTTGGAGTGTCTGTGCTGCGTGCGACACCTGTTTTGATGTGGTAGCTGCAGCAGAGGGCCAAGCATCTGCTTTATGTCTTGATTGCGATGAGGTCAGTTTCAGAATAACGAACGAAGTACTGTATTATATTCAGTATCATTCATTTAGACTGCACCACTAGTTCTCACTTCACCATTCAGTTCAGGCCATCTCTTGATTACCGTAACATTTTTTCCCTGGGTCTGCATCTCATGATATATCACTGCTTGAACCACCAGTAAAGTTTTTTTTTTAAAATGTCTCACTTGACAAACTTTGTATTAAATCCTCAGCAGACCATAATGCCGGGATTGCCATTTCTGCTTACATTCATAGCTTCAGTATTTTATTTCAAACCAAGCACGTGATATTAGCGTAACAGACTGATACAAAACTTGTTACATTTAGATTTTATGCATCTTAACCACCTTGTTACATTTAGATTTTATGCGTCTTCACCACCTTGCTACATTCAGCTTCCATGGACTTTATAACCACCTTGTTACATTCAGCTGCATTGGACTTTAACCACCTTATTACATTCAGATTCCATAGACTTTAACCACCTTGTTACATTTAGCTTCCATGGAATTTAACCACCTTGTTACATTCAGCTTCCATGGACTTTATAACCACCTTGTTACATTCAGCTTCTATATGAACTCTAAATAGATTATCTGATATATATATATATATATATATATATATATATATATATATATTTCTTCTTTCTCTTCTTTGAAAATATATCAGTAGATAATAAATGTTAATATCAGCTGCTGTAAATGTTGACATTATTTGTAAGTGTGAACGGTATTGATAATGTTAATCTTCCTCTTCGAAGGCACGGTTTGTTGCTTATCTGTAGACACCGGAATCCCTCGGACTCTTTCTGGCGTTGACAGAAATTGCCAGTGTCACGCTTGGTGGGCGTGAAAGCGTCACATTATACAGTTTATGAAGTGCTTCCTTCACAGCATGTATGAAATCTGCAATGAGTTTACGTGTATATTTATCCTCCTTATTCAGATGTTTAGCCAAGCACTGTGCGTATGTGAAGATATTTAACCATTGCTTTCACGATATAGTCACCCGCGCATGTCCGTCGTTGACGTGAATTCTTATATTTTTATGATAAGAACTCAGCAAATGATAGTAGTTTTTTTTTTAAAATAGTAAACTTGTGTAACGTTGAACTCGCTAGCCAGAGTTATTTGGGCGGGGAGAATTCTGCATAAATTTTCTTATTGCCTGTGTGATAGTTTTTCTTTCAAGTTGCAGAAATAGAATCTCTTGACTCGGAACTGATATAGAGTTATTTTGGGTGTATCTTAACTGGATCCTGATTTATTATTGTGACGAGGGTACTTTTGGAAACGGACAGACAAAGCAGAAATAAACGGCGACAAGAAATAGACATTGGGATAGGTTTTTAGGTAGAAATGGGTTCGCCATCTTGAAAATACCAAAAGAAAGCCGTGGTAACCAGCTCCCATTCCGACACGATGCTGTGCCTGCCTCATCATCTTCACCATGCATCGACTGCAAAAGAACACCAGCTCACGGTTCCGGGGAGTTAGAAGAAGATCTCGTTAAAACCATTTGGCCAAATACCTTAAGTAATGACCTCTTGTTAAGAGAGATAGAAGTGGCACCACCGTCAGCAGTGATTGAAAGGAGAAAGTTTCGGCCACATTATGAGAATAACAGACGAGTTCTTACCACGAACAACTTTGAGGTGGGACAGGGTCAGAGAAGCATGGGACTACCCAAAAGGACTTGGAGAAGCACAGTAGAGAAACTGCTGGTAAACAAGGGACTGACGTGGGAGACCGGCAAGAACATAGCGAAGGATTGATAACGGTGGAAATCTCTTGCTACCAGCAGCCTCGTGTGTCTTGGCCACTGAAAGAACAAGAGAGAGAGAGAGGGGGGGGGGGGGAGGGAGATAAAATTCAAGTAGGATGTTCATAGCGGCCAAGGCCATCAAGATGTTGGAATGTAGGAAAATGCACCGCAGAGGCTTGTTTGAGAGCCCCGGGTGGACCATCCAGTGAGAATCGCAGCGAGCCCAGTAACGTTATCCACAATGAGCTTTGCTATATTATAGCACCAACGAAGAGGCGGGATATGGTAACCGGTCGCTTGAGCACAATCATCGCCCTCTTTCCCCGTGAAACTGCAGATAAGATCCAAGTACTGACGTTTATAATCTAGTATCTAGTTAATTAACACCGTGTCCTGGTTGAGTCGTTTTACGACCATCCCATCGACCGTCTCTAACAGTCGTGAACTGAATCCAATATTTTGTCTAATGACTCAACACTTATGAATTATACTTGTTTACTACAGCCGAAAATTCCTGGCTGTTAGCTCAAATCTCTTGTCATTCACCAACTCCTTCGCGTTTAAAAAAAAAAAGTGTGGTTCAGAATGACTAGGGGAGACACCTTAATGTGTAGTATGTTTTACTGGTGCATACAACTTAGCTGGTAGATGGGTGGAGACGAGAAACCAGGTCATAACCAGTCAAGCGCGGTTAGATGATGGCGTACTTCTCCGCCCAACCATGAAGCATATGTAGCAGGCGATGCAGTGAGGCCTGTAGTTAGGAAGTTTTGATTTTCTGGTTACCGAACTGCACAGCTTTATGTAGTGTAGCTTTAGCGTCCATGTGTCTCCTGATAACAGCATTTCTGCTCAGGTTCAAGGAGCGTTTCTTTCGCGGTTGACCAAGCCGTGTTATATCTGATGATTTAGGCTGTTGCTTGTCGGTCGTGCTGTAGTCAGTTTGCAGGGTTTAATTATGTTTCTCATGTCTAATGGGTTTATCTGGTTTCTCAATGTTTTCCTGTGTTTCTTAAGGTTTCCTATATACGGAAGGTTTTCATATGATTCTTAAGGTTTTCACCACGTTTCTCAAGGTTTTCTTACCTTATTAATATTTTGTCTTTGAAAGAAACTGAGCTTAGTTTAGGCATCTCGTTCAGTGAAGACTGAATCACCTTCTGCAGGTAGGGAAAAGAGTGACAGCGGATGCAAACATTGAATAACAGCAGCATAAAACTCATAGTATCTACAACAAGTGGGTGGTGTCAGGTTGTAAAGAGGGAGATGGGGAAGCTAGCGGGAATAATTTTTTGTCAGCAGGTACAGTTTAGAATGCCAGTGCTTATGTTTTACAGATTCCAAATTCTCAACATGTAGTACACACAGGCGTTGCTCAAACACAACTCGGCGCCATGTAGACCCTTCGTTTAAACCGGCTATTTTCGTCCGTTCAAGTGGATGTGGTAGGCCGCATGCATGACCTCTCCCTGGTACATTTTGTTCTGTGCCGGTTTATGAGAGCGTTTTCCTTATAAGGGAAAACCCTAATTGTGTCATGACACCGGTGGGAAGATCCGGTAGCTATTGTTGTTGATGGGAATGTTTGTTTGCTCTTATTCAATATTTAGTTGTATTGCAGGAATGTTGCAAATACAACATTTGAACTGCGGGAACAGGTTTAAGGGAATAAGATTGATATATTCAGCATAATAACGTGCAGCTGTACATGGTATCGCAGTGGTTTAGGTTTCTGTTTATGCGGCTTCCGTGAAGGCCAACCGGTGTCTGCTGCATTCGCCTACACAGCCGTGCACAGGTACGTGTGGGCGGGCACAGTTTGTAAGGCTGACAGCTGAGTCTAGTCTCGGTCTGTTCGTGCAAGTCACGGCTGTCTTTGTAGCTGATTCATATTTGGCTATGATTTCAAGCATTAGAAACAAACAAACGTATCGCCGGAGCTGGAAATAAATATCTTCTAACACTCTTCATCTGTTCCAGATGTATCACCATGTTCATTACCTAAGCCTGTTGTAGTGTTTGTTTTTCTTTGAACCGTCTTAGAGTTTGCCAAAATTTGTTTTCTCTCTTCTTTTGCACTGAAAATATTTCCGTGCAGGTAGATCCTATGAGATATTCTTCTAATTCCCTGACATAGCGAGCTTGATGTTATGTGCGGCTGATGCGGTGAAGATGTTGAGGCTGTGCATCTTGTCGGATAGGCAGCGGGTTATGATGGCTTGTTTTTTCAGTCCCTGGCTGTAGCTAGAAAGCAAAGAGCTGGGCAGTAGAACTTTAGCAGACATCACTGTCATGAGGACTATGGCGATCCCTGCCCCGTTAGCCAGGCTAGGCCTGTTACTGCGGGTACTAACAGAGAAGTGGGACGTGGGCTTGGCCAGATATGGTTCACTGAACCTGAGGCTAGCGTGTCAGCTATGGGTCGCTGACTACCAAATCAGATAGCGTCTTAACCGATCTATTTCTTCATGTGTACCAGAACTTTAAGGTGCACATTATGGCTGTTTCCATAAACCGTTGCCTTTATTATGTGGTGATTTTGCTTATCAAGGATTCAGTAGATGAAATTTGTTTGTGAGCTTCCTACTGTTTCTACTAGCGTTTTAAAGTTTCCCAGTCCAAAAACAACAGTGACACATTTAATCCAGAATTTTTGTCTTGGTCTCGATTTATCTTTATTTCCCATAAATTATTACTTTCTGCTTACCTTAATTCGAAACATACATGCTTGGTCTTTAGAAAGTGCAGGACGGCTCTTACTGACTTCCAAGAATCCTTTTTCTTATTCTCTTTACTTCATGTAATCATCTGTAAAAGGAAACAGGCCGTTTGCCCTAATTCCATCGTCAGCAATAGTTCTTTAGGATTTCCATATGTACTGTTTTCCTGGGAGCCAAGCTTGGCCTCTCATCATATTACAACATCCAGTTACTCATTATCTTTTCCCCGCAGCGTTTACTCAGATACACTTTCCCCATCGTTAAACAGTGTTTTCGTGAGCTCTTCCTGTCATCACATGCCCAGACAGTGTGATCACACATTCGCTGCCCATCTTTGTCCCCTTTCTGCGATATGTCTGCGATACTCACTGTAGAACCAAACGTGCCTCTAGATTTCATGCCGTGATCATCATCATCATCATCATCATCATGTCTCCTCTCCCCAGAGAAGATTGGCTGCAGATAAAGCTTGCTTTATCTTTGGTTTTCATAGTCCAACCGGCCAAGCTCAGTCCACGACACTGTACGTTGTCCACCAATCTGTATCGTTGCTTCTATTTTCCCCTGTAGCTAAGAGTCATTCTTACATCTTTCATAAATCGCCTGTGTATGTTACGGGTATGATGTTTTATAATGTTTGTATGAGGACATTGGTGCTTATTAGTGTACGCTTATTTCTTCCTGTCAGCAGTTTTCCTTTATTTAAAATCTGTACTGGATTATCTAGTCCTATCATTGATATCTTCTGCGTGGCTGATTTAGTTTGCTTGTAATCTCACCTCGGGCATGTCTGACGTCTTGTACCCATTGTGAGACGGGCCAGTGATAACTGACGGGGCTGAACGTAACTGTTGGTGGCGGGGCTAGGTTCCCCTATTAATCTAACCCCAGTCTTGTGTAAACTTTCTTATCTGTTTATCACGGCTGTTAGCCGGCTAAGAGCTGCACTGTTTTCCTTTCATTCTAAACATAGGGCTTTGGTAGACAGGAAGCTCGTAGCTGTAGGTAGTGGTCTGTGTAGCGTAGGTTTTCTCTCTGCTAGAGCGGTAAACATAGAACAGTGTTTCTTAAGGGTATTCTTTTTTTCTTTGTCTTTAAACACACTTCTCTACATTATTACGGAGCCGATTACATGCAGTCCATCTACTTTTTCTATCTGTTCTTGGACATTTCTAATTGCCATAATATTAGCAGACTTCCAGTACACAGATCTATGGGCTTTTTATGTTAAAGTTACGTTTTTAGCAGATTTCTTTTAGTGTCGTCAGTGGCTTAAAAATGATTAGGATTGGAAGACATATTGTAAAAATATGTTTAAATGTTTGAAACACTGCCCACTGTGACAGCAGTGTGGCGGTATGATACGTATATAAGCTTCCAAATGTTGTATCCATGTATTTACCTGGGTTACCTAACGAATAATTAGTGTATAAGTATACACAACTAAGTACATAACTGTACACGAAGCCACTGCAGTAAAGCTGTGATAACAAAATGTATAAACTAGGGGAAAAAAGCAAGAACAGCTTTATTAACTGACGAGCACACAGTTGAACCGAAACGTCATAAGTGTATGCTCGTTAACTAATAAACTCGTTAACACTAATAAAGCTGTTCCTACTTTTTTACCTGCTTTATACATTTTGGTGCCTGAGTTGCCTGTACTGCAGGGTGCAATCTCTTAGTATCTGCCATTACTGGTATGTGTCAGCATCGTCATGTAAAACACGGCATGTTCTGGACTGATATAAGAAAGTGACAGAACAAAAATTACCTGGACGAAACCGGCAGGCTCATAAATAGCGACGCGGTTCCTGTGGTGAGAATTTGTTTACATTGCTGCAGTCAGTCTTTTACATTTTTTTTTTTTTAGTGTTTAATATTGTTTGTTTTACTTGCTTGTCGCTGGTTTCCGCAAGTTTTTGGACCATCCGTCGTACAGAGCATATTTTACTTCTCCGAAACTGGTTTTGGTTAGTTTTTGGACCATCCATCTTACAGAGCATATCTTACTTCTCCGAAACCGGTTTTGGTTAGTTTTTGGACCATCCGTCTTACGAAAGCATATGTTTGTGTGCACATATTTCAGTTCTCCGCCTATGACAAGCCCTATTGATTTGTTTGAACGCACTTAAAACTGTGTTGTGTGGTTTGGACAGTATGGTTTTTTTGTAGTTTCTGTTGTCATCGTCTCTCATCTGCGCTCTCTTTCCAGGGAAGGTTGGTTGTGATGATTCTCCAGTTTCCTATGCTTCTTGTTTTCATGGTATACCTGGCTCAGCTAGTTCCTGTTCGTCACTTGGTGATGTTTTGGCCATCTACATCGTTGTCTTCCTCTTGCTCGTTACATTACAACTTTTTCCTCAAGTGTGGTTTTCACCCGTAACATGGAATGACTGAATCGATATCGACACTTCCATCCGACATGGTTCTCTCCAATGCGCCTTCACTGAAAGAGACCAAAGCACTTACGGACGTGTCCAAAGTACAATAATTTTCAGTATACTGTTATGATGTATACAGCCAAAATATTTTAACTGTGTATTTTTATACAGTTTCTCTTATCAGTTATAGACTAATGTATGTCTGTTATGTTCAGATTGTTTCGCAGATTAAAACAAATTATTGACGCATCCTGTTTGCTTGATGTTTTTACAGACAGTACAGACATCGTAGACAAAAAGCTGAAGCTTATCCTGGGATTGATATGGACCCTCATTCTCCACTACTCCATCTCCATGCCCATGTGGGAAGGCGAAGAGCCCACGCCGACGGATAAAGCACCAACACCGAAGCAGAGGCTGCTGAACTGGATCCAATCGAAGGTTCCTGATCTGCCCATCAACAATTTCACCACCGACTGGAATGACGGCAAAGCGATTGGTGCTTTGGTCGACGCTATTGGGCCTGGTAAGTATTTGCTACAGTTAAGCACGTCACAATGTGGCGGGATATCGGGCATGGGTATTTGATGTGTCGTTTGCTTTGTTACTGCTTTTTGTTTACCCGGTGGATGATGAGTTTTGTGTCTGTAAGGCTTAGACGATTTAGTTAGCAAGTGAAACTCTGTAATAGTTTCTCTCTCTCTGTCTTTCTCTCTCTCTCTCTCTCTCTGTCTTTCTCTCTCTCTCTCTCTCTCACTCACTCACTCACTCACAACACACGAGCCCACGTAGATAATTTAGCAATTTAAGAAGTAGATTAAGCTTGATAGCTTAGCCGGCTGACCCCAGTCTTCCCGCAAGATCTTGAAAAGATCTGATCACGTCAGATCGGTGATAGGCTGGTCTGACTTTGGAGAATCACGTTTCTCAGCCAGCCACTACAAGACTCTATGCTTCCTCGATAAATGCCACAGACACTGAACGTAGCTTGCTATATGAAAGCTCTTCGTGGGCAATACACGAACCATGGCAAAAATCCTGGGAGGTAATTCAGATGTGACCTTTTGAGAAGAACATTAAAATCCCAGGAATAGGGGTTCTTAACCTTTTTTACCATTATAAACTCCCTCAGGATTGTGCAGTATATCCCTTATATCCTCTGTGGATTGCCAAATATGACCCTATACTCCCATGGATTGCTCAGTATGCCCACCGGTATCCCTTTTACAAGACTGACGAAATCATTCTCGCAGTAAGTCATATTGGTTACCACTATGACTGTAAGAAATCCTCAGTAGCTTGCATTTACTTTACATCTGGATATTTAGGAATAGAACAGTGAAAAGAAGTCACGCAGTTCTAATTTCTTGAGGATTCTGAAACTAACAGACAGGAGTACGGAATGCAGTCTATGAGCTGAAAGATTAGAATTGACATCTGGATATTTAGGAACAGAACAGCGGAAAGAACATTCTAATCTTACAGTTCAGAGACTGCATTCCGTGCTTCCATCTGTTGCTTCCAATATCCTCAAGAGATTAGAGAATTGCGTGACTAATTATGAAATCCTAAAAGAAAATAAAAAACAAAAACTCTCAAGAAGACAATCAAAATTCACAGAACATGGAATGGCTATAAGTGGACTTGAAGGTAACAGCAGTAAAGATAAATGAGAAAAGAAGCAGAGAAGAGGAAGGGCAGAAGAGTAGAATACGAGCTTTGAATGATTGAATACAGAAGTAATTTAATGAGCATATCATACATTTGATGATATAAAGTTGCAAATGTCAGTGCAGTATTTTGCTAAATTAATAGCATTGATAAATGGCGGTTCGTTGAGTGGAGTGATTCTGGTTTTCCTGCAGTCAGATTCGTCTATTTTTTTTATCAAGTATATTGATTTTATTTGTCCAGCTTTTCAGAATTGTTATTTGATGGGGATTTTCTGTTTGTGGCTGTTGTTTTTAGTCAGATTTTATCATAAGCCACCAAGGCCCTGGGGTAGGTACCTCAAACGTTGTACTTCAACCCCAGTACTTTTGTATTGTCCAACTTCAAATTCGAGTACATGGTACATTTCTCTCTCGCGCTTCTACTCCATCCAAAATTACTTCCGGCTCTGGGGCTTATATATTTTTCTGCTGTCTAATTCCGGGCCCTTCATAAATGATAACATCTGTCCGGACCCTGTCTCCGTCTAAAGTTACCTTCGACCCCGGCTCACGCGTCTTTGATACGTCAAGTTTTAGTTGTTATTTGAGCGTTGTTTTCTGTTATATGTGTACTGTCTTTACTGCATCATAGCGATTGTGTCCATGCAGGTCTGTGCCCAGACTGGGAAGACTGGGACTCGAAGAAGAACCAGGCAAACGCCAAAGAAGCCATGGACGCAGCAGAGAAGTGGCTGGATGTGCCACAGGTCAGTAAGAAAGAATGTGTGTGTGTGTGTGTGAGAGAGAGAGAGAGAGAGGGGGGGTACAGTGTTGAATCTTTTTTTTTTTCAGCTGTTAAAATAAGTCTACACTGATGAAGTGGATGCAATAGAGCAGTGGTTCTCAAGCTTTTTTTTCAGCCCTCGGGCCTTCGAAAGTCAATAATACACTCTTCCTCAACTTAGTATTAAATTAATAACCGTTCTGAATATTCATCTTATGAAGTTTTGTAGACTTGATCTTTTTTTGGTGTACAAAAATAAATAAAAGTTTTAAAGATCTAGACTTTCTACGCGGATGACTCTTTGTCCCCAGTTTTAGAAACGTTGGAATCGAGGGATAATTTTGCTAAAAGCATATCACTTTAAAAAAAAATTCTTAATCCTTTTTGTTTCGGGTCACTTTCCCTTTTTGATTTCTTTCCCTTTTCAATCTGATTTGAATCGCAAATTGCCAACAAAAATACACCGTGAACATTCATATGACAGAATAAACATTAGTTAGCAGAGAGATTACATTGTTAATTTAACCGTGCAAGTAGACACAACGTTAAACTTTGTTCTAAAATGCCGTACATTGTTAATTTAACCGTGCAAATAGACACAACGTTAAACTTTGTTCTTAAATGCCGGACTCGGGGTAAACGATGTTTTTCCTGGCAACAGAGCCCCCAGTTGATGCATTGTTCATAGAGGACAATGCGCTGTTGAATGTGTACAGTTACAGTACAGCAGAGCTGTTTGTAGTTTTGAAGACAACGGCAAATAGACCTGAGGAGCTTTTAATTAGGACAATGTGGTTTAAAAGGATGTGTGCAGATATACTCAGCTTTAGCGTAGAGCTGAGGGAAAGTTACTTAAATAGAAGAAAAGCTAATCTGATTTGCAGTCTCAGTTGTCCTGTCGGTATGCCTCAAGACGCACGAGGCAGCTGGTAGGAGGAGATTTCCACTTGTGCCGATTCCTGTCTTGGCTGTCTCCCATGTCAGTCCTTTGTTTGCCAGCTGTATGCCTCCGTGTCTACATGGAGGACTTCCTGGTCTCCCAGCTCCAGACATTGGCACCCGGCGGCTTCTTGGAGCTGGGGAACGAGAGGCGCATCATCATCTAGTGGGCTGACAGGTCAAGGAAAATATGGACACTAACACCTAGGTATGTCCCTACCATAATAGGGATGCCAGATCCTCTAGGTGTGTCCCTACCATAACAGGGATGCCAGATCCTCAAGGTGTGTCCCTACCATAACAGGGATGCCATTACCTTTTATAGCTATCGTATATAGCGCTAGTTTATAGTACGTTCCTCGAGATTGTTATCTGTTAGTCGATCTATCTGCCCACACAGACCAACCGTCTAGCCACTACAAGACGGCGCACTAACCACTCGCCCACGAAACATACCAGTTATCTGTCCTACTGAGGTCAGAGGTTCTTTTCCCAGTCATCTTCTTACTGTTTTTTTTCCCCCTCGTCTCTCACCTCTGAAGTGCTTGTTAATGTTCAAATCTAAGGAAATACTATCTGTGTATGTGTATGTACGCGCACCCACAATATGCGTGCGTGCGTGCATGCAGTAACCCCAGCAGTAGAGTCGTATGGCCGACACACTTAGTGTGCTCGGATGTTTTAGCCAGAAGATATTTATCATGTAGTGGGTGTGGACAGATTTTGGTCGGTGTGATAGCTTTTGGAGGAAGTGTGCAGAAAGTTTGCACGAATGAGGTAGACTGGGGAGGAAGGGGTTATTGATTGAGGGGGACAGATTTAGGGAGCGGATTTGGAGGGGGGTTGGGGAAAGATAGGAACGTGATAAGTGGTTTGTCAAGTGCTCGAGAATAGTTTGATTGTGTCAGTGAATGTATTGTTCCCATCCGCCGGTTTTGTATGCAAACATTATTGTGATGAATAATAACATTGGTTTATAACAGGTTCCCGTTTATAGCTCATCAAAGCTATTGTGGTGGTGATAATGTGCAGGTGGTTATAGTTACTGCCCCCCCCCTTCTAATAGAACGAGGGGAAAAAAAAGGGGGGGGGGGATTAGATTACGATCACCATTTTCGTATTTCGGCAAAGAATATAGATGCTCTAATCTCTTCCTTCGGTGTGCTGCGACTTAATGACTCTAGTTCTGTTTTTAACCCGCCTCCCTCCCCCCCCAAAAAAAAAAAAAATCTGACCGAAACAAAACGTCGACAACACTTGTTGTTACATCTTCTAGTGCCAGACAAGTGCGAAAAGTAATTGTGAATAACATGGTCATCATTGATCAGTTGGAAGAATTGACAGCAGAAATTAGAAGAAACGTGTGAACAGAGATGAGAGATTGCAGACAAAGGGATGCGAGAAAGATCTATAAACGGCAGCACATGAATCATTGGATCAAGAACTTCGAAAAAAAACAAACTAGTATCAACATGTAGTAGTTGTAGTATTAATGGCAGCAACAGTAACAATGTATAGTAATAATGGTAGTAGTCAGTGGTAGCAGTGTTAGTAGTTCTGTTTTTTGTTAAAAATAGCAATGGTAGAAGCAGTGATAGCAGCACGAGATAAACGGAAGATAGTCGCAGCAGTATAAAGACATTCTGCGGGTAAGGTAAAGGTTATACCATAGAGGCACCTGGAGGGTGTGCTGTGAACTTCCGTATTTTTATTACCTGTCGGCACATTGAAAGGTGATGTGGTCAGCATCACACTCGGCCGCCTTTTCTTCATCATCTTCTACAGCTGGGTGTCTGGGGCGCTTTCGGCTGGATTCGAACCACTGACCTTCGCCGTGAGAAACAAATGCACTAACCGCTTCGCCACACAGAGGCCCATTGTGCGAGTATCGTTGTGCAGTGAAACGAAGACCCTGCGTGCAGATGTGCCAGACATTCCTGTGAATATGAAATCCGACATCACAACATGTTAACAAAGTAGCTCTCCCTTTATCTGGTACTGCAATAGCAGGTCCCTAAGAGGCATCCATGGCCACTTTGAGGGCTTTGTGTGCTGACAACAACTGTGCACCTGTGCTAATCAGGAACATCGAGCGAAGAACACGCTGCACCTTGGTCGATGTACTCCACCAACGCCAGCATCGCTTATTTTGCTATTCTGTTATTGAAGATGCCACAAGATAGACTTCACAGCAAAGGTCCGACTTTAACACCGAATAAAAAGCCTCTTCATTCAGAACATGAAGTGGTAGACGCCCATCGTTACTGAATGTGTGAGACTATTTTAAGATGTGCAGAAGCCATTCTGAATTATATGGCGTGCGTATAATAAAATGCGAAAGCTGGAAAACAACTAAAGAAATAGACAATAAATTAGACTCTTTTGAAAACAAATGCTTATGGAAAATACTCGGCATCAAGTGGAACGAATTCAAGAACAATGCAGAGATAAGACAGGTGACTGAACAACAGCCACTCTCATGTGTGATGAGGAAAAGGAGATGGACATATGTTGATCACGTGATGAGAAGAAACAGTCAGAGAATCCCAAAACAAGCTATCAATTGGAACACAACAAGCCAAAGAAAAAGAGGCAGACCATGTGAAACTCTAAAGAGGACATTGTTAAGAGAGGTCAAATTAATAGGCATAAAATCCCTTGATGAGGTTGAAAGACTATCCGAAGACAGGAAAAATGACGAACTACCTTGCGAGCCCTATATGACGTTTAACGGCACGGGAAGGATATAAGAAGAAAATAGAAGAGGAAGCAGATAGGGTCCTGGAGTGATAAGTGTTCGCATGAGTAAGCGCAGTAAGAATTGCCCATATTTGGAAATATGCAACACAAAGGGCAATAGACAAGCAACGCAAAGGCAGTAGACAAGCAACGCAAAGACAGTAGACAAGCAACGCAAAGGCAGTAGACAAGCAACGCAAAGGCAGTAGACAAGCAACGCAAAGGGAAATAAATAACCTATACGAAGGGCAGTAGACAAGCAACGCAAAGGGAAATAAATAACCTATACGAAGGGCAGTAGACAAGCAACGCAAAGGGAAATAAATAACCTATACAAAGGGCAGTAGACAAGCAACGCAAAGGGAAATAAATAACCTATACGAAGGGCAGTAGACAAGCAACGCAAAGGGAAATAAATAACCTATACAAAAGGCAGTAGACAAGCAACGCAAAGGGAAATAAATAACCTATACGAAGGGCAGTAGACAAGCAACGCAAAGGGAAATAAATAGCCTATACGAAGGGCAGTAGACAAGCAACGCAAAGGGAAATAAATAGCCTATACGAAGGGCAGTAGACAAGCAACGCAAAGGGAAATAAATAGCCTATACGAAGGGCAGTAGACAAGCAACGCAAAGGGAAATAAATAGCCTATACGAAGGGCAGTAGACAAGCAACGCAAAGGGAAATAAATAGCCTATACGAAGGGCAGTAGACAAGCAACGCAAAGGGAAATAAATAGCCTATACGAAGGGCAGTAGACAAGCAACGCAAAGGGAAATAAATAACCTATACGAAGGGCAGTAGACAAGCAACGCAAAGGGAAATAAATAGCCTATACGAAGGGCAGTAGACAAGCAACGCAAACGGAAGTAAATAACCTATACGAAGGGCAGTAGATATGAAGGAAGGCTATGTGAAAACCGAGATACTGTGCACATGTGAGAGTTTTTCAGCCTTGACGAAACTGCATTGGTCAAAATTTTGAATTTGTCTTCGGACATTTTGAAAGCCCTGACATGTCCAGATGTGTCCTTTCTGTTGCCGTGGACACCAGAGACGCATCACATCGTATCCGTCTTGCCAGGAAGTATGGCTTCCCCGTACTCATCTGCAGTCTATATCTGCACTTCTGTCTCTCTGATAAATTAAACTGCTTCTCGGCCTAAGATCAAAGTGTAGTTCTGCGCTCTGTAGTATCTACACTTTGTTATTTTGGAACACACGAGATGCTTGAGGCCTGGCCTGCACATTGACTGCCGAGGGTAAGGTCCACATCTCGTTACGGGTGGACCCGGTTTGCAGTACCACCGGGTCACGGCCTGTTGTTTTCGTCATCTTAAAAAAAAAAAATTGCCACATCTTCTCCGGATCAGTCTGGGGTGGACAGCATCACATTTTGACTAGTATTAGTTTGTTAGGGCAGATATGGCTAGATGTGGCTCTATGATATGACCAGATATGGCTCTATGATATGACCAGCATGACGTCTAGCCGTCTTTCCTTTCTCAGTTACAGAAGTCGGATACTCATTTTTACACGTGGATGACTGTAGCGCCCCCGGCTGCATTCTCGAACCAACCACCAACCCTGACCCCTAAGCAACCTCTGAACGTGTTAGAGTGCAACCAACCAATAATGTGACTCGCTGAGATTATTTATGGCGAGTCATGGTCGGCCACGTGCTGATTGCAGTATAACTTGTACTGTAATTCTTGTGCCGCAAAACATGCTATATCAGCATAACAAATAGACAAAAACGGGCCGTGAATGTGGGTGAAAGCCAAGAGCTGCGCAAGTAGATGAGACAATAAATTTAAGACAGGTCTGCATTATTTTGTTTTCCATACAGGATCTAGATTTTTTCCCCCTTACCACAACACTTCCCGACCATGGCAAAGCACAAAAAGGGAGAGGGCGGAAGACTAAAATTGAATAGACATACGTGCACCGTGTTTCTTTGATGGAGACGGGGGCTTGAGGGGGAGGAGTTACAATAGACTGTCTAAACAAGAAGGACGGGAACAAAGTCTTACGTTTCAGATAAGCCACCCACATAGTAGTGAACCTTCAGGCCGGCCACCAAGTTAGGGCTTGCTATGGTGTCTGTGGTAGTGGAGTCTGTGCAGGGCTCACATCTTGGGGCCCCTCCAGATTTTCAAGCAAAGCCCTTACATTCCACTCCTCATTCGTCAGCACCGTTCTGCGGCTGTAGAAAGGGGGGGGGGGGAAGGAGAGGGTTGAAACTAATAAACCAGGGACTCGGGGAAAAGCCAAGTCAAAGCCCCTGCTTTTCTCTACGATAATACTGTATACTTCGTCATGTAGAAAGGGTTTAGTTGGAAAACCAAGAACATGGTGCAGACCTTGTGATCAAGCACTGTATAGTTTGTTTGCCGTAGTTAGAGAGAACGTGGGTTGCGTAAGACACAGAAGATTGTTTGAGAAAACTAGGTTTTGTAAACAGAAATGGGACGTGCTGTGCAAGAATGCAAGGTTCTTGTTATTGGAAGCATAAAGAAAAAAAAATGTGTGGTGACTGCGCAGCTACAGGTAGATAGCAGGTAAAGTATATATCATTATCATCATCATGTCCCTACAGGTGTTGGGGGTTATGCTTTTCTTCACGGGGCCAGTCCTTGATATTTTCTGTCAGCTTTGGTGTTTTTCTGTCAGCTTCGGTGTCTTTCTGTCACGTTATACTGTTCATGATCTTCTCTCTTGGCCTTCCTCTGGCTATCATAATCATTATCATCTCTCTTCACATTGTACACATCTGTAGCTGTGCTGGAAAAGATAGCGTGCAGTTTGAAGAAGCAAGAGAGCGAGTAATGTAATGTGTGGCATAGCTCATTGAAGTGAAAACAGGTGCGACTGTGTTTGATACAGTGTGAAGAATGTTTTGTTCGCGCATTGGACAGCATTAGATAGATTAGACTCACGGGACTCGCCCAATCGATCTTCGATGATTGATCGCGGTATGCAAGTTTTGGTTTATGGGAGGCTGAAAGAATGCAGAGTCTGGTGACGATGGTTAGGAATGATGCTCAGGTTGAGCTGGGTCTGTGCCAGTCAGGTACCGGTGTGAGGCAACACAATCACAGAACAAAACAAAACAGAACTTTCAAGAAAGTCTTTTGCCAGGATCCTAGTACAGTATAAAAATTTGGCAGTGCTGCAAATGTTCTGTAAATGGAACTAATTTTCTGCTGCTACGTCCTGTTTTTCTCTCTTCCTCTCTGTGTGTATGAGAGAGAGAGGGGGAGTGAAAGAGAGACAAAATGATAAAAGTGTGAAATAAAGAATGAAAGAAAGAAAAAGAGATAGATTTTGTGTGTGTGTGTGTGTGTGAGAGAGAGATATGATGGGGAAGAAAAGTTTGAGGGTACAGAGGATATTAAAACACAAACATACAATATCACAGAGTAACATGTTTGTGTGTGTGTGTGTGTATTTATTCCTTTAGTCAGGATATCATAATAGATACTAATAACTGAATACTAGCTGTAGTAATCATTGCTTATTGTTATTTCAGTTGCTGTCAAATCTGTTAGTCTAATTCATTTACTGGCATTATTTACTCAGTTACTGTTCTCTCTCTTTCTCTCTCTCTCTTTGTCTGTGTTACTGTCTTATCATTTACTCATTTTCTGTCCTGTCATTTATTCATTTAGTATCCTATCATTTATTCATTGCATGTCTTGTCATTCATTTATTGTCCTATTATTGACTCATTTAGTATCCTATCATTTATTCATTCCATGCCTTGTCATTCATTTATTGTCTTATTATTTACTCATATACTGCCCTTTTTCATCAACAGTTGATCAGGCCTGAAGAGATGACCAACCCTAAGGTGGATGATCTCAGCATGATGACCTACCTGTCACAGTTCCCCAATGCAAAACTTAAGCCTGGTGCGCCACTTAGGCCCCGCCTTAACCCTGCCCGTGTCAGGGCTTATGGACCTGGCTTGGAGCCCACGGGCAACCAAGTTGGAGCCCCAGCACGATTCACTGTGGAGACCTTCAGTGCTGGGAAGGGCACTCTCGAAATTCTTGTCATTAATCCCAAAGGAGAGAATGTCCCAGTAAGTCCAACATCTGATTGCATTTTTATTTTTGCTGTAGATATCTGGTGCAAGATGTATGCTTATAAAATTGTTAAATTCTTTTCTTTTGACAAGAAAAAAAGTTCAGTTAATATGTCATTGCAAGCAGTGTGTTTCAGTTTTTTTTTGTTTTCTTTTTGTTTTGCTGAAATAATTTGGAAAGCACAATTGACAATATCTAGAGCTTGGAGAGCACATGTGACAATATCTAGAACTTGGAGAGCACAATTGGCAATATCTAGAGCTTGGAAAGCACACTTGGCAATATCTAGAGCTTGGAGAGCACACTTGGCAATATCTAGAGCTTGGAGAGCACACTTTGCAATATCTAGAGCTTGGATAGCACATTTGACAATATCTAGAGCTTGGAGAGCACACTTGGACACTTGGCAATATCTAGAGCTTGGAGAGCACACTTGGACACTTGGCAATATCTAGAGCTTGAAGAGCACACTTGGACACTTGGCAATATCTAGAGCTTGAAGAGCACATTTGACAATATCTAGAGCTTGAAGAGCACACTTGGACACTTGGCAATATCTAGAGCTTGAAGAGCACAAAAGACAATATCTAGAGCTTGAAGAGCACATTTGACAATATCTAGAGCTTGAAGAGCACACTTGGACACTTGGCAATATCTAGAGCTTGGAGAGCACACTTGGCAATATCTAGAGCTTGAAGAGCACACGTGACAATATCTAGAGCTTGGAGAGCACATTTGGCAATATCTAGAGCTTGGAGAGCACATTTGGCAATATCTAGAGCTTGGAGAGCACACTTGGCAATATCTAGAGCTTGGAGAGCACACGTGACAATATCTAGAGCTTGGAGAGCACACTTGGCAATATCTAGAGCTTGAAGAGCACATTTGACAATATCTAGAGCTTGAAGAGCACACTTGGCAATATCTAGAGCTTGGAGAGCACACTTGGCAATGTCTAGAGCTTGGAGAGCACATTTGACAATATCTAGAGCTTGAAGAGCACACTTGAACACTTGGCAATATCTAGAGCTTGGAGAGCACACGTGGCAATATCTAGAGCTTTAAGAGCACACTTTGCAATATCTAGAGTTTGGAGAGCACACTTGACAATATCCAGAGCATGGAGAGCACTCTTGGCAATATCTAGAGCTTGGAGAGCACACGTGACAATATCTAGAGCTTGGAGAGCACATTTGACAATATCTAGAGCTTGGAGAGCACATTTGACAATATCTAGAGCTTGGAGAGCACATTTGACAATATCTAGAGCTTGAAGAGCACACTTGGACACTTGGTAATATCTAGAGCTTGGAGAGCACACGTGACAATATCTAGAGCTTGAAGAGCACACTTTGCAATATCTAGAGCTTGGAGAGCACACTTGACAATATCTAGAGCTTGAAGAGCACACTTTGCAATATCTAGAGCTTGGAGAGCACACTTGACAATATCTAGAGCTTGAAGAGCACACTTTGCAATATCTAGAGCTTGGAGAGCACACTTGACAATATCTAGAGCTTGAAGAGCACACTTGGCAATATCTAGAGCTTGGAGAGCACACGTGACAATATCTAGAGCTTGAAGAGCACATTTGGACACTTGGCAATATCTAGAGCTTGGAGAGCACACGTGACAATATCTAGAGCTTGAAGAGCACACTTGGACACTTGGCAATATCTAGAGTTTGGAGAGCACACTTGACAATATCCAGAGCATGGAGAGCACTCTTGGCAATATCTAGAGCTTGGAGAGCACACGTGACAATATCTAGAGCTTGGAGAGCACATTTGACAATATCTAGAGCTTGGAGAGCACATTTGACAATATCTAGAGCTTGGAGAGCACATTTGACAATATCTAGAGCTTGAAGAGCACACTTGGACACTTGGCAATATCTAGAGCTTGGAGAGCACACGTGACAATATCTAGAGCTTGAAGAGCACACTTTGCAATATCTAGAGCTTGGAGAGCACACTTGACAATATCTAGAGCTTGAAGAGCACACTTTGCAATATCTAGAGCTTGGAGAGCACACTTGACAATATCTAGAGCTTGAAGAGCACACTTTGCAATATCTAGAGCTTGGAGAGCACACTTGACAATATCTAGAGCTTGAAGAGCACACTTGGCAATATCTAGAGCTTGGAGAGCACACGTGACAATATCTAGAGCTTGAAGAGCACATTTGGACACTTGGCAATATCTAGAGCTTGGAGAGCACACGTGACAATATCTAGAGCTTGAAGAGCACACTTGGACACTTGGCAATATATAGAGCTTGGAGAGCACACGTGACAATATCTAGAGCTTGAAGAGCACACTTGACAATATCTAGAGCTTGGAGATCACACTTGACAATATCTAGAGCTTGGAGAGCACACTTGACAATATCTGCATCTTGGAGAGCACACTTGACAATATCTAGAGCTTGGAGAGCACACTTGACAATATCTGCATCTTGGAGAGCACACTTGACAATATCCAGAGCTTGGAGAGCACGCTTGACAACATCCAGAAGCTGAAATAAGCTAACCTTGATATCAAAGACTGAGAGAAAATGAGGAGCCTGCTAAGAGATGTAACACCATCATCAGGATCAGTAAAATAAACCAGGTCCAGACTTTGTCCTACCCTCCAGATGTTTCTACCATTAAAGAAGCTGTTTTGATGATTCTGTCTGCTAACAGGATAAGGACTGGAAGACTGGAGGGAGGGAAGGTTTTGGAAGAATAAATCAGGGTGATTTATTATGTGTAACATCATGCCAGTACTTCTAAACACAAAAGTATATTTTAAAAATACTTGAAGTGTATTATTTAACTTGGATTGCATTTTGTGGCCAAAGTTTCTAACAGTTATTGATTTCAAACAGTAATTATCTTTTGCATGTAAAGCAGAGAATTATCTTTGCATGTAAAGTAGAGATTTGAATGTGTCTTATGTGTATTTGAGAGTTTGACACTAGCAAACATATAACAGAATGGACTACCAGATCTGTCATATATAGACATAGGTCCATTTGTGTGTATACGTTGAGTGGCTGCTTAGTGTTCATTTTGCTCAAGAAGGTACTGCTGTGGAGTAGATAGTTTGAGTGCTCTGGCATATTGAACACTGAGAATTCTTTTAATGTTTCAGGTTGAGACCAACTTTAACAATGACCGTAATATGACCTACTCATGTGTGTATGTTCCTAAGTTGGAAGGAGCTCACAGGGTAAATTTGTCTTTACTTATCTACTGTCCTATCATTTATTCATTTACTGTCCTGTTTTTTACTCATTTATTGCCCCATCATTTACTTATTTACTGTCCTGTCATGTACTCATTTACTGTTCTATCATTTACTCATTTACTATCCATTCACTCACTCATTTACTGTCCTATCATTTACTATCCATTCACTCACTCATTTACTGTCCTATCATTTACTCATTTACTATCCTTTCACTAACTCATTTACTGTCCTATCATTTACTATCCATCATTCACTCACTCATTTACTGTCCTATCATTTACTATCCATTCACTCACTCATTTACTGTCCTATCATTTACTATCCATTCACTCACTCATTTACTGTCCTGTCATTTACTATCCATTCACTCACTCATTTACTGTCCTATCATTTACTATCCATTCACTCACTCATTTACTGTCCTATCATTTACTATCCATTCACTCACTCATTTACTGTCCTATCATTTACTATTCATTCACTCACTCATTTACTGTCCTATCATTTACTCATTTACTATCCATTCACTCACTTATTTACTGTCCTATCATTTACTCATTTACTATCAAGCCATTTACTCCTAACTTTACTGTCCTATCATTTCTCATTTAACAGGATAATTTGTTCAGAGTTTTGTTTAATTTCAGCACTGAATATTTTGTAACAATTAATCACAGTTTGAATATTTTTCTTTTCCTTTTGTATTTGAATATATATTTATTCCTTGTCTTCTTTCTGTCTGTTAGATGTGTTTTGATTGTTTGGAACTTGTTTCTAAATAAAATCATAAACTTTAGAAATAGCAATGAAAATGTTATCTAGCTATCAGTGTCTGAAATGGATGTCTTGTCATTACACTTGTAAAATGTTCAGCAGGCACTTGTTTTTTTTTGGTTTTTGTTCTGATTTCCTTGAAACTTGCTGAAGTGTAGTAGTGGTTAGTGTGCTTGTCTCTCATGTGGAGGGTCAGTGATTCAAGTCCAGTTGGGGAGGCCTCACCCCCAGCCATCCTGCTGTAGAAATGGGTTCCTGTCTTCTTCAGGAGCTGGAAAAAGAAAGGAAGCCATGTGTGATGCTGACAATATCACCCTCTAGTGTGCTAGCCATGTGTGATGCTGACAATATCACCCTCTAGTGTGCTAGCCATGTGTGATGCTGACAGTATCACCCTCTAGTGTGCTAGCCATGTGTGATGCTGACAATATCACCCTCTAGTGTGCTAGCCATGTGTGATGCTGACTGTATCACCCTCTAGTGTGCTAGCCAGACCTGATGCTGACCACATCACCCTCTGCTGTGCTATGAATAAAAATACAGCCACTAATACTATATCCCTAAGTGTATCTTAAGACTATATTGTTTTTTTTCTCTCTGTCTCTTTGGAACTACAAACTCTTATTATTCACATATGATGGTGCTATGATAATGTTGTAACATGGACATTGTAGTAGATTGTTTGCTTAAAGACCTGGAGTGGACGAAAGAAATAAGTTTTACAACAACTCCACCACTGTGGTGATGCCTTCTATCCTTTAGACAGACGGAGGAGAGCATAGCCCTGTGAAGCATGAGATAGGTCTTAATCTGTTTTGGTTGCCTGACTCAGAAACCATCTTTGCTGCCAAAAGTTCATATTCTACTCATGTTTAGTCCCGTTATATTAATCTCTAAGTACAAGCTTTTCAGTCTAAACTTACAAGTGAAGAAGCTTTTTCATAATAGATGACATCTTCAATATCCAGGTCGTCATCAAGTTCAGCAACAAAGAGATCCCCAAATCTCCATACAGTATCAAGGTGGAAGGTGCCGCAGGAGATCCTACAAAGGTCACAGCTTCTGGGCCTGGCTTGGAGAAAACTGGAGTGATTGCTGGGAAGAAGACCTACTTTGAAGTTCACACGCAGCGTATGTTGTGGTCATCTTTTGTGTATCATTCAGCTTGTAGTTTACATTTTATCAGGCTTTATAAGTTATCTAAATAGCACTGAGATGGACGGCACAGGGGAACAAGAGTAAGGGTAGACCAAAGGAAACATGCAGAAGAACAGCAGCAAGGATGTTGAGCTACAGAGGGCTCACTTGAGTAAGAACAGGAAAAAAAAAAAAAAGGCAGAAGGACAGGCATTTGTGGAAAACTTAAGCTTCAGAGAGAGAGACAGAGAGATAAGTTGTCTTTCTCTTGAAATAAACCAGTTTTTGACATTTTGTGTTAAGCAAAAAAGAAATTAGTATGAAAAGTCAGATGCATGCCACAGAAAACATTCATGTTGAGAATTGCAGGAAACAAAGGGAGAAGCTGCCCATATAGGAGATGGATGGAGAAGACAATAGAAACCTTAAATATCCCATTTCATGAAGCAAATCGCCAAACCCTATCACAAAGTCTGTTTGCCTTTTCACCACCGATAGGTATGTAAGAAAAAAAAGACAAGACTTAAACTGAAAAAAAAACCCCCCAAAAAACTGATGGCTTATTCTCACAGTGTATATTTTAACATATACATTAAAACAGTTGAGTGAAATTTAAATGAGAAATAATGAAAAATACAAGAACCAGACAGAAAATCTTTTTTTGTTATATCAAGAGACGTAGTGCAATAATGAAAACCATACTTATCAAGAGAGAAAATCTCTTTTGTTATATCAAGAGACATAGTGCAATAATGAAAACCATACTTATCAAGAGAGAAAATCTCTTTTGTTATATCAAGAGACATAGTGCAATAATGAAAACCATACTTATCAAGAGAGAAAATCTTTTTTGTTATATCAAGAGACATAGTGCAATAATGAAAACCATACTTATCAAGAGAGAAAATCTTTTTTGTTATATCAAGAGACATAGTGCAATAATGAAAACCATACTTGAGAGCAAAACTGAAGAAACAAAAGCACTGATATAAATATAAGGACAGTATTAAAAGATGAAGACTGAATTCAGCTTGGCCAGGCACACTGTGAAAGCAGGGGAGCAGAGCAGGTTGGATGACCATTCCTCAAAGTCTTTCCTGAGAAGATGACTCAGGATGATGATTATGTTGGGAACAAGAAAAGCCATGAGCAGAAAAGAGTTTAGAAACCCAGAAGTACACCACTGGACTCAACCCTTAAGTATTCTTTTGCTGCTCATAGCAAATGTTATTTTTTGTATAATTAAATCATAACACTGAAAGTCATATGAGGAAGAAGACAAGACAAGGCAGTTAAATTACTGCTATTCAGAGAATAGCTATTTTATTTTGTCTTAGTGAAACAAGATTACACAAAATGTCATGTTCACTCCTGATTCCCATGACAGAGGCAGGCAAGGGCACCATCGAGGTTGCCATCCTGGACCCTCATGGCCACAGAGACAAAGTGAGACCCGCCATCAGCCCTGTACCTGACAAAGAGGGCACGTACCTGGTTGAATATGTAGCAATGGAAACTGGGCTGCATTCAATCAATGTATTCTTTACTGGACGTCAGATTCCAGGCAGTCCTTTTGGGGTCAATGTTGCACCAGGTAGGTTATACGAATGCACTTTATTTTTTTGTTTCTTTTTTTTAACTTCTAGTTCATTCCTGCGTAAAAAGCTTTTCTTTTGTTTCTGAGCTCAGTAGAATTGGTTTAATTTAGAGCAGTGGTTCCCAGAGTGAATGGTCCCACGCAGCTGATGCCATTGGGAAGATTTGGAAAGGCCATGAAGGAAAAGAGGTGGGGGGGCATCAGAACCAACTGTGAAGAAACATTTTTTTGAGGGTGCTAGGTAAGTGGCCAGGGAGGCAAGGGGGTGGCAGATTGAAAAAAGTTTGGGAACCACTGATTCAAAGCCTAGACAGCCATTTAAACAGAATATCTTATGCCTACTGTAAGCAGAAGCTCTTCTGTACTGTACACTCCATCATTCTTGCTTTGATATGAGAATTTTAAAAAATTGAGATCCCCTGTACAGTGAAAGCATTGTAAACACAGAAAGTAAATATTCATGTGTAAACAGTGACGGGTGTTCTGTCTCACTGAAACTGCTGGCAGAATATTCTTAGCAGCTGATGCTGTGAAGATGTTGGGGAAAGCAGGCATTGTGTCAGACTGGGAGTCACATTATGGTAGCTTGCTTTGAAGACTCAGAAAACAAGCTTCTTGTCAGACACCCTCCCCCCCCCCCCAAACCATGGGGGGGACTAGTTTTAGATCTGTGTTTCATGGCATTTGCATGACGGTAGGAGTATGTAGTGCGTTCACATTTGTATGCCACTGCAGCATTTGGAGCAGGGATGCCAGCACCTGTCCTTGCTGCCTTTGTTTTCCTGGGGAAACCCAAAGTTCCCATTTTTTTTAAAGGCTGGGTTGGAAAAAAGTTCTGCCTGAGCATGAAGTTGAACCTGGGACCTTCTGATTTGCAGGTAAATGCACTAACCCCTTACCACCACAGCACACAGGGACTAAGCTAAGACAATTACTTTCAGCACCAACAGAAAGATAGGTTAAGATTTTGGCCTGCTCTGGTCATTGGTCCTGATAGCCATATGTAGTCCACCATGGTGATATTTGGTCCTACTAAGATTCAGTGTACAGACCATGTGTAACAGAAAACATTTAATGTATAAATGGTGGTATCAATTTATATGTGTTTAACTTCCCACAAATATTTTCAAATGGAGAAGTTATGGCATAAATAGTATACCATTTTGTGTATGATGTTTTATCAGTCTAAACAAATATTCTAAGTTATTTAGACATCTATCTTGCTGGTGATTTCATGAGATTTGTTCCTAGTAAAAATTCTCTCGTGTTTAAAACTCCATGTTTACACAGCTAGAGATTTACTGTGTTGAAAGCTCCCATGTTTACATAGTGCAAAGTTTATCATAATAATCAGTCCCCTGTACTCCCAATAGAGTAGAAGGCATCAACAAAGGTCCTCCAACCAATCATCTCTTGAGCAAGTCAGGATACCTTAGACAGTGTCTTTCCTGCTTCCTTTAGTTCTCCCTGTATTGTATATTTCCATGTTACCAATGGCATACCCCACTTTCTTTTCCCATTCTTTTCATGCCAAATGTTTTTTTTTAATATTTAAATTACAACACTGAAAGGTATATGAGGAAGAAGACAAGGCAAGTAAATTACTGTTATTCAAAGATTAGCTCCAAGTCAAGGCGGTATAGGGATGTCTTGTATTAAGTAAAAGGTTTGGTGTGTTAAGAATTCCCATGTTTGCACAGTAAAAGTTTTCTTGTGTTTAGAACTCCCATGTTTACAACAGTAAAAAGTTTTGCTATGAATAAAACTTCACGTTTACATAGTAAAAGTTTCATTGTATGAAAACTCCATGTTTACATAGCAAAAAGTTTAAAAAACTCCATGTTTACATAGGAGAAGTTTTACTGTGTTGAAAACTCCATTATTAGATAGCAGTAGTTTTAATATGTTAGAAACTCTAATGTTTACCTAGCAATAGTTTTAATGTGTTAAAAATTCCATGTCTGCACTACTGTTGTTTGATAACTCAGTTTGCATCATGATTTTTTTTTCTTGATAGTAGACTGAGAATTGTCATGATACTGACTCCAGCACCACGGGTAGTTGTTTTAGTTTAACCGTTTGTTAATGTTTTAATGAGATTTGCTAATGATGTAGACCAGCAGTGATATAATGTCTTACAGCTACTTGGGCTGACTAGGTTTAGCTATAATTGAATGTGTCAGTAATTTGCTGAAGCTGGAGCACAGATTCCATAACAGAAATGCCATCATCATCATGTTCTTTTTGTTTTTGTTCTTTTTTTTTTTCTCCTCCTTTTGACATCCATATTGCACACCAGCTCAGTGTAAGTAGATGCCCACAGCTTCGTGTGAACAAACGGCCATGTTTGTTTTTTGTTTTATTTTGCTCAATCAGATCATGTGGCTTTGTTTATATTGTGTTGGCATGGCAACGTTGTGGAATATGCTGCATTAGAGTTGTTGTTCTTGATATTTGGAATCTACTTATTGTTATAACCTTTTGTGTATACATGTGTAAAATTAGGAAAAGACAAGAGAATCATTGAAGCTCTGACACTTACTTTACTCTTGAGAGAAAAAATATGGGCATAGATAAAAGGAGCTATTATCAGAATTTATACTTTTTTTTTCATTGTCTTCTGGTCCCTGTTTAGCAGATGTGGTTACTGTGACTCACAACTGGGGAAGTGGGTTTAGAGCTTAAGCAGCCTTCATTTTGCCATCCTTTGTTAATAGTGATAGCCATGGCAATCTGTAACACATGAAAAATGATAGGAGAAAAAATAAAACGAACAAGCAAACTTTATCTGCAAATGGTGAAGAATTGGTCACTCAGGCCTGTCTTGACATTCTGCCTCTTGTCACACAACTTTCATTCTGTTCCAGACATTCTGCATCAGTTAGTACAAACATTTTATGCATATAACAGATATAATTAAAATTGAGGAACAAAAGATTGATACAACGAACCTATTTAAGTTTCACCTTTACCCTCACACTCAATACAGAAAATAACTACATATATGCAACAGTTTTTTGTCACAGTCTTACATGTTAATGAATATCTGTCAGATCACTGTGCAGTAAGAGAATCCAGTTTAAAATCATTCACATTCAATGCTTGCAGTAAGGGTAGTAAGTAATGTGGAATGTTTATTGATCATGATGGCACATAACTGACATTAAGTAAATAATGAAAGTTTGTGGGAAGAAATATAGCTCATATTTTTCAAGTAAGATGGGAGGGTATTTCAAAGATGAGCAGCAGAGTAAGCAAGACTTTTCTTAAACATATAAAGATTCAGTTTTGGTAGAACATTATTTGTTTTGCTAAAACTTTGGGTTGGATTTAAACAGTTTTCATACACACGGTGGGGCAGTCTGTTGTAGAATTTGATGAACTAACTTGGCATTGTTGAATAGAAACCTGATCCTGAAAGGTAGAATTCTGAGATATTTGTGCTGATCTATGGTCTGTGCTTTATCTTTGTCACTAATAAGCTTTACTGCTCACTTTGAAGTGAAATGATAATACAGTTTTTGCTGATATTAGTTATTTTTCCCTGTTCAGATTTCATCATTCCCTAACAACAACATAACATAGGTGCAAATTTTAACAAAAACATACTTCCCTAATGACAGGTGTTATTACAAAAAATGCCACGTTATATTTTTTGTAAATCTGCTGACCACAACTAATACTTTTCTGTAAGCTTAAACATGGACAGTGATGTGAAGCAGTCTACACATACACCATCCTTTCACTGTTGTTGGTTGATGATGTTATGCAGGCCCCAGTCTGGCAACAACAAAAAAATGTCTTAGAAATTTGTGGTTTTATGTGCTATGCATGAGATTTTTTTTTTTTTTTAACCTGCCTGTTCTGATTTTCCATGAATAGTTTTGTTATAACAGTGGTCTTCATGTTTTATCAGATTCTTAATATAGCTTCAGGCTTGCCTTCTTTTACTGGCATTGATGTATGCCTTACTGTTTTGCAAACTTTTTCTGTTATGTTGTCATAAGTTGTGGAAGCTTTCTATTCTTTGAGTTAATGATGTTTTGAAACTATGTCATCTTCATGAATTTATATCAACTTTTGAATTTTGTCTTGTGTTTCTTTCCCTAAAGTTCAAACAAAAGTGGATTTTTCCTGTTTCACTTTTCTCATCTCAGTCTTGTTTATCTCTGTTTGTCAGAAAGCAGAGGTTCAGTGATGTGTTTTACTCCAAGGAAATGATAACCACTGTAGTCAAAAATGTTTCTTGTTTCAAGTTTTTATACTTTCAGTTTCCACTTCTCGTGTTTTATTATAGAGCTTATGAAACTTTTCTCAGTATCTGAAACTTTTCTCAGTATCTAAAACTAATGTGCATGCTTTATATCTTTACTTTGTTGTTTGGTTCATTAAGAACTTTGAGAGAACTGAAATGACTTTGTAGAATTATTATATCTGAAGTCATAATGCTGGAAGTTGCAGTTATCATAATATCCAAGACAGGCAAATTGTAATGCATGGTCTTTGTATGAGGGAGAATACTGGTAAATGAAACAGTGGACAGGGTTAAAAGAGGATCTGGAAATGTGAAATGACAAATCTAAAGTAAAGCTCAAAATACATATTGTTTAGTTATTGCTACTGATAGCACAATTCAAAACTTTCATATTGTTTAGTTATTGCTACTGATAGCACAGTTCAAAACTTTCATATTGTTTAGTTATTGCTACTGATAGCACAGTTCAAAACTTTGAGAGAATTTCTTGAATGCCTGTGCTCCATATGGATGTGATGGGCAGGTGAGAAGGGATTTCCAGATTTCTCAAGTATGTTTAGAAAGTAATGTATCTGTTGCTCTTAAAACTTAAAACAGAAATCTGAATAATTTAATTGTCACTTGATCGTTTTCCTTGTGAATGATTGACATAGCCCTGCCAGTTCCCATTGTCATTGTTTTCACTGATTAATCACCTGACTGTAATAATAAATGTTGTACTAACAATGTTGTGAACTGTTGAACATAGATAAACCACTATCACTTATATTGTACTGGTTACTCCTGTAGTACATTTTATCCTCAGTACTTGTGTGAGATGTTCAGCTCTGGAGAATTGTTCATTATCACATTGTTAATCTTGGGCTTCATTTGTATTTTTATAATGGGAAAAAGTTTATATGTACACATAGTAACAGTTTATTTGGATGTTATTTAGACGTTATTATCCATTGAAGTTGAATTATTGCTTGTGTTTGGAATTTGATCACACCTTACTTAGTAGTGTTAGAATAGAAAGTCAGTCATTTCAAGAACATCCATACAATTGTACAGGATCTAGTTCTCAAAAGCAGTAAACTGCACCCAGTTTCATTTAGATTCAAGATGGATGATGGCTTTAGTGTAGTATTTATTGCTTGCTGCTAGATGGAGCAAAAGCCCACTTTTAGAATAAAGTTAAATGACTTTATAAGCTTTCTTTTGTTCAGCATTAGAGAAACAAATACCAGCTTAAAAAATAGCTGCAATCATAGTTTTGTCAGTTTGTTAGAATTTGAGATGAAAGTTTATACGTGAGCATGGCTAGTTGTAGCAGGGTTAGCTAGCTATATGTGGGACCGAGTTTTCTGCCTAGCTGTAACACCACATAATAATTGCAGTGTTCTGATTGTTTATTTCGTATTGATGGTTTTTATTATGACATCTTTGATACACTAGGGACATTTTTTAAAAAAATCTTTAAAATCTTCTGTTAATTTTCTGTCATAATGTATGAAAGTAAATGATGGAGAATTGTCAGCAATTATGCCACTGGATATAACGGCGTCTAGACCAAGTGCCAGTAGAAGAGTTAAATGTCATCAGAAATAATACTAAACATAAAGAACATCTTAATGGCAGGAACAGAGATTGAGCCATCATCTGGAGCTTGTAAGATAAGAAAATTATACTGGCTAGAACATTTTTTAAATTATTGCTTTGGATTTTGTGCCATTAATTGTGCTGGAATGAATCCACAGGCCACGTACAAAGATATGAAACCAAAGAAGTTATAGCAAATATAATGGCAGAGGAATGACTTTAAAAACAGCTGAAAGGAATTCATGACAGAGACATCTGAGGAGGAATTATGTGGTATCCTCATGTATTTAGGGTGGTTGAAGGTTTTTCTGTGAAACTTTTTGTCATTTAAAATCACATCAGTATCATACATGAAACTTGTTCACTTTTGGTTTTGGCTTAAGAGAAGTGTCACCTTATCACTTGACTGTCAATAATTTCAGCTTCCAATGCCAAGGCTTGCTATGCTACAGGACGTGGTATCCAGCCACGTGGCATCAGAGTCCAGGACAAGGCTGTGTTCTATGTGCATACTAAAGGAGCAGGAGAAGGTGAAGTTGGTGTCCAGATCTATGGGCCAGGTGAGTTTCTCATGGCAGTTGTAGTGGGAAGTAGAATATTCTAAAATCCATGAATGTCTTATCATTTCTGGCAGTTATAACAGAGAAATAAGGGAAAAGTTAGAAAAGTTACAAATTTGGTTTGTTTTTTTTTTCTGTTTTGGTAAAGCATGTTTCTTTATGTTTTGTTTCCTTTGACATGTCATCTCCATTTTTTATTTTCATTGAAATCAATGAAATTCATAGTTTAATGAGTTATTTAAAAAAAATAAATGATATATCATGCTGTTTTTTTTCCCTTACAATAGACTGTTTTATTGATGATTTTTGAGACCTTTCTCCCACATTTTCATGCACTGCTGTGCATAAACCTCAGAGTTTCCAATTATTGATTTCTCTGTTATGTAAATAAAAAAGTATTGTTTTTTTTTTAGCAATTTCATATTAATGAATCATCAGTAACCCTTGCCTTATAGATTTATTAACTTTTTGATTTGTTAATCTTTGTCTTTCTTACATGTTTAACTTGTCTTCCTGAATTATTAAGCCCTGTCTTTCTGACTTGGTAACTCCTGTCTTTCTTTCTTGTTAACCCTTGTATTTCTTACTTGTTTATCATTTTTAAAAAAAATCTTTTAACTCTTCTCTGTCTGACTTGTTAACTACTGTTTTTCTATTAACCTTTGTCTTTTTGATTTGTTAACTGCTGCTTTTCTGACTTGTTGACTCCTGTCGTTTTGATTGTTAACTCTTTCACATCTCTGACTTGTGCCCAGGCGGTGAAGAAGAGAAATGTCAGATTAAGCCTGTACCTGGGGAAGAGGGAGTGTATGAATGCATCTACCTGCCATCAAAGACTGGCAACTACATCATCAATGTCACCTTTGCTGACCAGCACATCAGCAGATCTCCATTCAAGGTAAGGTTTGGACTTCAGTTCTTGGAGCAATTACTACTTTCCTGAAAAATTTGTGGCACAGTGTGATGTGAACATGTTCATGAAATGTGAATACTATAGAGATTCAAAGGGAAGCTAAAATGCTACATTATTAATCAAGAAGAAAAGTTTAGTGTAGCTGTAAAACTAACAAAAAAAAAAGCACTGGGACGTTCTTCTTCTTCTTCTTACAGGTTGAGGTTGGCCCATTCTGGAGCAGCAAAATCAGGGCCTATGGACCTGGTCTTGAAAAGGGTGTGGTCAACCAGCCTGCTGTCTTCACTGTAGAGACTAATGGAGAGATTGGAGCCCTGGGTAAGTGCTTCCAGACAAGTGATAGCTGACGCAGTTTACACAGGAAAGAGTCACACATAGACCTGGGATAGTGTGTCTTGAAATAGCTGCATTGTTAATGGGCACTTAAACTTCAGAATCATTTATCATTCAGTGGTACTTACTCGATTGAATTTGCTGCGAGTCTTTGAAAAAGACAGATTCCCTGATTTTCTCTTTCAAAAACAAATGCCTAAGGAAAATTCTCAGTATAAAGTGGAACAAATTCAAGAACAATGCATAGTCAGACAGATGAGCAAACAACAGCCTGTCTCATGTGTTGTCAGAAAAAGAAGATGGACATATGTCGTCATGTGATGAGAAGAAACAATCAGAGGATCCCAAAACAAGCTATTAAGTGGAACACAACAGGCTGAAGAAAAAGAGGTCAACCACGTGAAACTCTAAAGAGGACATTGTTAAGAGAGGCCAGTTCAGTGGGCATAACATCCATTGATGAGATTGAAAAACTCTCTGAAGACAGGAAATCTTGATGAACTACCATGCAGCCCTATGTGATGTTTAACGGCACGGGAAGGATGTAAGATGTAAGTATTTACTAGTCCAACTGCTAGATAAGAGATTTTTTAAACTGTAAATACTGCATTAGAATATATGGAATATATTGTAAAAAGAAGACAATGGTTCTTCATTGCTGTTTATATATATTTCTTTTGTAACTTTTAGGTTTCTCTATCGAGGGCCCATCACAGGCTAAGATTGACTGCAAAGACAATGGTGATGGCTCTGCTGATGTGACCTACTGGCCAACACAGACTGGAGAGTATGCTGTCCACATTTTATGCAATGACCAGGACATCCCCAACTCTCCCTACATGGCCAATATCATTCCTCCTCAACCATTCAATGCTAGCAAGGTCAGTGGTGAATTTTTATTGGTTGTCCAAGTGGAGGTTGAAAATACTTTCTCACTTAGCTTATCTCTCAGACTGAGACTGACGGTTAAGTCTGGCCAGAGGTGCCACAGTCACCCAGCTGTAGAAATGGGTACCTGACTTCTTATGAAGCTGGGGAAGGAAAGGCAACGAAGCATGGTGTTGACCATGTCACCCATTAAAGAAAATGCTGGACACAGACACCATATCTCTAGGTGGGTCTAAGACATGATAGATATGATGAAAGAAAATATGTGAGTGGTGGGTTTTGGATCCACTAATGCTGTTCTCCAGTGTTAGAAATGGGTTCTCACACACAGCAACCTCAGAAGGTGAAGAATTACCCCCACAACCCATAAAGAGGTACACTTGACTGTATGGCTGGTGTTGATTGAAGAGAAAATAGAATATCACATGAAGTTCATGACCAGTAAACTTTATATTCATTTCCTTTGCTGTGTCTCTGCAATGTCTTAACAGTCAGGAGCAGATTAATAGAGAGAGGATGGAAAATAGTCTTGTGCTTGCATTTAAAGCCAATTAAGGACTGCAGAATTAGATTCCTTAATGAGCATATGCAGAGATTAAGGCAAAACAGGTAGGGCTAATTAAATGCATGAGAAGGATGGTCAGTCGTCATAGGACATGGGGTTATCGGTCATGGTATACTGATAGAGATACTGAAGAGGAAGTCAGAACACCTATGGACCTGTTTGGAGTGCTTAAATGTTGGTCACTTCTAATTAATTAATTTCTTAATCATTCAAATTTTATTTGTTAAAATTTCTTTTTTTTTTAATCCATTCTCCAGGTGATTGCCAAAGGTCCAGGTCTAGAGAAGACCGGTGTGGCACCCAACAAGTGGGCTGAATTCACCGTGGACACCCGCTCCACTGGCGGCAAGGCTGACTTACACATCAGCTGCATTGACGTGGATTACAACCCTGTTGAAGTGCAGGTAACTGGATAGATGCATGAGCTTGTGATTAGTATAAGAAACTGTAATGATTTTGATGTAGTATTTGCTCATCACAATCTTGGCAGGCTCCATATCCATGGAGACCATATTTATCACTGGCCCTTTGGCCAGGTTAGGCCTTTTGCTGACAGCATGAACGAAGAGTTGGGACAGTGTTTTGACCACCGTGATTTGATGGTCCCCTGACAGCTCAGCTGCCACTAGCACAATTATCTTCACACCCCATCACATGAGACAAGCTGGGGGTGATCTGTAATCAATAAATTAGAGAATTCATGTGAATGTATAAAGCTGTTTTTTAAGTCATTAACCCTTTATGTCTTTCACTTTAGTTTGTGATTAGCTCAGAAGTCTACTAAACAGGAGGAGAATTATGCAGTATACATGTTACACCTCACAAAAAGTGTTATTTTAAATCATTAACTACATACAGTATAATGAAACAAATAATGTTTTAAAGGTTAGAAGAAGTTTAAATTGTCCTGTAAATTATTGTCCTCAGTTCCTTGTTTATTATACTTTCCTCCAACACCCCCCCCCCCCCCAGGGTAGAAAGTGTCTTCTTGTTGCCATGCCAACTAGTGTTGGCAATCATTCTTTTCTACAATTCTCTGTTCCAAGTGCTGAGCATAACCTGTGCTGTCTGTGCCATCTCTCTCTCTCTCTCTGTCTCAATCTCTCTTTCCCTCTATCTTTCCTGTTGTCAAAATGTATTCCAGCTTACCTCATCATAGAACTCATCCTATGAATTTTGATTGTCTTTTTTTCTGACTTTTGTTACTACTTGCTTCATCTCTCCAGCAACACTCAGAACTTCTTCATTTGGATTTATTTGCTGTCCATGGTATTCTTCGCGTAGAGGGTATATAATAAGTTTATAACAGATATAAAAATTCATTATCTACATAAACCTAAGGTTAAAGTTTTCCTGTATTTTATATAGCAAGCACTTTTTTTTTTCTAAGCATGGTAGCACTAAGTATGATGGTCATAATATACATGCTTGTATTTATGTGGTTTTGATTCAGATAACTGACAACGGCAATGGCACATACAACTGTCGCTACATGGCAACAAAGAGTGTGAAACATACAGTGATCATTACCTATGGCGGAGTCGTGATACCCAAGGCACCATTTAGGGTACATTGAAATTTTTTTCTTTTTTCATTTTTTCTTTTGTGAGATTCAGCTACATTATGTAAATTCATATTCTAACATTCTCCTTAGGGCTTCATTTTTCTTAAATCTTTTGGAAAGCAAGACTTTTTTTTTTTTCGCATTAAAAAAAAAGAAGTGAAAATAATAGATAATGAAATATATACCTCATCTACTTCTTTGTCATTTGCCCTCATAAAGGCATTGGTTGCACTGTGGTACACCTTTCAACCCAGCACGTCTGACTTTGGCTCAGTGCATTTTGTAGAACTGGGTTCATCTTCCAACTGCGATCCCTATTCACTTGGCCAGACCACTGTCTGTTTCTAGGGGAGATAGAATAAGGTCTTGGCCTGCTATGGTTTTGCCAGCTCTGATGCAAGCAGCCAGCTGTGAGTCACAGATCTCTGTCTCACTCAGCTTAAGCAGTGTGTCTTGGCACCTGAAATATATATGCTGAAAATAGATCCTAGCCAGGAGAATGAGCTTGCTAAGTTCAATTACAGGAAATGAGACTGCTGTGTCACATACTTTAAAAAAGAATTTTTTAAAATAAAATGATTAGTGAAAGAAATTGGCAAAGACAGATTAAAGTTGTCACAAGCAACAGGTGTATTCAAAAGATGAAAGAAATAGATAAAGTAAAAAAAAAATAGTCACTGAAAGAAATAGACAAATGTTTTAAAAAAAAAATAATCTTGAAAGAAATAGGTAAATGCTGGAAAATAAAAAGCTTGGAAAGAAATGAGTAAATATAAAAATAACAGAAATTGAATATAATGATTAAATGTAAAGAAAAATATTTGTTGAAAGAAATAGGTTAAAATAAAGGAGAGTCATTGTAAAAAAAATGGACAAAAGGATGTGGGCAGCAGCTCATAATGACTTAGAATCATGCATAAAAATGAATGTTTTTTTGCTCAGAAATATTGTATCAGAATTTCCATTTGCAACAGTGAGATATATATATATATATATATATTTGATAGCATACACAGAGATTCATTATGGAGAATTTTATGTCTATATGGAATACCATCTAAAATTGTCAACATCATTAAGGACTTATACAATGGATATGGTTGTGCAGTCAAGACAGAAGAAGGGATGAGTGAATGGTTCCAGATTGAAACAGGCGTGAAACAAGGATGTATACTGTCTCCTTTACTTTTTGGGATTACAATAGACTTCATAATGAAAAAATGCTGCACAGGTAACACAGGTATTGACTGGGTACATGGGACCCAACTAGAAGATCTTGATTTTGCTGATGACATAACTCTTATCAGTAATAATGTGAATTCCATGCAAGAAAAAACAGATAGCCTATCTTCACTGGCTAGCAAAATAGGACTTGAAACTAACAAGGACAAAACAAAAATAATGAAAATTCCCATCAATCAAAATGGAAAAATACACATAGAAGGAACAGATATTGAAGAAGTCCATCAATTTGCATACCTTGGCAGCTACATAGACCAGGATGGTGACACTAGAAAGGAAGTTAGAGTCAGAATTGCAAAAGCAGCATCAATCTTCAAGAATCTTGAGAACATATGGAATTCAAAAGTTATAAGCACAAAAACCAAGTTAAGACTATTCAATTCAAATGTAATATCCACCCTCATTTATGCATGTGAAAGCTGGAAAACAACTAAAGAAACAGAAAAGAAATTAGACTCTTTTGAAAACAAATGCCTAAGGAAAATACTCGGCATCAAGTGGAATGAATTCAAGAACAATGCAGAGATAAGACAGATGACTGAACAACAACCAGTCTCACGGGTGATCAGGAAAAGAAGATGGACATATGTTGGTCACTTGATGAGAAGAAATGATCAGAGAATCCCAAAACAAGCTATCAAGTGGAACACAACAGGCCGAAGAAAAAGGGGCAGACCGCGTGAAACTCTGAAGAGGACATTATTAAGAGAGGCCAAGTTAACAGGCATAAAATCCTTTGTTGAGGTTGAAAGACTCGCCGAAGACAGGAAAAATTGGCGAACTACTTTGCGAGCCCTATGTGACGTCTAACGGCACGGGAAGGATATAAGATATAAGATATATTATATATATATATATATATATATATATATATATATATATAATAGTACTGAGATAGTTTTTAATATAGATAATGCTAATCTGATTTGGAACAGGTTACAGGGTTTCAGTTTTTTCCTCTGTATTTCCACTCCTTTCAGGTTTATGTATCAGAACCCAGCAATCCTGCAAAGGTCAAGGTTCATGGTCCTGGAGTGGAGAAAGGTGTCAAGACCTTCAGCTCAACATATTTTGTGGTTGATTGCAAGGAAGCTGGTCCAGGTGAATATGTTGTTGCGGTGTAGAGCATATGATACATTTTGTCTAGCTTTTATTAAAGTTTTGGTGATATCATAATATGGATTGTCTTAGCATTTTTGAAACTGGTATCCTTTCATTGCTTCTGTTCAGCTTTGATTAGAGAAGAATTCTACTTTTTGTAAAACCTCCTTCAAAGGAGGCCATATGGCAGCTGAAATATGTATCATTGAGGAAAAATTGGAAGAGGTGGAGAGTTTTGAATATCTTGCATCATTATTAACTAATAATGGAGATACAATGAGGGAAATTAAAAGGAGGACATTTATCACTCTTCAAAAAGTAAAAGAACTAAAGGAGCTGTGGTGAGGAACAGACATAACTACAAAAATAAGATTTTTAAGGGCATGCATCTTTCCCATTGCAACGTATGCCTATGAGACCTGGACACTTAATAAAACAGCTGAGAAACACATAAATGCCTTTGAATGTAAATGCTGCAGAAGAGTTCTTCAGATATCATGGACACAAAAAAGAACAAATATATCCATACTACAAGAACTTAATATTGAAGAAGGTTGGCTAGAAAAGAGAAAACTTAAATATTTTGGACACATTAACTGTCATGATTATTTAGAGAAGACTGTCTTGGAAGGGTACATAATAGGAAAAAGAAAGAAAGACCAAGGCGAAGATGTCTGCAAGACATCATTGATAACCTGCAGATGGATGCATCAGCAGCAGGAGTTCTTGCTTACAACCGAAAGGCCTACAGGAGAGCTGTTAGGGAGGCAAAGTTCTACAAGGGACATGCAAATGACTGACTGACTGACTCCTTTGAAGTGGTTGAGGAAATACTCTCTCATAGCAAAGGTTATGGTTCAAGTCTGTCATAAGGCTCCCTGGTCATTCAGCTGTGCAAGTGGGTACCTGCTGTTCTTGAAGCTGAGGAAGTAAAGTAGGCCAGGCACAGTTCTGACCATGTCACCCTCTAGTGTGCTGACTGGTCAGGGAAAATCTGGATACTAACATTATATACCATAGTGCTTGTGTGACATAATAGAGGTACCTTTATTTTATTTACTACTTTGTCCTATCTAGGGCCAGAGAGTTAGAGTTGGAAGCCATTATAGTTTAGGAGTCTGTGTTGGTGAATGATTCTAGGTCAAAGGTTTGCTGTATGTTGATGAAGGATTCTAGGTGAAAGGTTTGCCATATGTTGATGGATTCTGTGTCAAAGGTTTGCTGTGTATTTATGAAGGAATCTGAGTCAGATTTGTTGTATGTTGAAGGATTCTGCATCAGTGGTTTGCTCCCCTGACTACACATCCATGCTTCTGTCCTGGGTTTCTTTCTTTATTTCGTTCTGGTTTTTTTTTTTGTTCTTGTTAATTTTTTTTTTTTCATTTTCTCTTCTTCCTGTCTTATAAGGTTTATCATGAGCTCTTCTTACCTGTTAAATTCTGGCATAAAGTGGTCCAGCGATACAAGACATGTATTGTGCTTTACCTCATGACTTATTATCCTTCGTTGCTTTCCCTGGATATAATATTCGTTTTCACAGCTTATTGTGTCTGTTCTATATTCATATCTTGCTAAAGATCTGTAGCCCTTTTACTCTTCACTGGCACCATTTAAGAATGTTGTAAGATGTTTTGTTTTTTTTTAATGTCTTCACTTGTCAATCTCCAGACCTTATTTGAACAGTGACATCACACTTGAACATCCCAGAGAAAATATCAAGAATGAGAGTCCCTGGGATAGTCTAGTGTTTTACTTTAGTATTAATTTGGTAACTTTTGTGATATTGTCACATCAGACTGCATCAACAACACTTATTTGCTTTAGCCCTTCACATGCTTGGGGTCCATGTTACCTCCATCCAGGCTTACACTTGGGAAAGGACACCTGCAGCCTTCATCAAGAGATGATGGTTGAGGAATCTGAAGTTACCAGATATATAAATCATTTTGTCAAATTAATGAAGGCCAAGGCACCAAGACTACTTTTGACAGTGGAAAGAGCTCATTCATTCATGTAGGATAGCTACAACTTTGCTTCAAGCAAAGCAGGTCCTATTCATATCAGTATTCCTGGCTGGAAATACCTGACAATGCATGTGAGAATGATTGGTCTTGCATAAAGAGCAAGACATCCCATATTCAGAAATAACTTGTCACTCATTTGAATTTGTAATATTCTGTGCTCTTTAGGCGGCCTGGTTAGCTGAGTGGCTAGGCGCTCGGTTTACTAATGCGGTGGTACCGTGTTCATTCCCAGCAGCGGAATTTTTTCTGGTACACACCATATAAAGGCCCCATAGTCGACCTAGCCACTAAAAATTGATACCAGAGAAATCTGGGAAGATAAAGTGGCCAGGTGTGATACTGACCACATCACACTTTCATGTGCTGAAGGTCATGGAAAATATGTGCCTAACACCCTATCCCCATTGTGCCTTAGTGGCATGGAAATGGGAGTTTTACCTATACTCTTTGTCATGTTATGCCTGGTAATTACCATTCAGGGCAGATAGACGCTGATATAAAATCATGATATAGCCGTGCTTCTTGTTTTCAGATGTTACCACCCATTCTGTTCTGCAGGTGATGTTGCTGTTGGTGTGACTGATGAGCACGGAGTGGATGTTCCAGTCAAGACCATCGACAGTCAAGATGGCACCTTCAGGGTGGAGTACGAGCCCAAGAGTCCAGGCCAGTACACTGTTCTGGTGTACTTCGCTAACAAAGAGGTGCCTCAGAGTCCTATCAAGGTTCAGGTGGAGTCACACATTGATGTTAGCAAGGTCAAAGTTATTGGTCTGGAGAAACGTAAGTTTATGTTCCTGCTCCTTTACTACACATCCATAGAGGATACAAACATCAGAAATCATTATAGCAGGGGTTATTAATATTAATCCCGCGGGAATGTGGGAACCAAATGCTTTTGGAGATACGGGGCTTTAAACAATTCAAACAAAAAAATTGTCAGAGGATCAGTTTTTTCTTTCAGCTATTCTGCTATCCATATGTAAAATAAGGACTGACATGGGAGACAGGCCAGCAGAGGACTGACAGAAGTGGAAGTCTGAGGCTACAAGCTGTGTGTCCTGGGGGCTGAAGGGGAAGAGAGAGAAAGATATGTAAAGTAAAACCAATCTGTTGATATCTTTTGACCTCATTCTGGTACCTAATAGGACTTGCGAGGATGATTATTTTGGCAGCCTGGTGAAGAGTATATGAGGATATACTGACCAATCTGTTGTGAAGTCTGTAATTGTAAAAAGGTTGAGAACCTCTGCATCAGGGAGAAAAACTAGAAGATATGCATGCCATTATAGCTGAAAATGGATTGGTTATGTGCTCCAGAGAGACTCCAGCAACACCACTGAGACTACCATGTGATGGACACCCAAGGGAAAAAGAAAGAGAGACTGACTAAAGCCACTTGGTGGAGAACTGTAGAAGCAGAAATGAGCAGCATGCAGCACAGCTGTTTCACAGTATGAAAGCTGGCTGCAGACCATGAGATGTGGAAAGAATTTGTTGCTTCCCTGCAAGACGCCACAGGGCATGCTGGGCAGTGATTGCTTAGCTGATCGCTGACCAAAGGCATGGTTGTGTGGATTAGGGAGAAAGAAAAATAAATTACAAGTTTTGAAAATATAATGCAAAATCTTCTGTTGGAGAAGATACATACTTTAGGCAAACTATGAAACACTGAGATATTCTTCCTAACCTAATGATATGACACAAGAATTTCATGCTCTATGATTCTACGCAGCAACTGCCAAAAAAAAACCAGTCTAACTTATGCAAGAGACAGAATTGCCGATGTAGACTGTACATACATATAAAGAAGAAGTACTTTGTCCGACTTAAAGAAGAACAAGGTGGATTATTATGCTTTTGCTTTAGAAGTTGCAGTGATTGGAAGATTATCCCTGACTTCAGAAACATGTTGCAATTATATTTTTAACAATCAACACACACCGTAAAACTTGAGCTATGGTTGGTAATGGAAACACCAGATGTGTCATGGACTGATAAAATTAACTTAACACATGAAACTTTGAAAGGCGGGTAGAAGAAGCTGGAGTTCAGTTTATAAACTTTGTTTAAAAAAAAAAAAAAAAAAGACTTCACTGAAAGCGTAGAGGAACAGACAAATGATATAAAAACTGGGCACTCGGGACTTTTCACATCTTTCAGTGAGCACAATAACAATTTATTACAAAGTTACTATACAAAATTCAGACGTCTAACACTTTTACATATTATCAAGTGATGTATGATATCTTAATACATAATATATATTAATAGACATTTTCTTTTTTAATTCATTTTTTTTCCTGCAAGTTTTTATTTCATTATAATAGCTTTTCTTATCTAGATGTAAATAAGAAAATCATGAGTCTTTATCTTTCATTCTATGGATTTAAATTTTTTTTATAAATCTATTTTAAAAGAAAATTGCCATACATTATACCATACAATTCTTGTTATTTAAAATGTTGTAGCTGTGCCCATTGGACAGCCTAGAGAAATCAGCGTTGTGACTCAGGATCTGCCGAAGGCGGAAACTAGTGTCAAAATTGTGTCTCCAACCAACAAAGTCATTGATGTTCCCACAACTCCAACTGCTGAAGGAGCAAAGGGCTCATTCGCTCTGCTTGAACCGGGCCCTCACCAGGTGGAGGTCAAATATGGTGGAGTCCCCGTGCCCAATTCACCATTCCGTGTGGAAGCTGTTGCAGGCCCTCCTAATGTCAAGGCTTATGGTCCAGGTCTGACCAACGCTGAGGCCGCCAAGCCTGCTGTATTCACTGTTGACATGAAGGAAGAGAAGACACCAGGGAACCTGGGTGTTACTGTGGATGGACCTGCAGAATCGCCCATTGAGTACAAGGACAACAAAGATGGGACCTGTGAAGTCACGTATGTCCCACCAGTGCCTGGAGACTACAATGTCAATGTTACCTATGGAGACCGTCCTATCCCGGCTCACCATTTAAGGCCAGCGTCACACCTGCCACACCTGGCCTGGATGTCAGTGGCATCCAGGCTTATGGGCCTGGCCTGAACCCAGAGGGTAAACTTTTCAGAGCATGAGTTAGGCTGCCTTGTTGTTGGCATCTACTCTATAAATTACTCACACATGGATTAGTTTACAGTGTGCCTGGATGCAGATCCATAATTTGCACAAAGCATGGATCACAGTGAAGAGTCTTAAATACAGATCCATAAAATACTCACACAGAGCATGACTAGATGCAGATCATTAAGCTCTTCAAACAGACTAGAATGCCATGTTTTTGGACACAGATCCTTAAATTACCTGTATAGAGCATGAACTGGATTGCTGTGTGTTAGATACAGATCCTTAAATTACTCACATAGAGCAGAAATTGGATTGCCATGTAGTTGGATGCAGATCCATAAATTAATCACAAGAGCATGGACTAGTGTTTAATTTGATTCAGTGCACATCCCGCTGTTACTGACACTTTGTTTTCCTTCTAAACCCAGATAAATGACTTTGTGCTCATTTTATTTTTTTTTGTTTTTTGTCAAAGGATGATTATTTCAACAAATGCTAAAATCTCTTCAGCACTGATTCACATTTTGAAGGAAATTAACAAGCACCTAATTATGAAACTGTGAACCTTTTTTTTTTTATTGTGAACTTTCTCTGTCACTAATCTCCTTGTCATCACCCCCCCCCCAAAAAAAAAAAACAAAAAGGCATGTAAACTTTGTAATGACCAGTGATAGAAAATGTGCTAACTCACCAAGCATGAGCAGAAGTTCGAGGACACTTTTTGTTTGTTCCACTTGCTGCACAATTCACACTTTGGTTTTAAGTTTTAACAAAATTGATCAAGATGCATGATTTTAAAAAAAAATTATATTGAGACTAACTTTTTTTTTCATTTCAGAAAAGATTAGTTTGTTTTTTTTTGTTTTAAATTGTCATTGCAATTTTTTTAGTGTGATTTTCTGTTTTATTATGAAATATTATTCAGGAATGAAGAACAGGTGAATTAACTTTGTTTTGTAAATGGTGATAATTTGTAAAAGCCATGCTGGAGTAACTTGTTCTAAAACAAATGTTTATTTTAATATTGTTATACATAATGGGAGTTTTTTATAATATAATAGATATATGTTGTCCTTGATTATTATGCATAGATGAATGTAAGGTTTCTTTTAAGGTTTTATGAGTATAGTCTTTCTTAGGTCATTATTCCGGTCATGATAATAAAGTATTTGTTGTTGTGTGTGCAGGAGTGTTCACAGAGTGCTCCAATGAGTTCACAGTGGATGCAAAATCAGTGTCACCAACAGCCCAAGGCAAGGTCAAGGCCGTTGTGACTAGTCCCAGTGGTCAACGAACTGATACTTTGGTCAAGAACAATGGGGATGGTACCTACAGTGTCCTGTACACTCTGTTTGAAGAAGGTTTGTTTCCTTTCTTGTTCATGTTCTCTAAGTGCGGAAAAATGGTTTATTGTGTTATTTATACAAGGGTTTCTTAGACTCTAATTTTTGTTGTTGTTCATGACCCTGTTCCCTCCTTTTTTTTGCATTAAAATTTGCCTTCAACTTCATAATTATAGAATAACATATACATCTTTTTTGTTGTAGCCATCCCTATGAAAGCTATATAACATTCTTTGAGAAACCCTGGCTTATAAAACCAGCTTACATTGTGTAATGTTGACTGTATGGCCATAATGGTTTGTGGAGCTCGTGGGGGCAGGAATAAGTGTAATGAAAAAAAAAAAAACTCAAGTTGTGGTTGCTGGAAGCAGTTGAGGGACACAGTACAGAAAAGAAATCATTGTTTCTGTTTAAGTATGTGTTCGGTAATGATGATGATGGTGGTGATATTTTGAGACTGTCATAACTTTTTTTCCCCCCCATTTCTTGAGGTGTCACAAAAAAGATCCTATTGTCAAGCTGCTAAATGATGTAGCTGTACAGTAATAGAGATGACATTGTTGTCTACCTCTTTCTCCTCATTTCTGTGATGTAGCTTGTATTCACAGGGGCAAAATAGGGTCATGACCAGCTGATGTTCTCTAGCTGTAGCAGCAGAATGGGCACATAGCTCCTCATATATTGTTGCATTATTCTTCCCCCCCCCCTCCAGAATTGTGCCAGAGATGTAGCAGCCAGCTCTGTGAAGATGTTAGATGTTGGAACATGGTGTCATGTCAGAGCAGAAGGGGGTTAAAGTGCCCAGCATGAAAACTTGGAGTGGGCTCAGAAAGTGAAGCTTCTGGTACTCCACCAGCATGGGTGCCAGGATTGCCTGTGCTCTCTTCATTACTAACAGGGAGCACCCATGGAGAGATGGGACAGGGTTGTGCCCAGCTGCATTTCACCAGCCATCACTCTAGCATTTGTCTTCTTTGCTCCCTGCTCATTTTATAAACATACTTCAGTATCATTCTCTTGCTACATTTTTTTTTTCATGTTCTGGTTAAATCATTTACAAGGCTGTCCTTATTTTACTGTAACTATTTACAGGCCAGCAGAAGATTGATGTGACCTATGAGGAACTACCTATCCCACAGTCTCCACTCACTGTGAATGCTGTTCCTGGAAGTGATGCCAGCAAGGTCAAGGCTTATGGTCCAGGTATGAGAAGTAAAGCCTCATTGGGACTAACTCCTATATTGTAATGTTCATTTTTAGTTTTATTTTAGTGATATCCAAGTGTTATTATCCCATTTTTAAAAAAATAAAGCTGGAGACCTGTATAGCGCACTGATCCCCCCGTGATGAGGTATTGGTTCAAACTCGGCCAGAGGTGTCTGGTTACCAAGCTGTAGAAATAGGCTCTTTCTCGAGCTGAGGAGGGAAATGCAGCCAGGCTTGATGCCAGACCATATCTCTCTTTAGTGTGCTGATAAGTCAAAGAAAACTTGGGCATTAACACCGTATCCCCTCAGTGCCTATATGGCATAATGGGACTACTTTTACCATTGGCTTATTTTTATAAAACTAGTGCTGTTTGAAGAGAGTATTCAACTCTCAGACTACCAAACCGTGCTTGTATTTTGTTATCATTCATTATAGTGGTCATGTTTTACCATGAAGTGGCTTCAGCGATCAAAGGAGGAAGGGTTCAGTGTTGAACACACTTTAATTCTTTCTTCATTGAACAGAAAAGGGTTCAGTATTGAATGCATTTTAATTCATCAATCAGTGAATGGGAGAGAGTTTAGTACTGAGTGCACTTTAATTCTTCCTTAGGCAATCAGAGAAGAGTTCAGTATTGAATGCACTTTAATTCTTCTTTCAAGCCAGTTTCTTACCTGCATCCATCAATAATGTGATCATATTTTTGTTTGTGCAGGACTTGAAGGTGGCCTGACAGAGCAGCCAGCTGTATTTACTGTGGACTTGAAAGGAGCTGGCAAAGGAGGCCTTGGTTTGGGCATTGAGGGCCCAGTTGAGACACCCATGCAGTGCCAGGACAACCACGATGGAACCTGCCAAGTTGTCTACCAACCCACAAAGGCTGGACCTTACGATGTTTCTGTCAAGTTTAATGAGCAGCACATTCCTGGTAAATTCGTAGAATCATAGTCTGAAAGTAGGCAAACATAAAAGTATCTTGTGTGTATTGTAGAATCATAGTCTGAAAGTAGGCAAACATAAAAGTATCTTGAGTGTGTTGATTTTTCTATCATAAATTATTAAAAGTGGTGCAAGTTGGCGTTTGTGTAGCAAAATAATGTTTACTAATATTAAAAAAATATGTGTAATGCATGTCCCTTATGGACATTTACATGCATTGTAGATTATTTATATCTTGGAAGTACATCATCATCATTGGCTTTCACTTCCTTGATGTAGCATAGGCCATGGATAAAGGCTCTCTCAGTTGTCCCTGTTCTTGAATTTGTTCATTACTTGTGAATTGTCTCTTTTGTATCAACTTATTTTATTGTTACCTTTCCTGTTTGTAAGCCTTTATATATCATTGCTGCAGGTAATGTGATATATGTCTCCTTATGTTAGAATTTGTATGATGCTTTCTTGTGAGTTACTAGCAAGTCTTATAAAATTATTTATGGGTTTAATGTTGTTATCTCATATCTTATGTCATAATAGTTAGAAAGGAGTTTTAGGTGTGTTAACATTGTGAATATATTACATTTTCTGTCTGAATTCTTATTTCTGTTATTTTTAGTGCATACAAATAATGGATTCAGGTATAAACACACTCGGACAGTAATATTATAATTATATTTGATTGAAATCTGGCAAATCTCCTTGCATCTGTGAGCTGGTGTTCTTTGCAGCTGATGCTGTAGAGGTGTTGAGGCACAGCATCATATTGGTGTGGGAGCGGGTTATGGCAGCTATTTTTTCAGTCTTGGAGTACAGCTAAAGGCAGGGGGTGTGCAATGCTTCTTTAGCAGACTCCATCACCGTGGGGACTATGGCTATCTCTGCCCTGTTAGCCAGGCTAGGCCTCTTACTGAGGGGGTACCACGGAGAGGTGAGACAGGGTCTTGGTCATCTGTGGTTTGCTAACCCTGACGCTAGCATATCAGCTATGGGTCGCTGATTGCCTCAACGGACAGCATCTTCTGCCTGTTTTGAAACCAGTTACTGATATTCATACCATTGTCCCAAACAGGGAGTCCCTTCCATGTGGATATCAAGAACCCAGTGAACCCAGCCAAAGTCAAATGCTATGGTCCTGGACTTGATAGTGCAAATGTCAAGACTGGTGTCACAGCAGTGTTCACAGTTGATACAACTGAGGCTGGTGAAGCACCATTGGATGTTACTTTTACAGACAGTACAGGTGAGAGACTTCTGTCATGCAAGGTACTATTAAAGGCACTGTAATAAAATAACAGCCTTCATGATAAGAGAAGCACACTTTTATAAAGCATGTTAAACATTATCCTGATACATTACATTCCCTAAGGAAACTACAGACTTCTTCATGTGCATTTTGTCTATCGCTGCAGTCCTGTCTCTTAGATAAATTTCACTGTTTTTTGTAATTCATGTATAGGACCATAGAGCATATCTTCTTTGGTGGCCAGTAATTGCTTCTCAGTGTCTCATAGTTGTTGCAGTTCTGGAGGATGTGTTCCACTATTTGGTGCACCTGGGCACATGTACAAGTACCAACTTTAAACTTTTAATACTTATGACTTGGGAGTTGGCTGTGTCTTGTTTGGAGATGGAAAATGGTGACTTGTTCCTTTCTGTTTAGCATGTGATAGTCATCATGTAATGGTGTTTATTGCATCCTGTAGGTTTTTGTCATGCTTTTTTTCTGATTATAAGTGATCAGTATGTCTGGCTGCTCCATTTCATTGCCCTCTTTGACCAGATGGTTAGTTATTTCATTGCCTGGCATCCCACAGTGGGATGGAATCCACTGCAAGGTGACTGTGTTGTGAGTCAGTTTTTGACAAGGCATCCTTAAGGTCTGGTAGTTTGTTACACTGAAGAGATTCCAGTTCTGATCTTGCATCCATGAGAATTACTATGTGCCATTGTATCATTTCTGGAGTTTGATAGTTTTTCAACCGCAGCAATAATTACTGATAATTTTTCAGCCACAGCAATAATTACTGATAGTTTTTGAACTGCAGCAATAATTACTGAAAGTTTTTCAACTGCAGCAATAATTACTGATAGTTTTTCAACTGCAGCAATAATTACCCTAACTTCTGCATTATAGTTGTTGCAGTGTTTTCCGTCTCATTGGTGATCAGGAGAAGGAGATGGACATATGTTGGTCACTTAATGAGAAGAAATGATCAGAGAATCCTAAAACAAGCTATCAAGTGGAGCACAACAGGCCAAAGAAAAATAGGCAGACCGCATGAAACTCTGAAGAGGACATTGTTAAGAGAGGCCAAATTAACTGGCATAAAATCCCTTGATGAAGTTGAAAGACTCGCCGAAGACAGGAAAAATTGGCGAACTACTTTGTGAGCCCTATGTGACATTTAACGGCACGGGAAGGATATAAGATATCAGAAGATAAGAAGTGTTTTCCATGGGTATGGAGATCTTGTCAGTGGTGTTGTTTGGATATTTAATATGTGCTCCTGCCCCTCCATTCTTTATGGCATTGTGTGCAGATCCATCTTATACACATGTGCTCAGGCATCACATGTATATTTGTCATCTATCACACAAAGTGTGGCATTTGATCTTACAGGTCTATTTTGCATCTCACCATTCTGCACACCTTTCACTTCAGTTTGAATAGTTATTCATGTACAATCTACTTCTTTCCATGGTGTATGGTCTGGTAAAGATGATAGTGAAGCAACTGCAGTTGGAAGGTAAGGTATCAGCTTATTATGCATACGCTTGGCCTGATGAATGAAGCTGCTTCTTTTAAGCCGTCTTAGTACCAAATTATTGAATCTCTCCTTCAGGGGATGGCAGAGCTGAGGAATTTCTCATTCAAAGTCATGACCTTTGTGTCTCTATGGTCTTTTAGCCTTAAACACCATTTTCTGCATTTCTACTACATATATACATATATAATATGAGGATTGTTTCACTGGCTCCCCATGTGGTTCCATTCAGTTTTCTTAATATGGCTAGCTTTTCTTCTGGCATTTGCTTCTGCACTGCTGATGTGTTGCTTCCAGGTCAGTTTTGAGTGAAGAGTCACTCCTAAGTAAGTGGGTTGGTTGTCCATCCTTAAGGATATTTCATTTACAAAGATCTTACCTGCTTTCTGTTTAGATGAGAAAGTGAACAGTGTGGTACTTATTTCTCAGTGTTGATAATTACACACACCATTTCTTTGTCATATATATCACAAACAGATACTATATGTCACAAACAAATAACATACTATATCTTACATCCTTCCCGTCATTGTTAAACATGACATTGGGCTTGCATAGTAGTTCGCCAAGTTTTCCTGTTTTCAGTGAGCTTTTCAACCTCATCAAGGGGTTTTGTGCCTACTAAATTGGCCTCTCTTAACAATGGGTTTCACGTGATCGACCTCTTCTTCTTTGGCCTGTTGCGTTCCACTTGATACAAATAACATGCTATATATCACAAACAAATAAGTCAGAAAAACACTAGTGCTGTACTAAAGAACAGCTTCATTGGTTTTCTTTTCCTATCTCATTTATTTTTGGATCTCCACGTTTCTTTGTTATTATTGTGAACTTCATGTCTGCCATTCCTTTCACAGCCTATTTTATGCAAGCACAATATTGAAATATTGAAAAAGCTGAGAATAAATTGTGTCCATCATCTTCATAATATATTTTTTTATCATTCTTTGTGAGGGAGGGGAAAATTGAGACCCCCAAATTAACATATTCCTGGAATATTGTCTGATCTCTGTGTTTTTCTGAAAGATTTTCATGAGACGGTTATTTCTGTCAGGTGCAAAACGTCCTGCAGAAATTGTACCAGTGGATGATGGAGTCTACCAAGTTTCCTATGTTCCAACTTCTGAAGGACCAGGTCAGGTGGATGTCAAGTATGCCACTCAGAGTGTACCTGGCAGGTGAGTCAACAGAAACATGTGCAATTTTGTTATATAAATGTTGATGCTATATGAATCTTGTGTGAACAGCTTTTGTTGTCATTAACATCCTAATTTTGAAATGTTAAAAAAAAAAAAACATCTAACACAGTGTTTCCCAAAATTGTTTGTGCTGCTGCTCCCTTGTTTCTCAGGCCACAATCCTAGTGCCAACAGAGAGCTTTTTCTTTCCTCGTTTGGTTGTGATAACCCTTGACTTTTCCAATGATTGGTAGGTTCTCTAATTTTTTTTTCTTCTCATGTTTCCAAATATTTGATATTTTTTTTTCCCTTATGGTTCTATCTAGTTTTTGTTTATTTGTAACTTCTCTGGTAGCTTCTTCATTTCTTTATCTGATTGTCAAGAGTGTATGTTACATCTGTTTCAAAGACTATTGTAGCTCTTGCTTCAGATTTGAGTTTCATCTGATTATTTGTTGTTCAAGTCTCACAAGCTGAGAGCATTTGTGACTTTGTAAAGCACCGTAAAGTTCTTTTTTTTTTCTTACCTTTAAGGATATTCACCTGTTTGTTAGTATGTTCTTCACACAGTTAAAAGTTTTAAAAAAAAAGGCTGTCATAATTTTTATCTGTCCACTTTCCTGTCAAGCTGTTGAGGAATCTAAATATAGACAGATATGAAGAAGTGCCCAAGGGAGGGAAAATATTTAACTTGTGCTTCTTTTTTTTTTCATAAAAATTATCAGCCCATTCAAGGTGAATGCAGCTCCAGGCATAGATGCCAGCAAGGTCAAAGTGACAGGCCCAGGTGTTTCAGGCACCACGCCAGCCAGTTCGCCTGCTGCTTTCACTGTGGACACTCGCCAAGCAGGCGATGCCGATCTTGAAGTCTTTGTGCGGGTAAACACATTTTAAAATATGGATATATGATAAAGTCCTTCATTGGCAGCTTTGTTACCCAAGTAAGCACACACGTACCTAAAGACACACGCGGCCAGTTCCAAAAAAAAAAAGTCTTCTCAGCTAAAAGTTAGAGGCTAAAGACAACGTTAATTAATAATATAATCAGCGTTAATTATCATTTAGATGATTTTAGTTGTAAGATTTTGTTACTTGTTTGTAATTGATATTTTTGCCATTATTTGCCATTATCTTTGTTAAATTTTTTGTGAGGTATGAGATACTTTTATTAGACATATTTTATCTTTCATTTATTTCCAATGCTTTGTTCATTTTCTCTTAATACATATTGTCAGTATTCTTTTTGGATGCTGTGGAACAAGGTTCATCTTTTTTCCTTATTGTTCATGATTTTTTCCCTCCACTCCAGCGTCCGGATGACACATACATCCGCCCATTCATTCAAGACAATACAAACGGCACATACGATGTTGTCTACACACCAGAGGACCTTGGTGTGTATGATGTCACTGTTCAGTATGGCGGGCAGAATGTTCCAGGATCGCCCTTCAATGTCAAGGCCACTCCAACGGGAGATGCTAGCAAGTGCAAAATTACTAGTACGTAACACATATTTCCTGACGCATTTAATGAGCACAGCAAAGATGTGTTTTATATATATATATATATATATATTATTCTGGAAGTAATGGATCTAGAAGCCATTGTTTCATGAGTTTTTGTAAATTTGTTGCATATTTGTTGTTATGTCACTCTTGATAAAATCATTGTGCAGATATACTGTTCTTGTTGTTTTTCCATTCCCTTGTGCTTTTCTGACTATTTTATCATGATTTCCCTCCTCTCATCCTTTCCTCCCTTTGTGTAAAACTGCAGCATACACCTTCATTATTATCAGTTTTATGCAGTCACCATTCATCTCTCACTAATGTTTGGGTGTTAAACCATTACATTTATCTCTCACTAAATTTTGAGCATTAAACCATTACATTTATCTCTCACTGATGTTTGGGCATTAAACCATTACATTTATCTCTCACTGATGTTTGGGCATTAAACCATTACATTTATCTCTCACTAAATTTTGAGCATTAAACCATTACATTCATCTCTCACTGATGTTTGGGCATTAAACCATTACATTTATCTCTCACTGATGTTTGGGCATTAAACCATTACATTCATCTCTCACTGATGTTTGGGCATTAAACCATTACATTTATCTCTCACTAAATTTTGAGCATTAAACCATTACATTCATCTCTCACTGATGTTTGGGCATTAAACCATTACATTCATCTCTCACTGATGTTTGAGCATTAAACCATTACATTTATCTCTCACTGATGTTTGGGCATTAAACCATTACATTTATCTCTCACTGATGTTTGGGCATTAAACCATTACATTTATCTCTCACTAAATTTTGAGCATTAAACCATTACATTCATCTCTCACTGATGTTTGGGCATTAAACCATTACATTTATCTCTCACTGATGTTTGGGCATTAAACCATTACATTCATCTCTCACTGATGTTTGGGCATTAAACCATTACATTTATCTCTCACTAAATTTTGAGCATTAAACCATTACATTCATCTCTCACTGATGTTTGGGCATTAAACCATTACATTCATCTCTCACTGATGTTTGGGCATTAAACCATTACATTTATCTCTCACTGATGTTTGGGCATTAAACCATTACATTCATCTCTCACTGATATGAAATAGGTACATTCATCTCTCATTAATGCTCACAATAAGTGCTTGCACAGAGTTACCGCTGACAACACACCATTGCATGCACCTGAGCAGACAAGAAAAAACTGAAACACCATTTGCTCGACTACAGCACACTGAAAGGTCTTCAGAAGAACCTGATACCACCAAATTCCTCTATCACTGACATTATGTAAGGGGGATAAGGAGCAGCTGATAAAGACTTGTACATTCCACTGTCTAGCACCAGGGAAAAAAGCATGAAAACTCATAAACATAGGGATTGGAAAAGTGGAAGTCGAGTCTCACTAGTGATAGAGTTTAGCAATGTTAAGGTAGTATTTGATATGATTTCCGTTATTTTAAACTTTGTAAAGTATGTAATTCTCACCTATAATAATAATTGTAATAATGAACCTGTATACAGTTAGATAATCCCTACGTTTTTTTTTATCAGAAGGTAGAGAACGTACAGTCCAAGTTGGGAAGGAGACTATCATCACAGTGGATGCTGCCCAGGCCGGAGTTGGGAAGATTACCTGTCGCATCCGAACTGAAAGTGGCACAGACTTGGACATTGACATCATAGAGCAGGATGATGGCACATTCTCCATTGCCTTCACTCCCCAGTCCCCAGGCCCCTACACGATCGAGATCAAATTTGGTGGAGAGGTTATTCCTAATGGAAGCTACACTGTGCAGGTCAGTCCTTTGATGGCTGTGAGCATCTTGATATGGTTTTATTTCTTAATGGGAGGAACTTTTTTATTTTTTTTTTAAATGGGAGAACTTTTATTTCTTTATTTTTTTTTAAACTGCATTTATATAATTTGAAAATACAATCCAGTTTGTAGAAATCTGGATTTTTATACTGTTATTTTTTTTTTTTTATGTATGAACTTGATACTATCTTTACTTTCTACTTTTTTTTTATTAATGTGTAAACTTACACTATCTTCATTAATTTATAGATAGTTGTGCACTTACCACCCAGTTGTTGATGACAGTTACTGATCCTAAACTTAAGCATTTTTATTATCACCATGTAGCCATAGCTATCACATTTTTACTTGAATTATATTCACTGTTTCCCTTTTGTGTTTTCAATCAGGCTGTTGTGGAAGAGGAGTATGAAGCTTATCTAGCCCAGTTGGTAAGTTCAAAGATATAGATTAGTCTGGTTTTGGCTTTACCATATTGAGTATTTCATTTGTAGTCTCTTATTTCTTTATCTTATTGAACACTAGCTGATTACCCAGCGTTGCCCGGTGATTTATTTATCCCAGTCTTCTATTAGACAAAAAGGAATGAATTCTATCTGTAGTGTAATATTGAAGTAATTTTATTTACAGATATTTAAGTATAAGTACAGTATACAAATTATGGAGTAACATCTTTTACAATTCAATATAATATTAATTTAATTCAAAACTTGATTATAAACAACATTTTTAGTTTCACCTCCAGGAGCAAGAACAAATAAATTCTTGAGTGAACCCAACCTTGAGCAAACAACATAAGGTTGTCCGTGGGAGAAACATGGCGATCTCAAATCTATCTATCTCTCTCTCTCTAACTCTATCTCTCTCTCCCTCTCTCTGTCTCCCCCTTTTTCTTGCATCTCTGCACAATGAAATCTGCTGTAGAATACAATAAAAAGCTAATATAAACATAAAGAAAAGTTAAAATTTATTTTTACAAATATAATTAAAACAAAAATATACCATCAAAATGATTTGGACTTGCCATGGGAGGCTAGAAATGCTGTTCTTAGACCAGCACAACTCTATTTCATAATTATCTCCCTTAGACCTGTGTTCTCATTCAATTTAGTGGAAAGTATATCAACCCCTTTGTACCCCGACCTAAGGGGAGATAGGGGAGTTTTACCCCCACATTATACATTTCCAGATTGTAAGTCATATGTATACCAAGTTTGGTTGAAATTGCTCCAGGCGTTCCAGTGTAATGTTGGAACACACATATTTCATTTGTAGTCTCTTATTTCTTCAGTTTCATTGAATGTGTGTCTTAGCCTTTTTTTTAATTTGTGTGAGAAAACTAGAAAGTGACTGTACTATTGATCTTGTAACCAGACTGTTGGGTTTTTTAAAAATAATTTTTTTTTAATGTGTATAGGATTGTGTGGGTCAGAGATTGAACGAGACATTGAATTAGCCATGAGTGGTTGAGTAAGCTTGAGTTTGTAAGGAATCTTTGATGGTATGAGCTAATGAACAGAGGGTGAATAAAAAGAGAAGCAGCAGGAACAGCTGAATCAGTATCAATTTGGCTTCTGGGACTAATGGTCACGAGTTCTTTCACTTCTGTTGTCACCATTTCAACTTCTCAGAGTTCTCAGTGCTACAGAGTTTGTGTGCTATGTTGAGATCCATCTTTAGTGAGAATAGATCATCTCTCTTTCTCTCTCTCTCTCTCTCTCTCATCATTTCAGTCCTAAGATACAAAGCAAGGGCTTACCACTTTTGCTGGTCCTTTGCCATCTTCTTGGTTGCCTCACTTGTCTCTCCTTTGTGTAATGGCACTTTCTCTGCTGTGTGTCTCCATATCTCTCTGGGCTTCCTAGTGCTAGAGATCTTAGCAAACATGTGTGCAGTGATGATAACCTGTCAACATTGGGGTAAAAAGGTATTATATTTCTTGTAAGTGTACAGATGTAGTGGTTTATGGATATGTGAACTGAAAGGGACTGTAAATGTAGTTCAGTGAAGAATTCCAATTACATTCTGAACTTTTGAAGTTCAGTTAATTCACACTGTAAACTGATGATTGCCAAAACTCCAACTCTGCACATGCCAAATTGATCATCAGACTCCATAACACATCCTTTAGACCAGCACTCCAGAACACGTCCTTTAGACCAGCACTCCAGAACACGTCCTTTAGACCAGCACTCCAAAGCACGTCCTTTAGACCAGCACTCCAGAACACGTCATTTAGACCAGCACTCTGCAGATATTTAAGAGCCCAAACTTGGCCCCAGGAAAAAAAAAAAAAGAGCATGGGTGTGAAGAACTGTGGGACATGCATAAAGACCACATGCTGATGATGGAATTCATGGAGGCAGCTTGTCTCCTGCATTAGATGGCTGAGCATATGAAGCTAAAGCAGAAAAAAGAATTTATCTTCGGTGGTTTTTTGTTGTGGTAGATGTATATCATTGCTTTTAAGTTCTGTGTTCAGAATATGTAACAGTCAACTGCAGTTGCCAGACTTTCCAGCTGTTTATTATTTCAGACGGAGGAAGTTCTGACAACCCAACAGGTTGAAGAATTACAGGGTGTTATTCCAGGCTCAGGATTGTTCCAACCTGTGGACTTCACTCTGCCTGTTGGTCCAATCTTTAACTTTGTCTCAGGTGAGGGTATGGTTTGAGTTTCTTGTCCATGAAAGTGCAAAACAATGAGTAGCTCACGAAAGTTACCTCATAATTTCAAAATGAGACGTGCATGTTTTCCATCATCCATTTTGTGTTTTAAATATGAATTTGCGTGATAGAGAAACATTAGGAGCTCTATGAAAAATTAAATTTAGTTGAAACAGTTGGGGTGCTTTTTTTCAGAGCTTGTATAAGAAAACATGCAAGAATAGAACATTGAGTCTTAAGTCAGGGTGAACAGAATTCAGTATCTGTCACTGACACACATCCATTGCTCCTTGTTTGGGGGGGGGGGGGGGCCACGTCTCTGTTGCAGTGTCACACGATATGGCAAGAACAGTGTGGGTTCTGTAATCTCAGAAATGAAGGAAGTGGGCTTCAGGTTTTGTTGAACTCTAGTCAACCTGGCTGTGAAAAAATAGATGCTGGAAACTAATGATTGGGGTACTGATTCTTGGATGTCATGGTAGTAAGGAGAAAACAGAATATTTCTGGAGAAAATCAGTCTCCTGTTTTTTTTTTTTTTCAGTTGTATCTGAAATTGACTTTTTTTTTGTTAGCATTCCACTGGAATTTTTCTTTTTTCACACACTGTGATTTGGACAAACTACCAAATTTTACGGACTGAGTTTTACATGTTACCAGAATATTTGTTCCTTCATGCATTGGCAGCAAGGCGTGCAGTGAAATCTGAAATGCCTGCCCTTGTGGGCGCCATCCATCTTTGAAGGCAATCTTTTCCTCACAATCTGTTCTGACTACACAATCATATGGGTGGGGTTTCATGAAAAAGAACTTTGTATGATATGCTAATTTCCCTTCATTCACTGATACTTAGTATGTTCAGTCTGGTGTGCTCCATGCTGCAAAGGAATCATGTATGCTAGAAGCTTAAAATTGACCTAACTGACCTATGCGCCTGCAGAAAAGAGCAACAGACACCACATCACATCCTCTGGAATTACCAGCTACACAACCCACACAGGCAAAGAACCTAACCAGATACCAGCTCCCTGCAGGAGAAGCGCCATAATGGTGCTGAAAACCAGAGACAAACTGCCAGTTCTGTGAGAGAGATTGACGTCAGTGTCCAAATGAATGATGAAGAAGAAGACTGCAAGGAAAACTGAAGAATGGCATTGACAGGAATAGATCCGAACGACCATTAGTCTGAGACCATTTCACTGTCAATTCAGTCAGATCACCCAAAGTCAGCTGGGCAGATAAATATAAAACAAACAAACAAAAAAAAACTGATCCCTTAGATACTAAATAACTACATGCTGGTAATAGCTACTCTGATTTGGCCACATCATAATGTTAATGATGTTTGATTTTGTTTTGTAATGGATCTACAGCCACTGTGGTGATGCCCTCTGGAAAGCGGGCATATCCCAACATTGAGGATAACAAAGATGGTACTGTGACTGTGAGGTACCAGCCCACAGAGACTGGCCAGCATAAGCTTCATGTCCAGTACAACAATGAAGAGATTGAGGGTGAGTTGGGATTATTGATTATTGTTGGTTGTATCCTCCCTCTTTCTCTCCTCCTTCCCCCCCCCCCATTATTTTTCAGCTGATATCTTGAGTCTTTGGTTATAGTATTTGGGATTTCTAAGCAGAGAAGTTACTATTCTATCTAGTACTAGTAAAAGTAATCAGAAAAGTGAGAGAAGAAACCAGTACAGGAGAACAAGCTAAAATACTAGGATACACTAATGACATTGACCTAGTGGGGGAAAGCATGCAAGAAGTTATCAGTACCTTCCCACACCTGAGAGGTGTGGCACAAAAAGTAGACTTGATCATTAACTCTTTCCGCACCGGAGGTAAAAACGTGAACGTTCGTTCTGTGCCAGACAAAAATCGCGGGTCTTGATATGTTTAGGGGGTATAGTTGTAAAATGGAATGGAAAACAATATTTCCATGTACTTCTATATACTTATGATGTTTCAAAGTATAACTAAATGTATGGAAATTTCATAATTGCAGAGTTTTTTAGGAAAAAGGAAGTAATGTGATGTTTTCAGACAGTGATTGTGCCCAGCTCACCATTGGCTAGGTCTAGATCTACACTACTTACCATCTGAGTTGTGTAGATCTACTTGTCGATCTCGTACTGTGATTCTATGTTGCATTCTTGCTAAATTAATGTCTGAAATAACCTCCTAACTACTTCTCCAGTCGTCTGATATGTCTAGATCTACTTGGGATACATTCAAGAGCAGTGGGGTGGTCACAGGCCATGTCCATACCCCTATCCGCATCATAAAAAAATTGATGTTTCTTTTCCTTTTTCTCGATTGGCATCGCTCGTAACTAAGCACTTTTTCACCATTTTGAAAAGTGTCACAGGAAACACGGACGAAATATGTACAATCTAAATGTTACACCGGTTGTTTTATCGAAACAGACCAAATCACTATATCGACCCTACGAACAAATCAGGAAACCGAAAAATTCGCTACAACGACCCAAGGCGCTGAAAGAGTTAATTGAGATAAGACACGAGTATATGAAGATATCAAGAGACCAGAAACAGAATGATCCAGATTATATAAATGATGGAAATATGATCATTAGAAAAGCAGAAACATACAAATATCTAGGCACAACCTTCAACAGAAGCAAAATAGGAAATTAAAAGCAGAATACAGATGGGGATAAAATATACTTCGCCTTGCAACATCTGTTAAAATCCAAAATCCTGTCCCAAAATGCCAAAATAACAATCTACAAAACTATGATAAGACAGCTGTCATGTATGGATCAGAAACTTGGAGTACAACAAAGAAAGATGAACAACAATTGCAGATTTTTGAGAACAAGATCCTAAGAAGAATCTTTGGGCCCATAAATACCAACAGTGGAGAATGGAGAGCTAGAAAGAACACTGAACTGAATAGTTTATTTAAATCCCAGTGAATTATAAATGTCTTGAAACTGACCAGACTAGCTGGCTGGGGCACATAGAAAGAATGGAAGAGAACAAATGAAAATGATGTATGCACAAGAGATGAGGGAAACAAGACCAAGGGGTAGACCAAGACAAGAGATGGAAAGACAACATAGAGGAGGATATAAAAGAAATTGATGTCACAAACTGGAGTGAGATGATTAGAAATAGATAGGGATGGAGGCGAACTTTATCTGCAGCAATGAGCCATAATAGTTCAGAAAGCTGCAGACGAAGAAGAAGAAGCAGGGAAGTTGTTAGTGCTCTAGTCTCTCACAATGAGCTCAGTGTTTCAAGTCCAGCTGGGGCTGTCCCAGTTACCCAGGCTTAGAAAGAGGCACCTGGTTTTTTTTCTTGGAGTGGGGAAGTGAAGGTGGTCAAGCGTGATTGCTGACCACATTGTCATCCAGTGTGCTGACTGGTCAAGGAAAATATAGGCATTAACATCATATCCCCTGGGTTTATGACCAAATAGGGTTGCCTTACCTTCTTTTACTACTTTGGCATTGTAGTTCATTGTAGCTTATGATCTTGGCTAACCTACCTTCATTGTTTCAGGAAGCCCATTCTTGTTCCATGTGGAAGCTATTGACTCTGGCTTTGTGACTGCATATGGCCCAGGTCTCAGCCATGGTGTGGTATATGAGCAGGCAGTCTTCACCATCAACACCAAGAATGCTGGTGCAGGTATGTCAGGACATTACATTGATGTGACAAATTGCACTTTCATTAGAGCAGGTGAGGTTACATAATAAATGGTGTTTATCGGATGCCCTGATCCATCACAGGTACAAGTAAAGCAGGCTTGGTAATGAAGCTGGTACTTGCTGTGTTGTCTGAGATTTATATTATAATAGACTGGACTTGTTTTTTAATGGCTGAGCATATCCCAGTGCTGAAACAGTTTCAGTCAACTGTTTGCGTGGGTATTTTATTAAGATGTTGCCAGTTGAGGAAAACAAGAAATTCACATACCTTGGTAGTGCAGTAACAGCAGGTGAAAGCAGTATTAGAGAAGTCAGAAAGAGAACAATAAAAGCCAGGCAAGCTTGGGATGCACTCAGCCATATCTGGAGGTCAAAACAGATAAGACAGAAAACCAAATGTAAAATATTCAAGAGTAATTTTTGGTGTTCTGCTGTATGGGATTTGAGAAGAAACAGTCATATAATCCCAAAACAAAGCTGTTGAGTGGAACAAAATAGGCTGAAGAAAAAGAGGTTGACCACATGAAATTCTAAACAGGACATTGTTAAGAGAGACCAGTTTAGTGGGCATAACATCCCTTGATGAGGCTGAAAAGCTCCCCGAAAACAGGAAAACTTGGCAAACAACTATGTGAGCCCTGTGTGACGTGTAGCGACACAGGAGGGATGTAAGATGTACAACTATATGGGATTGAGTGCCAAGTGTCCACCTAAGATCAAAGGAGTGTTCTTGCCAAATACCGTAAGAAATGACGTATTGTTAAGAAAGATGGACACAACACCTTTGTTGACAGTGATTGAATGGAGGATTAGCAACATTCGAAGAATTACAGATGAATCCTTACCTCAAACAGCTTTGAAGTGGACTCCACGGGCTAAAAGAAGCATAGGATGACCTGAAGAGACATTGAGGCATACAGCAGAGAAAATACTAGTAAACAAAAGTCTGATGTGGCTATAAGAAGATAGCGAAAGGCCCAAAAAAAAAAAACTGCAAAACTCTTGCTGCATGCAGCACTGTGTGCCTTGGAAACAGAAAGGACAAAAGAGGGTGTTATTAAGAGGCTGTACATTTTATTACTTCCATGATATCCGGTAATATAAACAGCAAAACCACTTGAGCTCTCTGTAGTTAACTATTACTGTCAATGTTTTGTCATCAGGTGGACTATCTCTGGCCATTGAAGGCCCATCAAAGACAGAGATTCAGTGCAAGGACAATGAAGATGGTACCTGCACTGTTTCTTACCTACCTACCGCTCCTGGAGAGTACCTTGTTACAGTCAAGTTTGCTGACAAACACATTGCTGGTTCACCTTTCACCGCAAAGATTACTCGTAAGCTTTCATCCTTTTTTTTTTTTAATTAATTAAGATGTCACTATTTATAATCAAGAACAAAGCTTGTTTTTTTTTTGGGGGGGGGGGGTTTGCATTTACACCTGACACTGGGGGGAGGGGTCATCACCTGTGTGAGAGCATTTAGTGCCTCATATTCTTATGGTGAGACTGGTTGTTTGGGTTTGGCTGGAGGCACCCCAGTCATCCAGGTGTAGAAATGGGTAGCCTGCTCCTTTATGAGATGAGGAAGGAAAAGTCAGACTTCACCCTGTCATTTGCCGACAGGTCAAGGATGATACGGGCACTGGCGCCATATCCCTAAGGACTTCTGTGGCATGACAGGGCTATGTTACTACAGTACCTGCTCTGAACTTGAGCCCTGAAACTGAACTTTGTGCTGGGTCCAGCTAGTTTCCCATCATTCAGTGAAAGCTGTGTGAGTAATTCAGCCTGGTGTCCCTCATACTGCAGGCAGTTGTTCAGAAGCTTTTTTGTCCTAACATTTCTGTGTTTTGCACACGGTTCTATGACTGGGGGAGTGGAGGTAACAAGCCCAAGGTTTCTCCGTTTTTTTTCTGCATGTCCATTTTTGTGCATTGATTTTTTTTTTTTTTGGTACTTTAATGTATCTCTCTGAACCTTAAGTGCCCAGGGCACATGGGGCTTCCGCAAGGGTTTTCCACAAATGCCTGTCTTTCGCCTTTTTTTCTGCTCTTGCCCAGGTGAGCCCTCTATTGCTCAACATCCTTTCTGTTGTTCTTCTCCATGTCTCTTTTGGTCTACCCTTACTTCTGCTCCCCTGTGGTGTCCATCTTAGTGCTATTTTTGGTAGTGAGTTGTCAGTCATTCGGAGCACATGTCCCAACCATCGCCAGCGTCTTTCCTCAATAATTGTTGTCAGTGGTTTCATCTGCATTTCTGCCAATAAGATGTTATTTCTTATGGTGTTTGGCCAAAATATTTTTTTAATTCTACGTAAACATTTAGTCTGGAAAGAATTCAACTTGTTTTCTAAGGTTTTGGTGATTTTCCAGCATTCACTTCCATAGAGTAGTACACTTAGAACATTACTCTTAAATATCCTGATTTTCATATTTATGCTTAGTTTATTTGATTTCCATATATTCTGTAGCATTGCAAAAGCCTGGTTTGCTTTAGTAAGTCTGCTGTTGATGTCCTCTGTGCTGTCTCCATTTTCTACTACTCTGCTGCCAAGGTATACAAATTCGTTGACCTCCTCCACTAACTTGTTATCTACTCTGAGTACATTTCTGTTGTTCACATTTTGCTTCATTAACTTTGTCTTTCCTACGTTGATCTTTAGTCCTATGTTGTTTGCATTCTGGGTTAACTTGTTTATTTTATCTTGCATATCTTTGTGACTGCTTGATAATAGACAAATGTCGTCCGCAAAGTCAAGGTCCTCCAGCACTGTGTTAAGGGTCCATTGTAATCCTCTGCGTTTGTCTGATGTTGCCTCCTTCATTAACCAGTCTACTGCCAAGATAAATAATGTTGGTGATAGTACACATCCCTGTTTCACTCCTGTTTGTACCCTAAAGCTGCTGGAGGTATGTTCTCCACAGATAACTTTGCACTGAAAACCCTCGTATAGGGCTTTGATTACATTAACTATTTTATGGGGGAGGCCATGCCATCTTAGGATTTTCCACAGTGCATCTCTGTTGACACTGTCAAAGGCTTTCTCAAAATCTATGAATAATGCATATGTTGTGCTATGCCACTCATTTGCCTGTTCTAATATTTGTCTAAGTACAAATATATGGTCTATGCATGATCTTCCTTTCCTAAATCCTGCCTGCTCTTTCCGAAGTTTTTCCTCAAGTGTTGGTACAATTCTGTTGATGATTATTCTGCAAAATACTTTACTAGTGAGTGGCAGTAGGGTAATGCCTCTCCAGTTCCCGCAATCTCTGAGGTCACCCTTCTTTGGTAGTTTTACTATAAGACCAGTTTTCCACTCCTCTGGGGCTTTTTCTAAATCCCAAATTTGTTGTAATATCCGGCAAAGTTGTTTTGGTGTTTCTGTTTCTTCTGCTTTCAACATCTCAGCAGTCACTTCATCTTCACCTGGTGCCCTGTCTGATTTTAGCATCTTTATCGCCTCTTTTACTTCATTTATTGTTATTGGTCCTGTATTGATGTTTAGTTCCGCTTTTGCTTCAGGTATATCTATTGCTTGTGCTGCTTGTGTTCTGTTTAGTAGGGTGTTAAAGTGTTCCCTCCATCTTTCAATTTTTTCTCTTTCTCCACTGACCAGTTGTCCATTTTGTGTTCTTACTGCACTTTCACATCTTGTATTGAAGTTACCTGTCATCTGCTTTGTGATTTTATATATGGTTTTCATGTCATTTGTATATGCTGCTTTCTCTGCTGTCTCTGCTAAGTTGTCATAATACTGACGTTTATCTTGACGGCATGATTCCTTCACTTCTTTGTCTTTTTGTGCATAATTACTTAAAACTCGTTCTTTAAGCCGTTGTGATTTGGTGTTCAGTAATTTTTTCTTGATTTCTTTTCTTTGCTCTATCTTTTCCCATGTGGTCTCACTTATCCATTCCTCTTTTCTCCTTTTCCGATATCCCAGCACCTCTTTTGCTGTTTCCTGTAGTGTTTTATTGAACTCTAATATGGACATTTCTGCTTCGTCTTGTAGGACACTGAAGCGGTTCTTAAGTACTATTGAGAATTCATTTCTTGTTTGCTGGTCTATCAGTTTTCTTGTATCAAAATGTATCTTTCTGTGTTCTCCGATTCTGGCTTTCCTTAATTTTAGTTTTATTTTTGCTACCAGAAGGTTGTGATCACTTCCTATATCTGCTCCTTTCCTTGCTCGCACATCTTGTAGTGACCGTTTCCACTTGTTGTTTATTAGTATGTGATCGATTTGGTTTTCTGTGGTTTTATCTGGTGACCTCCAAGTCACCTTATGGATGTTTTTGTGTTGGAAAATTGTCCCTCCGATGGTCATCATGTTTTCTTCACAGAAACTGCACAGTCTTTCTCCATTTTCATTTATTTCTCCGATTCCTTCTCTTCCCATGATTCTTCTTCTATCTTCATTTCCTTCACCTACTTTTGCATTGAAGTCACCCAAGATGAGTAGCATATCATGCTTGGGTATTGTTTCTACTGTGGCTTGGAGGCTGTTGTAAAAATCTTCTTTTAATTCCTCTTCAGCTGCTTCTGTTGGTGCATAACAAACTATAATAGACAGCTTCGTGAATCTTGAGTTGAACCGTGCATATAATAATCTCTCATTTATTGGGGTCCATTTCAGCAATGCTCTTGATGCTTCTTTTGTTATAATCAATGCTACTCCTCCTTCATGAAGATCTTCTTTACCTGACCATATTATTGTATCTTCTGTGTGCTGTGTTGTTAATTTCCTTCTGCCTTGTCCTGTCCATCTTGCTTCTTGTATTCCTAGTATGTCTAGTTTGTATCTGTGCATTTCCTTGATGGTTTGTGCTAGTTTTCCAGTCTGGTTTAGTGTTCTTACATTCCAGCTGCCTATATGCATCTTTTGTTTAGGTTCCAGGAGGTCTGCAGTCGGGCTGGGGACTTCCAGTGGCTGGCTTTCATCCACAACCTTCATGGGCTCAGTTTCCTGATACGCATTTCTCCTTCCACCTGCATTTGCTTTTTCCCTTGCTTCTGTTTCTGTAGCAGTCTGATAGTTTTTTACCAGATAGGGTTGCTGGCCCTATGCTGAACCCTCCTTAGTCGCCTTTTACGATCATGCATGGTAGGGTACAGTGGTCCTATTCTTTGCAGATCCCGGGTACCACACGGGTAACTTTAATGTATATAGATCATTAAACATCATCACAAATTCTAATTTATGTAGATCTTTATAATCATCTGGGCATCTGAGTGGTGAAGTGGTTAGTGCACTGGTCTCTCATGGTGAAGGTTGGGGGTTCGAATCTGTCTGGAGGCGCCCCAGTCACTCAGCTGTGGAAATGGTTACCAGATTTCTTCTGGAGTTGGGGAAGGAAAGGCGGCCAGGCATGATACTGACCATATCACCCTCTAGTGTGCTTACAGGTGAAGGAAAATGTGAGCACTAACACCATATCCCTTTGTGCCTCTAAGGCATGGCAGGATTACCTTTACCTTTTTATAATCATCCAAAAGATCTAATTTATGTAAATCTTTATAAGTCATCCAAAAGGTGTAATATATGTAGGTCTTTATAAGTCATCCAAAAGATCTAACTAATGTAGTCACTTATGACTGTCACATGGTTCCACAGCTGGAGAACCTCGACGAAAGAACCAGATCGTAGTGGGAAGCAGCTCTGAAGTCTCCCTGAAGGTGACTGAGCATGACATTGAGAGCCTCACATCCACCATTGTGGCGCCATCTGGCAGGGAGGAGCCTTGCTTCCTTAAACGTTTGCCAAATGGTCATTTGGGTATGTTGTATTAACCTCATTTACGAATTGTTGTTTTGTTGAAATATTTTAGTGTTTAACTTAGAGAATATCAGTGGGTTATGTAGATTCTTATGATTGGGCAGTGGTTCTTAAAGCTTTGTTTTTTTGGGGTTTTTTTTTTTTTTTTGGCCGTGGACACACTTTCCAGCTTGAAAACAGCTGTGGATCCCCTCATTAAAAAAATAAAGCAGTAAATAGAACCTAAATGATAAGACTTTTTTTTTAATTGTGCCAATCTATTTGTTGGTCCTGTGGACCCCCAAAAAGCCATCTGTAGACCCCCTGAGGTTCCATGGACCCCAGGCTGAGAACCACTGTACTAGATTATAATATACCTATGGAATAGAGCAGTAGGGGGTTGGGGGGGGGTCATGTTGGATGGGGATTGTGAAAATAGTAGAGAAGCAAAAATATATGTGCTAGAGTCAATGGCATGGTCATTGGCTGACCTGGCCAAGACCCTGTCTCACCTTTTCGGGATGATCCTAGTATCAAGCTGATTTTTAAAATTATTTTAGCCCAGCTAACAGGTTACGGGTTGCAGTTTTCCCAGTGGTGGTGGATTCAGCCAAGATATTTGTTTCCAGGGTCCACAATGGATCTTTCTTTAAACAAGTCCCAGCAATCCATTCCCCTTCTGATGTGATCCTTGTGCTTTAACACTGCTGACTTCAAGATGCATAAACTTACAGCTGCAGGATCAGAAATAAGGACAGAAGATGCCATTTTCTCTGTGGGTTGAGCTACTGTCAGACATATGTCAAACCACGTTCCAGTTAATAAGTAGGAGCACAACAAACTGCTGATAGAGTCTTGTCCAGTTTTGGTTCGGCTGCCAGCTTTTGATACTTACAACATGCTGCATATAGAATGTTTAGTAACACTGATGCAGCAACTGGAGTCTTTTAGTATGATCAGAGTAGCAGTTAAAATCTTTAGCACAGTCATAGCAGTAATTAGAATCTTTAATAAGATGGTAGCAGCGATTAGAGTATTTTATAAAATCATGTTAATATGATGATGTAGAGGTCAGTTAGTCTTGTCTTGTCATGTCTTCTGTCTCTCTGGAACTGCAAGCTGGTGCTCTTTGCAGCTGATGCTGTGAAGATGTTGAGGCACAGCATCATATTGGCTTGGTTATGGGAGATATTTTTTCAGTCCCTTGAATGCAGCTAAAAAGCAGGGGTGCACAGTACTTCTTTAGCAGACTCAACTGCCACAGGGACTTTGGTAGTCCTTGCCCTGTTAGCTAGGCTAGGCCTGTTACTGGGGGTACCAGTGGAAAGGTGGGACAGGGTCTTGGTCAGCTATGGTTTGTCAACCCTGATGTCAGCATATCAACTATGGGTCACTGACTGTCAAAATGGACAGCGTCTTTGCCCCCATTGAAGTCAATTAAGGAAGCTTTATGTACGGATGTACGGAAGCCTATCTCTTAAGAGAAGATTTCTCAGTATCTTCAGACTGTCTCTGATGTACCATCTTCGGATTTTTATCTTATAGGGCTTCTGACAGCATATACATTTATTATATGTACAAAAGAATTTGTAACTATTGACACTGTGTGTTTTGATTTCCAGGTATCACATTCACACCCCGTGAAAAAGGTGAACACCTTGTCAACGTGTACCGAAACGGACAGCACATCGCCAATTCTCCTTTCAAAATCGTTGTTGGTGACAGTGAAATTGGCAATGCTAGCAAAGTCAAGGTATACGGCAAGGGCCTGAAGGAAGGCATAGCCAATGAAGTGAATGAATTCATTGTAGACACTCGTGAAGCAGGTAAATATCCACAATCCACCACATCATTAGGATTGTTTCTTTTAGAAGTTACCACCGCAGAACACTTGAACAAAAAGGCATTAGTATTTCATAAGCAGTTTTAAGATTCAGTAATAAATTATGAAAGAAATTAATGTTAATGTGATATTCCAGCAGAATACAGTGATTTTTGTGTGAAATTAGAAAAAGATCTGAGAATGAATATTTTATCATGGACTAGAATGTTTTCAGCATTTTATTCTGCTTTGCTCAGCCCGCAGTGTGACATTTTGTTATGGTCAAATGAAACATATCTCTACTGTACATGTAGGTTTAATGATTGGCTTAGTTTGAGTGTGTATATTTTTTAGGCTAAATTTATATGTTCTTGTTCTGCCTTCCTGGAGCTGTGAGCAAGATGTTCTTTGTAGCTGATGTGGTGAAGGTGTTAAAGCACATAATCACATCAGATGGGAAGAGGCTAATGGTTTTTTTAGATCTTGGATGGAGCTGAAAGAGCAGGAAAGATGTGCTGCTTTAGCAGAGGCCACTGCCATGTGGAGTGTAGTGGTTCCTGTCCTGTTAGCAGGGGGAGAGGGGGGAGGGTAGCGGCCGCACTAGCAGAGACCAACATGTGCCAGGTAGATTTGGATGTCATAATGGGATAGAATCTGGATAAGCTATGGTTAGAAGATGCTGGCAACACTTACCTCATCTTACGCCCTTCCTGTGCCGTTAAACGTCACATAGGGCTCGCATGGTTGTTTGCCAAGTTTTCCTGTTTGTGGCGAGCTTTTCAACCTCATCAAGGGATGTTATGCCCACTAAACTGGCTGCAAACCTCATGCAGAGTGTTAAATTCTTCATGCTTTACATATGTCCTGAGAAATGAAAATACTAAGAATTCTGTTATGAGATGGAGGGTTACTTATTTTAAAAGATGATAATGTATATTCCCAGGCTATGGAGGCATGTCCTTGTCCATCGAGGGCCCAAGCAAAGCTGACATTGAGTGTCATGACAATGAAGATGGTACCTGTCGTGTCACCTACAAGCCCACAGAACCAGGCAACTACATAATCAACATTAAATTTGCTGACCAACATGTGCCAGGTAGGTTTGGATATCATCATGTCTGCACAATTTTTACATTGTAGGCAATAAATCTGACAGTATTTTACCAAACATTTAAAAATGTAAATCATTATTTGCATTAACGCAGATGGAGAAGTGCAGTGTTGTCGTCGTTGTTCTGTCTTCATTGAACAGAAAGCAAGATGTTCATTTGTAGCCAGTGTAATGAAGGTGTTGAGGCATAACATTGTATTACAAGAAAAATGGGTTTCCATAGCTGTTTTTTTTTTCAGACCCTCATTGTAGCTAAACAGTGGGAAGTTGCAATGCTTCTTTAACAGAATCCATGACTATTAAGACCATAGTGATCCCAACCCCATTGACCAACAGAGCCTGTTACTAAGGGCACCAGTGGAGAGGTGGGGTCTGAGAAACATAACTCACAATTGTCAGTGCTGGCACTCATTTATTATTACGATAACACACAGAGAGCATAGATATAACAAGGTAAAGTAAGGTAAAGGTAATCCTCTCATGCCTTAGAGGCACACATAACAAGAGAGCATAGATATACATTCGGTTATTGCTGAAGGGATATCTGCTTACATAGTGTACATGCTGTGGCTGGAGCTGTGTTTCCTGAGTTTTGTCTTCTTTCTAACAGGAAGTCCCTTCACTGTCAAGATTGGAGGGGAGCCTTCAGCAAAAATCACAGAACGCATCACTCGTCACAAGGAAGCTGCTGATGTCACTCATATTGGCAGCCAGTGTGAGCTTAGCCTGAAGGTTCCAGGTAGGTCAAGCCTGTCTTCTGTTGTTTTGTGTCCGCAGACTGTGAGCGAGGTTTTGGTCTAAACATTGAGTGTGAGTTTTCTGCTGTGTCTTGTCTTGTCTTCAGTCTCCCTTGGAACAGTGAGCTGGTGTAATTTGCAGCTGATGCTGTGAAAGTGTTGAGGCACTGCATCATGTTAGCATGGAAACAGGTTATGGCAGCTATTTTTTTCAGTCCTGGAATACAGCTAAAAAGCAGGGGGTGTACAGTTCAACTTCAGCAGACTCCATCACCATGGAGACTGGTGATCCTTGCTCTGTTAGCCAGGCTAAACCTGTTACTGGGGGCCACCAGTGGAGAGGTGGGACAGGGTCTTGGTCAGATATGGTTTGCCAACCCTGATGTCAGCTATGGGTCACTGACAGCCAGATTTGCCACAACCCCCAACCTTGTGTTTTGTCCGTGCTGAAAGTTTGGAGAAGCTTTATCCTTATTGCACTTCTTCTTCTTCTTCGTTCCCATTGACTTTTCTGATTAGCATACAAAGGAAAGATTAGATCCATAAATTTGGAAATCCAAGAGTTGCAAGGGAGGTGCGAGGAAGCATGTAGAAAAGAAACATATTGTAGGGCCCATTATTTTAGATTTTTCAGTTAGGACTTACTTCCTCACCTTATGACTCTCTGGGATTAATCACAAGACAGTGAGTCTGACATCTGCAAGTTGAACCACTTTCATTTGTCAGCACAGCTTTGTTGAGACTTTTGATTACTTGTTCTTCTACTTGTCTTTTCTCCTCAGCACAATTTTAAACTTTTCTTTTTCTTTCTACAAGTGTGGGGATGCCAGTCTCTGATTACAGATATAAATGTCCTGTTTGTGGCAACGGTGTTTGAATAATCAGCATCAAATCTTTTGTTCCAGGTGTCACAGCTTTTGATCTGACAGCATCTGTGAAGAGCCCCTCAGGAGTCACTGAGGTGTGTGAAGTTACCAGCCTGGGTGACTCTCACTACAGCATTAAGTTTGTGCCCAAGGAGATGGGAGTTCACACAGTCAGTGTTAAGCACAAGGATATGCATATTCCAGGTAAGTGCTAGATGCTTGAGCGGCATTTTATACACTGTTAGTTGTAAGAATGGAAACTTAGTTTCTTGGTAAATGCAACATACCATCCTCAAGACAATCTAGTTTTCATAGATTATCACATTTAACCATAATTGATACATGCCATGTAGTAATTCTCATAGATGCAAGATCAGTACTGGAAGCTCTTCAGTGCAACAAACTACCAGATCTTAAAAATTGGCTCACAATACAAGAATCACCTTGTAGTGGCTTCCATCCCGCTGTGGGATAGCAGGCAATGAAAAGGCTGACTATCTGGCCAAAGAGGGGATTGAAATGGAGCAACCAGATATACTGATCACCTGTAATCAGAAGAAAAGCATGATAAAAAAAACTACAGGAAGCCACAAACACCACAATATGATGACTATAACATCCTAAACAGAAAGGAACAAGTCACATTTTCTGTTTCCAAAAAGGACATGGTCAACTTATAAGTCATATATAGAAAGTTTAAAGTTGGTACTACTACTCTTTATACATGTGGCCAGGTGCCCCAAACTGTTGAACATATCCTCCAGAACGTCATCAAATATAAGACACTGAGAAGCAATTACTGGCCCAGTGAAACCACCAAAGAAGATATGCTCTGTGGTTCCATACATGAATTACAAAAAAAATGGTGAAATTTATCCAAGAGACAGGACTGCATATATAGATAGAAAATGTGTACAAAGAAAAAGGGAGAATTGCATTTAAATCTGTTTATATAATCTGGACAGCCAGAAAAATGAATGAAGTTCCGAGAGAAACTACAAAACAATGAAAACTTAATTTAAACCTTTTTTAAAAGGTGCATTCAAAATTCTTAGGACAGCCCTCGAGAAGAGATATTAGAAAATCTGATAGTCACTGGAAAATTCAAGGGAAAAAGAAGGAAAATGAGAGAAAAGTATCTGAGATCACAGTGATCTGACTATAATAGCAAGGGAGAGAGAGGAGACATCTGTAATACTAGGAAGCTCTGAGGATGGAGAACTGTAGTTGCCAATTCCTGCGGGTGTGGCAAATAATTAATTAACAGTTTTTACACACAATAGTTCATGGCTTAACTTATTTGTTGGAAAATTGTCAGTCATCTTGTAACAGCTGACCCAAGTTCTTTACATTTCATGACCTCAGTTGAAATCTGAAAAACAGGTTCCCAATCAAACTAGGTGTTAGTTAATGATAGTTTGCATTGTTTCCGGAAGCACATCTAAGTGGTTTCTTCCTCAAGTCCCACTACAGCTTTAATCAGGGGAACACATCAGACTAAGCCAACTTTTCTTCCCATCATGCCTTAATTTGATCTCCTCCTTTTGTAGTGAAGCAGCCTGTTTGTTCAGAGGGTAAAAAATTGGCCCTAATAGTTTCATCACTTCTATATTTTAGTTAGATTATGAAGACAATCTTCTTCTTCATACGCACATTAGCAATGATGCTTGGTACCCTGATTTTTGTGATGCACCTTTTGGCTGGGTACCTCCAACTTCAGCACCTTTCCTTGCTAGGGCAGACTGTGGTCTTGCTCGGACTGCCATGAAGACAGTGGTGTAGGCTTCCCTGGCCAAAACTTTGTTTTCTAGCCTCTGGTGGCTGTACTTAAGCCCCTTCTCCATGTCTGGCTGGCCAGACAGCTTTGAGACAGTTCCACAGAGACACTTCGACTTTGGGATGAGGAATCTGATGAGTGCCTCAACAGTATCCATTCCCTGCCATGTATAATCTGCTGGCTCTGTTTTGTTTACATCATTCTGGTAGCCATTGTTGTAAAGACCCATAGGCTTGCCACGTCCTGGATTCTTTGATCTCACAACAGATTTTCCTCATCCCCGCTGGCGATCTCCATGTCTCCATCCATCCACCAACCTGACATTACATTTTACAAAAATAACAATTACAATTAGTGTTGATTGCTACAGGTTTCTGGGGTACAGAAGTAGGTCAGAGTTTTTAAGCAAACAGATCTATGTTCCCTGTCTCACAAAGACTATGTTAAGATAAGTGTGTTCTTAACACAGTTCTTCCCAGGTGAATGAAGATAATGAATCTGTAGTCCCTGTATTTTTAAATGTATACTAAAGTTCTGTATGTCATACATATAAAGAAAAAAAAAACATGACTGACTATAAGCTCATATATACAATGTGCAGGCAGTCCGTTTGAGTTCACCGTTGGCCCAATTGCTGGAGGTGGTGCCCACAAAGTTCATGCTTCAGGCCTTGGTCTTGAGAGAGGCGAAGTGGACATTCAGAGTGAGTTCATCCGGTCAGATTGTTTGAGCCTTTGTGTGATGTGAAAGTGTGTTAGTTGTGATTATTTTGAAGATATGTGAGAGTCTCTGATGGTTTTCAAGATTAAGATGTTTAGTTCGTTTTTGTGTGTGGGTTCTTTTTTTTTTTTCCTCTGTTTTTCTATCAGAAGTTTCATACATGTGAGAAAGATGTGAAACAAAGATGATAGAATGTCATTTTCTGAGAAAATGGACTTCTGCAAATATAAACGCTTTTGCTAAGAAGATTAGAAGAAGCACTTACCATGTTGTTGAATGATAGACCAAAGGTTCTCAACCAGTGGGATTGGGGCCACAGATTGACAGACACAAGGTGTTGAAATATGCGTATTATTTGTAATGCACCTTTTGAATCAGACATTTGGGGAAGAGGGGAGGGGGTTACAAATAACATTCTAACATATGGTGAAACGGGTTCATGGGACAAGAAAGGTCAAGATCCACTATGATAGAGGACGGTGTGTATGATTAATTAGCCTAGAAAAATAGTAGACAACACTTTAGATGTGAGAGAGGAAATATAATCTGGCCAAAATATGATTTTTATTGATCTCATGTCTAAAGTGCTTCGTCTAACAAGGCTGATCATGCAGCACTGCACTCTATCACTTTACTCTGCTCACAAGCTTCCATTGTTTCCAGTTTGATCAACTGATACTTATTATGATGTTGTAGCAGTTTATAATATTATAGCAGTGTATTCATATTCATCTTCTTAACTCTAACTCCATGCTCTGCCAGAACAAATTTTCATGAGAAGTTTTGGTAGAATGAAACTGAAAGGAAGTGTGTGCTAGTTTTTATTTTATTTAGACTTGCCTAAATATTGCTCTGAGCATTGATTCATATTGATCTGCCAACACTGCCATTGTTGTTTCAGAGTGAAAGAGTTCCATGTGATTCATTGAAAATTAAGAAAAGAAAAACTTCCTGTTTCTAGGCTTGCTCCTAGTGTTTCTGTACTGTTTTCTATGTTACTTTCCCCCTGTTTAATATTTTTTGCATAGTATAATACATGATTCAGTAAGAAACCAATTATACATGGTCATCATAAAGCCCTGTTGAGGTTAAAAATTCTGTTTCATTTGGAGTAATAGACAAAAGATATTTTAAACGCAGGAACTTTATAATGGCCCTGTATGTATGTTTAGCAACATCCATCAGTGGGGAACAAAAGATGCAGCAACTCCTAAACAGTTTTTCATATCTTTCCCCTCAAACAGATGAGTTTAACATCTACACAAGAGAGGCAGGAGCTGGAGGCTTGTCTATTGCAGTGGAAGGCCTTCCAAAGCTGAGATTGACTTCAAGGACAAAAGGATGGCTCATGTCAGGTCTCCTACAGAGTTTCTGAGCCTGGTGAGCTCTCAGTGTGTCTGCTTTTCACAAGCAGTTTATGTGGTCATGTTGTTATAATACATTAAGTCACAGTATAGTAAATGAACTACCAACAGAAAAACTGTTTCTTCAGTATCCCACAATTCCAAACTGTTTGCTTTCGAAGAATGAACAGTTAAGAGAGACAGCCAGATTTAATTACATGGACATCAGTTTGCAGGAGATTTAGCATACAGGCACAAGAAGATCCACCATCAGTGTTTTAATATTTTTGCATATATCATTACAAAACTTACGTACATGACAGTGTACTGACCTGCCACAGAAGTTAATTATTCGCTTAAAATTTCAATTCTCATATCATAATGACCAGTTGCATTCAGAGCAACACATACAAAACATCATAGATATGCAGATTTTAAAGATGTGAAATTGTACCACATGTGAGCCACAACAAATATATCATACCAGTGCTGTAAGACTGGTTGAGAAGCAGAATATGTCATTGAAAGTCAAGTCATATGTAACAGCTAGAACTTCTGCTTTTGTAAAGTCACTATACTTGATGGAAGTTATAAAAGAAAAGGATGTTTAGAGGTGAAAGTCAGATTCCAGAGCATACATTGTAGGAATGGTCACCATAGGCACACCTACAAAGCCAAAGGCTATAGTATGCTAGAAGGTTCAAGAAAACTGGACTTTGTCCTTTCTGACGGGGCTCATGATTTAACTTGAGCTAAACTTGAACACTCAAGAAGATGAATATAGGTGAAGTGTTAGAACAGAGTGTTAGAAATGTCATGGAAATTTTTTCATCTGTGTTTGATGGTGTTAATGTAGGTTTAAGAATAATCAGTAGTAAAGAATTAATGGTCAAAGAAAGCAAAGTTCTGAAAGTGCTTTTTTTTCCTATAGGTGAATATTACGTGTCTGTGAAATTCAACGATGACCATATCCCAGACTCCCCCTACCGTGTGAGCATCACTCCTTCAATTGGTGATGCTAGAAAACTTTCAGTCCAGTCATTACAAGATAGAGGACTACAGGTCAGTTCGTTTCTGTCCTTCTTGGATGAAAGTGAATAATTAAAACTGTGAAAGAATGAAGTGAGCGTGGCTGATACATGATGTATATTGGTGTGCTTAACAGAGCTTGTGTATTCTCAGAACACCATAGAATCCAGTCTTTAACTCTTTCCGTGCGGGAGTAAAACGCGGGTCTTGACTGTAAGGGGGTATAGTTGTAAAATGGAATGGAAAACAGTGTTTCCATGTACTTCCGTATATGTAAATATGTGTAAAAGTGTAGCTAAATGAATGAAAATTTCATAAATGCAGAGTTTTTTAGGAAAAAAGAAGTAATGTGATGTTTTTAGACACTGATTGTGGCCAGCTCACCATCGGCTAGGTCTAGATTCGCGCTTCTTACCCCTACTTACCATCTAAGATGTGTAGATCTACTTATCGATCTCGTATTGTGACTCCGTATGGCATTTTCGCTTACTGAATGTCTGAAATAACCTCCTAATTACTTCTCCAGTCGTCTAAATATGTCTAAATCTACTTAGAAAACATTCAAGAGCAACTGCGTGGCCATAGGCTATGTCCATAATCTACATTGTCAAAAATTGAAAAATTTCCATGCTTCGCGTCCTTGTTCTCGCTCGGCATCGCTCGTAACTAGGCACGCATTCTCCATTTTGAAAGCGTCACCGGAATCGCGGACGAAATCCGTACAATATAAATGTTACACCGCTTGTTTTAATGGAACAATGATTGTCGAATTTTCAACCATACAGTAGCTTGGGACCACCGGAAGTGTCGAAAATTCGACCATACGCACGGAAAGAGTTAAATCATTCATAAAGACAACTATCTCAGTGTTAGGCTTATGCCTGTCTTCAAAATAATATTTGTCTTTTCATTTCTAAAAAAAAAAGTAAAGGTGGCTGTTAAAGTAATGGTACATTTTTTGAGATAAGCAGGACACTCAAGACCCTTGGTGTGATTATAGCCATAGCCAGCTAAGGCTCTTGGTACAGACATCAGAATTAACAAGCAATAACCAGCCAAGATGCTTGCTATAGATATCAAGATTAACAAGCCATAGCCATCTGAGACTCTTGGTATTATTATCAAGATTAAGCAATCAAAAATGGTCAAGACCCCCATCTTACCTACGGCTGCTCTCAAAAATAGTTTTTTTTGTCTTACGCTGGCCTGATCGACAAGGTACAGATTGACAAGTTCCCGCATGGTAGAGGAGTGCATTGAAAACCTTGCTGTCTCTACAAAGAAATAAAGCCAAACAAAGTGACCTGATCCAAAGTAAAGTTTGTTTTCCATGATCTTCACGGTGGATGTAAAACACCCCAAGTTAACAGCCACGGGATGACCAGTTTAGCTATTTTCTTATTCTTGACAAATCTAGGTGGGCAAACCAGCTGCGTTTGTGGTCAACTTCAACGGTGCTACAGGTAAACTGACAGCTAGGGTGGTCTCTCCATCTGGTGCTGAGGAGGAAGCCCTGGTTCAGGAGATTGATGACGGTGAGTTCGGCCGTTTCCACTTTTTAAAATTTATCTCCTTAACCTCCTTGACATTAACCCCATATGTTATACGGGCCAGGTTTTTCCATGCTCGTACATTATAAAGGCTAACCTGGTTTTGATCTCAGCATTAACCCTGAATAATGTTCAGGGTAATACTGCGCTGCCATGTAGTGAATGAAATGAGGCCAAGCTTCTAAAAATAATTATTGGCACTTCTTACTTAATATTAATGAGGGGGGCAGAGTCTTCATGGCATCCTAGCAGCGTTTTCTGTCTTTTTTTTTTTTTTTCGACTGGAAATAACTGTAAGGAGGTTAAAGCATGAAGGTTCAGTATTTATTATTCTCTCCTGGCCATAATGATCATAGTGTCATCATAGCCATGAATACTTGTCATATCAAGCAGAAAATTTGGCACTGACTTTGGCTTCAAGGATGAACACCTATTTACACAGTGGAATTCTATCACTATGATCTGGTAACTAAATCAGTTTTGTTAGACAGAATAATCAAAACTAGTTTACATTATGGTTGGTGTTCTATACTTGGCAGCAGAATAATCAAAACTAGTGTGCATCGTGATTGAGTTCTGTCTTCTTTCATCGTTCCCATGTCATTAAATGTCACATAGAGCTTTGCATTTTAGTTCACCATGTTTTTGTTTTTTTTCTGTTTTTGGCAAGTTTTTCAACAACATCAGGGAATCTTAATGTCACTAATTTAGCTTCCCTCAAAAATGTTCTCTTTCTTGTTTAAAGTAAGTTCTATAGTGGAAAGAAAAATAATCGTAACTAGTGTGCATCATGTTTATTTTCTGTAGTAGATAGCAAAATAATGAAAACTTAGTGCACAGCATGATTAAGATCTCTAATTTCTGTTGATTTTGATATACAATGAGATAAAAACAAAAAAAAAACAGTTGTGGTAAATGATAAATCTGTAAACCTGCTTCTGTTCAATATATTCTGTAGGTCAGTACGCAGTGAGGTTCATCCCTAGAGAAAATGGAGTCCATCTTGTGCATGTTCTGTTTGACAATTACCACATCCCCGAATCTCCATTCAAGATCATTGTTGGCAAAGTTGATGCCGACGCCGGCAAAGTCACTGCCTATGGTGAAGGTCTAACAACCGGCAGAACTGGTATGTACAAGCTTGATGCTGGCACTTTGATAAACTAGGACAATTGTGGTGGACTTTTCATAGCTTTACTGAGTTTATTAATGATGAAATAATAGTGGCAACATTATCTTAAATAGTACATAAGCTTCTGTTATTATTATGAGCCCTGTAGGATAGCTGTAGCTATCATGCTTCACCATCTTGTGTGATCCTTGGTGTTTCAGATCAGTTCCAGTGCTTTTCTTTTTTTCCTTGGTGATATATTTCTTTTGGCCCTCCTCTCCTCCTTTTTTCCTTGAATTTTCCAGTTGTTAATAAGTTTTCTCATGACATGTCTTTTTTTTTCATATAATTTTAAGTAGTTTTCATTGTTCAGAAACTTCTTTGAGGACCTCATCATTTGTTTTTTCTGTCTGTCCAGGTATTTGTTGCATCTTTTTCCAAGACTACATCTCTGTTGCTTCCAGTTTTTTTTTTTTCATCTTTTTGTTTTTCTCAGAATTCAAAAATGTTGATGACAATATAAAAAACTGGCTTGACTGATTATTGTGAACTGGTTTTTTAAAAATACTGAACAGTGATGGGATTGTGTAAAGCATTCCCAGTGGAATGTGAAGCGTCTTATCTGTTCTTTACCATATATTCTCTTTCGTCTCTGATATGAAACTTGTGTTCTCTCCAAGAACGTAGCATCTTCATATATCATATTATGAGGTGTAAAGAGAGGGTCAAATTATTGAAAGACAGCACTTCACAGCAAGCTGTCCATACTACATGTACTGTAAGAGATGAGAAGAAACTGTGAAACACAGCCTACTGGACTGAAATGAATTGAAAGATCAGAAAAGTCTGCTAACACCAGACTTTGTTACTGATAATACAGTATGGAGATGCATTACGGCTCAAAAGAGTCTGTACATTCCACTGTCTGGTACAAGGGGAAGAAGAATGAAAACTCATAAACCCGAGGATCAGATAAGCCATAAAATCACAGCAAGCTATACGTTAGTATCCTGAGAGTATCATTGACTGAATCAAGGTTGATGTCTTGAGCAAGAAAATGGTTCTCAAAATCCCATCACACGTATATATACTGATTTTTTTATGTGATGTTTTGCACTACCTGCAGTTTGTATTCTGTGACCACCTTCCTCATCATTAAACTGGAGCAGTGTTTCCCAAACTGCTTCCCCTCTGTTTCCGAGACCATATCATTAGCACCCACCAAATACTCTTTTCACTCATTTGTTCTGAGACACGCATATACACAGGTCTCTTTTCCCCTCACTGCCTCCCCCCCTCCTCCCAGATCTTTTCACCTTTCATGGGGGGAGGGGGGAACAATATCACCAAGTTTGAGAACTGCTGATCTGGAATGATCAAGATTTGAATGCATTTTTTCTGAAACATGAACAGGTCAGGTTGCCAAGTTCATTGTGAACACAGTCAACGCTGGCTCAGGCTCCCTGGCTGTAACTGTGGAGGGCCCATCTAAAGTCAGGCTAGAGTGCAGAGAGGTAAGTTAGCACACACAAGTGCTGCTTACACATCACATATATGTCATTGTTTGTAATCCAGTGGGAATATTTGCTAAGTTTGACCTGAACACAACATCAGCGACTAAACTGGACAGGCCAGTGCACAGTCTTCAGGCTGCAAAATGATCAGTAAACACACAGTGACAGTGGAGCACAACACACCACATGCATTGCAGTGACCAAGAAAAAAGAAACCATGCCATATAATCTACTGGACTCTGGTGTGCTGGAGAGATCTCAAGATACCAGGTATCTTTCATCATGTATCTGCATACATGACAGCTGAAAGAAAAAGCTCTGCACTTTGTCAGGCATTGGGGGGGGGGGAGGAAAGACAAATGAGATCTGGGGACAGAACAGTCATGTGTTATAAGCTGTCTTGTGTATGAACATTTGTATATATTTCTTGTTGCAGCCTATGTTTGCTTTCTGTTTGTCTTTTGATATTTTCTTCCAGTAGTGTTAAGAGAGGCCAAATTAACAGGCATAAAATCCTTTGATGAGGTTGAAAGACTCACCAAAGACAGGAAAAACTGGCGAACTACCTTGCGAGTCCTATGTGATGTCTAACGGCACCGGAAGGATATAAGATAAATGTTATGATATCCTGTAAGTGTTATCATGACAAACTGTTGAGGGAGAAGCATTTTATATACTGTTCATAAATCCAGCTTCTTACATAGTTTTGTTTCTCTTTTTTTTCAAAGGTTGAGGAGGGCTATGAGTTCAGCTATAACCCAACTGCCCCTGGTGACTACTTGATCTGTATCAGATATGCAGGCATCAACATTGCAGGCAGCCCATTCAAAGCCAGGATTGAAGGTAAAAATACAACATTTCATCATACAACTAGAGCAGGAAATCACAGCAAGATGTATGTTGGTTGCTGTATGTCATAGTCTGGGTTGATGCAAGCTACTCTGCACCCTGGGCAAGGTCAACTTTTTGACTTGAGAAAAACTAACTTGTGTCTAACTGAGGCCTAGGTCCTGGGCAGCTTTCTGCTTGGTTTAATAATGCTAGTTCTGACCAGACACATCTGTTTAAGTCAGGCTCATTGTCAGAAGAGATTGCGGTGTAAAATAAAAAATTTAGTCCTTAAGAGTAAAGCTGGGGCGACTATCCCCAACCCAGAGCGTCACAGGTGGCGGATGGTGAAAGTCCTCCAGATATGAAGGATCCCTGTGAATAAGGAGTTGTCCAAATAAGCAGGCGTGGACCAACTGGCGGTAGACTCAGAGAGCGAGGTGGGGTAGTAGGTGGCTCTGCTACTCTATAAAGTGCCTCAGGTGCTCAGTGAAGGGAATACCAGGCAGGTCAGACGCGCCTTAAAACCTCTCGCTCCCGCTGCCTTGCGGGTAGGACAGGGAGTCCAAAGGCTAGCGGAGAGTCCGTACACAAACCGACAGAAGGCAACGGGAAATCACTGTTGTAGTTCCCAAGAATATTTATGCTTGAACAGAATAATCGATTCATCATGAACGACGTTAATGGATGTTCCTCTGGAACAGCCTCGTCCGGTAGGGCAGCTCATGAGCCACAGTTGAGGCCAGATCGTCATCAAGCTACTGGTGGCAAATCAATAGGCCAAGCAAAGACTGCACTTCAGAGAATGAGAAACATATTAGCTAACACATCTTTATCAATGAATGTTAGAAAACGAGTCCTAAAATGCTATATTGAACCTATCTTGTTATACGGAAGTGAATCATGGACAATAGCCAAGTCTGCACAAAAATCATTGGAAGCGGTAGAAATGTGATTTATTAGAAGAATGTTACGAATCCCCTGGACAGCAAAAATAACTAATGAAGAATGTAGGAGAAGAGCTGGAGAGACAAAAAAACCTTGTCAAAAAGATAAGAGAGAGACAATGTACTTTCATAGGACATGCAATGAGAAGAGGGGGCATTGAAAAATTATAACAACAGGAAAAATAGAAGGAAGAAGATCAAGAGGAAGACCATGAGAAATGATACTGGACAGTCTGACGGGATGGTGTGAGAGGAGATCACCAACTGAACTGATGGCCTGCATGAAGGATCAGATACTCTGGAGAAACATAATAGCCAACCCCAGTCGGCACGGCGCATGATGATGATGATGATTAAGAGTATCATTTTCTTCTTGCTGGAACTATGAGCTGGTGTCCCTTGCAGCCAATACCTTGAAAATGTAAAGGCACAGCATTGTGCAGGATTGGGAGTGAGTTATGTCAGCTGTTTTTTCAGTCCCAGAGTAGAGCTAAAAAGCAGAGGGGTGTGCAATACTTCTTTAGCACACTCCACCACCATGAGGACTGTGGTAATCCCTGGCCAGTTAACCAGGCTAGACCTGTTGCTGAGGGTACCAGTGAAGAGGTAAGACATGGCCTTCATGTAGTTGTCACCCCTGATGGATTGCTCTGTTCGCTGATGGCCAAATCAGACAGTGTCTTCACCAAAGTGTATCATTAAACATGTATGATATATGGTTTGTTATAACGCTGAAAATGACCAGTAGAACATAGCATGAACAGTCCACAAATAAGCACTGAACTGCTGGAATGAAAGAGGCTAAGGGGTAGACAACTGCAGCCGGAAAAGGTTTTCGTTATTTTTTTCTTAGCCCAAAATAAGATTCCTGGACAAAACTATAATATAATCTGTAATGCTATTTTCCCCCAGGCCAAGGCAAGGCAAGTGCTTACCAGGAGCATGCATCTGTAGTAGTGGAAACAGTTACCAAGACCAGCACAACCACCAGGTTCAGCGGTGTCCAGAGATTTAGCTCAGATGCCAGCAAGGTCACAGTCAAGGGCACTGGCCTCTCCAAAGCCTTCAGAGGGAAAACAGCAACTTTCACAGTTGATGCTGGTGGAGCTGGTAAGTTTTGAGCTTCTTTATATCTATAATAGACATGTGTGTAAACCCATGAGAATAAGAACAGAATTATAGAAGGAAATATGTTCTTTTGGCAAAAAAGCGCTCTTGAGTTCTGTGCGTGGGGAGAAAGGCTTTCGCTCCCTTCCAGGATGGTGAGAGTTGAGGTGTTTTGATGCAGAAGCGAGTGGTTTGCCCTTCGAGCGAAGCCTATAAATGGCTAGCCAGCCAGGTTCGTGCTAACACGTCTGTAGTGTACTACGGTTTTGTCGACCGATGGTCTCGAAATTGGCCCATCTCTCACAAGAAGTATCAGGTCTGCAGTATGTAATGTGAATTGGTTGTGGGTGCCAGGCTTTCTTCTTGTTCATTAGAGCAGAGAGAGCCAGCTGCCGGCAGTTAAAGGAAATGAAACACCGCCGGGGTTGAAAGGGATCCGCTCTGAGCAGAGCGCTGTCTCCCTTGCCCCGCGTCGGTCTATTGGCAGATATCCGACTAAGGTTCGGTGAAGAAGGATAACTGGTCGATCCTGCCAGTAGTCATATGCTTGTCTCAAAGGTTAAGCCATGTATGTCTAAGTTCACACTGTCTCACGGTGAAACCATGAATGACTCATTAAATCAGTCGAGGTTCCTTAGATGACACAATCCAACTTGGATATCTGTGGCAATTCTAGAGCTAATACATGCTCACCAAGCTCCGACCCTCGTGGAAAGAGCGCTTTTATTAGTTCAAAACCAATCGTCATTGCCCTTCGTAGGGCGCAGCATCCCAACTGGTGACTCTGGATAACTTTGTGCTGATCACTTGGCCTTCTGTGCCAGCGACACATCTTTCAAATGCCAGCCCTGTTAAATGTCGATGGTACGTGACATGCTTACCGCTGCTGGCGAGATTCTTCAGCCACCGGTGTGTGGAGCGGGGCTCCTCCTGGCCAGTGAAGAAAGGTGTGAATGGGGTTGCCGAGTGGTACCACTGTAGAAAAGGTGAAAGAAAGGATTAAGCAAAGTGAACAGTAGTCAAATCATGGCACCTCTGGTCTGGAGGTCGGCCACGTCCCATGTGCACTCATATCGGGCGAAATGCCTGAACCGACTTAACCCAGAGGTTAAGACATTGCTGGCGAGATTCTTCGGATGCCACACGCGGATTGAAACTCCTCCCGGCCAATGAAGAAAATGCAGAAAAGGTGATGGAAAGGATAAAGTGAAGCTTAGTCAGTATGTCCAGTGGTCTCGTAGTGGGAGCTACTCATACCACGGCACCTCTTTTCTAGATGCCAGCAACATCCTATATACTACCATACTGATGAAATATGCCTAAACCGGCTTAAACCAGGGGTGAAACTTGATGGCTACGCATGTCATGGTACCTCCGCTCTAGAGGTAGGTCACATCCTAAACACTCACATTCTGGGATAATATGCCTAAACCGGCTCAACCCAGGGGTGAAACTTACCAGTGGCGAGGATTCGTCCTCCTGGACAAAAGCTCCATCCTGGTCACGACTAGGAAGGGGAGCGGCCACGACTACAAAATGCTGAAGTCAGAGACACTGGACCAGTGCAGTCTAGATAGGCAACCACCTCCCACTCGGTGGGGATGTATGTGTATTTGAATCATACTGAGGTTTTCCGGTGAGAAAGTCCAACACTGGACTGGATGGGCAACCACCTCTCACCCAGCAGGGATACACTGATATCCAAAACACATCGAGGTTTTCCGATGAGAAGTCCAACTCTAGATTAAACTGGTGCAACGAAACCCACGGTGTCATGGATTCCCGCTTCTTAGACCCACCAAGAATACAGGCTCAAGCCCTGCGATACTCTGAACATCTTGTGGTCCTCTCGTGGATCTCGTGTGGGGACCACAGGGGGACCACTGTACCTATCAAGGACCACAGGCGTAAATTCAGTAGGATCACGTGGCGGTCTTGGTGGTAGAAGTGAACGAAGAAGAAGAAGGAAGTATAAGAAAATTTATACTTCTTCAGTCTACCTAGAACTGCGAGCTGATGTTCTGCAGCCAATGCTGTGAAGATGTTGAGACACAGCATTGTGCTGGATTGGGAGCGGGTTATGGCAGCTATTTTTTCAGCCTCTGAGTTAAGCTAGAGTGTAGGAGGTGTGCATTGCTTCTTTATCAGACTCCACCACCATGGGGACTGTGATGATCCCTACTCCATTAGCCGGGTTAGGCTATGGGGTGCCAACAGATGTGGGACAGGTCAACTATGGTTTTGCCAGTCCTGATGCTAGCATGTCAGATTGCCAAATCAGACAGCGTCTTCACTCCCAAGAAAAGTTATGGAGAGAAATACAAGAAAATAGACACTAAGGAGTAGGCTTTTTAATGATCTCCCTAAAGTTTTGAATTTTTTTGAATCTCTTGATAGCTGCTTTGTTTTTTTAATACTGTACACCAGATGTAATTTTCAAAGTTGTGTGTTATATCCTGTTTTATCATTTGTTCATTGACCACCTTGTGTGTACAGTTTAGTTTAGAGTGCCTTGCCACGTAAGCAGGTATTCTTATGACTACCTTGTGTGTACAGTTAAGAGTGCCTTGCCATGTAAGCAAGTATTCTTATGACCACCTTGTGTGTACAGTTAAGAGTGCCTTGCCATGTAAGCAGGTATTCTTATGACTACCTTGTGTGTGCAGTTAAGAGTGCCTTGCCATGTAGGCAGGTATTCTCTGCTTTAAGGGAAAATTTTCGTAAACACAGCGTGTCAGGTACTCACTTTCATGGGTGGATGATGAGCAAAGAAATTGATCCCACTTATCGAAACAGACCAAGAAAGCATATTACCGTTGCTTCAGCTAGTTCTGATATGTAAATTATTTATGAATGTATATAGAGTTCAAAGAAAGCTGAAATTGTGATGAAAATGTTGGGATGAAGGCATGAAGAAGAAGAGTGCCAGTCCCTGTTGTTAACAATACTGTAGCATCACAGCCAGCTGCTTTCACTGGGGCCTTGATCAACTTTGCCTGAATTTTAGATTCATAATTTGATTTTTTGGATGACGCCAATCAGCTGTGCCAGATTTTACATCATAGTATGGTTTATGAGTCCCAGATCATGATTTTTGGAGCTTTGCCTGAATTTAGATTCACAACAATTGTGTCTTGCGTTCTTCTTTGTCTGTCTCAGTAAATCATAAATATATCTTCTTTGGTATAAGTCAGCATTGTTAACCTCAGCTGACTTTTCTCTTTGTATCAGGTAACAACATCATGTACATCGGCATGATGGGCCCTAAAGGTCCTTGTGATGAGCTTGTGGTCAAACACCAAGGGAACCTGCAGTACTCTGTCCAGTACATTGTCAAGGAGAGTGGACGTTATGTGCTCATTATTAAATGGGGTGACCAGGAGATTCCAGGAAGCCCATTTACAGTGGAGGTCCAGTAGAGTGGTGATAATTGTGAGAGTGTTTCAGACCTCTGTGGACTGTTGAGAGAGAGTTGTTGCAGATATTGTCAGATATAGGTTTTACGTAAATCTGCTTATCAAGGGAATATTATACATAACTATTTAATGAAATTGAAATAAGTCTCATGATTGATATTTAAGCTTTGTCTTCACATATATCTATCTGCATAGTGTATACATCCTGTACGTTATTCCTTATCTACTTCTGATATGACTGTATCTTTGCATAGCTGCATTTAATGATAGATGACTGGGTTTTTTTGTTTGTTTTTTTTAATTCATTGTTTGTTTGTTGACTTTGATTATGTATGCTGATACTGTGTGCCTAGTAGTAAAGTTATGTGAGAATATTAGAATAATTAATTTTATGTACAATTTTTTTTTAACTGAAAGTTTTAAAAACCGTGCCCAGAAGTTTGTGTTATAACTTTGGCCGCTGCTGAAGTTTGTGTTATAACTTTGGCCGCTGCTGAAGTTTGTGTTATAGCTTTGGCCGCTGCTGAAGTTTGTGTTATAACTCTGGCCGCTGCTGAAATTTGTGTTACAATTTGGGCTGTTAATGATGTTGAACATATAAGACTAAAACGTCCATTTGAAAGTGCCTGAACATTGTCAGTTAGGATGATATATCCAAAATGGAAACAAACAAAAAATCTAATAAATCAACGAAACAGAAATAAAACTTTTTCAAGGAATTATCTCCGCCTTTTAAATCTGTATAAGTGGTTGTGATTATAGCAGCCAGAAAATTTAATGTTTTGTCTCTCGAAAGTTTGGGCAGATTTTACACATGCCATCTCCAGTCTTATCACTTGGTGCCTATCATTGCTATGTTCACAGCTATTTTTGAATGGTGTTCTAGGTCTTAACTGACTCACACTAGTGTAATTCTGGAATTGTTAAATATTTTAATTAACCTTACAGTTGTAGGTAGTTTTAAATAAAGATACTAGACGAGTATAAAATGTATTTCACTTAAAAAATATTTTTTTATTTTTTTTTTTTTTGTCTGTACATAAACCTCATGCTCAGAAGCTAGTTTTTTTTTTCCTCTTCTTCAGTTATTCTTTTTTATTTCTGCTGCAATGAAGATGTAGGTTCACTGCTTAAAATACACCATGTAGTGTGAAGTTATGTGTGTGTGTGTGAGCGTGGCACAAATATCACTGCACAATGATGACACTAGAGCCTCTACCCTTTGAGGGGGGGGGTGTTAGGTCTTTGGTCTTCAGATTTTTGTTTCTAATATCATGGGGCTTATAGACTTCTTTTTTTTTTGTTGTTGCATATTCAAAGAATATTTGAAATGCATGTTTTGTTTTTAACAACTGGAAATTCAAGAAATGAAGATTATAATTTGAAACCAAATATTAAAATCTTCTGTTTTGCCACAATTAAAAATTGGTCAGTTTTCCACCAAATCACTGGATGGTATGATAAGACATCAAAGACTGGAATGGTTTTCCAGTATCACAAATCAAAGATTTTGACTTTTTCTTAATGCATAGGTTTCTCTGCTTGGTGCTAGGTAATTAAAAACAAAAATAAAGTTGTTTGTGTTTGCTCTACATTCTTAGTGCAGTTTCCAACAGTTAATATTCAAACAAAGGGTAAAAAATAGAGTTGTATAAGAAAATAGGAATGTGCCCCTGTTTTTTATTGCATACTCGTTCATTTTGCTTATTAAGACAGCCAGGCATTTCTCTGGTAGTTATTTTGTTGTTTTTGTTGCTGACTTCATGTACTGACTCATGTATCAAATCTGTATGAACTCATACACAAGTAAAGCTCCTAGCTCTCATCAGCTTGACCAGGTTTCTGTTGTCTTCAGCACACAGTGTTTTGTGTACATGTACTTGAACATAGGAAAATGATGAGTAATTTAAGATTAATGACTTGAGCCCTGCAGAAAAAATAAAAGCATCTTGATGTACTTTGGCAGCACAAATAACACCCAGTGGTTGGACAAAGATAAAAATAGAATAGACAAAGCTAGTTCAGCTTCCATTGTTTCAGGCTGATACACCATCTATACCTGAAGCTGAAAATTAGCTCAACAGACCTAAGCACCTGCAGCAAAGAGCAACAGACACCACATCACATCTTCCAGAGCTGCCAGCTACACAACTAACTCAGAGTACCTAACCAGATCCCACCCCCCACCCAAGGAGCTCTACAGTGATGCTGAAAACCAAAGATAAGCTGCCACATTTGTCTTAGCAAATGACGAAGAACATAATTGCTACGACTAACTAAATTTTACATCTTACATCCTTCCTGTGTTGTTAAATGTCACATAAGGCTCACATGGTAGTTTGCCAAGTTTTCCTCTTTTTTTCAACAACCTTTTCAACCTCATCAAGTTTGGCCTCTCTTAATAGTGTCCTCTTTAGAGTTTCATATTTTCAACCTCTTTTTCTTCAGCTTGTTATTTTCCACTTGATAGCTTGCTTTTTCTGGGATTTTCTGATTGTTTTTTTCTCATCATGTGACCAACATATGTCCATCTCCTTTTTTCTTATCACCCATGAGACGGGTTTTTGTTCCTGAATTTGTTCCACTTTATACCGAGTATTTTCCTTAGGCATTTGTTTTCAAAAGAGTCTAATTTCTTGTCTATATCTTTAGTTGTTTTCCAGATTTTACATGCATAAATAAAATATTACATTTGAATCGAATAGTCTTAGCTTGGTTTTTGTGCTTACAACTTTTGAATGTCATATGGTCTCAAAATTTTTTAAGGTCAGTGCTACTTTTGCAATTCCAATTCTAATTTCCTTTCTGGTGTCACAATCCTGGTCTACGTAGTTGCGGAGATATGCATATTGTTTACTTCAACACCTGTCCCTTCTATATGTATTTTTCAAAGTTGCAGAGATATGCATATTGTTTACTTCAACACCTGTCCCTTCTATATGTATTTTTCCTTCTTGATTAATGGGAAGTTTCATTATTTTTTGTTTTTTCCTTGTTAATTTCTCAAGTCCCATTTTACTAGCCAGTGAAGACAGGGTGTTTTTTCTTGCATCAAATTCACTGAGTTATGTCATCTGCAAAATCAAGATATTCTGGTTGGGTCTCAGGTACCCAATCAATGCCTGTGAAAATCAATGCCTGTTTAACTCATCAACATTTTTTCATTATAAAGTTTATGGCAATTCCAAGAAGCAAGGGAGATAATGTCTTTGTTTCATGCCTGTTTCAATCTGGAACCATTTACTCATTCCTTCTGTGTTGACTGCACAGACATATCCTTTGTAGAAATCCTTAATGATATTGACAGGTTTAGATGGTATTCCATAGTCTTAAAATTCTTCATAATGAATCTCTTTGTATGCTGTCAAATGCCTTTTTAAAGTCTGTGAAGTTCAGGATTAATGGTCTTTGCTTTTTGATATGTTCTTCGAGTATCCTTAGTGTAAAAATCGGATCGAGACAGCATCTCACTTTTCGAAATCCTGCTTGTTCTTTTCTCATTGCAGTATCCGCTACATCTTTAGTTCTATTCAGAACAACTTTGCAAAATACTTTTGACACTGATATATAGTAAGGTTACTGCTCTCTAATTATTGCAGCTGCTAAGGTTGCCTTTTTATTTTTAGTATTTTAACAATGATTCCTTTTTTCCATTTAGAATGGACCTTTTCTTCTTTCCAAACTTTATTAAACATTCTCTGTAGTTGGCTCATGTTATCACTGTTAATAGCTTTTAACATTTTGGTTGTTATTTCATCATCACTTGCAGCTTTGTTGTTAGCCATTAGATTCACTGCTGTTTCAGTTTTGTTCAGTGTAATTTCATCTAGGTTGACATTTAGTTGGATTGGTAAATTGGTTTCAAAGTCAGTCACTTCTTTTGGGTGTGGTCAAGTATGTCTTGAAAGTGTTTGGCCCATCTTTGTTTTTGGTCTTTAATTGATGTTAATAGGGTGCCAGTTTTGCTAAGGACTGGTCTTTCTTTGGATGTAATAGTACACATTAGCCTCTTTTGTATGCCCTTTTGCTGCATTCTCAACTTCTTTCACCATATTGTCTATGTATTTTTTCTTGTCTCTTCTAGCTGAACTTTTTACTTTGTCTAGTTCTTTGACTAACTAAATACCAGTAATTAGTAAATACATTTTTTGTATTGTAAAAAAATGTACAGTTGTGAATGTGCATCTCACTACAAAGTTGAAATCAAACCATCATAAGCTGAGAAATACATGAACACAAAAAAGAACAAATGTATCCATACTACATGAACTTAATATTGAAGAAGGCTGACTAATAAGGAAAATTAAACAAAGAAAGCTTAAATATTTGGACACATTAAATGTCATGATAATCTAGAGAAGACTGTCTTAGGAGGGTAATATAATGGGAAAAAGAGAGGAAGACCAAGGCGAAGATGGCTGCAAGACATTGTTAATCTGCAAATGGATGCATTAGCAGCAGGGCATCTTGCTTACAACCAAGAGGCCTACAGGAGAGCTGTTAGGGAGGCAAAGTTCCACAAGGGACATGCAAATGACTGATATCAGCCACAATAACAGATTTATCGCTACCTAAACGTTCAAGCAGGGTAGCAGATCTCCATGAGACTATGAGCAAAAAGTTCTCGGTAGATGATTCTGTAGTGAACTACTTGGAACCTTCACATATAAAGATATTCATTTCATGTACTCTGTATGAAATAACAACAACTTATGATTATCTTACTAAAAACAGGCCCTTGCCATCCCATGTACTCTATGAAATAACCAACAACTCTCAAGACACAACCAACTTATGATTAAATGACTAAAAACAGGCCCTTGTCATCTCATGTACTCTATGAAATAACCAACAACTCTCAAGACACAACCAACTTATGATTAAATGACTAAAAACAGGCCCTTGCCATCTCATGTACTCTATGAAATAACCAACAACTCTCAAGATACAACCAACTTATGATTATCTGACTAAAAACAGGCCCTTGTCATCCCATGTACTCTATGAAATAACCAACAACTCTCAAGATACAACCAACTTATGATTATCTGACTAAAAACAGGCCCTTGTCATCCCATGTACTCTATGAAATAACCAACAACTTTTAAGACACAACCAACTTATGATTAAATGACTAAAAACAGGTCCTTGCCATCTCATTTTACTCTGTATGAAACAACCAACAACTCTCAAGACACACAAACTTCTGATTATCTGTCTAAAAACAGGCCCTTGCAGGCTGAATCTACATATTTGAACTGAAAATTGACCTATCAGATTAATGTCTCCTGAAAAGAGCCACAGAGACACACATCCTGGTGTCACCCGCTTTGGCCAGACCTACACACACACTATGACAGAAAACCAGAGACATGCTAGCTGTGCATCAGACCGCCACAGCTTAGCCACAAAGAACATCGAGCTCGTAGTTCCAGGGGAGATATGAGATCAGATTACAGTCCAGTCTTATAGAAACCAGCAGATTCTCTACTGGCCTTGCATCCTTCCCGTGCTATTATGCCTCACATAGGGCAGTGTGCCTCGTCACAAAACATGGTGAGCTTACAATCTCATCAAGTTCACTGCTGTATCACTGTAATTTGATATTTATACCCACTAGCACCCCAGCACTTCAGAACTGCAAATCATGTGTACTGTGATATTTTGTCAGAGCTCCCAGCACTAAAGAAATGGGAGATTCTTGTAGAGTCCTATAACTCACATGCTTGGCAGTACATGCATACTATATAAGTTAAAGCAAATCTAACATGGACAATACAACTAAGGTCTGACGTACACCTGAATGTACAGCATTTACAGGCAGGAAATACAACAAAAACGAAAGTGCACTACAAGGAAGTTAGATTTTGTAAAGATACTATAGTGAAAGTGCTTTCCCTGCAGACATCAGTCCACTCTGCTCATAAGCTCCCTGTAAAGATGTGGATTTTGGTCTTCTTAACATAAGTCTGGATTTTGCAAATTCCCCAACATTTGTAAGGTTTGTTACCTCAGACTGCATTAGGTGACACACTAAACACTAGTCCCTTGTGGTTCTACACACAAGCCGGGCAGTACTTGTAGCCAACCCCTGGTCCCTATACACAGGCCAGGCAAGACTTGTAGCCAACCCCTGGTCCCTATACACAAGCCAGGCAAGACTTGTAGCTAACCCCTGGTCCCTATACACAAGCCAGGCAAGACTTGTAGCCAACCCCTGGTCCCTATACACAAGCCAGGCAAGACTTGTAGCCAACCCCTGGTCCCTATACACAAGCCAGGCAAGTCTTGTAGCCAACCCCTGGTCCCTATACACAAACCAGGCAAGACTTGTAGCCAACCCCTGATCCCATGTCACCTTTATCTTCTAACATACTTGTTAGCATTGATCTTTTTTTGAGTTTATGAGACTCATGTCCTGGGGTCATGTCTCTGTGAGGACCCCCACAGCACTAAGACTAGTTTACAGGGCAGTTTATAGCAGCCAATGTGAAGAAATTTTTAGTTAAGACTAGACTCCTATCAGACATTCACTAGTTTATTTCATGCTGTCAGACATTAAAACTGAAACTGAAATAACAGGAGAAATATACAACTATCTAGGCACAACCTTCAACAGAAGCATCATAGTGAGTAAGGAAATTAAAAAAAGGTCATCATCAGGTGCCGTGCTGACTGGCGTTGGCTATTATGCTTCTATAGAGTACACAATCCTTCATGCAGGCAATCAGCTCAGTCGGTGATCTCTCACACCATCCCGTCAGACTGTCCAGTATCATTTCTCTTGGTCTTCCTCTTCATCTTATTCCTCTATTTTTCCTGTTATAATATTTTCAATATCCCCTCTTGTCATTGTACGTCCTATGAAAGTACACTCTCTTTTTTGACAAGACTTTTTGTCTCTCCATCTCTTCTTATACATTCTCTATTAGTTATTTTTGCTGTCCAGTGAATTTGCAATATTCTAATAAACCACATTTCTGCTGCTTCCAATGATTTTTGTGCAGACCTGCCTATTGTCCATGATTAAATTCTATATAACAAGATGGGTTCAGTATAGAATTTTAGGACTCGTTTTCTAACATTCATTGATAAGGATGTATTGGATTTCTCATTCTTTGAAATGCAGTCTTTGCCTGCCATATTCTGTTCTTGATTTCTGTTTTGCATTGCCCATCTGAAGTTATTACTCCTCCAAGGTATTTGAATTTCTATACCTGCTTTAGAGTAGTTCACGTTAATTTTATACTGCATTTTGGTGGATTCTGTTTCTTAGATATATAACCAGTCTGTCTTTTTTAGTTCAAAGTAAGGCCTTTCTGTTCACTTTCTTTGGCAATTTTATCAAGAGATTTTGCAGGTCTTGTTTCTCAGCTATCAGTACTGTGTCGTCAGCATACTGAAGGTTGCTAATATGCTATCCTCCAACTTTTATACATGGTTCTTTAATGATCGTTCTTAGAATATTCTCAGTGTACAGAGAAAAAAAGGTCTGGAGATAGTACACATCCCATTTTTCACCTTGTTGCATTTTTCACTTTGCTGAATGCCTTGGTATAGTCAATGAAGCGTAAATAGATATGTACATCTAAAGCATTCTGTTAGCGTTCGTAAAGCATAAATGGCATTGTGTGTTCCTTTCCCTCAACAAACTGTTCATCTGCTATTTCCATTTTTTATCTTTTTCCTTGTTCTCAATAATTCTCAGAAACAGCTTTGTTATGTGGCATGAGAGGCTGATAGTCCTGTAGTCATCACATTCCTTTGCAGAGTACAGATATGGAATAAAATATACTTCGCCTTGCAACACCTGTTAAAATCCAAAGTCTTGTCCCAGAACACCAAAATAACAAACTATAATAAGAACAGCCATCATGTAAGGATCAGAAACATGGAGTACAACAAAGAAAGATGAACAATTGGAGATCTTTGAGAACAAGATCCTAAGAAGAATCTCGGGGCCCATATAGGATATCAACAGTGGAGAATGGAGAGCTAGAAAAAAAAAATGAACTGAACCAGCTTACTTAAGTCCAAGTGAATTATAAATGTCTTCCAACTGAACAGATTGGGCCTTGTAGAAAGTGAAAGAGAACAGACAAATGCATATTATGCATGTACAGGTCATGGAAACAAGACCAAGATGTAGACCAAGACAGATGGAAAGACAACATAAAAGAGGATATAAAAGAAACTAGTGTTGCCAACTGGAGAGTGAAGATTAGAAATAGGAGTGGAGGCAAACCATCTGCAACAGTGAGCTTTAACACCTGAGAAAGATGAAGGAAAGACATTAAAATGATGCACTTTTTCTCCACTTAAAACTCGTCTCCTGACCATATATTAGGAAAATGAGCCCATGAAGTCTGGATGAAAGCCACTGGAAGTCCCTAGACCGATTGCAGGCATCCTGGAACCTAAACACAGAGTAACAGAAAGATAGGCATGGAGAAGAACAGAGAGCATGTTGAGCAATAGAGGGCTCACCTGGGCAAGAACGGGAAAAAAACCCAAAGGACAGGCATTTGTGGAAAACCCTTGTGGAAGCCCCATGTGCGCTGGGCACTTAAGGTTCAGAGAGAGAGAAATACAGATCCTGGTTTATCTCTGAAATCCTGAAAGTATAAGGTACTTTAATGACAAAAAAAAATGAAATTAGTGAAGCAAAACAAGTGTTTGTACAAAAAAACATTACACCATTGGCAAAATTGGACAGAAAACACTGACAATTGGATGCTGTACTCAGCATAAAGGTTTATAGTAATGGCAGTGGTGATAGCTACATAAAATACATAACCTGTCCTAGTAATGGTCTGCTTGATGTAAATTATACAACATGTCCCAGTGATGTCTCTGATCTGGATACATCTGATATCTCTCAGTCTTTGGTCTAATGATACTGTCATAACTGGATCCAGCTGGTATATCTGTTTTTGTCTGATATTCTAATGATGCTGTCACATCTGGATCCAGCTGATATCTCAGTTGTCTGATATTCTGATGCTGCCATATATCTGGATCCAGCAGAATTTTTCAGTCTTGTCTGATGCAGTCATATATCTGGTACCAGCTGGTATCAGTCTGATGACATCTCTTATCTTGTGTCTGATGTCATAGTGATGGAGCTCATCTTGAACCAGCTAGAATCAATTTTATTATCTCTCAGTCTTGTGTCTGGTGTCTTTAGTGATGCCCTCATATCTGGAGCCAGCTAGTATTAAAATCATATGACATTTGTCTTGTGATGGTTTCATATCTGGAATGAGCTAGCAGCAGTCTAGTGACATCTCTTTAGTCTTGTGTCTGATGCTCTAGTGATGGTTTCATATCTGGAGTTAGGTAGCAGCAGTCTGGTGACATCTCTTTAGCCTTGTGTCTGATGGTTTTGTCTCTGACCATTGATGGCACCGGAAGACCACGGAGATTGCTCACACCCGTGAATTCTACCAGTGCCATTGATTGACAGATGACAATGACAAGTCTGATGGTTTCGCCCACATTGTCCATGCCTGATGACAGAAAGGTACACAAAAACTCTGTACACATTTTTTACCAACTTCAGCATGTTCAAAAACTCAGTCCGTAAGAACAACGAAGAGCAAAACCTCTATCTTAATGCAAAGAAAACTAGATGACAACTGACAAAACAAATAAGGCAGCTGAAATATGTGAGGAAAAGTTGGAAGAAGAGGGTTTTGAAAATCTTGGATCACTACTAACTAATAATGGAGATACAATGACAGAAATTAAAAGGAGGACATCTATTGCTCTTCAGAAAGTAAAACTAAAGAATGTGGAGAACCATAAAAATAAGATATTTAAGGCCATGCATCTTTCCCATCAGAACATCTGCCTGTGAGACCTAGACACTTAACAAAACAGCTGAGAAACACAAATGCCTTTGAATATACATTTTTTTTTAAATTTGAATATAAATGCTACAGAAGAGTTCTTCAAATAAGAACACAAAGAATATATCCATACTACAAGAACTTATATTGATGAAGGCTGGCTAGTATAGAGGATTAAACAAAGAAAACTGGACATTAAACGTCATGTTACTCTAGAATACAGTCTTGGAAGGGTAAAAAGAGAGGAAGACCAAGACGAAGATGCTGCAAGACGTCGATCTGCAAATGGATGCATCAGCAGCAGACCATCTTGCTCACAACCGAGAGACCTACAGGAGTGCTTGTTAGGGAGGCAAAGTTCGGCAAGGGACATGCAAATGAATCAATGAATGAAGCTTGTTCAAATCTTGAACCATCGTAAGCATCTCCTATTATTATATAAGTCCTTATGTAAGGATTAGGGTGGGGAAACAGGTGCTTCACTTGGAACAACTTTAAATCAGTAGCCCCTCACCTCAAGTAGCGACCCAAATCAGGGTGGCGGGGGTCTGGTGGGAGTCACCAGAAGATATGAAAAAATGTAAAGTTACTTTGTTTTCAAACCTAAAAAAAAATGTCCCATTTGCTACGGTTACCTCAATTTTTTTCATAGGTCGGGGATCACGTAATGTTGGTGTGGAGGTCAGGAACAAAAAATTTTTGGAACCACTGCTTTAAAGGTAAATGATGTTGAATAATGGAACAGTGGAAGTTAAATTTAAATAATTATAACAAAATTAACATTTTACAAGTTACTCTTATTACAGAGTATTTTCACAAATGTGTTCACCTCTGGGGGGAAGTTTCTTGATGTGTCCCAGTTCAAGGTGTCACCTGCTGCCAGCTGTACGAAGCATGTCAAATGTCAAGTGATACATGTTGCTATCCTATATATCACATGACCGTCGACCTGACCACGCGGAAACAGTCACGTGTCGACACCTACAAGCACGGAGAAAATGCAAGAAACTTGCAATTGTATCTTTCCTGCTTCCTGATTGGTTCACCTGTCTTCAAACATCCCCAGATCCATTCACAAACCGAGATGAAAAACTTCCATCCCACGCCACCAAATCAATTACTATTGTGTCCTTGACCTACTTTCTCCCCTACCACTGCCCGTGACGTAGCTCCTTTCAATTACGTACCCCGGGGATCCAATGACCTAACACTAGGCAATCGAGGCATTTGGAGGATTGCGTCATTTTTTAAATGACCTTTTCAACTTTTGTAACGAGTTACCAACGAAACTTCAAAAGTTTTCCTTCAAAATAATGGTACACTGAACTCTCCTTGATCAGGCTACTGTAAACACATCTTTAAACCTGATCATTGTCAGGATGCAGGTTAGGAGCTGTAAACAGGCTGTTTTCCTGTCCGTGACATGCAGCGCTTGCTACACCTTGTAGAAATCCGTTTGTAGTTTGCTTTCTCCACATGGCGCCAAAACAAGAGCAACAATGGGCGGGAACATAAACCACGTGACATGTGTAAGAGCTGTCAGTGGCAGCCATTCAGTACATTTAAAATTCATTGACTAATCCGTACATTAATTTGTTAAAACTTTTAAAATGGTAAAATTCCAATTAAGTTCAGCTTAGGTAATATCAAACTGATTTGTCAGCTTTTGTGAACACGCCTTTTTTTTTTTGGGGGGGGGGGGGGGGGGTTCAAAACACAAGCACAGGTCACTTCAAAACCCATTAACATTAGCTTTTCCTGCTTAGTTCTGAATCTGATGATTTGATAGATTTTATACCATTCTCTTCATGTTGCTTCCCTTCTGTTACACGCTTTCTTGTGAATCTAAAATGGCTCTCTGTAGCCCATAGGTTGGGGTCAAGATGGTGCAGGCTCACAACAAATGTTAGAAAAAAGGTTTACTTATATTGGTTTCTGGTATGATCTGTCGAAAAGTGGAAATGTAAAATACCGTGAATGATTGAAATGCGTAGTTTTATGTAAAATATGTTGGGGTTTCATAGCATTAAAGAATTAGTTTATAGTGCAAAGATACTTCGAGATAAGTAGTGACAGAAAGTTTTTTTTAAAAAGCACAAGACGTATATCACTGAAAATTTAAAAAAAAAAGGAAACATGAAAAATAAGCAAAAACTGAACAAGGACACTCACCAACATTTTTTTGTCCCTGGCGCCCCTGGTGATGGTCAACCGAAATGGACGATCTAAGACGTTCTCCTGGAAGTTCTACCTCCATGTAACCAATCAGAATGCTTCACCCGACTCTCGGTTACGCAACTGACACCAGGCTCGCCTTGGGGCAAGAGATTCTTTGTCCAGCCCACACCAAGGAATGTGTAACCCACATTGTGCCCCGGGACCTGGCTTAGTCAAATGGTCAGGCTGAGATAGCCGCTACGATGGACAGCCAGGCAGCTAAAGGCCTCTGAATGAGTGACCTTCACATTTGTTACTTGCAAAGCCTTCCTCAGACCACCGGTTCTCAACCTGTAGTTCAAGTGAAAGTCTGCTGCAGGAAGTGTAGATTAGATTTTTTTATACATCACAAACATCAGGTTATTTATTTATAATCGTCACAAACATCCCAAGTCAATATATTCTCAATACAAAAAGTTCGGAATGATTTTTAATGAAAGAAAAATTCGTAAGAAAGCTCTCGTGAACTGTATTATGCCCTGGGATCCGCTTCCTGATGTAAGCTGAGAACCACTGTCTTTGACGAACGCTGATGAGTCTCCACTCTACGTCTGGCCAATGATCATACAAAAATTGGCCTAGGCATGGCTCATTTTGAAAAATGCGCTACATTCGTCTTGGTATAACCAAATAGTACTATAAATGCTCTAGTTTATCATCATCATGTGCCGTTGGCGGTCATACTTCTCCATAGATCTATCTCGGTCCTTGATATTTTTCATCAGCTCATTTGTGTGTGTGTGTGTCTCAGACTCAGTGACTGGTCTGTCGCCAAGCTCAACATACAAAAATCTGTCATTATGGGAATAGGCAAATGGCGAGATAAAAGGGACTTCCCTCTTCGTCTCCAACGCACAGACAACATCCGCCTGTACGGCATTACTTTCCCGTCACACCCCGACATAATACACAAACCCACATGGGACAACCTCATAACAAACATTACAAACATGTTACAACGATACAAATATAAAACAGCAACAATTTTTGGAAGAAGCGTCATAGTAAACACATACATAATACCAAAAATAATATACACCGCCACAGTACTAGACCCACCGCAGCAGACAATCAAAGAAATAAACAAGCAAATCATAAACTTTATCTTTACAAATATCATCCACAAAATACAACGTAACTCTCATGCAGGACAAAACACATGGAGGGATTGCCTTGCAAGACATACAGACAAACATACAAGCACTCAGAATCAGCCACGTAGGTCGCATCATCAAACACCCAAACCAACACCCCCAGCTCACTACTACATAGGACTGAGACTATCAAACTTAGTCCTACCGAACAACTCGCAGGCACACCACTTTGGCACACTACCACCCTTCTACAAGAACTGCATACAAGCAATTCAAGGACACGAAACACTCACCCAATGCAAAACAAGCCATATATACAAACATTTGGTCAGAAATCAAGCGCCACCATTACACCTTAGGATCAAAAGGGGACGCAGATATCCCATAGGATCAAGAGGGGACGCAGATATCCCATACTAGACTACACCGACATGTTCCAAAACCTCCATCTCAAAAATATCACACCAAAAGCCAGAGAAATCACTTTCAGACTCATATACAATATGACGCCCACGACACAAAGAAACATGAGACGATGTCACCTATGCAGGAGAAGCGCACTAGACACAGAAGAACACATTTTCTACGAATGCAAAACAGTAGCAACCACCGTAAGAACAATAAAAAACATAATAGAAACACACACGGCACAACAAGCAGACATCTACAAAGCCATAATGTTGAATACAATCCCTAAAACTCAGGCGTATAAATTAAAAATCCATGTCCATCCCATGAGCGGAAGAGAAAGCTTTGCCGAACACGGACCATGTACATCACCAGAGAGGAAGATAATGATAGGGGAGAGAGAGAGAGAGAGAGAGTGAAAGGGAAGAAAGAGTACACACAAAATCTCACAAATTAGGGTGTTTTAAAAAAAAAACAAACAAAAAATATCAGAAGGAAAACAAGGAAAGAAAAACACAGAAGGTTCAGCACCACACAAGCTAAAAACAAAGCAACACATGATGACAGCAACAACGGTCACTCGAAAGAGTTTTTCCAAAGTTGCACAGTGCAAGGTCCTGACAGACCACTCACTGGGGAGTCTGAAAAAAAAAAAGTCTGTCGGGACCTTGCACTGTGCAACTTTGGAAGACTTGTGTGAGTGGTCTTTATCGCTGTCATCATGTGACACTTTTGTATTTGTGTGTGTGTGGGTTTCTTCCCGTTTCTTCCTTACTTGTTTTCCTCTTTTTTTCTTTTTTTTCTTCTTTTTTTCCGACATTACAACAGGATTTGTGTAAAAAGAGTTTTATATGTTCTACTAATTTTTAGAGATTCTTTTTTGTACTCTCTCTCTCTCTCTCTCTCTCTCTCTCTCTCTCTCTAGTTATCTTCCTCTCTGGTGATGTACATAAAAAGTTTATGGCAAAGGCCTCTTTCGCTCATGGGATGTACATGAAATCCTTTAAACTCTTTCTTGCTTTTCTCTCTCTCTCTCTCTCTCTCTCTCTTTCTCTCTCTTTCTCTCTCCTTGTCCATTATTTTGCTTAATTTTTGCTGAAACAATCCCAAGATTGTGGCAGGACTAAGCGTGCAGAAATGAAAACGAGCCATGTTTCCGCACATCCACACCAAGAACCTGAACTCTGCGAGCAGGACCAGTAACTTGGTGTGTGTGTCCGCCTGAGTTTTAGGGATTGTAGTCAACATTATGGCTTTGTAGATGTCTGCTTGTTGTGCCGTGTGTGTTTCTATGATGTTCTGTATTGTTCTTACGGTGGTTGCTACTGTTTTGCATTCATAGAAAATGTGTTCTTCTGTTTCTAGTGCGTTCCTCCTGCATAGGTGACATCGTCTCATGTTTCTGTGTGTTTTTCTGTGTGTCGTGGGTGTCGTGGGTGTCATGAGTCTGAAATGATTTCTCTGGCTTTTGGTGTGATATTTTTGAGATGGAGGTTTTGGAACGGTGTCGGTTTAGTCTAGTATGGGGTATCTGCGTCCCCTCTTATTCTAAGGTGTAATGGCGGTGCTTGATTTCTGACCAAATGTTTGTATATGTGGTTTGTTTTGCACTGAATGAGTGTTTCGTGTCCTTGAATTGCTTGTATGCAGTTCTTGTAGAAGGGTGGTAGTGTGCCAAAGTGGTGTGCCTGCGAGTTGTTTGGTGGGACTAAGTTTGACAGTCTAAGTCCCATGTAGCAGTGAGCTAGCGGGTGTTGGTTTGGGTGTTTGATGATGCTACCTACGTGGTTGATTCTGAGTGCTTGTATGTTTGTCTGTATGTCTTGTAAGGCAGTCCCTCCGTGTAGTTTGTCCTGTATGAGGGTTTTATGTTGTATGCTGTGTTGTTTTATGTTGTATGAGTTTGTGAAGATAAACCTTCTGATTTGTCTGTTTATTTCTTTAATTTGTATTTGTATCGTTTGTGATGCTTGTTATGAGGTTGTCCCATGTGGGTTTGTGTATTATATCAGGCTGTGATGGGAAAGTAATGCCGTACAGGTGGATGTTGTCTGTGTGTGTAAGGTGAAACGGGAAGTCCCTTTTATCTCGCCATTTACCTATTCCCATGACGACAGATTTTTGTATGTTGAGTTTGGCTCCGCTACCTTCGCCGAACTCTGTGAAAGTGTCTAAAATGTGAGTTATTGATCTGTCTGTTGTTGGGAGGAAGATCGTGTCGTCCGTGTACGCGAGCAACTTTCTCTCTCCCCTGCCAGGTACGAAAGTTCCCTGGATTGTTGTGTCTTGTCTGATTTTCTCTAGAAGTGGTTCTAGAGTGAGTATGTACAGTAAAGGAGAGAGGGGGCAGCCCTGTCTCACTGGTCTAGTTAGCCTGAAAGTCTCTGTAAGCGTGTGGGTTACTAAGACTTTGCTCTCAGGTTTGGAATAGAGAATGTAAATCCAGTCTCTGAAGTAGTCCCCTATGTTACAGTGGAGTAGTGTCTTGTGCAGGTATTTGTGTGACACTCTATCGAAGGCTTTCTCCTGATCTAAGGAAAGAACTGACGACTAGCAGTTCTTCTGGTGTGTGTAGTGTATGTCATCTCGTATGAAATGTGTGTGCTGGTGTATGTTTCTTTTCTCTACACTACATTGTTGGTCTTCGTTTATGAGTTTGTGCATAAGTGATTTGAGCTTGTTCGTGAGCGCTTTTGTGAGGATCTTTTAATTTACGTTTAGCAGAGATATGGGTCTGTAGTTTTTGAATTGTGTTTTGTCTGCGTTGTCTTTGGGTATGAGAGTGATGTATGATAGATTTAGACCGGGCGGGAGTTGTCTGTTCTGGGAGGTCTCGGTGAAGACTTGTAAGAGAAGAGGACCTAAGAGTGCAAAGAAGTGTTTGTAAGCTGTGAGGCCGTCTGGCCCTGGTGACTTGTTTTCTTGCATTGTTTGTAGTGTTTGTGTCAGGTTGTCTAATGCTAGTGATGTGTCTAGTGCTTGCTTGTCCGAGTCCGTGAGTTGTTTAGTGTACTGCATGCATTTGTTCTGTATGTGTGCTTGCGTTTCTTCCTGGGTGTAGTTTTTTTTGTAGTATTCTCTAAAGGCTTGTACTATGTTTGTATTATCTGTCTGTCTGTTCCCTGTGGCGTCTATTACCTCTTTTATCTGTCTGCTTCGTTGTATGTTTTGTTCTGTGGTTAAATACTGCTTGGTAGGTATTTCTTGTGTGATGGTGTTGAGTCTTGTTCTTAGAAGTGCGCCTTGAAATCTGTGTTTATTTAGTTCTTCTTGTAGCGTGAGTAAATGTGGTGAGTTTTTGTCCATCTGTTCTGTTAGTTTGCTTCTTCTAATATTTTCTCCTGTCTCAGCTTTTCTCTGTGTAACTGTGTTGAGAGCATTTGTGCTTTGTCTCTTATTTCATGTTTTAAAGTCTCCCAGTGTTGTTGGATGTTGTGTGTGGGTGTGTTCGTGAAAGCGTGTATCAGTTGGTTCATGTTTTCAGCAAATTGTTTGTGTTGGAGGAGTGTGTTGTTAAATTTCCAGTGTGGTGATCGTTTTAAAGGTATAGCTGTAGGTATTGTGTTTACTGTTGCTACGACTGCCTTGTGGTCTGTGAAATGTAATGTACTAGGGAGATGTTTGACTTGTGTTATATGGCATGTACTTGGTGTGTAAATTCTGTCCAGCCTATATCCTCTGCTGTGTGCGTCGTTCCTATGAGTGGTCTCTCGTCCCCGAGGGTATGTATGTCTGTATGTATCTACTAAATCATATGTGTTTATTATGTCCTGCAAAAAATCTAACTGGTGTCTCTCATGTATGTTTGTTCTAGTTAGATTTCTTATGTCTAGCTCTGATGTTACACCATTGAAATCCCCTCCTATTATAATGTTGTGTCCTCTGTATCTGTGGCTGAGTAGAGATTCTAAGTCTTCGTAGAAGTTGGGCTGGTGACTGCGGTTGGGTGATGCATGTATGTTAACTATAGTGTATGTGTGTGAGTTGTTCCTAACCTCACATATCGCTACTCTCCCTCTGCTATCTCTGTTTGTCCTAAATACCTCCCACCTGTCTGATGTCTGTCCTAACTACCTCCCTCCTGTCTGATGTCTGTCCTAACTACCTCCCACCTGTCTGATGTCTGTCCTAACTACCTCCCACCTGTCTGATGTCTGTCCTAACTACTTCCCTCCTGTCTGATGTCTGTCCTAATTACCTCCCTCCTGTCTGATGTCTGTCCTAACTACCTCCCTCCTGTCTGATGTCTGTCCTAACTACCTCCCTCCTGTCTGATGTCTGTCCTAACTACCTCCCACCTGTCTGATGTCTGTATTATTGCTACCCCTGATTCCGCTGCGTGTGTGGTTAAGCTAAAACATGAGTGTCTGAAGCCTAGCTGTGTTGTGATCTGTGCTGCGTGTATGTCTGTATGTATATTTGTTTCCTGGATCAGGATGAAGTCTGGTTTGTATGAATGTGTTAAAGAGACTATGTGCTGTAGTTTTGTGCGCAAGCCTCTAACGTTAATACTCAACACTCTAATTTCCTTATCCATTTCTAAACCTAAGGACAAATATATATATATATATATATATAATTTCGCCTGTTATGGTGTGTGTTGTGAGCAAAACATGAAACGCATGAAAAAATGGAACGTACTAAATGTAGCTAACTGGGATGTCTGTGGGGTCCCAGTGGATGGTTCTTGGTGTTCTGGTTCCATGAGCTGGTTCTGCTTTCTTGTATCCCCCCCCCCTTCTGGGTTTTTTTCACCCAGGACGGAGCCCCGTACGAGCATGTGGTAGTGTCCGTGTCACTCTCCTCCTGGTCTGACCTCTCGTCCATGTCCAGCGACCGAGGTTCCGTCGTGGGTGGTGCTTCCGGTTCCACTGTATATGGCGGTGGCGTCAGCGGTGCTGGTTGTGCTGGCGTAGGCAGCTTTGGGCTTCTGTTTTTTCTGGGTCTTTTCCCATATAGGGTGAACCCGTCTGCAGTGAGCCATCTTTCTTCGTTTCCTTTTGGTTGGACTCTCTCCGACCCTAGTCTGTCTTGTGTGGGCGGTTTTGGTGTCATGTTGGCTGTGGGGGCTCCCTGCGTGTTGTTTTTCTTCCTTTTTTCTGGGCACTGGCTTGCCCAGTGGTCATCCTTGCCACACCTCGGGCACTGGCTTGCCCAGTGGTCATCCTTGCCACACCTCGGGCAAGGGGTTTTCCTCCCTGGGAGAGAGACCCACAGTTTGTGGGGTTTCAGGATCTCTATCATGGGCCTGAGAGTTATATAATGAGGAGTTGGCTTCCTCGGCCGGCACATGAAGTTCCACTTATCTAGGGCCACTTCCGCTCCTGATACCTCTAGCTCGGGGTCTCCGGTCACCTGCTCCACGATTCTTCTGACTTCCTCAGCTTTCATGGTTGGGGGGACCCAGTGAAGCGTGCTTTTCTGGCACTCCTTATCCAGATGCCCAGTTATTAAGGTCCTGGACTGGCCGGACTTGAAGGTTTGCCCGTGAAGGTTTTCGTAGTGGACCATGTGTACGGCGGCCGTTAACTTGGCGTACCACCGAGTTTGGTCCTGGAAGTGCTACAGGCCAGTTATCCCACTGGCTTCTACTCCTAAAGGGCCCGCGATGAGGCTCATTAAATAGGCGTAAGAGATTTTTGAAGCCTCGACGTCCAGGTTCTCCTCTCTGAGATCTACCGTTTCCTCCGCGCGTATTTCTGCCTTATCGGCGGAGTTTTGAGCTGTCTGCTTTGTACGGGCCATTTTGCAGGTGAAGTCTTTCCGAAGAAACAGAAAAACGGTTTTCCGAACCGAAGGAACAAAAAAAAGTTATATCTTTCTTTCCGTACACACAAATGTACAGGACGGAAAGAGTGACAAAGATGAGAAATGCTAGGCTTATAAGCATGATCATTTTATAACATATTCCAATGAAAAATGAGCTCACATCATTATATGTTATATATGAGCTAATATTGTGTTATATAAATATTAGCTAATATCATTATATGTTATATAAATATGAGCTAACATCATTATGTTATATAAATACGATCTAACATCATTATGTTATATAAATATGAGCTAATATCATTATGTTATATAAATATGAGCTAATATCATTATGTTATATAACTATGAGCTAATATCATTATATGTTATATAACTATGAGCTAATATCATTATATGTTATATAACTATGAGCTAATATCATTATATGTTATATAAATATGAGCTAATATCATTAGCTCATATTTTTGGGCGGGGTGGGGGGGTGTTCGCTGGTACCTCCAGTAAAAGCCTAGCCTGGCTAACGGGCCAGGGATCGCCAAGTCCCCGCGGCGGTGGGGCCTACTAAAGTAAATACCGCACTCACTGCTTTCTGGTTCCATTCAGGGACTGAAAAAAATAGCCACCATAACCCACTCTCAATCCGACACGATGCTGTGACTCAACACCACTCCATCGGCTGCAGCAAAGCCTACCAGCTCGCAGTTCTAGTGAGACTGAAGAACAACAGTAGTTACCATCTATTTTATGCAAATGACAGAACTTGCTGATACAGACAGTAAATGCGCGCGACGAAGAATGTGATCATCTCTGAAAGGATTCTCATCCCACAGTTTCCGCTCTGTGCTTTCAGGGTGTGTACATTTGTCTTAGAATGAGAAAGGCGTTAAAGTTGCAGAATGTAGCTCGACTTATCTTGAACCATATCCACGACCTATCAAACTCACTGTTTCGAATACTCTCATATTTATACGCATTCAAACGAAAATATAAGCCCAAAGGACAACTCTTTTAACTAAGGAAAGTGATGTCTGCTCAGCAGATAGTCATCTACATTACGCAGCGGTCATAGCAAAGCGAGACATTTTGAAAACATGCAAACTTTCCTGGAACTTGTACTATCTCCTTATAACTGATAGCTCGTGCTCTTTGCAGCCGATGCTGTGGGTTGGGGAGGGGGTGTCTGAGGCACAGCATCGTATCGGCGTGGGAGCGGGTTATGCCATCTACCTTTTCAGTCCTGGAGTACAGCTAAAGAGCAGGGTGTGTGCAATACTACTTTGACAGACTCCACCACCACGGGGAGTATGGCGATCCATGCCCCGTTAGCCAGGCTATGCCTGTAAATTGAAGGGTACCAACGTAGAGGTGGGACAGGGCCTTGGTCTGATATGGTTCGCTAACCCTGACGCTAGCATATCAGCTATGGGTCGCTGATTGTCTCAGCGGATAGCGATTGTAATCAGGGGTCGGCAACTTCTTGTCCGCAGGCCACATCAAATTATTTATGGTGTCATTATTACATAATACATTGTGTAAGTGTAATGTTCATAGTTTTATACTATTGTACTAAAGACTCTGACGACAACTGGGACATGTGCTTCGGATGACATTACCAAAAATAGCACAGGGATGAACAGCACATGAGAACAGGAGTAAGGGTAGACTAAAAGAGACACGGAGAAGAACAGAGAGAATGCTGAGTAACAGAGGGCTCTCACTCGGGCAAGAACGGGCGGAAAGAAGGCAAAGAACAGGCGTTTGCGGAACTCAATGTACCTTGGACACTTGGGAGAGAGATTATTTTATTATCTTTACTTACATGAGTGTAGTCCGCCAATCACTCACACATATGACATCCGGCCCTTCTGTTAAATAAACTAAAGTTGCGAGACCAAATCGTTGCTATAAAGGAGCAGTTGGTAGTCCCTCTTGATTTTCTTTCTTTTGATAGAAAAGTTACCGAACTCCTATTTACTCTACAGTAAATACAATTTCTCTCTCTCTTCCTCTCCATCCCTCCTCTCTTTCCCTCTCTCCCTTGCCCTCTCTTCCCCTCTTTCTCTCCCTTGCCCTCTCTCTTCCCTTCTTTTCCTTGCCCTCTCTTCCCTTCTTTCTCTCCCTCCCTCTCTTCCCCTCTTTCTCTCCCTCCCTCTCTTCCCCTTTTTCTCTCCCTCCCTCTCTTCCCCTCTTTCTCTTCCTCCCTCTCTTCCTTATTTCTCTCCCTCCCTCTCTTCCCCTCTTTCTCTCCCTCCCTCTCTTTCCCTCTTTCTCTCCCTCTCTCTTCCCCTCTCTCCATTGCCTTCTCTTTCCCTCTTTCGCAATGTAAGAGGAATTTATGTACACAATGTGGGGGAATTTACGTACACAATGTGAGGGAGTTTGGGTACACAATATGGAGGAGTTTGGGTATAAAACATGGAGGAGTTTGGGTACACAATATGGAGGAGTTTGGGTACACATTATGGAGGAGTTTGGATACACATTATGGAAGAGTTTGGATACACATTATGGAAGAGTTTGCGTACACAATACAGAGGAAGTTTTAGTACACAATACGGAGGAAGTTTGCGTACGCTAACAATATGGAGTTTGTGTACATATTATGAGTGCGTTTGTGTACATAATATGAAGAATTCCGTGTACATAATGTGAAGTAGCCTGCGCATGATATGTCATGTGAAGTAGTCTGCGCATGATATGAAGGAGTTTGTGTATATGACATGAAGTCTGTGTACATGACATGAAGGGGTTTGTGTATGATATGAAGGAGTCTGTACATGATATCAAGGCGTTTGTGTACACGATAACAATATGAAGGAGTTTGTGAACATAATATGAAGTAATCTGTGCACATGATATGCAGGAGTCAGTGTACATGATATGAAGGAGCCTGTGTACGCGATAAGGAGTTTGTGTATGCGACGTGAAGGAATTTGGAAGTAATGGGTTTGGCTTTCCAGTTCCAAAAGATTTGAGCGAAAACTCGTCAACCCGGGGAAAGTGTGAGAATGGTAAGAGAAGTAAATTTCCTTACAAATTCTGCGGGCGCTGGTAAGAGGAACTGCAGAGAAGTAAATTTCCTTACAAATTCTGCGGGCGCTGGTAAGAGGAACTGCAGAGAAGTAAATTTCCTTACAAATTCTGCGGGGTTAGGGGGTTCTAGTTTAGCTTCGGTATTTCCCCCATGGTGGAAAGTTATTTGTGCGGCCCGTAAATACAAACTTATAAACGGAAATTCTCCGTCTCATAAACGTGAAGCAATTCAAACAAACACGGAACAATGAATGAACATCTACTCTCTGTACAGATACGTCCTACACGCGTTTACATCGTTTGAAAAAAAAAAATCGCAGTTAATGGAACAATCTTCTAGAAGATGGGAAAAATCCTGAATGTGAATGAAATGGCAACTGAAAAAGGTTGAAGGTCAAGTTCAGCATTTCCGGTTGAAGAAAGCGAGCCTTTGCGATACTACAGCAACAATATAAGAAGGGTGGGGGGGGGGGGGAGAAAGCGGCGAGGGGCTACGCCGTAGCGTAAGGTGTGTTTACCTTGACATTTACTTGAACCCAAGTCCAAACTATTCTCAGCTTCTCTGGTCCATCGGGTACCAGCATGGGAGTGGGTGTGCTAAGGGTTATGTTGGTTCTGAAGATCAGGATTTGTAGGGAATTATTTATTTTGTACATCAGTGACCAAATCAGTGAGTTCAGAGATTATAAAAGTATTCTAAAGGCTCTCAGTTTTGATACTAAGTGCCATAAAAGTGTAGAATTGTAGTGGGAGGGCCGTGGCAAATTAAACTTTAGGTGGTCAATGACAAAAGGTTGGGAACTACTGCTCTAATTTCCTCTAGAAGGGACCCGCCGAGGGTTCCGTTTCACTTGCGCCGTAAACAAGAAATTTTTGTGGGCTTCGCGCTCTTTTTTCCCGCCATCTTGCTTTCTCTGAAAAAAATTTGTCGATTTGTTATTAACCTTATATAAATTAATAATGTCAGATATTTCAGTATAAAACTATTATCATTTTTTAAAAATGAAATAGGAAATTTAAAAGCTTTATATATATAATTCCAACGCTCACTGGCAAATGAACATGAAATGTACCTGAATCTTCTTCTTCCTACACATTGTCTGTCTGTATCTGCAGTCCTGTCTCTTGGATAAATTTCACTGTTTTTTTTTTTTTGTACTTCATGTATGGAACGCGTAGAGCTCATATTCTTTGATGTTTTCACTGGGCCAGTAATTATTTCTCAGTGTCTCGTAGTTGATGCAGTTCTGGAGGATATGTTCCACAGTTTGGGGCACCTGGGCACATGTACATAGATTAGTAGTACCAACCTTAAACTTTGTATACATATGACTTCGGAGTCAACTGTGTCCTGTTCGGAGACGGAAGATGGTGACTTCTTCCTTTCTGTTTAGCATGTGACAGTCATCGTGTAGTGGTGTTTGTGGCTTCCTGTAGGTTTTTATCATGCTTTTCTTTTGATTATAGGTGATTGCTATGTCTGGTTGCTCCCATTTCAATGCCCTCTTTGGACAGGCGGTCGGCTATTTCATTGCCTGGTATCCCACAGTGGGAGGTAATCCACTGCAAGGTGACTGTGTTGTAAGCCAATTTTTGACAAGGCATCCTTAAGATCTTGGTAGTTTGTTGCACTGAAGAGCTTCCAGTACTGATCTTTCATCTGTAAAAACTACTACCGGGCACGTATCAATTCTGGAGTCTGTAATAATTGCCCTTACTTCTGCATCATAGTTGTTGCAGTATTTTCCAGTGGGTATGGAAATCTTATTAGTAGTGTTGTTTGGATATTCAATATGTGCTCCTGTCCCTCCATTCTTTATGGCACTGTGTGCAGATCCATCTGTATATACACGTATCCATGTGTAACATGGATATTTCATCTAGCACACTAAGTGTGGCTGTTGATCTTACAAGACTGCTTTGTATCTCACCATTCTACACACCTTTCACTTCAGTTTGAACAGTTATTTGTGTACAATCTGCTTCTTTCTATGGTGTATGCTCTGGTACAGATGATAATGGAGTGACTACAGTTGGAAGGTCTGGTATCAGCTTACGCATACGCTTGGCCTGATGAATGAAGCTGCTTCTTTTAAGCCGTCTTAGTGCCAAGTTATTGAATCTCTCCTTCAGGGGATGGCTTAGAGCTATACCTGAACCAAATTCATTAAAATTAGAGCAATAGACCGGCTAAATGAAAGCATGTAACCGAACTTTACTACTTTATAACATTATATACCTTCTATTTAAGGTTTCAAAATGTTCAAGGGAGCTTTACTGCTTTATAACATTATATACTTTCTAATTCAGATTTCAAAGTGTTCAAGAGAACTTTACAGGATTATAACATTATATACCTTCTAATTCAGGTTTCAAAGTATGTAAGAGAATTTTGCTGCATTATAATATTGTATATCTTTTACTTCAGACTTCCGTGTGTAACCGAACTTTACCGCATTATAACATTACATATCCTTTACTTCAGATTTCATATTATAACATTAACATCCTCTAGTTCAGACTTCATATTATAACATTATATATCCTTTAGTTCAGACTTCATATTATAACATTATATTCACCCAGCGGGGATATACTGATATCCATAACACGTTGAGGTTTTCCGGTGAGAAAGATTAAACTGGTGCAACGAAAACCACGGTGTCACGCATTCCCACATCTGAGACCTACCAAGAATACAGCCTGAAGTCCTGCGATACTCTGAACCTCTTGTGATTCTCTCGGGGATCTCGTGTGGTCCTTTTGGGGACCACACGGGGACCATGGGACCTACTGAAGACCACAGGGGTAAATTCAGGAGGATCACGGGGTAGTCTTGGTGGTATAAGCGAACGCAGAAGAAGATAACATTACATATCCTTTAGTTCATACTTCATATTATATTATATAACCTTTAGTTCAGATTTCATATTATAACATTACATATCCTTTAGTTCAGACTTCATATTATAACATTACATAACCTTTAGTTCAGACTTCATATTATAACATTACATAACCTTTAGTTCAGACTTCATATTATAACATTACACAACCTTTAGTTCAGACTTCATATTATAACATTACATAACCTTTAGTTCAGACTTCATATATAACATTACACAACCTTTAGTTCAGACTTCATATTATAACATTACATAACCTTTAGTTCAGACTTCATATTATAACATTACACAACCTTTAGTTCAGACTTCATATTATAACATTACATAACCTTTAGTTCAGACTTCATATTATAACATTACACAACCTTTAGTTCAGACTTCATATTATAACATTACACAACCTTTAGTTCAGACTTCATATTATAACATTACATAACCTTTAGTTCAGACTTCATCGTGTGCTTATTTCACGTAAATCAATGGTTCTCAACTTCAGGTCCGAACCAAAAAAAGTGAACTAAGCTGGCTTAAGTAGGGCCGAGAGAAGAGATTTAAAAATAAAATGAATGAATAATCTTTATTTTTAAAGGGTAAAGAATTGGGCACGAGGGCTGGTCTTACATTCTGCCCTTCATCACTCCATCTTTCATTCTTCCCACACACTCGATTTAATACAAGTATACAAATTACATTGGGGAAAAAAACATAGGAAGGTTCAGTTTTACAAAAGGAAAAAAAAAGATTAAGGTTAAGAGTACGCAAAATGGACAGAAACAAAAAAAGGCAGCAAGTAAGGTGATCACATATAAATGAGATGCATACAACAGCCCAGTATTTCGGCAAAAGCCTTTTTCAATAGTCACATACGAAAAACAAGCACGAAAAAAAAAATCCTTGGTATCCTCCTCGTAAGAAATACCGGCACAAAATGCGCACATGCAGACGTAGGTAAGCACAAATGTAAACAGGCGATTGGGTGAAAAATGAGGTAACGGTATGATGAAAAAAGGTGCTTTATGGTAAACATGGCGTTATGACCCAGATGGCCCCAGCTTGCTCCCATCGGATACCTATAGCCTAAACAAAACCCGGCCAGATGACGCAGATGATTAAAGTGAGTGATAAGACAGTATGGAGAGGGATGGATGGAGAAGGGTCTAGAAAGAACAGAGAACAGGAAAAGAATAGAGAACAGAGATGACAATAATGCTCACTTAGGATACCTAGACAAGGAAGCTATCAAAGCCTTCTAGCCGTTACAGGAAGCTATCAAAGCCTTCTAGCCGTTACAGGAAGCTATCAAAGCCTTCTAGCCGTTGCAGGAAGCTATCAAAGCCTTCTAGCCGTTACAGGAAGCTATCAAAGCCTTCTAGCCATTACAGGAAGCTATCAAAGCCTTCTAGCCATTACAGGAAGCTATCAAAGCCTTTTGGCAGTTGCAGGAAGCTATCAAAGCCTTGTGGCAGTTGCAGGAAGCTATCAAAGCCTTTTAGCAGTTGCAGGAAGCTATCAAAGCCTTCTAGAGGTTACAAGAGGAGATAGATAGAACTGAAATATGAACCTTAAATTGCCGGCGGCGAGAAAGAGAAAATGCAGCGAAGTGTTAGGAGCTAAGACAAGAATGTTGGGCACGAATAGGAGGTAGCAACTAAAGTAGTTGGAAATGTAAAGTAGTTGAATGGAAGCTGAATTTGTTGTTAATGCCAACTGGGTGGAGATAGCTAGCCTGGAAAATAAGGCGCTGTTCCTGAGCTATTCTCCTTCTCCCTCCTCTCGTCCGCTTCGTCGTCCTTCTTCTTCTTCTTTTTCTTCTTCTCCTCCTCCTCCTTCCTCTTCTCCTCATCCTTCTCCTTCTTCTTATTCTCCTCCTCCTTCTCCTCCTCCTCCTTCTTCTTCTCCTCCTTCTTCTTCTTCTTCTCCTTCTCCTCCTCCTCCTCCTTCCTCTCCTTCTCCTTCTCCTCATTCTCCTCCTTCTCCTCCTCCTCCTTCCTCTCCTTCTTCTTCTCCTTCTTATTCTCCTCCTTCTCCTCCTCCTCCTCCTTCTTCTCCTCCTTCTTCTTCTCCTTCTTCTTCTCCTTCTTCTTCTTCTTCTTCTCCTCCTCCTTCTTCTTCTTATTCCCCCCCTTCTCCTCCTCCTCCTCCTCCTTCTTCTCCTCCTCCTCCTCCTTCTTCTTCTTCTTCTTCTTGAAGTAGCTGCTGGTGATCTGGAGGGCGTGGCATAGTTTTGAACTAGTGTGATCATTTGTATTTGCTTTCTCTGTTGCTCATATATTGGGCACTCTTGCAAAATGTGGTCTGCTGCTGTCATCTTATTTGTGGCACATGCACACTCGTCAGTTGATCCTAACTTGAATTTGTTGTACAGATGGTATCTTTGTTGTGTTTCGGTACATAGCCTCAGGATGATGGCTTGTTCTCAGAGTTCCCCGAGATAGTTCTCCGGAAGAACAGGAGCAGATTGCTGTTACAGAAATGTCTCATTTTCCTTGGTGTTCTTCTTCACAGAATCGCTTGGCGAAGTGAATATGTCGAGATGTTGACGTAATCCAATCTCTAAAGGCAGTCTCCCCTACATATGTCATATCGCATTGTTTGCATATAATGGCGTAACTGACGTTGCGAGAAGTACAGGTAAAGCTTTCCTGAAATGATAACGTGAACTTTTGGAAAGAAACATGACTCATTTCAACAACATGTTGCATTTTACGACGACCGCAACGTTTGGTACCAGAGAAAGTCGCGTCTACTGAATTGAGACGACTTCTAACTAATAGGCCTTTGACGTTCTTGTCGTCCCATCCGTACGCCACAAGTGGGGGTTCCACAAAGGAAGTAGACAGAAGGATGGATTCTCTAATCGGCTGTCATAGATACGTAGATGAGAAGTAGAGGAAGAAGGACCAGTCCCACGGATGAGTTCGTTAATCGTGTCTCGAGCCTAATGGTTGTTGAGCAGAGTTGGGTCTTGACGAGGGGCACAGAATGTTGAGTTTCTCGGCTTCTTGAAGACGAGGGGCACAGAATGTTGAATTTCTCGGCTTCTTGAAGACGAGGGGCACAGAATGTTGAGTTTCTCGGCTTCTTGAAGACGAGGGGCACAGAATGTTGAGTTTCTCGTCTTCTTGAAGACGAGGGGCACAGAATGTTGAGTTTCTCGGCTTCTTGAAGACGAGGGGCATAGAATGTTGAGTTTCTTGGCTGAGTCATGATCTCCTGAATGTATAATTCATTCTTTCAACAAATGATGGCCTCGCCAGTGTCTGTACTTTTGATGGCGACGTTTGTATTTGCGCAGTCGTCATTTCTTATATTTCTCAAGAAAGAAAAAAAACAAGAAAAATCAGGATTTTAAAAAGACCTGCACTGGAAACGCTCAACCAGGAATGTTACATCAGGGCCACTCAGGCGTGCCAAAATAAGCAAAATAAATCTGAAGCGAGGAATCTAATGAGAAATGTTTAAAATCTGATCTAATAAAATACACGGAGGTGCCCAAAACTAGGTGCAAAATCTCTGAGAATATATGATTCTAGCTCAAGTCATGAGTGTTTTTTTTCCCTTTGTACTTTTCAGTGGTTATATTTCTTGATTTGTGGTTACTTTTTTACTTACCTTGTCTATTTTAATTCTGTCAGTCTATGTAGCTGTATGCTTAGCATAGTAGGGGTAAATATCCTGTTATCAATCCATCGACTAAGCAATCATTGCCCAGTACGTCAATAAATTCTCTCCACTTCTCACGGTCGGCGGCCAGCCTTTGATTCTGTTATATATTTTTACGGTGAATATGGATTATTAATGAATATACACTTTCTGTGTATGGAGATGTCTAGGCTGGACGCGGGAGACGTGGTTCAAGTGCCGTGCCGTGTGGCGTAGGCGATCATTTCTCCCCACAATTCCCTGTCTTTAGACTTGAGATCCGCCGGTGACTTTCTTCCTGGCCACACTGACAGTCCATACAGTAACTTCTCTCTCTGTCTTCTTCTGTCTCTTCTTCCTTCAATTTTTCCAGGTGTCACAATGTGTTCCAATTTTCCTCTTCTCAGGAAATGTCCTACAAATCTCGCTTGTCTGCTTCTGACCTTTGCTATAATTTGCTTTTTAACTCCCGCCTCTCTTAAGACTTCTTCGTTGGTTTTCTTGGCTGTCCATGGTACCTTCAACATCCTTCTTATAAACCACATCTCCATGGTCTCCTTTTCTAGTTGTACTCTCTTATTCATGGACACACACCCATAAAACAAAATTGGCTCGATGTAACATTTAAGTATTCGGAATCTTGTTTCCATTGATATGGATCTGTTGCACAAGATGTGTCTCATTGTCTGGAATGTTGAGTTGGCCTGAGCACGTCTACTTTTTATTTCGTTGTGAGATGCCGTTTCAGATTTGTGCCATCGATGGTAATGCTACATTTTAGTGGTATTCTTTTCTTTGAGATGACCATCACTTCAGTCTTCTTTTTGTTCAGTCTGAGACCTTTACTTTTACTTTCACTAACTACGATGTCCAGAAGAGCCTGTAGCTCCCTTTCACTTTTAGCAATTAGAACTGTGTCGTCTGCATATCTTAAGTTGTTGAGGTTGTACCCGCCAACTGATATTCCTGGAGACATGGTAGAAAATGAAAGACTGGGGAGTCAGTAGTTTGGAGTCAGGAGTCAAGAGTTTGGAGTCAGGAGTTGGGAGTTGGACGTGAGGATCAAGACCTGGCGTACTGACCCCACAACCATGCACAGAAAATGAAGAAAAGCATGATAAAATAACGTGTACTTACCTGCTGGCTTGTACCTTTTCACAAGAAGTTTCAACATGGCATGCCGGCTTGTACAATCATTTTCACAACAAGAAATTTGAACATGACGTGCGAGAATCTCAGTTTTGTCAACTCGTCATCATGTAGTACATTCCTACACCGAACCTCTTGTCTTTTGTTAATTTTAACCTTTAACTTTCGTCGCTTCATTTTTCATCTTCTAGAATTGTTCCCAGTTCGACTCTCTTGAAGTAGCGGTTTTATGTCGACTGAAATTGGTCCAGTTGGCAGTGAAAAGGAGGCAGGATTAAAATGGTCTCATTATTTGGATCATAAAGCTCTTTTGTTAGATGCCAAGTTTCAGCTAAAAAAAAAAACAAGTAAACTAATAGCAGATAATTTACATTAACTCCTTATTAACCTCTTTAGCAGTTCATGCTGCCACGCTGATCGTCTGTATAGTTCGACAAAATACACAAACTTCAAATCTTCGGTTGGGCAGATTTCAACTGTTTCAAAATCATCGTCACTTCATTGGCGAACACAATTTTTTTTAAATAAAATATGTTCCATAATAAATGTACCTAATACATACTATCACTTGTTAAAAACTATAAAAAAAACGACATATTCGCAGGCAGTTACTTTGTGTAAAACTTCTTTTTCAAACACATGATGCTCTGAAAGCAGTCTCTGCAGAAGTTTCTCGAATCTGTCGGTTTTCTCGCAGAAAGAAGACAATCTCGTGCTCGTAGCACAGCAAGGACCAGAGTTTCGGCGACAAACACTCAAACACAAACTTAAAATCTCGGGGATTGTGCGCAGCTAAAATTTCTATATCTTCATAATTTGACCCCTGGATGACCCTAGTTGCTAAAGTTGGCAAGCACGCGATCTGGTTAGTCTGAATTTTGAGGAAAAGTTTATGCGACCTCAAGGTCAGGCCAAGACTAGCGGTACTGACAAGAATTCGGCAGATTAAAAAAAAAAAAAGTGTCCAGCACTTGCCAGTCCAGGTCCTAAATGTGAAACAAAGATGGCCTTGCTTGGGAGACGATGTGGGTGTCCAAGCTGACCAAACAGAGTTGGTCAGAACCCTACTCCACCTTTCTTCGTTGTGATCTTGTAAAGGGCTAGTTTTTTGTTTTGTTTTTTTTTTCGGCTGGACAGGGCTCGAGGAGACTACTGAGGGTGGAGTGTTTTCATCGCTAGTGTCTCCCGTCCATTCCGCGTCTTCGGGTAAAGCACCACAATCTGTTCCATCACAAGATGTTTCCCGCATCTTCACGTCGTGCGGTCAAAGTAATTAGAAGAACTAAAAACAACAAAAAAGTGTTCATTCGGGCAATCATCTATGTAGAATCACATGAAATGTTGAAGTAACAAGCTCAGGAGTTCCCCTTGTCCCACGTCTCCATTTGTTTACCCAGTTTAGCCTGGCTAACATGGCAGGGGTTGCAACAGTCTCCGCATGGCTTGGGGTCTGGTAAAGAAGTGTTGCACACTCCCTGCTTTTTGGCTTCACTCAAGAACTGAGAACCGCTGTAACCCGCTTCCAATCCGGCACTATCCTATGCCTCAACATCCTCACTGTATCGGCTGCGAAGAACACCAGCTCCAAGAAGTAGTTCACCTCAGATCTTGATTACAGTTGTTATACTGTAGTTCACCTCAGATCTTGATTACAGTTGTTATACTGTAGTTCACCTCAGATCTTGATTACAGTTGTTATACTGTAGTTCACCTCAGATCTTGATTACAGTTGTTATACTGTAGTTCACCTCAGATCTTGATTACATTTGTTATACTGTAGTTCACCTCAGATCTTGATTACATTTGTTATACTGTAGTTCACCTCAGATCTTGATTACATTTGTTATACTGTTTGTTCACCTCAGATCTTGATTACAGTTGTTATACTGTAGTTCACCTCAGATCTTGATTACAGTTGTTATACTGTAGTTCACCTCAGATCTTGATTACAGTTGTTATACTGTAGTTCACCTCAGATCTTGATTACATTTGTTATACTGTACCAAACTGGTGCAATGAAAACCACGGTGTCACGCAATCCCGCTTCCGAGACCCACCAAGAATACAGGCTAAAGCACTGTGATACTCTGAACCCCTTGTGGTCCTTCGTGGAACTCATGTGGTCTATTTTGGACCACACAGGGGACCACCGGACCTAACGAGGACCACATGTGTGAATTCAGTAGGTTCACAGTGCGGTTTTTGGTGGTAGAAGTGAACGAAGAAGAAGAAGAAGAAGTTATACTGTAGTTCACCTCAGATCTTGATTACAGTTGTTATACTGTAGTTCACCTCAGATCTTGATTACATTTGTTATACTGTAGTTCACCTCAGATCTTGATTACATTTGTTATACTGTAGTTCACCTCAGATCTTGATTATATTTGTTATACTGTAGTTCACCTCAGATCTTGATTACATTTGTTATACTGTAGTTCACCTCAGATCTTGATTACATTTGTTATACTGTAGTTCACCTCAGATCTTGATTATATTTGTTATACTGTAGTTCACCTCAGATCTTGATTACAGTTGTTATACTGTAGTTCACCTCAAATCTTGATTACATTTGTTATACTGTAGCCCACCTCAGATCTTGATTACAGTTGTTATACTGTAGTTCACCTCAAATCTTGATTACATTTGTTATACTGTAGCCCACCTCAAATCTTGATTACATTTGTTACATTGTAGTTCACCAAATGGCATCAGTTCTAAACCTGAGACGGTGTACCCTGGGGTTAAGGGAAGGTTCATGTGGGATCGTCTAGTAAATTTAGATTTCTGTAGAATACCAACAATGTGTGAAATTTTGCTGATTTAGTACTAAGTAATAGTGGAGGTGCCCCCGTGTGGTACCCGGGATCTGCAAAGAATAGGGCCACTGTACTCTACCACGCATGATCGTAAAAGGCGCTAGGAAGGGTTCAGCATAGAGCCAGCAACCCTATCTGGTTAAAAAAAAAAAACTATCAGACTGATATAGAAACAGAAGCAAGGTAAAAAACAAATGCGGGTAGAAGGAGAAAAGCTTATTAGGAAATTGAGCCCATGAAGGTTGTGGATGAAAGCCAGCCACTGGAAGTCCCCAGCCCGACTGCAGACCTCATGGAACCTAAACACAAGATGCAAATAGGCAGCTGGAATGTAAGAACATTTAATCGGACTGGAAAACTAGCACAAACCATAAAGGAAATGCACAGATACAAACTAGACATACTAGGAATACAAGAAACAAGATGTACAGGACAAGGCAGAAGGAAATTAACAACACAGCACACAGAAGATACAATAATATGATCAGGTAAAGAAGACCATCATGAAGGGGGAGTAGCACTGATTATAACAAAAGAAGCATCAAGAGCATTGCTTAAATGGACCTCTATAAATGAGAGATTATTATATGCAAGCTTCAACTCAAGATTCACGAAGCTGTCTATTATAGTTTGTTATGCACCAACAGAACCAGCCGAAGAGGAATTAAAAGAAGATTTTTACAACAGCCTCCAAGCCACAGTAGGAACAATACCCAAGCATGATATGCTACTCATCTTGGCGACTTCAATGCAAAAGTAGGTGAGGGAAATGAAGATAGAGGAAGAATCATGGAAGAGAAAGAATCGGAAATAAATGAAAACGGGGAGAGACTGTAGTTTCTATGAAGAAAACATGATGACCATCGGAGGGACAATTTTCCAATATAAAGACATCCATAAAGTGAGCTGGAGGTCCCCAGACAAAACCACAGAAAACCAAATCGATCACATAGTAATAAACAAGTGGAAACGGTCAATACAAGATGTGAGAGCAAGGAGAGGAGCAGATGTAGGAAGTTTTCTTCTTCATCTTCTTCGTTCGCTTTTACCACCAAGATCGTCCTACTGAATTTACTCAAGTGGTCCTCGATAGGTCCACAAGAGGTCCTGTGGTCCCCGAGAGGACCACAAGAGATCCCCGAGAGGACCACAAGAGGTTCAAAGTATCGCAGGGCTTGGGCCTGTATTCTCGGTGGGTCACAGAAGCGGGATTGCTTGACACTGTGTTTTTCGTTCCACCAGTTTAATCTAGAGTTTGACTTTCTCACCGGAAAACTTCGACGTGTTTTGGATATCAGTATATCCCCACCGGGTGAAAGGTGGTTGCCCATCCAGGCTAGAGTTTGACTTTCTCACAGGAAAACCTCAGCGTGATTAGAATACGCATTTATCCCCGTCGGGTGAGAGGTGGTTGCCTATCTAGACTGCCCTGGTCCAGTGTCTCCGACTTCAGCATTTTGTGGTCGTGGCCGCTACTCTTCCTAATTGTGACCAGGACGGAGCTTTTGTCCAGGAGGACAAATCCTCGCCACTAGTCAGGTTCACCCCTGGTTTAAGCCGGTTTAGGAATATTTCACCAGTATGGGTGTATATAGGAAGTGGTCGGCCTCTAGAGCAGAGGTGCCGTTGTATGAGTAGCTCTCGCCGCGAGACTACTGGACATACTTATTAAACTTCACTTTATCCTTTTCATCACTTTTTTCACAGCGGCCCAGCACGGCAACCCTAATCACATTTTCCATTTTCTTAATTGACCGGGAGGAGTTTCACCCCACGCACGGCAGCCGAAGAATCTCGTCAGCAGTGTGATGTAGGAACTGATCACAATCTTCTGGTAGCAAAAATAAAACTAAAATTAAGGAAAGCCAAAATTGGAGAACACAGAAATGCACGTTTTGATACAAGAAAACTGAAAGATCAGCAAACAAGGAATGAATTTTCAATAGTACTTAATAACTGCTTTAGTGTCCTACAAAACGAAGCATAAATGTCCATACTAGAGTTCATTAAAACGCTACAGGAAACAGCAAAAGAGTGCTGGGATATCGGAAACGGAGAAAAGAGGAATGGATAAGCAAGACAACATGGGAAAAGATAGAGCAAAGAAAGGAAATCAAGAAAAAATTACTGAAAACCAAATCGCAAAGGCTAAAAGAACAAATTTTAAGTAATTATGCACAAAAAGACAAAGAAGTGAGGGAATCATGCCATCAAGATAAACGTCAATACTATGACAACTTAGCAGAAGAATATGCAAATGACATGAAAACCATATATAAAATCACAAAGCAGATGACAGGTAACTTCAACACAAGATGTGAGAGTGCAATAAGGACACATAAGAGACAACTGATCAGTGGAGAAAGAGAAAAACTTGAAAGATGGAGGGAACACTTTAACACCCTACTAAACAGAACACAAGCAGCACAAACAATAGACATACCTGAAGCAAAAACGGAACTAAACATCAATACAGGACCAATAACAATAAGTGAAGTAAAGGAGGCAATGAAGAAGCTAAAATTAGATAGGGCACCAGGTGAAGATAAAGTTACTGCTGAGATGTTGAAAGCAGAAGAGATAGAAACACCAAAACAACTCTGCTGGATACTGCAACAAATTTGGAATCTAGAAAAAGTTCCACAGGAGTGGAAAACTGACCTTATAGTAAAACTATCAAAGGAAGGTGACCTCAGAGATTGTGGGAACTGAAGAGGCATTACCCTACTGCCACTCGCCAGTAAAGTATTTTGCAGAATAATCATCAATAGAATTGTACCAGCATTTGAGGGAAAACTTCGGAAAGAGCAGGAAGGATTTAAGAAAGGAAGATCATGCATAGACCGCATATTTGTACTTAGACAAATATTAGAACAGGAAAATGAGTGGAATAGCACAACATAAGCACTGTTTATAGATTCTGAGAAAGCCTTTGACAGTGTCAACAGAGATGCACTGTGGAAAATCCTAAGATAGCATGGCCTCCTCTATAAGATAGTGAATGTAATCAAAGACCTATATGAGGATTTTCAGTCCAAAGTGATCCGTGAAGAACATACCTCCAGCAGCTTTAGGGTAAAAACAGGAGTGAAGCAGGAATGTATACTATCACCAACATTATTTATCTTGGCAATAGGAAGGAGGCAACATCAGACAAACGCAGAAGATTACAATGGACTCATGCTGGAGGACCTTGATTTTGCGGAAGACATTTGTCTACTATCAAGCAGCCACAAAGATATGCAAGATAAAATAAACAAGCTAACTTAGAATGCAAACAACATAGGACTAAAGATCAACGTAGGAGAGATAAAGTTAATGAAGCAAAATGTGAACAACAGAAATGTACTCAGAGTAGATAGAACGTTAGTGGAGGAGGTCAACGAATGTGTATATCTTGGCAGTAGAGTAGTAGAAAATGGAGACAGCACAGAGGACATCAACAGCAGACTTACTAGAGCAAACCAGGCTTTGTGCAATGCTGCAGAACTATATGGAAATCTTAAAAAAAAAACTAAGCATGGATATGAAAATCAGGATATTTAAGAGTAAAGTTCTAAATGTACTACTCTATGGAAGTGAATGCTGGAAAATCACCAAAACCAGGGGGGGGACTGCAGCAATCGCTGTCTCACTGGTCATGCTCCGATGACTACCGTGAGCACAAACAGAGAGGTAAAACAGTCTTTTGGTCAGGTATGACTTCGTGAGCCTGACAACTGCGCCGTTACTCATCGCTTCTATAAATCTTCAACATGTCACAGAATGTGAAAAGGCATATTAACCAAGCAAATGAACAAATCAGATAAAGCATTATGGAGATAATGAACAAAATATTTAACTGAAAAAAAAAACTAAGGGGTTGGGGGGGGGGGTGTCCATGGCAAGAAAGGAAGAAGTAGACAGTGGCAGAGTAGATAAGCTGACGGCTTCAGAAGATGGGGAGGTGGAGACTTGGTATCTTGTCCTTGGGGATATGAAGAAAGCGAGTCAGTGGGGCATCAGCAGCAGGGCATCTTGCTCACAACGGAGAGGCCTGCAGGAGAGCTGCTAGGGAGGCAAAGTTCCGCAAGGCACATGCAAATGACTGACTGACTGATTATATCTTGGACTGTGTTTCGCTTGAGAGATATTGTTTCCGATTGCCAGTACATGCACAGATTTGTAAGAAGAAGTCACAGTGTTGTTATGTGTTAGAGTGTTAGAACTTATATTAATATATATTTCCTGTGCTCAGACATCACTGCGCTTCAGTTCAGGCATTCAACGCGATTTTTTGCTTATCAGTTTGCTCTTTTTTCGTTTAGTATTATGAGAAAAAAAATTTGTTAAAATCTTTCAGAAATATCTTCACTGCGCTCTGAACTAGACCATAAGTCCTCCAGTCTCTAGAACAATTTTTAAAAAAAATATAAATAGGAAACTTTTTTTGTGTGTGTGTCTCAGACTTAGTGACTGGTCTATCGAGACCTTTCACTGTGCAACCTTGGAAGACTCGTGTGAGTGGTCTTTGTCGCTGTCATCATGTGACACTTTTGTGTTTGTGTGTGTGGGTTGTCCCCCTTTTTTTCCTTTATTTGTTTTCCTTCTGTTTCCTTTTTTTTTTCCTCTCTTTTTTTTCCGACGTTACAACGGGATTTGTTCCTCTAATTTTTAGAAATTTTTTTTTGCTCTCTCTCTCTCTCTCTCTCTCTCTCTCTCTCTCACTCACATAAGTGTCTTCCTCTTTGGTGATATACATAAAAAGTTTGTGGCAAAGGCCTTCTCTTTCGTTATAAATAGGAAACAACGAGGCTTTCGTACGGTAAAGTAAGAGAACACAGTTTTGTAGGATTAGACCTCGAAAACATCGTAGACAAAGCTATGGACTTTCTGTGTCATGACCTCGTTTCTTTCCGGGTGTCACGATTCCCTCGTGTCAACTGAACAGTTACAAATGACTACGCTTTCAAACACCTTTTTTTTTAGGTGCGAGTTAGCACAGTTCGTTAGTACGTTGTTCTCTCGTGGCTAGGCGGCTGCTCCTCCTACCGGAGTCCGTGGTTCGAATCCCAGATAATTCTCGTGTTATTTTTCTTTCTCTCACGACTCACTAAAATGCTTTGTCTACGATATTTTCGAGGTCTAATCCTATAAAACTGTGTTCTCTTACTTTTCCAGTCTATGGAATACGGAATGCGCATATTTTCTTTTTTTAAAAGGTGAAGAATTGGGCCAGTAGAGATCTCAGCAGAGACGCATTAATGAGAATAAGTCGTGTTGGAAAGTCACAGCAGCGGGGAGAGAACTTAATGTCTTCAGTCCGCGAAACCGCGGATCTTGCTTGAGAATTGTTGAGCCGTGTACTGAGAATTGCTGCCGTACAAAGTATACAAGATGACGCTCTTTACAACATGCAGATATTATGTTCTGAGAATGTCTGCTTCTGTACCATCAAGTCGTAGTTTTGGGGTCACAAACTGTAGATTTAATTCAGAAACCGCTTAGAAAATTGTGTGAGGTCTGCTAGCAACAAACCTGGGAGAGTGTATCTTCCTGTGCACTCTGTGGGAGAGCGGGAACCTGATCTTTGTATCATGAAACTGCAAAAGTGTTGGGTCTCATTTATTTGCTGGCTGCTACTTCCTCAAGATGGATGATGTGGATGGAGTGACACGGGTGATGTGGATGGAGTGACACGGATGATGTGGATGGAGTGACACGGATGATGGGAGATATAAGAGAGAGGGGGAGGGAAAAAGGAAGGAGAGAGACAGAGAGAGGGAGAGAGACAGAGAGATATGGAGAGAGTGACAGAGAGAAAGGGAGAGAGTGACAGAGAGAAAGGAAGAATAACGAAGACTTCATATTTATATTAATATTTATGAAAAAAATTATAAATTACTGCCTGAGTAAATATACAAAAAACTGCTCATTAAACACACTGAAAACAAAATAATTTCGGTATAAACGTAGGGTATCTGTTAAAATTAAACTATAAACTCCCGTTTATTCGTCAGCCAAGTACCAGGGCACTGACGGATAGCGAAAAATCGACGAATGAGGGAGGCAGAGCGTCTTTTTAGCTTGAAAACTTATTTTGGTTACCAAAAAAAAAAAAAAAATGCAAATAACGCAATATAACGTCACGTGTAATAAAGTTACACAGAGGAGTATGGTTCAGTGTTATAAAAGAGGAAGAATGGGGAAGACAGGCAGGAACGAGAGGTGCAGAAAATAAGATCATAAATGAAGAACATTCAACAATCCAATATTTCTGGAAATGTCTTTTTGAACGACCACACGGAAAAACAACACAAAAGTTAAAAGAATGAGAAATGGATGAAAAGTTAAAACACTTAACACTTGTGTTAAAAAAAAAACGGGTACAAAACGGCTCAAAATGCGCCCAGACAAGATGTACTTCTTCTTCTTCTTCTTCGTCATTTACCGCCTTCTTCTTCTGCGATTTGGTGTTCTTTCCAGCCGATACTGTGTATCTCTCCCTCTCTCTGTGTCTCTCTCCCTTTCTCTGTCACTCTCTCTCTCTGTATCTCTCCATCTCTCTGTCTCCTTCTCCCTCTGTCTCTCTCTGTCTCCTTCTCCCTCTGTCTCTCTCTGTGTCTCCCTCTCCCTCTGTCTCTCTCTGTGTCTCCCTCTCTCTCTCTGTGTCTCCCTCCCCTCTGTCTCTCTGTGTCTCCCTCTCCCTCTGTCTCTTTCCTCCCTCTTTCCTCCCTCTCGTTCTCCCCTCTCTCTTTCCCTGCCTCTCTCTTCCTGCCGGCACGGCACCTGATGGTGATAATGAAGACATCTGCAGTTTATCGAGGCACGCTTCTCTTTAGACAGACAGCTTGAATTTTTCTTGGCATATTCATTTTCAGGGCATAGCATCGTGTCGATATTGGCGCGTGTTATGGCCACTATATTTTTCAGTCCATCAGTAGAGCTAAAAAACAGGGGGTTGCATTGCTTCTTTAGCAGGTCCCCACCGGCATGGGGTACTGTGTCGATCCCTGCCCCGTTATCCAGGCTAGGCCTGTTACTGGGGGTACCAAAGGACAGGTGGGACAGGGTCTTGGATGGCCAACCCTAACACTAACATGCCAGATAACATGCCATTGACTGCTAAGTCGGACACTCCACCCCTAAGAGATGCCAGTGCAGTAGACCATTGATTGCTTCAAAAATATACAAGCTGACGTCCGAAAATGTTAGAGGAAGGTATCTTCTTCTTCGTCCAGTTTCGCACACTCCGCTTTCTAAACAGCGAGCCGGGTCGCCTCCATTCATCCTGCTGTCAGCAGGAGGAAATATTGTGCCTCCAATGACCATGCCCTCTGTTAGACATATTTCAATTAAGATGCCGTGTTTTGGGGACTTTGTTGATGATTTGTTGTAATTGGTGATAGAAGTCGTCTTTCACCTCATCATCTGCATCGTTCGTGGGTGCATAACACTGCATTATTGTCATTCTTCCGTGTCTTAGGTTGTATCGTGCTCTTATTATACGACTGTTCATTGGTTCCCATTCTACAAGGCTCTTTGCTGCTACGTTTGACATAATAATACCTACCCCATCTCGATGTTTACCGGCTTCCGCCGATCTTTTACCTGCTTCTGGCCATCGCATTTCGCTGATGCCCAGTACGTCTAGATGGCATATATCTCCATTTCTTTGATGACTTGAGCAGTTTTTGTTGGTGCTGCCATCTTTCTTACATTCCAGAATCCAATCTTTGTCACATGTTTGGGGCCGCAGGAGGGTTTCGTAGGAATCCCGGAGTTTTTCTCTCGGGGCCATGCCTGGGATCTGAGGTCTCTGCAGGACTGTAGCACCTGTTCAGGAGTCTGGGGGCTGTCTTGGCACAGGCACCAGGGTGTTGACGCAGCCTTTGTCTTGTGGAGATAGACTTTTAGTCTGCGTGTGTCCGGTTCGCAAGCCTGAAGATTGTGGCTTGTTGTTTGTTTAGTCTTAGTATGGGGTTCTGCATGACAGGATTACCTTTACCTATGGGGTTCTGTGGGTATCTGCTATTTGACCTCCGCTTCCAGATGTTTAGATATTTCCTTTTAACTTTTGCGATATCTTTCACGAGAAGAATGTTGCGAATTCCCTGGACAGCAAAAGTAACTAATGGATAATGTTTGAAAAGAGCTGGAGATACAAAAACAAATCTTGTCAAAAAAGAAATAAATAAATAAATAAAAAGAGAGAGAGAGAATGTGCTTTCATAGGACATGCAATGAGAAGAGGGGGCATTGAAAATATTTTAACAACAGGAAAAATAGAGGGAAGAAGAGCCAAGGGAAGACCAAGAGAAATGATAATGGGAAGTCTGACGAGATGGCGTGAGAGATCACCAGCTGAGCTAATGGTCTACATTAAAGATTGTGTAGTCTGGAGAACCATAATAGCCAACGCCCGTCGACACGGCACCTGATGATGATGATATTTTGTATGTGAATTGTTCTTTCTTTGTGCTTTCCTTTGCTAGTCTATCGGTTGTTTCGTTTCCTACAATGCCACAGTGTGCAGAGATCCACTGTAGACCTATCCTATTTGTCGTGGAGAGCTAATTTAGTTTCTCCATTACATCCCTCGTTAGGTGGTCCCCTGTTTTATCTTGGTAGGTGGTCTTCTTTTTCATCTTGTTAGGTGGTCTTCTGTTTCATCTTGTTAGGTGGTCTTCTGTTTCATTTTGTTAAGTGTTCTTCTGTTTCATCTTGTTAGGCGGTCTTCTGTTTCATTTTGTTAAGTAGTCTTCTGTTTCATTTTGTTAGGTGATCCCCTGCTTCATCTTGTTAGGTGGTCTTCTGTTTCATTTTCTAAGTGGTCTTCTATTTCATCTTGTTAAGTGGTCTTCTGTTTCATTTTGTTAGGTGGTCTTCTGTTTCTTTTTGTTAGGTGGTCTTCTATTTCATCTTGTTAGGTGGTCTTCTCTTTCATCTTGTTAGGTGGTCTTCCGTTTCATTTTGTTAAGTGGTCTTCTGTTTCATCTTGTTAGGTGATCCTCTGTTTTATCTTGTTAGATAGTCTTCTGTTTCATTTTGTTAAGTGGTCTTCTGTTTCATCTTGTTAGGTGGTCTTCTGTTTCATCTTGTTAGGTGGTCTTGTGTTTCATTTTGTTAAGTGGTCTTCTGTTTCATCTTGTTAGGTGGTCTTCTGTTTCATTTTGTTAGGTGATCTTCTGTTTCATTTTATTAGGTGGTCTTCTGTTTCATTTTGTTAGGTGATCTTCTGTTTCATTTTGTTAAGTGATCTTCTGTTTCATTTTGTTAGGCGGTCCCCTGTTTCATCTTGTTAGGTGGTCCTCTGTTTCATTTTGTTAGGTGGTCTTATCTTTCATCTTGTTAGGTGGTCTTCTGTTTTATCTTGGTAGGCTGTCCTCTGTTTCATCTTGTTAGGGTGGTCCTCTGTTTCATCTTGTTAAGTGGTCTTCTCTTTCATCTTGTTAAGTGGTCTTTTGTTTCATCTTGTTAGGTGGTCATCTGTTTCATCTTGTTAGGTGGTCATCTGTTTCATCTTGTTAGGTGGTCCCCTGTTTCATCTTGTTAGGTGGTCTTCTCTTTCATTTTGTTAAGTGGTCTTCTGTTTCATCTTGTTAGGTGGTCATCTGTTTCATCTTGTTAGGTGGTCCTCTGTTTCATCTTGTTAAGTGGTCTTGTGTTTCATCTTGTTAGGTGGTCCTTTGTTAGGTGGTCTTCTGTTTCATCTTGTTAGGTGGTCCTTTGTTATGTGGTCCTTTGTTAGGCGGTCTTCTGTTTCATCTTGTTAGGTGGTCCTCTGTTTCATCTTGTTAGGTGGTCTTGTGTTTCATTTTGTTAAGTGGTCTTCTGTTTCATCATGTTAAGTGGTCTTGTGTTTCACCTTGTTATGTGGTCCTCTGTTTCATCTTGTTAGGTGGTCCTCTGTTTCATCTTGTTAGGTGGTCTTGTGTTTCATTTTGTTAAGTGGTCTTCTGTTTCATCATGTTAAGTGGTCTTGTGTTTCACCTTGTTATGTGGTCCTCTGTTTTATCTTGTTAGGTAGTCTTCTGTTTCATTTTGTTAAGTGGTCTTCTCCTTCATCTTGTTAGGTGGTCTTCTGTTTCATCTTGTTAGGTGGTCTTGTGTTTCATTTTGTTAGGTGGTCTTCTTTTTCATTTTGTTAGGTGATCCCCTGCTTCATCTTGTTAGGTTGTCTTCTGTTTCATTTTGTTAGGTGGTCTTCTTTTTCATTTTGTCAGGTGATCCCCTGCTTCATCTTGTTAGGTTGTCTTCTGTTTCATTTTGTTAAGTGTTCTTCTGTTTCATCTTGTTATGTGGTCTTCTGTTTCATTTTGTTAAGTGGTCTTGTGTTTCATCTTGTTAGGTGGTCTTCTGTTTCATTTTGTTAGGTGATCCCCTGCTTCATCTTGTTAGGTGGTCTTCTGTTTCATTTTGTTAAGTGGTCTTCTGTTTCATTTTGTTTGATGGTCTTCTGTTTTATCTTTTTAGGTGGTCTTCTGTTTCATTTTGTTTGATGGTCTTCTGTTTCATCTTGTTAGGTGGTCCTCTGTTTCATCTTGTTAGGTGGTCTTCTGTTTCATTTTGTTTGATGGTCTTCTGTTTCATCTTTTTAGGTGGTCTTCTGTTTCATCTTGTTAGGTGGTCTTCTGTTTCATCTTGTTAAGTGGTCTTCTGTTTTATCTTGGTTGGTTGTCCTTTGTTTCTTCTTGTTATGGTGTCCTCTGTTTCATCTTGTTAAGTGGTCCTTTGTTTCTTCTTGTTAGGTGGTCTTCTGTTTCATCTTGTTAGGTGGCCCTTTGTTTCTTCTTGTTAGGTGGTCTTCTGTTTCATCTTGTTAGGTGGTCCTTTGTTTCTTCTTGTTAGGTGGTCTTCTGTTTCATCTTGTTAGGTGGTCCTTTGTTTCTTCTTGTTAGGTGGTCTTCTGTTTCATCTTGTTAGGTGGTCTTCTGTTTCATCTTGTTAAGTGGTTCTCTGTTTCATCTTGTTAGGTGGTCCTTTGTTTTAGGTGGTCCTTTGTTAGGTGATCCTCTGTTTCATCTTGTTAAGTGGTCCTCCGTTTCTTCTTGTTAGGTGGTCCTTTGTTAGGTGGTCTTCTGTTTCATCTTGTTAGGTGGTCCTCTGTGTTTTCTTGTTAGGTGGTCCTTTGTTAAGTGGTCTTCTGTTTCATCTTGTTAAGTGGTCCTCTGTGTCTTTTTGTTAGGTGGTCCTCTGTTTCATCTTGTTAGGTGGTTCTTTGTTAAGTGGTCCTCTGTGTCTTTTTGTTAGGTGGTCCTCTGTTTCATCTTGTTAGGTGGTCCTTTGTTAAGTGGTCCTCTGTGTCTTCTTGTTAGGTGGTCCTCTGTTTCATCGTGTTAGATGGTCCTCTGTTTCATCTTGTTAGATGGTCCTCCGTTTCATCTTGTTAGGTGGTCCTCTGTTTCATCTTGTATTGCCATGAGGGTTGCATGGCTGTCTCACATAAGAAGGCTATTCTGTGTCTTTTGGTCGTTGTTCCACCAAAGTCTTTGCAGCCTTCTGGATGGCCATTAGTTCTGTTCTGAAGTTTATTGTGTCATCATAAGTTTTTCATTTGTCTTTTTCCTCGTTTTTCGAACTAACTTATTTTTCACGAACTTTTCTGACTGTATTAATCTTTCTCCATGTTCCCCTCACTCACTCTCTCTCTTTCCATCACTCTCTAGCACTCCAAGTCTAGATATTTGCTGCACACACACTATGTCTCCATTCTTCTCGGTTCCTCTACTGGCCCAGTGAAAACACTCAGAAAAGCAAAGCTTTATTTAAGAGACGGGACTTCACCTCTCTTCATAATCTACTCTCTTTTTACAGGCATTTCTCCCAGTCTTCATCTTTGTCTTTCGCTTTAAACTCTTGTAGAAGCAAATATTGACCACGTGTAACAGAATACTAGATGGCTGCAGAGCTGGTCTGTCGTACCTAGATCGTCACACACACCCACGCTGTTCATAGAAACCAACTGGGTTCATTTAGTGCGGTCAAAAGATCGGGGGCTGGTATATTCTCTCTTGTGACTGAACTTTCTTCATTGGTTCAGTTAGGGAATTTAACTTTTTTTTTTAAACTAGGAAACTTAACACCTTAGCCCACTCCCCATCCTGACTCCTGTAGGCGTTGCCTGTGAAAGTCGGCTGTGCTGGGAGATCAGCAAGCAACCATTATCACACTTGGGATGCACTTTGTAGCACACGTACTTTGCTATTTGTGGGAGTTCTGTTTGTCTGATTCGTGGGTTTTTTCCTTGTGGTCAAAGTGCGAGAAAACCCGGATGAGTCTCATACCCGTTGCTATAGTAACCAGGTACTTAATCGAAATTAACGTACCCGTTCCGCGTGAGTGATTGTTGGTGCGGATTTGTTTATCACTAAAGTCACGATTTCGCCTAGACCACATCACGTGGCCAGTATTTAAGGCAATTTGACCTACATTGTTCGGAGCTGGTTAAAGTGTCCAGTCTTGTCCTTGACACCTAGTTTACTGGGTCAAGTTGTTTACGGGTTTAGATTTTTATGGAATCCCACGTTGGTCACTTTAGGTGCCACTCCTTAAAAAACCACTACAATGAGTCTGTTCGACGAATATATGATATCTGCTACATCGTAAACAAAATACGATATGTGGATGATACAGTATGAAAAGCCTAAAATGAGAAATCCACATAAATTGTTAGATACAGCAGCAAAAGAAGCTCTAAGTAGCAAGAAAATATAAACAGTGGTTATATCACGAAGGATTAACCCACCTAAACCCAGTGTTAAAAGTACAAGGAAAAATTGACAAGTGCAAACATTTAAATATTTCAGCACGCGAATAACATCAGATGAGAAATGCGCCTCTGAAGTCAAGAATAGAATATACCAAGCCAAAGCAGCTTTCAGTCAAACGAGAAGTTTTTCGAACCATCACTTTCACTGAAGGTCAGAGTTCTGAAATGCTGTATCAAGCCCATGGAAGTGAGTCATGTACAAGGAACAGATCGATGCAAAGATCATTTAGAGGCAATAGAGATGTGGTTTCTTAGAAGAATGTACCATGGACAGCTAAAGTGACTAACAGGGAATGCTTAACAAAAACAAATGTAGACAGGAACGGCAGTCGTTATTCTTTGGAAGAGAAGAAGAGGGCTTGAAAACAGCTTAACAACATGAAAGATAAATGGAAGAGAGGCATGTGAAGATCAAGAGAAAAAGAAAAAAAATAATGGACAATCTAATACGATGTCACAACTGAGATGATGGAAATATCAAGATCCCTGGAGAAGCATGGCTCCCAACGGCTGCCGGCACGGCACCTAATGATGATAATGCTGACATCTGCAGTTTTTCGAGTCACACTTCTCTTTAGACAGACAGCTTGAATTTTTCTTAGCATGGTTATTGAGTCTCTCCAAGACCACGTACAGATTTGTGTTTTTAAGGAGTTTTTGTTAGGGCCAGAGTTTCCATTCTGAGGCAGCTTGGTGCAGCGCCCACAGGTTTCTGCCTCTGTCCTGATTTTCCTTATTGACACATGTTCATTACAGACATAGCTCCCCAGTGGTACTGATTATAGCTTACATTTAGTATATTCATTTCCTGGAGTTTTGCTTTGCAACTGCACCATCCATCCTTGCGTCACGGTGCAAGAAGTTGCCATCAAACTTCTCAATTGTGTGCGAACCTTAATCAGACTGGTTGTCTTTTCTTTTTCCATTGCCACTTGGTCAGCTCGTTCAAATGTTTCTCCTGATTTTCTTCTTATGGTATTGAGATGAGAGTAGGAACTAGCTATCTAACAATATAAAATTCTAGGTCGGTTTGTTCGTCCATTGTTTGTTGTACTGTAACCTCCCAGTACTTCACACAGGAAAAGTGTTAAGAGGTTTTATTGCTCAGTAGCAAACTAACATTGAGATATGACGTCATTTCTATGTTCCTAGCAGAACTTTCCTTCCCTAACAGCTCTTCTGTAGGTCTCTCGGTTGTAAGCAAGACACCCTGTTGCTGATGCATTCATTCGTAGATCGTCAACAATGTCTTGCAGCCATCTTCGTATTGGTCTTCTTCTTTCTTGTCCCCATTATGCACCATTCCAAGACTGTATTCTCTAAATTCTCACGACGTTTATATGTCCAAAATATTTGTCTTCTCTGTTTAATCTTCCTTACTAGCCAACCTTCTTCAATAGTATGGATATATTTGTTCATTTTTATGTCCATGGTATTTGAAGGACTCTTCTGTAGCATTTACATTCAAAGGCATTTATGTGTTTCTCAGCTGTTTTGTTAAGTGTCCAGGTCTCACAGGCATATGTTGTGAAAGGAAAGATGCATGCCCTTAAAAATTTTATTTTTACAGTTCTGTACGAGGAGATTTAAAAATGGGATTTTATGCAGTAATTTTTTTTTTCTGTTTATGTTTTTTTCTTTCTTTTAAAGTTGATGTTCTCGGGGGATAGTAATGATCATATTTTCTTTCGTCAAGATACTGATGCTTTACAGCCGGCATTAAATACAATATAAAAAAATAAAACATGTTAGAACGGGATACCATACTCTGCGAATTTTACGTTGCCCAACTGACCATTTCACTGGTCAAGGTGACCCACAGCGTGTGTACCGCGTGTGTACGTGTGTGCGAGGCAGGGAGAGAAGGAAAGAAGCCCTGTTTGTTGGCGCCAGAAACTGACTCACTGATAATGGCGTAAACCATTGGCCTGGGGGGGGGGGGGGGTCTGTGGTCAAACTTCCTGACCATTTCATGTGACCTTCCAGCTGGAGCTAATCGAAAATCTTGGCGGGAAAAGGGGTCCTTGTCTTGAACAATAAGGAAGAAAATGGACGTCTTATCACGTGATCAAGTTTCGGACTCTCCTGTGGGGAGGGGGAGAAGAATTTTTAAAAAGAGGTTAGAGTGACTAATGTTCCATACTGAGGGGAAGTGACCCGTTTTCCTCGGGGGAAAAAAAAAAGACACATGCTGTTCCGCGCTAATTTTCTTTTAAAAAAAAAAGATGGAGCATAAAGCGAGCAAGCTTGATTCATTTGCTGTGACATCATGACACAGCATAAAGATTTAAAGCTGACATTTATGTTCTGCTCAGGGAGAATGGCTCCTCTGGGTTAAGTTCTGCCCCCAGCAGGCTGGCCGTGGATCTCTTTATCACTCATAGAAAACACAGGAAGAACAGATATCAACGGAAAAAAAAAGACCTGGAAATATTCAAAGAGACAGAAAACTAGTACATTACATTTCACAGACCACAAGATAAAGTTTCTGATTTGCTTGTTTATTTCTTTGATTGTCTGCTGCGGTGGGTCTAGTACTGTGGCGGTGTATATTATTTTTGGTATTATGTATGTGTTTACTATGACGCTTCTTCCAAAAATTGTTGCTGTTTTGTATTTGTATCGTTGTAACATGTTTGTAATTTTTGTTATGAGGTTGTCCCATGTGGGTTTGTGTATTATGTCGGGGTGTGATGGGAAAGTAATGCCGTACAGGCGGATATTGTCTGTGCGTTTGAGACGAAGAGGGAAGTCCCTCTTATCTCGCCATTTGCCTATTCCCATGATGACAGATTTTTGTATGTTGAGTTTCGCTCCGCTGCCTTCACCGAACTTCGTGAAGGTGTCTAAAATGTTGGTTATTGATCTGTCTTTTGTTGGGAGGAAGATCGTGTCGTCCGCATACGCGAGCAACTTTCTCTCTCCTCTGCCAGGTACGAAAGTTCCCTGGATTGTTGTGTCTTGTCTGTAAATCAGAAACTTTATCTTTACAAACAACGTTCACAAAATACAACGTAAAACCCTCATGCAGGACAAAATACATGGAGGGATTGCCTTGCAAGACATACAGACAAAAATACGAGCACTCAGAATCAGCCATGTAGGCCGCATCATCAAACACCCAAACCAACACCCCCTAGCTCACTATTACATAGGACTGAGACTATCAAATTTAGTCCCACCAAACAACTCGCAGGCACACCACTTTGGCACACTACCACCCTTCTACAAGAACTGCATACAAGCAATTCAAAGACACGAAACATTCACCCAATGCGAACAAACAATATATACAAACGTTTGGTCAGAAATCAAGCACCGCCATTACACCTTAGGATCAAAAGGGGACGCAGATACCCCATACTAGACTATACTGACACATTCCAAAACCTCCATCTCAAAAATATCACACCAAAAGCCAGAGAAATCACTTTCAGACTCATATACAATATGACGCCCACGACACACAGCAAAACACAAAGAAACATGAGACGATGTCACCTATGCAGGAAGAACGCACTAGAAACAGAAGAACACATTTTCTACGAATGCAAAACAGTAGCAACCACCGTAAAAACAATACAGAACACACACGGCACAACAAGCAGACATCTACAAAGCCATAATGTTGAATACAATCCCTAAAACTCAGGCGGACATACACATCAAGTTAATGGCCTTGCTCGCAGAGTTCAGGTACTTATACATTCTAGTATCACAGCTTTACTGCAGTGTTTAGTGTATAGTTGTATACTTATACACCAATTATTGGGGTACTTGGTGTGGACGTGTAGAAACAGAGCTCGTTTTGATTTCTGCACGTTTAGTCCTGTCACGTTCTTGGGAGTGTTTCAACAAAGATCTGGCAAAATAATGGACTGAAAGAGAGAGAGAAAGAGAGAGCAAGAGAGGATAAAATTTAGTTTTAAAATCCATGTACATCCCATGAGTGAAAGAGAAGCCCTGTACCAAACAAGGATCATGTACATCACCAGAGAGGAAGACAATGATAGGAGAGAGAGAGAGAGAGAGAGAGAGAGAGAGAGCGAAAGGGAGAAAAAGAGTACACAGAAAATCTCACAAATTAGGCAATTTTTATATATTATAAAAAAAAATCATATATAAAAAAATATTTTTAAAAAATCCAAAGAGAAACAAAGAAAGAAAAACACAAAGGGTTAAGAAACCACACACCTAAAAACATAGTACCACATGATGACAGCAACAACGGTCACTCGAAAGAGTTTTCCAAGTTGCACAATGCAAGGTCTTGACAGATCAATCACTGAGTCTGAAAAAAAAAAATTCACAGACCACAAGGCAGTCGTAACAACAGTAAACAAAGTACCTACAGGTATACCTTTAAAACGATCACCACACTGGAAATTTAACAACACACTCCTCCAACACAAACAATTTGTAGAAAACATGAACCAACTGATACACACTTTCACGAACAAACACACCCACACACAACATCCAACAACACTGGGAGACTTTAAAACATGCAATGAAAGACAAAGCACAAATGCTCTCAACACAGTTACACAGAGAAAAGCTGAGACAGGAAAAAATATTAGAAGAAGCAATCAAACTAACAAAACAGATGGACAAAAACTCATCACATTTACTCACGCTACAAGAAGAACTAAATAAACACAGATTTCAAGGCGCACTTCTAAGAACAAGACTCAATACCATCACACAAGAAATACCTACCAAGCAGTACTTGAGCATAGAGCAAAACATACAACGAAGCAGACAGATAAGAGAGGTAATAGACGCCACAGGGAACAGACAAACAGATAGTACAAACATAGTACAAGCCATTAGAGAATACTACAAAAAACTGTACACGAGGAAGAAACGCAAGCACATGTACAGGACAAATACTTGCAGTACACTAAACAACTCACAGACTCGGACAAGCAAGTACATGAGACATAACAGAACAAAGTGATATCCAAAAAAAAAAAAAAACTTTTGAGATGAGACGCTTAATTCTGTATATTGGCAACACTTAGGACAGATGAAAAAAAAAGGTCACGCTAACATCAACAGGTCCAGTCTAAACTCATTATAACCAACCTCCACTTTTATTGCTGGTCAAGACCCTGTCCCACCTTCTCGTTGGTACCACCCCCCCCCCCAGTAACAGGCCTAGTCTTGTTAACTAGGCAAGTATCGCCATAAGTTCTCATGGTGGTGGAGTCTAATAAAGAAGTATTGCACGTACTCTGCTTTTTTAAACTTTACTTAGGGACTGAAAAAAAAAGTTTCCATAACACGATCCTAAATCCCAACACGACGTTGTGCCTCCATATCTTCACTGCATCGGCTGTAAAGAACGCCAGCTCTCTCTTCCAGGTATACAGAAGTATTTGTCTAGGGTATTTGTTGTCTCTCACTCTTTCTCTCTCGCTCTTTCTTTCTCCCTCCTTTTCTTTCTCCTCTCTCTGTCTCCCTTTCTTTCTCCTCTCTCTTTTTCTCTTTCTTTCTCCTCTCTCTGTCTCCCTTTCTTTCCCCTTTTTCTCTTTCTTTCTCCTTTCTCTTTTTCTCTTTCTTTCTTCCTCCTTTTCTTTCTCCTCTCTCCGTCTCCCTTTCTTTCTCCTCTCTCTTTTCCTCTTTCTTTCTCCTCTCACTCTCTTTCTCTTTTCTCTGTTCCTCTCCCACCCACCCCAACCTCCTCAAAAAAAAATCTTTTGCTTCCAGTTTCTTTATCATATTTGTCAAGTGCCCAAAGTTTTATCTAAAAATAAGCGTTAGACAATGATAACTAAGATAACTATGATAGCTAAGATAACTATGATAACTAAGATAACTATGATAGCTAAGATAACCATGATAACTAAGATACTTAAGGGAACTATGTGTCGTTGATTGGGGGGAAAAAAAGAACAGAAACACCATGGTTTTTTTTTAAATACTAAAAAAAAAATTGATGAAACTTTCGAAGCTGTCCAAAAGAATTAGAGTTACCTTTAAGCTCTGTCCCATAATCTTGAAAAAAACAAAATAGATGGAAATTCATTGAACGTCTTCTTAGTCCAGTCATGTTCATCGCTAAGTACCACACACCGGCAGACCAAAGGCAGTCCTACTTCTTCACGGGTCTCAGTTCTTAATATTTTATATCAGACTCAGCCGGTGGCTATTATTATGTAATCACGTTAAACGATTCCATGATGGGTTATTTTTTTTTTCCTCTGACCTTCCCCTATGCCTCTTCCTATTTATCTTTCATGTTGTTACGAATGTCTTCAAGACCTCATCTTCTCATTATACTGTATCTCTTATGAATGATGGCTGTCGTTTTCTTATGGGTTTAAGTAGGTCCTTTCTACATTTGCTTGACATTTCCTGTTCGTCCAATCATTAAGTCAGGTTATATACAACTGGTAAACTGTCCATACCCCAGAAAAACTACAAAGAAAGAAGAAGTTCTTCAGTATGGCATCAGGTGCCACGAATTTCTAGCTCACAGCTACAGGGAGATTAAAAAAAAAAAAACTCCATGTACATCCCATGAGTGGAAGAGATCTTCCAGTACGTGGAAGTACCTCTTTTTAGTCTGAGTTGACCCTGATGCCAGTCGGTCTGAACAAATTCAGTCCCAGAGTTAAATTAAACCAGGGACCTTCAGATCGCTGGCCGATGCACTAACAACTGCACCAACGCGGCACTAGAGACCTGCTAGAAAACACTCGACGTAGGTTTGATCTTGTTGGAATTGCTTTTTTAAAAATTTCTTTCAAACTGATTTGACTTGTAGTTGATTATTTATCTACTGGACACACTGGTACATTTGTGTTTGGAACGTTTTATAATCTAATTCATTTCATTGAAGTTTCAACCTTCTGTAGTAAATCTGAACTTGTCACATTTGTCTGAGTGTTCAGTTGGGTATCTGACTGCCCGGGCATCTAACGCCTTCGTGTCTCGCTTGCACACGTCCGTCAACCCCAGCTTATGGCCTTTCATACTCGTCTCGTAAAAAGACTTTTGAAATAACACAGCCTAGCATACGAAGCAGAGGTTGACTTCTCTTTATTTCCTTTTTTTTTTTCTCATTTTGTTTTAAATAAAATTTATTACTGTTTCCTTACACCACATAATGGGACATAAATTATTATTGCGTGACGTCTGTGACAGTTTTGAAATAAAAACTTCAGGCAGGCTCTCCTCGAGTTCATCTGACCAATTTAGATGTCCTTTCAGCATGATGGCGACACGCTTGGCATGGATGGCACTCAAAATGTCGTCTTCAAAAAGACCAACCAGGTAGGCTTCAATGGCTTCTTGTAAAGCTTCTATAGCAGCACTCTGAAATCGAAGGTATGTCTTGAAATCTTGGCCAGTTTCTCTCACAGGTCTCTCTGGAAAGGCAGATGAGCAGTTCAGTCGACTTCTGATAACGACGGATTTCTCTGAGGGCAACAGTACCTGGTCTGTTGAGGGGAGGCTACTTCACCCCTCCGGTAGATGGGGCAACTTTTTTCTTGCTGCCGTGGTTGCCATGTGTCTCCTGGGTGCCTTGACACCAGTGGAATTATGGGATGTCTGGTTTGTTCTTGCTATGGCTCAACATCGACCGTGCGTTGGCTCGAAGACATCTGAGAACTGGTGTCTTTTGCAGGCGATGCGGTGAAGATGTTGAAGCACAACTCTGTAGCGGAATGGAAGCAGGTTACGGCAGTTTTTTTCAGTCCCTGTGTCAAATGAGCTAAATGGCGTGGGGTGCGCAATGCTTGTTTAGCAGACTCCATAGACACGGGGGGGGGGAGTATGACGAATCTTTGCCTCGTTAACCAGGTTAGTCTGTTACTGGGGTTATCAGCGTAGATTTGGAACAGGGTCTTGGTCAGCTATGATTTGTCAACCCTGACGTTAGCACGTCAGCTGTGGGTCAAGACAAAAAAATATAACGAAAGACATTTTATTTAACATTACCATTTGTCCGGAGTAGTCTGCGTAAAGGGAGTTAATATAAATTAAGATTATAAATGAAAGTAGTGGGGCTTATCTACCCTTCTGGTTTGTTAGACTTGTGGTCGTATCACTTTCTTGTTTAGATCTGATATCACATGGAAGGCATGAGAAGGAAAGCTTCAGCTTCCATCTTCGCAGAATAGTCAACATCAAGTGGCAAGGAGTTCCATCAACGATGACAGTGATAAGGAAGCTGAAGATTGATATGGCAGCTATATATATATGTTCAACTTTTTGAAGAGCGATTTTGTTAAGAGAAGCCAAATCTTTAGGCCTAAAATCCATTGATGAGGTTGAAAAGTTTGCAGAAAACAGGAAAACTTGGCAAACTACCATATGATCCCTATGTAACTTTTAACGGCACGGGAAGGATGTAAGATTTATACAAATATACTCTGTAGCAAAAAGTGCCAAGAAAACCAAAAAGGAAACTAACATAACATGGAACACATTTTATGAAAAAAAACAAATATGCTTGGAAGAAAGTTCTTTATTTTAATTTGTTAAATGCTGACAGTTTTTAACTTCTGGAGTTCATGCAGAGAAAATAAATTAAACAGACAAATCACATTTCAAGTCAAACATGTTAACATTGATGAAGACGCTTTAGCTAAGTTAAAAATGTTCTAAAAGACTTGAGTTTCCACATTCAAGGCAGACATACACAAATGTGCATGGCAGTTATCATACCACGGACAAGTTCATGAAAACAAGTTGCACAGATCATACTTACTCTCAACACATTATACATACAAATGAGTGTATAAAATGCAAGCAACAATAAATTGTAATGCCAGCATTCATGCAGCATAAATGTAAAAAAAAAAAAAAAATGAATAGCAAATAGTTAAAATCTAATATAAATATTTTGTTCATGTGAATCAAAAGGTAAAGCACTTTCAAAATGTTTGATCAATATGGCTAAAACACGTGAAGCAAAAGCTAAATCACCTTCAAAATGTTCTAAATATAAGGCTAAAACAGGTGAATCACGAAGTAAAATATTTCCAAAATATTATGTTAACATGGCTAAAACAAGGTTAGCCAAAAGGTGAATCACCTTCAAAATGTTCTATCTCTACTGCTACAGCTACAAATTTTTCAAATGACAGACAACGAAGCTGTTGCACAGAAAGTGATCTAGCACAGTGTTGTATGGTTAGCACTTGATAAATAGCAGACAAAGCAGTTTAGACATGAGAGAAAGAATTACAAGAAAATTACATGGGACTCAAACTACAGACTCCAGTATGGCAGGCAGCTGCCTAGCCATGAGAAACAGTGCCCCATCCACTCGACCATCAAACATCTCCAAATAAAAGTGCATGAGCAGTCAAGTTTTTAACAGAGCTAAGAGCTGTGCCTCTATATCATGACCTCATTTCCTTTCTTAGTGTGATGATTTCAGCACACATCCATCAACCCACTCTTATGCTCTTTCATCCTGTTGAAATAATACAGCCTTTTTTTTTCTGAAGGCATAAGATGATTGACGACATTGTTAAGAGAGGCCAAATCAGCAGACATAAAATCCCTTGAAGAGGTTGAAAAGCTTGCCAAAAACAGGAAAACTTGGCGAACTACCATGTGAGCCCTATGTGAAGTTTAACAGCACGAGAAGGATGTAAGGTGACTGAGTGGATAGTGCTATGTTTCTTGTAGCCAGACAGTTGCTTGCTCTGCAGAATCCCATGGTTTGAGTCCCAGACAATTCTCTTGTCATTTTTCTTTCTCTCATATTTACATTGCTTTGTCCACTATTTTTTCAAATGCTAACCACACAAAGCTGTGCTAAATCACTTATCTAAATAGCTAAAACAGCTGAATCAAAAGGTAAACCACCTTCAGAATGATCTATCTACACGGTTAAAAATTACATGCAATGTGAGATGCCTGTTCCTGCTACTTAAGAGGTTCATAACCTTTACTGTGTCATGGCAACATGGAACTTCAATGTGACTCTCATGACATCCGTAGATTCTTTCACAGAGAAATCTTTTGAAATTTATAAAAAGAAAGTCTTTTTTTTTTTAAAATATATACAAGGTCCGGCATAAAACATACCTGGATTTAACTGACGTAGTGCGCAGAAACTGAATATGTGTGAAAAAAAACATGATGTTAGAGAAGAAGCAGACAAACTGTCATTTTAAACAATGGCTTCTTAGCAAACACAACATCGTGCATTCAATGCTGAAACTTTTATTTTAAAAGTGGACAATCGTCTATTACTGTACAACGAAAGTTTTGTCGCCATTTTGAGTTGAATCCCTGTGATAATGTTCCTGATCGGAGGACAAAACAATTTTGAGGTGGGTCAAAAAATTTAAGGAAACTGCTAATTGTCTTAATAACAAGTCTACTGGTCATCCAAGAACTCGACAGACACCTGAAAGAATTCAAGAAGTCCGCAACTCATTGCTGAGTAGCCCTCAGTGATCAGCTGTTATGAACACTTTGGCACCTGGCATCCTCTTACTGTTAATAGTGATCTTTGTGTACAGATGCTTCATTCCAGACTTTGCCAATAGAAATAAGAGACTAATATGGTTTCAACAAGATGGAACAACTGCCTAAACAGCCTGTCAGTCCATGGCCATGCTGCGACAAGCATGTCTCAATCGTCTTATTTCCAGATTTGGGGATATTCATTGGCCGGCATGGTCACCGGATTTATCGGTCGCAGACTTCTTTTTGTAGTAGTCTAAAAGATCGAATCCGACACTATATTCAAAATGTCCCTTTGAACATGTTGAACGGTGTTATGCAGGAATTTTCCAGACGCCTGGCTGAATGTATCAAATGTAATGGCGGTCATCTAACCGGCGTAATTTTCAAAAACCTAAATATGATTGTCAGTAATAATAAAAATACCCAATTTTCTGAGTTTCATTTACTTTTTTTTTTTAACCAAAAAAAAGTACAGCGCTTATTTATTTTCCATCTTTAAAATCCAGCTATGCTTTATGCCGGACCCTGCATATATAAAGGTTCAAGCCATGGGTGGGGGGGAGGGGAGGAGATTGAAGACATGGCACTTAAGCTGACTGAGATCCTAGGTCAACAACTCACAGACGATTGCTTGCATCAGGGTTGACAAACCACAGCTGGCAAGATGCTACTCTACTTTCAAGTGTGTCCCCTGGGGCAAATGACCACCTCTTCATTTCTTTTACCCTACCGGCCCACTGAGGCATGTTAGTGCCCACATTTTCCTTGGCCTGATGGTACACTAGAGAATGACTGGTCAGCATCATACCTGGCCCACCTCTCTTTCCTCCAGTTTCAGAAGAAGCCGGGTACCCATTTCTACATCTGGGTGACTGGGGAACCTCCAGGCAGATTCGAACCATTAACTTTCACCACAAGATACTAGTGCACTAACCACTTCACCAGTCAGTCACCCAGACTGAATAGGAAGATAAACCTGGTCTAAAAACAAACCGTGCAGAAGGATGTATGGAGGAGGGGAATGAGTGGCACAGATGAAACCACAGGCAATGACACTGACCACATCACACTTGGAAATATGGGCCATGTCCCCAAAATGCCTTAATGGCATGAAAATGGAGATTTTAACTTTTTTTTTTTGTTTTTTTTTTAGATGTAAACCATAACACAATGCAACCACTATTACTTTCAGGTCCTGATTTCAGCAATCAGAAGATGATCAAAATGAGGCTACAAAAAAAAACAAAACATAACAAAAACAATGAAAAAATGTAAAACATTGGCACTTAAAAACATTTGCAAAAGAAGTTGTTATTATTTACAACAGTGGTTCTCATATTTTTTCTACATCCAAGAACCACTTTTCCACCTGTACATAAGGCTGCAGGCCACCATCTTGTATGTAATATTGTAATGCCATAAACTCTTTAATTGTTTTTATTCAATAGATGGAACTCACTAACAAGATGATAAAGCAGCCAAGTACCAGGTGATAATTCTCCAGAGTTCTCTTATGGTCCACGGATCATAGACTGGGAATCACTTATTTAGAACACTGTTGTTCCTTACCTTGAGTAGATGATTAAACTGATGAGCCATGGCAAGCAATAATGCAGTCACTGATGCAATTTTGTGATGTGACAATACACCTACCTCTCCTGTATGTTAACAAATCTATGAGAAACATTGTTCTGCTTAAATTGTTAATGAAATTCCATAGAGAAATTATTCATTACAAGAGCAGGCAGCAATGGATGTAACACTGGACCAAACTGGGTTGACCCAACATGCACATTCAGTTACCCCAGAGACAGCATCAACAAGCTAAGGTACATGGTCCAGTGGGCAATCTTTGTTGCTATATAGCATATAATACTTAAGAAGACACTTTCACAGATTGTCTGCAGCTCAAATACCATACCTCATGCACTGCAAAAAAAAAAATGGGAAACCATACAACATAATCTTCTATACTATCTGCTTCCAAGACCATCCACAATTTAAAACTGCCTACATTACAATATTGCCTATACTGACCTTCAAGAATCTTGAGAACATATGGTATTCAAAAGTTATAAGCACAAAAAACAAGTTAAGATTATTAAATTCAAATGTAATATACACTCTCATTTATGCATGTGAAAGCTGAAAAACTAAAGAAATAGACAAGAAATTAGACTCTTGAAAACAAAAGCCTCAGGAAAATACTCGGTATCACGTGGAACGAAGTCAAGAACAACGCAGCGATAAGACAGATGAGAATACAACAACCTGTCTCATGGGTGATCAGGAAAAAGAGGATGGACATATGTCGGTCATGTGCTGAGAAGAAACAACCAGAGAATCCCAAAACAAGCTATCAAGTGGAACACAAATGGCCAAAGAAACAGAGGTTGACCATGTGAAACTCTAAAGAGGACATTGTTAAGAAAGGCCAGTTTAGTGGGAATAACATCCTTTGATGAGGTTGAAAAGCTTGCTGAAAACAGGAAATCTTGGCAAACAACTATGTGAGCCCTAAGTGACGTTTAATGGCACGGGAAGGATGTAAGATATTACAAGGCTGAACAACTAAAAAAGACCCATCAGGTTCTTTACTACAGCACTGGTTACCATGAGCTTTTAGCTTAAGCCACGAATAGATCCATCACAACCATCACTGGACATCATCAGAAACATCAGCCACCACCAAACCTTTCTACCAACAACATGCTGTATAGAGACACAGAATGACTGGAAAACAAAATCTGCATAATATAGAACATGTTACTCAAGAAAGAGCAACAACAAAGAATAGTCAGGTTCTTTTCTGTAGTATCAGCTGCCATTAGCTTTAATTTGTGACCAGGGGGAGATCCAACACAACTATCACCACCAGCCAGGGAGAGATCCAACACAACTATCACCACCGGCCAGGGAGAGATCCAACACAACTATCACCACCAGCCAGGGAGAGATCCAACACAACTATCACCACTGGCCAGGGAGAGATCCAACACAATTATCACCACCAGCCAGGGAGAGATCCAACACAACTATCACCACCAGCCAGGGAGAGATCCAACACAACTATCACCACCAGCCAGGGAGAGATCCAACACAACTATCGCTACCAATGGAACAAATGATAAAAGTATGACACTCTTAAAGAAAGGAAATGAAAAAAAAAAGACTATGCTAAATTTCAACATTCCACCATGTTATTTCTTTGAACTGCTGCATCAGAGAGAAGCTAAAGATGCAGCACTCTGGCTGAGCTAGACTGCTTGCATCAGAGAGCGGCAGAAGATGCAGCACTCTGACTGAGTGAGATAGCACGGGTGACTGCCTGCATCAGAGAGAGGCTGAAGATGCAACACTCAGGCTGAGTGAGAAAGCATAGGTGACTGCTTGCATCAGAGAGAAGCTAAAGATGCAGCACTCAGGCTGAGCGATATAGCACGGGTGACTGCTTGCATCAGAGAGAAGCTAAAGATGCAGCACTCAGGCTGAGCGATATAGCACGGGTGACTGCTTGCATCAGAGAGAAGCTAAAGATGCAGCACTCAGGCTGAGCGATATAGCACGGGTGACTGCTTGCATCAGAGAGAAGTTAAAGATGCAGCACTCTGACTGAGTGAGATAGCACGGGTGACTGCTTGCATCAGAGAGAAGCTAAAGATGCAGCACTCAGGCTGAGCGATATAGCACGGGTGACTGCTTGCATCAGAGAGAAGCTAAAGATGCAGCACTCAGGCTGAGTGAGATAGCATGGGTGACTGCTTGCATCAGAGAGAAGCTAAAGATGCAGCACTCAGGCTGAGTGAGATAGCATGGGTGACTGCTTGCATCAGAGAGAGGCTGAAGATGCAGCACTCAGGCTGAGTGAGATAGCATGGGTGACTGCTTACATCAGGGTTGGTGAACCATAGCATACCAAGACCTCCTTCTACTTCCCAGTGCCACGTGTCCTCCCCCTCCCTTCACCCACCCACCCTGGGGAACAGCCAGCAGATTGGCTGAGTGAATAAGTGGGGAGGGGAGGAATTAGATGACAAATCTGGTCCCATAAGTACATCAAGATGAAGTCAGATGTGTCAGGCCACAAAGCGCAAAAACAGCAGCATAATACAACCAATGCCATTTTGACCGTGAATGATCATGAAGAACTGCTGCATTAAAAACAAAAAAGTGGAGAGGAAAAAAAAAGGAAGAAAATATTCTTGTTATCTCCTCTCACTGGTCAGTACATCTGGAATTATGTGGTTAAAAGGAAAAAAAAAGGAAGAAAATATTCTTGTTATCTCCTCTCACTGGTCAGTACATCTGGAATTATGTGGTTAAAAGAAAAAAAAAGCAACAAATGTACAAACTGAGATCTATTCTACACACAAAGTTAGTATTCAAACAAACACAAAATGTCACACATAATTTTTTTGTTTGTTTTTTGGTTAAGTCAGTTCTGTATACACCTTGCTAATTAAAACATTTCTTTATCCAGTCATAGTAAACTGTTCAGAGTACCAACAGTTAAACATTCCTTTATCCAGTTATGGGAAACTGTTCCGTGTATCAACAGTTAAACATTTCTTTATCCAGTTATGGGAAACTGTTCCGTGTATCAACAGTTAAACATTTCTTTATCCAGTTATGGGAAACTGTTCTGAATACCAACAGTTAAACATTTCTTTATCCAGTTATGGGAAACTGTTCCGTGTATCAACAGTTAAACATTTCTTTATCCAGTTATGGGAAACTGTTCCGAGTACCAACAGTTAAATATTTCTTTATTCAGTTATGGGAAACTGTTCTGTGTATCAACAGTTAAATACTTCTTTATCCAGTTATGGGAAACTGTTCCGAGTACCAACAGTTAAACACTTCTTTATCCAGTTATGGGAAACTGTTCCGTGTATCAACAGTTAAACACTTCTTTATCCAGTTATGGGAAACTGTTCCGTGTATCAACAGTTAAACACTTCTGTATCCAGTTATGGAAAACTGTTCCGTGTATCAACTAATGAAATGAAATGTAATACAGTAGTCCCACTGTATCCATGGTTTCAGTTACCAGCAGTTTGAAAATATTAAATAAAAGAAACTCCAAAAATCAGAAATTCATCAATGTGAATTAAATCTGCCTTCCTTGATCTCCCTCTCACATAGTTACATTGCTTTATCCAGTGTAATCAATATCCACAATGTTGGTACTGCTATTCAGTATTGTATGGTGTTTTGTATAATTTCTTTTTTTTTGGCTTAGTATGATCCAAAAGCACAAAATGAATGATTCTGGCAATTCTGAAAAGCCAAAGAAAAGCTGTGAAGTCCTTTAAGCGAGAAGATTAAAATTCTTTATTTAATATTGAAAGAAAAAAAAAGTTATATGGTGAAGTTTCTGGATCATGCAACATAAATGAATCATCATCTATTCCGTGAAGTGGTAGGAAAGGAAAAAATAAATTCTTGCTAATGTTGTTTGTGCTCCTAAAACTGCTAAAGTTACATCCCTTAGTGTGTGATAAGATTCAGCAAAGACAGAGAAAAAAGGACTACATTTGTGGCTGGAAGACATGAACAGAAAGTGTTCTCCAGTCGACAGTAATGTAATTTTTATATTAAACTTTATCATCTTACATCCTTCCCATGAGGTTAAACGTCACATAGGGCTCGCATAGGTGTTTGCCAAGTTTTCCTGTTTTCAGCGAGTCTTTCAACTTCATCAAGGATTGTTATGCCCACTAAACTAGCTTCTCTTAACAATGTCTTCTTTAGAGTTTCATGTGGTCAACCTCTTTTTCTTCAGCCTGTTGTGCTCCACTTAATAGCTTAAATCTTTATTTAAAACCTGATCATAGTATGTATGAATGTATATTATACAGTGTCGTGTATTATCTATTGTTTCAAATGTCTCCTGTGAGGCTTAAATCCTAGTTTTTAAATCTTAATGTTTAAACCAAATGCCCATGGATACAGGCAGGGACTGCTGTAGTTTCTTAACTTTTTTGTTCATTTTTCAAATAAATTATCTTCTAGGCCCCCCCCCCCAGAAAAAAAAAAAGAAGAGTACATCAACCACATTATTTTGTGTTCATTTTGAGTTTTGCCAAATCTTGTTACTTTTTCCAGCTGCCTTTAATCTGTGTAACTGGTTGTATCCCAGATTTCATTTTTTTTTCCCCATGTCCTGAAGATCACTGAGGTTCTGTACAGAACATTCAACATTAGAACTAGTCTATTGATCTCTGTCTCCGTGACTGTCACTCAGTACCCCATTTATGGTACCCAGGGTTTGATCAAGACTCTGGAAAGTGCTATCCATCTGTTGCATTGGAAATATAGAAAAAAAAAATCTGGTAAAAAAAAAAAAAAGATTACATGATTTATTTTAATGAATTAACCAGAGTTTAACAAATAGGACATACTTCTTTGTATCAGGTGGAATGGTAGTCCAGTCATTGATTTGTTTGTTTCATTGTTATGTCTGCATAAATGTATTGGTCAGAACTTGCAGTAAGGAATATTCAATGAAACATTTTTTAATGCACTTGAAAGTTTTGGCCTGTTACAGAAGGGTTCCCAACCTTTTTACATCCAAGGACCACTTTTCCCAACAACATGTCAGTTGGAGACTACTATTTTATGTGTAATATTGCACTGCCACAAATTCTTAACTGTTTTTATTGAATAGATAGCACTTAATACAACTTGTGGTCCCTAGACTACAGGTTGGGAACCATTAAGTTAAAGCATTTAAAAAGTGCATGGGTCAAAACATAACAAAATCTCAGTGATGGTTTCAATCTTAGAAAATGGCAAGTCTGAATGGTATTACAGTGATGGTGAATTCTGCGGTAGTGGTGGTGGTGGTGGTGATTTCGTTTACTGGGTGAACTGCCTGGCAATGGATGTTGTGTAGCAGGTGGGACCCGTTCTCATCTGACAGCTGACCCCACAGAAGAGCTTGCCGTCTTGGAGCATGAAGTGCTGATTGAGTAAGTTCCGTCCACATGAGTGACAACTGAAACAATTCCAAGCAAATTCAGATAAAATACACCTTTTTTCATATTCGACAAACAAACAAAAAGTTATTTTTCCTGACAGAAGTGAGGTCAGCTTAGGTTTAATGTCCTCAGCATTAAGCATCTTTATTTCTTGAGGTTTTTTTTTTTTCTGTTTGTCTTATTTATAGACCACATCTCTTTGTAACTGTGAAATGAAATGAAGCTCAGTCAGTACCACATGGAAGGTCTAGACATGCTGTATCTGAGTCAGTACCACATGGAAGGTCTAGACATGCTGTATCTGAGTCAGTACCACATGGAAGGTCTAGACATGCTGTATCTCAGTCAGTACCACATGGAAGGTCTAGACATGCTGTATCTGAGTCAGTACCACATGGAAGGTCTAGACATGCTGTATCTCAGTCAGTACCACATGGAAGGTCTAGACATGCTGTATCTGAGTCAGTACCAAATGGAAGGTCTAGACATGTTGTATTTGAGTCAGATCACAAGCAGGGTATGAAGGATTTCTTTAATTTCTGAAGTGGGCTCAAGAATGCAACTTCTAAACAGGCTCCACCATCATACAGAACATTTCAATCCTTAGTTATGGCCAGTCAGGTGGAAGTTATGCAAGAATCTGGTTGTCTTGACCACCAAAAAGAGGACTGAGCAGCTCTAATAACTAATAACAGCTCTAATAACTAATAACAGCTTCAATAACTAATAACGGCTCCAATAACTAATAACAGCTCTAATAACTAATAACAGCTTTAACAATTAATAACAGCTCTAATAACTAATAACAGTTCTAACAACTAATAACAGCTCTAATAACTAATAACAGCTTTAACAACTAATAACAGCTTTAACAACTAATAACAGCTCTAATAACTAATAACAGTTTTAACAACTAATAACAGCTCTAATAACTAATAACAGCTCTAATAACTACCATCTCTAATAACTAATAACAGCTCTAATAACTAACAACATCTTTAACAACTAATAACAGCTCTAATAACTAATAACAGCTCTAATAACTAACAACATCTCTAATAACTAATAACAGCTCTAATAACTAACAACATCTCTAACAACTAATAACAGCTCTAATAACTAATAACAGCTCTAATAACTAATGATATCTCTAACAACTAATAACAGCTTTAACAACTAATAAAGCTCTAATAACTTATAACATCTCTAACAACTAATAACAGCTCTAATAACTAACAACATCCCTAACAACTAATAACAGCTCTAATAACTAACAACATCTCTAACAACTAATAACAGCTCTAATAACTAACAACATCTCTAATAACTAATAACAGCTCTAATAACTAACAACATCTCTAACAACGAATGATATCTCTAATAACTAATAACAGTTCTAATAACTAATGATATCTCTAACAACTAATAACAGCTCTAACAACTAATAACAGCTCTAACAACTAATAACAGCTCTAATAACTAACAACATCTCTAACAACTAATAACAGCTCTAATAACTAACAACATCTTTAACAACTAATAACAGCTCTAATAACTAACAACATCTCTAACAACTAATGATATCTCTAATAACTAATAACAGCTCTAATAACTAATGATATCTCTAACAACTAATAACAGCTCTAACAACTAATAACAGCTCTAACAACTAATAACAGCTCTAACAACTAACAACATCTCTAATAACTAATGATATCTCTAACAACTAATAACAGCTCTAATAACAGCTCTAATAACTAATGATATCTCTAACAACTAATAACAGCTCTAATAACTAACAACATCTCTAACAACTAATAACAGCTCCAACAACACCTCCTCCCTGCCAGTCACTTTGCACAGTAATTTTTGCTTCCTTTATCCCCCCATACATCCCTTACCCCTATCAAGCTACTATATGGACTGCAGCAGGTGCAGACAGGTATGTACTTACCTGAAACAGTGAGGACATGCATGCCAGTGCATGCCACCATGAGTCATACCTGGAGCGTCTGCAGTGATGGGCCTTTGGCATGTGTTGCATATCTATTGGTGGCAGAAATGTAATGAATTGCTTATTTTCTTAATTTTCTAAAGTCAGTCTCTAATCTCCAACATAGTGGAGCCTTCTAAGCTGTTTAGCCAGTGACTCTAGCTGTCAGGACATCAATTCTATTTATTTACATCTCAGAGATTTATTAGCATTTTATCATCAGCAACTTCATCAAGGGACGTTATGGCCACTAAACTGGCTTCTCCCCTTAATAAAATCCCTTGATGAGGTTGAAAAGCCCACCAAAAACAGGAAAACTTGGCGAGCTACTATGTGAGCCCTATGTGCATTTAACAGCACAAGAAGGATGTAAGATATAAGAAGATAAGGTGTTTTTGGAGATCATTCACAGTATCTGGAATAAGCAAAAGAAAGTCAGTCTCAGTATAGTCACTTTCAACTACCATGTGCCTGCTCTGAACTAACCAAAAAAAATTGTATACATTTTTTTAATGTCTTGCCTTGCCTCCTATCTCCCTGGAACTACAAGCTGGTGGGTTTTGCAGCCAATGCTGTGAAAGTGTTGAGACACAGCATCAATTCAGCTTGAGAGCAGGCTATTGCAGGTATTTTTTCGGTACCTGAATGCTGCAAAAAAAAATATGGGGTGTGCAATACTTCTTTAGCAGACTCCACCACCATGTGGACTATGGTGGTCCCTGCTCTGTCAGCCAGGCTAATCCTGTTACAGGGGGTACAAAGGACAGTTGTGACAGGGTCTTGGTCAGCTATGGTTCTCCAATTCTGATGCTAGTATAACATTTTAATAAAAAAAAGGTCAAGAAATACAAACAATTTAACACTTCTTCAAATGAACCTTGGAAAGAGCCGTGAAAGGCTTAAATAAATAGAAAAAAAAAAGACCAGAATTAAACTTCATATGTACAAGAAGCAAATTCAAACCTAACCCAAGGTCACGTCTGCCAAACCTCAACTCTGTATAGGGATTTTAAGAGCCTAAAACTGGCCAAAAATTTTTTAAAAAGGCCATGAATGTAAAAGCTGTGATGCCCATACGAAGAGCTCTTGTGATGATGGGATTCAAACAGCAACTTCATCTGCTTATCTGGATGGCTGTGACATATAAAAAACAAGAAAGAGAATAACCTAATTCTAGTGCAAGGTCGTGAAAGTTGTGACATAAGCATTAGCAAAAGAAAATATGCAAAAGTGTGACCAGAAGGTGATTACAGCAACTGAGATCATCAAAAACAAAGAAAACAAACAATGAAACAGACACTGAAAGAAAGAAACACAGAAACATTGAGCAACACATTACACTTACTTTACTCAACAGTTTGTCAAAGCAGTTGACACAATATGGATTATTCTCTTTGGCAATGTATCTCTGGCCAGCAAGGGCTGTGTCACAGAACCAACAGCAGAAATGTTGGACATGCCAGGATCGGCCCTCTGCTTGAGTGTATTCACGAGAAAAAATGATCTGAAATATGAGGATTTCATTCTGACACACCGTTGTCATCTCTGCTACATTTTGCTAATGAATATCATTATTAAAGTGTTTAGTATCCAAGGATTTAGCCATTTTCTTCTGATTTGTTGAAAAATGTATTCGGTAAAGTAAAAAGAAAGGTAAAATAAACCTGCAAGACGCTAGTGAAAGTATATGTAGCTGGTTCTATATTTTCCTTATTAGTTCTATATTTTCGTTATTAGCTCTATATTTTCCTTGACCTGTTGTGCATTAAAGGTTGATTTATTTCTCTGTATCAGGTGGACAACTCTTGCCTGACTGATCTTTCCTTTCCCTGCTCCCTGTGGTGCCAAGTATCCATTTCAACAGTTGACCTGGCGGGTCAGGTAGTCGTTTCTCACGATGACTTTCACTAGGAAAGTTTAGTTTACTAGCCATTCCACCACTCAGACATTCCCTTAAAACATTTCTCCCATTTAAAAAAGCTTTTATTTTGGTGTTACTGGTAAATCATTCAAGGGAAGAAATTAATTCACCAAATATGCTATTATTTTATCATTTTAATGCATATGCAGATTCTCATTTTTTCTAATGTTAGAAGAGAAGATTTCTCTGCATTTAAAGACCATTTGAGGAGATTTTGGGAATGAAATAGTGGAATACTTCAGTTTAGCCAACAGTCCTAGGTGAAATGTGTTCTCCACAATGGTAAGATGTGCTGATAACCTGTTTCAGACGTTAGGAGAAAGCCACCGTAGATCACTGTCACATATAACATGATTAAACTTCTTTTCATGGGGGCCTGTCCTTAACAAAATATTCTTCTGTTGATAGCCATCCTGGAAACATCTAGTCAGGATTCCTGATTCAGTGATTATGGTGTTTAGAGCATTGTTTTTCAAATGGTGTGTCCCCAGCATACTGCATGCTGCAAGGCAGCCAGAGATGTGTCACCACATTTACCATAAATTTATGCTTATTATGAACACAGATTTGTCAGGACAGAAATTTTCAGTGTCAGGTGTGCTGAAGTCTGTAAAAGTCCGAGAACCACTGGTAGAGTGTGGCAGTGATATTCTGGTCCAGTTGTCTCCTTGACTGCCCCTCTCCCCTTCTTAATTTCCAGAAACCCTTTGGTCCAATTTTATTCTATGATTAGAACACAAGATTATAACACAGCATCATCCACTGTGACCTAGGACCCTCCAGCCACTGTGACCTAGGACCTTCCAGCCACTGTGACCTAGGACCTTCAGTTATAATAAAATGTAACAATGACAATTATACTGCATTCCTTTCTTACTGTCTATATACATAAATCTTTGCATATTACATGGATATGTCACATACAGTTGAAATAACAAAACATATAATGTAGTTCAAAATATTTTTCTCTGGTTACAAATACTGTGCCTGTTGATTTTCAGATGAAACACTATTTACATACAAGATCAGTCATATAAAGTTTGTTAGTCTTTATGAACTTAGTCAAGTGTTTTAATATTCGTTATAGTACTCTTGTATTTTATCTATGTCCTGTAGCATTGTAAGAACCATGAAGAGCAAAACCTTTATCTTAATGTGAAGAAAACTAAACTGATGACAAATGACAAAACAAATAAGGCACCTGAAATATATAACAATGAGGAAAAATTGGAAGAGGTGGAGAGTTTTGAATATCTTGGATCATTACTAACTAATAATGGAGATACAATGAAGGAAATTAAAAGGAGGACATCTCTCTCTCTCCACAAAATAAAACAACTAAAAAAGCATTGGAGAGGAACAGATAGAACTACAAAAATAAGATTTTTAAGGGCATGCAACTTTCCTATTGCAACATATACCTGTGAGACCTGTTCACTTAACAAAACAGCTGAGAACCACAAGCCTTTGAATGTAAATGCTACAGAAGAGTTCTTCAAATATCATAAACACAAAAAAGAACAAATATATCCATACTATAAGAAGACATATTGAAGAAGGCTGGCTAGTAAGGAAGATTAAACAGAGAAAACATTAACATTTTGGACATATTAAGCATCATGAGAATTTAAAGAAGTCTTGGAAGGGTACATAATGGCAGAAAGAAAGAGAGGAAGACCAAGGCGAAGACGGCTTGCAAGATATCGTTGATGATCTGTGAATGGACGCATCAGCAGCAGAGCATCTTGCTTACAGCTGAGAGGACTACAGGAAAGCTGTTAGGGAGGCAAAGTTCCGCAAGGGACATGCAAATGACTGACTGACTGACCTACTGACCTGTACTATTTACTCACTATAGGTGTGTGAAGTATTTCAGTCTTCACATTTCTAGGCACTGCAGCATTTGAGGCAGGATGTCAGCACCTGTTCTCACTGCCTTGGTTTTCTCAGGCAGGATTTCAGCATCTGTTCTCACTGCCTTGGTTTTCTCAGGCAGGATTTCAGCATCTGTTCTCACTGCCTTGGTTTTCTCAGGCAGGATTTCAGCATCTGTTCTCACTGCCTTGGTTTTCTCAGGCAGAATTTCAGCACCTGTTCTCACTGCCTTTCTTTTCTCAGGGCAGCCCAGGTACCCACTTTTTTGAGGCTCTGTGAACCCAGGTGCTCTGTAAACCCAGGTGCTCTGTGAACCCAGGTACTGAGTGGTCTGAAAAAAAAACTCCACTGGAGTGAACCTGGGAATTTCTGATTGGCAAGTGAGTTCACTAATAACTACACCACTGTAGCACTCTTATATTGCTGCAGCAATACTTTTGACCACTGGGTTCAGTCCCAGCAGTGGGATTTTTTCTAGTACACACCGAAAAAGGCCCTGGGGTTGACCCAGCCTCAAAAATAGGTACCAAGGAAATCTGGGATGGTAAAGTGGCCAGGCATGGTGCTGACCACATCACACGTTTACGTGCTGAAGGTCATGGAAATACAGACCTAAAACCGTATTCCCCAATATGTCTTAATGGCATGAAAATTGGAATAAAAGAAAAAAAATGAAAGAAGACACTTTATGCAAAGTAACTCTACAACTGCTACATAAAACAGTGAAAGCAGCAATTCTTAAGAAACATTTACAAAAAAATCTCACCTCATCACAAGCTGAGCATCGTGGGTACAGAAGGTCAGCATAGTGCCTCTCACAGTAGATTTTACCTTTCTTGCTGAAATAGATCATGTCCACCAGAAGCTGCCTGCACGTGAAGCACACAAAGCAGCCAGGGTGCCAGCACTCTCCTGCCACTTTGGTAGTGATCACAGCTGGACTCCCCTTTTCCATCTTCTGCTGGCAATTGTGACATCCCTGTCAGAGAGAGAGAGAAAAAAAAGGGGGGGGGGCAATTTCAAAGCAGATTCTGAATGCAGTAGTGATGTGTTCATAAAGATTTGAGTTTTTATGTAGAGGAGTGGACTTGTTTTCCATAAATTTATACGGATAATCTGTGAGCATCTTTATAGGTATAGCTACTGCAAACAGGATAGTCTACAAATGCCTTTATAGCTGGTAGACATTTCCTAATAAACGCCCCAAACTTGACAAACTACAAGCAAAACTGTTAACCCTACAGTTCAAAAACTGCCTAAATTCCATGACTGAACAACCTACAAAGAGCAGCCAAACTCTTCACTACAGCAGCAGCTGCCACGAGCCCTTAGCTCATAGTCACAAAAAGCTCCACTGCCACCACCAGCTCTAGTAAATTGTTAGAAGCTGTATTTTGCTAACAAATGTGGGTATCTATCAAGAATCCCCCACAAGGCTTACAAAACGCCTGATATAAAATCCAGCCCAGCCTTTCTCAACCTTTTCTACATCCTTGGAAACCTTGAAATAAATATTCAGGTGTCCTGGAACCTTGTAATAAATATTCAGGTGTCTTGGAACCTTGTAATAAATGTTCAGGTGTCTTGGAATGTTGTAATAAATGTTCAGGTGTCTTGGAATGTTGTAATAAATGTTCAGGTGTCTTGGAATGTTGTAATAAATGTTCAGGTGTCTTGGAATGTTGTAATAAATGTTCAGGTGTCTTGGAATGTTGTAATAAATGTTCAGGTGTCTTGGAATGTTGTAATAAATGTTCAGGTGTCTTGGAACATTGTAATAAATGTTCAAGTGTCTTGAAACTTTGTAATAAATGTTCAGGTGTCTTGGAACATTGTAATAAATGTTCAGGTGTCTTGGAATCTTGTAATAAATGATCAGGTGTCTTGGAATCTTGTAATAAATGTTCAGGTGTCTTGGAACCTTGTAATAAATGTTTAAGTGTCTTGAATTTTGTAATAAATGTTTAGATGTCTTGGAACCTTGTAATAAAATGTTCATGGGTCTTGAATTTTGTAATAAATGTTTAGGTGTCTTGGAACCTTGTAATAAATGTTTAGATGTCTTGGAACCTTGTAATAAATGTTTAGATGTCTTGGAAACTTGTAATAAAATGTTCATGGATCTTGAATTTTGTAATAAATGTTTAGGTGTCTTGGAACCTTGTAATAAATGTTCAGGTGTCTCAGAACCTTGTAATAAATGTTCAGGTGTCTCAGAACCTTGTAATAAATGTTCAGGTGTCTCAGAACCTTGTAATAAATGTTCAGGTGTCTCAGAACCTTGTAATAAATGTTCAGGTGTCTCAGAACCTTGTAATAAATGTTCAGGTGTCTCAGAACCTTGTAATAAATGTTCAGGTGTCTCAGAACCTTGTAATAAATGTTCAGGTCTCTTGGAACCTTGCAATACAAAACTGCTAGTTTGTCCAAAGTTCAATAAACGTAAGAGTGAACAGTGATCTGCAGTATATAGATTCGTTCATTATGTGACATGCCTGACACTTCTGCCGTTCACGTTTCTCCATTTTGTCATTTCCTTGTCATTTCCAATCAATTAAAATTCTTTTCTTTCAGTCCTCTGTGATATTTTCCTCTTGTCCTTACTTTTCTTCTCTTTCCCTTGAATTTTCCAGTCATTACCAAGTCATCTAACTTCTCTCTTGTCATGTCATGTCCAAGAAACTCAGGTGCAATAACTGCCAAAGAACTCCTTGGGTAATAAAATATTTTTCTGAGTGTACTTGAGTATACGTTTTTTTTTTCCCCATGTGGCTTCTCGTGGAACCCCATGCAACATTTCATTGAAGCCCAGGGTTCATATATCCCTGACTGGGAAACGCTGACCTAAGAAGCAAAAAGGTCGCCTTCCTTCTAACTCCGCCACAGCTGACAAACGCAAAGGAGTTCAGCTTCATTTTTGTTAAGTTCAAAACAAAAACAACAACATAGCCTACCACTACAGATCCGGCGGAAGTGACCTCTCCAATCTGTCCGACTCCCGCAGCTTTCTTTCTTCTCCTTTCTGCGAACTTCTCGAACTTGGCCAGCTCGGGTGCGGCAAGGCTGTTGCAGAACCTAGGGTCAAGGTCGTGGAGAGGAAGCTGCCGCTGTAGCTGTTTCCGGCGCAGCTGAGAGGCGAACTCTTGCTTGTCCTCGGGCAACATGGAAATAAACTTTTGGGATCTCTGGGGACAGATTTGCACGTGGTTTAGTTTACAAGCTATGAGCAGTGACGGATTAACCACAGCACAGGCTACACCAAGTGAAGGCCTCCGATTTATACAAGTATGTGCCTGCGTAGCATATAATTCTAAGTGTCATGCCGTGAGGCGTAGGCGATCATTTCTCTCCACAATTCCCTGTCTTTAGACTTGATTATGAGATCCGCCGGTGACTTTCTTCTAAGCCACACTGACAGCCCATCCAGCAACTACTCTCTCTCTCTCTCTCTCTCTCTCTCTCTCTCTCTCATTCTCTTTCTTTATCTCTATCTTCCTCTATCTCTTTTTCCCTCAGTTTTTTTCCACTTGGCACAGTGTGTTCCAGCTTTCCTGTTCTCAGGAAATGCCCCATAAATCTCGCTTGTTTGCCTCTGATCTTTGCTATAATTTACTTTTTAACTCCAGCCTCTCTTAAGACTTCTTCATTGGTTTTCTTGGCTGTCCGTGGTACCTTCAACATCCTTCTTATAAACCACATTTCCATGGCCGCGTGGCAACAATAGTTATAAAATATAGTTTCACATAAAACACAAATCTCCATTTTGGAGTTTTATTATTTAATGCCCGGCTACTTGCTCTTCCAGGCCTCTAAGCCTAAGTCTTTTCCAGCCTAATGGATAATCTGCCACTGGCCATGACTCAAAACACGTATGTGGGTTTTTGTCATTATTTAGGTTTCTTGTTTTAAAAATGATACTGAAATAATAAACGCAAACATAGCTCATATTCTTCTTCTTCTTTCTTCTTCTTCTTCTTTCTTCTTCTTCTTCTTCTTTTTCTTCACCCACTGACTCTCAAAAGAGTGTTGGTTGCGCTGCGTTACCGCTATGCCTCCTGCGACCCTATGCATCCAACTTCGGCTCAGTATATTTTTAAGATTGGGCTCGCCTTCCCCTTGTGATTCCTATTTCACTAGGCAAAACTACCACATCTCTTCAGGGGCATAGCTGGTAGATAGAATAGGGTCTTGGCCAGCTGTGGTTCGGTAATCTTGACGCAAGCAGTCATCTAAAGACCTCTGACCGTTATCTCATTTAGCTTGAGTGCTGTATGTTCGCTCACTAGCTGTTACCAGTCACTCTCTGGACGTCTGTCACCAGTCACTCTCTGGACGTCTGTCACCAGTCACTCTCTGGACGGCTGTCACCAGTCACTCTCTGGACGGCCGTCACCAGTCACTCTCTGGACGTCCGTCACCAGTCACTCTCTGGACGTCTGTCACCAGTCACTCTCTGGACGGCTGTCACCAGTAACTCTCTGGACGTCTGCCATCAGTCACTCTCTGGACGGCTGCTATACCACTAGCTGTCACCAGTCACTCTCTGGACGGCTGCTACCACTAGCTGTCACCAGTCACTCTCTGGACGGCTGCTACCACTAGCTGTGGAAGTGAACACCGAACACAGCAGCGCCGAGGAAAACGCAGCCTCCGAAGACATATCTCGTGTGGACTCACATGACAGAGATGGATGTCAGCCAGACCCTTCGATGGGACTTCTGTAAGGGGATGCAAAGCTATTCAGTCACCCCCGCTTACACTCCACAGCATACCCATTCTGTTTTCATTCATTACGCCTCCTCCCTCCCCATTACAACAGGAGTAGCCTTCCGGCCCCTTTTCCTTAAAAACAAGGCAGGTCATCCAAGCCCCTGAGCTATGCACTGACTGGACATCTCACCCCGGTGGGCTTGCTGTCCATAAGGTAAGATAAAGGTAAGGTTAGTCCTATCAGGCCATCGAGCCATCCATGGGATATGGTGTCAGTGTCCATATTTTCCGTGACCCTTCAGCACTCTAGAGGGTGTGACCTGCCAGCACTCTAGAGGGTGTGACCTGCCAGCACTCTAGAGGGTGTGACCTGCCAGCACACTAGAGGGTGTGACCTGCCAGCACACTAGAGGGTGTGACCTGCCAGCACACTAGAGGGTGTGACCTGCCAGCACTCTAGAGGGTGTGACCTGCCAGCACTCTAGAGGGTGTGACCTGCCAGCACACTAGAGGGTGTGACCTGCCAGCACACTAGAGGGTGTGACCTGCCAGCACACTAGAGGGTGTGACCTGCCAGCACACTAGAGGGTGTGACCTGCCAGCACACTAGAGGGTGTGACCTGCCAGCACACTAGAGGGTGTGACCTGCCAGCACTCTAGAGGGTGTGACCTGCCAGCACACTAGAGGGTGTGACCTGCCAGCACACTAGAGGGTGTGACCTGCCAGCACTCTAGAGTGTGATGTGAGCAGGACTACGCCTGGCCATCATTCCTTCCCCAGCTTCCAGAATGGGGACCCATTTCTATGCCTGAATGACTGCGTCGCTTCTGGATGGATTCGAACCATCACCGGCCTTCCCCATGAGAGGCTAGTGCAGCAACCACTTCACTACTCTGGCGCTCCCCTGCTGTCAGAAAATGATGGGAAAATAAGATATCACGTGATGGCAAGGTTCTGCGATTACATAACTCTGGCCGAGTTCACAGCCAGTGAACATTTAAAAAACATATGCACGTATATTCAGGTGCTCTGTTCAGTTTCAAGCAACTGAACAGACTACGCTGGATTGGACACGTAGAAAGAATGGAAGAGTACAGACAAACGAAAATTATTATGCACAAGAGATGAGGGAAACATGACCAAGGGATAGACCAAGACATGGACGGAAAGACAACATAGAAGAGGATATAAAAGAAACTGGTGTCACCAACTGGAGAGAGAAGATTAGGAATAGAGAGGAATGGAGGCGAACTTTATCTGCAGCAAATAAGCCTTGATGTCTCGGAAAGCTGAAGAAGAAGAAGATATTCAGGTGTTCACATGTGACTGAGTAGCAGGATTCAAGTTAAAAAACTTGTCATTATTTTTTTTTTCTTTTTCTTATTCATCTTCATCTATATTTTATGCTGTTTGAATTTTCCAGCAATTCCTTTTCAGCTCACAGTTTTAATCTACATCAAAGCACCAAAAAAAAAAAAAAAAAGCAAGACAGTGTCATAGCTGTCAGTGGCACTGACATGGAACCCTCAATAGAAAATAGAAAAAGAGGAAGATCTAGATTTACTTGGAGAAGAGAAATTATGACAGTGCTCTGAGACAAGGGATACACATGGAAGGAAGCAGAGAATAATTCCAAGAATAGGGTTGACTGGAGAGCCTTTATCCGTGGTCTATACTCTCAAGGGAGTGAATGATGATGATGATGATGATGCAAGCATAAAAAGAAATATTTCAAAACGGGTCAAATTCTTACCACATTTTCACTAATAAGCTTTGTCATAACAACATCATTCTGCGCTGCTTTAAACTGTGTCAAATCTGCAGGGTCAACGATTGACAGCTTCTGGAATTTTGCTGTCCAATCAGGTTTGAAGTCGGGCGGAGTTGGGGACGGGTCATATGACTGGAAAAGCATGCTCATTGGGCGACAGTCCCTTTGTTGACAAGACGGCATGTCATGGTCCTCCGCGAGACATCGACAGTTCTTGCAGATTTTTCTGGAAATAAAAGAATGAAGATATTCGTCAAGTTTCAAAGTTCTGCACCAAAGTCTTCTGATGCTCAAACCTACTTGCAAGATGAGGATATCTGACTGGCGAAGTGGGTTGTGTATTTAGTCTCTCATGGTGAGTTCAGTGTTTAAAATCTAGCCAGAGATGTCCCAGTCATCCAGCTATAGATATGGGTACCTGGCTCTTAGTGCTAGGGAAGGAAAGGCAGCCAGGCGTAATGCTGACCACATCATCCTTTAGTGTACCGACAGATGTCATATGACTGAGTCCAATCATGGCATGAGGCATCCTGGATATGGTGTTATAGTGCCTATATTTTAATTCCTGACCTGACAGTAGAGAAAGATACAGGATTATTCCATGAAACATTTAAAAAATTCGCAACAAATATACTACGTAACGCATTATGATAATGGGAAAAAGAAAGAGAGGAAGACCAAGGCGAAGATGGCTGCAAGACAAGGTTGAGGATCTGCAAATGGATGCATCAGGAGCAGGCCATCCTGCTCACAACCGGGAGGCCTACAGGAGGCCTGCAGTTAGGGAGGCAAAGTTCCGCAAGGGACATGCAAATGAATGAATGAAACGCATTATGATTACTCTTTTTAAAATAAAGCCCCCGCGCAGAGCTCCCATGTTTGCCGCTAGGGAGCAGCAGTAGCAAATATGGCGTTCAGTAAACGTGAGAAGTCATTTTATGTTTTGGAATACGCAAGAACCTCGTCCGTTGTGATTGTGCAGCGACGATTTCGAGCGAAATTTCAGAAAGCAGCACCTGTTTTCAACAGTGTAAAGAAGACCAAGACGAAGATGGCTGCAAGACATCGTTGACGATCTGGAAATGGATGCAACAGCAGCAGGCCATCTTGCTTACAACCGAGAGGCCTACAGGAGTGCTGTTTGGGAGGCAAAGTTCCGCAAGGGACATGCAAATGAATGAATGAAAGCAAACTGTCGGTATAGATTAAACCAAAGAGCCAAACAGAGAAGGGAGAACAGAGCAAGAAAAGAAGGTTACACAAGTGGATGAGATAAGGAAAACATGAAACGGAGATAAACATATTTGTGCCAATATTTACAAGTAAGGCCTTGAACAGTTACTTTTTTGGGAGGGGGGATGGTGTGAGAGGAGATCACCAACTGAGCTGATGGCATGCATGAAGGATCGCGTACTCTGGAGAAGCATAATAGCCAACGCCAGTCGGCACGGCACATGATGATGATGATGGATGGACGTTGTCCGATGTGGCAGTCAGCGATCCATAGCTGACATCCCAGCTTCAAGGTTGGCCAATCAAAACTGACCAGGACCCTGTCCCGCTTCTGCACTTGTTATCTCCAGCCACAGGTCTAGCCTGGCTAGCGGGCCAGGGATTGCCATAGACCCCAGGGTGATGGAGTCGGCTAAAGAAGCACTGACCATTCTCCGCGTGTTAGCTCCACTCATGAGCGGGGGGGGGGGGGGAGGTCGCCGTAACCCGTTCCCAATGCGACAAGAACGCCAGCTCAACGTCTTGACCACAACGGCTTCAGAGAACACTAGCTCGCAGTTCCAGGGAGACAGAAGAAGAAGAAGAAGAAGAAGAAGAAGTCAGTTACTTTTAAGACACAAAGATCCTCCTTATTCAAGTATCGTGCTACATGTACACTGTGCTCGTACATCGTTCTAGCAAAGGTAGAGAGTTAGGAGTAAACATATGAACGGGACCTGCAAGAAATCTGATGAAAAATGTGCAGGAAAGTCACTGAATGCAAAAACTGAACACTATATTCACCTACTCCTAGCGCAGCTTCAGTTTTCAGGCAGTTATTAATGAGTCGTAATGGACATTTTAAACTATACCTCTTCTGCAGAAGAAAGCTAAAATAGTAGGTCCACCAACGGGACAATGATACATCTTTAAGCTAACTGAAATCATTTCTTTCTTTCTTTCTTTCTTTTGTTTTGTGAGAGACAGATAGATTAAACGACCGTGTGTGTGTGTGAGAGAGAGAGAGAGAGAGAGAGAGAGGGAGGAGTGGGGAGGGTGGGATGAGAGATCTTAGGATTGGCACAGGAGTGACGAGCAGCACTGAACCACGTAAAACAGAAGTTAACGATTAGGTCACGTGGTACTCTTCACAAACCCGACAAGAACACAGAGACACGATTTTCCAGTCGAGTTTCACTCACAAACAAATTCACTTAGATCATCACACACATGCTGGGAGAATGAGAGACAGAGAGAGAGAGAGAGGGAGACTGCGAGAGAGACAGAACGATAGAGAGACTGAGCGAGAGAGATAGAGACAGCGAGAGAGAAAGGAGAGACAGTGAGAGAGACAGAGAGAGAGGAGAGACAGTGAGAGAGGGACAGAGCGAGAGAGAGAAAGAGGAGTGACTGAGAGAGCGGAGTGAGAGAGATACAGAGAGAGACAGCGAGAGTGAGAGGAGAAGCAATGAGAGGGAGGAGAGATAATAAGAGAGAAACAGAGCGAAAGAGAGAGAGGAGAAAGAGAGAGGAGAGACAATGAGAGAAAGACAGAGCGAGAGAGGAGAGACAATGAGAGAGACAGAGGGAGAGAGAGAGGAGAGAGACAATGAGAGAGATAGGAGAGGCAGTGAGAGAGAGGAGAGACGGTGAGAGAGACAGGAGAGATAGATGGAGAGTGAGAGAGACAGATCGAGAGAGAGAGGAGAGATAGTGAGAGAGAGAGCGAGAGAGAGGAGAGACAGTGAGAGAGGTGGAGAGGAGAGACAGAGAGAGAGGAGAGACATAGAGAGAGATAGAGACAGAGAAGAGAGACATTAAGAGAGACAGGGAGAGAGTGAGAGAGAGAGGAGATACAGTGAAAGAGAGACAGAGCGAGAGAGAGGAGAGACAGAGAGAGACAGAGCGAGAAGGAGGAGAGACAGTGAGAGAGAGGAGAGACAAAGCGAGAGAGAGGAGAGGCAGTGAGAGAGAGGGCGAGAGAGAGGAGAGAAAGTGAGACAGAGACAGAGCGAGAGAGAGGAGAGACAGACTGAGAGAGATAGAGCGAGAGAGAGGATAGACACAGTAAGAGAGAACAGTGCGAGAGAGAGGAGAGACCGTGAAAGAGACAGCGAGAGAGAGGAGAGACAAAGAGGGACAGAGCGAGAGAGAGAGGAGAGATAAAGAGGGACAGAGCGAGAGAGAGGAGAGACAATGAGAGAGACAGCGAGAAAGAGGAGAGACAAAGAGGGACAGCGAGAGAAAGAGGAGAGACAGAGCGAGAGAGACAGAGAAAAAAGAGTGAAACAGAGAGAGCTAAAAGTGAAAGCGAGAGAGAGAGAGAGAGAGACAGAGCGAACTTTATTTGCAAAGAGTGAAGAATAGGACCTATAGGGCGGTCTGATATTCTGCTTTCTATTACACAAATTTTATTATACTCCAGACATTCTACATTGGTCAGTACAGAGATATATTATGGGTATAATAATAATGTAATTAAAATTGAAATGATAAAACTATTAAGTCTCACTCTTGCCCTCGCGAATAACACAGGAAATAACTACATATATGGACAACAGTTACTCTCGCAATCTCACATATTTAATGCATATATACCAAACTATTATGTAGCAATTTAAAATCATTTACTTTCAGCGTTTGCAGTAATGGGGGAAAGTTTATGAATCATAGGGGCGCTTAATCAATATCAAGTAGGTTAATGAAAAAATATAACTGTAGGAAGGAACAGAGAATATATTTTTTTTAAAAATAAGATAGGGAGGGAATTCCAAAAGGTGAGCAGCAGAGTAAGCAAGGCTTTTCTTAAATAGATCAAGCGTGTATTTTTGGAAGAAGAATATTTTTTAAAGCATTGTCTAAACTTTGGGTTAGATTTAAGCAAAGAGAGAGAGAGAGAGAGAGAGAGAGAAAGAAAGAGAGAGAGAGAGAGAGAGAGAGGAGCACAGCTAAAGACAAGAAAACCTCATGAAATGGATCGGTAGAGAAACAAAAAAACTGAAAAAAAAAAATGTTACAAACCCTGAACTGGCAGAACAATTTGTACAATAACATGGCGGCTCAAAACGCCACCGGAAAAGCAAACTAATTTGGCACGGGGGTTTGTTGCAGGAACGACAGAAATGTTTTTCTTTAACTCTGGCAGTCAGAAACCTTCTTCTCCGTCCATGAAAGGTTAGTACAGAGCCCAAGGTTACAAGACGGCCAGGTGAGGCATAGAACTCTGCACGTGACAGGAATACCTGGGCTAATGGGGAAAGCAGATGGTCTGTTGACTGGGTGATGGCGCCTAACCGTTGTCTCTCCTGTTCTTAGGCAGTGATCTCCAGGCTTATCTAGGGGCAATCAGGCAGTACTTTGCCTCGTCAAACCTCAAGGGTTTATCAGAAAGGAAACGAACCCGAACTCTGAGAACTTTTCCTTAGATTTAGCAATCTCGTCATAAACACTATCGCACACACACATTTTAGTACACAAACCTTATCAGGGACACATTTATTTCAGGAAAACACAGTAGTTCCCAAACTTTTCTAATGTCACGGACCTGGGTCTGTATAGAGCGAGGCCGGGCCCAGGGGTCAGTTGCTATGGGGCCCTCTGTCCAAACACGGCAAAGTAGCTTATGCAACTTTGTCTCTGACAAGTAAATAGGAAAAAAAAAACCTGGCTTGCCGGGCCCTATCAACAGCCCAGGCGCTCATATTCTTCCATCAGGCCCGTGGGGATCTGTCAAGTCTATGACAATTCACTGTTAAACCCCCCCCCCCCCAACTCCACTTTTAAAAAAACATTGCCGTAAATAATGCAGTGTCCAAACTCACCTGAAATAATGTAGATCAAGACCCGGACAGCTATCACTACATTTCAAACATCTTGGCCCGTTCGAGTATGCCATGTGGCCTGGACTCTGAAAAAAAAAAAAACAACAGAAGTTTTCATCCACGTTTGTTTACACAGATTTCAGTTTTAATTAATTTATTTCGTTTCTTCCACTCCAGTTTTTAGATCATCGCATAAACCCATTCATGCAGATTTTGAATGGTTCTCACTTATACGCGACTTAGAAAAGCGGTTACCAAACTGGGCAATGGCGAGATTCAGCGTGGCGAGTATTTAATAAGCAGAAAGGGGTGTGTTCTGGCATGCAGCCAAAAAGAAGCTGGAAAGCACTGATTTAGATATTATTTTTCTTTTTGTATAAAGGTGAACAGTGGTTGGCTTTTGTGTTTAAATTTAAACAGGTCGGGGTTATCATATTTTCACATTACATAACAAAAGTTAGTTTATAAGTTTTCCCTGAAACCTGACACATTAACAGTCTGAGTTGAAAGGCTGACAAAATCAAGAGACGGGTGGAGAACATAAACAGATGGGTGGACAATTTCAAGAGATGGGTGGAGAACATAAATAGATTGGGTGGAGAACATAAAGAGAATGGGTGGAGAACATAAAGAGAATGGGTGGACAACATAAAGAGAATGGGTGGAGAACATAAAGAGATGGGTAGACAACATAAAGAGATTGGGTGGAGAACATAAAGAGATGGGTGGAGAACAATGTTTCCTCTAAGGGTTTGCTGTCTGTGTACAAAATGTTCAGCTCATATGCAAAAAAATACTGCATGTGCAAATGTGCGTATAACAATATATATCTGTACGTCTGATAACAGGATAGACCTGCTGTACTTTTCAGCAGTGGGAATTCATCTGCGTATCTATTTTAATTACCCTCTGTTCTCTATGTGCCCACCTGCCTCGTCATGATTCTCCTACAGAACTACCGAAACTACGCGATAAAAGACCAGTTGAAACATCCGACCCGAAAGTCATGTCTCAACAAGAAAGAAACAGTAAAGGAAAATCAAGTACCATCACTGTGTTCTTCTTGATCGCAATTGTAGCACCGAGTAACATCTGGAAAGTGGAAAATAAAAGTAGCAGTTTACGCGGGTCCAACAATTTTGTGCGCAGTATGACTTTTTTTTCTGTGCCCGCCCGCGCAGCTTAGAGGGAACATTGGTGGTTCTAGAACATAAAGACATGGACGACAACTTCAAAAGATGAGTAGATAACTTTAAGAGAAGGATATATAACTTCAAGTGAAGGGTAAACAACTACAAGAGAATGGTATAGGTATACAACTTCAAGAGAAGTGTAGAGAACTTCAAGAGGTGGCTAGACAACTTCAAGAGACGAGTGAATAACACCAAGAGATTGATAGATAACATCAAGAAATGTGTAGAAAACATCAGAGATATGCATGACTCAGCTTGGCCCAGGGCTATTGGAAAGAAAAGGGCAGAAGAAAACTAAAGTTCATCGCAGCCAACCTGAGACGGCACATCATGATGATGATGAGGGCCCCCCCCCCCCAAAAAAAAAAAACGATAGGGAACTTACTTTCCATGCTAAACTGCATTACATAAGCAGGAGGCCGAAATGGCTCTCCCATCTTTTTTCCCCCACCACCTCGTCAGTATCATTTCACTCGGTCTTCCCCTGGCTCTTCTTCCTTTTATTTTTCCGGTTGTTACAATATTTTAAATGTCCCCCCTCTTCTCATTGCATGTCCTATGAAAGTACATTGTCTCTCTCTTATATTTTTTTTACAAGATTTTTTTGTCTCTCCAGCTCTTCTCATACATTTCCCCTATTAGTTATTGTTGCTCCCCAGGGAATTCGCAGCAGTCTTCAGACAATAGTCTGGCCCAGTACATCAGGATCGTCGCAGGCAGATGTTTCCTGTAAGGTCTTACGATTCCTGAACAAAAGTTTCATCTCCCGTGCAAAACATATTCTCACAAATATTTTGTGGGCAAATGTGCCTCGTATGAGAAGGGCAGACAACTACATCCGAAATAAAGGAAATAAAGAACAGAAGCAGCGCATCTCTTGGCCTGTTACTGGGTGCACCAGCGAAGAGATGGGACAAGGTCTTGGCCAGACTATAGTTTAATGTTCTCACAGGAAAAAAAAATATACTAAAATACACAGAAATCTTGCTGGCTGTTTGGACCATCACAAAGTTCAGTAACGGAACATCACCAGAAGACATTGTGTCCAGGTAGAGTGATAAGCACGGTACCCAGATAAGGTAAGACCTCAGGTAAATTAAAAAAAAATGTGAAAACAACAAAAAGAATAGATTTTGGGGGTGGGTTGGGGGGGGGGAGATAGAAGGAAAATGGAAATGAAGTCTTCTTGAAGGTATGCAAGAAATTGGACTCATCTACACAATACAACACAGGCTAATAACACGGAAGTTTTTTTTTTTTTTTTGTTCCTTACAAGAGCAAGGGAACACGTGGGGAAGATGAATCTCCCATCACGTTACGGAAGTTTTTTTTTTTAATTCCCCCTTTTTTTGTCCTTGATTTTATCGTTTAAAAAAGTTACGTAGAAGCACAGTGTCCTTGACCTCATATGTTTTTGTTGGTGGTGACGTCAGGGTGCGCGAGTAATTGCTTCCGCAACGCTTCACTGCTCGTAAAACTATTTCAGGTGAATGTTCCATGTTTTTCCTGTAAACTTTCTGCAGTTTAGCGATGAAATTTCTGTGTTTCACGTTAATTTCTTTCCTTTCTTTCTTTCTTTCTTTCTTTCTTTTCTTTCTTTCTTTCTTTCTTTCGAAATTTGAAGAAGACATAAATGTCAAGACGCGAGAACACGTGACAGATGAATTAAGTCCCCTCCTAACGAAAACGTGAAATTGGGGAGCAGTTCCACACCATATCAAACCCACAATGGAGAAAAAGCGCCTACAAGAAACAGAAAAGATCAAGAAAAGAAAAAAAAGAATGAGAATGAAGTTTCAAAAACCTTCCTAAAAAAGACTTTCACTAACGCTAACATGATACTAACGCTGACAAATGAAATATAGCTCCTAAGTTGAATATTTGTAGGCCACATAGAGGACGCAATCAAACGGTACTTTATATTATACAATTTTATATTAAACCCCATTAGAAAAATAAAACAGACAAACGAAAAAAAAACGTCAGGTAAGAGTTAGACATAAAAGACAGTCTTGGAAGGGTACATAATGGGAAAAAGAAAGAGATAAAGACCAAGGCGAAGATGGCTGCAAGACATCGTTGATAATCTGCGAATGGGTGCATCAGCAGCAGAACATCTTGCCTACAACCAAGAGGCCTACAGGAGTGGTGTTAGGGAGCCAAAGTTCCGCAAGGGACATGCAAATGATAGTCCCCGATTTACGACTGGGCTTCGTTCAGACGACTTCTTCGTAAGTCGGATCAGACGTAAGTTGAATATCAACAGTGACATCGTTTTCTGTTCGTTTTCACTATAATAGCTGTATCACAAATCTGCTCTTTGTTTCAGAGGTATAGAGTAGTTCAAATGTTATCACAAAATGCCATGTTTCAACTTAGATTAACATTAAAGAAACGAAAGCCGACGGTCACAAGTAAGTCGAATGAGTCGTAAGTCGAGAACTATCTGTATTGCATAACTCAGTACTGTGGACAGATGGAGGAGAAAGGAGTGCTCACAGAATGCGGTGAAGTAGTTTAGCGTGAAGCACGTAAACGAAATAGAGGAGTGGAGAAATAATCAGTCAGTCATTTGCATGTCCCTTGAGGAACTTTGCCTTCCTAGCAGCTCTCCTATAGGCCTCTTGGCTGTAAGGAAGATGCCCTGTTGTTGATGCAGAATCAGATGTGCTGAAGTACTCAAGTTAATAAAGAATATCCGACATACTTCCTCCAACATTCTCTCTCTCTCTGTGTGTCTCTCTCTGTCTCTCTCTCTCTGTCTCTCTGTCTGTCTGTCTGTCTGTCTCTCTCTGCATAATTTTCTATGTTTACTGCCTTAGGTTTCTTTCCTTAACTCCTTCTTTGAAAGAAGAGAAATGAAATCATATTGCGCTAGACATGAAATCACATTACACGAAAGATAAAATAAAGTTAGATGAAAAATAAAATCACGTTGCACGAGAAATGAAATCACGTTCCACGAGAAATGAAATCACGTTCCACGAGAAATGAAATCATATTGCACGAGGCATGAAATCACATTACACGAGAAATGAAATCATTATACACGAAAGATAAAATAAAGTTAGATGAAAAATAAAATCACGTTGCACGAGAAATGAAATCACGTTCCACGAGAAATGAAATCATATTGCACGAGGCATGAAATCACATTACACGAGAAATGAAATCATTATACACGAAAGATAAAATAAAGTTAGATGAAAAATAAAATCACGTTCCACGAGAAATGAAATCACGTTCCACGAGAAATGAAATCATATTGCACGAGGCATGAAATCACAGTGCACGAATAATGAAATCATGCTACACGAGACATAAATGACATTTTTTGGGAAATGAAATCACACTGACGAGATATGAAATCTCACTCCACTAGAAATGAAATCACGCTGAGCGAGGAACAAAAGTGCAGGCAACAAAAGAAAAAGATGTATCTCAGATCTGATTGTCTGATCGCTTCTTTGTTCCAGGAATTCTCCCCCTCTCCCCGCAACCAACCCTGGGGGGTCGGGGGAAACTTTAAGATTTCAAAGAGGAAAATTGGGACCACAGGACTGACAGATTCAGAATGCTATAATATTGATCAACAATGCAGAAAGATAAATAATTCAAACATTTTCTTCTGTTTCATCTTCCTCGTCTGCCCTCGAAAGGGCGTTGGCTGCGTTGTGTCGCATTTATGAGCCTTTCGGCTCAACGCATCCGGTTTCGGTTCGGCGTACTTTTTAGAACCGGACTCGCCTTCCGACTACAATCCTCATTCACTTGGCCAGACTGCTGCCTGTTTCTAGGGGCCTAGATGGGGGGGGGGGGTGTAGAACAGGGTCTTGGTAGCTTATGTTTCACCAACCCTGACGCAACAGATCGCTGTTTCATTCACCATGAGTGAGTATTTGACCCCCAACAAGAGAGTGAGTATTTTACCCCCAACAAGAGAGTGAATATTTGACCCCCAACAAGAGAGTGAGTATTTGACCCCCAACAAGAGAGTGAATATTTGACCCCCAACAAGAGAGTGAGTATTTGACCCCCAACAAGAGAGTGAATATTTGACCCCCAACAAGAGAGTGAGTATTTGACCCCCAACAAGAGAGTGAGTATTTGACCCCCAACAAGAGAGTGAGTATTTGACCCCCAACAAGAGAGTGAGTATTTGACTCCCAACAAGAGAGTAAGTATTTGACCCCCAACAGGAGAGTAAGTATTTGACCCCCAACAAGAGAGTGAGTATTTGACCCCCAACAAGAGAGTGAGTATTTGACCCCCAACAAGAGAGTGAGTATTTGACCCCCAACAAGAGAGTAAGTATTTGACCCCCAACAGGAGAGTAAGTATTTGACCCCCAACAAGAGAGTGAGTATTTGACCCCCAAAAGAGTAAGTATTTGACCCCCAACAGGAGAGTAAGTATTTGACCCCCAACAAGAGAGTGAGTATTTGACCCCCAACAAGAGAGTGAGTATTTGACCCCCAACAAGAGAGTGAGTATTTGACCCACAACAAGAGAGTGAGTATGTCAATTTGAAATTCTAAAATTCTAAAATTCTCCCCCTTTCCCCCTTCCAGGGTAAGAGGGTGGGGGGAAGAAAAGAATAACTTCCTCACTGCATGGGGCCCCGGCTCTGTACAGATTCAGAAATGTATGCTGACGCAAGTCCGAAATAAATTAAGCAAAGATAAATCTACAAATCAAATAATGTGACAGCAAATAATTAATGGTATAAGTAGAGTATCGGCCAAACAAGCAGACGTGCTCAGGCCAAGTCAGCATTCCAGACAATGAGGCACATCTTGTGCAACAGATCCATATAAACAGAAACAAGATTCTGAGTACTTAAATGTTACATCGAGCCAATTTTGTTTTATGGGTGTAAAGAATGGTCCATGAATAAGAGAGTACAACGAGAAATGGAGGCCATGGAGATGTGGTTTATAAGAAGGATGTTGAAGGTACCATGGACAGCCAAGAAAACCAATGAAGAAGTCTTAAGAGAGGCTGGAGTTAAAAAGTAAATTATAGCAAAGGTCAGAAGCAGACAAGCGAAATTTATAGGACATTTCCTGAGAAGAGGAAAATTGGAACACACTGTGGCAACTGGGAGAAGTGAGGGAAGAAGAGATAGAGGAAGAGAGAGAGAGAGAGAGAGAGAGATAGAGAGAAGATGCTGGATTAGCAGGAAAAAAGTCACCGGCGGATCTCATAATCAACGCAAAAGACAGGGAATTGTGGGGAGAAATGATCGCCTACGCCACGCAGCATGGCACTTAGATTAGATTAGAGTATCGGCCATGCAGGGAACCCATTTCATAGAGGAAAAGGGGGGGGGGGAAGGAAGAAAGGAACGTTAAAGATAAAAGGAAGTAATACACAAGGAATACCGGGGAAAGAAGGACGCGTAATGGATCAAATAAAGAATGTAAGAAGTAAAGAACGTTTTCGGAAAAAAAGAATAAAGAATAAAAGTAAGTCTAGAGTAAGGAATAAAAGAAATAAAGAATAAAAGAAATAAAGAATAAAACTAAGTCAAGAGTAAGAGAAGAAAACAAAGTATAAAGAAGTGAAAGAAAAATGGAGAACAGAAATAAATATATAATGAGCGGTAAAAAAAAATAAAAGATAAAAAGATTTTTTTTTTAATAAAAGAAGAAAAGAGGTCAAAATGTAAGGGAAAAGGGGGAAATAAAAGGTTATGGATAAAAGAAAGAAGGCGAGATAAATGATAAAATAACTACAAGAAAGGATTTAAGTTAAGCGCAAGAAATTTTTTTTTTTAAGCTGTAAAGGGAAAAAGGGGTATAAAACTGACGAAGTAAACTGAATTTTATAACGAAACGGGTAAAGAAACAATATTCTCAACTAAATGGAAGACTATCGTATTTCAAAAAAGAGTTAGATTTAGAATCTCGAAGGTCAAGACATTTAAAAACACACATAATATATTACCACTGTCTCTCATCCCGCTTTTATACTCACCATCCCTTTAAATGAATAAAGAAAGTCGAATCAACAAACGCCAGAAACAGTATCTAACAGCCCATGATAAAACTACTTGATGCTGATTCAGCATAAAATTCGCAGCCGCCATTTCGACTCTAGAAGACGCAACTATGGAAGTTCGACAACCGTGTCTAGAAAACTGTAAGTTTTGAAGAAAAAAAAAGGAACAAGGGACGTAAACGCAGAAAATGACAGACAACAGTTTCCTTTAGGTGTAGCAGATTTACATTAAGCGAGTTCTTGTACTATCTCATAAAAATAAACAAAGGGAAAGACAGAGACAAAGAGAAGGATACAAGAGAAAAGCTAGGAAAGTTACCGCCCATTACGTGAAACACTCTGTTCCTCTGCACGAGCAATAATATATATATATATATATATATGTATGTCTGTAAAGGCAGGTGAAATATGTATCAATGAGGAAAAATTGGAAGAAGTGGAGAGTTTTGAATATCTTGGATCACTACTAACTAATAATGGGGATACAATGAGGGAAATTAAAAGGAGGACATCTATCGCTCTTCAGAAAGTAAAACAACTAAAGAATCTGTGGAGAGGAACAGACAGAGCTACAAAAATAAGATTTTTTTTTTCCATCTTTCCCATCGCAACATATGACTGTAAGACCTGGACACTTAACAAAACAGATGAAACACAGAAATGCCTTTGAATGTAAATGCTACAGAAGAGTTCTTCAAATATCATGGACACAATATATATATATATATATATATATAATATATATATATATCCATACTACAAGAACTTAATATTGAAGAAGGCTAGCTAGTAAAGAGGATTAAACAAAGAAAACTTTAATATTTTGGACATATTAAACGTCATGATAATCTAGAGAAGACCGTCTTGGAAGAATACATAATGGGAAAAAGAAAGAGAGGAAGACCAAGGCGAAGATGGCTGCAAATGGATGCACCAGCAGCAGGGCATCTCGTTACAACCGAGAGACGTACAGGAAAGCTGTTAGGGAGGCGAAGTTCCGCAAAGGACATGCAAATGAATGAATTAATGAATGAATGTCTGTAAATACTGTATATTTTGGAACAATGTTCTTTATGCAATAACGAAATTGCTAGTTTTGCAAACTACGCTTAGAATCTTTTAATTAAAAATTCATATCAGATAATAATTTAAAATGATATTTTGAAACAATAGATGTTAAAAGCAAAGACAACTTTTTGAACGATAGTTCGTTCACGAAGTGGGAACAGACCGTCATTTGGCGAGACAGAGACTCATATCTGGCATGCTAGCGTCAAGACCCTGTCCAGCCTCCTCGTTTGTACCCATTCCAACAGGTTTAGTCTGGTTACAGGGCAGGGGTCAACACAGTTCTCCTGGTGGTAGAGACTATTAAAGAAGTATTTCACATCCTCTGCTTTTTTTTTTAGCTCAACGTAGAAACTGAAAAAGTCACCAAAACTCGCTCCCAAGCCGATATAGTGTTTAGCTTCTTCATCTTCATCGCATCGGCTGCAAAGAACACCAGCTCGCAGTTCCAGGGAAATAGCAAAAGAAGAAAAAGAAGTAGAAGAAGAAGAAATACTGGTGGTGGTGATGGGAGTAGTAGTAGTAGTAGTAGTAGTAATAGTAGTAGTAGTAGTAGTAGTAGTAATAGTAGTAGTAGTAGTAATAGTAGTCGTAGTAGTAGTAGTAATAGTAATAGCAGTAGTAGTCGTAGTAGGAGGAGGAGTAGCAGCAGCAGCAACAGCAGCAGTAGTAGTAGTAGTAGTAGTAGCAGTAGTAGTAGTAGCAGTAGTAGTAGTAGTAGTAGTAGTAGTAGTAGTAGTAGTAGTAGTGACTTTTAAGTGATATTTTAGCTTTTGACAAATGTAGAACTAAAATATAAGTCTGGTGTCTTTACAGTGAACCTGTCAGTAGGGAAGTAGAGGAAGACACACAAGTAAGGTTCTGTTTTACAAAATATAGAAACGTGAAGGAAAAGGAACAAAATAAATTGCGTAAATAGAAATGACAAACAATCAGTAACAAAAATCGGTCAGAAGCCTTCTCTTATTTCATTCTCACACTACTTTATCTCGGCGATTTTTTTTTTAAAGTTTGACAAAGCCATTTTGCTGAAATATTGGTTTATTAATACTTGCTTGGGGGCGAAAACGCAGTCCAATTAGGCAGTCAGTGACCCATAGCTGATATGCTAGCGTCAAGGTTAGCGAACCATAGCTGATATGCTAGCGTCAGGGTTAGCGAACCATAGCTGATATGCTAGCGTCAGGGTTAGCGAACCATAGCTGATATGCTAGCGTCAGGGTTAGCGAACCATAGCTGATATGCTAGCGTCAAGGTTAGCGAACCATAACTGATATGCTAGCGTCAGGGTTAGCGAACCATAGCTGATATGCTAGCGTCAGGGTTAGCGAACTATAGCTGATATGCTAGCGTCAGGGTTAGCAAACCATAACTGATATGCTAGCCTCATGGTTAGCGAACCATAGCTGACCAAAACCCTGTCCAACCTCTCCGTTGGTACCTCCAGTACCAGGCGTAACCTGCCAAAAGGGGCAGGGATCGCCATAGTCCCAGTGGTGGTAGAGTCTGCTAAAGAAGCATTGCACACCCCTCTGCTTTTTAGCTGCACTCCGAGACTGAAAAAATAACTGTCATAACCCGCTCCCACGCCGATATGATGCCTAGCCTCAAAACCTCCACAGCATCGGCTGCAGAGAACATCAGTTCGCAGTTACATGGAGACAGCAGACAAGACAAGACAAGACACTACTACTATTTGCTTTTCCATTTCTACTTGCTCATCCTATTATTTACTCATCCTGTTTCTATTTCCCCTCCAGAGCTGAACTATGCCCAACATGATGGGGAGCAGTTACGGTTTTGTTGCTGTGTTGGCCGCAAGAGTTTTGCTCGTTAGAACAGAGCTTTTGTGTGGCAACTTTACTGGCATTTGATGCATTCAAGTTTGGCCCAGAGAACATTCGCTGTATACTTAACAAATACAAGGTTATCTCAGGTAAATTTTGGGAGAAAGACAGGACGTCTGTGTTCTTAAACAGATACTTCTCCATGTTAAAAAAAAAGGGGTTGGGGGGGGGGGGGAAGGAGAGGAACAAATGAGATATGGAGAGGGTAGAGAGGGAAGTCTGTAACTATCACATCTTAAATCACTTCATTTTTGCTCTGCGAACACTCTCATGATGAAAGGTTTGTTTTTTTTTTTCCTCGACATAGTTTTCCACGCTTTTTGAAGATGTAAAAAAAAACAAAAACGAACTCCTTCGTAAGAAATGAATTCAGTTTATCGCGGTTAAAAAAAAATTTAATTGACACCAGGTGTCGCCACAGATCATCAGCAAAGTTTAAAAAGTTCGTAACGTCTAAACTGACTGAAATGTTCATGAATTCTCTCTCCCTTTTTTCTTCTTCTTCTTCTTCTCTCTCTCTCTCTCTCTCTCTCCATAAAATGTACATTTTACATTATACAGAACAGACAAACAGACAGACAGACAGGCAGGCAGGAAGACAGGCAGGCAGATAGACAAACAAGCAGGCAGGCAGGCAGGAAGACAGGCAGGCAGGCAGGCAGGCAGACAAGCAGCCAGGCAGGCAGGAAGACAGGCAGACAGACAGACAAGCAGGCAGGCAGGCAGGAAGACAGGCAGACAGACAGACAAGCAGGCAGGCAGACAGGAAGACAGGCAGGCAGACAGACAGACAAGCATGCAGGCAGGCAGGCAGACAGACAGTCAAGCAGGCAAGCAGGCAGGCAGGCAGGCAGGAAGACAGACAGGCAGACAGACAGAGACAGGCAGGCAGACAGATAGACAGGAGAAAGGCAAGAAGACAGAAGGGAACAGGCAGGCAGGCAGGCAGGCAGACAGACAGACATACAGAAGAAGAAGTGGATGAAAGCTAAGTTCCTGAAAGTTAGTGACATAGCTCTAAAGTTGACCATCTTCCTCCATTGTTTTTCTCTGAAATAAAATACGTTTTTTATTTAAGAGCATTCTTTTTTTTTTTTTTTGAAAATCGGCCCAAGAGATTGTACAGTTTACAAAGAAAACATTAAGTAATTTTCTGCGTTTGGTGTTATCAAATGTATCTTTAAAAATCTAATCTTTACGTGTTTAAATGCTTTTAAAAAAAGGCGTAGTCTCGGTTCCCAAATACGGCAGAGCAATTTTAAAACAAAGTCAGAAAGAGGCGAGAATCAGGTGATTGTTTGCTCAGCATCACAAACATCGATTGTCTGTGAGCACAACAGAGAAAGAACTGCAGGGGCTGTTAACAATTCTTGTCCCTGTGAGAATACCTGTGTTAAGAACACATTTATCTTAACATAGTCTTTGTGAGACAGGGAACATATACCTGTTTGATTAAAAACTCTGCCCTTATTCTGTAGCCCAGAAACCTGTAGGAATCAAGATTAAGTGTGATTGTTATTTTTGTAAAATGTAATGTCAGGTTGGTTGACGGATGGGGACATGGAGATCGTCGGCGGGAATGAGGAAAATCTGGTGTGAGATCAAAGAATCCAGGACGTGACAAGCCTACGGGTCTTTACAACAATGGCTATCAGAATGATGTAAACAAAACAGAGCCAGCAAGCTGTAGGTGGTGCGGAATGGATATCGTGAGGCAGTCATCGGATTCCTCATCCCAAAGTCGGAGTGTCTCTGTGGAACTGTCTCTAAGCTGTCTGGCCAGCTAGCGTTGCATGGTGGATCTGACATGGAGAAAGGGCTTTGAGTATAGCCACCAGAGACTGGAAAAGAAAGTTTTGGCCAGGCCGGCCACACTGTCTTCATGGCAGTCCGAGCAAGACCACAGTCTGCCCTACCAAGGAAAGGTGCTGAAGCTGGAGGTATCCAGCCAAAAGGCGCATCGCAAAAATCAGGATACCATGCATCATTGCCAGTGTGCGTACGAAGAAGAAGAACATTCTTGTTTTAATGAAAAGACAGCTAAAAAAGAAGCGTGTGATATGGAAAGGATTCTTGCAAAGACTGAACAGAGTTAGATAAAAGTATATGATGTAGTTAAAAAAAACCAAAAAGGGAATTGAAAGGAAAATAAGTTAACAATAGGAGATAAGAACAGCGAAATGGTTATGAAAAACAACAACCCAATATTTCGGGAAAACGGCCTTAATCTAGGACAAATTCTTACAAACTGGAAACAAGGCTTTCGCAGTAAAGTACTGTACGGTTAGACCTTGAAAAAACAATCATAAACATTTTGTTCTCTCATGTCCTGGCTCTGTTTATGATTGTTTATGTCATCAAGGACAACAAAGAAAGCAAAAGAAACACACACAAAATGTAACTTGAGTTTGAAAATCAGGCATAAACAATATTAGAGACTGAAGTTGCAGCACATGACATTTTGTGCCTCTCACTGTATATATCAACAGCCGGAAGGGAGCAGTCCATCATCTAATCATAGAGCACTAGAGTAAGTTGTCTGCTAGCCGCGGTTTTTAGAGGTAGAAGAGGCACAGCTTCGAGTGATGATGCCTCTCAGTCAGTATCGGGCCGAAAGCAAAGATACTGCCACCCGCCCCACAACTCTTCGGTCATCTCAGCTTTATGAATGGAGGCGGATATACTTCTCAAAACTGAATGCTTGCCTGAGGGTTGATGTACCATAGCCGGTCAAGACCCTATTTTATTCCTCCCACCCCCCATCCCCCAAGTGGTACCCCTGGAAACAGACAGTAGTCTGGCCAAGTGACGAGGGACTGCGGTGGGAAGACAAACCCAGTCATAAAAGTGAGCCAAGCCAAGCTGGTCGGATGTCTTGGGCCGAGAGCGCATTAACTGCGACACAGAGCAACCAACGCCCTTTTGAGAGCGAAACGAAGAAGAAGAAGAAGAAGAGGGAGAAGAAGAAGAAGAAGAAGGAGAAGAAGAAGAAGAGGGAGAAGAAGAAGAAGAGGGAGAAGAAGAAGAAGAAGAGGGAGAAGAAGAAGAGGGAGAAGAAGAAGAAGAAGAAGAAGAAGAGGGAGAAGAAGAAGAAGAAGAGGGAGAAGAAGAAGAAGAAGAGGGAGAAGAAGAAGAAGAGGGAGAAGAAGAAGAAGAGGGAGAAGAAGAAGAAGAAGAAGAGGGAGAAGAGAAGAGAAGAAGAAGAAGAGAAGAAGAAGAAGAAGAAGCTGTATGAATGGGAGCTCAGCTGTCTGTATCAAGGACAAAGTGCCTCCGAAGAGGCAAAACATCTACTTAGACACCTGGAAGCACACTAAATTACATCAGGTACAGGGGCTGCCAATGAATGACAAAACTGTTTATGAAGCGCAGCTCACATCTCATGGCGTGCCATAGGCGGGAGCAATCAGCTCTCTTGGCCCAAGTCTTCACGGTCGAAGTCTATTGTCAAGGTCCACACGGAGACTCTTGAGGTAGTGCCACGGGGATTGTTTCTTATGCCTTTTTTTTTTAAAATAGGACCTAGGGCCTGGGCAAGGGCCAATGGGCTTATCGGCCCAGCTTTGTTGCTGGTGTCCGGGATCCTTAGTAGGTTTTACCTAGATCGAAATCTCCTTTCTCTCTTACTTCTGTCCTCAGTACTCGCTCAACACAAGACTTGGGGTCACAGCTAGCCAACAGAAAGACGCGTTTTTCATGTTTTAAGTTAAGATGAAGAATTTAACAATTTAATCTAAAAAAAGGTAAAGGTAACCCTGCCATGCCTTAGCGGCACATAGGGATATGGTGTTAGTGCCCATATTTTCCTTGACCTGTCAGCACACTAGAGGGTGATATGGTCAGTATCACGCCTGGCTGCCTTTCCTTCCCCAACTCCAGAAGAAATCGGGTACCCATTTCTACAGCTGGGTGACTGGGGTGCTTCCGGATGGATTCGAACCCCGACCTTCGCCATGAGAGACCAGTGCAGTAACAACTTCGCCACTTAGACATAGTCCCAAAATGCTATATTGAACCTATCTTGTTATATGGAAGTGAATCATGGACAATAGGCAGGTATGCACAAAAATCATTGGAAGCAGCAGAAATGTGGTTTGTTAGAAGAATGTTGCGAATCCCCTGGACAGCAAAAATAACTAATGAAGAATGTAGGAGAAGAGCTGGAGAGACAAAAAACCTTGTCAGAAAGATAAGAGAGAGACAATGTACTTTTATAGGACATGCAATGAGAAGAGGGGGCATTGAAAATATTATAACAACAGGAAAAATAGAAGGAAGAAGATCAAGAGGAAGACCAAGAGAAATGATACTGGACAGTCTGATGGGATGGTGTGAGAGGAGATCACCAACTGAGCTGATGGCCTGCATGAAGGATCGGGTCCTCTGGAGAAGCATAATAGCCAACGCCAGTCGGCACGGCACCTGATGATGATGATGATGATGATGATGGTGATGATGATGAATCTAATCTCAAATGTGGTCCCTTGCGCCACCTCTCACCAGATCATAGCTCCAGGTCCACAACAACTTCTCCCCAACTACCCACCCCCCCCCCCCCCCCCCCCCCCGATAACTTGGTTCTGAAGTCCCGCTTTCACTTCCGTTTCCCTCGCCTCTCCCTGGATATTGTTAATTTTGAAAATTACTGCTCTAATACGTGTTGTTATTTAATTCTGATGTTTCTGTTCTATCCTATAATTCAATCTGTGGAACACGCAGAGAACATCGAACACACGATAAAACAATCTCTCAGAAAGGATCCCCTTCCAAGTCTAAAGTTTCAAGTTTACGCCAGCAGTTTTCTGGAAAGGCATGTTTTGTACAGCTAATATTTCATGAGATCGGTAAATGGGTTTGTTAATAAAAACTATCAGAAACAGACATGAAGGTTAAAAATATAAAGCTAACACTGTCATACAATGGAGGCACGTAGGGGATAAGGTGTTCATCATCATCATCGTGACGTGCCGACTGGCGTTGGCTATTATGCTTCTCCAGAGTACACGATCCTTCATGCAGACCATTAGATCAATTGGTGATCTCCTCTCACACCACCCCGTCAGACTGTCCAGCATCATTTCTCTTGGTCTTCCTCTGGCTCTTCTTCCCTCTATTTAGAGGTATTAAGTGTCCATAATTTCTTTAACCTGCCCGACATAATAGATGTGGTCAGCATCAAGACTGGCCGTCTTTCCATCCCAAACTACAGAAGAGGCCAGGTGCCTGCTTCTACAGATGACTGGGTGGCTGGTGCGCCTCCAGCAGCCGAATTCGTATCACTGACCTTCGCATCAATGACCTTCATCACGAGAAACCAACGCACTAGCCACTTTGACACCCAGGCGCCCGTTAGAGACGTTGCGTTCAGAAAGAAAAAATGGAAAATGATTGTAAGAGAACCTAAGAATTATTTGCAACCAAATGATTATCTGTTGGCTGGTCACAGGTCTTTGTGTTTTATATAGTTTTCACCTACATCTGTGTGACCAGAAAGTCTGGGTACAACCTGGCAACCAGTGTAAGTGGTCCAAGTTCCATTTCCTTTTTACCAGCATCATTTTTGTTTTAAAATTTAATTTCTCAGCTTTAATTCATTACATTATAAAGGAAGAATAAAAGAGTTACTTTTTTTTACTTCTTCTTCTTCTTTGTCTCACTGGAGCTGCGAACTGGTGTTTTTTGCAGGCTATACTGTGAAGATGGTGGGGCCGCAGCATCAAGTTGGGCCGCGAGGAAGTTGCGGCAGTTATCTTTTTCATCGGTGTTAAATGCCGGGGGTATGGAATACTCCTTTAACAGACCCCCCCCCCCCGCTCTGTTAGCCATGCTAGGTTTGCTATTGGGAGTATCAATCCCCCGCCCCTTTAGCCAAGCTAGGCTTCGTATTAAGAGTATCAACCTCGCCCATTTAGCCAGACTAGTTTTGGTATTAAGAGTATGAACCCCGTCCATTTAGCCGGGCTAAATTTGTTATTGGAAGTATCAACCCCCCCCTCCTCTTTAGCCAGACTGAGTTTTAACAGACAGGTAGGTCAGGGTCTTGACCGACTATGGCTCGTATGTCAGTCACGGGTCGCTGAGTGCCAAATGAGACAGTCTCTACCCTTCATCCCCCCTTTTTTGTTTAAAAACTTTGTAAGTTTCGTGGTGCCGCAGTGATGTAGTGGCTAGTGCACTTACCTGTCGATCAGACTGAGGTGGAATCTTTTTCAAATCGATCAGCACCAAGGTCAGTCCAGCCGCAGTAGTGGCTACCTGGGGTTTCCCTAGGAAAAGAAAGGCAGCGAGGACAGGTGCTGACATCCCTACCTCAAATTCCGTAGTGGCCCTGAAATGTGAAGGCACTAAGACTTCACATCCCTAGACTCAACACATCAGCAATGCAGAAGCAAAAGCCAGAAGAAAACTAGCCATGTTAAGAAAATTGAGTGGAACCACTTTCATTGAAAGAATCCACAAGAATGTATATCTACAAAGTATTCTACAACATTTAGAATATGGCTCAACAGCTTGGTGCACAGCATCAAACACTATGCTACATAATGTGGACAAGGTACAAAATCAGTCACTACGGATTATCACAGGTGCCATGAGGTCCACACCGGTAGTAGAAATGCAGAAAATAGTTGGTGTTCAAGCGCCAAAAGAACGTAGAGACACAAAGGTCATGACCTTGGGGAGAAATTTATCAGCTCCGTAAGACATCCACTGAAGGAGAGATTCAATAACTTGGCACCAAGGTGGCTTAAAAGAAGCAGCTTCATTCATCAGGCCAAGCGTATGCGTAAGCTGATACATGACCTTCCAACTGTAGTCGCTCCATTATCATCTGTACCAGAGCATACACCATGGAAAGAAGCAGATTGTACACAACTATTGAAACTGAAGTGAAAGGTGCGCAGAATGGTGAGATGCAGAGCAGTCCTGTAAGATCAACAGCCACACTTAGTGTGAGACGTAGCTTTGGAGTTTGGACAAATATTCTTGTGACACCTGGATATGTGTGTATACGTATCTCACAATGCCATAAAGAATGGAGGGGCAGGAGCACACACTGAATATCCAAACAACACCACTGACAAGATTTGTTCCATCATTATCATCATCATCATCATCATCGCAGTCATCTCTGTTCTTGGAATTATTCTCTTCTTCCTTCCATGTGTATCCCTTGTCCCTGAGCACTGTCAAAATTTCTCTCCTCTAAGTAAGTCTAGATCTTCCTCATTTTTCTATTTCCTTGAGGATTCCATGTCAGTGCCTGTCTTGCTATGCTGGTGTCGGGTCTCCTCAGAGTGTGGACTTCCATACCCACTGGAAAATACTGCAGCAACTATGATGCATAAATTAGGGCAATTATTGCTGAGGTTGAAAAACTATCAAACTCCAGAAACGATACGTGCACCATAATAATTCTCACGGATGCAAGATCAGTACTGGAAGCTCTTCAGTGCAACAAACTTCCAGACCTTAATGATGCCTTGTCAAAAATTGGCTGACAACACAGAGTCACCTTGCAGTGGATTACCTATAATCAGAAGAAAAGCGTGATAACAAACTACAAGAAATCACAAACACCACAACAAGATGACTATTACACGCTAAAAAAGAAAGGAACAAGTCACCATTTTCCGTCTCTGAACAGAACACAGCCAACTCCGAACTCATATGTATACAAAATTTAAAGTTGGTACTGCTACTCTTTGTACATGTGCCAAGGTGCCCAGATTATGGAGCATGTCCCCCAAAACTGCATGAGACACTGAGAAGCAATTACTGACCCAGTGAAATCGCCAGAGAAGATATGCTCTACGGTTCCATACACGAAATAAAAAACAGCGAAATTTATCCAAGAGACAGGACTGCAGGTGTAGACAGAAAATGCGTACGAAGAAGAAGAAGAAGACTTCACACCCCTACAGTGCGCAAATGTAAGCTTCACTGAGCTAAAAAAAAAATCATAATAAACTGATGTGAAGGAAAGATGCAATGTTTGATGACGCTTAAACGGGAATAAATACGCAATCCATGGGGAGATAATTATAGACGTGGCTGCAATCTGATAACAAAACGCCAATGTTTTCTTTCACACACAAAGAGCTTTTCAAAGTTTTCGACTGGATTTCTTCACTTGATTTGTGATCTAACAGAAAGCGTGCAGGAAGCGTAATCGTTATTAACTATTTCAGTCCTGAATTAATTTCCAGGCTCTGACAGAATAAATCTTCATGAGAAATTTTGTAGAAATAAACTGGAAGGAGATTTTGGCCAAACGCCATAAGAAATAACATCTTGTTGGCAGAAATGCAGATGAAGCCACTGACAACAATTATTGAGGAAAGACGCTGGCGGTGGTTTGGACATGTGCTCTGAATGACTGACAATTCACTACCAAACATAGCACTAAGATGGACACCACAGGGGAACAGAAGTAAGGGTAGACCAAAAGAGACATGGAGAAGAAAAGAGAGGATGTTGAGCAATAGAGGGCTCACCTGGGCAAGAGCAGAAAAAAAAAACCAAAGGACAAGCATTTGTGGAAAACCCTTGCGGAAGCCCCATGTGCCCTGGGCACTTAAGGTTCAGAGAGAGAGAAAGAGAGAGAGAGAGAGATTCTGTAAATTAAAAACAGAAATGTACTACTTTTCACTGTATTTAGACTTAGCCCAAATATGGCACAGAGCATTGATTTAAATAGGCATGGAAGATCTACAGGCACTGCCAGTGCTGGTGCGAAGTAGAAGAGTTAATAACAGTAAATAAATAATTATCTTCAAAGTAAGGTAGAGATTTCAGTTTCTTTGATGTTCACCTGTGAGGTCGACGCTCTGGCAAACGCTATAACCATAGTGGGCATCCCGGGTTTTTATATACAGCTTGATGATATAGATTATGGCAAGACTGTCCATGCTTCATTCTATACGCGTTTCTTTATCCGTAAGTTTACGAGCAGTCGGATAGTGTACAGTCTGTACCCAGGGAGTGCTACAGTTCTGTGAGAGATAAGAGAAATGACGACGGCGGTAAAATTGGTTCTAGTAATGAAAGCAGATGGAGGTGTATGGTTCATTTATACAAAAAAAAAAAAAGGATAGAAAGAGTGAGGAAAGTGGCAGAAAGCAAGATGAGCATGTACAAATGAAGAGTAATAACATACAACAGTACAATATTTCGGCAAAAAGCCTTTTTCAAGAATCACATACGAAACAGCATTTATGTTCGTCTCTCTTACGAACTGTGGGTGAGTGATGTCGTCATAAACGTACATTTGAACCTTAAGTGCCCAAGGCACATGGGGTTCTGCAAAGGTTTTCCACAAATGCCTGTCCTTTGCCTTTTTTTCTGCTCTTGCCCAGGTGAGCCCTCTATTGCTCAACATCCTTTCTGTTGTTCTTCTCCATGTCTCTTTTGGTCTACCCCTACTTCTGTTCCCCTGTGGTGTCCATCTTAGTCGTTAGTCATCGGGAGCACATGTCCCAACCATCGGCAGCGCTTTTCCTCATTAACTGCTGTCAGTGTCTTCATCTGCATTTCTGCCAACAAGATGTTATTTCTTATGGTGTTTGGCCAAAATATTCTTCTAATTCTTTGTAAACATTTAGTCTGGAAAGAATTCAGCTTGTTGTCTATGGTTTTTGTGATTATATATATATATTATGTGTGTGTGAGAGAGAGAGATATGGGAGAATGGAAAGAACAAAGATGGAGTTAGAAGTGACCTTTCCTAAGCAACGAGCTGTGGGTAGGCAACGGATGTCGTCATGAACGCACCACAAACATCGCTGAAGGTCAAAAGTTACAGGATGAGGCTGAGTGGAGTGGGGACGAAAATGAGAGATGATTGGGAGGGGAGATAAATGAAAAAAAAAACAGAGGAGGTAACTGAGATACAGGAAGAGTGAGAAAAAAACAAGCATACGCTGACGACAAGAAGACAAGGAGAGCGGATGGTGGAGTGTGCTAAGCTAAGAACCGCCTCACATTTTTAAACGGCGCGAGAATAACATGGGAGGTGGCCGTCAGGTGGCACTGAGAGTATTATTTCTGTCCTAGTGAATCAAAGGTCAAAGTTCATACAAACCACACCTACTTGCTGTCACGACCTTGGCGAAGCTGCTTTCTGTGTCACAAAACAAATAATAGTAATGAAATGTTTGTATGAATGTTGTACTTATAGTGGCAGTACTTGGAGATAAGTGGTTCTCATATTGAGCAGCAAATATACCTTCTTCCCCCCTCCACACACACACTAGGATGATGAGAAAATCCAATGGGGGTGGTGAGGGACGTACAGGGAGGGAGCCAATCAGAATCAAATTAACGAAAAAAAAAGAGTTTTGGAAAGCGCTGGTGATATGATCTGAGATTCAAGAGGGGCGGCAGTTCCAAAAAGTTTGGGAACCACTGTTATAAGGTATGATCATTACATGATCGTAAGCTGGCTAGAACCGGAGGAAAGCTGATTGTTCCGACAAATGATTGACAAACCAGTTCTTGCCAAGATCGTATCCTATCTATTCGTGGCACTCATAGAAAAATGAGTTGTTTCTGTATTTCCGTTTGGAAGTAAGTGTAGATGCGAGACATCTAAAGACTTGTTGAATTGAAATTAGTGATAATGAAGAGGGAAGAACGAACGAGCAAGGATTAAACTGATGTGAGAAATGTTTGGATGAAAACAGACAAACAAGCAGGCAAACGGCCAAGAGAATGGACTGAGGATGTCAGCAAAAACAGAACTTACTTCTGTCTTGTATGCATATAGTTTTATCAGATTTGAACTATTTAATGTGGTGTTCTTTTTAATTATGTTTCGTATAATCTTCATCAAGTTCTTAATTTTTATGCTACGTTTCCTTCCTTTATCAAAGACCGGATTGTCAAAGTCAAGGGACTTTTTATACGTTTCCTTTCTTTCTCAAAGACCATTTTGTCAGTCAAGGGACTTTACAAGTGATTTTTATGCTACGTTTCTTTTCTTTCTCAAAGACCAAGTGTCAGTCAAGGGACTTTACAAGTGATTTTTATGCTATGTTTCCTTTCTTTCTCAAAGAGATGTTGTCAATCAAGGGACTTTACAAATGATTTTTATGTTATGTTTCCTTCCTTTCTCAAAGACCGAACTGCCAAAGTCAAGGGTCTTTACAAGTGATTTTTATGTTATGTTTCCTGTCTTTCTCAAAGACCAGGTTGTGAAGTCAAGGGACTTTATAAGTGATTTTTATGCTACATTTTCTTTCTTTCTCAAAGACCAGGTTGTCAAGTCAAGGGACTATACAAGCGACTAACTAAAAAAAAAAAAATGTAAATATCTGAACACGAATATAACACCTCAATTTCACTCCATCTCTCTTCTCTCTCACTCTTTCTCCCCTTTTCTCTTAATTCTTTTTTCTCTTTCCCTTCCTTTTTCTCTCGCTTTCTCTCTTTCTTTCTCCTGTCTCATCTCATCTCGTCTTTCTTTCTTTCTTTCTACCCCCGCCCCCTTAAGACTGAGATCAAAACCACATTTATGTTTCCCTTGCAGTACTGGCAACCCTTGTGGCGACTCGTTCAAGGCATCTGATGATAAGAAAATGAAAACCCCATGAACGTCCGCACGTGCCTGCCGCTTCCTGCTCTCTGTGGGAGCTTCTGGACTTCCTCGTGCTAAGTAAGTGAGCAAAAACTGTACTCAACTCTTCGGTGTTTTAGTGGACCAAACGTACATTTATCTCCCCAAAAGATGACAGTCCCGATAAAAGAACCAGATTTGCTTGGCACTTACGATTAAACAATGATAAAAAAATGAGACCTGTTTGTTTATGAACCCGCCGAGGGCTGTACAGAGCCGGGTCGGGTCATGAGGTCAGGAACCATCGCGCCCCCAACCAAACAAGAGAAGCAACTATCTTTTTTTTACCTCTAATAAGAAAACAGGGGACAAACATGGCCCACCACCTCAACAGGCTGGGGCCCAGGCATACAAACCTGGCTTCCCCGCTTCTCACAAGACCCTGAAGGAGCACATGATAGTTATCAACTATCCTAAGTACAAAAACCTTTGCCTGTGTGATCTGAGTTTTCCTACAACTTTTAAAATAGAATTTTATAGCCACGCCGAATTTCAGTAAGTAGGAACTACTACTTCTTCTTCTTCATATACTGGCAATGCGTGGTACCCTGTTTTTTGTGATACGCCTTCTGGCTGGGAAACTCTTATGTCTTCAGCGTCTTTCCTTGCTAAAGCAGACTGTGGTCTTGCTCGGACTGCCACGAAGACCATGATGTAGGTTGGCCTGTTTGTTTTCGAGTCTCTGGTGGCTGTACTTAAGCCCCTTCTCCACATCAGGCCCAACGGCTTTGAGACATTTCCACAGAGACTTTGGGATGAGGAATCTGATGAGTGCCTCAACGATATCCATTCCCCGCCACCTATAGTCTGCTGGCTCTGTTTTGTTTACCTCATTCTGGCAGCCATTGTTGTAGAGACCCGTAGGCTTGTCACGTCCTGGATTCATTGGTTTCACACCAGATTTTCCTCATCCCTGCCAGCGATCTCCATGTCCCCATCTGTCCACCAACCTGACATTATAATTAGTGTTGGTTGCTACAGGTTTCTGGGCTACAGAAGTAGGTCAGAGTTTTTAAGCAATCAGATCTATGATCCAAGTCTCACAAAGACTATGTTAAGATAAGGGTGTTCTTAAAAGAACACAGCTGTTCCCAGGGGAGACAACTAGGAACAAGATCATACAGAATAGTGTCAATAAAAATGTAAGCCAAGGAAAAGAAAAATTATCAAACCTATCACGGCCTGCCATACATCGGCTTTCATCCATTAAGCCCCACCCCCACACCCCCAGCTTTTCTATTCATTTTACTGCATGGTTTCACTCCTGGACCAGTATACCGGAATTCGCTGTCCCATTCGGCGGTTAGTGACCCATATCTGACATGCTAGCATTAAGGCTGGTGAACCATAGCTGATCAAGACCCTGTCCCACTTCTCCATTGCTACCCCCCCCCCCCCAGCAAAAGATCTATCCTGGGTTACCTGGCAGGGATCGCCATAGTCCTCATGGTGATAGAGCTGTTTAAGAAGTACTACACATTCTCTGCTTTTTTAAAGATTCACTCAAGGATTGAAAAAACTTGCCACTGTAACGCACTCCCAATCCGATACCATGCTGTGCTTCAACATCTCCACCGCATCGGCTGCAAAGAAAAGCAGCTCGCAGTTCCAGAGAGATAGAAGAAGAAGAAGAAGCAACATACCCAGTGGTGTACAGATTGGGTCTCTGCGTTCGGTCAGAGACAGACAAAATGTCTCCTCCCCAGTCCCCCACCCCCTTCCACACACACCCCACAATACACTAAGAAAAACACAAGTTGATTGAGCAGACAAACGAAACAGACATTCAAGCAGCGCGTCAAGGAATACCGCGGAGTTTGAATTATAACAGAATAAATCACGTCTCTGACAGTGGCGCCCCCTCCACATAGTATGTCAAACCCGGTCCTACACGTGCAACGTAAAGGTAAGGTAAAGGTAACGTATAGAATTGGAAAATACCAACCTATAAAACAAGGGGTGCGACAAGGATGTGTACTATCTCCAGACCTTTTTTCTCTGTACAGCGAGAATATTCTAAGAACAATCATCACAGAACCAGGCATAAAAATTGGAGGATACAATATTAACAACAATCGGTATGCTGACGACACAGTACTGATAGCTGAGAACCAACAAGACCTGCAAAATCTGTTGGATAAAGTCGCCAAAGAAAGTGAACAGAAAGGCCTTACTTTGAACATAAAAAAGACAGAGACTATGGTTATATGTAAGAAACAGAATCCACCAACATGCAGTATAAAATTAAAAGGAACCATTCTAAAGCAGGTGCAGAAATTCAAATACCTTGGAGCAGTAATAACTTCAGATGGGAAATGCAAAACAGAAATTAGGAACAGAATAGGCCAAGCAAAGACTGCATTTCAGAGAATGAGAAACATATTAGCTAACACATCTTTATCAATGAATGTTAGAAAACGAGTCCTAAAATGCTATATTGAACCTATCTTGTTATATGGAAGTGAATCATGGACAATAGGCAAGTCTGCACAAAAATCATTGGAAGCAGCAGAAATGTGGTTTATTAGAATAATGTTGCGAATCCCCTGGACAGCAAAAATAACTAATGAAGAATGTATGAGAAGAGCTGGAGAGACAAAAAACCTTGTCAGAAAGATAAGAGAGAGACAATGTACTTTCATAGAACATGCAATGAGAAGAGGGGGCATTGAAAATATTATAACAACAGGAAAAATAGAAGGAAGAAGATCAAGAGGAAGACCAAGAGAAATGATACTGGACAGTCTGACAGGATGGTATGAGAGGAGATCACCAACTGAACTGATGGCCTGCATGAAGGATCGGGTACTCTGGAGAAGCATAATAGCCAACGCCAGTCGGCACGGCACCTGATGATGATGATGATGAAAGGTAACGTATACGCCATAAAGGTAAGGTAAAGGAAACGTATGCATCATAAAGGTAAGCTAAAGGTTATTATTACTATTATGCCATATAGCCGATATGATGTTAGTGCCCATATTTTCCTCGACCTGTCGGCACACCAGAGAGTGATGTGGTCAGCGTCAGGCCTGGCTGTCTTTACTTCCCTAAGCTCCTGAGGCTAGATGTTCATTTTTACACCTGGATGACTGGGGCGCCTCCCGCCGGATTTCAATCCACCGACCTTCGTCATGAGAGGCGAGTGCACTAACCACTTCGCTACTCAGGCGCGCCAAAAAAAAAGCACCAAGCCGAAGACGGATGTATTGGCTGGAAGTCGCGGATATCACATACTCGCTGCAAAATTCTGAGACAACAAAATCAACCCCATGTGTGGGGCGAACATGCACAAAGAATGTCATTATTCCCGCATGTTATTTAAATGTTATTTAATCTAAAACTTGAAATTTAAGAAATAATTAAGCAGATAAAGAAGTAAATCAACTACTCTAAAAAAAAAATAGTCCGTATTTTTAAAACCCCCTCCATGCCAATCATTGACTTCCACAACCACCTGTCCTTTGCTCTTTCTATAAGCTGTGTTTTGGACTGTGCTTTGTGCCAGTCTTTTAGTCCGTCAGGTGTCTTATTTTTTTTTTTTTTTGTCTTTCTCTGTCCCGTTTCCCCCCTCCAGTTTTCCTGAAGTGTTCCAGTCTGTCTCTTCTTAAAACATGTCCTACAAATCTGGACTGTCGTGTTGTGAATTTTGCCATAATGCCTCTCTTTTGTCCAGCCTCACTTAGAACCGATTACCAGAGACGGATTGTTTTTGCACCTTCACTCCTATACTCAATTGTTTCATTACAATCAGTTTTTTTTTCTCTTACAGCACTATGAAGTGCTAAATTACTGAAATATGTCCACATTACATTGGGCGCAGCCTCGCTTTCAGCTCGCTAAACCTGGCTATCTGTGTCAGTTCACCAGACCAATGGGTGATGCCGTTTTATTTGGCCTTTGAGTTGTGGTATTCATCTTTTTGCGTATGAATTTCGCATTCAAAATAGCTTTTTTTTTCTTCCTGTAAACATCTTCGCGAGTACAATCCAGTTCCTTGTTCAGGAGGTCTAGTTCAGCATCAATGTTCTTTTTATGGATCATGTCAAGCCCCCTTTTTTTTCTTTTAACACAAACAAATTTCCCTATGATAACAGAATGTTTTAAAAGACAGTTTTTCCAAGCAGACAAGTGTTAGTTGTGGGTTTTGCCAAGTAGACAAGTGTTAGTTGTGGGTTTTGCCAAGCGGGCAAGTGTAAGTTGTGGGTTTTGCCAAGCAGGCAAGTGTAAGTTGTGGGTTTTGCCAAGCAGGCAAGTGTAAGTTGTGGGTTTTGCCAAGCAGGCAAGTGTAAGTTGTGGGTTTTGCCAAGCAGGCAAGTGTAAGTTGTGGGTTTTGCCAAGCAGGCAAGTGTTAGTTGTGGGTTTTGCCAAGTAGACAAGTGTTAGTTGTGGGTTTTACCAAGCAGGCAAGTGTAAGTTGTGGGTTTTGCCAAGCAGGCAAGTTTGCCAAGCGGGCAAGTTTGCCAAGCAGGAAAGTTTTAGTTGAAGGTTTTGCCAAGCGTAATTTTGTTGAAGAGTTCGTCTTCTACCAATGCTGAATTTGCATGTGTCTGCAGTAACATCCAGGACTGTTTTGTGTTGGAAGTACAATTTTTTTTAATAAGAAAAGGCGAATCTGCCTCATAGTAAAATGATTTAACACAAAACTGTGTGGTTCGCATTCGAAAAATAGTAGACAAACCACTTTTAGATGTGAGAGAAAGCAAAATGGTAAAAGAATTACATGAGATTCGAACCACGGACTCCGGTAGAGCGAGCAGCCGCATAGCCATGAGAAACAGCGGACTATCCACTCGGCCGTCTAATACTTCCTATAATCGAGTCCCGGTTAATTGGGGGGGGGGGCGAGGTAAAGACGCCCGATAAGGTAATCAGCGACCCATAGCTGACCAAGACCCTGTCTCATCTCTCCGTGGTACCCCCCAGTAACAGGCCTAGCCTTGCTAACGGGGCAGGGATCGCCATAGTCCCCATGGTGGTGGAGTCTGCTAAAGAAGCATTGTACACCCCCCTGCTTTTAGCTGTACTCCGGGACTGAAAAAGTAGCCGCCATAACCCGCTCCCACGCCGATACGATGCTATGCTTCAACATCCCTACAGCATCAGCTGCAAAGAACAGCTCGCAGTTACAAGGAGTTCGTACAAGTCCCCATTAATTATCATGTCATTGTTATTTCTGTCACGCCAAAAGGTACTCTGTTACAAAGACGAGTCTCCTCGCACCTTTTGTCTCACTCTAAGCCTAAAACGGCTTAAACCAGGGGTGAAACTTGATGGCTACGCATGTCACGGTACCTCCGCTCTAGAGGTCGGTCACGCCCTAAACACGCCCCATACTGGGATAATATGCCTAAACCGGCTCAACCCCAAGGGTGAAACTAGTGGCGAGGATTCGTCCTCCTGGACAAAAGCTTCATCCTGGTCACAACTAGGAAGGGTAGCGGCCACAACCACAAAATGCTGAAGTGGGAGACACTTGACCAATGTAGTCTAGATAGGCCACCACCTCTCACCCAGCGGGGATGTCTGCGTTTCCTAATCACGCTGAGCTTTTCCGGTGAGAAAGTCCAACGCTAGCCTGGATGGGCAACCACCCCTCACTCGGCGGGGATACACGAGTATCCCAAAACACGTCGAGGTTGTCCTGTGAGAAAGTCCAACTCTAGCCTGGATGGGCAACCACCTCTCACCCAGCGGGGATATGCTGATATCCAAAACACGCCGAGGTTTTCCAGTGAGAAAGTCCATCTCTAGATTAAACTGATGCAACGAAAACCACGGTGTCAAGCATTCCCGCTTCTGAGACCCACCAAGAATACAGGCTCAAGCCCTGCGACACTCTGAACCTCCTGTGGTCCTCTCGTGGACCTTGTGTGGTCCTTTCGGGGACCATGGGATAACCACGGGACCTATCGAGGACCACAGGAGTAAAATGAGGAGGATCATGGTGCTGGTCTTGGTGGAAGAAGCAAACGAAGAAGAAGAAGAAGTTCAGTTCAGTCAATCACTCAGTCATTCCCTTGCGGAACTTTGCCTTCCTATCAGCTCTCCTGTCGGACTCTCAATGTCAGCAAGATGGCCTTCTGCTCGTGCATCCATTCGTGGATCATCAACGATGCCTTACAGCCATCTTCGCCTTGGTCTTCCTCTCTTTCTTTTTTCCCATTATATTACCCTACTAAGACGGTTTTCTCTAAATTCTCATGACGTTTAATGTGTCAAAAATATTTAAGTTTTCTCTGTTTAATTTTCTTTACTAAACAGCCTTCTTCAATATTAAGTTCTTGTGGTATGCATATATGAGTTCAGTTCACCACATAAAATTTGCTTGGGACTGTGGCTTTCTCCACTCAAATATAATTTATAACATGGAAATTAAAGCGGTTCTGAAACCTGTAACTCTGGTTCTTGCAATGGCCTACGCTTGTGTATTATAATACGATCTCTCATGTGAGTCTATCAATTCTTCAGATTTCTCATACACAGCTGAACGTTATTATCTCAATACAAATAGAAGTCTCACTCCTGACGTATTTCTTCATGTAGAACAATTTTTTTTTTAAAGTTACATTTTAGTCCTGGTTAGCTGAGTGGTTAGGCGCTCGGTTTCCTAATCTCAGTGGGATTTTTTTCTGGTACACACCAAAAATATTTTGGACATATTAAACGTCATGAGAATTTAGAGAAGACCGTCTTAGTAGGGTACCTAATGGGAAAAAGAGAGGAAGACCAAGGCGAAGATGGCTGCAAGACATCGTTGATAATCTGTGAATGGATGAATCAGCAGCAGGGCATCTTGCTCACAACCGAGAGGCCTACAGGAGAGGTGCTAGGGAGGCAAAGTTCCGCAAGGGACATGCAAATGACTGAACTAAACACACCAAAAAGGCCCCGGGACTCACCCAGCCTCTAAAAATGGGTACCAGAGAATCCTGGAAAGGCAAAGCGGTCAGGCGTGATACTGACCACATCACACTTTCATGTGCCGAAGATCATGGAAAATACAGGCTTAACACCGTATTCTATATTATGCCTTAATGGCATTGAAACTGGAATCTTACATTTTTTTTTTACCTTTACCGTTACATTTTAGTGGCTTCGCGTTGTCTTATTCAGGAACCCCCCCTCTCCCCTCCCAAAAAGGCAGCACCATTGCCTCTATCCCTAAAAGTAGAAATATTTGATGATCTATTCTCGTGTTCTGTAAAATTCATTATCAGTTTCTCTCACAAGTTTTCTTTCCTTCATTTCTGCATGTATAAACTATGAACTGCTCCTCTTTCGCACAATTTCTAACTATAAATAACTACATGGCCATGAAATGCATTTCGGTGAAAGAAAGGATGGAAGGAGTGAAGAGAGTAGAAAGTCGAACAGAAACTGTTTTTAAAAAGAACTCTCTTCACATCTGCTACTTCAGCGACGTCCAATATTCTGGTACTCAGAAACTTATCTTCAGAGTCAAACAAATCCAGAAACTTATCTTCAGACTAAAACAACCAGAAATTTATCTTCAGATTCAAACAAATCCAGAAACCTATCTTCAGATTCAAACAAATCCTATATCCTGGTATTCAGAAACTTATCTTCAACTTCAAATCAAATCCTATATCTTGGTATTGAGGAACTTATCTTCAGATTCAAACAAGCCACAAACTAGACAGCAGTTATACTTAGGCTCTGATGTTCATTACTGTTGTTGTTATTATTATTATTATTACTCCTTCTTCATCTTCTTTACTCCTGTCTCAGGCATAGGCCACCATCAAGAGCTCTCCATTTATTTCTGTCCTGGGCTGTTTCTTCTGTCCGTCTTCAGGTGTGGTCCATCTTTGTTACCTGTGCTTCCAGACTCGCTCACCAGGTGTTCCTAGGTCTACCTTGTTTCCCGTTTCCCTGGGGGATTCCAGGTGACAGCTTGTCTGATTTATGTTTATTACTACTGTTGGATCATCCAAAAGTACTGAAACTTGTTCTGGAGTCAAGAAGTGTTGCACCAGAAACCAACTGCGAAAGGAGCTGAAACTGATTTCAGTGAAACATTTTTGAAATGACGCCAGTCGGCCAATATAAGAAATAAAAGAGTACCAGAGAAATCTGGAAAGGCAAAGCGGTCAGGCGTGATACTGACCACATCACACTTTCATGTGCCGAAGATCATGGAAAATACAGGCTTAACACCGTATTCTATATTATGCCTTAATGGCATTGAAACTGGAATCTTACATTTTTTTTTTACCTTTACCGTTACATTTTAGTGGCTTCGCGTTGTCTTATTGAGGAACCCCCCTCTCCCCTCCCAAAATCCCCAGGGTGGCAGGCGCAGCTCGTCGTCCCCCCCCCCCCCCAAGGCAGCACCATTGCCTCTATCCCTAAAAGTAGAAATATTTGATGATCTATTCTCGTGTTCTGTAAAATTCATTATCAGTTTCTCTCACAAGTTTTCTTTCCTTCATTTCTCCATGTATAAACTATGAACTGCTCCTCTTTCGCACAATTTCTAACTATAAATAACTACATGGCCATGAAATGCATTTCGGTGAAAGAAAGGATGGAAGGAGTGAAGAGAGTAGAAAGTCGAACAGAAACTGTTTTTAAAAAGAACTCTCTTCACATCTGCTACTTCAGCGACGTCCAATATTCTGGTACTCAGAAACTTATCTTCAGAGTCAAACAAATCCAGAAACTTATCTTCAGACTAAAACAACCAGAAATTTATCTTCAGATTCAAACAAATCCAGAACCTATCTTCAGATTCAAACAAATCCTATATCCTGGTATTCAGAAACTTATCTTCAACTTCAAACCAAATCCTATATATTAGCACTGAGGAACTTATCTTCAGATTCAAACAAACCACAAACTAGACAGCAGTTATACTTGGGCTCTGATGTTCATTATTGTTGTTGTTATTGTTATTATTATTATTATTACTCCTTCTTCATCTTCTTTACTCCTGTCTCAGGCATAGGCCACCATCAAGAGCTCTCCATTTATTTCTGTCCTGGGCTGTTTCTTCTGTCCGTCTTCAGGTGTGGTCCATCTTTGTTACCTGTGCTTCCAGACTCGCTCACCAGGTGTTCCTAGGTCTACCTTGTTTCCCGTTTCCCTGGGGGATTCCAGGTGACAGCTTGTCTGATTTATGTTTATTACTACTGTTGGATCATCCAAAAGTACTGAAACTTGTTCTGGAGTCAAGAAGTGTTGCACCAGAAACCAACTGCGAAAGGAGCTGAAACTGATTTCAGTGAAACATTTTTGAAATGACGCCAGTCGGCCAATATAAGAAATAAAAGAGTACCAGAGAAATCTGGGAAGGTAACGCGGCCAGGCGTGATACTGACCACATCACACTTTCATGTGGCGAAGGTCATGGAAAATACGGGCCTAACATCGCATTCTTTAATATGAAACTTATATAATATCTCTCTCTGAACCTTAAGTGCCCAGGGCACATGGGGCTTCCACAAGGGTTTTCCACAAATGCCTGTCCTTCGCCTTTTTTTCTGCTCTTGCCCAAGTGAGCCCTCTATTGCTCAACATCCTTTCTGTTGTTCTTCTCCATGTCTCTTTTGGTCTACCCTTACTTCTGTTCCCCTGTGGTGTCCATCTTAGTGCTATTTTTGGTAGTGAGTTGTCATTCATTCGGAGTTATATAATATACTATAGCTTTAAGATAGGTCGTAACCTTTGCGTACCAGCTCCACAGTCCAAATAATATTGCTAAACTTGTCTTGTGCTATCTCCCTGTAACTGCCAGCTGCTGTTCTTTATTGTCTTAATAAAGCCGATATTGTGGAGGTGTTGGGTTACAGCACTGTATCGGCGTGGGAGCGGGTTATGACGGCTATTTTTTTAAGTTCCGGAATACAGCTAAAAAGCAGGGGGTGTGCAATGCTTCTTTACCAGACTCCACCACCATAGGTACTATGGCGATTCTTGGGTACCAACGGAGAAGTGGGACATGGTCTTAGTCAGCTATGGTTTGCTAACCTTGACGCTAGTATATCAGCTATGGTTTGCTAACCTTGACGCTAGTATATCAGCTATGGTTCTCTAACCTTGACGCTAGTATATCAGCTGTGGTTCTCTAACCCTGACGCTAGTATATCAGCTATGGTTTGCTAACCTTGACGCTAGTATATCAGCTATGGTTCTCTAACCTTGACGCTAGTATATCAGCTGTGGTTCTCTAACCCTGACGCTAGTATATCAGCTATGGTTCTTTAACCCTGACGCTAGTATATCAGCTATGGTTTGCTAACCCTGACGCTAGTATATCAGCTATGGTTCTCTAACCCTGACGCTAGTATATCAGCTATGGTTTGCTAACCCTGACGCTAGTATATCAGCTGTGGTTCTCTAACACTGACGCTAGTATATCAGCTGTGGTTCTCTAACACTGACGCTAGTATATCAGCTGTGGTTCTCTAACACTGACGCTAGTATATCAGCTATGGTTCTCTAACCCTGACGCTAGTATATCAGCTATGGGTCGCTAACCCTGACGCTAGTATATCAGCTATGGGTCGATGACTGCCTAATCGGACAGCGTCGTCACCTAATAATGCTAAAAAAAGATTATACGTTACCATATGTGAGGCGGCTCCACAGCTTGCTACTGTCACATCAGGCAAATGATTGGCCATACTCTGTGTCACGTGCCAACAGTCCCGGGTTTTCAACCTTTAACCTCTGGGGGGGAAAAGTTGTAAAAATTATTTACGATAGAAAAGTAATAGACTTTTAAGTGTGAGTAACAAACAAGCAAAGAGCACTCAACCACAGGGGCTTATTAGGTTTTCTTCTCAGCGAGGAAACGATAAAGAAGAAGTCTTGGTCAAGAACCTTTCTCACTTCATCACTAAGCTCCTAGGAGCTGACTGTTCTACAATCCTTCTCCCCTGGATTACGGTGACCGGATCCAGGTAGTTTCCTCAGAGGTGGTGGCTTCTGCTAAGAGGCCTGTTTCTTTTGGTTGTATTTAATGATATCAAACAAGCCACGGGGAACTAGCTCTTCGTACGAGACAGAGCATGGACATGAATATTCGTACCACCTAAAACAGCTGATGAAGATCTGCACCACGTAAAACAGCTTATGAAGATCTGCACCACATAAAACAGCTTATGAAGATCTGCACCACGTAAAACAGCTTATGGAGATTTGCAACACATAGAACAGCTTATGAAAATCTGCATCACGTAAAACAGCTTATGAAGATCTGCACCACGTAGAACAGGTTATGTCTGCAGTTTCATGAAGACGAACAAGGATTATCTTGATGCGAAAACCGGCTGGATGGAGAATGTTGTCTTTTTTTTTAGACAGACAAAAACAGGCATGCAAGCAGACATACAGACAAATAAACTGACATGGGGTACATAGACCGCCAAAGCAGACAGACAGACAGTCAATAGATAGTGAAGTAGACAGACAAACATACTGACAGATTGACAACAGACAGACAGGCATGAGATGGATAGACAGGTAAACAGAGAAGCATACATAGGATAAACAGACACGCAAGTATAGATAGATAGATAGATAGATAGATAGATAGATAGATAGATAGATAGATAGATAGATAGATAGATAGATAGATAGATAGATAGATAGATAGATAGATAGATAGATAGATTAAAGATTTGTACAATCAGAACAATCCACCACTCTGGCCTTTACCTCTCAACTTTCACACAAAATATCTACAGGCTACCCACAGAAAAAGTCCTAAAATGCTATATTGAACATATCTTGTTATGTGGAAGTGAATCATGGATAATAGGCAAGTCTGCACAAAAATCATTGGAAGCAGCAGAAATGTGGTTTATTAGAAGAATGTTGCGAATCCCCTGGACAGCAAAAATAACTAATGAAGAATGTATGAGAAGAGCTGGAGAGACAAAAAACCTTGTCAGAAAGATAAGAGAGAGACAATGTACTTTCATAGAACATGCAATGAGAAGAGGGGGCATTGAAAATATTATAACAACAGGAAATATAGAAGGAAGAAGATCAAGAGGAAGACCAAGAGAAATGATACTGGACAGTCTGACGGGATGGTATGAGAGGAGATCACCAACTGAGCTGATGGCCTGCATGAAGGATCGTGTACTCTGGAGAAGCATAATAGCCAACGCCAGTCGGCACGGCACCTGATGCTGATGATGATGATGATGACCCACAAAACAAACATGGATAACAAATTCTGATAAAAAATTATTACGCTCAACTCTCATTAATGTATGAAGTAAAGTGTTGTCATTAATTTTTTATGTTCTAACATATTAATTACAGTCTAACAAATTGGAGTGATAATTATTGTTGAGACATTCTGTAGCGTACAACACACACATATAGGGGAAAGAAGGGAGGAAACATACATATGTTAAGCAGCTGGAGTGTGTATATGTGTATGTGTGTGAGAGAGGAGAGTGAAAGAGAGAGAGAGAGAGAGAAAGAAGGAAATTGAGAGACAGAGAAGGAAAGTGAGAGAGAGAGAGAGTGAGGACGAGAGAGAGAAGGAAGAGAGATAGTGAAAGCGAGAGAGAAAAGGAAAGAGAGAGAGAGCGATGTGAGAGATAGAAGGAACGTGAGAGAGAGAGAGAGAGAGACAGATAAGGAAAGTGAGAGAGAGAGAGACAGATAAGGAAAGTGAGAGAGAGAGAGAGAGCAGAGAGAGGACGAGAAGAGAGAAGGAAAGTGAGAGAGTGAGGGCGAGAGAGAAAAGTGAAAGAAAGAAAGAAAGAGAGAGAGAGGGCGAGAGAGAGAGAATTGAAAGAGAGAGAGAGAGGTGAGAGAGAGAGAGAAAGAGAGAGAGAAGGCGAGAGAGAAGTGAAAGAGAGAGAAGGCGAGAGAGAGAAATGAAAGAGAGAGAGAGGATGAGAGAAAAAAGTGAAAGAGAGAGAGGGCGAGAGAGAAAAGTGAAAGAGAGAGAGAGGGTGAGAGAGAGAAGTGAAAGAGAGAGAGAGGCGAGAGAGAGAAGGAAAATAAGAGAGAGGGCGAGAGAGAAGTGAAAGAAAGAGAGAGAAAGGGCGAGAGAGAGAGAAGTGAAAGAGGGAGAGAGGGGGGCGAGAGAGGCGACGAGAGGCGACGAGAGAGCGCTCGACAAAGAGAGAGAGAGTGAGAGAGAGAAGGCGAGTGTAGGAGAGAAGAGAGATATTGGGCCATATTATTTGAGACAGCAAAAGTGAGAAAGATAGAGGAGAGAGAGAGAGAGAGACTGGGCGATATTGTATGAGACGGTAAGAGAATGAGGGATAGTGTGAGAGAGAGAAAGACAGAGCGATTGAGGGATAGTATGTCAGACGGCATGACGGAGAGACTAACGGATAGTATGTCAGACGGCATGAGTGAATGAGAGGGAGTGAGAAATGCAGAGAGGGAGAGAAAGAAAGAGAGAGAGAGAAAAAAAGAGAGAACGAAAGAACGAACAGACTTTATTTTCAAGAGTTAAGAATTGGGCACGCAGGCCCATCTACCATTCTGCTCTTCATCATACAACTTTCATTGTCACGTATATCCAGCATTTGTTACTGAACATAATATATGTGAAAAAGCAAAAAAAAAAAAATGAATAAGTAAATAATTAATAAACCCTTTCTTTCCATACACACCACATTCTACTTTATGGTAACTACATTAAATAAATTTAATTACTTTCTCACATTCATTGTCAACTAACAAACAATATGATAGATACAACAATCAAGCCATGCATTAGATTAAACTAATGTAGAATTTGATAGTACATACATCTATACTTTTCATAAAGCACATACCGATGTATATATTAACACACACACATCTACCACATATAGACAAACAAATACATCCAAATATGTACATTCACATGTTAAAAGACATGTGCCTACACGTACAAGTATGTATGGATACATAAAGACATGTGCCTACACGTACAAGTATGTATGGATACATAAAGACATGTGCCTACACGTACATGTATGTATGGATACATAAAGACATGTGCCTACACGTACATGTATGTATGGATACATAAAGACATGTTCCCACACGCAAATGTATGTATCTACACATAAAGACACGCACATACACCAGAGAGAGAGAGAGAGAGAGAGAGAGTGCATGAGTAACCAAACAATATAATATTTTAACCACATATGAAGGATTTTGTTGCCTCCCCCCCCCCCCCGACCCCATTTCTGAAGTCTGTGTACATAACCGCCCATAATCCTCTGAAGACAAGGACGAAAGATCTCGTGTTTACGAAGAGAAAACCTGCTTGGTTCTACAGAACACTCTCTCATAAGCGCGAACCGGATGCTCTGTCAGTTATTGGTTTATCTTACCTTCCACCTACACTCAAGCTTCGTTTGCGCGTCTGTCTTTCTGTGCCGCGAACTCTTTAACATTTTTACCTAAACCTTTCTTTCTTTTTCTTTCTCTTTGTAAACATTTAGCGAGATGATGATCAGACTTTGATAAAACTGTGAAAATGCTGTTTTTGTATAAAGCTTCATCTCACAGCCTCCCTGTTTGTTCGTGGTGGTGCCTAGTTTAAAAAAAACAAACTCTACAGCTTAGTGACTGTTGTGTGGCTTGGTGACTGTTATGTGAGTTGGTGACTGTTGTGTGGCTTGGTGACTGTTGTGTGGCTTGGTGACTGTTGTGTGGCTTGGTGACTGTTGTGTGAGTTGGTGACTGTTATGTAGCTTGGTGGCTGTTGTGTAACTTGATGACTGTTGTATAACTTGATGACTGTTGTATATCTTGGTGGCTGTTGTATAACTTGGTGGCTGTTGTGTAAATTGATGACTGTTGTATAGCTTGATGACTGTTGTATAGCTTGATGACTGTTGTATAGCTTGATGACTGTTGTATAGCTTGATGACTGTTGTATAACTTGATGACTGTTGTATAACTTGATGACTGTTGTATAGCTTGATGACTGTTGTATAACTTGATGACTGTTGTATAACTTGATGACTGTTGTTAATCTTGGTGGTTATAAAGCTTGGTGACTGTTGTATAACTTGATGACTGTTGTATAGCTTGATGACTGTTGTATAACTTGATGACTGTTGTATAACTTGGTGACTGTTGTATAACTTGGTGACTGTTGTATAGCTTGATGACTGTTGTATAACTTGATGACTGTTGTATAGCTTGATGACTGTTGTATAACTTGATGACTGTTGTATAACTTGATGACTGTTGTATAGCTTGATGACTGTTGTATAACTTGATGACTGTTGTATAATTTGATGACTGTTGTATAACTTGATGACTGTTGTATAACTTGGTGGCTGTTGTTAATCTTGGTGGTTATAAAGCTTGGTGACTATTGTATAACTTGATGACTGTTGTATAACTTGATGACTGTTGTATAGCTTGATGACTGTTGTATAGCTTGATGACTGTTGTATAACTTGATGACTGTTGTATAACTTGATGACTGTTGTATAATTTGGTGGCTGTTGTATAACTTGATGACTGTTGTATAACTTGATGACTGTTGTATAACTTGATGACTGTTGTATAGCTTGATGACTGTTGTATAACTTGATGACTGTTGTATAATTTGATGACTGTTGTATAACTTGATGACTGTTGTATAGCTTGATGACTGTTGTATAACTTGATGACTGTTGTATAATTTGGTGGCTGTTGTTAATCTTGGTGGTTGTAAAGCTTGGTGACTATTGTATAACTTGATGACTGTTGTATAACTTGATGACTGTTGTATAGCTTGATGACTGTTGTATAATTTGGTGGCTGTTGTTAATCTTGGTGGTTGTAAAGCTTGGTGACTATTGTATAACTTGGTGCTGTTGTGTAACTTGGTGACTGTTGTAAAGCTTGGTGCTGTTGTGTAATTTGGTGACTGTTGTAAAGCTTGGTGCTGTTGTGTAACTTAGTGACTGTTGTAAAGCTTGGTGCTGTTGTGTAACTTGGTGACTGTTGTAAAGCTTGGTGCTGTTGTGTAACTTGGTGGCTGTTGTGTAACTTGGTGGTTGTTGTTGATCTTGGTGGTTATAAAGCTTGGTGACTATTGTATAACTTGATGACTGTTGTATAATTTGGTGGTTATTGTAAAGCTTGGTGCTGTTGTGTAACTTGATGGATGTTGTGTAACTTGGTGGTTGTTGTGTAACTTGGTGGTTGTTGTGTAACTTGGTGGATGTTGTGTAACTTGGTGGATGTTGTAAAGGTTGGTAACTGTGGTAATGCTTTCTGGTTGTTGTGTAACTTGTTGACTATGTTTGAGTGATCGGGGCACTGCTAGCTGGTAGCAGAGAGCAGCAACTGGCCAGGACCCTAATGAGAAACTATTGTCTTGAATGCAGTCTTGGTCGTCGAGCAGTCTTGGTCGTCGAGCAGTCTCGGTCGTCGAGCAATCGAGCAGTCTTGATCGTCAATCAGCCTTGGTCGTCGAGCAGCCTTGGTCGTTAAACAGTCGTCAAGCAATCTTGATTGTCAATCGAGCAATCTTGATTGTCAATCTAGTCCCCCTAATACACTCCCCATCATATACGGCGCCTTTTCTTCAACATTATTATTTAATCCGATGAAAAGAACAACCCTTGGCGATAATAGATAGAGCTGAAAGTGAATAAATTATTGATGACTGCACAAGCTTCTTTGATTCTATGACGCAGAAAAGTGAACTGACTTTTAAAAAAAACCCTGGCCACCAGACTAAAAAACACAGACACTAACCTAGAAAACAAATATATACACATAAAAAAACATTGACAGAAAACTGGAAAACATGACCACTGGCCCAGACATAACGCAAAAATAATGTAAAAAAAGGGGTAGATTATCTTCTTCTTCTTCGTTTCCTCTACCACCAAGACCGCCCCTTGATACTACTGAATTTACTCCTGTGTCCCTCGATAGGTCCCGCGGTCCCCCGTTGATCCCCGAAAGGACCACACGAAATTCACGGGAGGACCACAAGAGGTTCAGAGTATCGCATGACTTGAGCCTGTATTCTTGGTGGGTCTCAGAAGCGGGAATGCATGACACCGTGGTTTTCGTTGCACCAATTTAATCTAGAGTTGGACTTTCTCTGATAACCTCGACGTTTTTTGGGATACTCGTGTATCCCTGCCGGGTGAGAGGTGGTTGCCCATCCAATCCATCGTTGGACTTTCTCACCGGAAAACCTCAGCGTGTTTTGGGATACCCGTGCATCCCCGTCGGGGGAGAGGTGGTTGCCTGTCTAGACTGCCCTGGTCCAGTGTCTCCGATTTCAGCATTTTGTGGTCGTGGCCGCTCCTCTTCTTCGTTGTGACCAGGACGGAGCTTTTGTCCAGGAGGACAAATCCTTGCCACTAGTAAGTTTCACACCTGGGTTGAGCCGGTTTAGGCATATTATCTCAGTATGGGCGTGTTTAGAATGTGACCGACCTCTAGAGCGGAGGTACCGTGACATGAGTAGTCATCAAGTTTTAGGCATATTTCACCAGTATGGGTGCATATCGGACGTGGCCGGCTTCTAGAGCAGAGATGCCGTGGTATGAGTAGCTCTCGCCGCGAGACCACTGGACATACCGACTAAGCTTCACTTTATCCTTTCCATTACCTTTTCACATTGGCGCCGCACGGCAACCCTAATTTCTTTTTCGCATTTTCTTCATTGACGCGGAGGAGTTTCACTCCACGCGCGGCATCCGAAGAATCTCGCCAGCAGTGTAAAGGGGTAGATAAACGAGGATCTAAGGAATCACCAAAATGTGGAAAAAAATTATCAAAATCATCACTTGCTTTAGAAACAATCCCACACAAAGAGAGACTGATGGTCTGTGGCGATTTTAACAGCCATTTCCAGAGCTGGGGCTATGACCACATAGACAAGAGAGGAGAAGAAGTTGAGAGCTACCAGGATGATAATGGACTTCTCCTGATCAACCAGCCAATGGATCCCCTAACATTTTACTCAAGGGCTTGGCGTACAACCTCAACACCAGATCTGGCATTCCACTCTCCAGATCTGAAGTGGAACATTACACGTGAAGTTAGAAAACAACTTGAAGGTAGCGACCATCGACCAGTCTTCCTGACAATAGAAAATGAACTCTTTAATACCAGTAGCCCTCTCACCAGATGGAACTATAAAAAAGCAAACTGGACAATGTACAGACATCGATCAGGTATCCTGGTGGGACAGCTGTCCATAGAAGGTAAGGATATTAACAGCATAGTGAAGGAATTCAATGCTTGTATCCTTCAAGCCGCTCGTGAAACCATTCCCAGAGGAGCTCGCAGGGACTATAAACCATACTGGTCTAGTGAGCTGGGAAAACTCCGTGATGATGTGGAAGCAGCTTGAAAGCAAGCAGAAAATAGACCATGCCAAGAACACCACAATAATTACCAACATTCTAAGGCCAAATTTCAGAGAGCAAAGCTGCAAGCCAGACGGGAAAGTTGGAGAGAGAAAACAGAGTCCTTAAACTTTGAAAAGGATGGAAGGAAACTGTGGAAACTAATCAAACAGTTAAATGATGAGAGTACTGGAAGAAGTAGAAAGATTACACTAATAGAGGATGGGAAAACTCTTACAGGTAAGCAGGTAGCAGATCACTTTGCTCACATGTTTGCACAGGACTGCAACATTGATATCCATCCAGAGAAAGAGCGTACAGTGCGCATCGAGCCACAGAAAGAGGAGGAACAAGTCAGAAAAGTGGAGGTCATGGATGCACCAATCACACGCAGCGAGTTAGACCTAGCAGTCAGTAAACTGAAACCAAGGAAATCACCAGGACCAGATGGAGTGTCCAATCAAATGATCAAGAACCTGGGAATGGCAGCAATGGGAAAGCTGTTGGATATTTTCAATATGTGCTGGAGCACAGGTAAGTTACCTCAAATCTGGAAGGAAGCAAGCATGGTACCACTGCTAAAGCCAGGGAAAAACAGTGATACTGCCTCCAGCTACAGGCCAATCAGTCTCACTAGCTGCCTATGCAAAACGATGGAACTCATCATTTACCTGAGGCTAAAATGGTACCTAGAAAGTGAAAACCTTCTCGTTCCACAACAAGCAGGATTTAAGCAGTACTACAGTACGGAAGATCAAGTGACCTATCTCTCTCAAGAGATTGAGGATGCATTCCAAGAGAAAAACCTTGTACTAGCAGCATGGATAGACCTAAAGAAAGCCTTTGATAAAGTATGGAAAAAAGGTCTGCTGTGGAAACTAAGAAACTGCAATGTGAATGGAAGACTGTACAACTGGATAAAGTCCTATTTACACAATAGAAGAGCTAGAGTAGTAATGGATGGTCACAAAAGCCAGAAAGTACTTCTGCGACACGGTGCACCACAAGGAGAAGTCCTTTCGCCTACACTATTCCTTGTATTCATTAATGACCTAGTCAAGGAACTTCCCTACGGAATCAAAGCGGCACTGTATGCAGATGATCTGGTCATGTGGTGTACAGTTGAATATGCGACAGTTGCTACAAAGAGACTCCAAAGAGCAGCAGACATCTTGACATCATGGACAAACAAATGGTGTGTAAGTATCAACACCGAGAAATCAAGTACCACTCTGTTCACCCTCTCATCTAAACAGAAAGCAGGTAAGATCTTTGTAAATGAAATATCCTTAAGGATGGACAACCAACCCACTTACTTAGGAGTGACTCTTGACTCAAAACTGACTTGGAAGCAACACATCAACAGTGCAGAAGCAAAAGCCAGAAGAAAACTAGCCATATTAAGAAAATTAAGTGGAACCACATGGGGAGCTAGTGAAAGAATCCTCAAGAATGTATATCAGCAAAGTATTCTACCACATTTAGAATATGGCTCAACAGCTTGGTGCACAGCATCAAACACTACGCTGCATAATCTAGACAAGGTTCAAAATCAGTCACTACGGATTATCACAGGTGCCATGAGGTCCACACCAATAGTAGAAATGCAGAAAATAGTTGGTGTTCAAGCGCTAAAGGAACGTAGAGATACAAAGGTCATGACCATGGGAGAGAAATTCCTTAGCTCTGTAAGCCATCCCCTGAAGGAGAGATTCAATAACTTGGCATTAGGACGGCTTAAAAGAAGCAGCTTCATTCACCAGACCAAGCGTATGCTAAGCTGATACCTGACCTTCCAACTGTAGTCACTCCATTATCATCTATACCAGAGCATACACCATGGAAAGAAGCAGATTATACACAAATAACTATTCAGACTGAAGTGAAAGGTGTGCAGAATGGTGAGATGCAAAGCAGCCTTGTAAGGTCAACAGCCACACATAGTGTGCTAGATGACAAATATCCATGTGACACCTGGATACGTGTGTATACATACGGATCTGCACACAATGCCATAAAGAATGGAGGGGCAGGAGCACATATTGAATATCCAAACAACATCTCTGACAAGATTTCCCTACCCACTGGAAAATACTGCAACAACTTTGACGCAGAAGTTAGGGCAATTATTGCTGCAGTTGAAAAACTATCAGACTCCAGAATTGATACATGTCCTGTAGTAATTCTCACAGATGCAAGATCAGTACTGGAAGCTCTTCAGTGCAACAAACTACCAGACCTTAAGGATGCCTTGTCAAAAATTGGCTTACAACATGGAGTCACTTTGCAATGGATTCCCTCCCACTGTGGGATACCAGGCAATGAGAAAGCTGACCATCTGGCCAAAGAGGGCACTGAAATGGAGCAACCAGACATACCAATCACCTATAATCTGAAGAAAAGCATGATAAAAACCTACAGGAAGCCACAAACACCACCACATGATGACTATCACATGCTAAACAGAAAGGAACAACTCACCATTTTCCGTCTCCAAACAGGACACACCCGACTCCGAAGTCATATGTATACAAAGTTTAAGGTTGGTACTACTAATCTATGTACATGTGCCCAGGTGCCCCAAACTGTGGAACATATCCTCCAGAACTGCACCTACTATGAAACACTGAGAAATAATTACTGGCCCAGTGAAACCACTAAAGAAGATAAGCTCTACGGTTCCATACATGAATTACAAAAAACAGTGAAATTTATCCAAGAGACAGGACTGCAGGTATAGACAGACAATGCGAACGAAGAAGAAGAAGAAGAAGAAGATCAAAAGCATCTAAATTTTTTAAAAGTAAAGTATTTCAGCACAATACACTCTAAAAACAGAATGAAAAAGTTAAGAAGAGGGAAAAAAACCCCATCCACGAAAGCAACAGATTTGTTGATGGATAGAAGAATGAAAACGTTGAAAGATAACATCAAGAAATTAAAGACGACATCCAAATAATTATACGACAACATCAAGAAAGAAATTATACAGCTGGTTGGAGATCCATCGGTTCTAACTGCTGCTACTGAGATGGCAAAGGATAATGGCTGTCACATCATGAAGGTGCGGATGAAAGGCGCTAATACTATATCCAATAATAATGGCTGTCACATCATGGAAGGCACTAATACTACAAGGATCATACCGAAAGTCGCGAGCAAAAATGTTTTTTAAATCAGAATATATAGAGAGAAATATAAATGTATAACCTTAACCTCCATCCTCTCCTTCATTTTTCAACATAATCTCCATTTTCTGCACAAATTTTCCCCATCGCTCTGCAAGTTCGAAAATACCCTCCCTGTAGAATACCGTTCCAGCTGACCGAAGACACAGAAGCAGTGCTTTCTGGAGGTTCTCTCGTGTGTCGTAGTGATGGCCTCGCATTTGTTCTTTCACAAAACCGAAAAGATGGTACTCACTGGCTACCAGGTCGGGGCTATAGGCAGAGTGTGGAAGAATTTCCCAGAAGGTCTTAAGTGATGGGTTTTCTCACAGCTTTGTGGTCTTCAGTCAACAAAGGTAGGACCCAGCGGGCACAAACTTTTCTATAGCCTAGGGTTTCAGTCATTTCCTGTACTGCATTGTGTCATATTCCAAGATTTACAGCGATTTCAGATACTGTGACACGTCTGTATTGTTTAATGATGTCGCCAACCCTTTCAACGTTGTGTTCAGTGAAGGTAGATCGAGGGTGACCTCTGCGAGGCATATCTTGGATGCTTGTGTTTCCATCTTTGAAATGTTTCACCCACCTCCTAACACTGCTAACACCCATACACAAAACTCTATAAGCAAGATGAAGTCTTTGGTGAATTTCAGCAGTGGGGATTTCCTCTTTAACGAGGAACTCAATAACAGCACGTTGACGAAACGAAACTTCAGCGCCTGTCATTTTGTTTATGCTCCGCGTGTTCACGTGACACATGATGGTGATGGCATGTGACCTCTACATGAAGTGCAAAGGATGCAATTTAAGATGATACATTTATATTTTCTCAATCTATAAATTCTGATTTTAAACTTTTTTTTGCTCACGACTTTCGGTATGACCCTCGTATATCCAACAATAATGGCTGTCACATCAAGAAGGCGCGGATGAAAGGCTCTAATACTATGATAATAGACGGCAACATCAAGAAACAAACTACACAGTGACTTGGAAATCCATCGGTTCTAACTGCTGCTACTGAGATAGAATATCTCATCGTATATCTAACAAATCTAAGTCCCGTTATATCTGGATGCTGCAAGGGTGTGAAGTGTTAATGCCTTCGCATGTCTAGGCCAGCTCAGCATCTGAGGTAGGGATGTCAGCGCTGCTCTTTGCTGCCTTCGTTTTCCCAGGAACAATTTAGGTACCCAAATTTTGAGGCTGGGTTGACCCAGGTGCCGGTTGGTCCGAAAACTTCTGCGCGAACCTGGGACCTTCTGATCAGAAGGTGAGTTCACTAACCCCTACACCACCACGGCACAATATCCATTAGCAATTATAATAATACGGAAAACTACAAGGAAAGTTACGGGCACTAACAAACTTATTCCGTATACGTGTATAGCTCAAACACTGCCCTTTAACTACACACAGGGGCAGGAAAAATAGCCGCCTTAACCCGCTCCCAATCCGACACGACGCTCTGCCTCAACATCCTCACCACATAGAACACCAAAGAACATCAGTTCGCAGTTCCAGGGAGATTGAACAAGAAGAAGCTTGACACAGAACTAATTTTACTTTTGCTTTACACAATAATGGTGAATTATTATTGGAGGAGAAAGAACCCGAACCAACAATAGAAGAAGTTTTATGGGCAATAAAGAATCTGAAAAATGGTAAATCACCAGGATGTGATGAGATAACAGCTGAATTTATTAAAGCAGGAGGAAAGGAATGTGCAACAATCTATCATGCACTATATAAAAAAGATATGGCATTCAGGTATTTGGCCAAAAGAATAGAAAAGAACTATATTCATACAACTGCCAAAAAAAAAAAAAAGGATAACCTGATTATTATGAAGCAAACTACAGAACTGTTGTCCTGATTAGTCATGCCAGTAAAATTCTGTTAAAAATCATAATGGGTAGACTTCGTAAGAAAATAGAAGAAGTCAATATGGTCCAAACTGGTTTCAGGCAAGGAAGAGGATCAACAGATCATATATTCAATATAAGATTAATAATAGAGAAATGCAGAGAGTTTAATGTGAATCTATATTTAGCCTTTACAGACTATTCAAAGGCATTTGATTGTGTACAACACCAGAAACTTTGGGAAATAATGGGAAAAAATGGAATTTCCAACACATTTTGATACAATTAACATCACTGCTGTATCTAAACCAACAAGCAACAGTAAGAATAAATGGTGAAACAACAACTTGGTTTGACATAAAACAAGGGGTCCGTCAGGGGTGCATATTGTCGCCTTACTTATTTAACTTGTATACTAAAAATATAATGAGGAATGTTAGAGAAGATGTAGACAAAGAAAATTATGATGCCATAACAATTGGAGGTTATGAAATACCAGAAATTAGATATGCTGATGACACAGTATTACTGTCCACAACACAAAAAGGAATGGAAAACTAATTATGTCAGTACATAATAATAGTGAAGAGCAAAACCTCTATCTTAATGCGAAGAAAACTAAACTGATGACAACTGACAAAACAAACAAGGCAGCTGAAATGTGTATTAATGATGAAAAACTGGAGGAAGTGGAGAGTTTTGAATATCTTGGATCACTGCTAACTAATAATGGAGATACAATGAGGGAAATTAAAAGGACATCTATCGCTCTTCAGAAAGTAAAACAACTAAAGAATCTGTGGAGAGGAACAGACAGAACTACAAATATAAGATTTTTAAGGGCATGCATCTTTCCCATCGCAACATATGCCCGTGAGACCTGGACACTTAACAAAACAGCTGAGAAACACATAAATGCCTTTGAATGTAAATGCTACAGAAAAGTTATTCAAATATCATGGACACAAAAAAGAACAAATATATCTATACTACAAGAACTTACTATTGAAAGTAGGCTGGCTAGTAAAGAAGATTAAAGAGAGAAAACTTAAATATTTTGGACACATTAAACGTCATGATAATCTAGAGAAAACCATCTTGGAAGGGTACATAATGAGAAAAAGAAAGATAGGAAGACCAAGGCGAAGATAGCTGCAAGACATCGTTGATGATTTGCAAATGGATGCATAAGCAGCAAGACATCTTACTTACAACTGAGAGGCCTACAGGTGTACTGTTAGGGAGGCAAAGTTCGGCAAGGAACATGCAAATGAATGAATAAATGAATACACAATGATGATGATGATGAACATAATTAGATACTGTCTATGTATGTGGGTGAAGCCATACCCAGAAACCATGTTTTATGATGATGATGAACATAATTAGACACTGTCTATGTATGTGGGTGAAGCCATACCCAGAAACCATGTTTTATGATGATGATGAACATAATTAGACACTGTCTATGTATGTGGGTGAAGCCATACCCAGAAACCATGTTTTAAACACGAAATGTCAGCAAGTGCATCAAGAAACTACTACTTTTAGGTGTGTTCACTGAACAATGGGGGTGGAAGCATAGTCTCACTGTTTAGAAGTGAGCTGTGACAACCATAACGCAGTACCTCAAGTCCTGGTTTTTTTAAAAAATGTAATCAAAATATCCAACAATAATAACTGATTTATTAAAATGGGGTTAAGTTCGCAGTGAGCACATGAAGTGACTCACTCGATACTGTAGCAAAGTTAAACTTTACCCGCTGTTTTTGTCATACTTCGAAGGACTGGCTCAGGGTACAAATACTTTACAGGTCACGTAGAGGTCGAGGCTGCTATTCAATATTGTATTATTTACGTTCTCATCTAATGTTTGCTTCGCTTAGAAAAAATGCTTATTGTTTCGTCCTTCGGAGTTTAAGTGCGTGTATAGGAAGTATATACATAAAAAATATATAACAAAGTGTTACTATAAATAGCTTAAGCACTGGCAGTCGCCAGGGACGTCGAGCTCATGTTGGTACTTACCGTAGAACTAGACTAGACGCACCTACTTCATGTATCTCGACGCGCCTAAAGGCAAACCCGGCAGGTACAAAGAACTGCTGCTACATGGTGTTTTGAAAGGCTTAAATGAATACGTGAACTGCTGCGGCCGTGCTATTCCCTTTCTCTGTGTAGTCCCGTACTTTTGGTGACTCCTTGCTCCAGTACAGTCATAAAATGTACCGATCGTTGTGACCTAATTAGCTGTGGCGACAGCCGTGAGTGGGTTCGGCACGCGCCTGGGAGATTTTGTGCTCCGGGTCAAGGGTTGAGCTGCAAACAGTGGGAGGACAATTGCTTTGTTGGTGAGAAAACGAATGGAGAAACTGAACGAGCGACCGAAACTTATTTTCAAAACATGAAGACATTTTTGACATATTAAACGTCATGAGAATTTAGAGAAGACCGTCTTGGAAGGGTACATAATGGGAGAAAGAAAGAGAGGAAGATCAAGGCTGCAACACATCGTTGATAATCTGCAAATGGATGCATCAGCAGCAGAGCATCTTGCTTACAACCGAGAGGCCTACAGTAGAGCTGTTACGGAGGCAAAGTTCCCAAGGGACATGCAAGTGAATGACTGACTGACAGAAGACCTGGGCATGTAGATTCGACAATCGGCCTGGAACTCTTTCACCTTTCACTCTCAGACAAACACTCAAGATCAGTTTAGTGCAAATGTAATATACACGTACCATGCAGGAGTAAAATGTAAAATTAGAAATCCAACTTCTGTCGTACGAGGCAAAGAATGGACTTCAAGACGGACAGACAGACGTTTACGCTAAACCAGTACATTCAGTTGCACAGAGTAACTAAATAGGCTGGATATATGAAATATTGTAGTTACCTTTACATCCCAGTATAATCATTACTGGTAAAATGTTACGCTTCAATAGGATTATTGCTGCCACTTGCACACAGAATAAGTCTGAAACTGTATGTGTGCATGTGTGTGTGAGTGAGTGAGTGAGTGAGTGAGAGAGAGAGGGGGGGGGGGAGAAGGAAAGTGGAAGGAAAGAAGAAAGATGGGAGGAAGTTATAAATGAAAGAAGGAACTTTATTTTCAAAGGCTTTGTCTGACATTCAGTCTTTCATCAATCACCTCTCATTCTAAAGGTGTCATTAAACAATAGATAGATAGATAGATAGATAGATAGATAGATAGATAGATAGATAGATAGATAGATAGATAGATAGATAGATAGATAGATAGATAGATAGATAGATAGATAGATAGATAGATCTTCACTTTCTAAGGGTAGAGAAGTGAGCATGCAGGCCCGTCAGACTGCCCTTCATCACTCATCTTTCATTCTTATTTCACATTATAAAAGAGAGGGGGTGAGAGAAAGAGGGAGAGAGGAAGGAAAAGAAAGACAGAAGGAGGGAGGGAAAGAAAGACAGAGGGAAGGAGAGGAAGAGATAGAAAGGGAGGAAAGAAAAGAGAGACAGAGGGAGGAAGGGAGAAAGGAAGAGGAGAAAGAGAAACAGATGAAGAAAGAGAGAGAGGGAGACGTAGGGATAGAGCTAACTTTGTTATCAAAGAGGAAGAACAAGTCACGCAAGCTTATCTAACATTCAAGCTTTGATCAGTCACGTCTCATTCTGAGTCATTAAACATCTCTCTCACACACACAGAGAGGGAGATATAGACAGAGAGAGAGGGAGAGATAGAGAGAGGACGAGAGAGACGCAGAGAGGGAGAGAGAGACACAGAGAGGGAGAGAGACACAGAGAGAGGGTGAGAGAGACAGAGTGAGAGAGAGGGAGAGAGAAAGAGAGAGAGACGGAGATGGGGAGTCAGAGAGAGGAAGAGAGACAGAGAAAGGGAGAGAGAGACAGAGAGAGAAGGAGACATAGACAGAGAGAGGCACAGAGAAGGAGAGAGACACAGACAGAGAAGGAGAGAGACAGAGAGAAAGAGAGAGAGAGGGCGAATTCTGATGTTAATGGATTTACAATGACGAGGAAGATGACACCGTGGAGATGAGGTAAAGACAACCGTGCTAGAGCGACAGCAGCAAGACAATCAGGGGCATCCAACCAGCACAGACCAAGACCCTATCCCATCTCTCAGTTGGTGCTCCTTGTAGCAAGATCAACCCTGATTAACAAGGCAAGCACGATAGTCTAATGGTAGTGGAGCCTACCAAAAACTTTTTTGGGGGTGGGTGGGGAAGGGTCTCTTCTTAATCTTTAACATGTTTATTATCAGCTAGCTCTGGTTAATCTACTTCCAATCCGACACGGTTCACCTGCTTCAATGTCTATACAGTATTGTCTGTTAAATAAAAAAAAGTATTCTGTTCGCAGCTCTAGGAAGTTAAATCAACAAATAATAACAATACAAATGTTAGTTTTTGATTGATGATGATGATGATGTCGCTTAAAACTAGACTTTACTTACCAATGCTATCCCTACGCTCAGATCTGCTCCTCTTTAAATTCGATAAACGTTTCTGAAGTTTTCTGTAAACAGCGTACAAGTTCCAAGATCCACAACTCTGTATCACGGTCACACATGAATTGTCCTTCCTTGTTGCTAGACTACTCCGAACTCTTCCTGTTTACCTCTGCGAACACTCCAAATTTAACGTGAGAATTAACCATAGATCGTCGCACAAAAGCTTATTACAGTAGAGTAGATCGCGTGCGGGCGTTACTCAGCTCCCAAGCCGTGAGCAGTAACTTACGCCAGCAGTTTTTTTTTTTGGAGTGAGTGAGTGAGTAAGTGAGTGAGTGAGCGAGAGAGTAAACGGAGGGCTCATGTTCTGATTGCTGGGCACGGGCGGTCCCAGTAACCGAACCCTCCCTCCGTTAGAAACACGGTAAACGTTTGTGATAGGGCCGAGTTAGACTATAACACGTCATGCAGTTTAACCTTTAACCCCCCATCACGAATGAGTAATCGTATCTTTGCGCGGGCTATATTTATGTATATCAGCGGTTACAAGAGAAAACGGTATCACCGCCCCCGCTCCTTATTCGCCGTGGACGGCGGGACGATCCAAGGGAACGGCGGAGAATAAGGGTACATCTCTGGAATGGGATAGGGTGGACACTAGCGATGTTGGAGACTTCTTATATCCTTCCCGTGCCGTTAAACGTCACGTAGGGCTCGCAAAGTAGTTCGCCAATTTTTCCTGTCTTCGCCGAGTCTTTCAACCTCATCAAGGGATTTTATGCCTGTTAATTTGGCCTCTCTTAACAATGACCTCTTCAGAGTTTCACGCGGTCTGCCTCTTTTTCTTCGGCCTGTTGTGTTCCACTTGATAGCTTGTTTTGGGATTCTCTGATCATTTCTTCTCATCACATGACCAACATATGTCCATCTCCTTTTCCTGATCACCCATGAGACAGGTTGTTGTTCAGCCATCTGTCTTATCTCTGCATTGTTCTTGAATTCATTCCACTTGATGCCGAGTATTTTCCTTAGGCATTTGTTTTCAAAAGAGTCTAATTTCTTGTCTATTTCTTTAGTTGTTTTCCAGCTTTCGCATGCATAAATGAGGGTGGATATTACATTTGAATTGAATAGTTTTAACTTGGTTTTTGTGCTTATAACTTTTGAATTCCATATGTTCTCAAGGTTCTTGAAGACTGATGCTGCCTTTGCAATTCTGATCCTAACTTCCTTTCTAGTGTCACCATCCTGGTGTATGTAGCTGCCAAGGTATGCAAATTGATTGACTTCTTCAATATCTGTCCCTTCTATGTGTATTTTTCCATTTTGATTAATGGGATTAATGAATTTGATTAATGTTGGAGACTACAACCCAGAAAAAAATTTTTTTGAGAACCCCTGAGGTAGATGTTTGAAGAGGTTTTTTTTTTATTCATAGATAAAGTAATCGTTGCATTGTTTCTGTCAGTTTCTATAACAAAGCCAAAAGTGCGAAAGAACTTTGTGACGAAGAAAGAGAAGATAGTCAAACTTGATGAGAAGAAGAAGAAGTGTTCAAAATAAAAGCATAACATGGAATAAGTCAAAGAGAACTGGAGGACACCGAGAGAGAAGACAGTGGGCGTGATAGGAAACCCCCCACCCCCACCCACACCCACACACACACACTCGCACACATCATTTTCGGCTGATGGAGTTGTTGGAATAAAATAGGAATCGAGGTATAAAGAAGATAGTCAGATATAAAGAAGAGTCAGGTATAAAGAAAATAGTCAGGTATAAAGAAGATAGTAAAATATAAAGATAGTCAGATATAAATAAGAGTCAGGTATAAAGAAAATGGTCAGATATAAAAAGATAGTAAAATATATAGTCAGATAGAAAGAAGACAGTCACATATATAGTCAGATAGAAAGAAGATAGTCAGATATAAAGAAGATAGGCAGATATATCTATACTACAAGAGCTTAATATTGAAGAAGGCTGGCTAGTAAAGAAGATTAAAGAGAGAAAACTTAAATATTTTGGACACATTAAACGTCATGATAATCTAGAGAAGACCATCGTGGAAGGATACATAATGGGGAAAAAGAAAGAGAGGAAGACCAAAGCGAAGATGGCTGCAAGACATCGTTGGTGATCCGCAAATGGATGCATCAGCGGCAGGCCATCTTGCTCACAACCGAGAGGCCTACAGGAGTGCTGTTAGGGAGGCAACGTTCCGCAAGGGACATGCAAATGAATGAATGAATGATTCAAATATAAAGAAGAGTCAGGTTTAAAGAAAATAGTCAGCTATAAAGGAGATAGTAAAATATATAGCCAGATAGAAAGAAGATAGTCAGATATAAACAGATGAAACATGAGAGCACGTGTCAAAAGATGATGATGATGATGATAATGATGATGATAGCTTCTGAAAGGAATTTTGTAAGATGGTGCAAAAGTTATTTCTTCTCTCCTCTTCCCTCGCCCTCCCCCACTCTCCCAGACCTACTCTGTTGTTTAGCCATTCTGTTTTCATCCATTTCAGGCGCTCTTTTAAACAAAGAAAGCCTCCCGCCCGGCGCTTCTCAGCTTTAACATGTTCATTATCAGTTCAGCACTTTTTAACTTTAACATGTTCATTATCAGTTCAGCACTTCTCAACTTTAACATGTTCATTATCAGTTCAGCACTTTTCAACTTTAACATGTTCATTATCAGTTCAGCACTTTTCAACTTTAACATGTTCATTATCAGTTCAGTACTTCTCAACTTTAACATGTTCATTATGAGTTCAGCACTTCTCAACTTTAACATGTTCATTATCAGTTCAGCACTTCACAACTTTTACATGTTCATTATTAGTCCAGGATATATTTAGAATAAGAAATGAGTTCATAAATTTTATACACAGTAAGACTGATGGTAATACTGTTATATTTTAGAGCTAATCGACACAAACTGTGCTTTTCTTTCGTTCTCACTATCTCTTCTCTCTCACTCTCTCTCTCTTTCTCTTCTCTCTTTTATCTCCCTCTCTTCTCTCTCTCTCTTTCTCTCACTTATCTCTATCACTCTCTCTTCTCTCTCTTTCTTTCTCTTTTCTCTATCACCCTCTCTCTATTCTATATCATTCTCTCTTCTCTTTCTTTTTCTTTCTCTTTTCTCTATCACCCTCTCTCTCTTCTATATCATTCTCTCTTCTCTCTCTCTTTCTCTCACTTATCTCTATCATTCTCTCTTCTCTCTCTTTCTTTCTCTTTTCTCTATCACCCTCTCTCTCTTCTATATCATTCTTCTCTCTCTCTTTCTTTCTCCTTTCTCTATCACCCTCTCTCTTCTTTCTGTCTACTCTCTTCTCTCTTTCACCTTCTTTCTCTCTCTCTCTTCAGCGTCTCACTCTCTCACTATCTTCTCTCTCTTATCTCTCTCACTCTCTCTCTCTTCCTCTCTCACATACACACTCCACCGTGATTTATCCTTCCATCCTCTTTCCTACAATCCTAGGTCATCTGGACATCCACGTAGTTCTCGTGTAGCTTGTCTTGCCCTTCGTGGCTAATTGGTCGCTGGTCTTGCTGGAATCCGGGGTTCTGCTACTGATTGTGCTCACAAACATCTGTACTTTCAATTTTTGTGTTTTCAATACGCATGTACTCTCAACATAGGTGTTTTCAATACGCATGTACTCTCAACATTTGTGTTTTCAATACATCTGTACTCTCAACATTTGTGCTTTCAATACATCTGTACTCTCAACATTTGTGTTTTCAATACATCTGTACTCTCAACATTTGTGCTTTCAATACATCTGTACTCTCAACATTTGTGTTTTCAATACATCTGTACTCTCAACACTTGTGTTTTCCGTATGCCTGTACTCGCACCATCTGTGTTTACAATATGCCTGTACTCGCAACATTTGTGTTTTCAATACGTCTGTACTGGCAACATTTGTGTTTTCAATACATCTGTACTCTCCACTTTTGTGTTTACAAAACATTTCTGAGCTCACAGAACGTTTTGGCTCTCAGCACATGCGCCTATAAACCTTTGTTCTCCAGGCATCTGCGCTTACAAACGTTTATGCTCCGAGCAGATGTACTTGCAAATTGTTGTAAACTTTCTGCTACACAAACTACCAAACAGCCTGAGTTTATGTGCTCGCTATTCAGTCTTTAAGAAGCTGCAGTTACTTGGAGGTTTTTTTTTTTAACGTTCCCCCACACACAAGCTTGAGTCAGGCACGTCTTACTCTAGGTTGAGTCATTGATACTTGACTCAAAAAACAAAAAATTTCCAACTCAGTTCTCAGGCTCTATATGTTCTTATTTTCAAACCTAAATTTTGATTTGGAGAGAGAAAGTGAGTGAGAGAGAGAGAGAGAGAGTGAGTGAGTGAGTGAGTGAGTGAGTGAGTGAGTGAGGAAGAGGAAGCTAGGGAGGGAGAGTGAAAGGGAGAGATTGAAAGAGAGAAGCTAGAATCTTTTTTACTCTGCCATTTCTTGCGCAGGAAAGAGAGAGAGAGAGAGGAGAGGGGGAGTGGATAGGGAGAGAGGTAGGGAGAAGGAGAGAGGAAAGAGAGGTAAGAGTTTTTTAATCTGCGATTTTTTGTGCTAGACGGACGGACAGACAGACAGACAGACAGACAGACAGACAGACAGATAGATAGATAGATAGATAGATAGATAGATAGATAGATAGATAGATAGACAGACAGACAGATAGATAGATAGATAGATAGATAGATAGATAGATAGATAGATAGATAGATAGATAGACAGACAGACAGACAGATAGATAGATAGATAGATAGATAGATAGATAGATAGATAGATAGATAGACAGACAGATAGATAGATAGATAGATAGATAGATAGATAGATAGATAGATAGATAGATAGATAGACAGACAGACAGACAGACAGACAGACAGACAGACAGATAGATAGATAGATAGATAGATAGATAGATAGATAGATAGATAGATAGATAGTAGACAGACAGACAGACAGACAGACAGATAGAGATAGATAGATAGATAGATAGATAGATAGATAGATAGATAGATAGATAGATAGATAGATAGATAGACAGACAGACAGACAGATAGATAGATAGATAGATAGATAGATAGATAGATAGATAGATAGATAGATAGATAGATAGATAGATAGATAGAAAGATAGATAGACAGACAGACAGACAGACAGACAGATAGATAGATAGATAGATAGATAGATAGATAGATAGATAGATAGATAGATAGATAGATAGATAGATAGATAGATAGAAAGATAGATAGATAGATAGATAGATAGATGATAGATAGATAGATAGATAGATAGATAGATAGCGCTTTTACTCTGCCATTTTTTGTAAAGAAGAAGAAGAAGAAGAAGAGAGAGAGAGAGAATCTTTACCTGCCTTGAAAGTTTAGCTGGGATGGATGGCCGCCATTTTACGGATGTGAAATAAACCAGATAAAACCTAACGTGTTATTCATCCCCCCCCCCTCCAAACTTTAAAAACTGCTCTTTTGCCCTGTACTCTCGTCCAGGTGAGATTAGAGAGAAGAGCTCACGCGGATTTTGACAGCGCTTGCACATGTTAAGTACGCAGTGTCTGAGGGGAGAGGGGAAGCCACAACGACAACCAAAAACAAAAAAAAAAAAAAGCCAAACTTAGATCGTACTCTACATCTGCCGGGCCTAACTGGCAACTGATAGCACATTAACTCCACGTTTTGACATGATAAGTTACTGGGCTGGGGAGAAAGGAGGAAACAACAGCGTTTCTCGTGCAGTGTGTAAAGGTTTCTCATAAAGGAGAACTGTATATAACCGACAAAGAGCGTTGTCTCAGCTCTACGTTGGTACTCCTAGTAACAGGGCTAACCCAGCAAACTGGGGCAGGAGTTACCATAGTCTCCAGGGTGGTGGAGTCTGCTTAGAAAAAAAGCATTATATGCACCCTGCTTTTCTAGCAGGAACTGAAAAAAAACCCCAGCTGTAACCTGCTCCCTATCCGACACTATGTTGTGGCTCAGCATCTTCACCTTATCGGCTGTAAAGAACAGCAGCTCACAGCTGCAGGGGGAAAAAAGAAGAAAAAAGTTTGTTTTTCCTTTGTCTCCCTGTTTGAGTTATCTTTCCTTAGTCTCCGCTGTTTGAGTTAGCTTTCCTTTGTCTCCGCTGTTGGAGTTATCTTTCCTTTGTCTCCCTGTTTGAGTTATCCTTACTTTCTCACAGCTGTTTAAGTTATAATTCCTTAGTTTCCGCTGTTTGAGTTATCCTTCTTTTGTCTCCGCTGTTTGAGTTATCTTTCCTTAGTCTCCGCTGTTTGAGTTATCTTTCCTTAGTCTCCGCTGTTTTCGTTGTCTTTCCTTTGTCTCCGCTGTTTGAGTTATCTTTCCTTGGTTCTCGCTGTTTGAGTTATCCTTCTTTTGTTTCCGCTGTTTGAGTTATCCTTCCTTAGTCTCCGCTGTTTGAGTTATCCTTCCTTAGTCTCCCCTGTTTGAGTTATCCTTCCTTAGTCTCATCTGTTTGAGTTATCCTTCCTTAGTTTCCTCTGAGTTATCCTTCCTTAGTCTCCGTTGTTTGAGTTATATTCAGTTTGAAAATATTAACTTAAAATGTGAAAGAAAAAAAATGACAGAATAAGAAAGCCAACATCTTCATCATCATCATCATCATCATCATCACAAGAAGAACAAAGAAAAAAATATGATGAGTGCAATATATTATTATATACTCCTGAGAAAAAGAGAGAGAGAAGAGAGAGAAAAGAGAGAGAGAGAGAAAGGAAAAAGGAGAGCACTTTCACCCAGATTTTTGTTAATACAGTACAGCGTTGTGTTGTTATAACTGTTCTGGTGTTAATTAGCTTTTTATTATTAATATATAATTATAATAATGTATACAATTAACAAAATTAAACTATCCTTTGTAGGCCTTTGCATGCACGTTAAAATAAACGTAGATTATACAGGGTTAGGTATAATTCAAAGTTTCAAGCATTCAGGGGATGGGAGTTAGGTGGGAAGTAGGGTTCTAATGACTGTTATAGCCGGAGGTGGGGTGGGGGATACGCTCTCCACTCCAATTAAATGTCTCCAAGGCGTACGTCTCAAATAGACTCTGACAGTCAAGTCCAGCTCCTGGCCTTCTCGTGGCAGAACTCTTCAAACTGACAGAAGAAGGGGCGAAGGCGAATATCTGGCGCATGAATAACACACGCTTCCGGTAGATGAGAGTCATGTTTGGTAGCTCATCTACCGCTGCTGGCGAGATTCTTCAGCTGCCGTGCGTGGAGTGGGGCTCCTCCCGGCCAGTGAAGAAAGGTGCGAATGGGGTTGCCGTGCGGCGCCACTGTGGAAAAGGTGAAAGAAAGGATTAAGCGAAGTAATCAGTAGCCTCAAGACTGCTCAAATCACGGCACCTCTGGTCTACAGGTCGGCTATGTCCTATGGGCACTCATACCGGGCGAAATGCCTGAACCGGCTTAACCCAGGGGTTAAGACACTGCTGGCGAGATTCTTCGGGTGCCGCTCGTGGAGTGAAACTCCTCCCGTTCAATGAAGAAAATGCGAAAAAACAATTAGGGTTGCCGTGAGGCGCCGATGTGAAAAGGTGATGGAAAAGATAAAATGAAGCTTAATGGGTGTGTCCAGTAGTCTCGCGGTGAAAGCTACGCATACCATGGCACCTCTGCTCTAGAAGCCGGCCACGTCCGATATACAGCCATGCTGGTGAAATACGCCTAAACCAGCTTAAACCAGGGGTGAAACTTGATGGCTACTCAATCCCGGTACCTCCGCTCTAGAGGTCGGTCACGTCCTAAACACGCCCATACTGGGATAATACGCCTAAACCGGCTCAACCCAGGGGTGAAACTTACTAGTGGTGAGGATTCGTCACTAGTAAGAAAATGAATGATGAGATAGAAAAGACAGAATTTCAGACTTGTCTGCGTGTCCAATGTCCAAATAAAGCTGAATCAGTCAGTCTGTTAACTTGTCTGCAATGTTAATAATTTTGTATTGACTTCAGAACAAACAACATCCATTTCACAAACAATAAAATAAAGGCTCAAGATTACAGACTCACTGCATATATGCTTTGCTGCATGCCGCGGCATCTATCCAAGACTATGTTTACTAATAGTTCCTGTCAAGTGTTGGTTATTTACGACGCGTTTTCTGACACACAGTTCGGATTTCCTTCCAGCACCTTTAATTTGTCCTACCTCCAGAGATCTATTTACAGCTATACTGTTCTTCCATCCTCGCTCTTCATTTTCCCTCAGTCTGTCCAACACAGCCTTAGCAATGTCACCCTTGTCCATTGTCAGCCTGTCATTTATTTTTGCCTGTCCATCAAGTCTATCTGCCACATCATTGCCATGTACTCCCGCATGCCCTGGACGATAAAGACACGTTAGGCATGTCACAATTGACTGGCTTAACAGATGAACCCGATCAGTCTCAATCTTAGGATTGTGAATCCGTCACAATGACACCATTAACTACATCAGGAACAACTAGTCATTCTATTACCACCGAAACAGCCTCGATTTCCATTCGCATGCTTGATGTGGTGACTTCCAAGGCTCCCGAACCCTGCGCCACTACTCTTCCACTTTGGTAGACAACAAAACCCCAACCACTTCTGCTGTTTCGAGACACTGAGCCGTCTGTATATATTACCGTGTCGGATGACCCACAGTGATTGTAGGTGAGATCTTGAACTCAAAGTTTAGCTACCACCTATGCCCATCTCGATATTCACGGCCCTTCTATACATAGGTAGTAGGTAGTATGTTATACACTTTTCTGTAGGTAGGGATTATTGGTAGAATTAGTTATCCACTATTCTACTGTTTACATGCCTGCTACTTATAATGCCTGCTTGGAGTCTGATGGTGACTGTTGATGTCTGTTTACTATTCGCTGACAGACTAACTCTCCCAGAAACGGCTTTCACTCAGTGGCTAACACAAGTAGCAGCTTTATAAATCATGATGGCTTTATTGGTGCAACTGGTAATATAATGGCGATGACGATGAGTTGAAACAAAGGCAGTGACAAATCCAATAACAATGACATTGCATTACTGCAACAAGACAACAAAATGTGATTCCCGGCGTCTACTGACGTCATGAGACTTCGACGCCACCAGAATCTTACCACATTCTAGACTTACTGTCCTATACTAAGAATTATTTACTGTCGACAATAAGACACAAACTAAGTCCCTACACTAAATTACATTCTACTCTAGACTACTCCTAACGAGCACAAAACTCAGACTCTCTCTAACCCACACCAAACTAAGACTGACTCAAAATCTCTCTTCCTCACTGATCATCTGACCAGTCTCTATCTGCACGAGCTCCACGGCCAAAGCGAGACATATAAGCCTTAAGTTAAGAGGGTAGGAAACGTAAACAATTTGCGGGACATAACTTTGTTTAAATCCAACTTTTAAATACCAGACTGACTTAGCTAACCTCTACCTTCAAAAATCACCATACTGTCATATGTGTTAGTTGAGATCGGTCCTGTACTCGTAGCCAATCATCGCCTCTAGGCACTTCATCTAGACTGCACGTTGACTTTATTGTATCCTCAGCCTCAGCCATCCAGGATCCACCTCATTTGATGCGCCTGCCTATTATCAACCCCAGCTCCCTATGTAGAGTTTGTTCATTCACGCCAGCAAGCCTGATGTATGCCTTTACCTGAGCTTACCTGTGTTTAGACCTCACACTCAGCACATCAAGCAGAAAGCTCATGTCCGCCACCAGAGTTTCCCTGGTGCAACCCAAGACCCACTTTCATTGGCTCGTTCTGTACACGATCTAGTTTTTTTTTTATAGTAAATTTAAATTAAATTAAGTTAAATAAGATAAAATGAAATGAAACAAAATAGAAAGAAAGTTCATTACACGCCCTCTATTCTTAATTTTGATATTTTATTCCGTTTTCCTGTAACACTAGATGCTACTGTGTATGATATCAGAGGATACTTTATTTTATTTTTTAAAGAAATTCACTTTTCTTCTGCGTTCGAGGTTGTTGGTCACTTCAGATCCTGATCCTTGTCGACATGACAAACCCCGCAGTCCTCTCCAGATCCTGATAGGAGCCCCAAAGCTTTTGCCCCAAGATTGTGTCCTCTGGGCATGTCTCACGCCTCAGGTCTGTATGGTTTGGGCACTGTTGTAGGATATGTTCTGGAGTCTGGACTCCACTGCCACATGGACACTCGTCTGTGTGAGACATTTTGAAACGATATAGTTGGCTCTCTAGTCTGCAGTTCACTTCTCTGAAACCTATCACCATGCAGGAAATACCATTACCTGACAGAATACATTGTACAGTCTAATGCTGGAAAGAAAGTTTTAAAATGAATAGCTAATTCTCATTTTAAAAGTCTATAAACCAGCAGACACACTCTCGTGCGTACACACAGGCACGCACACAGAGAAGCGCACACATAGGCACGCACACACAGACGCACACACAGACGCACACATAGTTACACGCACACATAGGCACGCACACACAGTTACACGCACACATAGGCACGCACACACAGTTACACGTACACACAGGCACGCACACAGAGAAGCATGCACACAGGCACGCACACATAGGCACGCACACACAGTTACACGCACACATAGGCACGCACACACAGTTACACGTACACACAGGCACGCACACAGAGAAGCATGCACACAGGCACGCACACACAGACGCACACACACAGGCACACACACAGAGAAGCACGCACACACAGGCACGCACGCACAGACGCACACACAGACGCACACACAGACGCACACACACAGGCACGCACACACAGACGCACACACAGACGCATACACAGACACACACACAGGCACGCACACATAGGCACGCACACACAGACGCACACACACAGGCACGCACACACAGACGCACACACACAGGCACGCACACACAGGCACGCACACACAGACGCACACACACAGGCACGCACACACAGACGCACACACAGACACACACAAACGCTCACTCACAGACGCACACACACAGACACGCACACACAAGCACGCACACACACAAACGCTCACTCACAGACGCACACACACAGGCACGCACACATACTTACACGCACACATAAGCACGCACACACACAAACGCTCACTCACAGACGCGCACACACAGGCACGCACACACAAGCACGCACACACACAAACGCTCACTCACAGACGCACACACACAGGCACGCACACATACTTACACGCACACATAAGCACGCACACACACAGGCACGCACACATACTTACACGCACACATAAGCACGCACACACACAAACGCTCACTCACAGACGCACACACACAGACACGCACATATATTTGCGCACATATATTCATACACATACATCATGGAAAAACAGCATCTCTTATGTTGCTAGCCACACTCTGGAACAATATGAAAAAAAAATAATAAGAGTTAAAAGCTGTGAACCTGAAGATTAGGATAAAAAAAAGATGAAGGTGAATTATTTAAAATAAATAAATCCTGCATGTAAGACGAAAAAAAACTGTTTTCGCTAAGATATATTACATATTTGTTGCTAAGTCTTCGCGTTGCACACACACACACACACACACACGCACACACACACACACGCACACACACACTCACACACACACGCACTCACACACACACACACACGCACACACACACACACACACGCACACACTCACACACACACGCACTCACACACACACACACACACACACACACACGCACACACACACTCACACACACACGCACTCACACACACACACAGAGAAAAAAATTGGCTGAGAAAGAGAAAGCGAAGTTAGATTTGTCAACAACAACAAAAAAGTTTGCAAGGAATGATCGTGGAAGAGATATTGTGGAAATTTAACTGAAGCAAATGCCTGTGATCTTTCCACAACTCCAGCAGAGTAAAGTAAAAAAAGTAAATAAATAAAAATGAAATATGCATAAAAGTGAAGAAAAATAGAGGTCATGACGTAAAATGGTTAAGGAAACTAAGTCTTATCCTCGCTTCCATTTTTCCATCAGCCATTCCGGGTTTTTAAAATTAGCTATCAGATTTCCATAAAACGTGATCCATTGTTTGTTTACATAGAAACAGATGTAAAATGTGTGGATAAAATATACATGAACTTTCGGCATCTCCAGTCTTTGACTGTGGACAAATTAAACGGCAAAGAATAGCTCTATCCAGCTGTAGCAGGCATATAGTATTTCTGTATTTTCTTCATATGTCGACACACAAGAATGTCGGTTATCAGCATCAAGCTGCCCCGTCTGTCCCTTTCTTGTCCCGTAAAGAACCAGGTACCAGTTTCTACACCTAGGAAACTGGCATACCCCCAGCTGGACTCCATAGAAGGATCTCCGCCGCGAGAGACAAGTGTCCTAACTGCAGTGCTCTTTTACAGCTTTTTCCCCTCAGAATAATCCCTTAAATGGTCCATGTACTTCTGCCAGGGCTCTACAAATTTTGTGATGGCGCCGCGATAGAATTCTTCAGCATTTGAGGTGGTCCTTGAACTGATGGATCAAATGAGAAGTCAAACGTCCTGGACTGTACAGCCCAGAGGATTCCAAACATTTTCAGGGCTGCCACTTCCCTGCCTGCCGAGCTACATCCCCAGCTCTTTCAGTTGTGATGTCAACAGCTGGTCCCTTATCCCCTCATTTACACAGTAGTCCCCCTTTGACAACCACTGCTACAGTGGATAATCAAATAGATAGTGAAGTCAAATGTGACAACAGTGAAGTCAAATATGACAATAGCGAAGTCAAATGTGACAGTCTCAGTTCTCTTCTCACTTCTTCGTGGCCGTGTGTTGTGTAGTTCAAAAGGAGACAAAATCTCCTTAAATGGCACCACCACATCAATTCTTCACCCCTTTGGGATGATAAGTGACAGCTGTCTGTTGCCTGGATCGTCTTTGGTCACGTGTTGACCAATTCTTGTTCTATGACCGAGATAAACGAGAGATGCATCTTTGCTCTTATTTAATTGAAAAAAGAGGATTATTAAAAGAAAAAAAAAACAAAACAACGACACAATCAAGGGACCCGAAGAGGCCATCTTACTTCTTACATCCTTTCAGTGCCATTAAACGTCACATAGGGCACACATGGTAGTTCGCCAAGTTTTCCTGTTTTCAGCCAGATTTTAAACCTCATCAAGGGATGTTATGTCTAGAAGAAGAAGCATCACTCAAATTGAATGACGCAGCTATCAGCGACGAAAGTGACTTGTTACTTCAGAGTTGGCGAACTGGTCAAGATCCTATTTCACCTCCCACTGATGTCCTTGGAAATAGACGGTGGTCTGACCAATCGAACAACGGGAATCACAATAGAAAAGCGAACAGAGTCCGCAAGGAAAAAAAGAAAAAACCGAAGTCAGATGTATGGAGCCGAAAGGCGCATAACTGCGATACAATGCAACCAACGTCACTTTCTGAAGGTGAACGACGATGATGACGACGACGACGAAGAAGAAGAAGAAGAAGAAGACAGCAGGTTATGTGTTTATATAAAAAACTATGGATTAATCTTTATACTCAGTTATGGATTAACCTTTATACTCAGCTATTGATTAACATTTATATCAGCTGTGGATTTATCTTTATACTCAGCTATGGATTAACATTTATATCAGCTGTGGATTAACCTTTATACTCAGCTATGGATTAACATTTATATCAGCTGTGGATTAACATTTATATCAGCTGTGGATTAACATTTATATCAGCTGTGGATTTATCTTTATACTCAGCTGTGGATTAACATTTATACTCAGCTATGGATTAACCTTTATGCTATGGATTAACCTTTATGCTCAGCTATGGATTAACCTTTATGCTCAGCTATGGATTAACCTTTACGCTCAGCTATGGATTAACCTTTATGCTCAGCTGTGGATTAACCTCCACCTGGGCCTCTAGACCAAAATTAGTAATGACCCCCCAGCCTTCTTCCAGCTTCACAGTTCATCTCCTGGTCTATGGCCGATGTCTCTCTAGTTGAGCAAGCGCACGTCATTGTCTTACGGATAACATGACGTGCTAGTAACAACAGCTGTAGATGATTGTCACATGAAGCAGTAATCAGCATATGGAATTTTTTTTCTCCCCCATGACACTGGGGCCCTAGGCATTCCTAACACCGGCGGTTAAGCCTGGATAGCCTAGTGGCAAGTCCTCCAGGACTCTGGAGTCAAGAGTCATAGAACTGGAAACAATTTTAGGTGGCCTAGGATTGGGTACCTTATACGAAAAGGTCAGAGTTGGATTCAAGACTTTCTGAACCGTCCTTCATCTATCCCTCCCCATATTGTCTAAACTGTTACCTTATTACTGAAGGATGAGTCTAAACTGTTACCTTATTACTGAAGGAGGAGTCTAAACTGTTACCTTATTACTGAAGGAGGAGTCTAAACTGTTACCTTATTACTGAAGGAGGAGTATAAACTGTTACCTTATTACTGAAGGAGGAGTATAAACTATTAGATTATTACTGAAGGAGGAATATAAATTGTTACCTTATTACTGAAGGAGGAGTCTAAACTGTTACCTTATTACTGAAGGAGGAGTCTAAGTTGTTACCTTATTACTGAAGGAGGAGTCTAAGTTGTTACCTTTTTACCGAAGAAGTAGTCTAAGTTATTAACTTATTACTGAAGGAGTTGAAGTTCGCAGCTTATTATCAAAGAAGGAGTTTAAGTCATTACCGTATTACAGAAGGAAGAATCGATGTCGTTACCCTATTACCGAAGGAGGAGTCGAAGTTGTTACCTTATTATCGAAGGAGGAGTCGAAGTTGTTACCTTATTATCGAAGGAGGAGTTGAAGTTGTTACCTTATTACCGAAGAAGAAGTAGAAGTTAGAATTGACGGCAAATAGTAAGAAAAGGCCTGCAGGAAGGCAGCTTTAAAATAGTTAATATTTATCCAAGCAGAGGCCTAGTATGAAGCCGCAGGAAGGCCTGGTACCACGTTGCAAAGAGTGACTGAAAAAAATGCACGTTGAATTTCTAGTCAATATTCGTTGTTACAGAGAAAGAAGAAAAGAAGAAGATTGCTTGCCGTGCTGGTGTATAGCTAATAGGGAGGTGAGAATATTTTCTAACTGTACCTAACAGGGAGGCTATAATATTTTCTAACTATAGCTAACATGGAGGCAAGAATTTTTTCTAACTGTAGTTAACAGAGAGTCGAGAATTATTTCTAACTATAGCTAACTGAGAGACGAGACTATTTTCAAACTATAGCTGACAGGAAAGAGAGAGTATTTTCTAACTGTAGCTAGCAGGGAGGAGAGAATATTTTCTAACTGTAGCTAGCAGGGAGGAGAGAATATTTTCTAACTGTAAATGTGATCCAGCAATTTACGCGGTGTAGAATATCAAAGACTGCCAGAAAAATTCCCGGGCGAGCTCAGATTTGTTGAAACAGCAAGTTTTCCTTTTTTCTTCTCACTTCTGTTTTTCTTTTTGTTTAAATGGAGCGATGTTTGATGGAAATTTCGAAATGAGGCTGAGAAATAATTTAAACTTTATCGTTCCAATTTTTCTCGAGCTTTTCCTTTACTTTATTCGTTCTTAACTTAGTTTCATTTTCTCATTTCTTTTTTGTTGTTCTAGTTGACGTTTCGGCATATTCAGTGTCAGAATTTAAACTTTATATGTTTTGTTTTGTTTCTTTCAATGATAACTCCTCTGAAAATCTCTCTTTTCAGTTTTTAAACAATTCCAGTCTTCTTTTTCTTTTCAATGTTTGTTTTTTGTTTGTTTTGTTTTTTTTTTTACTTCAAAGAGGAATGTATGAATGTGGCACAAACAGATATGGAAAGCCAAACCGGTCCTAAATGATAAGTTGATATAACATTTATTCAGTGGGATGGTGATGATGATGATGATGATGATGGTGATGATGATGATGATGATGATGATGGTGATGATGATGATGATGGTGATGATGATGATGATGATGATGATGATGGCATGTTGCCCTGCCACATGGCAAGTCCAATCATACGTTCGCACAACTAACATAGGACGCAGCTTCTTCACGACAAATCACAAGAATCAGCCCACACAGCTTCTACACGACAAATCATAAGAATCAGCCCACACAGCTTCTACACGACAAATCATAAGAATCAGCCCACACAGCTTCTACATGACAAATCACAAGAATTAGCCCACACAGCATCTACACGACAAATCACAAGAATCAGCCCACAAAGCTTAACATCCGGACGTAGACTCGCCGCAACTCAACCGGCTCTCCCAGAATTCTCTGTCAGGGTATTCCCACGATCATATATTCAATATCAGATTAATAATAGAGAAATGCAGGGAGTTTAATGTGAATCTTTATTGATCTTTTATAGGCTACTCAAAGGCATTTGATTGTGTTCAACACCAGAAACTTTGGGAAATAATGGAAAAAAATGGGATTTCCAACACATTTGATGCAATTAACATCACTGCTGTATCTAGACCAACAACCAGCAGTAAGAATAAATGGTGAAACAACAACTTGGTTTGACATAAAACAAGGGGTCTGTCAGGGGTGCATATTGTCACCTTACTTATTTAACTTGTATACTGAAAATACAATGAGGAATGTTAGAGAAGATGTAGACAAAGAATATTACGATGCCATAACAATTGGAGGTTATGATCTACCAGCGATTAGATGTGCTGATGACACAGTATTACTGTCCACAACACAAAAAGGAGTGGAAAAACTGATTATGCCAGTCCGTAAGAACAGTGAAGAGCAAAACCTCTATCTTAATGCGAAGAAAGCTAAATTGATGACAACTAACAAAACAAACAAAGCAGCTGAAATATGTATCAATAAAGAAAAATTGGAAGAAGTAGAGAGTTTTGAATATCTTGGATCACTACTGACTATTAACAGAGATACAATAAGGGAAATTAAAAGTAGGGCATCTATCGCTATTTAGGAAGTAAAACAACTAAAGAATCTGTGGAGAGGAACAGACAGAATTACAAAAATAAGATTTGTAAGGGTATGCATCTTTTCCATCGCAACATATGTCTATGAGACCTGGACACTTAACAAAACAGGTGAGAAACACATAAATGCCTTTGAATTTAAATGCTACAGAAGAGTTCTTCAAATATCATGGACACAAAAAAAGAACAAATATATCCATACTATAAGAACTTAATACTGAAGAAGGCTGGCTAGTAAAGAAGATTAAAGAGAGAAAACTTAAATATTTTAGACACGTTAAACGTCATGATAATTTAGAGAAGACCGCCTTGAAAGGGTACATGATGGAAAAAAGAAAGAGAGGAAGACCAAAGCGAAGACGGCTGCAACACATCTCTGATGATCTGCAAATGGATGCATAAACAGCAGGCCATCTTGCTCACAACCGAGAGGCCTACATGAGAGCTGTTAGGGAGGCAGAGTTCCGCAATGGACATGCGTGACCTTCTAGAAAGATCTTGACCGACTCCTACCCCGTAAATTCAAAAGAGAACATCACAAGGGCGACAAATGCTCTTTCTGTAAAAAATTATCTGCCGTGTCAGGGTTAGTAAACTACAGGTGATCAGGATCTTAATCTACCTCCACAAGGTTCCCCGAGCAGCAGATAAGAAGTCTGATAAAGAGAACAGGGATAGTACGGGAAGGCAAATCCGGTCCTAGAATTAAGCCATGCCGAAGGTGGATTTCTTGGGACGAAGGGCATAAATATCACAACTTTAACTACAAACTGCGGCAGAATGTAACCAGTGCCTTTTGGAAAACGAATACAGCAAATGAAGAAGAAGAAGAAGAAGAAGAAGGCTGAGGAGAAGAAACAATTTTGTGCATTGCTTGTTGTTTGAAATACTAGATTTACCTTTTCGATATTCAAAGTTTTTTTTAACCCTTTGCTTAGCTATAAAATGTACAAGTAATTCTCTTATATCCCATTTTTAACCCCTTACTTAGCTATAAAATGTACAAGTCTTTCTCGTATATCCCACGTTTTTTAACCCTTTAGGTAGCTATAATCTTTCCAGACTAAATGTTTACGAAGAATTAGAAAAATATTTTGGCCAAACACCATAAGAAATAACATCTTATTGGCAGAAATGCAAATGAAGCCACTGACAACAATTATTGAGGAAAGACGCTGGCGATGGTTGGGACATGTGCTCCGAATGACTGACAACTCACTACCAAAAATAGCACTAAGATGGACACCACAGGGGAGCAGAAGTAAGGGTAGACCAAAAGAGACATGGAGAAGAACAACAGAAAGGATGTTGAGCAATAGAGGGCTCACCTGGGCAAGAGCAGATAAAAAGGCGAAAGACAGGCATTTGTGGAAAACCCTTGCGGAAGCCCCATGTGCCCTGGGCACTTAAGGTTCAGAGAGAGAGAGAGGTAGCTATAAAATGTACAGGTCTTTCTCTTATACCCCACCTTTTTTTTTTCTCAATAAATCAGTAAAAACTCTGAACAGTCTTTTACATGCTCTGACAACACAACTAGGAAACTTTGGCCTCAAACATAACCAGGAAACTTTGGCTTCACAGCAAAACTAGGAAACTTTAGCCTCACAACACAACCAGGAAACTTTGGCCTCACAGCACAACTAGAAAATTTTGGCCTCACAACACAACAAGAAGCTTTGCCCTCACAACACAACTATGAAACTTTGGCCTCACAACAGAACAAGGAAACTTTGGCCTCACAACACAACTAAGAAACTTTGGCCTTACAAAACAACTATGAAACTTTGATCACACAACACAACTAGAAAACATTGGCCTCACAATACACCTAGGAAGCTTTGGCCTCACAACAGAACTAGGAAACTTTGGCCTCACAACACAACTATGAAACTTTAGCCTCACAACACAACAAGGAAACTTTGGCCTCACAACACAACTATGAAACTTTGGCCTCACAACACAACAAGGAAACTTTGGCCTCACAACATAAATAGGAAACTTTGGCCTCACAACACAACTAGGAAACTTTGGCCATACAACGCACCTAGGAAACTTTGGCCTCACAACACAACTAGGAAACTTTGGCCTCACAACATAACTAGGAAACTTTGGCCTCACAACACAACTATGAAACTCTGACCTCACAACACACCCAGGAAACTTTGGCCTCCACCAGCTTTCATGAGTCGAAACATTATGTATTAGAACAACAGCTAAATATACAAGAGTATACATATTTTTGTATATACGTATTTCCCATCGCAATATATGTCTGTGAGACCTGGACATATAACAAAACAGCTAAAGAACACATAAATGCCTTTGAATGTAAATGCTACAAAAGAGTTATTCAAATACCAAGCATAAAAAACATATATATATATATATATATATATATATATATATATATCCATACTACAGGAATTTAATACTGAAGAAGGCTGGCTAGTAAAGAGGATTAAATAGAGAAAACCTAAATATTTTGGACACATTAAACGTCATGATAATTTAGAGAAGACAGCCTTGGAAGGGTACACAATAGGAAAAAGAAAGAGAGGAAGACCAAGGCGAAGATGGCTGCAAGACGTCGTTGATAATCCTCAAGTGAATGCATAAGCAGCAGGGCATCTTACTTACAACAAAGAGAGGCCTACAGGAGAGCTGTTAGGGAGGCAAAGTTCCGCAAGGGATATGCAAATGATTGGTTGATAGACTGGTTTACGTCATTGGCTCACGACTTCTTTTTTTGCAGTTCTTTTCTTGGATCCGTGAGCTAGCGTTCTTTGCAGGCGACGTGGTGCAGATGTTGAGGCACAGCATCGTGTGGGACTAGGAGCTGATTGCGACGGCTCTTTTCTCAGTCTGTGAGTGTAGCTAACACAAACACTCAACCGCCATGGGGACTGTGAGGATTTCTGCCCCGTTGGTGAGGCTAGGTCTGTTACTAGATGTCTTGTCTTGCTTTGTCTTGTACTGTCTCCCTGTAACTGCGACCTGGTGTTCTTTGCAGCCGATGCTGTGAAGGTGTTGGGCTACAGCATCGTATCTGCTTTGGAGCGGGTTATGGCAGTTATTTTTTCAGTCCCGGAGTACAGCTAAAAAGCAGGGTGGGGGGAGGGGGTGCAGTGCTTCTTTAACAGACTCCACCACCATGGGGACTATGGCGATCCTTGCCCCGTTAGTCAGGCTAAGCCTGTTACTGCAGGTACCAACGGAGAGATGTGACAGGGTCTTGGTCACCTATGGTTCGCTAACCCTGACGCTATCATGTCTGATATGGGTAGCCGATTGCCAAATTGGACCTCATCTTCAGACCCATCTATACGTAATAGGGATGGGTGCTGGTCAACAGAATGGCCCCATGCATGACTATTTTCTGTGTTATTCCTTTCGCTATTGCTTGAGTGAAGAGTTTTAAGACTAAAGACACAGTTGTTTTACTCAAAGAAAATCTAATCTTCTGTTTCTTTCACATAGTTTAACACATGCGCTTCTTCCCTTCTTGTGACACATTAATGTCCTGCATTACACTGTCTGAAGTTTTAGCATGTCAGTTTTTCTGTAAAGGAGTGGAAATTCGCTGACGCAATATTTTCTCTGCATAGATGGAGTATATGAGAGCCAACTGGAAGATCTTGATTTTGCAGATGACATAACTCTTATCAGTGATAATGTGAAATCAATGGCTAGTAAAATATGACTTGAAATTAATTAACAAGGAAAAAAAAATAATGAAACTTCTCATTAACCACGAAGGGAAAATATACGTAGAAGGAACATCTGTTGAAGAAGTAAACCAATTTGCATATCTAGGCAGCTACATAGACCAGGATGATGACACCAGAGAGGAAGTTAGAATTTAAATTGCAAAAGCAACACTGACCTTCAAGAATCTTAAGAACATACGGCATTCAAAAGTTATAAGCATAAAAAACAAGTTAAGATTATTCAATTCAAATGTAATATTCACCCTCATTTATGCATGTGAAAGTTGGAAAACAACTAAAGAAATAGAACAGAAATTAGACTCCTTTGAAAACAAATGCCTAAGAAAAATACTTGGTATAAAGTGTAACGAATTCAAGAACAACGCAGAGATAAGACAGATGAGCAAACAACAACCTGTCTCATGGTTGATCAGAAAACGAAGACGGACATATGTCGGTCACGTGCTGAGAAGAAATAACCATAGCATCCCAAAACAAGCTATCAAGTGGAACACAAAAGGCCGAAGAAAAAGAGTTCGACCAGCTGAAACTCTAAAGAGGACATTGTTAAGAGAGGCCGGTTTAGTGGGAATAACATCCCTTGATGAGGTTGAAAAAGCTCGCCGAAAACGGGAAATCTTGGCGAGCTACCATGCGAGTCCTATGTGACGTTTAGCGGCACGGGAAGGGTGTAAGATGTAAGAAGAATATCATCTCTGAGACAGCCCCTGATAAAGTCACTGCGCACTAAGATGAACTTTACTGCTGCTTTTATCGCTCGGGTAATTTATAATTCGAATAGTTACTCATCTTCGGCACATCATTCTGTCACTATGCCACTTGATAGGGCGAAGCCGGGGATATAACACAATGGTTCTCAAACTGTGTCTGACTCTGCCTCCTCCCCCTTCTCTCTGTCTTCCAGGCCACATTTCTAGCCCCCCAAAATATTTTTTTCGCTCATTTGGTTCTGATGATACCCTGCACCTCCTACCCTTTACCCCACTCACCCTCCTACCGACCAAATCTCACAGGAACTTCACATCATACCCGCCCAATTCAGAAACCACTGACATAACAGGACGTAGATGTAAGGGAGATAACTATAGTTTCGAGACCAGAACGGAAATTAAATATGGTGATTAGGAATATTCTCTGTGACTCTCACTCATTTTCCACCTGTAAGCTAGCATTCTTTGCAGACATTGCCATGAAGATGTTGAAGCACAGCGTCGTATCGGCTTGGGAGGGGGTTACGGTGGGTAGTTTTTAAAAGTCCCTGATTGGTGCTAAAGAGCAGGGGTCGGGTGTGCAATACTTCTTTAGCAGATTCCATCACCATGGGGATTATGGCGATCTCTGCCCGTTGGGCTAGGCCTGTTACTGGGGGCACCAGCAGAGAGGTGGGATAAGGCTTTGGTCAGCTATGGGTCGCTTATTGCCAGAACGGATTGAATCTTCGCGTTGAGGCGGTCAGTGACTAGCACATCTTGTAACCTCTTTCCCGGTAGCAACAGATTCGCTACATTTCTCGTAAAGTTTTTTTTTTCTCATTCACTCCAATATTCCTAACGTCATATCCTTTCTTCATATTCATTCCAATATTCCTAACGTCACATCATTTCTTCACATTCATTCCAATATTCCTAACCTTATATCCTTTCTTCATGTTCATTCCAATATTCCTAACGTTATATCCCTTCTCCCCATTCATTCCAATATTCCTAACGTTATATCCTTTCTTCACATTCATTCCAATATTCCTAACCTTATATCCTTTCTTCATATTTATTCCAGTATTCCTAACGTCATATCCTTTCTTCATATTCATTCCAATATTCCTAACGTTATATCCTTTCTTCATATTCATTCCAATATTCCTAACCTTATATCCCTTCTCCCCATTCATTCCATATAAATAATTCTTTACCCTTGAAAAATAAAGATTATTCATTCATTCATTCCAGCATTCCTAAAGTCATATCCCCACTGATTCCAACATTTGTAACGTCAAATCCCTTCATCCCATTTATTCCAATATTTCGACTCTTTTATCACTTCTCCCTATTCACTCCAATATTCCCACTGCTTCATCACTTCTCTCCATTTCAGTTTTCCTAACACTCGAACCCTTTCTCTCCCTGTCCAATGTTGCATCTTTTCTCTTGACTCATTCTAGCATTTCTAACACTCCATCCTTTCTCCCCCTTTGCATCTTTTCTCTTGACTCATTCTAGCATTTCTACCTCTCCACTCATTTCTCCATTTTCTCTAGTATTCTTTACATTCTCTCACACTCCCCGTATCTTATTTCTTTCCCCTGTCCCTGTGTTTACTTTCTCTCCTTTCATCTCATTTCACTGTTGCTCTTTTCAGTCTCGTTACAACATCAGCGAATCTCTTCCCTTTTCAACCCATCACTGCGTGTACCACAGTATATCAAGCACAGCTCGGCCAGTAGCTCGCTTATACAGGTAGGCCCTTGGTGCCGTGGTAGCCTAGATGTCAGTTTTCTTGTATCCTCGTGCCTAAATGTTCTTCTCTGCTCCTGAATAAAGAGTTGGACGATCAGACAGACATGTGTTAGCTTTCTTTTATCTCTCGTCCAAGTGTTTTGTTCGAATTTCTAGACAGTTTCTAGCTACCATGTGTCATACAGTTTTACCTTATCCTAGAGGAACTGCTGTGTATTTAACCCCTGCTTTCCTAGGCCCCCCCCCCCCCCCCCCACAACCACCACCACAAACACAAGAACAATCCTTTGAGCATCCTACCACAAAACCATCTTGTTTATCACTCAGCCACCAACACTAGAGCCATATTTTGTATCCTTCCGCGTTAAGTTTGGATACGCCAACCTATAAATGTCGGTACACTCCTGTTGTTTAAGTTCTACCGTGAAATTGCCCTTTCACCTCTCCACTGGTTCTCCTAATTTACCGGCTCAGTCTATTTGAGTGGTCGCCATGGTGGTAGAATATGGTGGTCTTTGTCCGGTCCCAGCACCGTGTCTTCAGCTTAGTCACCGTCTACCACTCCCAGCTCGTTGCGAGCGCTTCAGCATCTTCACGGCCTCGGCTGCTGTGAACATCCTGTCTGCTCTTCCAAAAAAAGTCAAACAATGGGAAGTTATTGTGGCAGTTGTTGTTCTTTCTCTCTAGAACTGTCAGGAGAATTTTTTTTTTTTTTTTGCAGTTCACGTGGCGAAAGTGTTGAGGAACAGCATCGTGAGGAACAGCATCGTGAGGAACAGCATAGGTTGCAGCGGACTTTTTTTTTCTAAACACTGGCTAAAAAAAAACAGGAAAGTGAAGACTTCATCGCCATTGAAGCATAGACATCCCTGCCTCGTAAGACAGGGTATCTGTGGGGCACCAACGGAGAGGAGTGACAGGGTCTTGGTCTCTTATGGTTCACCATCCTTGAGGCCAGTATTCAGTGGAAGGACGCTGACCGCTACCTTGGACTGCATCTTCATCCGCACAGCGACAACAACATAGAATGGGGTGAACATCAAGGCAACCAAAAAAAAAATATATATATAAAACAAAACACTCTCCGACCTACTTGACAACGCTTCTCATGTGGGGGTCCACTCTCCGACCTACTTAACAACGCTTCTCATGTGGGGGTCCACTCTCCGACCTACTTGACAACGCTTCTCATGTGGGGGGGGGGGGGTCCACTCTCCGACCTACTTGACAACGCTTCTCATTTGGGGGGGGGGGGTCCACTCTCAGACCTACTTGACAACGCTTCTCATGTGGGGGAGGGGGGGGGTCCACTCTCAGACCTACTTGACAACGCTTCTCATGTGGGGGAGGGGGGGTCCAATCTCCGACCTACTTAACAACGCTTCTCATGTGGGGGGGGGGGGGAAGGTCCACTCTCCGACCTACTTGACAACGCTTCTCATGGGGGGGGGGGGGAGGTCCACTCTCCGACCTACTTGACAACGCTTCTCATGTGGGGGTCCACTCTCCGACCTACTTGACAACGCTTCTGATGTGGGGGGGAGGGGGTCTTGAGCTTTGCCAATGTGGCTGACCTCGGGCCTAATGAGAGGTGGAGGGCAGAATCCAGTCAGTTCTCTTCTTCTTCTTCTGCGTTCGAGGTTTTTAGTCACATCAGATCTTGATCCCTGTTGACATGGCAAAACCCGCAGTCCTCTCCAGATCCTGATAGAAACCCCAAAGCTTTTGCCACAAGCTTGTGTCCTCTGGCCATGTCTCAAGCCTCAGGTCTGCATGGTTTGGGCAATCTTGGAGAATATGTGTTGGAGTCTGGACTCCACTGCCACATGAACACTTGTCTGTGTGAGACATTTTAAGTCAATGAAGGTGGCTTAATAGTCTGCAGTGGCCTGTCCTTGGGCGGAAGAGGATGGTTTGCTGATATCTTTGCAGTGGGTGTATTGGATCTGGTTCATTGTTATATTTCAGTTGCTTTTTCAATTTAAATCTGCACTGGATCCAGTCAGTGTCTCGCTAAGAGGGTCCGGATGGTTTATCCTGTTTCAAGATGGGTAACAGTAATGTCAACAAAAAGAGAATGGTTAATTCCTGTGAAGCTATTTCTGGTGAATGCTGATGATATTAAAGTAACGTCATTGAACTACGGAGCAATACAAGAAGCCCAAGCAAGCTTTAAAAGAAAAAAAAACACTATTTTTTGGGTAAACACTGCGAATTTCAAAGGAGGTTTTCATAGCTTCGGGAGTCGACGAGAAAAGATCCTGTCAAGGCATCTCACTCGTCCTATTTTGATAGAATCAGATTTCGGTCCAATGAGTTATTTGTTGACACAGATTTGCACACGTCTGGACATAGTGAGCAGAGGTGATTTTGGCCTATCACTTAACTCACTTGAACCTGACAAATAAAAACAAACAACAAAAAAAACAACAAAAACTTATCGCTTCACCAGGCTCAAGAGTCGCAATGACAGAAGAAAAATGACAGTAACAGTAAAACTGTGATTATATATATATATATATATATATATATATATATATATAATATATATATATATATATTATATATATATATATATATATATATATATATATATAATATATATATATATATATATATATAAAGACTTGATGAGAAGAAATGATCAGAGAATCCCAAAACAAGCTATCAAGTGGAACACAACAGGCCAAAGAAAAAGAGGCAGACCACATGAAACTCTGAAGAGGACATTGTTAAGAGAGGCCAAATTAACGGGCATAAAATCCCTTGATGAGGCTGAAAGACTCGCCGAAGACAGGAAAAATTGGCGAACTACTTTGCGAGCCCTATGTGACGTTTAACGGCACGGGAAAGATATAAGATATAAGATAAGAAGATAAAGACCAGTTCTTAGCAAAACTGGCACACTATTAGCATCAAGTAAAGACCACAAGCAAAAATGGGCCGAACACTTCTAAGAAATGCTTAATCGACCACAACCAAAAGAATTGATAGACCTTGAAACTGACTTACCAATTCCACAACTAAATGTCAGCCTGGATGAAATTATATCGCATGAAATAGAACATCCGTGAATCGAATGGCTAACAACAAAGCTGCATGTGAAGATGAAATAACAGCCGAAATGTTAAAAGCTATCAATAGTGACAACATGAACCAACTACAGAGAATGTTTAATAAAGTTTGGAACGAAGAAAAGGTCCCGTCTAAATGGGGAAAAGGAATCATTGTTAAAATACCCCCCCCCTCCAAAAAAAGGGATCCTTAGCGATTGCAATAACTGGAGAAGAGTAACCTTAATATCAGTTGTGAATAAAGTATTTTGCAAAGTTATTCTGAATAGAATTCAAGATTTAGTGGATGCTGCAATGAGAGAAGAACAAGCAGGATTTCGAAAATGGAGAAGCTGTCTCGACCAGATCTTTAATCTCAGAATAATACTTGAGGAACATATTGAAAAGCAGAAACCATTAATCCTGAACTTCATAGACTTTAAAAAGGTATTTGATAGCATACCCAGAGATTCATTATGGAGAATTTTAAGAATATATGGAATACCATCTAAAACTGTCAACATCATTAGAGACCTCTACAACGGATATGTTTGTGCAGTCAACACAGAAGAAGGAATGAGTGAATGGTTCCAGATTGAAACAGGCGTGAAACAAGGATGTATATTATCTCCCTTGATTTTTTTAAGTTGCCATAGACTTCATAATGAAAAAATGATGCACAGATAAAATAGGCATTGACTGGGTACATGAGATCCAACTGGAAGATCTTGATTTTGCAGATGACATAACTGACAATGTGAAATCAGTGCAATTAAAAACAGATACCCTGTCTTCACTGGCTAGTAAAATATGACTTGAAATTAACACAGAAAAAAACAATGAAACTTCTCATTAACCACGAAGGGAAAATATACGTAGAAGGAACAGCGGTTGAAAAAGTAAACCAGTTTTGCATATCTTGGAAGATACATAGACCAGGATGGTTACACCAGAAAGGAAGTTAGAATTGGAATTGCAAAAGCAGCATTGACCTTCAAGAATCTTGAGTATATATAGCATTCAAAAGTTATAAGCACAAAAAAACAAGAAGTTAAGATTATTCAATTCAAGTGTAATCTCTCTCTCTGAACCTTAAGTGCCCAGGGCACATGGGGCTTCCACAAGGGTTTTCCACAAATGCCTGTCTTTCGCCTTTTTTTCTGCTCTTGCCCAGGTGAGCCCTCTATTGCTCAACATCCTTTCTGTTGTTCTTCTCCATGTCTCTTTTGGTCTACCCTTACTTCTGCTCCTATGTTGTTTGCATTCTGGGTTAACTTGTTTATTTTATCTTGCATATCTTTGTGACTGCTTGATAATAGACAAATGTCGTCCGCAAAGTCAAGGTCCTCCAGCACTGTGTTAAGGGTCCATTGTAATCCTCTGCGTTTGTCTGATGTTGCCTCCTTCATTAACCAGTCTACTGCCAAGATAAATAATGTTGGTGATAGTACACATCCCTGTTTCACTCCTGTTTGTACCCTAAAGCTGCTGGAGGTATGTTCTCCACAGATAACTTTGCACTGAAAACCCTCGTATAGGGCTTTGATTACATTAACTATTTTATGGGGGAGGCCATGCCATCTTAGGATTTTCCACAGTGCATCTCTGTTGACACTGTCAAAGGCTTTCTCAAAATCTATGAATAATGCATATGTTGTGCTATGCCATTCATTTGCCTGTTCTAATATTTGTCTAAGTACAAATATATGGTCTATGCATGATCTTCCTTTCCTAAATCCTGCCTGCTCTTTCCGAAGTTTTTCCTCAAGTGTTGGTACAATTCTGTTGATGATTATTCTGCAAAATACTTTACTAGTGAGTGGCAGTAGGGTAATGCCTCTCCAGTTCCCGCAATCTCTGAGGTCACCCTTCTTTGGTAGTTTTACTATAAGACCAGTTTTCCACTCCTCTGGGGCTTTTTCTAAATCCCAAATTTGTTGTAATATCCGGCAAAGTTGTTTTGGTGTTTCTGTTTCTTCTGCTTTCAACATCTCAGCAGTCACTTCATCTTCACCTGGTGCCCTGTCTGATTTTAGCATCTTTATCGCCTCTTTACTTCATTTATTGTTATTGGTCCTGTATTGATGTTTAGTTCCGCTTTTGCTTCAGGTATATCTATTGCTTGTGCTGCTTGTGTTCTGTTTAGTAGGGTGTTAAAGTGTTCCCTCCATCTTTCAATTTTTTCTCTTTCTCCACTGACCAGTTGTCCATTTTGTGTTCTTACTGCACTTTCACATCTTGTATTGAAGTTACCTGTCATCTGCTTTGTGATTTTATATATGGTTTTCATGTCATTTGTATATGCTGCTTTCTCTGCTGTCTCTGCTAAGTTGTCATAATACTGACGTTTATCTTGACGGCATGATTCCTTCACTTCTTTGTCTTTTTGTGCATAATTACTTAAAACTCGTTCTTTAAGCCGTTGTGATTTGGTGTTCAGTAATTTTTTCTTGATTTCTTTTCTTTGCTCTATCTTTTCCCATGTGGTCTCACTTATCCATTCCTCTTTTCTCCTTTTCCGATATCCCAGCACCTCTTTTGCTGTTTCCTGTAGTGTTTTATTGAACTCTAATATGGACATTTCTGCTTCGTCTTGTAGGACACTGAAGCGGTTCTTAAGTATTATTGAGAATTCATTTCTTGTTTGCTGGTCTATCAGTTTTCTTGTATCAAAATGTATCTTCTGTGTTCTCCGATTCTGGCTTTCCTTAATTTTAGTTTTATTTTTGCTACCAGAAGGTTGTGATCACTTCCTATATCTGCTCCTTTCCTTGCTCGCACATCTTGTAGTGACCGTTTCCACTTGTTGTTTATTAGTATGTGATCGATTTGGTTTTCTGTGGTTTTATCTGGTGACCTCCAAGTCACCTTATGGATGTTTTTGTGTTGGAAAATTGTCCCTCCGATGGTCATCATGTTTTCTTCACAGAAACTGCACAGTCTTTCTCCATTTTCATTTATTTCTCCGATTCCTTCTCTTCCCATGATTCTTCTTCTATCTTCATTTCCTTCACCTACTTTTGCATTGAAGTCGCCCAAGATGAGTAGCATATCATGCTTGGGTATTGTTTCTACTGTGGCTTGGAGGCTGTTGTAAAAATCTTCTTTTAATTCCTCTTCAGCTGCTTCTGTTGGTGCATAACAAACTATAATAGACAGCTTCGTGAATCTTGAGTTGAACCGTGCATATAATAATCTCTCATTTATTGGGGTCCATTTCAGCAATGCTCTTGATGCTTCTTTTGTTATAATCAATGCTACTCCTCCTTCATGAAGATCTTCTTTACCTGACCATATTATTGTATCTTCTGTGTGCTGTGTTGTTAATTTCCTTCTGCCTTGTCCTGTCCATCTTGCTTCTTGTATTCCTAGTATGTCTAGTTTGTATCTGTGCATTTCCTTGATGTTTGTGCTAGTTTTCCAGTCTGGTTTAGTGTTCTTACATTCCAGCTGCCTATATGCATCTTTTGTTTAGGTTCCAGGAGGTCTGCAGTCGGGCTGGGGACTTCCAGTGGCTGGCTTTCATCCACAACCTTCATGGGCTCAGTTTCCTGATACGCATTTCTCCTTCCACCTGCATTTGCTTTTTCCCTTGCTTCTGTTTCTGTAGCAGTCTGATAGTTTTTTACCAGATAGGGTTGCTGGCCCTATGCTGAACCCTCCTTAGTCGCCTTTTACGATCATGCATGGTAGGGTACAGTGGTCCTATTCTTTGCAGATCCCGGGTACCACACGGGTATCAAGTGTAATATCCACCCTCATTTATGCATGTGAGAGCTGAAACTAAAGAACTAAAGAAATAGACATGAAATTAGACTCCTTGAAAACAAATGCCTAAGGAAAATACTCGGTATAAAGTGTAACGAATTCAAGAACAACGCAGAGATAAGACAGATAAGCAAAACAACAACCTGTCTCATGGGTGATCAGAAAAAGAAGATGGACATATGTAGGCCATGTAATGAAAAGAAACAATCAGAGTATACCAAAACAAGCTATCAAGTGGAACACAACAGGCCGAATAAAAAGAGGTCAATCACGTGAAGCTGTAAAGAGGACATTGTTAAGAGAGGCCAGGTCAGTGGTCATAGCATCCCTTGATGCGGTTGAGAAAGCTCGCTGAAGACAGGAAGTCTTGCCGAACTACCATTAAAGGTAAACAGTTTCTCACCAGTCATGGTACCTGTTGGCTGTGTGTGTGTGTGTGGGGGGGGGGGGGCGCAGAAAAAAAGGCAAGGTCGGAAGGGGGTCATAGATGGAAGAAAGAAACTGATAAACACTGACTTAGATGAATAGTTCCCAACCTTAGGTCGCGGCGACTCAGATTAGAGTCACATTGGAATCTTAGGTAAGGTGAAGAGAAGATAATATTAACATTTTTTAAGGGAAAAACAATTAATTAGTTATTTATTTTCTTTTTTAAATACAGAGTTTTAGAGAAATCCAACCTTATTTTTCATCCTTTGAAACCTAAACATTAAATAACAACAGCTGAAACCTAAATGTTAAATAACAACTGAAACCTAAATATTAAATAACAACAGCAAAACCTAAATGTTAAATAATACCAGCTAAAACCTAAATATTAAATAACAATAGCTACACTCGCAACTATTCATTGAAATGTTATCTTTTATTAAGCAGATATTTTTTTTCTTAATACACTGTCAGAATATCTTGAAACATATTTCATTTCTTTGGAAGTGACATTACACATATTTTTGTAACTAAGGTCACAATTGCAATACAGAAGAACAAGCCAAAACACTAGGATACGCTGATGACATCGACATGGTGGGGGAAACTATGCAAGAAGTCATCAATACCTTCATACCTCAGAGAGACGTGGCACTAAAAGTGGGCTTGACCATTAGCCAAGATAAGAGAGATTATATGAAGATATGAAGAGACCACTTGCAGAATGATCCAGATTCAATAAATGTTGGAGATATGATTATTAGGAAAGCAGAAACATACAAATATCTAGGCACAACCTTCAACAGAAGCAATATAGGAAATTAAAAGCAGAGTACAGATAGGGAATAAAATACAATTTGCCTTGCAACACTTGTTAAAATTTTAAAAAATCCTGTCCCAAAACACAAATCTACAAAACTATAATAAGACCAGCCGTCATGTATGGATCAGAAACGTGGAGTACAACAAAGAAAGAAGAACAACAATTTCAGATATTTGAGAACAAGACCCTAAGAAGAATCTTTGGGCCCATAAAGAATACCGACAGTGGAGAATGGAGAACTAAAAAGAACACTGAACTGAACAGCTTATTTAAATCCCAACGAATTATAAATGTCTTGAAACCGAACAGACTACGCTGGCTGGGACATGTAGAAAGAATGGAAGAGAACAGACAAACGAAAATTATGTACACACAAGAAATGAGGGAAATAAGACCAAGGGGTAGACCAAGACAGATATGGAAAGACAACATGGAAGACGATATAAAAGAAATTGATGTCACCAACTGGAGAGAGAAGAATAGTAATAGAGAGGGATGGAGGCGAACTTTATCTGCAACAGTGAGCCTTAATGGCTCGGAAAGCTGAAGAAGAAGAAGAAGAAGAAAGAGGAGGAGGAGGAGGTCAAAACTGAGTTATGTTACAGGCTCTGAAATAGTTCAAATCTTTTGAACTTCATTTTCCTTTTTCTATGGGGCGCGGGTCACCATTTCTGGTTTATGGTGGTGCTCTTTAAAGAAGAAAAAAAATGGGAACCGCTATCTTGACCAAGGAGAAATGTCTACTCAAATTTCTACAGTTCCAGCACATTCCATTCTAGCACATTCAGACATTCCTTGACCAGAAATTACTTTTCCTCGTTACACTTTCACATTCCCATCTCGCCCGCCATTTCACTTCTACCATCTCTCTCTCTCTCTCCTCTCCAAATCATCCAGATACGTACTGACATTTTGTATCATAATTTCTTGACAAACTGAAGACATGTAACGACATTTTGTTTGATCAGTTGTCGCTAAACCTGAATGAACTTGGTTCTGTGTAAGCGAAGTGCAACAAAGCGAAAAACATTAGAAAAAGCGTTTGTTATACACAGTCTCCCAGACGAATTTTGTAAGGTACGGTAAAATTCCCGTTTCCATGCCATTAACGCATACTGGGGATACGATGTTAGGCTCGTATTTTCCATGACCTTCGACGTGATGTGGTCAGTATCACCCTGACCGCTTTAACTTCCCAGATTTTTCTGGCAACCATTTTTAGAGGCTGGATGGACCCCGGTGCCCTTTTTTGGTGTGTACCAGACAAAAATCCCACCATTGGGACTGAAATCGGTACCACCGGATTAGTAAACTGAACGCTCTCTCTCTCTCTCTCTTTCTCTCTCTCTCTCTCTCTCTTTCTCTCTCTCTCTCTCTCTCTCTCTCTCCCTCCCCTCCCAACTACCTTTTGATTAGTCACTCTGTTTCATTTCGAACCTCCCTTAAACAAGGCAAATCACACAGAGATAAACTGGCTGGCTCCCCTCTCTGGGCCTGATTATATGAACCATTACACCGTTCAGGTGATGTTAGCATAGAACTGTTAGATCAAATGAAATCAAATAAAACGTCATAATAACAGCTCGGAAGAGATACAGCATTTTTACCGTTATTTCTGTCAGTCAGTCATTTTAATGTCGCGTGCGGAACTTTGCCTCCCTAACAGCTCTCATGTAGGCCTCTCGGTTGTAAGCAAGATGGCCTGCTGCTGATGCGTCCATGTGCAGATCATCAACGATGTCTTGCAGCCATTTTCGCCTTGGTCTTCTTCTCTTTCTTCTTCCTATTATGTACCATTCCACGATGGTCTTCTCTAAATTCTCATGACGTTTAACGTGTCCAAAATATTTAAGTTTTCTCAGTTTAATCCTCTTTACTAGCCAGCCTTCTTCAATATTAAGTTCTTGTAGTATGTATATATTTGTTCTTTTTTTGTGCCCATGATATTTGAAGAACTCTTCTGTGTTTCTGGGCTGTTTTGTTAAGTGCCCAGGTCTCACAGGCATATGCTGCGATGGGAAAGATGCATGCCCTTAAAAATCTTATTTTTGTAGTTCTGTCTGTTCCTCTGCACAGATTCTTTAGTTGTTTTACTTTTTGAAGAGCGATAGCTGTCCTCCTTTTAATTTCCCTCATTGTATCTTCATTATTATTTAGTAATTGTCCAAGATATTCAAAACTCTCTATCTCTTTCAATTTTTCATCATTAACACACACACACATATATATATATACACACACATATATATTATATATATAACAAAAATAATGAAAATTCCTCTCAATCAAAATGGAAAAATACACATAGAAGGGACATATATTGAAGAAGTCAATCAATTTGCATACCTTGGCAGCTACATACACCAGGATGGTGACACTAGAAAGTAAGTTAGGATCAGAATTTCAAAAGCAGCGTCAATCTTCAAGAATCTTGAGAACATATGGAATTCAAAAGTTATAAGTGCAAAAACCAAGTTAAGACTATTCAATTCAAATGTAATATCCGCCCTCGTTTATGCATGCGAAAGCTGGAAAACAACTAAAGAAATAGAAAAGAAATTAGACTCTTTTGAAAACAAATGCCTAAGGAAAATACTCGGCATCAAGTGGAATGAATTCAAGAACAATGCAGAGATAAGACAGATGACTGAACAACAACCAGTCTCATGGGTGATCAGGAAAAGGAGATGGACATATGTTGGTCACTTGATGAGAAGAAATGATCAGAGAATCCCAAAACAAGCTATCAAGTGGAACACAACAGGCCGAAGAAAAAGAGGCAGACCGCGTGAAACTCTGAAGAGGACATTATTAAGAGAGGCCAAATTAACAGGCATAAAATCCTTTGATGAGGTTGAAAGACTCGCCGAAGAAAAATTGGCGAACTACTTTGTGAGCCCTATGTGACGTTTAACGGCACGGGAAGGATATATATATATATCTTCAATTTAGTTTTCGTTGCATTAAGTTAGAGGTTTTGATATTAACTATTCTTACGGACTGACATAATCAGTTTTTCCATTCCTTTTTGTGCTGTGGACAGTAATACTGTCATCAGCATATCGAATCTCTGGTATTTCTGCAAATACCGCAAAAATAAGAAAAACTCAGGAATAATAGTCAACAATTCCCATCCCTTGTCATGGCTTCTTGTTTGTAAGACATAAGACGTGCACATTGGCTTCGCTGTAATATATGAGACTAGCACAAGCATCGTTCATTACAGCCTGCCCTAGCTTAATCTGGCATCATGGTATTTCCGTTTTGTCTTCCTGTCCCATGTTTTACTTCCTGAATGTTTCATATTTTTAGCTCTAACATGAAACTAGAATGGCGGGTCATTGTTACCTCTTTCATGACATCTTTAGGTCAATAATTTTCCTCGGTAAAGATGAGAGACTAAAATAACTGACAGTGAACAGAATTTCACTTAAATATGTGAATCTTAATATTGAAGAAGGGTTGCCTACTAAAAAAGATTAAGCAGAAAAAACTTAAATATTTTGGACACAGTAAACTTTATGAGAAGACCCCCTTGGAAGGATATATAATGAGAAAAGGAAAGAAGAAGACCAAGGTGAAGATGACTGCAAGACATCGTTGATAATCCGCAAGTGGATACATCAGCAGCAGGGGATCTTGCTTACAACCGAGAGGTCTACAGGAGAGATGTTAGGGAGGCAAAATTTCGCAAGGGACATGCATATGGCTGACTGACTGACTGACTGTGTGAATCTTTGAGACAGGACTACGTAATTCCAAACTGCGGCAAACTGAGGTTGGAAATAGAAGCAGAGATTCCAAACCCGTTGGAATGGAGAAATTTGAAACCTGTATTATGTGGGTTCTGAGAGTGACCGGGTTTAATGATGATTAATGATGATGATATCCTGTTTAAAAGCTTTCGAGAAAATCATGAAAAAAAAAGCCCTTGTAATATCACAAATTATTTAGGTTTGTTATTATTTTATGTCATTTTTTCTGTTATTATTCTTCTTCTCTATTTTGTGTGGTCCTTGCTGACAGCAGTTATGACATGTCCAGTGATAATCAAGTTCTCTATCTTCTGTCCTCTCATGACGTGCTAACTGATTAGCATGTTCTCTAACTTCTGTCTTTTCATTACATATCCGGTTATTAGTATGTTCTCTAACTTCTGTCTTCTCATGACATATCCGGTTATTAGCATGTTCTCTAACTTCTGTCTTCTCATGACATATCCGGTTATTAGCATGCTCTCTCTTCTTATGATATATCTGATGATTATCAGGTTCTCTGTTCTGTCTTATCATGATATATGTGGTGATTATCAGGTACTCGGTCTTCTCGCAATATATACAGGGATTATCAGGTTCTTTAGCTTCTGTCTTCCCACGATATATCCAATGATTATCATGTTCTTTAACTGCTGTCATATCATGATACGTCCAAGGAATTTTGAGTGCTTTCTCTTATAATTTACCAATTTTGTGTTTTTTCTATACCGTTTCTATGGTATCCACTTCTCCATTCACACACGAACAGTTGGATGGTGCAGAATAATCTGGTATGCCTCATATTACAGACACACAGTCTTCCGTTTTCCTAGTAGAGATATTGAAAGCTGTATGGTGTAGTTTTATTAAAAAGATGAAAAGATGAGAATGAATGCTTAAAGAATCAGTGATACGAGGACGTAGAAGTGCAAACCAAACAATAACAAACTAATATCTTGGATGTTGGGAAGGTCCACTGGACAATAAGGAAAAAGAGAGTCCTTGTGAACACCAGAGCCATCTGAGAGAAAAAAAAAAAAGATTGTTTAGTGGGGGCAGGAATGTTGTCTGAGAGGCAAGGGAATGGTATCCGAAAAAAAAGGTTTGAGAACCGCTGAACTGAGAACTGTAGCCTGAGATAAGAAGCTCCAGCAACCCTAGGACAAGAGAATAAGGTACCTATTTTACAGATACGTTGACAAGCTGTTCACTATCGACTGTGGTAATCCTGCGCTCAAAGTTGCAGTGGAGAGGGATGTGTAAAGGGTAATGCGAAGAAATGAAAAGAGTCTAGTGGTTTTTTCCATCATCATCATCATCATCATCATCATCATCATCGTCGTGTAAAATTGCTAGATGTTGCAAACACTGACTAATAACACGGTGATCTGGAATTATAATTACAGCATGCGAATGAATTTTTTTCACGAAACGAAAGTTTTTGTGTACGACGAGCAAACATGGCTACCTCATAGACGAGAGACGGTTTCCAGTCCTATTTATTTGGGCCATAAATGATCGGCATTAATATAGATTTAATGAATATTGAGGATTCTTCTGGGGTATGAGTGAATCATAATTCAGTCAATCATTTGCTTTAATAAGTTCAGCTGATATCTCATCACATCTTAGTGATTTACCATTTTTCAGATTGTTTATTGGTCATAAAACTTCTTCTATTGTTGGTTCTGGTTCTTTCTCCTCCAATAATAATTCACACGGTTGATTTCTGCTTTCACAGTCAGTTGTTTCATACATTTCTCTACAATATTCCTTCCATCTTTGTAGAATTTCCTCTACAAACTTTCCCAATATCTATTTGATGTCAACTACATACCTCCATGAATCATAAAACTTAAAAGTTATCTTAAACTGCTCTTACAGACACAGAATACAGTTGATTGTTTATTCTGAATAGTCCCGAAAATTTTGTTTAGTAGATAGTCATTTATAATGTATGTAGTTGCTTCTGTACTGAGTGAATGTTTGAGAGCGAAACGTAAATATTATATTTTATTTTATGTCTCTCAGCTTCAATGTTAGTTATGTTTGTTACATGAACAGCATATTTGTAGAATGTCTGGAATAGTGTGAAAGATGTATGATAAAGGGCAGAATTTCAAATGGGCCTGCATGCCCAATTCCTAACCCTTTTGAAATAAAGATCAATCAATCAATCAGTCTGTTTCTGTCAAGGTCTTTCTCATTGCGTCACAAACTACATTTAGCTTAGGTGTGACATTTCTCGTCAATGTCTTTATTTCTTTAAACATTTCACTATCTCTTCCACACTTCTTATGTCCTTCTTTCACAACAATCCTGTGTGTAATGTTTTTTTGTCTTTTCTTATGTTTCTTCTTACTTCTTTTGTTAAAGATTTATATTCCTCCCTGTTATTTGTCACTTTGCATTTCATCTTCATTTCTATTCATTGTTTTGTCAGTTCTAATATGCCTGTTGTAATCCATCCATTCTTTTGTGTTTCTTTACTGGAATCACATCTTTAGCTGCTGTTATTAAGATATCTCTGGCCTGCGTAGCCAATTCATCTGGTGTCATCAAAACGATTCTTCACTTCTAGACATTATTCTTCTGGTATTCTTGTAAGATCAAAGCGGAGTGATATTGATTCCCTAACTGTCTTTTTTATCTTTATCTTCATGTCTGCTATCAATAACTCATGGTCCGTGTCACAATTGGCACCTGGTAGAGTTTTTGCTGATGTTATACTTGATCTCCACCTTCTTTGCACTAAAGTGTAATCTGTTTTATTCTTGTTTTTCCCCATTAGGTGATGTCCATGTGTAAAGTCTTCTTGGATGTTGTCTGAAAAATGTGTTAGCAACCATTAGCTCATTTTCCATGCAAAATACCACTAGACTGTCACCTGCCTCATTTCTGTGTCCTATACTAAATTTTCTCAAAACATATCCCTTGTCTTCTGCTCTTTCTGTACCAATATTTGCATAAAAATTGTCCATTATTAATACAATATGATTTTTCCCTACCTGGTCTATCGTTATTTGCAGTGTGTTATAAAAGTCTTCTAATTCCTCTTCTTCTGCTGCTGATGTAGGTGCATATATCTGGATGATTGTTACATTTCTAGGAGTGCCTTTAAGTTTGTTAGTGAGGATGAATCATAATTATATGTTTTGGTTATCTGATTAAAAAATAAAGAGTATTTTTCAGTGAATTTTATGGGCTTATTTTCTGTATCAGGGTTTGTAACTTGTAACTGTTGGGAGCAGATTTTAGCTGTTATCAGAAATGAAAGAAATCGTGTTATATCAGACCAAAGTCTTATCCTACATCCCTGCGGTACTTTCCATAACAGGCTGTTGTGATTGTACAGCCAGGCCAGTGGAGTAAGGATGGATTTCCTCTGGGTTGTAGTAGAGTTTGATAAGAAAACTGCTTTTGATAAGAAAACTGCTCTATATGTTTATTCTAAGAAGCAAGACAATTCACATTGTGCAGAATTATTTTGTGATATCTTTATTACAACTTCATTGGCACAGCATCATCTTCTAGTCCATCATCATCATCGTCTTTCACTCCCTTGAGAGCATAGGCCATGGATAAAGGCTCTCCAGTCATCCCTGTTCTTGGAATTATTCTCTGCTTCCTTCCATGTATATCCCTTGTCTCTGAGCACTGTCATAATTTCTCCTTTCCAAATAAGTCTAGGTCTTCCTTGTTTTCTATTTCCTTGAGGATTCCAGGTCAGTACCTGTCTTGCTATGCTGGTGTTGGGTTTCCTCAGAGTGTGGCCAATCCACCTCCACTTCCTAGACATAATTTGTAGGTTCATAGGTTCTTGTCCTGCCCTTTCTCAGACCTCCTCGTTCCTGATCTTGTCCTGCCATTTAATGCTTAAAATCCTCCTCAAGCATTAATGCATGAATGTCCATGACACCAGGAAAACTGCAGCAACAATAGCAAACATCATGTCCATTTGGTATGATATTCAAGTCTTTCAGAAACTGGGGCTGTTAGAGTCAGTATCTGTATGATCTATGAAGCAGTCAAGTGTAAGACGGTAGAAGAATGGAGGACTCACAGTCAGAAGCAGTTGTGGGTAGAGTCAGGGACAAAGATGCTCTGTTCAGGCTGAATGAGATAATAGTCAGCGATCCATAGTTGAATGCTTGCTGGCTGGTGTCATATTTCATACTTGACCAAGACCTCATATTTCATACTTGACCAAGACCTTATTCTGCCTCCAAATGGTGCCCCAGTAGTCTGGCCAAGTAAGTACGAACCAGTCCTAAAGATGCGTTGAGCCAAAGTTAGATGAATTGGATCAAAAGGTACATAAGTGCGACACGGTGCGACCAGTGCCCTTTTGAAGGTGAGTGATGAAGAAGAAGAAAAAGAAGTCATAGTGAACCAAAATTCTGTGAAGTAGTCATGGGTCAGACAGTAGAAAAATAGAGGACTGACAGTTAGAAGCAGTTTTGAGTGGTGTCAGACATGAATAAATTTGTATTTTATGGAGTGAGACAGAAAAATAGGGGAACTTGGGTTGAAGGTTTATGTAGCAGCTCCACCACCCTGAAGAAATGACATTCTTTGATGTATCCCCTTCAAAATGATAGTTAAACTACTCTAAAATAGATACATAGGTTACATAAACTATTGGCCTTCAAAGTTAAAAATGGGAGCACTCTATCTCAGGATTCTCAAGCCACCCCTGTGTTGTGTGGTACTTTGATGTTTCAGATCAGAGTGCTTACAATTTTCTTTTTTTTTTGGTCTCATGGTGCTCAGTCAGCTGGTTTCCTCTTTTTCTTTTTTTCCTCTTGAGTTTTTCAGTGATTTTCAGGTTCTCTGACTTCTCAAGACTTATCCAAAGTGTTATTGTTTTCTGATGATTGTTTATTATAGTATATCATATTGCTACTAAGAATGACTTTACAAAGAAATAAAAATGGCTGTTGTATGGTGGTATATTTACAGTTAACTGGATGTACATAAAAGCTGGCACCACAGTTGCATCAAGAGAAGAAAGTCATTCATCTTTGGTCATGTTAAATGACGTGACACTCTAGAGAAAACAATGGTGGGGGGGAATAAGGTTCCTGGGAAACAAGAGAGAAGGGCAGCCAAGGAAGCGATAGGTCCAGAACATCACTGATACTCTAAACACTACACTTACTGAAGCAGACATCCTGGCCTGACTATGAGGCATCTCCAAATTGGCTTCAAGAGAGCAATGTTCAGTAATGGACATGTCATTTCAATGAATGATAGTAATCAATGCACTTTCCATCACACAAAAAAACTGATGTGACATTGTATGTGATAGATTTTTTTTTTAAAGTTGCAGTTAGTTTTTTGAAAAAAAAATGTTTGGAATATTACGGAGAATTTGGTACAAAAGAATATTTGTTTATAGATTTATATGCTTTCTTTTTCTAGTCATTAATTCTTATCTTTTCAGAAAACAGTCATGGCTGTAGAATTTAATGGAGGTGTAGTGGTTGGTGCAAGCTCACGACAGACTGTGGGGGGTAGGTTGAGTCTTCGTATTCCTTGCCAAAACTGAAGATGGAAAACTTGAAATGACTGGGTGAACTATAGTGCAGTCATCAGGACCAGCTGGGGAGATGGTTCCTGTAGCAAGCTGTTGTAACCAGGATAATGGAGGGAGATGGTTCCTGTAGCGAGCTCTTGTAACCAGGGTAATGGAGGGAGATGGTTCCTGTAGCAAGTTCTTGTAACCAGGGTAAATAGAGGGAGATGGTTCCTGTGGAAAGCTCTTGTAGCCAGGATAATGGAGGGAGATGGTTCCTGTAGCAAGCTCTTGTAACCAGGGTAATAGAGGGAGATGGTTCCTGTAGCAAGCTCTTATAACCAGGGTAATGGAGGGAGATGGTTCCTGTAGCAAGCTCTTGTAACCAGGGTAATGGAGGGAGATGGTTTCTGTAGCAAGCTCTTGTAGCCAGGATATGGGGGGGAGATTGTTCCTGTAGCAAGCGCTTGTAACCAGGATAATGGGGGGTGTGATTGCAACCTTCAGCTTCCCGGCACTTATTTGTCTACAGTATGGCTCCTTCTTAAATGATATACTTTTACTAACTTTGCCTCTACACCCCTGGGTTATATGAGTATCAAAAGTCATTCCCTCATTATTCAGCTTAGAGAGGAGAGCATGGTCAAACACTGGAATTTGTTGAAAAGTGCAGTCCAGACTTTTTAGCTCACAGCTGCATTTTTATTGCTGAAAAATATAAATTAAAAGCTATTTATTTATCACGTGTGAACACATACAAATAATAAATAAACAAAAATGAGCTATCCACTTCCCAATAACTTTAGTATGTACTGACACAGCATTTCTAATTTCCTCTAACACTTTGGCTCTAGCTTTAAGAACTGTACTAAGTGTTGAGAGTGAGGTATGCTTAGCTCTCTGCCTATATCAGCGTGGGGGCATGCCATAGTCACTAAGCATTATTACTTCTAGCTTTTCTTGCAAATTTAGAACCTTACAAGTTCTTTGAAACTTCTTACCACATTCAGGAGCCATGAGGAATATTATAAACACAAATATAAGAATATTTTTAGTACAAACACAAGAGATCCACCACTAACCACTTCTGAAAGAGACTGCTGGCACAGAGTTCAGTTTGATACAAAGCATCTGGTTGGTTAGAATAGACTTTGACTTTTCTGATACCCGGGTTTACGAGTTTTCACTCTTTTTCACTTGTGCCAGATGATGAAACGTACAAGTCCTCTTCAGCTGTTCCACGTCTTTGTACAGAATGTTGGTGATTGGAGAGTTTGGTGGTAGCAGGCTGTTCCTAAGATCTTTTAGTGCACTGCAGTCTAACAGGTGGTGCTGAATAGTTTCTTCTTGTCTGTTGCCATGCATGCAGTATGGTGTGTGGTCAGCGGTCACTCTGTGTAAGTGCTTATTGAGAGTGATGTGTCCTGTTTGCAACCTGAAGATTGTGCATTGGTCTCTACAACATAAGCTGTTGGTTGGCTAGAGTAGAACCACATGGAAGGTAGACAGAATCAACCAACAGAGAAGACTGCATAGTTGAGTGCATGGGTTCTGGTTATAAATGACTGTTAAGTCGAAAAGTTCATGGTTAAACAACAGATTATGGTACATCAGCAACAGATCTGATGTTGTACATTAGCTTTAATTACTTTCTACTTTCAGAGCTTACATTTTCAGCTGAGCCTGGCTGAAACTGGCCAAGATCATGCACAGCATCTGCTAATACTGTTCAGGGTCCGTCGCAGACACACAGGCTATCAGTGATGTTATCAAGTGCCACGTTAACTCTCTCAGGTCTGGTAGACTGTTATGTTTTGTGCTAACATAGATCTGAATGCATTTAGATTATATAATGTACAGTCTAGGTACATTTTTATATATATATATATATAAGCTAGAGCAGTGGTTTCCAAACTGTTGTACAAGGACCCCTTGGATCCACAAACAGTCTGATAGTGGTCTGCAAGGCCAGTCCAGATTTTGTGTAATACTAAAAGTGTGTGATTTTAAATTCATACAAAATGGCAAGGGAGTTTATAGAGGCTGTATAGGGAAATCTGTGGTAAATTATCGTTGACTTTATGTGTACTTAGCCTGAAAAAGTTTTGAGAACCACTGAACTGAGCTTGGGTGTTGTATCATTTGAACAAGAAAATAACTCAAAAACTCAAATCAGTTTATTTATTATTCTTCTTCTGCATTCCATGTTCTAGCCTCAGATGTCTATCGTCTGGATAAATTGTACAGTCTCTTGTAGGTCATGCTATTGTGATGTACGTAAACTAATGACATCAGTGTTTGTGTTCAGAGGGTGTATGAACTCTTTAATGGTCATTAAATGATTTACATATCTATATCAATGGAAACAAGATTCAGAGTACTTAAATGTTACATCGAGCCAATTTTGTTTTATGGATGTGAAGCATGGTCCATGAGTACAGCGAGAAATGGAGGTCATAGAAATCTGGTTCATAAGAAGGATGTTGAAGGTGCCATGGACAGCTAAGAAAACCAGTGAAGAAATCTTAAGAGAGGCTGGAGTTAAAAGGCAAATTACAGCAAAGATCAGAGGCGGACAAGCGAGGTTTGTAGGACATTTTCTGAGAATAGGAAAATTGGAACACATTGTGGCAACTGGAAAAATTGAGGGAAGAAGAGACAGAGGAATGAATGAATGAATAATCTTTATTTTTCAAGGGTAAAGAATTGGGCACGCAGGCCCGTCTTACATTCTGCCCTTCATCACTCCATCTTTCATTCTTCCCACACACTTGATTTAGTAAAAAAAATACAAATTCAATTAGGAAAAACATATCAAAAGAGTGTAAGATTTAACTATTACATTCAAGGTAAAAGAGAAGAAGTCATTAACCTAATAAAATAGCAAGACAGAGAAGAAATAGGAAGACAGAGAAAGAGAAGTTACTGGATGGGCTGTCAGTGTGGCTAGGAAGAAAGTCACTGGCTGATCTCATTGTGGAGAGATGATTGCCTACGCCACGCGGCACAGCACTTGATTGATTGATTGATTGTATGTATATTATGTTTTTTTTTAACTAAACACCATATTTATGTTTTTCTGAAAAGTTTTTATGTGCACTGTCAGTATTATAAAAATGGTGTAAAGTCAGGAAAAAAACCATCATCATTGCACTGTGGAAGCACTCATAGGTGCTCTGATCTCCTCTTTCTTATCTCCTTCATTGTACGGTAACTGATTACATTGTTGATTCACCTTCCATCTGAGGGTCTTGATTAGTAGTTCGCTGGTTTGTTTGTTACTGAGGTTGATTATGGAAATCAAATATTTGTAGGATTAATCATGAGGAACGTATGGCACTCAAAAAGTTGTAAGTACAAAAACCAAGTTAAGATTCAAATGTAATATCCACCCTCATTTATGCATGCGAAAGCTGGAAAACAACTAAAGAAATAGATAAGAAATTAGACTCTTCTGGAAACAAATGCCTAAGGAAAATACTCAGTATAACGTGGAACGCATTCATGAACACCGCAGAGATAAGACATGAGTGAACAACAACTTGTCTCATGGGTGTTCAGAAAGAGGAGATGGACATATGTTGGTCAGGTGATGAGAAGAATTAGAGAATCCCAAAACAAGCTATCAAGTGGAACACAACAGGCTGAAGAAAAAGAGGTCGACCACTTAAAACTCTAAAGAGTACGTTGTTAAGAGAGGCCAAATTAGTAGGCATAACATCCCTTGATGGGGTTGAAAAGCTCGCTGAAAACAGGAAAACTTAGCAAACTACCATGCGAGCCCTATGTGACATTTAACGGCATGGGAAGGATGTAAGATGTAATAAGTCATGAGAGATTCTATTCAGCACAATGACTCTTGGCAACTTCCACAGTCACCTAATATCTGCCAGCCTCTTCTTCTTCTTCTGTCTCCCAGGAACTGCGAGTTGGTGTTCTTTGCAGCTGATGTGATTAAGATGTTGAGACATAGCATTGTGTTGACTTGAGAGTGGGTCACAGCAGTTGTTTCTTTTCAGCCCTTGAGTGTAGCTGAAGAGCAGGATGTGTACGTATTTAGCAGACTCCACCACCATGGATGCTATGTAATCCCTGTTCCATTAGCCAGGCTAAGCCCTTTATGGGGGTACCAGTGGGTTTTGATCAGCTGTGGTTCATCAGCCTTGATGCAAGCATGTTGCTATAGGTTGGTGACTGCCAAACTGGACAGCACTTTCACTCCCGATTACCTGCCTCTAAGAAGAAAAAAAGCTGGTACTTACCTTGTTATTGTTTCTTAGAGTGGAGATGACAAGAGAGCTGCTTGCCAAGGTAGTCCCCAGTGTTCTCAGAGTTCTGCTTTACTACTATTCTGATGTGATATCTGTTGGATTCATTATTACAGGTGTGATGGGCGGATAGGTCAAGGTTGTTTGTGGTCCCAAGTTATTTTATTGATATATCACTTTTTCTGTACATTAGCGTCATCTTGTTTTTCTCCTCATCCTCCTCCTCCTTCTGCATTGCAGTAATCTTGAAGCATAGACAGCCGTATCAGATGGAGGTTGCAGTGACTTTCATGGAGACCTAGGATGAGGAAAGAAAGCTTCAGTTATAATCACATGTGTCACGTTGTACATTAGTTGTTTATATTTCAGAGTTGAAAACTTGAAATGTTGGTTCAGAGATTAATTACAGGTGATTTTCACGATGATGAACTCGAACTTTGAACCCTGTAAGCTGAATTTTATCTCATTTAGTTTACAGACATCATCCTGTACTCTCCAGGCAATTTTTTAAGCACTTCAGTCAGCTCCTACTTGTATCCTTCATCATGCCACCATTCTATAACTTTATGAAGCGGAACTAGTGGATGTGATATATGAAAGAAAAAAATAACGTATAGTTTATGAATGAAATTAGCCAGGCTGGTTTCGTGACACACAGATTACGTTAGACTTTGCTGTGTTCTTTTTTGTCTTGTTTTACAATGAGAACTGTAATAAAATTGCTGTCATCAGTTTCTGAATGCTGGAAGGAGATTGGAGGACTTATAGCTTTGTCTGGATCTCTGCGATGATGATGATTATAGCTAAATAGATAATTTGTTTCTTTTTTTTTTCCATCCATTTACAGCTGTCTTGTTAGCTATCAGTCATGATGACTCTAGTGACAGTGTTATCAGATTGCTGCCATGACCAAAAATGGATAGAAGGGTCTGTCCTGACTGGAGATCAGATCCCAAAGTTCTACGAAGACAATTAAGAACTCTTCTTTATGTTTGTGTTTTTGTGTTTGTAGTTTCAGTTTAATGTTGGTTTCAGATTGAGTGTAAAACTGGTCAAGTATGATTGTGAGGGTTTGGATGGTAGAACTTATCATATTCTGTCAGTCATAATCATGTGATGTGATATTGTGAGAGATAATGATAGTATCACATTTATTGGCACTAGAGGGATAAGTTCTTTGGCGTTATCATTTTTTTTTCAGTTGCTTTTGTTATTGTTTTTCACCAGCATTTTATATACATGCACCCCTCTCTGTTACAAAGGTTCCCAAACTATGTTCAATCAGGGATGCATTTTATTTTAATATCTTTCACTGTGATATATATGTTTTTTTAAAATATTATGCTTCAATATTTTTTGCAGTCTTTAGTATTTTGAATACTTTTGGTTGTGTTTTTCCCCCATACCATTTTCACAACTTCGCAAGATATTTTTGTCCAGATATTTATTTCATTTAAAATGTTTTTTCATCTTTCTCATCCGTGTTGAATTTAATAAACAGTAGAAAGATTTTTTTTTTTTAATGTAAAAATTTGAAATTTGGGAGCCATTACACATGAAATTAGCAGGGCTATGGTTCTAAGGACTGTTATAGCCGGAAGTGGGGTGGGGGATACGGATACGCTCTCCACTCCAATGGCATGTGTCTGAAATAGCCCCTGACAGTCAAGTCCAGCTCCTGGCCTTCTCGTGGCGGAACTCTTCAAACTGACAGGCGAAGGGGTGAAGGTGAATACCTGGCACCTGAAAACCAGACGTTTTGGGTAGATGAGAGTCATGTTTGGTAGCTCATCTACTACAACTGGTGAGATTCTTCAGCTGCCATGCATGGAGTGGGGCTCCTCCTGGCCAGTGAAGAAAGGTGCAAATGGGGTTGGCGCGCGGCACCACTGTGAAAATGGTGAAAGAAAGGATTAAGCGAAGTAAACAGTAGTCAGATCACGGCACCTCAGGTCTGGAGGTCGGCCACGTCCTATGTGCACTCATATTGGGCGAAATGCCTGAACCGGCTTAACCCAGAGGTTAAGACACTGCTGACGAGATTCTTCAGATGCCGTGCATGGAGTGAAATTCCTCCCAGCCAATGAAGAAAAGGCGAAAAAGAAATTAGGGTTGCCATGTGGTGCCGATGTGAAAAGGTGATGGAAAGGATAAAGTGAAGCTTAGTCGTTATGTCCAGTGGTCTCACGGCGAGAGCTACTCATACCACGGCACCTCTGTTCTAGAGGCCGGCCACGTCTGATATACACCCATACTGGTGAAATATGCCTAAAGGGGGGTGCAACTTGATGGCTACTCATGTCACGGTACTTCCGCTCTAGAGGTCATTCAAGTCCAAAACATGCCCATACTGGGATAATATGCCTAAACCAGCTCAGCCCAGAGGTGAAACTTAATTAGTGGCAAGGATTCATCCTTCTGAACAAAAGCTCTGTCCTGGTTATAACTAGGAAGGGTAACGGCCACGACCACAAAATGCTGAAGTCGGAGACACTGGACCAGTGCAGTCTAGATAGGCAACCATCTCTCACCTGGCGGGGATGCATGCATATCCTAATCACGCTGAGATTTTCCGGTGAGAAGGTCCAGCGCTGGACTGGATGGGCAACCACCTCTCACCCAGCGGGGATATACTGATATCCAGAACACACCGAGGTTTTCCAGAGACCCACCAAGAATACAGGCTCAAGCCCTGTGATACTCTGAACCTCTTGTGGTCCTCTCGTGTGGTCCTTTCAGGGACCACATGACCTATCGAGGACCACAAGAGTAAATTCAGGAGGATCACGGGGCTGGTCTTGGTGGTAGAAGTGAACGAAGAAGAAGCAGTTCTGTATTGAACTAGATTCTCATGCAAATGGATGAGTTGCAGTCCGGTAGTTAGGTCACCCTATCAGTTGGGGAACAGCTACACAATCGATGCTGGATGTGGATGTTGGTGCATTCAAGAAACAAAATCTCAGATATTCATGTAAAAATAACATTTTCCCTTGGAGGTCAAAGTTCACTGTTGATGAAAGCAAAGAAATGAGTGTTTTTAATTCTTAAACTGCCAGACAACACATATGACATAGACATACACACACACTCTTTGTTACCATTCATTGTGGCTGCCATGTTTTAACAGGAAGTGATGCAATGTCTAATTTCAGCACTTACAACAAATTGAAAAACTATCATAACATGACATTAATTACACTTTCTTTGGTAATTTGATAGTTTGATAGACATATCAGAACCAGTTTCTGCATTTTATGCCTTTTTTTGTAGATGACATAAAGAAAAGACTTTTTTTTTTGGTATTATTTATGCATAAGTATAACAACCTTGTGTAATCACACATTTTTTTTTACATAACTCAGTGCCACAACTGAGAGTTTTTGTATAAATTTGTCAGCTATATATATTTTTATGATTTGGATCATAATTATTAATATGTATGATGATTCTTAATGCAGTATGTTACAATTCTTGATGATCACAGTTTGAGATTATAATAACTGATGATTAATATTTTAAAGTTGTTGATGATCAGTGCTTTACAAATGTTGATAAATATTTAACCAGTGATGATGATTAGTGCCAATGATTATGTTATTTACACTCAGTGATTATTAATGTTTTACAAATGTTGATGATTTGTGTTTCACATATGTCAGAGAATTAGCGATTTACAAATGTCACTGTTTAGTGCCTTACAAATGTTGAGATCAAAGTGTGGACATATTTGTTCATCAGATTTCATGAGCAGAAAAGATTACGAACCAGTGGTAAATCAACCAAAGTGAGAAGAGAAATAATGAAAAGCACAAGAACCAGACAGCTAAAGTATTTCAGCCACATCAATAATGAAAGCTAATTGTCTTGTCTTGTCTCCTACCTCATATACCTTTCGATGTTGATGGGACAAATAGATGTCTTGATAGGCCTTGACGATTTGCTTCATATAATGGGATATTTAATGCTTCTGTAATTTTCTCTCTCCATCTTCTGCTTGGGCGTCCTATTCCTCTGTTACCTACAAATCTTAGTATTTTCAAAGGAAAAGTTGGAGGGAAAAAAGCAAGAGGACAACAGTGGTACAGATGTATGGGCAGCTTGACCAAGTGCATTGTGAAAAACAAAGGACAGAGCAAGTTGGATGACCACTGCAGCCAACTTTGACTGGAGATATGGCACAAGATGATGATGATTCATCATAAAACTTCATTTTTTTATACAAAAGAAAACATTATATTGCAAAATATAATCAGTGTGTTATTCACTTTGTGTTTGTAACAGGTTATGTTTAGGACATTTAGTTGTGGGAATACACTACAAGTTGTTATAATTCTTCAGAAACGTTTTTTGTGCAGTTCATTGTGAGTGGGTGGGTGGGTGGGTGAGTGAGTGGGTGAGTGAGTGAATGAGTGGGTGAGTGGGTGAGAGTGAATGGGTGGGTGAGTGAGTGAGTGGATGGGTGAGTGGGTGGGTGGATGGGTGAGTGGGTGGGTGAGTGAGTGAGTGGGTGGGTGAATAGTGAAAACAATCACATCTGAGCTAATCACTAAGAAAAATAAGTTGGTTCCTTTGGCTAGCTTGTCGCTGTGTGAACTGGGTCTTCATTTAGAAGATAGCTTCCTGGAGACAGCTGGAAAGGCACTCTAATGAGCATCAAAGACAACACATTTCTTAGTCAGTCATTTGCATGACCCCTACGGAACTTTGCCTCTCTAACAGCTCTCCTGTAGGCCTCTCGATTGTAAGCAAAGATGCCCTGATGCTGATGCATCCATTTGCAAATCATCAACGATGTCTTGCAGCCATCTTTGCCTTGGTCTTCCTCTCTTTCTTTCTGCCATTATGTACCCTTCCTAGACTGTCTTCTCTAAATTCTCATGACATTTAATGTGTCCAAAATATTTAAGTTTTCTCTGTTTAATCTTCCTTACTAACAGCCTTCTTCAGTATTAAGTTCTTGTAGTATGGATGTATTTGTTCTTTTTTGTCTCCATGATATTTGAAAAATCTTCTGTAGCATTTGCATTCAAAGGCATTTATGTGTTTCTCAGTTGTTTTTGTTAAGTGTCTAGCCATCTAATATTACTTTAGTGTATCATCTATCCGAACTTCATCTAGATCGGTGCTTTTCCAAAGGGTGGGGGGGGGAGGGGGGAGTAGACAAGATAATTGAAAGTGGCCCATAGGTGAAAAAAAAATTGTAAGGGGGTGGGCTAGGGAACATGAAAAATGAAAGTGTTATACTGTACGTACCGTCTAGCTGACGTTAGGGCACGTACCCGTTACCCTCCTAGGTCCAGTCTGGGAACCGTGCGTCGTCCCCGGGTCTATTCTTTGATGTCCTCCCTTCTACCGCCCAGGTGTTATGGGGGGCCTTTGATCCTAGTCGGCATCTTTTTTTTTTATTTCCTCTTTATGGTTCAAGCTGTGTTCTGACTTGTGGAGAGCATTTGTGACTTCCAAAGTTTGACTGCGAGCAACTATTTACGTCAAACCTTATTGTTGGGTTCAGTAGACTTATCTTTTGATCCCGTTTTGGTCATCGTTATCGACAGTAAAACATTTGTAAGTTGAGCCACATGTACGTACTTGTTGAAATTAACTTGGTTTAGGAATAAAAAGTAGATTATTGCCAAGAAAGCTAGTCGATATCGAATATAGTCTTTTTTTTTTGTATACTGTGTCTTTAATCTCCCCCAGTTTCATAAAAGAGCAGCGAATATTCGCGTTTTTCGTATCCAAAAGTTTATATGAAATATTATTTTATAGTAGCAAAACATATCGGTGTGTGTGTGTGCGCCCGCATCTTTCTTATCAGATCAGCCACGGCTAAGTACAGCAAAGAAGAAGAGTAGATAGATAGTACTAAGTTTACCGCGCAAAGAGATTATGATGGCATTTCTTGAAAAAAGTGCTGAACAAGCAACGTCCGATGTAAGGAATTTGCCCAAGTTTTCTTCTTTGGCGGCAGAAAGTTCTGAATTAAAAGATGATGGCATACTTCCGTGTGCGGACCACTTGAAGAAGCTAAATTCTTCTTCTTCTTCGTTCGCACACTGGCGATGATGCGTGGTACCCTGATTTTTGCGATGCGCCTTTTGGCTGGATACCTCCAGCTTCAGCACCTTTCCTTGCTAAGGCAGACCGTGGTCTTGCTTGGGCTGCCATGAAGACAGTGGTGTAGGCTTCCCTGGCCAAAACTTCGTTTTCGAGCCTGTGGTGGCTGTACTTAAGCCCCTTCTCCATGTCAGATCCAGCATGCAATGCTGGCTGGCCAGACGGTTTTGAGACAGTTCCACGGAGACACTCCGACTTTGGGATGAGGAATCTGACGAGTGCCTCAACAATATCCATTCCCCGCCACCTATAGTCTGCTGGCTCTGTTTTGTTACATCATTCTGATAGTCATTGTTGTAAAGACCCATAGGCTTGTCATGACCTGGATTCTTTGATCTCACACCAGACTTTCCTCATCCCCGCCAGAGATCTCCATGTCCCCATCTGTCCACCAACCTGACATTACATTTTACAAAAATAACAATTACAGTTAGTGTTAATTGCTACATGTTTCTGGGCTACAGAAGTAGGTGAGAGTTTTTAAGCAGACAGAATTATGTTCCCTGTCTCACAAAGCAGATTTTAAATGAGAAGAAAAAAAACCACAGTATTTTGGGTAAACAATGCAGTTGTCAGAAAAGGTTTCCACCGTTTGGGAAAAGAAAGCTCTCTCGGTCTGCCTGCGTGCGTGTGTGTGTGTTAACATAAATGCGCACACGCCAGGACGTAGTTAGCAGAGATGAGATCTTCACTTATCACTTAACTCATCTGAACCTAATATAAAAAGAGGTGACTTTGACTTAACTCATCTGAACCTAATATAAAAAGAGGTGACTTTGACTTAACTCATCTGAACCTAATATAAAAAGAGGTGACTTTGACTTAACTCATCTGAACCTAATATAAAAAGAGGTGACTTTGACTTAACTCATCTGAACCGAATATAAAAAGAGGTGACTTTCGCTTATCACTTATCTGAACCTAATATAAAGAGAGGTGACTTTCACTTATCACTTAACTCATCTGAACCTAATATAAAAAGAGGTGACTTTCGCTTATCACTTATCTGAACCTAATATAAAGAGAGGTGACTTTCACTTATCACTTAACTCATCTGAACCTAATATAAAAAGAGGTGACTTTCTCTTATCACTTAACTCACCTGAACCTAATTTAAACAGAGATGACTTTCAGTTATCACTTAACTCATCTGAATCTAATATAAAAAGAGGTGACTTTGACTTAACTCATCTGAACCTAATATAAACAGAGGTGACTTTCACTTATCACTTAACTCATCTGAACCTAATATAAACAAACAAACGGAAACTTGCATCACTCCAACAACCTCAAGTTGCCACAATGACCAAGTACTAAATGACACTAACAGCAACGCTGTGTATGTAATTGTGTGCTGTAAACTGCATTACCAAAAGTAATATAAACAGAAACGTATAGTCTGTTTACAAGCTGTTGCTGGTTTCTCATCACTAATGGGAGGCCACGGATTGAAAGGCTGAGAAACACTATTTTAAACCATAAACAGTTACTTCACCGCTGATAACACCAGACCTTCAAACAGGAAGAGCCTATTCCCTCGTTCCTTTAACGATAGAGAACAGGTAAAAAGCAAAACAAAACCGCGATACGCATGCGTAAGTCTTTGAAAAAAAAATAGTGTTGCAAACGAGTGCAGGTATTGCACAGACAATCCAAGGTCAAAGTGTATGTAAGAGCGAGGCTCAGTGCTTTAGATAGAGGAGTGTTTCTCTCTCTCTCTCTCTCTCTCTCTGTCTATGTGTGTGTCTCTCTCTGTGTCTCTCTCTGTGTCTCTCTCTCTCTGTGTGTCTATGTGTGTCTCTCTCTCTGTCTATGTGTGTCTCTCTCTGTCTGTGTCTCTGTCTGTCTGTCTGTCTGTCTGTGTCTCTCTCTCTGTCTGTGTCTCTCTCTGTCTGTGTCTCTCTCTGTCTGTGTGTCTCTCTCTGTCTGTCTGTGTGTCTCTCTGTCTGTGTGTGTCTCTGTCTGTCTGTGTGTGTCTCTCTCTGTCTGTGTGTGTCTCTCTCTGCCTGTCTCTCTCTCTCTCTCTCTCTCTCTCTCTCTCTCTCTCATGGAGTCTTGACAAGATTTTCACCTGTCTGTCTCTTCAGCTTCACCCAGGGCTGAAACCGACCCGCAGTGACCCACTCCCCCATTAGGTCTGATGTTTGCGCTTACAAACATTCGCTGCACTCGGCCGGAAAGAACAGCCTGCTCGCAGTTCCGGTGAGACAGTCCTTAACGTCCTGTTCGCAGTTTCAGGGAGATAGAGCAAGAACATCCTGTTCGCAGTTTCAGGGAGACAGAGCAAGAACATCATGTTTGCAGTTTCAGGGGGATAGAGCAAGAACACCCTGTTCGCAGTTTCAGGGAGATAGAGCAAGAATACCCTGTTCGCAGTTTCAGGGAGATAGAGCAAGAACATCCTGTTCACAGTTTCAGGGAGATATAATAAGAACATCATGTTCACAGTTCTAGTGAGACAGAACATCCTGTTCACAGTTCCAGTAAGACAGAACATCCTGTTCGCAGTTCCAGTCAGACAGAACAAGAACATCCTGTTCACAGTTCCAGGGAGACAGAACATCCTATTCGCAGTTCCAGGGAGACAGAACAAGAACATACTGTTCGCAGTTCCAGGGAGACAGAACAAGAACATCATGTTCGCAGTTCCAGGGAGACAGAACAAGAACATCCTGTTCACAGTTCCAGGGAGACAGAACAAGAACATCCTGTTCGCAGTTCCAGGGAGACAGAACATCCTGTTCGCAGATAGAACTTCCATCTCCCTTGAACTGCGAGAAGGATGGGCGCTATTTGTAGCCGTACAAGTATCTAAAACAAAAGTAGGAACACAGAGTAGGAACAGAATAAGAGAGTACAGCGAGAAATGGAGGCCATGGAAATGTGGTTCATAAGAAGGGTGTTGAAGTACCATGGACAGCTAAGAAAACCAACGAAGAAGTCTTAAGAGAGGCTGGAGTTAAAAGGCAAATTGCAGCAAAGATCAGAGGCAGACAAGCGAGATTTGTAGGACATTTTCTGAGAAGAGGAAAATTGGAACACATTGTGGCAATTGGAAAAATTGAGGGAAGAAGAGACAGAGGAAGACAAAGAAAGAGGTTACTGGATGGGCTGTCAATGTGGCTAGAAAGAAAGTCATCGGCGGATCTCATAATCAAGTCTAAAGACAGGGAATTGTGGAGAGAAATGATCGCCTACGCCACGCGGCACGGAACTTGAATGAAGGAACAGGAGCACAGTTTCAATTTACTCCTTTGATAATACAAAAATATGAAGGACAAAGAGATAGGAAAAGAAGAGTAAATATAGATTCACATCAGTAATATACAAACAAATAAAGAGCGGAGAACATAACAGAAACAAAGGGAGCACTTAGCAGTGACTTCCAAGAAGCTGCGCCCGAGAGTGTGTATGGGGGGACGGGGGACTATTGTGAATGGTTAAATGGAGATTAGTGCCGTGTGATGCTAGCCTGGCTGGTTGGTAGTAAAGAGGGAGTGGTGAAAGAGGGATACACATGATCGTTAAGCCGAGAAGAGAGTGCGTTGAAGGAATCATCTCTCTCTCTCTATAACTTCTCGTCTACTTACTCCTTGCACGCAGCTGATATTCCCGGACCTTCACTGCACCTTCTACCTCAACCACATTCGTCTGTTCCACTTACCCTTTTACAACCATTGTATCTCTTTCTTTCTCTCTCTCTCTCTCCCTACTAACTTCTCGTCTACTTACTCCTTGCACGCAGCTGATATTCCCGGACCTTCACTGCACCTTCTACCTCAACCACATTCGTCTGTTCCACTTACCCTTTTACAACCATTGTATCTCTTTCTTTCTCTCTCTCTCCTTTCCCCTATTTGCTTCCAGCCATCGGACTAGCATCACACCACAAGTCTTCATTTAAATGTTCACGCTACTTCACCCATACACACTCCCTGTCGCAGTCTCTTGCAAGTCACAGACACAAAGTGTTCCTCCTTTTATTTTCTCCATTCTTATTTGTTGCATATCACTGATGTGACTTTTTCTCTTCTTTTAAAACTGTAATCCTATAGACGATTTTCTAAGATTAAGGTGTAAACTCAAACGTTACAACTATGTGCTTGTTAATAAAGTTGTTCCTACTTTTGTTTTATATAGTTTTAACATTTTGTTATCACAGCTTTACTGCATATATAGTCCTATATATACTTTTACCGAAAGCTATCGTGTTCTTTGCAGCTGATGCCGGAAGGGTTCTGATGCATCAAAATCTTGTGGACTGGGTTACGACGGTGTGGAATAGGGAGTAGGTCACAACGGTGTGGAATAGGGAGTGGGTTACGACGGTGTGGAATAGGGAGTAGGTCACAACGGTGTGGAATAGGGAGTGGGTTACAGTGGTGTGGAATAGGGAGTGGGTTACGACGGTGTGGAATAGGGAGTAGGTTACAACGGTGTGGAATAGGGAGTGAGTTACGACGGTGTGGAATGGGGGGGGTGGGTTACAACGGCGTGGAATGGGGAGTGGGTTACAACAGGTGGAAAGGGGAGTGAGTTACAGCAGTATGGAAAGGAGAGCGAGATATGATGATGTGGAAAGGGGAGTGTGTTACAACAGCGTGGAATGTGGAGTTGATTGCGATGGTGTGGAATGGGTTACACTATTATGAAATGGGGAGTGGGTTAGGACGGCTATTTTTACACGCCATGTCAGTCATTTGCATGTCCATGCGGAATTTTGCCTCCCTAACAGTTCTCCTGTAGGCTCTCGGTTCCAAGCAAGATGCCCTGCTGCGAATGCATTCATTTGAAGATTATCAACGACGTCTTGCAGCCATCTTCGCCTTGAGAGAAGCTACAAAAGTAGGGGGAGGGGGGAATGCATTGCTTTTCAGCAGTCTCCACCGCCATGGGCTTTCTGTCCCACTAGCCAGGTTGGCCTGTTACTGCGGGTTGCCAGCGGTGAAGTGGGAGTGGGTGAAGGTCGGCTATGAATGTACTGAAGTACGGAGTCTACGACCACCACTTTGGTCGTCCTCATCCCCTCTCATAAGAAGATGGATGGTGCAGATGGTTAAGGGGCTAGGGGCCTTACTAAATATCCTAGGACAACGGTTCTCACACCTGACAACTCAAATTTCTGTCATTATATGAAGCGTAAATTTATGGTGTTTTACTATGTAAATTTTATGGTGTTTTACTATGTAAATTACACAAAGGACGGTGTAATTTGAAGGAAAATTCTTGCAACAAAACGTGGCTACTCCACATCTCTGCCTGTCTTGCAGCACAACAGAGTGACACACTATTTGAAAAATGCTGGGGGAGGGGATGATAGTCAATCAGCCACTGTATGGAAAGAGTGGAGTGGTTTATATGGAATCTTATTGTGGAATTTTTACTGGCTTAAATTGCCTCATTTCTCCTTGTCATAAAAAAAGTTCAGTCATGTAAATTCATGTTCATAATTTTATTTAAAACACACATACAGACAAACTGACAACAACCAGGCGAGGATTAATACTGAGATATTCCAGTTTATTACTGCCAAGCAAAACATGACAAAGATACACATCCAGCCAAGCTGAATTGTACAATCTACAACCCTGTCATCGTGTCAGTTGCTACTACAGCTAATGGACAGCAATGGCAAATGTTACCACAGACGAAGTAAGGGTACCTGTGTGTTTAGATAAGATCAGTGGTTCTCAAATCTTTTTTTCTGTACCACGGACCCGCTGTATTAAAAACAAAAAAACTAGGAAAGAGGGGTACTCACAAATACTACAACTATATAAAGCTGTTAGTATAAATCTTTGCTTTATCTGGAGGGTATAAATATTTACTTTATCCTAAGGTTAAAAAAATACAAGACACAAACAAAAATTATCCTTTCCTTACTATATTACTATACAAATGTACAACATATACTTGTATATATATTGTTCCAGTCAAATCTAAAATGGTGAAGAAAGGTGCTCAGCCTGAAAGAAATTTCATGTTTTACAAAAGAATTTTCCCTGCTATAAATGTAATCCCCAGCGGTCACTACAACATGAACATACTATGTTGTTGTTTTGTCTATTTCCAGTAAGAAATCAAAGATACTGATCTGTAAACATATCAAAGAAGCATTTTCAAAACGTACCTAGCTACAATCTTGTATATAATTTTCTTATGTATATGTAGCAGAAGGTCTATAATAACTCTGTTCATATACAAAGAAAACCAGATGAGTGACTGTGAACACTTCTGCAAGTGTTATGTGGACAAGTAAACTGGTGTTAGCTTTTGGAGAAACATGAGATGACTGCAGTATTTTGTTAGGGAATTGCACTTCTTTGTTCAGTTTTGTATACACAAGTGTCCAGATCTGGTGAGGAGTTGGCTTCTTTAGGGAGTTATTCCTGCATGGCTCAAAGATTTACACTGACGCTCTTTTCCTGAGGCCAAGTTTCTTAAGTCTCTGTGATGACAGCAGGTTTGCAGGATGTTTCCCCAGAGTCTTTTTTTGCCATGTACTGGGCAGGGTTTAGGTGCCCTACAGTTATGTACTTGGGCTTGAGTTTATGTAATGTTCTGTGGGGCTTTTTTTGGTGTGTGTGTTTAGCATTATAACTGGATATTTGGGGCACATGCTGTGTGTGTTTGTTTAGCTTTATAACTGGATATTTGGAGTGCATGCTGTCTGTTCACTGACTCTGTGAGGTGCTGCTGCTATGCATGAGCAACCATGCATCTCCATTTTATGCTGTTTTTCATATTCCCAGTCTGTCTGGACATCCTTCATTTCCCATACCACTTTTCCACTTCACTCAGACACTGTTTCTCTGTTTCTTTTTTTTTTTTTCCCTTTGTCCAGTAAGCATTAGTTTTCTATCTTCTAATGACTTGTTCAAAGAATTCTGAGTCACACAAATGACAACCAAAACAAAACTTGTAAACACAGCAAACTTCTGACAACATCATGGCATCTGAACATTGTTGCCTACTGAGATGAAACCTCAGTGGGGCTCCTGATGAAAATGAAATGAGGAAGTTTTGAAAGATGCGTAAGAAAAGAAAGGAAAATTATAATGAAGATCAGAAAACAGCATTATAAATTTATGGGGCATGTCTGGTGCGGAGGCGGGCTAGAGCAGCTAAAGGCAGCAGGAAAGACTGAAAGTAGAAGAGGCAGAGGTAGGCAGGGAGAAAAGATGTTTTGATGGTTTGGCATCATGGCACAGGAGATGCTCGGTGAGATGCACAAGGAATTATGGATTATGGAAGGACATGATATCCTATGCTTGTCAGCAAGGACCTTAAGAGAGAGAGAGAGTCTCAGCATATATCCCCTTAAGCAGACAACAATGGTCAGAAATCTGTAGTCTTAACATCATGAACACAGAGATCATTTCCTACACTCTAAGTACTGGGTCTTTACACACACTGACGAACATAATAAGAAAACAAAATGTATACAGCAACAGCTATGACATGTGAAACTGGCAAGCATAACAGGAAGGTTGAAGTTTCTTCTCTTAATCATAAAACCCAGCCACAGACAAACATGCTCCCACTGTTCTCACCAGAAGCTGAGCACAAGCTTCTCTATCTCATTTGCTTTCTCTTAACTCTTTTAGATGATGCATAAAACAGTGTTAAGTCTGCACAAAATGTGAAACATAATACAAAAACATGAGACATACATATACTCATAAAACAGTGTTAAGTCTGCACAAACTGTTAAACATAATATAAAAACATGAGACATACACAGATTCATAAAACACAAAAAAAGATTTCACAAAACACAAAACACAAAAATATAGACTCTATAAAAATAAAACATAAGATTCTATATAAAGTGAAACATAACAATATAAAACTTCTATATAAAGTGAAACATTCTATATAAAGTGAAACATAACAATATAAAGCTTCTACTAATGTGAAACATAACAGTATAAAGATTCTACAAAACATGAAACATATCCCTCCCTCCTCCAAAAAAAAAATATATAAAGATTCCACAAAACATGAAACATACCCCCACCCCAAAAAGACCCCAAAAAAAAAAAATATATATATATATATATAAAGATTCCACAAAACATGAAACAAAAACTGTAAAAATTCCACAAAAACAATTCTCTTGCAAGCCATGTTACCCATCAGAAACCAAACCAAAAACAAAACAGATATTACTCTGCAGATCTGAAGAACTGGCATTACTTTATAGTAGATAAATGTATAAAAAGTTATAAAAAAAAGAAAAAATCATAGCCCTCTCAGTGCTTTCCCTTTCACTGAAAAAAAAAACAAAAAAAACTCAGATTCATACAATAAAGAAACAAAAAAGAAAAACTGTTTATGAGCAGAATATTGCACAAATGTTAATAAATATCTAGTCTTGTTTTACAGAATTAATACTATTTCTTTCTTTTTTTCTGGAAAAGCAAAATGTGTGCTCTTATTATGGGCAAACTTCCAGGTATAAACACACATATAATATATGCAATGACCTGATTTGGTGGAGGTCTTAATACTAATCTGGGGACATGAGTCAAATATCTATAACATAAGTATCAACTGATACTGGTTACAGAATACAAAAAAGAATACTGTAGCCCTTACAATATGGCAGCAAAATGCTTTAGCTTCACTGTCCAAGGGCCAAAGATGTAAAGTGCCAGCTTTTTGCTTTGTGTTCCCTAACATGTGTCAGGTGCCCATTTTTTGACTGGACTGGCAGCAGTACAGCTGGGACTCTGAATTTTTATCCCCGAGAAGTCAAGATTTCCAGATGACCGGAGTCCATGGTACAGCCATTCTCTTACTGTTTTATCTTTCTCTCACATCTAAAGTGTTGGCTGTCATTTTTTGAATGCTACTCATATATACTTTACTATTCCAGATTGAAGATGATGAGAGATCTATACAAAACTAAAGAGGAATGAATGCCAAGCTAAATACAAGAGAATAAGAAATACAAAGAGTCAGACTATACAAGATCTGCCAATAAAAACCTTCTAGTGATCAACAATCATAGCAAGTCAGAATCAAAACTTGACATATGGATGATTGTTCAGGGTGTTTCAGAATGTATCATTAATTTCCTCATAATGTGAAAACAAAAAAAAGTGATGGTCAGTTTGACGTCTTGTTGACAGAATTATTTTTAGATCCTAACTCTGTCAGCTTAGTTCAGCAGTTTTCAAGCTGTAGGTTTCTGTGTTTCAAAAACAAACTCCTTCATTATGTAATTCTCTGTTCCTTCACTGTGTAATACTCTTGTGTGAATTTAGAAAAATTCTAGCAATCCACATGTAGCTCATGTATATATACATGCACGTATGTTACAGAAAACTGTTACGAGCAGAAAATATGTACTACACATGTCATGCTGAATACAGAAATTGTAACAACAGCTACATTAACATTTTTAACATCTTCAGTTGTTCCATAAACTCTTCTACAATATTCAAGCTCAAACATGTAACACTGTTACTGTAAAAAAAAAAAAAATATAAAAAATTTATTATGCAAGAGAATGGACGAGTTCTGGGTCACAACAACCCCACCTTCTTCCCCCGTTTTTTTTTTTTCACAGTTACCTTCCTTGAAAACTTAAAAAAAACTCAATGCACATACCAGATCCTGAATGCCTGCAGGGGATGGGAAGTACTGTGAGGAGGGAGGTTCATGTCCACTAACACATCTAAGAGTCACTAAGAATTGCCCAAGTTGGGTTTTTAATTTTGCTCCCCCTAAAAAATTTTTTTTTAAAAACAGACCTCACCTTGATTCCGATCCATATTTCAAGAATGAGAAACCGATGCATGATCTGCATGGTGGAATATATACTCAATGGAAAAGGAAAGAGAGGCAAATGAAAAGTTACCTGATAGAGAACTGTAGAAGCAGGACATACAACACAACTGGGGAATGGTTGGCCACAGACCATGAGAAGTGGAGAGAATTTGTTGCTTCCCTGAAAGACAACACAAAGCATATTGGACTATGACTGCTTAGCTGATCACGAAGAACCTGGATAGATGAATGGAAACCACATGGTCATCTCTGAACCTTAAGTGTCCAAGGCACATGAAGCTTCTGCTAGGGTTTTCCACAAATGCCTGTCCTTTGCCTTTTTTTCTGCTCTTGCCCTCAATTGCTCAACATTCTCTCTGTTGTTCTACTCCATGTCTCTTTGGTCTACCCTTACTTCTGTTCCCCTGTGGTGTCCATCTTAGTGCTATTTTTAGTAGTGAGCAGTCAGTCATCCAGAGCACATGCCCCAACCATCAGTAGCATCTTTCCTCAATAACTGCTGTCAGTGGCTTCATCTGCATTTCTGCCAACAAGATGTTTGGCCAAAATATTCTTCTAATTTTTCATAAACATTTGGTCTGGAAAGAATTCAGCATATTTTCTATAATTCTGGTGATTTTCACATGGTCAAGCATATATTAAAAACAAAAAACAAACTTTATTGGAGTCTATGACAGCAACCCCTAGGTGAACAACATACTCTGGTGCAGAACAATATCCCCCCCCCCTTTCTATATTTTAAGATTTTGCTGAAAGAAAACACATGAAGCCAAAATTGTTACAACTGCCTTCATGTGTAGTCTTATTTATCATATGAAGTCTTATTTGTCAGGTGAAGTCTTATTCACCTGACATTTATTTATTTCCTTTGTAGCTAGCACAAAAGCTCCTACACTGACTTCACAAGTTCAAAGGACCATAGCTCTTATTACTGAATTACATAATAAAGTTTAACAGTGACACTTCCTTGACTTATCCAAGAAGTTCTTTTTTCCCTGATGCCCCAGACTGAGTTCCATGTAATCACAGACCAGTGTTTCCCAACCTTTTTCAGACTGTGCTCCACCTCATTGACTTCTGATGCTCCCCTTTCCCTCCCCTTGTGGCAGCATAATTAGTTCTCAAAAAGTATACAATAAATATATTCTAACTGCCTCCCTGTAGGGGCATATGCCGCAAGCTGAGAAACATTATAAAGGACAATTCAGTCTGATGTAATAATATTCTGATTCAAACAGTCAGAATGATTCAGTTTCATGCATTGATATAAAACTAGTCCATGGAAGAATGTAAAGTGTCTCCTTCACATTTATTTGCCACAAGAGAGAAAATATAATGTAAACACCCTATGCCTGTGTGATCTATTTATGGAGGTACATAAAGGTAAGGAATCAAATATGACTACAGTTTTCTGGATTGGCCAAGACCCTATCCTACCTGTAAGATATGCCCTAGTAACAGACTGCTGTGATGTTGCCTCCAACTTGGCCACTGTGATGAGGGATTAATGTACTCCTTAAGATGGTGGAGCTCTTCTCTTAAAACTGACCACTCAGGAGATTGAGTTAAGCCACAAGTCTCCACTTCACAAACATCCTGATCACCACAGCATCTCCATCCAACAACTTGAGTTAAGCCACAAGTCTCCACTTCACAAACATCCTGATCACCACAGCATCTCCATCCAACAACTTGAGTTAAGCCACAAGTCTCCACTTCACAAACATCCTGATCACCACAGCATCTCCATCCACAACTTGAGTTAAGCCACAAGTCTCTACTTCACAAACATCCTGATCACCACAGCATCTCCATCCAACAACTTGAGTTAAGCCACAAGTCTCTACTTCACAAACATCCTGATCACCACAGCATCTCCATCCAACAACTTGAGTTAAGCCACAAGTCTCTACTTCACAAACATCCTGATCACCACAGCATCTCCATCCAACAACTTGAGTTAAGCCACAAGTCTCTACTTCACAAACATCCTGATCACCACAGCATCTCCATCCAAGAACTTGAGTTAAGCCACAAGTCCCTACTTCACAAACATCCTGATCACCACAGCATCTCCATCCAACAACTTGAGTTAAGCCACAAGTCTCTACTTCACAAACATCCTGATCACCACAGCATCTCCATCCAACAACTTGAGTTAAGCCACAAGTCTCTACTTCACAAACATCCTGATCACCACAGCATCTCCATCCAAGAACTTGAGTTAAGCCACAAGTCTCTACTTCACAAGCATCCTGATCACCACAGCATCTCCATTCAAGAACTTGAGTTAAGCCACAAGTCCCCACTTCACATCCATCCTGATCACCACAGCATCTCCATCCAAGAACTTGAGTTAAGCCACAAGTCCCCACTTCATACCCAACTTGATCACCACAGCATCTCCATCCAAGAACTTGAGTTCAATGTTACAGAGAAACAACTACAACACTACAATAAAAACAGACTGTAACAGTCATTAGCTCAGGTGGCAGACTGCTTGCCCAGTTCATCAGATGCCAGCAAGTCCAATCTACACACCTCATATCCACACACACACACACACACACACAAGCACACATCAAAGAGTAAGTTATTAAAATACTTTAAAAAATAAAAAGAAATTATACAAACATTAATACTTTACTCAAACTGTCAAGCACATCAAAAACTCACAGCCATTTCTACTTACAATTTATCTCCAAATACAAGATGAAACATTCCGAAGGAAAGAAAAAAATAATTCAAAAGCCTTAGCTGATTCTCACTATAATACATATATAAAAAAAGTCTTCTCTGCTGGGTACAGACCTGGTCATACAAAACTTAAGAAGGTAATGAGAACCTCTATAAAGTGACATGACAAGCTTGGTTACCACTGACTTGAATAATACTGAAACTGACAAAGATTGTCATGTCATGAAGAGGGGAGATACTCTGTATCTGTCATAAATTAGAACTGTAGGGGAAAAAAAAACATGCTTCAACTTATGGTAAAAATTCTTCAACTTATGGTAAAAATTCTTCAACTTATGGTAAAAATTCTTCAACTTATGGTAAAAATTCTTCAACTTATGGTAAAAATTCTTCAACTTATGGTAAAAATTCTTCAACTTATGGTAAAAATTCTTCAACTTATGGTAAAAATTCTTGAACTTATGGTAAAAATTATGTTTTTTTTTAAAAAAAATATTATCTCTTAGCAAATGTTGTGCTATTTAAACAATTTTTTTTTCAATACAAAGATAATTTCTATCATTTGGTTTTGTTTCATAACTGGGAGTTTGCAATTTTAAACTGTCACAAAAGCTAAAAATAAGCATTGCATCATTTTCCAGTAAAACTGATCCTGTTTGTGTGTGTGTCATGAGTCATGGGTTGTCTGGTTGGTTAAAAGTTAAAATACCTTCTTGGAATGGGCCAAAATAAAGTGATGAAGATCAAGTATGAGATGTACTGAATTATTTGAGGTGAAACACAAGACCAGGTGAAAGAATAAACATTTTCATCCATCATTACTCCAATATTTAACAGAGGAATAATTACAGTTATGTATGACAGAAAAAACATTTATCAACAGAAAAAAAACATTTATCAATATTACACTATAACTTCCAACCTTTCTAGGCTGATTTTACAACATGCAAACACAATGTAAGACTTACAACACATTTTTATAACAGTGTTTGTCTAAATCATAGAAATGATGTTGTCAAGTTACATATCCATTAGTCCACACACACACACACACACACACATTAAGAAAAGGATACCCTATATTTTCATACTGGACCACATCACTTTCTGACATTGACAAAGTATAATTACATATCAGTCATGGAAGACAAAATGTGAGTGGTCTAAAAAGAAACATTGGCATATTTTTCCTTCACATAAAAAGCTTAAGCACAGCGATCACATGCAAAGATATGTTACAAGACAAAAACTGCATCAGCTTGCTCTTACTATGTGAACATGAAAAACATCAACCAAGATCTAAAAACCATTCCTGATCCAAACTTGTCTATATTCTCCAGATCAGTGGTTCCCAAACTTTTTTCAGAATTTGGATCCCTAAAAAGCAATGATAACCCACTGCACTCCCCATTACACTTTCTCATCACTTGTTATATAATGAAAAATGTTCACTTTTCTAATATTTCACATAATCCCCACTTGCTCCCTTGGAGCAACATTTTGGGAACCACTGCCCTGAATAACTGCATAACATCACCTGCTTTTGAAGAAATATTTTAAAATTGTGTGACTCTTGTGACAAGTATGGAATACTCACTGGATTTGAAACCCTCCATTCAAATTTTGAACCATTATCTTCATCAAAAAACATTTCCCCGATAAAACAGACACAAAACAGCTAAAAAAAAAATGGTACCCTTACATTAGATCTGACGGCACTTTGGTACACATTTCTAATATTAATTAATTAATTAATTCTTCTAAAATACAACACACAGGATTTCCATAAAAACAAAAACCAAAAACTGAAGGTTAAGAAAAAGATGAACTAAATATAAAAAACCCCCACATTAAAGTAACACAGTGGAGTATTTTTCACACATAATATATTATGTAACGTGTACCTGTCATTCTGTTATTTAACACATCCATTATATATCTATATGTGTTATATAAGAATATCTTGATACACTTTAGATGTATTAAAATAACTCTGGTTTAAAAACAAGGTTTACTCTTAAATAAAAATAATACACCAATTAAACTTGTAAAAACAATGTAAAAGCCAACACATGAAAACAAACCTGTAGTGTCTGCCTCATACAAGATAAGAATCAAACTAAAACCATAAAATATGGAACAAGTTCTTGCTTGTGCATGTTTTTTTTTTTAAACAAACATAAGGAAAAAAAATTATGTTTATGCTTTTAAAGTGGTGACAAGCTGGAAATTAATGATAAGAAAAATCTCATAATCATGAAAGATTACAACAATGCTGGACCCAAATGCAAGCTAGACACATCACCCTAATTACCTTCAATGATACCAAGTGTAAAAATTTGTGTCAGTTTCCATGCCTGGCATTTATACCATTAGGTTCAATACTACCAGTAAAGTTAATACACAGATCAATATCATGTGCTTCATTTTGCATTCAAATGAAGCAAATGAGCACTTCTTAGAAAATTGTTCCTCCACAGATACAGCTATGGAGTTTATAATAAGAAATGAGCAAAAATGTAAGTGATCTGGAGAAATTAAAACCTCTTTCACACGACCTGACTCGTGTGTGTCAAAGCTCTTACTGTGGCTTACATGCCACATGCTGCTTAAAATTTACACCAATTTACACCAATCAAGGTGCCTGAATGGCACTGTGGTTAGTGAACTCTTCTGGTTGGTGGTCCAAGTTCAATCTGAACCAGTCACCCACCTGGTACCCGGATCTTCTCTTTGACAGCCAGAAAAGCTTACCACATTACCCCCCCCCCCCACTGTGCCAACAGGGGTCAAGGAAAATACTGATTTTAACATCACATCCCTAGATATCTGTATGGGATGAGTGAGCAGTACCCCATCCCCCTCACCCCACATAATGCTCATTTTTCTCTTTTGTCTTTTTCTTCCATAAGAAACAAATTATTGTTTCATATATAATCACTCCTCCCTCTATTCTCTCTCTCTTCCCGGTTCCCCTCTCCCCTCCCTCCCCCCCCCCCCCAAAAAAAAACATGCAAGATTCTGTTTAAAGAGAATCTTTCTCACTTTGTAAATTTTGTACTCACATTCTGTAACTTTTACAGTAACAACAGATTAAAAATTTAAAGAAAAAAACACACACGGCACAACAGCATATGAGTATAAGTTTAAAAAGTGTTTAAATTTGCATAATATCATACTGAAAGCTGAAAAACACATTAAAAAAAAACACAATAGCAAAACATCATCCCCCTCCTCTTCAAATCCGAGAACACAGACGAATGTTCAGTGTTCCAAAGTCTAATGATAAAATCCATTTAAAATCCTTACTGACTTAAAAGAATTGAAAAAAAAAAAAAAAACCAAAGTTTATCCCTTAAATCTTACAAAGACAACAAAGTTATTCTGATGGATACTCTTTTCCTACATTTCACATAATGAAAACGCCATCTGGACTAATGTTGTAGCAAAAGTGCCTGAGTGGTCAAAGTAATCTGGCTCTGCAAGTATAAACAACATCAAAAGCACGATTTACTACAGCAAAATGCTTTGGCTTGACATGAACAAAATACCTTTCAATCACTGTCATATAAACAACTGGGGGTAAAAAAAAAACTACTTCAAAAGATGCAAGTACCTGGAGAAAAGCCACCTTTCAAAGATATACTGGTAAATATCTGAGAAAAGCCACCTTTCAAAGACATACTGGTTATTATCGTAGAAAAGCCACTTTTCAAAGATGTACTGGTAAAAATCTGAGAAAAGCCATCTTGCAAAACCAGCCTCCAAAGATATAAATATCAGGGAAAAACTATCTTGGATAGAGAGGAAAAATAAACTAATGGAAAAAATAGAGAAACAGTTGCAGAAAACAGCTTGAAAAGACATAAACAGCTGAAAACTGAAACATTAAAAACACTAGAACAGATAAAAAACAGCTGCGGAAAATCACATCTCAGGGAAAAGCTGAAAAGACAGTCACAGCATAAATTGATTTACAGATCCTCATGAAACAACTGAGTGGCCAGCACATCGCCAGTTACTATAGTCTGGCAGCCAACTGTAGCAACCTTCCTCTCACCATCAGAATCTAAGCCATTTCTGAGACTGTCAGAGCTGGTACTGTTCTTAACAGACGCTCTCTGGGCATCCAGCAAAACAGACCTGTTCATGTACTGTTTCTCAGCAACCATTGACACTTGAGGAGATAATTCACCTTCATCATCACTGAAGTTGAACTCATCAACATCTTTCATGCCCTCAAGTTCCACATGATGAAAATTCCACACTGGGACAACACCAGCACCACTAGGGGCAGCATCCTGGAAGGAGTACTTGACTCCACCAATGTTGACAGGAGTTGAACTGGAAAATGTGCTGTCATCTAGGTCTGGATAAATCTTTCTGATTTCATCATTCATGTTTCCAAGAGGAACTTGAGGCTCTCGTGATATTCCATCTATTGGAAGGTCAAGTTTGGCAGCAACTTTCTCTATCAGATCTTCAATGGACTCATTTTCTTTCCACACTCTTGTGGCCTTCCAGCGAGCTCGACTACCTTTTGGAGCAGGAACTGCGTCAAAATACACCCATTCTCCAACTTTGAGCAGCTTGTTGAGATCATCAATGTTCTTGCCGAAAATTGTTCTGTCAATGAAGACATGTTCATGCATGCCAAGGTCAATGATCCCCCACAGTTTAGCCACATGAAATATCTGACCCTTGCGTCCACTCACAGAAGGTTTAGTTTGAGCATGAGGTCTACTGCCTGTGATAATGACATTCAACCTTGTGTTTTTAATGACTGAGACAACCTCATCTTCACCAATGGTGAAAATGTTATCGTGTGCCGAAATGAACTGCTGCAGCTCTGGCTTGCTCCAACCTATTGTGTTGCGAAGACTTTCGGGGGCTTGGCTGAAATGTCCTGAGAGACTGTTGACTTTCATGTCCCCCTTCTTCTGGATTATGTTCTTAATGAACATAACAGCCTTGTATTCATTGGCTGTCATCGTCACAGGTCCAGCCTTTGTTGTTACTGGTGGGGCAGGCGCAGGTGCCACAGTCACTGTTCGGCCTCCGGACTGCTTGGGTACTTCTGAAACATCCTGTGATTTTGGACGGCGTTTGATCTTTGGCGTAGTAGGAGGCATGGGAGGTGGCTCTGAGGATGAGTCGCTGTCAGCAGCATTGCAGCGTATATTGTCCTTCAAGCATACATTGTCATCCTTGACCTCGAAAATTAGCGGGTGTTTAAGTAGAAATGTCAGAAATTCATTCTGAGGTCCAACACATTCTCTGATTTCTGGAGAGGCTTGAGACAGGTGCCCTGCCAAACTCTTCACGGGCAACCACTTGTCACCCTTTTTCAGGATCTTACTCCTAAAGAACTGCACTGCCTCGGTTTCAGTTGAGACATCAGGTAGACAAGAGTGCCCTGATGAAGAGGCAGGGCTGCTCTCACGAAAATTCCCCCCAAGGGCAGTACCATCGTTCAGGCTGACGAGGTTACCATTAACAGAAAACAGGGAGGGGTACTTTAAAAGAAACTTCTTGAGGCCAGCTTCGTTTCCACCAGCGCTCTGCCGCATCTCTGATGTAAAGTTGCGACTTCCAAAGCGGCCAGCAAGCTGGCTAATGCTCATGGGAGCATTGCTGTACATGAGAATCTCTAGAAAATACAACATTGCTTTGTGGCCTGGATCATCTGCCATCTTGACTATTTCAAAATTTTAATCAAACAAAGGCCAGGTACTTTAGAATTAAAACTAAAGGATGGCAAATTTCTAGACTCTTTGGTTAGCAAAGTCCACTGACAAGAAGTTAGCTTTTCATCATCGAAACCGTGGCTTCTTCCCTTTTCCCCTGAAATAAAAGATATTTTTAGAATCATTAAGCTTCAGATACATCACTAAATGGTAATTAGAACTTGCTTGATGATGATTATATTCAAATGGTAATTAGAACCTGCTTGACAATTATTATATTCAAATGGTGATCCTGCTTGACGATGATTATATACAAATGGTAATTAGATCCTGCTTGACGATAATTATATTCAAACAACTGATTAAAAAAACAAACCAGCAACATAAGCAGTTTTTTTTCATGAAAGTTGGCAAAAACTACATTTTTTAAAATACAATTTACAACATCTAATGTTACTGTACAACTTTGTACAGCATATACAAAATATATATCTCAGAATATGAATGGCTGGGGGTATAAGTAGCCCAGCTGATAGTGACCTGTCCTCAGACACAGAAGGTTGTGAATCTGGCCCTCGTTATCACTTTCCTCCACCAGAACCAGTTGTAGAAATGGGTGTCAAGGAGGACAGCCTCTGATGATGGGAGTATATCTGCCTGCAAGGTGAGGCACACTGGACTTTACTACACACATGCCTGCCATTGCATGAAGGAAAAATAGCATATCAGGCACAGCTGAATTTCAGAAATAAGGGATTTCACTTCCAATGAGGGGAAATGTTAAACAATTAAATGAAGGCAGATGGCTATTCAAAATATCTCATCTACACTCAGTAGCTGAGATAAGTGGGCAATTTTCGATAAAGATTATTTGTGACAACTCCAGTCTATTTCTATGTTCAAGGAGGATCTCTCTCTTTCTCCCTTTTTTTCTCTCTCATCCCTTCACTGCCCAAAAAAACACATGGCCGCGTGCAGCACAAGATTTCCAATTCTGTCAGTCCTTCACTATGTTCTTGGCCATCTCCCATGTCAGTCCACTGTTTACCAGCATGTTCTCTGCTGTATGTCTCCATGTCCCTTTGAGTCATCTCAAGTTTATTTTACGCTGTGGAGTCCACATCAAACCTGTTTGTGGTAAAGATTCATCCGTCACTGTCATAAATGTGGCCAATACACTGCCACCTCCTTTCAAACACTGTCAGTAGTGAAGATGGGCAATGTTGATTTATATATGATCAAGCACATACAACTCTAAGCATACAACAAATCTTAATCAGACAGATTTCCGATTAACCACTTTTGCATGAGGAGAGATTGCAGTCCTGGATCATTTCATAATTAGAAACTTCACTCTGAGCCAGAGAACTCTGCAGCTGTTTCTACAGAAGCAAACAGAAATGAACCATGTCTGTAGGTTTCATGGACAAACTTTCAACTTCAGCTCTACTTTTTTCGCATTCCAACTTTGACTTCTTCACAAATGATATGTTTTTGTCAATTTTGACTGCACTCAAAATTACTTTCAACTCTGAGATTTCTCTATTATCTACTTCAACTCCTTCATGAGAGGGTGAGGATGGTGTCTGATCAAGCAATCAGCAACCCTTAGCTGATATGCTAGCATCAGGGTTAATGAACCATAGCTGACCAAGACCCTGTTTCACCCTTCCACTGGTACCCCCAGTAACAGGCCTAGCCTGGCTAATGTGGCAGTGATCGCCGTAGTCCCCATGGTGGTGGAGTCTGCTAAAAAAGTATTGCACACCCTGTGCTTTTTTAGCTGTACTCTGGGACTGAAAAAATAGCTGCCATAACCCACTCCCACGCTGATACAATGTTATGCCTCAACACCCTCACAGCATCGGCTGCAAAGAACACCAGCTCGCAGTTACATAGAGACTGAAGAAGATCAAGAAGAAGAAGAAGACTTCTTTACAAATGACACATGTCTACCAACTCTAACTCCATTCACAGTTGGTTCTAACTCTGAGATCTCTATATTTCTGTTAGCCACTGCAACTCCTTCATGAATGACACATTTCTACCAACTATGACTTCACTCAAAATTGCTTCTGACTCTTCAGATCTCTATATTTCTGTTAGCCACTGCAACTCCTTCATGAATGACACATTTCTACCAACTATGACTTCACTCAAAATTGCTTCTGACTCTTCAGATCTCTATATTTCTGTTAGTCACTGCAACTCCTTCATGAATGGCACATTTCTACCAACTATGACTTCACTCAAAATTGCTTCTGGCTCTTTAACACAGACCCCACTTTCCACATCCTGGCTGTTCTGACTGAAAGTGAAGAAGTGACAGAATGGATGAGAAGTGAAAACTTCAACAGACTGGGAAAGTACTGAACAGTAACCAAAGGATAACTGAACATGGCAGGGAAGAAACTGATGGATCAGCTTCTACCAACAGTGAAACCTTTAACTTGGTTCAAAAGGACAGAGGTGTACAAGCTTCCAGAGAGGCTCTGACCACATCACCATCCAGTGCATCATCAGTACAGAGAAAACATAAGCACCAACATCATATCCCTGAAGAGCTCTATGGCATGATAAAACTGTTTATCAGATCTATACAATCATTAATTGTTATCAGAACTATAAAATCATTAACTGTTATCAGAAATATACAATCATTAACTGTTAACAGATAAACTGATGCACTGTGGCCATCATCATCATCAGGTGCCATGCCGACTGGTGTTGGCTATTATGCTTCTCTACAGTGCCCAGTCCTTCATGAAGGCCATCAGCTCAGTTGGTGATCTCCTCTCACACCATCTCATCAGAAATGATTTTCTCTCAATTGTTCTTGTATAAACTCCCTGTAACTGTGAGCTGGTGTTCTTTGCAGCTGATGCTGTGAAGATATTGAGGCACACCATCGTTATCGCCTTGGGAGCAGGGTTATGGCAGCTATTTTTTCAGTCCCGGAGCGCAGCTAAAAAAGCAGAGGGGTGTGCAATACTTTTTTAGCAGACTCCACCACCATGGGGACTATGGCGATCCCTGCCCCGTTAGCCAGGCTAGGCATTACTGGGGGGGGGGGGGAGGTACCACGGAGAGGTGAGACAGGGTCTTGGTCTTATATGGTTTGCTAACTCTGATGCTAGCATATCAGCTAAGGATCGCTGATTGCCTCATCGGATAGAGTCTTATCTCTGGCTCTTCTTTTCTCAATTTTTCCCGTTGTTAAAATATTTTCAATGCTCTCTCTTTTGACAAGATTTTTTTTTTGTCTCTCCAGCTCTTATCCTGCATTCTTCAATAGTTATTTTGACTGTTCAGGGAATTTGCAATATTCTTCTAATAAACCCCGTTACCAATATTTTAAAAATACATCAATTACTCTGCAGTGTTATGTTGGGATAATCATTTTTAAAAAAAAAACATTTTGGTGAAAACTTGAAAAATCAGGTTTATGAATATTCATTTTAAATCATTAAAAAAAATTTTTTTTTAAAAATAGGTATATGGAGGATCGGTTTTTTTCTTTTAAAGCAGGTATCTGGAGGATCATTTAAAAAAAAACAACGCTGAAAAATCGGGTACTCTGATGGTCATCAAAAACAGTTTCGATAAATCTGAGTTATACAAAAAACATTATTGACAAATATGGTACATCAACTTTAGCTTCCAATCTCAGATTTATATATTTATACACATTTTTTTGTTTTAATAACATGCCCAGTATCTCAACACGCTTTAAAAGAATATGACCTGGTCTGGGTCAACGGAGTAACCATCAACATTCCTGAAATTTCCGGAGTCCATGCCGCAGCGCCCAGAGACATGAACTTCGCCATAGAAATATTGCCGTGCTCCGATTCCTGTAGTGTTAATACTTAGATCTGGAGATTTAAGCTTAGATCTGGGCACAAATAATAACACTTTCGATGGCGACTGTGGGGATATTCTCCGTAATATGATGATGCTAGTGACTAATTCTTGCTGGCATGCAAGAGGATGGGTACGGGTGCTAGATAAACCTCGCACGGAACCAATGGAGGAAATATATCAGTAACCTTCATGTCGTGGCAACGAATAAATAATAAATAAGTTGCAGTTGCCATCGCGTGGTCGATAAATGAATCGATTGCGTTTCAGTTAAGATATGACAAAAATTTAAATTACGTTTGTGAACGAGGACTTACTTTATAAATGAACGAAAAAAAGCCTACAGCCTGTCGAAAGTGGCCATCTTGGGAAGATACTTCTGCGCGAAATCAATGGAGGAGGGGAGATTATCGAACATATTGTTTCCCATCGCATCCAGCTTTTGTCCTGTATTTTCTTTCTGTATTTGGTTACCCCCCCCCCCCCCCCACACACACACACACAATCTCTAAGTTGTAAGTGACAGAACGGCTATCAGGGTATGCAAACCAGAGCAGGCCAAGACCCTCACCCATCTACTCGTGGTGCTCTATGTCACTATCACTGTGTGCCGTAAACGGTGGACACAAAAAGAAAACAAAAAGACTGCACTTGGAAAGACCAAAAAAGATGAGAGATCAACTTCAGTTAGCATTCGCAGGATAGATTATTTAAATTACAATTGTGCTCTGAAACTATTTCGTATGATCTGCTGCGAATTAAATATCACTTTCGTGTAGTTTTCCTGGAACTGTTCTCTTCAGCCGACGGTGTACTCAGTTGATACATCGATGTCCAGCCGGTGCATTGTTCCTTAGTCGATGAAGATTGATAAATCTCCAGTTTCCTTGTTCCCTCGATTTAATGATGTACCCAGCCAGGATATATCCTGTCCACCCCCATATGTTATATTCCCATCTACATATGTCTACCTCTCGCTATTTTCTTTCTACCATACTTCAAGTACGGTCTTCTGTATATCTTTTGATGTGGTCAAAGTATGTTTTTCCTTGATCACTATTTCATTGAGAAGTGCACTTGCAACTGTTCTAATACTTGTACATTTGTTCTTTTCATTTTCCATGATATATGACCTGCTTTCCTATAGGTCAACATTTCTTCTCCATTTATGTTTCCAATATCTTAGGGTTATAAAACTTTACGTTCATGTGATATAATGATAAAAATGTACAAACTAGGAAAAAAGTAGGAACAGCTTTATTACTTAACGACTACAAAGATGTGACGTTTCGGCGTGAGCCTTAATCGTACAAACACATACAGGACGAAGAATTAGAGAGAGTGGAGATAAAGTATAGATTCACATGAATCCTATGTTTTATTATTTTTTAACATTCTAGTACAACTTTGTAGTCGTTAAGTAATAAAGCTGTTCCTACTTTTTTCCCCTAGTTTATACATTTTGGTATCACAGTTTTACTACAGTGCTTCGTGTGTAGTTGTATACTTATACACTCATTATTGCGTGTTATTGCGTCCTTGCACCTATACTCTTCAGCAAGGTGTTCTCGGCCGTGCTTATTGACACTTCCAGAAGCTCAAATGAAAACTGTATTCCGTTAATTTATAGAATAGACGGAAAGCGTTTCAATCTAAGGCGATTTAAAAGCTGCCTCAAAAGTTAGGAAGGCGAAAATCAAAGACTTTCTGTTCGCCGATGATTGTGCACTAAATGCTAATTCAACATCTAATATGCAAACCATTACTGATAACTTCTCGGAGGCACGTGACAACTTTGGCCTTACGATCAACATCGGAAAAACAGAAGTTGTATATCAACCCGCCCCCCAACAAAGAATATACTGACCCGGAAATCGTGATAAAGAGACAAAAGCTAAAATCCGTAGAAAATATCATTTATCTTGGCAGTACCCTTTCTAGGGCAGTCAGTCTTGGATGCTGAAATCAGCAACAGAATAGCTAAAGCCAGCGCAGCATTTGGGAGGCTAGGAAAACATGTATGGGAAAGAAGAGGGACTCAGCGTTACCAGCAAGTTAAAGGTCTATAAAGCTGTCGTTCTGACCACACTAATGTATGCAGCCACCAAGTTAAAGGTCTATAAAGCTGTCGTTCTGACCACACTAATGTATGCAGCCACCAAGTTAAAGGTCTATAAAGCTGTCGTTCTGACCACACTAATGTATGCAGCCAGCAAGTTAAAGGTCTATAAAGCTGTCGTTCTGACCACACTAATGTATGCAGCCACCAAGTTAAAGGTCTATAAAGCTGTCGTTCTGACCACACTAATGTATGCAGCCACCAAGTTAAAGGTCTATAAAGCTGTCGTTCTGACCACACTAATGTATGCAGCCACCAAGTTGAAGGTCTATAAAGCTGCCGTTCTGACCACACTAATGTATGCAGCCACCAAGTTAAAGGTCTATAAAGCTGTCGTTCTGACCACACTAATGTATGCAGCCACCAGGTTAAAGGTCTATAAAGCTGCCGTTCTGACCACACTAATGTATGCAGCCACTAAGTTAAAGGTCTATAAAGCTGTCGTTCTGACCACACTAATGTATGCAGCCAGCAAGTTAAAGGTCTATAAAGCTGTCGTTCTGACCACACTAATGTATGCAGCCACCAAGTTAAAGGTCTATAAAGCTGTCGTTCTGACCACACTAATGTATGCAGCCACCAAGTTGAAGGTCTATAAAGCTGCCGTTCTGACCACACTAATGTATGCAGCCACCAAGTTAAAGGTCTATAAAGCTGTCGTTCTGACCACACTAATGTATGCAGCCGAAACATGGACAGTCTACAGTAGACATGCAAGACAACCAAATCACTTCCACATAGGCTGTCTCAGAAAAATACTGAACATCAAATGGCAGCAAATGATACCTGATACTAAAGTCCTCACAAGAGCTAATATTCCAAGCATCTACACAATGCTTCAAAAGGCGCAAATTCCATGGACAGGGCACATGGTCAGAACGAGTAACAATCGACTGCTCAAACAACTCCTTTATGGGGAACTACTGAATGGAAAACGGAAAGCTGGAGGGCAAAAAAAAAAAAAAGCGTTACAAGGATACGCTCAAAACCTCACTCAAAGCCTTGGGGATAGACATAAAATCTTGTCATATAAAATCTTGGGAGGCCATAGCACGTCAGCTTTAACCACCCTGGGTGCTCAGATATCAGAGCGCTCAAGAATTGAAAGTGTCCAGCAGAAACGCGCAATGTGAAAAGCCAAGGCAGCACAAGCACCCACAACTAAATCTGGACATACATCTTCCGTGTGTGGCAAAACTTTAGGGTTCGTATAGGGCTAGTTGGTCACGTAGGGACACACCTCTCCTTGCGTTGACTAAGATGAATCCGTGTTACAATGTAATGATAAATGCTCTCTTTGTATGCATCAGTCGGAACTCCATGACACATCCTGCAAGCCTGCACCTTATGCAGAGATCTAATAGCCCAAACCTGACCCCAGGAAAGAAACATAGATGGAAGACTGTGGGGGGGGGGGGGGGGGGGAAACCACATGCAGAACTCGTCCTGATAGTGGGATCAGGGATCAGTTAATTTTCTATTTCTCTATTCGGCTGAGTACATAGGAGTTTATAATAGAGCCAGAAGAAAGAGCAAACACCAGCATATCAACCAGAAAGAATGAGAAGGAGCAGTGGCAGAGAATACTTCTCTATATGATTTGTATTAATGGACAGAAGAAAAAAAACAGAAGCTGTCAAATCATGAGCAGTATTCATCATCATCGTGTGTTGTCTCCACTCAAAATATTGCCTGCAATGGCTTTCAATTTCTTCTCTGATTTTCATGGTGCACCCTTCCAAGCTGAACTCAAGTATGGCTGATATAAATACTTTATGTTTTGATTTTTATTTTTGTCATTAGCCACGAGTGTATATGTGTCTTTATTCATCTTAAATGACACCATCAGAGCACAGGATGCAGTAACACTAGTAATGCATTACGTCCAGAAACAAGTGAAACCTTTGGCTACGTCACACGACCACCACCAGACAGTATACGTACCATATAAAACATTCGCAATAAGAATTGTAGCAAACAGGGAGAGACCGCCCAAGTAAAAGATGGAGGGAGGAAATTACATCTTACATCCTTCCCGTGCCGCTAGACGTCATATAGGGCCCGCATGGTAGTTCGCCAAGATTTCCTGTATTCGGCGAGTTTTTCAGTCTCATCAAAGGATGTTATGCACACTGAACTGGCCTCTCTTAACAATGTCCTCTTTTGAGTTTCACGTGATCGATCTCTTTTTCTTCGGCCTGTTGTGTTCCACTTGATAGTTTGTTTGGGGATCCTCTGATTGTTTCTTCTCATCACATGACCGACATATGTCCATCTTCTATTTATGATAATCCATGAGACAGGTTGTTGTTTGCTCATCTGTCTTATCTATGCGTTGTTCTTGAATTAGTTCCACTTTATACCGAGTATTTTCCTTAGACATTTATTTTCGAAAGAGTCATATGATGCAGAAAGTCAAGCTCTGCAACATTGTCATTGATTTGTCCCCATCAACACTGAAAGGTATACGAGGAAGGCGACAAGACAACTTAATGAAGGGGGGTAATACGCCACTACAGTATGAGCAGAAGCGATATTTGGTAATTGTGAGTTAACTCCCCCAGCGTGACGTGACAAGATCGTTTGGTTCCGCATCTGCTTCAAATTCCAAGTGGAAACGTTTCAAACTGATGATCTGTCTGCTCGTCCGAGTTTTGGGGATAAAATCATTATGTAAGTAATACACGGAGTAAATTTTATAAATTATACATTGATGTGAATATTTCTGACATTTTGTTGATCGTTTATTTGTCGTTTGGACATGGCGAAATGTCAGTTTTTGAAAGTCGAGTGTGACCGTAACCTACCTTGCAAGAAAATTGATCGAGCTTTGGTGAAGATGTAAACAATTTGTTAATTGTCTGAACTGTGTAACGGCGAATATTTTTAAGCAAGCCGGACTGTTTTCTTTGTTAACTTTCAGGAGTCACCGTCAGGCAGTTTGTGTTGCTGAGATAACGGGTGTAGGAAGAGACCTCACAAATATTGAGACAATTACATAGGGTCGTGGAGCCAAAACCAGTTTTAGGTGAAGTTAGCGTCAGTAAAAGTGTACCATTTATGAAGGGGGTGGAAACGGAGTCAGTAAAATTATACATTTTTATGAAGGAGTTGAAATCAGAGCCAGTTAAAGTATACCATTTATGAAGGAGTTGGAATCAGAGCCAGTAAAAGTATACCATTTATGAATTATTTGGAATCAGAATTCAGTAGAAATATACTTTGTCAGCAGTTCCAATCAGTTGTTGTATTTTAGCTTACTGTAGACCTGAGCTAATTTTTATTTCAATTATGTGAATGAAGACATGATTATTGTTCTGCTGGGGATACTGAAGCTGGCATGGTTTGGGAGAGAGGTGTCATTGAAATATATATGAAATATAGAGGTCATATTTTCCTACATCTGCCAGCACATTAGAATGTGAAGTGGCCAGTATCATGCATGCATGACTTTGCTTCTCACATTGCCCAAATGATATAACCTTATTTAAGCTGCTGAAGTATCTGCAGGGTAAGGTTCTTGCAGGTGTTAGTTAATTGTTCTCATTGCTCCTGATGTACCCTGTCCTTTACAAAACTTTTATGGTCATGATAGTCAGTATGGTAATGTCTTGTCGTGTAGCCAGGATATCTGTTTCAGTGAATGTAGTGTTATGACTGTCATTGATATCCTGTTCCGGTCTTCTCCTTGGCCAATCCTTTCCTTATTTCCGAGAGACTGTAACATCAATCCATGTTCTTGCTATGACATCCAGTCATTTAATGACCAAAAAAAGGGATAACTTTCTTTCTGCAGTGAAACTGAGGTGCCAGTTTTTAATCCACATTCACAAAAAATATGAATGGCTTTAGAAGGTGAAAGCTGAAATGTGCTGCATGTGTGAGTATGCTTGCATCATAAGCCATATGCCCTGCTAGTACACTGCTATGACTATACAACTACATACCACTACATGCAAACCAGTCAGGACAGAGACAAGAGTATTGACATGTGAGCTCTAGAATAGATTTAGCCTTGCGGCCTGCATGACGTTTTCTAAGACATTTCTTTCCTTCTTGTTTGTAAAGGATAAAAAAAAGCAGAATCTTTGTTTTCCCATTTCTCAGATGCTTCAGACTCTAGCACTAGGTTCGAGATGTCAGGTTTACATCTGTCTGTATTATGTTTTAGCAGGAATCAACCCTGCCATTATCATTTCATGGTGATATGATCCAAATAATGGTGATTAACAGTGATGTAGTCTTGTTTTTTTTTTTCCTCAATAAAATCACAGAATTTACTACATCCTGTCAGTAATGCTAGCCATCTTAGAGATGGAAACATTATACAGCGGGAATTTAAGACATAATTTTTTTTAACAAAATGTAGGGTAATAAATTTTTAAAAAAACTCCTTTAATTGACTATATAACTTTAGACAGTCATGTAATAATGACACTTTTTGTAGCAGAAGACTTTTGAAACAGGCAGACATTGGCTGTTTGGTTTTTAAATTTTTTTTGGGCAGTTGCCTCCTATACCTTGCAGACCAAGTCCATGGTGCTCCAAAAATTTGGTTGTGGTACTCCCTGTCACTCCCTTTTCCTTCATTCCTCTCCCTGGATCTTTCCAAAATGCACTGTGGGCACCACTGGTTTAAGTATAGCTCTGAGGTATGCTTGACCTCTTGATGGTGCATGTCCAATTAAAATCTTTTCTGTCTTGCAGTAACTTCAGAGTTATGTTGTTTGTCAGCCATTTTTGCATGTTTATCATTAATTTCCAGTGATAAGTTTTTAAAAAATATTAATTAAGCACCTTGTAGGTTTTATAATGTATTCAGAACACTGTCATTGTCTGACTTTATATTTTTCATTAGAAGACATTCCATTGTTTTCAGATCTCTCAGTTTTTACTCTGTCATGATATAATATCCATTTTTCTGTACATCCACATGTGGAAAATCTCATTATTCTGCTGTGTTCAACTGTTTGACAGTATTTCTAGATCATGAAGTTATTGGTCTACATTTCATATGTTCCTCCCCTAGTGAAAGGAGCACACCGTTTGTTTCTCTATCCGTTTGTTTGCAGTTTGTCTGCATTGTGCTTCCATTTCACGTTTCCCTGTTACTTGATATAATATTCCAAAGCAAATAATTTGTACTTGCCGTGTAGAAGGGAGTTGCTGTATCAAACCTATTGTAGGCAGTATTGATTGTAGGCAGTATGATCTGAGCGTGTGAGTTATTCTCACTGACAGTAACTACATTCAGAAAAGAAAGAAGATGAGCATGCTTTTTGGAATATGTACAATGACGCTGACTGATAATGGCCTTCAATAGAAGCCCACATGAATACGTTGAAAAATATGGATCACCACACATGGCTACTTCTGACCGGATGAATAATCCAGTACACGAGAGTGAACTAAAACATTTTAACAAACTTAGGAAACTTTTTTTTTTTTGACCAGGATTAACACTGAAGACAAAGGTTCTGCGTGCTTAGCAGTCTCTTCTGTGGATTTGAAAGTGGACGGTCAGTTGAAGAGGCTAGTTCAGTCTTCGCTGAGTACAGTAGCCCTGAGATGTTGCAGTGTGAACGCTCAGCGGCGGATGGCTGCCACATGCTGGAAGAAGGACTGACCAACATTTTCTCAGACAAATAAGGGGAACATCTGGAGGGAAGTAGGCCACGAGCTAGATCAAAACTCAGTCCAGTAGCATCCACGAGAAGTCTTTGCACCTGTCGCGAAGAGTATAAAAGAGCATGTGCAGGGACTGTACCACACGCGGAGTGGCTGCGTTATCTGAGGAGGAAATGAGGGCTACCATTGAAGACAGACAACGCAGAAACCAAGGAATTAAACTGTGCAGCACAGAAATATCGTTTGTTGTTATTGTCGCCGATTATTGTATATGTACTTTAGGAGTGGCTCGTACATTCTCCTGCAACATTTTTTTAGCTTGTTTCATATGATAATAATCCATGTCCACCTACTCATATTATTTACTTGATAGCATTTCAGCCTTTTCTGTCTGTCTGTCTGTGTTGGTTATGGACATTTTAAATTCTGCATACGTCAGTCCCTCACTATATTTCTCTGTTTCTCGGTTTCACTCTTTCTCTCATTCTTTCACTGTCTTTCTCTCTTTCTTTCACTGTCTTTCTCTCTTTCTTTCACTGTCTTTCTCTCTTTCTTTCACTGTCTTTCTCTCTTTCCATTTCTTTCATTCTCTCTTTCCTGTCTCTCTTTCTCAGTCACATCTCTCTCTCTCTCTCTCTCTCCAACTGTTTCTCTTTCTCGCCCTTTTTCTTCTTCACTTTCTCTCTTTCTTTCTTTCTTTCTTTTACATAATACGCCGTGACTGTATAATCGGTACTCCAAACTTTTCATTTCGACTCCTATTTTTCTGCTCTCCGACTGTCAACTCTGTCGATTTTTTCATAAACGCTACATTTCTACTGACCCAAGACTCCACCCCTTATCCGTGGCCTATGCTCTCAAGGGAGTGAACGGCGATGGTGAAGATGATGATTGTGATGATGATGATGATGAAGACTCCACCCAAGATTGTTTGCGACTCCTCTATTTTTCCACTGTTCAGCTGAACTCGTACTTCTTCTTAAATGGTACATTTCTGTCTACTCCACCCAAACTTTCATCCCACTCCACAGCCTCTGCCTCCCACTCCCCCCCCTCTTTTCCAAACATACACACGCGCACACATACACACTTTCTTTCCCTCTAACTCTCACTTAACTCACTCACTCACTCACTTGTCTGTCTCTATTCTTCTCTGTCGCCCTCCTTATCTCAATCTCCCACACTCACATAGAAGTAGTTGCTTCGCGACATAGTGAATGTAATGAAATACATTCCATCTCTCTCTCTTCTCTGTCTCTCTCTCACACACACACACACATATATTCACTGTTTAACTTTTCGTATGACTCTGTGTTCTTCGCATTGCCCTCATAAATTATCCCGGGTGTGTAATCCCTGTGTATTAATGAGTCGACCATAGAAGTCTGTAGGGCGTCAGGGTAGTGAAGTGGTTAGTTCACTTGACTCTCATGGCGAAGGTCGGTGTTTCGAATCCGGTTAGAGGCGCTGCATTTACTCAGGTGTAGAAATGGTTACATGCCTACGTCTGGGACGGAGAAGTAAAGGCGACCAGATATGATGCTGACCGCATGACCCTCTAGTGTGTCAACTAGTTGCGGATTAATCACCACTCAAACCCCCCCCCCCCAGAATGAACTTAGTAAGGTCCCTCGCATTACCCGACATATACCATTTATACCCTGAAAAAAAGTAGCACATCTATCATCAGGTGCCGAGCCTGTAGAAGTTGTCGGCCATTCTTCCCTATAAGAACACGGTCCTTGATATTTTTCGCTAGCTCTCTTGGTGACTTTTTGTTACTCCACTGCATTAAACTGCCCATGTGTGTGTGTTTGTGTTGTTCCTCTTTTTCCTTTTTCCTGTGGTTATAATATTTTCAATTCCCCCTCCCCCCCCCCAAACGTTATAGTCCAGTGAATGATGACGGTCGTTTTAATTTGGATTTAATTAGGTTCCTTTCTGCATTTATTTTTGTTAGACATTCCCTGTTTGTCGTCTTAGCTGTCAACACTGTTCTTGACATTCATCAAAGAAGCCACATCTCTGTTGCCCCAGTCATCTTTATATCGATCTGTTGATTGTCCGTGACTCACTTCACTAGACTAGGGATAGGCTTGTTGTAGTATTTTAAATTTAAAGTTAAGCGAGAGAAGGCAAAAAGGAAACGACTGTTGTAATTCTCTCTCTCTCTCTCTCTCTCCCCCTCTCCCTCTCCTCCCCCCCCCCATATTGATCGTGGGTATCTACAGAAATCGAACTGAAGTGAACGACGTTAATGGGTGCTTAAAATAGAGCAACATCGTCCAATAGGGTATTTCGTGAGCTACATGTTATGCCACATCTTATCAGTTTGACAGATCTTCGACGTCTGCCTGAAGCACTGTTCTAAATAAAATTAGAAGGAGAATATTTCTAACTCAACCTGTATTTTAAAATTATAGAGTAACTTAACTTCCAGTTTCTTTGTACCAAATTTCTGATCAAAGTTTATTCTGGCAGAGCTTTGAGATGAATTCAGGAATGAAAGAGTTTTAAGTTCGATACCTAATGGATAATCTGCTAGCGGTGTCGACTGGTGGTCGGTAAGGCGATAACACCACAGACTTTTTGTTGTTGTTGTCTCTATAGGTGATAGGTTACATTTACTTCAGTTTATTTAACCTTATAAAAGAGATCTCTCTCTCTCTCTCTCTCTCTCTCTCTCTCGGCGTCCTTTGATTATCCCAATGGTTTGTACAGTGGTACACACGAGGCCGTTTTCGCTAGTCTGCTTGTATGAATTATGCAGTAACTGAACTGTTGTTTGTCACGCCCATGGTAACCGGCGAGCTCACAACTAGACACGGCGGACTGTTGATACCGCTCCAAGCCCGAGTTTTTCACACGTACGTGCCAGGTTTACTGTTGTTTGTACTTCTGTTGGAGGAATATAAAACGCGGTTTTATTAACGATATTTATTAATTTTTTTTTCCAAGGGGAAAACAAGGTGTCGTTTTGATGGTTTCCAAGATGATATATTTTATTTCCATGCCGTATAGTTTATAAAAAAAATAAGAGAGAGAGAGACAATGTACTTTCGTAGGACATGCAGTGAGAAGAGTGGGCATTGAAAATATTATAACAACAGGAAAAATAGAAGGAAGAAGATCAAGAGGAAGACCAAGAGAAATGATACTGGACAGTCTGACGGGATGGTGTGAGAGGAGATCACCAACTGAGCTGATGGCCTGCATGAAGGATCGTGTACTCTGGAGAAGCATAATAGCCAACGCCAGTCGGCACGGCACCTGATGCTGATGCTGATGATGATGCCATATAGTTGGCACTGACATATAAGATGCATCTATAATTTGACAAGTAATATTTCGGAACAAAATAAAACCCCCCACATTTTCCTTGAATTCCATAACCCTCCCCTCAACTGAGTTTTGATCCAAGATTGTCTGTTATTGGATATTTTCCTGTTGAACTTCTTAAAAAAAACCCAAACAAACGTGCATCTAACCTTATATTGTAGTTGGTCCATCGTCTTCGATTCATCTTAGTCAAAGTAAGGAGAGGTGTGTCCCTACGTGACCAACTAGCCGAACTCTGAAGTTTTGCCGCACACGGAACATATATGTCCAGATTTAGTTGTGGGTGCTTGTGCTGTCTTGGCTTTTCGCATTGCGCGTTTCTGCTGGGCACTTTCAATTCTTGAGCGCTCTGATATCTGAGCACCCATGGTGGTTAAAGCTGACTTGTGCTATGGCCTCCCAAGATTTTATGTCTATCCCGAAGGCTTTGAGTGAGGTTTTGAGCGTATCCTTGTAACGCTTTTTTTTGTGTTGCCCTCCAGCTTTCAGTTTTCCATTCAGTAGTTCCCCATAAAGGAGTTGTTTGAGCAGTCGAGTGTTACTCGTTCTGACCATGTGCCCTGTCCATGGAATTTGCGCCTTTTGAAGCATTGTGTAGATGCTTGGAATATTAGCTCTTGTGAGGACTTTAGTATCAGGTATCATTTGCTAACCTTATAAATACCCATGTATCGGCACTCTTAGCTAACGTAACATTATTGATGCAAAGTATGGCTACATCTTTAGCATTAAACTGTTCATTACATTAACACATTTACCAAGGATTTTATATACACGACTAAGGTATACTTGAACTGTGCATTTTTTTAAAGCAAAGATTACCGTTACCACTTCTTCTTCGTTCGCAACCGTTACTACCAAAAATTCATTTACACACGACGTCACCTTCATTTTTGTCCCAGGTCAAGCAAGGCAGTGAAAGAGCTGATGGATTGTCTGGTTTGATCACCATAGATGATGGCTAACCGCTAAATCATATTGACATTGTTAGTCTTCTCAGAGAGCTTGCTAGAGAGGAGGACTTTGAGAGAGGTGACTTGACGTCGCTGTCTCGGATGTACGGGCAGACAGTGAAGAAAGGCATCTCAAGGTCTGAGAGGTATTCTCAGTGCGTGAGAGGAGTCGTCAGTCATCTCCGAACTGGCACACGCTGATGGATGTGTCCAAGAGGAGATCGGTGCATCTTTGGACGTGTCCAGAGTGCAGTGATGATGAAACATAACATAACATAACACAACACAACACTCAGTACATGCGAGGTTGGCGATGATGCCATTTTTTGAGCCGTATAAGTTATTAGCACCAAAATAACAGTGGTTCTCTCATAGTTACAGCATCGAGATATCATAACAGTGTGACAGATTTTATCTAGGTTCTTTGGTTTTAATAATTAACCGATGATTCATCCGTAATCATGAAAGTAAAGAACAAAATGTTACTGTAGATAAATATAGTACATCACTAAGTGTGTGGTAACAGTAGGCTGTCGAGCATTGTACTCTTGGCTGTCAGTTTTTAAAAGCAATATTTTAATATTATTTTGACTTGTAATCATAATTTGAATGTAAATGCTACAGAAGAGTCCTTCAGATATCACGGACACAAAAAAGAACAAATATATCCATGCTACAAGAACTTAATATTGAAAAAGGCTGGCTAGTAAAGAAGATTAAAGAGAGAAAACTTAGATATTTTGGACACATTAAACGTCATGATAATCTAGAGAAGACCGTCTTGGAAGGGTACATAATGGGAAAAAGAAAGAGAGGAAGACCAGGGCGAAGGTGGCTGCAAGACATCGTTGATGATCTGCAAATGGATGCATCAGCAGCATGCCATCTTGCTTACAACCGAGAGGCCTACAGGAGTGCTGTTCGGGAGGCAAAGTTCCGCAAGGGACATGCAAATGAATGAATGAATCATAATTTAATCTTTTATAATCATGCATATTTAATTCTGGAGTCGTCAGGAGATTAATGTGTTGAATATGGATGCTTAGGTGTTAGTCTGCTATTGGGAGACCTCCACGCCAAGCTCTACACAGATCCAACTATTGGGCTAGAGGACGCAGTGCGACTTTCGGAGTTTTCTTAAAGTGAGTCTTATAGTGAAGGAAATACGGTACGTTCTTCGATCCTGTGGAAAATGAAAGTTCATCCAACTCTTCAGCGCGTGGATACACAAACGTGGAGTTTGGTAACTCCCACCAGGGATTCCACCATTAGAATGCACACAACATGAAAAATACACTTACCAGCCCAGCTGGCGGAAAGAACATCGCAATCTTGGTGCAACATGGAAGTTGCCTAATTCATGTTCGTATCGTTGGAAAATATTTCATTCGTTAGATCCAGTGCCGATATACGTTGGCGATCATGATTCTTGATTTTGTGGGGTTTTGGTGTTTGTTATCAGATTGAATTAGCTTTTTTTTTATGTTCACAAGCCACATGCTGCTGTTTGACATACAAGTATAATACATAGATCCTAGACTTTGATGGTTGCTGAGTCGATTTACACCTTTCATTCATTCATTTGCATGTCCCTTGCGGAACTTTGCCTCCCTAACAGCACTCCTGTAGGGCTCTCGGTTGTGAGCAAAATGGCATGCTGCTGATGCATCCATTTGCAGATCATCAACGATGTCTTGCTGCCATCTTCGCCTTGATCTTCCTCTCTTTCTTTTTCCCATTATGTACCCTTCCAAGACAGTTTTCTCTAGATTATCATGACGTTTAATGTGTCCAAAATATTAAAGTTTTCTCAGTTTAATCCTCTTTACTAGCCAGCCTTCTTCAATATTAAGCTCTTGTAGTATGGATATATTTGTTCTTTTTTTTTGTGTCCACGATATTTGAAGAACTCTCCTGTAGCATTTAGATTCAAAGGCATGTACGTGTTTCTCAGCTGTTTTGTTAACTGTCCACAGTTACTAAAAAAAACTAAATAACAAATTGTCGAACTTTATGACCTTTTTTTTTAAACCAGGATTAAAGCGCAAGTTCATAGTGAGTAAATGTATCTAAAAACTTAAAGGGAGGCGAAGGCGCTGTCCGCTTTGGCGTAGCTGGCATACTAGCGTAAGGGTTGGTGAACCATAGCTAAGACCTAGATCCATCTCACCTTTGGTGTCCACAATAATAGGCCTACCCTGGTTGGCGGGGCGTCGTCATAGACCGCCGTAGTCCCAGTGGAGGCGGAGTTTGCTAAAGAAGTTTTGCACACACTCCTGCTTTACAGCTACAGCTAGGGACTGGGAAAAAAATAGCTGTTATGATCCTCTCCCAATCCGACACGATGCATCGGCTACATAGAACACCAGTTCGCATTTTCAGAGAGATTGAAGGACTTAAATGCTAATTTTGTTTCTAGATTTGACTGAGGGAGTAAAGAATTTCAGATGAGCAATGATTACAGAGAAAACTGTGCTGAAGAATCGTTAATCGTACAAGCTGGTGCTGACGAAGACACACATATTTTACGTGTTTTTCTTAGTGTTTATATCAGATGTTTGTAACAAAACGTAACTGTAATGTTTGTTCATGTTCTGCAGCTCTCAGGCAACTGAAGTTTATCGTTATGTGGTTCTTATCGTAAGCAAGTTTGGCTATCCCTGATATATCAAGTACATATCCAGGGACGTGTGTTTTATATACGAGGGGCGTTCAGAAAGTAACGCACCACATCGTTTTTGTTTTCAGCTAATAATGAAGAAAGCATGACATTTTGCACACTTTAAATATTGCATGTGCCGATTGTGTGAATCAAATTGCACCGCAACCGGCCTAACCGTTGAAATCGAGCGTGTTAGCAACTTGCGGTATAAGCAGCGAATTATGATAGAATTTTCTCGATGCAGAGAAGGAAACTGTTGTGAATATTCACAAGCGTTTATGTGTATGGAAGTTATGCAATCGACAGGGGTACAATCAGTCGTTGGGTTCAGAGAATCAAAGAATCAATAAATGGAGATAAGGAGTTGCATGATCGGCCGCACTGTGGACGTCCTGCCACAGCCACCAATGCAGAAATGTTGAAATGAGCTGAGGGCATTATTCTTACTGATAGGTCTATCGCTACTCAACAGTTGACCTTAAAACTGTCAGTCAACAATGGTAGCGCAAGTGCAGTTATAAAAGCTCTCGGATTTTCTAAGTTTTGCGCAAGATGGGTTCCTCGAAGTCTCACAAATGAACATCGATTGCAAAGGAAAGCAATTTCTTCTGAATTGTTGGAGCATTTCATTGGTGATGGAGAGAACTTTTTGGCTAAGTTCGTAACAGGTGACGAAACCTGTTACGATCTTAACGGAGTGGCATCATCCGCAATCACCACGAAGAAAGAAATTCAAGACTCCTTCAGCTGGAAAGGTCATGATCACTGTCTTTTGGGACATTGAAGGTGGATGTTTTGCCAAGAGGAGAGACAATTAGTTCGCAAGCTTACATTAAGATATTGAAAATAAATCCTTAGCCAACATTTTCGCAGAGTTCGGCCGCACAAGAATCCAGCAAACCTGCTTCTTCTTCACGACAATGTGCCCCCTCACACAAGTCTGGCAAGACGGGAAGCAATCACCAAATTGGGTTGGACTGTATTACACCATCCACCCTATAGCCTCGATTTGGCACCCTCTGATTTCCATTTGTTTGGTCCACTTAAAGATGCACTCAGAGGGGTAAGATTTGAAAATGACAAAGGAGTGATTCATGTAGCGAAGAAATGGCTACATAATTAAGAGAAAATGTGGCACGGGCTAGGAATACATGCACTTGTTTCGCGCTGGCGTAAAGTTGTACAAGTTGATGGGGATTATGTTGAATAATACCGATTTTTACGTGACATATCCATGTATATGTTTATTGCTTTTTGAATAAACATTTCCTGAGAAAAACGATGTGGTGCATTACTTTCTGAACGCCCCTCATATTAGTTTTCGTTGCTCATGTTCGGAGCTGTATTTTTAGTGGGGAGGTGTGGACTGTTTTATATAAATACATAAGATGGGCTACAGATTGAACATAATAGCAGCACAGAGATGGGCGTATCCTTGTTGGTAAATAAAGAAACTCCAATTCCATGTTGGAGTGTGAATGCTGTGTTCTCAGTGAAGTGCTTTATCAAGCATGGCGTTCGCATTGTAACAGAACACGCAGCGCTCGTCATGCGTTATGTTCCGAGCATACGAACGTGTGTTTACAAGGGATATAGTAACAGAGTACTCGTAAACTGCTGGTTTTAATAATTCACCTGCGATATTTATACCGAGCACTGACAAGTTGAAAAAAAAAATCGAGAGATTCATAGATATCATTGTGGTCCTTCTTCCTACTAACCCGTAGCATTTTCATTCTTCTTTAGCGTTTTTCAGTTCTGGTGTTGTTCCATGCACGGGATTATTATTATCATTATTAAAATTATGAATGAATGTTCCATTGCTTCAAATTCTTCATCCTCTTCTTCGGTCTCTTTAGAACTGCGAGCTAATGTTCTTTGCAGCCATTTCAGTGAAGATGTTGAGACACAGCATAGTGTCGGCTTGGGAGCGGGTCATGGCAGCTATTTTTTTCTGTCCCTGACTGCAACTATAAAGGAAAGGTGTGCAGTGCTTCTTAGCAGACTCCACCACCAGGGGGACTATATATATAGTCCCACTGGTGACTAGAATATATATATATATATATATAGTAGAATCTCTCTACTGTAGAGAGTAGAATCACCGATTCCGGATACGAGATTTTGCCGGATAGTTGATGATATATTTCGAGAACTTACATATTCATGCTTTGTGACGCCATCTGTAGAAATCTGTAGGTTGTGTTTTTTTTAGAACTGCCGGCCATAATTAAATAAATAACATAGAAAATCGTGCAGACTTTTAAAAATTAGAAACACATACACATAATTTTATATTTCACAAAATCAAATTTAAATAGCGTTGAAAATAACAGTACGTAGTTGTGACTTTATTTATACAGAAGAGTTCTTCAAATATCATGGACACAAACAAGAACAGTTATATTCAAACTACAAGAACTTAATATTGAAGAAGGCTGGCTAGTAAAGAGGATTAAACAGAGAAAACTTTAATATTTTGGATGCATTAAACGTCATGAGAATTTAGAGAAGACAGTCTTGGAAGGGTACATAATGGGAAAAAGAAAGAGAGGAAGACCAAGGCCATTATGGCTGCAAGACATCGTTGATAATCTGCAAATGGATGCATCAGCAGCAGGACATCTTGCTTACAACAGAGAGGCCTACATGAGAGCTGTTAGGGAGGCAAAGTTCCACAAGGGACATGCAAATGACTGTGAATTTATTAGTGTGACGACATAACTTAGAATAACTAAGGTTGTCGCTGGAGCTTTAAAAATTCACGATTTATACAATAAAGTTTCATGCCTTCATATGCTGACATAGATGGGCAGTGCTCGGTAAATCTTATGAAAGTCTGTAGTCCTTCGTGAGCTTCCTTCCACGTAACTTTCTTGGTCTGTGTGCTGTCGTCCTCATCTTCATTCTCCTCCTCAGCGTCTCTCTAATTTCACAGTACATGTTCGATTATTTCGAAGTCATCAAAAGAGAGTGAAGGAGTGAGAGAGTGAGGGAGAGAGCGAGAAAGAGGAAGAGAGAGTGAGGAAGATAGGGAGAGATAGTGAGGGAGTGAGAGAGGGAGAGATAGTGAGGGAGTGAGAGAGAGTGAGGGACAGAGAGAGTGAGGAGGGAGAGAGTGAGTGAGAGAGAGAGAGTGGAGGGAACGGAACACCCAGCGAAGCCTTCACCTCCTAACACTGGCCTTCTCCGAATGTGTTACTAAATCCAAGATGTCGGACGCGGGGCGTGTTTTAAAACCAGGAAAATCTTCGTCACTCGACTCGTCATCTTCAAACATTGCATATTTTTCTTATCTGATAGGCTTACATTTTCGGTTTAAGTTTAGACCTTCGAAAGTGCCATTGTCTACACCCAGCGAAGCCTTCACCTCCTAACACTGGCCTTCTCCGAATGTGTTACTAAATCCAAGATGTCGGACGCGGGGCGTGTTTTAAAACCAGGAAAATCTTCGTCACTCGACTCGTCATCTTCAAACATTGCATATTTTTCTTATCTGATAGGCTTACATTTTCGGTTTAAGTTTAGACCTTCGAAAGTGCCATTGTTTTGGTATTGCCGGCTAATTGGGTGCCGGTTAAGAGAGATTCTACTGTTGTGTTAAATCATCATCCAGAAAGGATTCTCACCATTTTTACGGTGACACTTATTGAGACGATGGAATTCACCAAATAACGTGTGTGTGTGTCCCCCAGCCCCAGAGAGCCACCTGCTTTCCTGCTGAGAATCACTGTTAATCTAACTCGTTGCCAACCTCATTACTTTTCGCGTTAAGCATGGATCATTGAAGGGACATTATGATGTACAGCATGTACAGCTATTTTATTTTTTGCAAGGAGATAGGGGGAAAAATGATTGGAGAGAATCGAGTGAAATTACTTATACATAACATTAGGAAGGGAGAGAATCGAGCGAAATTACATATACATAGCATTTAGTTGTGATGGCTTCCAAAACCGAAACAGTTCAAACACAGAACGTACTTAGCTTTTGTGTTGAGGTTTTGGAGATAGCCAAATGCTTAAAAGAAGGGGAAAAAAAACGTGAAGTAGCATGATAAGAAAGTACTACACAAGGCAGTTTTGAAATTTTCACTTCGGGGCTTTGGGCCACATTATCGCCTTCAGTCTTAAAGCTGTTGAAATCCGCCATGTAATCCTGCATGTGTATAGTTTAAGTAGCGTTCTTAACAAGATCATTTGGTTTTCTAAGCCCTGAAGGCGGGGCGCAGTACAGACCGGAATGTCGACTTAGGTAGTCTTCTTCTTCTTCTTCTACTTCTTCTTCTTCATTCGCTTCTACCACCAAGATCGCCCCGTGATCCTCCTGTGGTCCTTGATTGGTCCTGTGGTCCCCGAGAGGGCCACATGAGATTAAGAGTATTGCAGGGCTTGGGCCTGTATTCTCTCGGTGGGTCGCAGAAGCGGGATTGCGTGACACCGTGGTTTTCATTGCACCAGTTTAATCCAGAGTTTACTTTCTCACCAGAAGACTTAGGTAGTGTTAAATTAATTTCTTCTTCTTGTTTCAAATAAGTAAAACGGAAAAGAAGCGAACTCATTTTATTTGAGCCGGTGGGAGACGTCCAAGCGTGAAGATGTGTCAAGCTGAATGGCATATGTTCACTGTGCTTGTAGGACCTAGAAATACACCAAGTCGAAGTCGTATGTGGAGGGCCGCAAGGCGTTTAATGACAACACAAAGTACTTTTGAAGACGAGTGCAGAAGAAGAAGACGAGAAGAAGAAAGGAGAAGAATAAGAAGTTTTTCATTGTAATGGCAATCACTCTATCAAGCTTCGTTAGAACGAATACAGACTAATTCGTGGTTACGCTCTTAAATCAATGGAGGAAAGTCAATCAGTGAGCAACATCACGTAGAAGCAGCAGAATGTAAGTAGCACACCAAATATGTAATGAAACAGCAACTACCAGCCTAGCATAGAGGGAAAAAAAACAAGCTCAGAGAAGACATATTCTAGGAGGTAATAGAGATACTCACTAGGATTTCTCGAAAGAGAGAGAGAGGGGGGGGGGTGCTGCATATTAGGCAAGTTTAGACAGTCTGCTGAGAGAGATGTAAAGGAACACACCAGGAAAGGTAGGCAAACATCGGTTGATGGAAGTTAACGGAACTGAGACAGGAATTTTTCTGGTTCTGAACGAGAAAAGTTACATCAAAAGCTGCCAGAAACAGGGGGAAGTTATCAGTCGGTTACGTTTAATAAACAGCTCCAGAAAAGCAGGAGAACATCCTAATAGCGGAGACATGTAACTGGAGTGTAACGCCGGAGACTGAAAATAGCAGACATAGATAGCTTGAGAGTTTCTCCGTAAGCCCTGATAGCCGTGAGACGGGGAAGGTGAGAATAACAACATAAACTCCAGAAAGGGGAGACAGATAAGTTGAGAATAGCAACATAAACTCCAAAAAGGAGAGATATAAGTTGAGAATAACAACATAAACTCCAAAAAGGAGAGATATAAGTTGAGAATAGCAACATAAACTCCAGAAAGGTGAGACGGGGAAGGTGAGAATAACAACATAAACTCCAGAAAGGGGAGACAGATAAGTTGAGAATAGCAACATAAACTCCAAAAAGGAGAGATATAAGTTGAGAATAACAACATAAACTCCAAAAAGGAGAGATATAAGTTGAGAATAGCAACATAAACTCCAGAAAGGGGAGACAGATAAGTTGAGAATAACAACATAAACTCCAGAAAGGGGAGACAGATAAGTGGAGAATAACAACATAAACTCCAGAAAGGAGAGATATAAGTTGAGAATAACAACATAAACTCCAAAAAGGAGAGATATAAGTTGAGAATAGCAACATAAACTCCAGAAAGGGGAGACAGATAAGTTGAGAATAGCAACATAAACTCCAGAAAGGGGAGACAGATAAGTGGAGAATAACAACATAAACTCCAGAAAGGGGAGACAGATAAGTTGAGAATAACAACATAAACTCCAGAAAGGGGAGACAGATAAGTTGAGAATAACAACATAAACTCCAGAAAGGGGAGACAGATAAGTTGAGAATAGCAACATAAACTCCAGAAAGGGGAGACAGATAAGTTGAGAATAGCAACATAAACTCCAGAAAGGGGAGACAGATAAGTTGAGAATAGCAACATAAACTCCAGAAAGGGGAGACAGATAAGTTGAGAATAGCAACATAAACTCCAGAAAGGGGAAACAGATAAGTTGAGAATAGCAACATAAACTCCAGAAAGGGGAGACAGATAAGTTGAGAATAGCAACATAAACTCCAAAAAGCGGAGACAGATAAGTGGAGAATAACAACATAAACCCCAAAAGTGGAGACATATAAGTTGAGAATAATAACATAAACCATAACACCAGAGAATAATAACAGAAAAAAGGTAGCGGGAAAAGATAAGTTAAGAAAAAACATATAAAATAGAAGTTACATAACTTGCAGAAACCAAAACATATATGACAGTCCAGATGTTGTTGTTGTTGTTGTCTTGTTAGTCGTACCTGCATTGAGGGAGAGATAAGAACAGAGAGTTCTGTGATACTGGATAATTACCACACAATTATATTTCAATGTCTTTTCTGTTATGAGAACTGTTACACGATGCGCTAGAAGTAGTCGTATTTTTGTGAGTTTAGAAAATGGTAAAGTCACTGACGTTGATTTAATGGGCGAGGGGGACGGGGAACGAAGACATCCGGACATTTGGTGAGGACCAGGCACAGACCTCAGTGAGCGAAAATGCATCAAGGAATAACGGAAGAGGTAAAACAGGAGAATGCAGATATCGCGCCTAGATGATTCAGAATGAGACAGACACGTTAAACTAACCACAGATACTACTAATATATTTGAACGTGAAACATACGCGCACACACACACACACACACGGACAGCTGCTGCAGGAAATGTTCTACTTATAAACACCGCTGAAAGCATATATGGCCATAACAAGTTGTATAACGACGCCCCGTACTTTCATCATATTTTTGAGTATAAGTATATACAAATTAATTATATAGACATGCGCAGACCCACAGCAGGAAAGATGAAACGTCCTGTTAATGAAAAAAAAGTTGCTTCTACACTTTTTTAAAGTCTAACTAGTGTTAACTAAACATCTGAGAAACGCATAAATGCCTTTGAATGTAAATGCTACAGTAAAAAAAGTAAAGGTAACCCTGTCATGCCTTAGAGGCACATAGGGATATGGTGTTAGTGCCTATATTTTCCTTGACCTGTCAGCACACTAGAGGGTGATATGGTCAGTATCACGCCTGGCTGCCTTTTCCTTCCCCAACTCCAGAAGAAGACGGGTACCCATTTCTACAGCTGGGTGACTGGGGTGCCGCCGGCCGAATTCGAACCCCCGACCTTCACCATGAGAGACCAGTGCACTAACCACTTCGCCACTCAGACACCCAAATGCTACAGTAGAGTCCTTCAAATATCATGGACACACACACAAAAGAATAACTATATCCATACTACAAGAACTTAATATTGAAGAAGGTTGGCTAGTAAGGAAATTTAAACAGAGAAAACTTAAATATTTTGGACATATTAAACGTCATGATAATTTAGAGAAGACAATCTTGGAAGGGTACATAATGTGAAAAAGAAAGAGAGGAAGACCAAGGCAAAGTTGGCTGCAAGACATCGTTGATGATCTGCGAATGGATGCATCAGCAGCAGACCATCTTGCTTACAACCAAGAGGCCTACATGAGAGCTGTTAGGGAAGCAAAGTTCCAAAAGGGACATGCAAATGACTGACTGACTGAACTAGTTTCGGTAATTTCAGATGACCACTGTTTTCTTGGAATTTATTCCATTTTCACAAAAGGACAAAAAGCAGCTTTTTTCGACTTAAATAAGATACTGCCTAAAGATCGAAACAGCTTTTTTATGGCGTGAAGAAAATAATATCAGTTAATAAGATGGCCTTAAAATTGAGGAGAAGTGTACTGCAGTGCTATACGTTTGTAAAATCAACAAAAAGATGACAAAGATATTAGAAGCAACAGAGATGTGGTTTTAGAGATACATGCAACAAATGCTCTAAACAGACCGAAAGAGGCCGTCAAAGAAGTTTCAGAGCAATGAAGCTAGTTAAAATTATATATATATATATATATATATATATATATATATATATATATATATATATGAACCTTAAGTGCCCAGGGCACATGGGGCTTCCACAAGGGTTTTCCACAAATGCCTGTCCTTCGCCTTTTTTTCTGCTCTTGCCCAGGTGAGCCCTCTATTGCTCAACATCCTTTCTGTTGTTCTTCTCCATGTCTCTTTTGGTCTACCCTTACTTCTTTTCCCCCCGTGGTGTCCGTCTTAGTGCTATTTTTGGTAGTGAGTTGTCAGGAGCACATGTCCCAACCATCGCCAGCATCTTTCCTCAATAATTGTTGTCAGTGGCTTCATCTGCATTTCTACCAACAAGTGTGTGTGTGTATCAGTGAACAGTCGTATAATAAGAGCACGATACAACCTACGACACGGAAGAATGACAATAATACAGTGTTATGCACCCACGAATGATGCAGATGATGATGTGAAAGACGACTTTTATCACCAACTACAACAAATCATCAACAAAGTCCCTAAACACGACATCCTAATTGCTATGGGGGACTTCAATGCTAAGGTAGGGAAGGATAATACCGACGTTGAAAAAGTGATGGGGAAAGAAGGAATTGACATGGTTAATCAGAATGGAGAAAGATTAATTGAAATATGTTTAACAGAGGGCATGGTCATTGGAGGCACAATATTCCCACACAAAGAGATACATAAAACAACATGGATATCTCCAGATGATAGAACTAGAAACCAGATAGACCATTTTTGTATTAGAAAGCAATACAGAACATCTCTCATGGATGTAAGGGCTTATAGGGGTGCAGATGTCAACAGTGATCACAACCTGTGCATAGGGAAAATAAAACTAAAATTGAAAAGTCAACACAAGAAATCAGTACACAGAAAGATAAACATCCACAGCCTACAAGAAAAAAATACTAACATTAATTTCAATCAGGAACTTGCCAATCATTCCAAAACACCCAGTGAAGTTGAGGAGATAGGTATAGATGAGTTATGGAATTCTTACAGCACAGCCATAATCACAGCAGCAAAAGTAAGCGCTGGATTGGAAAAACCAAATAGAAAAGCATGGATATCAGATAAAACATGGAAGTATATACATGAAAGACGAGCAATCAAATTAAACATGTTGAATGCAAAAGCAGATCATGAAAGAGATTCGGCAAAAGCAAAATACAAAGACATAGACAAGAAAGTAAAAAGTTCAGCTAGAAGGGATAAAAGAGAATACATAGACAATATGGCGAAAGAGGCAGAAAAAGCAGCAAAAACAGGAGACAGCAAAACTTTATATAACATACAAAAGAGACTAACAGGTACTATTACATCTAAAGAAAGACCAATCCTTAGCAAAACTGGAACACTATTAACATCAAATAAAGACCAAAAGCAAAGATGGGCTGAACACTTCCAAGAAATACTCAATCGACCACACCCAAAAGAATTGTTAAACCTTGAAACTGACTTACCAGCCCCACAACTAAATGTCAGTCTAGATGAAATTGAATTGCATGAAATTGAAACAGCAGTGAATTTAATGGCTAACAACAAAGCTGCAGGTGAAGATGAAATAACAGCCGAGATGCTAAAAGCTATCAATAGTGACAACATGAGACAACTACAGAGAATGTTTAACAAGATTTGGAAAGAAGAAAAGGTCCCTTCTAATTGGAAGAAGGGAATCATTGTGAAAATACCAAAAAAGGGCAACCTTAGTGACTGTAACAACTGGAGAGGAGTAACCTTAATATCAGTTGTGTCAAAAGTATTTTGCAAGGTCATTTTGAACAGACTCAAAGATATAGTGGATACTGCAATGAGAGAAGAACAAGCAGGATTTCGAAAAGGGAGAAGCTGTCTCGACCAGATCTTTACTCTCAGAATAATACTTGAAGAACATATTGAAAAGCAGAAACCATTAATACTGAATTTCATAGATTTTAAGAAGGCATTTGATAGCATACACAGAGATTCATTATGGAGAATTTTATGTCTATATGGAATACCATCTAAAATTGTCAACATCATTAAGGACTTATACAATGGATATGGTTGTGCAGTCAAGACAGAAGAAGGGATGAGTGAATGGTTCCAGATTGAAACAGGCGTGAAACAAGGATGTATACTGTCTCCTTTACTTTTTGGGATTACAATAGACTTCATAATGAAAAAATGCTGCACAGGTAACACAGGTATTGACTGGGTACATGGGACCCAACTAGAAGATCTTGATTTTGCTGATGACATAACTCTTATCAGTAATAATGTGAATTCCATGCAAGAAAAAACAGATAGCCTATCTTCACTGGCTAGCAAAATAGGACTTGAAATTAACAAGGACAAAACAAAAATAATGAAAATTCCCATCAATCAAAATGGAAAAATACACATAGAAGGGACAGATATTGAAGAAGTCAATCAATTTGCATACCTTGGCAGCTACATAGACCAGGATATTGACACTAGAAAGGAAGTTAGGATCAGAATTGCAAAAGCAGCATCAATCTTCAAGAATCTTGAGAACATATGGAATTCAAAAGTTATAAGCACAAAAACCAAGTTAAGACTATTCAATTCAAATGTAATATCCACCCTCATTTATGCATGCGAAAGCTGGAAAACAACTAAAGAAATAGAAAAGAAATTAGACTCTTTTGAAAACAAATGCCTAAGGAAAATACTCGGCATCAAGTGGAATGAATTCAAGAACAATGCAGAGATAAGACAGATGACTGAACAACAATCAGTCTCACGGGTGATCAGGAAAAGGAGATGGACATATGTTGGCCACTTGATGAGAAGAAATGAGCAGAGAATCCCAAAACAAGCTATCAAGTGGAACACAACAGGCCGAAGAAAAAGGGGCAGACCTCGTGAAACTCTGAAGAGAACATTATTAAGAGAGGCCAAGTTAACAGGCATAAAATCCTTTGATGAGGTTGAAAGACTCGCCGAAGACAGGAAAAATTGGCGAACTACTTTGCGAGCCCTATGTGACGTCTAACGGCACGGGAAGGATATAAGATATAAGATATATAAGATATATATATATATATATATATATATATATATATATATATAAAGACAGTCAAAGTTTCTTGGACCTCTTGGACATGTCTTGAGAAGACAGAAGTTGGAGAGAGTGGTAATGACTGGGAAATTCAAGGGAAAAAAAGAGGAAGAGAGAACGGCCGAGAGAAAGCTGTCTCAGTAGACTGACCAGGTGGCAGGGAAAAAAAAAAGAAGAAAACTTCTGAAGTAGTCGGATACACTAAGGATCGCACGAGATGGAGACGCATGATCGACAACGCTACGCCGCACGGCACATAATAACAGCAGCAATCATGATGATGGTGATGTTGATGACGTCTAAAATATTCAGAAAAGAAGTAGATCCTTTTTCTGTCTTTAATGACACACTTAATGCAGATTAAGAGTTGAAATAACAAAATGCTAAAATTCTTGTATAGACCTGCTCGAAAATGTGTTGTTTACATAAGCATTCCGTGGCATCTTCATTACAAGTGCAGGCTGTCTGTCAGAATATGGCTTTATGTGTCCAGAACGGAGACCTAGTACAGATGTAGATTTGTCTTTTAACAGTTGATAGCGTCGTAGTTTCTTGTAAAAGATGGATAAGTTGAGAACAACAGTAAAACTTGTTCTAGTAGAGATTGTAAGGGGGGGGGGTGGTGCAGTTTTACAAAAGAAAAAAGATAGAAAAGGTGGGAGGGAGTGGCAAATGAGGCAGTGATATGAGCACTTGGAAATGTAAAACAGAGAGTAGCAAACCAATATTTCTGCGATATCCCTTTATCAGGGACGACGAAAATAATTAAACAATAAACATAAAAGTGGGTGATAGTGGCAGAGATTTTCTTGGTTAGAAAGTAATGCCAGAGCATCTGAGCGAGTGGAAAGGGTGGGGTGGGAAGTAAAGGTAAAGATATCACTGTCCATGCTGTTGAGACATACAGGGGATATGGTGTCAGTGCTCATATGTCCATTGACTTGTCGGCATACCAAAAAGTGATGTGATCAGCATCGCTCCTGCTCGCTTTTCATAATTCCCCAGCTCTAGAAGGAGTCAGGTACCCATTTCTACAACTGAGCGACTGGGGCGTCCCAGCCATGAGACACATGCGCACTAGCCACTTCGCTGCTTGCTCATTAAGGGGCGTATCATTCTTTTTGGAAGTGTTTCCATATATGAGCGCAGCGCATGAAGCTGATACTCCAAAACCCTTTATTTTTCCTTCTCTTCGTTATTTCTGCTCCCAATTCTGCCCTTTTCATAAATGATACATACCTGCCTACTTGGGGACCGGCTATCGTAGTGGTTAGACTCGTCTACCAGCCGAATGGTCGAGGGTTCGAATCCCCAGCTGAGCGGGATTTTTTTTTTCCCCGAAAAATACGGCCCCGAGTTCTACCCAGCTTCATAAAATGGGCACCAGAGAAAATCTGGAAAGGAAAGGCAGCGAGGAAAGGAACTGGCCTCTGCTATGGGACTATCTTTACTTGCCTACTCGGACTTCACTTCTTCTGCTTTCTATTCTGTTTCCTTACATTCCTCTGTTTTCTAACATAAATTTATGCCGACTGTACACAAAACTGCTTCTAACTCTAAAGCACTTCGCTGAAGGCTGCAAAGTATTTACTAAGTGAAAGATCCTTCCGGCGTTAGCCTACTGTGTAGACGTGTTCTGACGTTTTCCGTTGCATATAGTTTGAACAGCGGGCGGGTTGGTGTTTGTACATTGTTACCGTTTCCCCTTTAATTGTTTCCTCTATCCCCCAATAACAGAGGGACATTGATGTTCCCATTATTGCTTGCGAGACACGTTATGCTGTTCTCTGTTGAGAAGTGTTGGTTATTGTTATTTTCGTAGTTATATTAAGCTAGAAAAGAACGATTGTTATATACGCACTTATGGTTTCCTTCCTCCCCCTCCCCCAATGAAGCTCACCATTTTGGGTATGCGGTTTATTTTCCTGGTTATACGGTTTATTTTCTTGGGTATGAGGTTTATTTTCCTGGTTATACTGTTTATTTTCTTGGGTATGCGGTTTATTTTCCTGGTTATATGGTTTATTTTCGTTGGTATGCGGTTTATTTTCCTGGTTATACGGGTTATTTTCCTGAGTATACAGTTTATATGCGTGGGTATGCGGTTTATTTTCCTGGGTGTATGATTTATTTATTTGAGTTTATGGTTTATCTGCTTAGGTAGTAGGTTTTCCCCTTCATATGCAGTTTATTTGCTTGAGTATACGGTTTAAATACTTTGGTATACGATTTATTTGCTTGACTTCGGTTTATTTTCCCGAGTATATTTTCCTGTTTATACGGTTTATTTTTCTGAGTATAAAGTTTAGTTTCGTATGTATAGGTTTGTTAGCTTGGGTTTACGGCTATCATCCTTTTAACTGTCTTTAGTAAGTTCTTGCACGATGAAAAGATAGATACAAAGCGGATCTGTTCAGCGAAATGATGCGTAACAAAACCCACAGCTGATCTTTTTCTTCTTCTGCCTCCGTGGAACTGCGAGCTGATGTTCTTTGCAACCGATGCAGTGAAAGCGTTGAGGCAGAGCATTGTGTCAGATTGGGAGATGATAACGACGGCTGTTTTCTTTTCAGTCCCAGAGTTGAGCTGAAAAAAAAAAAAGCAACGGGATGTGCAATGCTTATTTAGCAGACTCCACCACCATGGGGACTGTGGCGTTCCATACCCTGTCAGCCAAGCTAGACCTGTTACAGGGAGCATTAAGGGAGAGCTGGACCAGGTTCTTGGTCAGTTTATGGTTGGCCAGCTCTGACGCTAGCGTGTCAGCTATGGGTCTCAAACCGCAGATGATATCTACCGCTTCAAAATCGTTTTCATATACGAAAAGTGCCAGTATAAGCAGTACAGCGCAGTTAAATTTGTATCCCTCGGTGAAGAAGAAAACGGAATGACAACACAAACAGAACACGGAAAAATCACACGACGGGCCAAACGACATTTAAGACGAGAAAAATAACAGACTGAAGCCAGGTCTACACGCATTAACTGTAAGGAGTTGCTGATCTACAGAGATGAAAAGACACATACGCGCTCGAGATAAAAAGAGGAAGAGAGGGTTGGAGAGAAGAATCAATCACAGGTGAATGTGGTGACACGGGAATCAGGTGTAACTCCACGTACCGTCAGCACAGAGGCATGGCTTTGACAGCGTCGGCTGGCCACAGATACATACAAGCCCTGACGATCCTTTCCCCGGGCTGCTACAGCTAACCTCAGTTCACTGTTAAATAGAAAGAGCCGGCACATAGGCTACATCCAGTGAAACGGATACCTTTTCTTTCCTGTGCTGTTGCCACAACACGGATTAGGATTAACTGTTACTTGCCAGTTTCCGTAAACTTATCATTCTTTGCAATGGTCAGCTTGATGTTTGATGTTTTCTATGTTTATTTTGCTGTATTTATCGTTTAAATTTCTCAATAGGCCATTTATAACAGATGTGTTAGGATTTAAAATGATAACGATATTACAGTGCGTTATACGGGGATTATTGTACGTTTGGCTTTCTAATGTACCTCTGCGATTATAGTTAAAGAATTCATCAATAAAAGATTATAGCGTACACAAGCTAATTTACCACTAAAATTTCAGTTACGCCTAGACGCGTGTAATGTGTGTGTAGTAGAGAAATCTCATTTGAATGATACAGGAGTGTATTAGTTCAGTTGATAAAGGGTGGTAGATTGTGTAGACTTATATATGCGCCACTACCTGTAGCAGTTTTGTGTATATTGACTGTATCTCAGTAGTACTATTTAACACTGTTAGCACATAGTAGATTTTTTGACGGCGTCAGTAGGTATTTTAATCTTCTGTATAATCAAAACTTAGATTTTAACAAGTTGGTTTATTTTACCTCTCTGTCGTTTTCTTAATGGTTAATGTCTAGTAGATTTTTAACTGGTTGGTGTGTATGGGTTAAAATCTGATTTTTGTTTTTGTGCTAAAGTGTGGAAGATTTTAACTAGTTGCTGCATGTTGGTTATCTGTTTAAAAGGGCATGGTCATATATATTTCCACCCAAAGAGACACATAGAGCAACATGGATATCCACAGATGATAGAACCAGAAACCAGATAAAACATTTTTGTATTAGAAAGCAATTCAGGATATCTCTGATAGATGTAAGAGCATACAGAGGTGCAGATGTCAACAGTGACCACCACCTGTGTATTTGGAAAAATAAGACTAAAACTTAAAAGCCAATGCAAAAAATCAATACTCAGAAAGGTAAACAGCCACAACCTGCAGGAAGAAAATACTAACATTAATTTCAATCTGGAGCTTGTCAGTCATTTCGCAGCACTCATTGAGATAGAGGAGATAGATATGGATGAATTATGGAGTTCTTATAGCACAGCCATAATCACAGCAGCAAAAGCGAAGTGCTGGACTGCAGAAAACAAATAGAACAATCATGATATCGGAAAACACATGGAAATACATACATGAAAGACGAGCAGCCAACTTAGCCATGTTGAAGGTAAAGACAGATCTTGGAAAAGATTTGCAAAAGCAACATACGAAGAGGTAGACAATAAAGTAAAAAAAAAAGTTCAGCTAGAAGGGATTAAAAAAAAATTGAAACAGGCGTGAAAAAAAGGATGTATACTATCTCCCTTGCTTCTTGGAATTGACAGTATGGCGAAAGAAGCAGAGAAAGCAGCAAAAAAGGAAACTGCAAAACTCTATATAACATACAAAATAGGGTAACATGTACTATTACATCCAAAGAAAGACTAATCTTTAGCAAAACTGGCACCTTATTAACATCAGGTTAAGACAGCGTAAACACGTGGTAAATTTAACCTGGTTGTTGCGTATTGGTTATATCTCATTTTTTAAGCAATTTAAATATAATATTAATTGAAAAATTATTCGTAAGTTTACCACATACATAAAATGATGACACTGAAAGCTGTTTTCTGCAAATATTTAACACACAGGAAGTTTTTTTGTTTGTTTGCTGTTTCCGTGTGGTTTAAATTGCTATTACGGAAGTTTGTACCGGCAAACGCTTGCGGATTTTATGTCCAAATTGGGAAGTTGAAACTTGAGCCGACACAGTACGCAGTGTTAGCGGACGTTGTTTGCATAACAAAAACACATGGGCGGGGATCGCTTGTTTTAGTTTGTAGCCGAAGAGTAGGGCGGGGGAAGGTTGGCCTTGGACGCACGCACAGCTTGACAAAATAACTTCGTTGTGATGTATTCCTTGCACTTTTGTTTCTTTTTCAGAAGCTTATCCTAAAAATATGCATTCCCACTCCTAAAGTCTCAGTCTCTGCGTCTCCTCCATTTTGTGTGTGTGTATGTGTGGCCATTCTTGTGTATAAGGACATATCTTGATCCTAGGAGAAAGAAAGGGGCCATAATTTCTTTCTGGTTATGGCAGAAGATACAAGTGGCAAACGGTTTTCTCTTACAGTAACAGAACACTTTGCTTGCCCAGCATTTACTCTGAGACAAGAAGAATCAGCTCAGCCTTCCACTCGAATTGGATTGAAAGCCCTCGATCTCAGCTCCGTGGATTCTTAGAGGTAGTTATCAGCCATAAACCGTTTACAACTACACGTAAAAACACTAGACCAGCTTGGGTTTTTGCTTGCAGTAGCTTTCCTAGTTAAAAATAACCTTGACTCTAGCTTCCACCTCACCTCTCTTTATTTCGTCGCACTCGGTGTACACACCTGTTCACTTGTCTGTTGGTATCATATGTTGAAACAATTGAAGTCAGCACATATAAGCGTGAATGTTTACTCGTCGATATTTTGGCGGTGACAGAAGCTGTCATAGAGCAGTTTCATTTCTGCGTGTTGGCCAGCGCTTCCATCTGTTTTCCTACCACTAGCCTCTACTGCCTGACTAGAATCCCCGAATGGTCACGGAATTTAGTTTTCATTTGTTATGTAAGTAACACTTCCTCCCTCATTCTAGTCCCAATGTATGCAAGTGTAATCCCACGCCCCTTTCTGCAACGACAGATATTCTCTTCTTTTGGAAGTACTCTTTTCCCAACACAGTGTGCCGAATGCCCATTTTTAGACCCTGGTCGAATGGAAGGCGACGGCAGAAGGACTAAAACCAGTAGTCTTCAGTCTGAGAAACCGCATCGCTGTCGAATCGGTCACTCAACAGCTATTACCATCTTTATTGGTACATAGCGCTCACGCTTGCTACCTAGACTTTGCCTTAAAGTGAAAGAAAACTCTAGCCTCAAATTATCCTTGCAGATTGATTTTCGTGGCTTTCGCTTTGTTACATGTAAGAGTTTAATTCGTCTTTCATTAAATATACATTTTAATTTACATTTCACTAAGTATAAGATTTTAGTTCACACTTATCTACAGTAAGATTTTAGTTAAGACTTATCTACAGTAAGATTTTAGTTAAGACTTATCTACAGTAAGATTTTAGTTAAGACTTATGTACAGTAAGATTTTAGTTAAGACTTATCTACAGTAAGATTTTAGTTAATACTTATCTACAGTATCATTTTAATTCACACTTCATAAAATGTAACACACGCACACACTCGTGCACAAATCACACACATACACACTCACATACACAAAATGTCCCTTACTATGATGATGGTGGACGCCATTTTGATCGAGTCAGTGTGTTACACTACAGAGTGAATTACAATTTACTTGATCAAAGTCTCTTGAAATGATGTCCATACAAATCGTTACAGTCTTTTGTTAGCAGGCGTTTCATTCACTGTTGTCATGTAAGTCAGTCCCACAGCAAATATATATTACTCTCTCTCTCTCTCTCTCTCTCTCTCTGTTTAAAAAAAATGCTGCTGTGTATTATTTTGTATTCTGTATTCTGACAAAGGCTTCTCGCGTGTAGCCGAAATATTTATCGTTTTTTTAAAATCTCATTTACGAGTATATAACTTTCTCTTGTTCTCTTATCATATATACTGCCTGTACTTGTTTTGTTTTCCGGCTGCAGTTCATCATTGTACCCTGTCATATCTGTAGGTTTGGTATTCTATTCTTGTTTATAAGTTTATATATGTTTGGTATCTTCTTGTTTCGATTCAGGTGTATCTCCTGTCAGTATCATTAGATGTTGTGCCGACAATCGTTGGCCTTCTGAAAAGATCTCGATCCTTTATATTTTTCGTCAGCTCAGTTGGTGACTTTTTATTGTGTCATTTCTGTGGACTGCACATGATTTTTTGTCTCTTGGCCTTCCTCTAACTCACTTATCATGTATCTTTTCTGTTGTTATGATGCTTTCAAGGTGCCGCGTGTTCTCTTCCTCTCCCCCTCCCTTCCTCAATCATATGTTCAGTGAAAGATGATTGTCGTTTTTTTTAAATGGATTTACTTAGGTTTCTTCCCTGATTTGCTTTATTCTGCAGTACCTGTTTGTCATATTAGCTGTCCTTGATATTTTTAACATTCTTCAGAGAAACTACATCTCTGTTGTTTCTAGTGTTTCCTGTATACATGCAAAAAAAAAAATCCCTCAGACATACCGGCTGCACCAGTCCATTCAGGCAAAGGACTTGGCTAGATGTCAGTCCCTATAGAAGCTAGCTAGCTACAGGATGGCGACTGTGAGAACCAGAGACGAGCTGCCATATTATTTGTCAGACAGACTCGATGTCTGGACGAACGACGTAGAAGAATATTATCTGTAATCCCTGGATTATCCTGGATTTGTTTTATAAATATGTGTCTGCACAGATTCCGTGATGTCTGTCAGGCCGGGACAATATATATAGCAACAGATCCATATCAATGGAAACAAGATTCCGAGTACTTAGAAATGTTACATCGAGCCAATTTTGTTTCATAGATGTGAAGCTTGGTCCATGAATAAGAGAGTACAGCGTGAAATGGAGGCCATGGATATGTGGTTCATAAGAAGGATGTTGAAGATACCGTAGACAGCTAGGAAAACCAAAGAGGAAGTCTTAAGAGAGGCTGGAGTTAAAAGGCAAATTAAAGATCAGAGGCAGACAATCGAGATTTGTAAGACATTTTCTGAAAACAGGAAAATCGGAACACATTGTAGCAACTGGAAAAATTGAGGGAAGAAGAGACAGAGGAAGACAGAGAGAGAAGTTACTGGATGGGCTGTCAGTGTGGCTAGGAAGAAAGTCACTGGCTGATCTCATAATCAAGTCTAAAGACAGGGAATTGTGGAGAGAAATGATCGCCTACGTCACACACCACGGCACTTCATTGATATATATATATCACACGCCACGGGAAGGATGTAAGATATATATATATATATATATATATATATAGTTTTCTAGTTGTGTTCTTGCTGTAAATATATCAGTCGTTTTAGCCTGTTTCAAGGGAGCGTCCAAGATCTGTAAGTTTGTTCTTTATCTTCAGTTAAATGGGTAGAGTTTGTGTCTGACTGTGGATGATTTAAAACACATTTATGAGCTGTGCTTCCTTCATTGATCCGACCAGCTTTTCGAGCGACATATGGTGAATACACACGTTAATTCATTACATATAAGCGTGGCGCTGATAGTTTTAATACTCTGAGCCAGTCGATTGTTAAAGGCGAAAAGTTTACTGTGGTTGATAGACATTTTTTGTGCGTTTTATCACGTTGTGCTGCAAAAGCTGTAATAATCGTTCGGCGTAGAAGGGTCGTTACTTGTGAATGGTTTTTACTTGCCGTCTAGATTTTGTTCGCTATGGATAGATCCTACGTTTGTAGCAACGCTCCTTTTTTTTTTTTACCACAGAATTTTCAAGCCCTGTCGGGGTGGTGAAGTGGTTAGTGTAGTGGTCTCTCATGGTGAAGGTCGAGGGTTCGAATCCGACCGGAGGCACCCCAGTCACCCAGCTGTAGAAATGGGTACCTGACCTCTTCTGGAGTTGGGGAAGGAAAGGCGGCCAGGCGTAATACTGACTATATCATCCTCTAGTGTCAAGGAAAATATGGGCACTAACACCATATCCCTATGTGCCTCTAAGGCATGACAGGGTTACCTTTTTTTTTTTTTAACGTTACCTATAGCAATACGTCTCGTGTGACGAAGAAACAGTGATGAAAAGAGAGAGGCCTTTTGTTTTGTTTTTTAAACATAAATTCAGTACAGATATTTGTGTGTGTTTGTTAATGCATTTTTTTCATGTGCGTTTTCTTTCTTTGGAATTCATACGCCGTGTTTTCCTGTGCATTTTTAAAAACTGAAGTACATATGCATATTGTATTTATCAAGGAAATTAACTGAAATGTCTTGAAGTGACAAGTTTAGGTTATAAGATAGATTTATTGGCTCTTTTTTTTTGGTCTGCATACACACACACACACATGTCCCCATCCACTGTGATTTTGTTTTCACTGTTTATTATAAGTCGTCATCGACGGAGCACAAGTTCTATGTGTTTGTTCTATAAATATGTTTGGAGAGTTCCGTGACGTCTGTAGGCCGGGAAGGATGTATTCTTGCCGCCCCCCCCCCTTCCTCCGTAGTTTTCTAGTTACGTAGTTTCTGTATATGTACTGCTGTAAATACGAGTAGTATGTTTTCTGCACCAGTTGTTTCACTTCCTAATTATGTTTCTAGGACACCTCAAAGATCTGTTATTCTTGCTCTGATCACGTAAACCCCCCATGTTCTTGGCCAGATATTTGAAAACTTGACCTTTTTCCATTTATATTTATTTTTTTTATACCTATTGGCAGTATCATGAGCTCAGACGGAGTATTCTTTGGTGCGGAGGGTAAAGGATGCAGCATTCAAACTGAATGAGACAGCGGTCAGCGACCCGTAACTGTTTGCGTCAGTGTTAGCACACTGAAGCTACCAAGACCCTACTCTACCTCTAGTTTCCGGGGCGATGTCTCTCTTCCCCGAAACAGATCGCAGGCTGATTATATGGGAATGGAAATATGGTGGCAAACCCGGCTCCAAAAAAATGAGCAGTTTGGAAGACGGATGTATCGCCCGAAAGGCGCAGTTATCAGAGTCTAGCTACAGATTGTTACACAACACAACCAACGTCCTTTTGAAGATGATCGCTGAAGAAGAAGAAGGGTGTTCAGTTCGTTTGAAAAGTTGCTTCATGCTTCCGACCTCCTCACTCATGTGGCAAATTATTCATGTGTGGCTCCGGTTGATGTTACCGCGTCCAGTTTTGCTTTGTTCACGATCTCTCTTTCATCTTTGTCTGGGGCTGTTATCTGTGTCTGATTCTACTTTTCTGTTTTGTTTTGTTGTTTTTTTTTTCTAAATATATGATGTGATCAGTAAGGTTCAGACTTTTATGCTACGGTGATTCCGAGATTAAGTTTTTGAGTCTTGTGCTTGTTCTGTGGATCCTGGAACTGCGAGCAGGATTTTCTTTGCAGCCATTGCAGTGAAGGTGCTCAAGCACAGACGTCGTGTCGGATGAGGTGTGGGTTATGGAGGCTGTTTTTGCAGAGGCGGAGTGAAACCAAAAAGCGGTGAAGGGTGCAGTTCTTCTTTATCAAGTCACCACTGCCATTGGACTACAGCGCACCCTGCCCCGTTAGCCAGGCTAGGTCTGTTACTGGAAGGCACCAGCGGAAAGGTGGAGATAGGGTCTTGGCTATGGTTACTCTATTCCTGACGTAAGCAGGTAGCTGTAGGTCGTATGCCGCTGTTTGACGAACCCCATAATTTCTGGATAGCCCTTTGAGGTAAAAGTCACACCCTCAGTTGTCGTGTATGAAGATAAGATACAAGTGTAATGCTGGTGTTAGCATGGGTAACGCTTCGTAATTCCTATGTTTTATTCTTTCTTTCATAGCCAGACTTTCTTTTCTGTATAGGGTTTTTTTTTCCAAGTCATTCTTTCATTACGTGACATAGCGTTAGGTGTTGGTAATTCTGAAAGGTATGATTCTGGCTGAATTAATTGCCTTTCCTTTTCGTTGTCCCTCTTCAACCTCCTTGGATATTTTTCTTTGCCCCTCCCCCTTTTTTTATTCGTTTTGTCACGAATTTTATTTTGAATGTTCTTAAACATCTCGCACAGTGTGTCCAGTGAATTATTCCTGTTTACTTTGGAAGGTGTGGGGGGGGGGGGAATTCATTACTTTTGATGCTCTCCACCTTTTCAGAACTTCTGTCCTCATTTTTATGACCATCCATTCATCCCAACACAAAAAGGAATGGAAAAACTAATTATGTCAGTCCGTAAGAATAGTTAAGAGCTTCTTCTTCTGCTTCTTCTTCGTCGTCGTCGTTCGCTTCAACCACCAAGACCGCCACGTGATCCTATTGAATTTACTCCTGTGGTCCTCGATAGTTCTCGTGGTCACCGAAAGGATCACACGAGGTCCACGAGAAGACCACAAGAGGTTCAGAGTATCGCAGGGCTTGAGCCTATATTCTTGGTGGGTCTCAGGAGCGGGAATGCGTGATACCTTGGTTTTCAATGCACCAGTTTAATCTAGAGTTGGACTTCCTCACCGGAAAACCTCGACGGGTTTTGGGATACCCATGTATCCCCGCCGGGTGAGAGGTGGTTGGCCATCCAGTCCAGCGTTAGACTTTCTCACCCGAAAACCTCAGTGTGATTAGGATACGCATACATCTCCGTCGGATGAGACAGGGAACATAGATCTGTTTGCTTAAAAACTCTGACCTACTTCTGTAGCCCAGAAACTTGTAACAGTCAACACTAATTGTAATTGTTATTTTTGTAAAATGTAATGTCAGGTTGGTGGACGGATGAGGACATGGAGATCTCTGGCGGGGATGAGGGAAGTCTGGTGTGAAACCAATAAATCCAGGACGTGACAAGCCTATGGGTCTTTACAACAATGGCTATCAGAATGATGTAAACAAAACAGAGGCAGTAGACTATAGGTGGCGGGGAATGGATATCGTTGAAGCACTCATCAGATTCCTCATCTCAAAGTCAGAGTGTCTTTGTGGAACTGTCTCCAAACCATCTGACATGGAGAAGGGACTTACATACAGCCACCAGAGGCTGGAAAACAAAGTTTTGGCTAGGCCAGCCACACTGTCTTCATGGCAGTCCGAGCAAGACCACAGTCTGCCCTAGCAAGGAAAGGTGCTGAAGTCGGAGTTACCCAGCCAAAAGGCGCATCGCAAAAATCAGGGTAACACGCATTATCGCTAATGAAATGTCTCTATCTGCAGTATTCAAACATGGTGCTCGCCCTGTGAAGACTAACCAGGCAGGTGCAGTGCTGGGCCCCCTGCCTCGAAAGGGTCCACCCAATGCTACTGGAGGTCCTCTCAGTTCGTCTTGTGGAGTCAGGAGACATGAGAGTAGAGCTACTGGCAAAAAAAAAAAAATACAACGGAATCTCCGTCGGGTGAGAGGTGGTTGCCTATCTAGACTACACTGGGACAGTGTCTCCGACTTCACCATTTGTGGTTGTGACCGCTCCCCTTCCTAGTTGTGACCAGGATGGAGCTTTTGTCCAGGAGGACGGATCCTCGCCACTAGTAAGTTTCACCCTTGGGTTGAACCGGTTTAGCCGTATTATCCCAGTATGGTCGTGTTTAGGACGTGACCGACCTCTAGAGCGGACGTACCGTGACATGAGTAGCCATCAAGTTTCATCCCTGGTTTAAGCCGGTTTAGGCATATTTCACCAGCATGGGTGTATATCGGATGTGGCCGGCCTCTAGAGCAGAGGTGCCGTGGAATGAGTAGCTCTTGCCGCCAGACCGCTGAACATACCGACTAAGTTTCACTTTATCCTTTCCATCACCTTTTCACATCGGCGCCGCACGGCAACCCTAATTTCTTTTTCGCCTTTTCTTCATTGGCCGGGAGGAGTTTCACTCCACGCGCGGCATCCGAAGAATCTCGCCACCAGTGTCTTAACCTCTGGGTTAAACCGGTTCAGGCAATTCTCCCGATATTAATGCACATAGGACGTGACCGACCTCCAGACCAGAGGTGCCGTGATTTGAGCCGTCCTGACCTCGAGACTACTGTTTACTTCACTTAATCCTTTCACCTTTTCCTCAGTGGCTCCACGCGGCAACCCCATTCTCACCTTTCTTCACTGGCCAGGAGGAGCCCCACTCCACGTACGGCAGCTGAAGAATCTCGCTACCAAACATTACTCTCATCTACCCAAAGCGTCTGGTTTTCAGGCTCCAGATATTCGCCTTCGCCCCTTCCCTTGTCAGTTTGAACAGTTCTGCCACGAGAAGGCCAGGAGCTGGACTTGACTGTCAGAGGCTATTTGAGACGCACGCCTTGGAGACATTTCATACCAGTGGAGAGAGTATCCTCCATCTCATCTCCGGCTATAACAGTCCTTAGAACCATAGTGAAGAGCAAAACCTTTCTCTTAATACAAAGAAAACTAAATTTATGGCAAGTAACAAAACAAATGAGGCAGCTGAAATATATATCAATGAGGAAAAATTGGAAGAGGTGGAGAGTTTTGAATATCTTGGATCATTACTAACTAATAATGGAGTTTATCTTATTTCATAAGGGAAATTAAAAGGAAGATGTCTATCGCTCATCAGAAAGTAAAACAACTAAAGAAGCTGTGGAGAGGAATAGACAGAACTACAAAAATAAGATTTCTAAGGGCGTACATCTTTCCCATCGCAACATATGCCTGTGAGACCTGGACACATAACAGAACAGCCTAGAAACACATATATGCCTTTGAATGTAAGTGCTACAGAAGAGTTCTTCAAATATGGACACAAACAAAAAGCAAATATATCCATACCACAAGAAACTTAATATTGAAGAAGGTTGGCTAGTAAAGAAGTTTAAACAGAGAAAAATTAAATATTTTGGACATAATAAACTTCATGAGAAGTTCGTCTTGGAATGGTATATAATGGGGAAAAGAAAGAGGAAGAACAAGGCGAAGATGGCTTGCAAGACATCGTTGATAATCTGCAAATGGATGCATCTTGCTTACAACCGAGAGGCCTACGGGAGTGCTGTTAGAGAGGCAAACTTCCGCGAGGGACATGCAAATGACTGACTGATCCATCCATCCCTGCGTCCATAAACCCACCCACCCCTCCCTCCGTCCGTCCATCCGTCCGTCCACGGTAATTGACTAAACAGTTGCCGCCCATTACGCGTTGTGGCGTCTTGCAGGCCAGCAACAAATTCTCCCCACTTCTTACAGTCTGCGACTAGATTCTATGTGGTTCCTCAACTGCGTTTCAAATGTACTTGCTGCACCTTTATTCAGAATCGTACTTGTGTTGCTTCCAAAGTCTCATTATTATGTACCATTAAGAGCAGCCATTAATATAAACTGTTATTGTTGAACTTCTGCTGCTGCCTAAACAGTTAGTGAAGTAAAAAGTGAAGTAAAAATTTGACATCTACAGTGTGTATTGACAGCTGTGGCATAATGGAGCTTATGTGAGTCGGCTTAGCTTTAGAGCGTGCAGTGTGAATCATTGAATGAGAATATACTTGGTGATTCAGATGAAAGTTAAAAAATGTTAATACAATTTCCAAAGAACACATATAATCCCTTAGTAGTAACACCTGTTACCATCATGATCAGTGACGTCAGTAAGTAGATAGCACCATCTTCTCAGCAAGCTGAGAGTATCGCGTATCAAGATCTAGATACGTTGCAGACATACTGCAGAGAAAAAGTGCGGTCTATTATCCGATTCTTGTAGGCTATTCACCGTGAAATATCTGCCGTTTACTGCGATGAGTCCGTGTTCAAGGTTATGAATGCGTGCCCAAAGTTTGACAGTACACTTATTTCTTGGAGTGTGTCAGCAACGTGGTCTATATTTTGACATGCACTGTCTCCGGTTTGCTGCTTAGCGACGGCACTGGTGTCAATGAGTTTGATGCTAAGTACAAAGGTATTTGTATGTGTTATTTTGGGAAATTTTGTTCCTGTTTTCTCACTGTCTTCACCTCGTATGTATGGTCAGCTGTTAAAATAGTTCAGAGAAATGTTCACCTTCCCGGGCACGCTCAAGTCATACAGGAAGCTCAGGGTCCAAAATGAGTCGGCTACCCGAGAGATTCCAGTGTTTAGCTCAAGAAAAAGCACCTGAGTGATTTGTTGGACATGACTACAGGTAATGTCGTTTTTCAAATATGGAAATCCTGTCTAGACAAGAGATGCAACTTAAATCAGCAGTCCCCGGCAACGTGATGCAGATCAACGGATGAAAAGGGGCGAAATATAAACTGAGAGATGAAGAAACATGGTTCTGGAGGCTACAGCATTCTCTCAGGACGGATAGATAGACAGCTGAATGTTCTTAGAGACGTTGTAGAACAGTTAACATTTCGGCAAGAAAGGGTATCAAAATTCTCTGGACATGTCGTATGTTCAAATTCAGGAGAAGATGAAAAGCAAGGAATGTCGTGAGAAAAATATTTTAACAGCGACAGCAAAAGAAAGAAAAGCAAACTGACTGGAAACGCTAAGCTGCCACGCAGAATGGAGTAGCTAAATTGTCAGATTCTGTCAGAACAGCACATAATCAATGAACAGAGCCCAGAAGAAGAAAGCAGTTTTCAAAGCCTTGCCAAAGCCAGTCTCATCTTCCTTTGACCTACGTGTTACTTGTATTTACCAGCTCATTTAAAGAGATGCTGTTTACGACAAAGTGAATCAGGCAAGGACATTCTAAAGACAGTATAGAGAGATATCTAAGTATAAGGCGGTGAAGACGCTTTCCAGTTTGGCAGTCAACGACCCGCAGCTGACATGCTAGCGGGAAGGCTGGCGAATCATAACTGATCAAGACCCTGTCCCACATCTCCGCTGGTACCACCAGTAGCAGGTCTAGCTTGGCTAACGGGGCAGGTATTGCCATGGTGGCAGAGTCTCCCAAAGAAGCCTGCCACGCCTCTTCTTTTCAGCACCACCCAGGAACTGAAACAACAGCCACCATAACCTTCTCCCAAGCTGGCACGATGCTGTGGCTCAACAACTTCACCCCGTCGGCTGCAAAAAACATCAGCAGTTTCAGAGAGATTGAAGATCTGGGAATAAATGTTTCTTCATTTAGGTCTAAAAGATCTGAGGGTAGCGAAAACTTAAAAAAAGTATTGTTTATAATGATCATATACATATATAAACCTTCCAGATTTTTTTCTTGGCAAAATCAAAATTGGGGGTGGGGGGTGTATGTTGAGGGAGAGAAGGGGAGGACGGAATGAACAGACAGAAACAGGTAATCCAGTGATGTGGTCAAAATTGTAAGCCAATACATTTAGTACTTGTGTGTATTGGTAACCTGTTTGAATCAAAACTAGTACACATTCACCACAAGCTAGGGCAAGACCCTCAAACCTGAACAGTCCGGTCAAAGCGGGACATCGGGTAGTCCTAGTCATAGATGCCATAGAGTCGGTAACACACATAAAGTACTTGTATATATATTAACTCAGTCTGTACCATCAGTCACGCTTAACTCATCCAGCCATCATTTCTGACGTGCGAGCCGTTTATGTTCTCTTTGTCATGAAAATACACGTAAGTAATATATTTATTTTCTTAATACCAGACTGCCGAATCCGAACACAGATACACCGCTTACAACCTTGTAATCGTATAAGGTATAAGTGTTGCTTACCCAAAGCAAGCAGATCACGGCGTTAAAAATAGTAGCTATCATTTTCTGACAAAAATACACGTAGTGAATAGTTTCCACTGCCCTACATCTCCAGTCATCATTGGGAATCATTCGTCTGGTGCGTAGTTATTCGGGAGGTGACTGTCTCAATGAGTATTTTTAAAAGCTAGCAGTCACAGCCAAGCTCTTTTTTTTTTTGCCGATCCGTTTGTAAGGAACGAGATTATTCGATAGAAAATCTTTCTTTAGCTGGGCCACGATCGAAGGAGACGAAATGATTCGATGGCTTGGACTACTTTCTATAAATGGTATGCAGATTTTCGCATCCAGAATCGTTTAACGTTGGACAGCTCGCTTCACATTTTAATGTCTTTCAGAAATTTTATGTATAGGAGAAAGAAGAGAATATATATATATATATTATATATATATATATATATTATATATATATATATATATATATATAATATATATATATGTGATCAGTCGATAAGGATACACTTCATTCTGTCAGTGTGTATGTAAACTATTGGTTGTTAAAGTATAGGAGAATCGATATTTGTTTAGTTTGTAGATGCATATGCGCGCGCGCGCACACACACACACACAGAGTGGGGGCATGTATGGTTTTATAAGGAGCTGGGAGAAAACAAGGCAGTTTAAATGAACACTACAGTTTAAAATTTCTTGTGAAAGGTAGAAGGATGTTGGTTTAGATTTTAATATATTACCACCACAGTCTCCTATACTAATGTTTAGATTTTAGTGTATCACCACCACTATCTCCTAAACTAATGTTTCTATCAGAGCTGTTGGACTATGTGGCTTCGTCACTTGATTTAGGTTTTGAAATGTGTGTTTTGTAGGAGCTCACATGTCACACAGTTAGCTTTCCCGAGCGAGTCTGGCTGTCGTATGTGCGAAGAGGGCAGCCAGAGTGCTATCAGTCATACACTCCGCAAAGCATCTACTCATCATGCTTTTTTTTGTTGTTTGATGTTGTGAGACCGTCTTGCTCCAATAACATCATATTCTCAGATAAATACGGTTTGAAGATTCTAGTTTTGGACGTTTGAAAAATGATTCTTTTAGTCTCTCTTTGTGAATTACATTGACGGTAAGAATGGAGACTGAATTCTTAATATACCAACCTTTTCTATTTTCGGTTTTTAAAAAAAAAAATGTGCTGGTAACAGTAATTTTTTTTTTTTAATCACCTGCTGGGAATGCGGGTTTGATTTTATGTTCACCCTTAGGCACATAATTGTCAACGCTGAACTTGTGCGTATAATGCTCTCACAACTTCGGGTGCTGTAATCATGCATCCGCTCTTTACATGGAGGTAAGTACTCGTAACAGCTGACAAAAAAATGTATATATAAAAGCCGTGACAGTCAGTATTTTTTTAAGATTTGTAGTATCGGGAAAATTCTAAGTTTGTTTAATAGAGTTTTCCCTACGTCACAGAATGAGAGTCTGTGTGTGTTTGCATGCTTGCGCGCGCTTGTTTGTTTGAGTGTTCGTTTTTTTTTTTTTGTTAGCACCAAAGTTAGTGACGTCAAAAAGCAGATATCGGCATCATCGTTAAGCAGCAGGCCAAAAATAGCGCATATCAAGATGTCCTCTACGTTTGAGGACATACCTCAAGGAAGAAGTTCGTTCTGCCATGGTTGGACAGTTTCACTCATCGCCCTGGCACGTGCGCTTATCGCAACAACACAGTTGTAGACTTGAGCCTTGCACATGCACTCCTATCCCTACACCGCATATATTTCACGGTGTATCCGAGGGCTTAAGATCTTCGCTGGTAAGATTGTTTTTATCGAGGCGTTGGGGATAATAACTGTTTCGAGTAAAAATCATATTTTCACCCCCCCCCCTTTTCCCCGTTATTTTCTAAAAGGTTATGGTTTGTTGCTGTAAATAAGTATTTTAGAAGAAAGGGAAGATATTAGAGCAAAATATTGAATTATTTCGCTCTGTTAATGTCACGACATTATGTTGGTTATGGTCACCATTCTGTGATGGTAGGCAGACGATCTCAATGTAGGGACAATGGCTATGATCAATGACTGGTACATTCACTGCCCGGAAGGAAAGCAATGGTAAACTATCTTCTGGAAATATACCAAGAAACCCATGCAGCAACAGCAGGGCATCTTGCTCACAACCGAGAGGCCTACAGGATTGCTGTTTGGGAGGCAAAGTTCCGCAATGAATGAATGTCACGAAAGTTTGCTTAGAGTAATTTTACAAAAGGAAGGAAAGGGGAGGAAAAAAAGAAGCGGATGTTATTTGAAAATTTCCATCATGTAATGTTACCAAGATAAGCTGTTGTTATTCCCTGAGTTATGCAGACTGAAGCTATTATTAAAGCTGTTATTTCTTGTACCATCTCCTCCTTCTTGGCACAGATTTTGCTCTGTTGTACAGCAGACATCCCCCCCCCCCCCTGTCTACTCGTCATCTGGGGACCAGAGCACTGATAAGCGGCGAAAATCGTAACCTCTGTTTAACCTGCAAATTCATTTTGTGGACACTGAAAACTGTAAATAACGCTAACTAAACAGAAATAAACAGAAGCTTGTTTTTAAATGTTCTGATTCTTGAGAAATAATAAATGGTATTGTAACATAAGGATATAATCTCATCTGTCAGATCTTTATTATTTGTCTGCACGCTTCGGCCGGACCACATATGACGAAATGACAAAGCAGGCAAAGAGTTATTAAGAGACAGTATAAATGAAAAAAAAGAGCGAAAGAGCGAAGTGACGAAGCACAAACAGGGAAACAGCGAGGGATCACCTGTATCTGCAGTTCTGTCTCTTGGACACGCTGTATTGTAACATAAAAGCCAAATCCACGCCGGTTTTTACCGTTAAGCGCCCGTCCGCTTTGGTAACCTTCAGGAATGTGGTCACACAGTCTTGTCACACCTCATAGAAACGCTTACATGAGTTGCTGGATTAGGTTGTTTTTTTAAAGGCATTGAAAATATGTAAGTATTTTTTGCTTACCGGTTAATATCGTGTTTCTAAGTCCCATTCTAGGATAACCGTTCCCTGCAAATTTAGAAAGGAATTTATAAAGGGAGCCCGAACAAACAAAATTCTTTCCATTCTTTGGAGCTGACGGAAACATACCTCGGGATTACAGGTGCCCTAGTTTATTTGTGTTCTCCTTCGCACTAGAACTATCATTCCTTAGAGGCATTTAAAAAAAAATATGGTGTAAGTGCCTGTAGTGCCTTTGTTCTGATGGCGCATTAGAGGATGTTGTGATCAACATAATGTCTGGTCGTCTGGTAACCTTTCGTATCCTAGCTCCAAAAGGAGTCGAGTACCCATTTCCACAGCTACAAACTGGGGTGTCTTCGGTAGGACATTAACCACCCATTTTTATGTGAACCACATAGTTCCATTTGATAGTTGGACATTAACTATCCACTTCCATGTGATAGATGGACTTTAACCACACACTTCCATGTGATAGACGAATATTAACCACCCGCTTGCATGTAATAGATAGACTTGAACCACCCACTTCCATGTGATAGATGGACATTAACCACCCGCATCCATGTGACAGATGGACTTTAACCACACACTTCCATGTGGTAGATGGACATTAACCATCCATTTCTATGTGGTTGACAAGCACACCTCTCTTTCCTTCATTCCCCCCCCCCCCCAACTTAATGCAGGCGGTGTTCCCACCACAAGATTACTACATAATATTTTCCGAGACGGATGTGATTGCTTTATGTTTTTTTTAAAATAATCCTTGACAAATAAAGTATATACGATAAAAGTTGCTTCATTACTGAAAACTTATTAGTAATATAGATTTGACGATTGTAGTTAGATTTTTAAAAAGTTCAGTTTATTTTATAACATAGATGCCCATTATCTTTATGGAAAATGACATACGATAATTGCTTTTGAACAGTGGTTCCCAAAGTTGTTTTTTTTCTGGCTGTTGTCCCATTAACTTAAATATTTTGGACACATTAAACGTCATGATAATCTAGAGAAAACCGTCTTGGAAGGGTACATAATGGGAAAAAGAAAGAGAGGAAGACCAAGGCGAAGATGGCTGCAAGACATCATTGATGATGTGCAAATGGATGCATCAGCAGCAGACCATCTTGCTCACAACCGAGAGGCCTACATGAGAACTGTTATGGAGGCAAAGTTCCACAAGGGAAATGCAAATGAATGAATGAATGTTGTCCCATTTCCACTCGAGCATGAAGATACAACTGCAGGGGTAGACATTGGAAACTTCTGTGGTTATAAAAGATGTGTAGTGTGTAACGAGACTGGCGTAGTGGCACTTGGGGCTCTCCCATAAGCATTCCGCCTCCTATTCCAATACCCATCGAAGCGTGTGCGTACTAATTATTCTGGGCACACACTGGTTACGGGTGATGCGTTGCCGCCTACACAGGTTAGGCTGTCTGTCACTTCCCTTTTCATTTCCTAGTTCTACCATTCGCGTAGATCTCCCGCATGCACAGACTACCATAAGCTGCACTTACTATATACCCCTTATCCATTCTCAGAGTACCATGGAGTGCTGCCTTTCTTGCCAACCCGGTCAGTGTTTCGGTGCCCTTGACCTCCCATATAAGCCTGCACAGTTGATCCGTGTCAGCTGGAGACCCGTGAACTTTCCAGAAGATGGACCCACTCTCTGCGGAGTAATGTCTTCCAGTTTTCCGGAGCAAGCTTTAGGAGTCTGTTACAACGACCCCATGCGAGCGTAAAGGAGGAGCTGAGTAATGAAAAAGTGATAACTCTCCCACAGATATCAATCTGTAATCTTTCTCTGCATTTCTCAGAGAATCGTTAAAACAGTGAAGTCAGCGCGGATCATGACTGCGCGTTGTTTTAACACGAAGATCCATAGACAGCATTAGCCGTTAGCCGCGCACTAGGCGCTTTCCAAAGACAAGAATGCTGTTCTGTTTTGTTTTTTTTTAATCACGCAGTTAAATTGGAGATACCTACCTCAGCTGATAGACTCCCACTAAGGAATTCGGAATGTGCTCATGTGAGTTATCTTTCGCAGAACATTACTCTCATGATAGCCAGTTAGAAAACTTCTGTAGCTAGGATGCCTGTTTCATTTAATGCGGTGTTTATAGTGTCCTTGATATCCTGGGTCTGTTGTCTTCTTTTATATGCATTTGTTTTGGTAAAAAGGGTGATAATATTGATTTGGTTTAGTGGTCATTTATTGAGCATCTTGAAGTTATCTATAGCTTATCTTAATTCACAACAGTCCTTCTGAATGTCTTCTTGCTAATGTTTTTTTTTTCACCTAAGGCGTTTTGAGGATGTTAAACCATCATTCTAACAAACATCCATATCTGTTTGAGCTTACTGTTACCTTATGTGCCCAGATATTGACCGTCTCTGAGCAGTTGACCTCGTAAACTCAGCCCCCCCCACCTACCTCTATGTGTCCAGATATTGACCGCCTCTGAGCAGTTGACCTCGTAAACTCAGCCCCCCCCCCCCCACCTACCTCTATGTGTCCAGATATTGACCGTCTCTGAGCAGTTGACCTCGTAAACTCAGCCCCCCCCCCCCTACCTCTATGTGTCCAGATATTGACCATCTCTGAGCAGTTGACCTCGTAAACTCAGCCCCCCCCCCCCCCACCTACCTCTATGTGTCCAGATATTGACCGCCTCTGAGCAGTTGACCTCGTAAACTCAGCCGCCCCCCCCCCCCACCTACCTCTTTGTGTCCAGATATTGACCATCTCTGAGCAGTTGACCTCGTAAACTCAGCCCCCCCCCCACCTACCTCTATGTGCTCAGATATTGACCATCTCTGAGCAGTTGACCTCGTAAACTCAGCGCCCCCCCCCCCCCCACCTACCTCTATGTGCTCAGATATTGACCGTCTCTGAGCAGTTGACCTCGTAAACTCAGCCCCCCCCCCCACCTACCTCTATGTGTCCAGATATTGACCATCTCTGAGCAGTTGACCTCGTAAACTCACCCCCCCCCCCCCCCCACCTACCTCTATGTGTCCAGATATTGACCATCTCTGAGCAGTTGACCTCGTAAACTCAGCCCCCCCCCCCCCACCTACCTCTATGTGCTCAGATATTGACCATCTCTGAGCAGTTGACCTCGTAAACTCAGCCCTCCCCCCCCCCCCCACCTTCCTCCCGTACTTGTGATCAACAGTTTCTGTTACAATGTTAACATGTTAGAATCTACTGTACGCACTTTTGTTTGAACTCACGAGACTTCGAACCTTTTGGTTAGTTGTTTGTTTTACTATCCCCTATCCTGTATACCTTATTTTACAGTTTAAAAAATTTTTGTTTAAACCTGCATTCTTGAACGAGTATGTAGAGCAGTGTTTCCTAACCTTTTTTTTTTTTTGGATCCTGCCCCACCTCAACGCCTCGAAGATTTTGACTCCCCCACCCCTCTCGCGCACCGCAACCGCCCCTCCTCTTCCCCCGCAAATCACCCCCCCCCCCCACAAGCTAGTATATATATATATATAACTAAGTTCTGAAAAAGTATAATATAAATATATTCTAATTGTCCCCTAAAATATTCATATTGCTCTTTCTCACTCCCCCCCCCCCGTACAACCCACTTTGGGAAACACTAGCGAAGAATAATGTGGGGGGGGGGGGGAAGAACATTTAGACTTCCAGAAGTTTTAGACAAGTTTTATAAATCAAGTCAGGTCGGACCGTATCTGTCAGCAGCTGTACCATGAGCTCCGCGGAAGTTTACTTTGTCAGTTGTTTTTTTTTTTTGGAGAGAGAGAGAGAAAGAGAGATATTCCAGAAATTCCACTTGTTTTTTTTTGTGTCTTCGTTTTTGGATTCTTTCTTTTAGATGTTCAGCTTATTTTCTTATGGAAGTTTAGTTTTAGTGTACCTTCCATATAAATAAAAAAAAAATGTATAGCGCAGAATAATTGTGTTAGCTGCACTTATATGACTTAATAGGCTTTCTTCCCCGCTGCTTTATGTCTCTCGCCTTATGCACAACATTTCAGGTTTACGACAGCTGTACTTAAAATGACATCCACAATAAAAAAAAAAAAAAAGAGGAGGGGGTAGGAGCTTGATCCCGGAGTTAAACATTCACCTCAGGTGATGGAGGTTGTGGGTTCGAATCCCACCCAGAAGTGACAGGGATTGTTTTTTGTTTTCGTGAATTTATCAGCAATAAATTCCCCCTGGTTTCTGGAGAAGGAGCGAACAAACGAAGCACATTTGAAAGCTACATTCAGCCTATCTCTCAGCCCTTCCACGTGCCCAGAACTGATTTCATGATACACTACTCCTCTTTCATGAACAAATGTTTAACGTTAACCACATCGGGCAACGAGAAGGAAAACAAATACACGTTTTTTCGCTGACTAGACTGGGGGTTCGTTCATCAGTTCTCTGTCGTAGGCCCGTAGAGGAGATTAGAACAGCCAATAGCAGTCTCATCCCAAACGAAGACACGCAAAGTCAGCCCGACGCTAAAAACAGAGAATGTCCTCTTATGACTGTACATTCGCGTTTAGTAGTGTTAACTGCAGGGAAGATGGTGCCACGGTAGAACAGGTCTGTGGGGTTGCTTAATCAAGACAAGACTACGCGTGTGTATTTTGCTCCAGGATTAGCGAGCAAGGTAACGTTCATTCATTCATTAGGAGCTTCTCTAGTTTCTTCGGTCCATGTGATTTCTGATTAGGTTGGTTGGGTGTCTTTATTTTCACGTGTCACTTGGTCAGCCCGTTCAGACGTATATGTCTCTCTCTTTCCCTCTCTCTTTCCCTCTCTCTTTCTCTCTCCCCCCTCCCCCTTTTTTTCTTCTTTGAATTTTCCAGTGATTTGAAGGGTGTCTAACTTTTGTCTTCACATGAAATGTTCTAAGAATTGTCAAGACATGTTCTAAGAATTACGTTTTAAGAAATTATCATGGCATGTTCTAAGAATTATCATGGCATATCTTAAGAACTGTTCCAAAATTGTAATTATTTTTTTTTCTTTAAACTATAGATTTAATGAATTCTGCAGCTTCTCTGAGAATTTTTTTTTATTATGCGACTTCTCCCCATCTCGTTTCAGTACAAATTTGTCATAAAAAAAATTCTGTGGGCGTAACAATTTTCCTGAAACATATACCAGTGTTGTGGTAGAAATAAAATGTCACGAGCTTGCAAATGATTTTGAGACGTTATCGGTCTGTCAGGCAGGATTTATTGATCCAGCTCTCAGTGCTGTCCCACGTCAGCAGTGCCATGGAAGTTCCTGGAAAATAATTTACCTCATTCAGCCTAACCAAAAAATTGTTTGCTAATATTTAATTATTTATTAGCAGTTTAATACTGTACTTATATTATAGGGACCGGTTAGGGTAGTAGTTAGAGCACTCGTCTAGCAACCAAATGGTCGAGGGTTCGAATCCCTGTCTGAGCGGGATTTTTTTTTTTTCCCCGAGCAATACCGCCCCGAGGTCGACCCAACCTTGTAAAATGGGTACCAGAGAAAATCTGGGAAGGAAAGGCAGGCGATGAAAGGAACTGGCCACCCTGCCTCATACGCCCAGCATATTGAGGTCTCTAACGCTTCATCCCCTATGGCATTTGGTATGGGGCTATCTTTACCTTTTTATGGATTGGCTAGATTTTTTTTTCTTTTTCTCAGGTATTGATTTAGGAGCATATGCCGATGTTATTGGAGTAAAATGTAAAAAAAAAAAAAAGAAACTAGCGATAAAGCAGGAAAGAATATATGTAAGTAAAATCCCCTTTTCCATGCCATTAAGGTATATAGAGAACACTATATTTCCGGGATCTTCGGGACATTTTTTTAAACGTGGTCAGTACCACGCTCTGGCCGCATTTACCGTCCCAGGTTTCTCTGGTACTTATTTTATTAAAGCTACTTAGACTCGGGGACCTTTTTGGTGTGGAAAAAAAAATCACCCACTCCATAAAAAAAAGAAAAGAGGATGGGGTAGGAGCTTGATCCCGGAGTTAAACATTCACCTCAGGTGATGGAGGTTGCGGGTTCGAATCCCACCCAGAAGTGACAGGGATTGTTTTTTGTTTTCGTGAATTTATCAGCAATAAATTCCCCCTGGTTTCTGGAGAAGGAGCGAACAAACGAAGCACAGTTGAAAGCAACATTCAGCCTATCTCTCAGCCCTTCCACGTGCCCAGAACTGATTTCATGATACACTACTCTTCTTTCATGAACAAATGTTTAACGTTAACCACATCGGGCAACGAGAAGGAAAACAAATACACGTTTTTTCGCTGACTAGACTGGGGGTTCGTTCATCAGTTCTCTGTCGTAGGCCCGTAGAGGAGATTAGAACAGCCAATAGCAGTCTCATCCCAAACGAAGACACGCAAAGTCAGCCCGACGCTAAAAACAGAGAATGTCCTCTTATGACTGTACACTCGCGTTTAGTAGTGTTAACTGCAGGGAAGATGGTGCCACGGTAGAACAGGTCGGTGGGGTTGCTGAATCAAGACAAGACTACGCGTGTGTATTTTGCTCCGGGATTAGCGAGCAAGGTAACGTTCATTCATTCATTAGGAGCTTCTCTAGTTTCTTCGGTCCATGTGATTTCTGATTAGGTTGGTTGGGTGTCTTTATTTTCACGTGTCACTTGGTCAGCCCGTTCAGACGTATATGTCTCTCTCTTTCCCTCTCTCTCTCTCCCCCCCTCCCTCCCCTTTTTTTTTCTTCTTTGAATTTTCCAGTGATTTGAAGGGTGTCTAACTTTTGTCTTCACATGAAATGTTCTAAGAATTGTCAAGACATGTTCTAAGAATTACGTTTTAAGAAATTATCATGGCATGTTCTAAGAATTATCATGGCATATCTTAAGAACTGTTCCAAAATTGTAATTATTTTTTTTTCTTTAAACTATAGATTTAATGAATTCTGCAGCTTCTCTGAGAATTTTTTTTTATTATGTGACCTCTCCCCATCTCATTTCAGTACAAATTTGTCATAAAAAAAAATTCTGTGGGCGTAACAATTTTCCTGAAACATATACCAGTGTTGTGGTAGAAATAAAATGTCACGAGCTTGCAAATGATTTTGAGACGTTATCGGTCTGTCAGGCAGGATTTATTGATCCAGCTCTCAGTGCTGTCCCACGTCAGCAGTGCCATGGAAGTTCCTGGAAAATAATTTACCTCATTCAGCCTAACCAAAAAATTGTTTGCTAATATTTAATTATTTATTAGCAGTTTAATACTGTACTTATATTATAGGGACCGGTTAGGGTAGTAGTTAGAGCACTCGTCTAGCAACCAAATGGTCGAGGGTTCGAATCCCTGTCTGAGCGGGATTTTTTTTTTTTCCCCGAGCAATACGGCCCCGAGGTCGACCCAACCTTGTAAAATGGGTACCAGAGAAAATCTGGGAAGGAAAGGCAGGCGATGAAAGGAACTGGCCACCCTGCCTCATACGCCCAGCATATTGAGGTCTCTAACGCTTCATCCCCTATGGCATTTGGTATGGGGCTATCTTTACCTTTTTATGGATTGGCTAGATTTTTTTTTCTTTTTCTCAGGTATTGATTTAGGAGCATATGCCGATGTTATTGGAGTAAAATGTAAAAAAAAAAAAAAGAAACTAGCGATAAAGCAGGAAAGAATATATGTAAGTAAAATCCCCTTTTCCATGCCATTAAGGTATATAGAGAACACTATATTTCCGGGATCTTCGGGACATTTTTTTAAACGTGGTCAGTACCACGCTCTGGCCGCATTTACCGTCCCAGGTTTCTCTGGTACTTATTTTATTAAAGCTACTTAGACTCGGGGACCTTTTTGGTGTGGAAAAAAAAATCACCCACTCCTGGGACTTGAACTCGGTACCACAGGATTAATAGACCGAGCATTTGACCACACAGACAACCAGGCAATCTTATATGTAGTTAAACCGGTTAATATAATTTTGAAATTTTTTTTGGAGAGTAGGAGAAGGAAAGTGCCATCTTGCTTTTCATTGTCATCGTCAAGTCGTTCATTTGGTTTTATTTCCAAGAGTGCGGTTTGCCTCCAAGAGTGTGGTTTGTCTCCAAGAGTTTGGTTTTATCTCGAAGAGTATGGTTTGTCTCCAAGAGTTTGGTTTTATCTCGAAGAGTATGGTTTGTCTCCAAGAGTTTGGTTTTATCTCGAAGAGTATGGTTTGTCTCCAAGAGTTTGGTTTTATCTCGAAGAGTGTGGTTTGTCTCCAAGAGTTTGGTTTTATCTCGAAGAGTGTGGCTTGTCTCCAAGAGTTTGGTTTTATCTCGAAGAGTATGGTTTGTCTCCAAGAGTTTGGTTTTATCTCGAAGAGTATGGCGTGTCTCCAAGAGTTTGGTTTTATCTCGAAGAGTATGGTTTGTCTCCAAGAGTTTGGTTTTATCTCGAAGAGTGTGGCTTGTCTCCAAGAGTTTGGTTTTATCTCGAAGAGTATGGTTTGTCTCCAAGAGTTTGGTTTTATCTCGAAGAGTGTGGCTTGTCTCCAAGAGTTTGGTTTTATCTCGAAGAGTGTGGCTTGTCTCCAAGAGTTTGTTTTTATCTCGAAGAATGCGATTTGTCACCAAGAGTTTGGTTTTATCTCGAAGAGTGTGGCTTGTCTCCAAGGATAAGTCGTCACTGTAGTCTCCGAGCTGCCGTATTAGAAAAGGTCCGTGTATATGTGAGTAGAGATTAGAACACGACACCGAAGACACGATGCACTGAGCACTTTAAGACTTATTAACATAAATTTCTTACAATTTTCAGAAACTTGTATCAGCTCGCCGAAAACAGGAAAACCTGGCGAACTATCATGCGAGCCCTGTGTGACGTTTAACGGCTTGGGAGGGTTGTAAGATGTAAAATGACCAAGATTTAGTGTGTTTCTGAAATTCTGTTTTTCTTTTGTTTTGTTTTATTATGTTATGTTAATGATGAGCTCACAACATGGAGCTTACCGAGTATTCTGACATCGCAGCGTATGGTAAGACATCGTCTGATATTTCTGTCATTTGCTGTTGTATCTTTCTTGCAGCAGCGGGGCGGGATGCCGTGAAGATGTTGTAATCCAGGCATCGTATTGAATTGAGACGGGGTTGCGGTGGCTTGCTTCAAGACTGGGAGTCGGATCGAGACCAAGCGCTTCCACAGCCATAGGGGAGTCCCATGGAGCCCTTCTCTGTTAGTCCAGCTGAGCCTGTTGCGTAGGAGCATCAAAGAAAAGATGGGGCTAATAACCATGGTGTCGCTGTAACACTAACACAGTTATATGTGTTTCAACTCCCTCCCCCTTTTAAAAAAAATATACGCCTAATACAGGGTGTTTCATAATGATGGGACACATTTTAAACGCAATTATCTAGGACTGAAGCAGATACATTTAATACAGAATGTGTGGTAATACATATCAAAGATACATGAGTTCATAACAGTGTTCGTTCAAGGGAATTTCGTAATGCTCTCTCAAACTCAAACAGAGCACCCGGAGGGAGATAGCGGCCATTCCAGCTATGACAGGGATGATAAACAGAGCCAAAGATGGTGAACATCTAAGGGATGTGATATTCAAACCTTGAACATTGCTATGAACTCCTGTATCTTGGGTGTGCATTAGACACATTCTGTATTAAATGTGTCTGTTCCAGCCCTAGATAACTGTGTTTAAAATGTGAGTCGTCGTTATGAAACACCCTGTACATGTGGGGAACCTCATATAACCTGCTTTCAGCATCACCTCTTTATCATCATGACAGACTAAAAGAGCAAAGAACATTCTAAACACCAGCATTCTCGTAGCAATCGGAACAGCAACAACAACAACAACGGCACATCTCCACTAGTTAGCATATATGGAAATGCTGCGCACGAAGTGTCAGCCTCATGTGAATTCAAGCGCTCTAGAAATGGAAATTAAATCTCTCGCTTTGACAAAAAAAAATTCCCGACTTGTATTTGTTTAAAAAAGAATATAGTGCTGACTTTTATTAGTTTGCACTACGTGTCCCTTAAAACATATAACAAAAGATCAACCGAAACCGCCCCGTAGAAAAGAAGTTAAATGGTAAAGAAAAAGTTAGGATTTCTTCTCCTTAACGTAGTGGTGGGATTTTAAGTGTCCTATTGACCTAGGTAGCTATGTACGGCTGACCGCCCTATGATATTACATATTTTGTTTTAAATGATGTGGAAACAGCAACGGATAGTCAAGCATCGCCTGCAGGTTTTAACGCCCGAAGCTCGTGTCCGACCAACGGCACAGAGATTTTTGGATGTCCTGATCCAGTAACCAGATTAGGTTCCTAGCGTTGACGGCGTGTAACACGGCTGGGGGAGTCATACAAAGGCTGGCTGCAGACCATGAGAAATGGAGATAACTGTAAGACGCCATATGGCGTATTGGGCGGTGACGCCTTTGTTGAGTGAACGTCTAAAGGGTTGGATGGATGAGTGTTGTATGTTAGAAAAAGCGCGTAGCTGATATAGTTCACTTGGTGCACGTTTAATCTGTGTGGTTGTGCGTGTGTGGCTTAGTTCGCACACTAGCATGCTTCTGTGTATGTCTAGTTTTAACTTCGTTGCATGTTCATTCGGACTATATAGATTTTATACTGAGCAGTGCGCCACTCATTAGCTAAATAGGCTATCAAGAAAATTAACTACTTGGGTTGCCGCTATTTTTATATTGCTGTGGCAGGATTCGTGTTACTGGGGTGGACAGATTCTGGGTTTGTTTTTAAAGTGGATGAAATCCTTCAGTGGCGAAGCAACATACGTCTCAAGCAGGATGTAAGAGTTACATAGAGTGGGAGCGTGTTCCGAAGAGTTTTCTTTAGTTATGTCAGAAAATATATGTTTTAGTAATGTATTGACAGTTGTCAGGTAATATCTATTTTAGTAATGTATTGACAGTTGTCAAGTCTGTATAGATACCTATAGAATGTAACATTTGCCCATTTTGTGTGTACTTTTATTAGGGCTTTTTCTTCTTTTAATATTGCGAAATCGTTAAACAAAAGAGGACAGCGGCATAGATGGGTGGATAAACATGAAGACTAGATTCAGCTTGGCCCCACTTACGACGTGAGAACAAAGGACAAAACAAGTTGGAGGGTCTTTGCTGTCAGTCTCCTGAACGGAGACGTCACATGATGATGATGCTGATGATGATGATTGAGTAAATGTAACGATATTTTAATGGAAGTACGCTGCTGTTTTGTATCTGATCGTAGGTCGCGTGTTTGCAGTGCTGATATCGCTTGTAAGCCTGGTATAAAATACGTTACACAGCCCGGCCCGATATTAGGTGACCCTTAGGCAGTTTGTTCTCCAACAGAAGCTTTATGTTAAGATGACATAGTCTTGCAGTTTCACTGTATGGATTCTACATGTTCGCTTTTCACAAATTTACATTCATACATGGACTACTGTTTAAAAGTCGATTGGACGTGCCAGTTCACGATATATATGCACGCTGTGCTTGCTTGTTCAGCGTGCCAGGTAGTTGTTGCTCTTGATATCTTATGAAAATTTATTGGCGTTTTCCGAGACATCTGTGGGATTGGATAAACCAGCCAATCATAGAATGTGGATGGTTAATTTTTATTGACAATTTCGTCTGCTTTTCATTCGATGTTCCAGGCTGCTTTTACCATGCGCTTCTACTCTGATGTATTGACCTATCCATAAGCTGTATAAGGTTTGTTCGTAAGGAAGGCTGAGCTTCTAATTTTGTTAAATTGATGATTGCGGGGCGTATAAAAATGTACGTGATCGATAGAGAGCTGTTCTCATGACTCGCTCCGTGTCCTGTCTGATGGGTCATAATTCATGAACAGATCGTAACAGCCATCTGATGCGTCAAGATAGGAGGAGATTGTACATACCAAGTATATGATCCTGGAATCATGGAGGACGTCACGTGCAAACTTGACCTGCCAGTCAAATAAACAGTGCAGCTGAAACGGAAACAGAAATAAAAACATATGTATGCTCCAAGTTTTTCTCGGGAGCAGTAACAAAGACCTATGACATTTCGACAAAAAAGGCCTTCATTAGAGCTAATATGCTAATTATAATACGGCAACAACGAAATGTTTGAAAGAAGAACATGGAGCAGTTAGTAAAAGGCAGAGCAGTAGCAGATTTCTCTTTGATGATAAATAATTTGCTTTAAGAGAGGTCAAATTTAATGCACCTTATTCTAAAAAGTCTGTTGCTGAACTAAAGCACTTGGAACACTTGCTGTTATGGCTTACATTCTTCCTTTATGTTGAAACTTATATTCCGTGCTTGTTAATGTTACCGGAGATGTTTCAGTATTCATTAATAGCTGAAATTTTGTTATGTTCTGATTCTGCCAGTTCATCAAATAGCAGTATAGAGGAAGTTAGGCTAGTTGACAGCGAGTTAATGTGAAAGAGCGATAGAGAGAAGATGCGGTATATATCAGATACGTTTTTGTTCAAGTGCAGCCACCAGATTTGAGCTTCCAATTTTCAGTTTTGTAAACTAAGCGTCCAGCCAAGTTTAGACGTAACTCATTAGAATGTCCCAGACTAAACCGCAAGAAACGATTATAGAACTGAGATGCAAGAGAAGCATGGTTTATATAACAGTAGAGGGAAAAAAGAGATATAACAGCATTAGTTAGCTTGTTAGTAACAGCAATTGTTGGGTGACTTTAATCACAGTGCAGCCGGGTACCGTCGTACGGTCTTTTAAAACAGAGTATCATTTTTTTCCAGCAGGGCGACGCCCGTGGCGAAGAAGGATGGGTGAATCATCGACATTTTAAAATCACCGAGGCCAGAGCATCGCGCCCAGGGGAGGAAAATTCCAGATGCATCACATGCATTGTGGGAAATTTTTTTCTTTCTTGTATCTACAGGTGCTGTTTTAGTTCAGGGGTGTCCAGCCGCCAGCCCGCGATGTTTTTCTGCTGTCCGCGATATTATTATGACAGTGTCATTTATTCTAATTAATAAAAACAATATAAAACATTTTTTAACGCCCGAAAAGCTCACCAAAAACAGCCAGTTCACCTTTAATTCATAGCTGTCACTCATTCACATTGTTTATATGAAAGCTGGCACATATTAGTTGCTTTATATGCGCCCCGCCCACACACGCAATTTCCACATGCGTTTGTTGCCCTTGCGGCCCTTGAAGTCGGGCACCACAGTTTGTAGAGCGTTGCAGTTTGTGACTGCTGTCACGGGTCAAACGTTAGCCGTGCTACAGGCAAGCCATCAATTGGGTATATTCCTTCCATCCACTCGCTTTATGCGGTATGATCTGTTTCCCGCGGCTTATATGCTGGTGTCTCATGCAGGCGTAAAAGACTGGTCTGTCAAAAAAGTTTAAATAACTAAAGTGAAGACAGGTAGAGGGACTTTGCATCTTCTTTTAATCAGTGTGAAAAAAGAAAAAAATGATTCATTGCAGGTGACGCTAAGTAGTGCTGACATGAGGGTGGGTTACGGGAGTTTTCTTGATGGAGGTGGAGGGGGTGGGGGGGGGGGGGGAGAGGAGCTGCTAGGCAATTTCACCTCTATAGAGACCACAGCGCACCCTATTCTGTCAGTCGAGCTGAAGGAATCTGTCAGAATGTTTGCCGGCAGAACCACTAGGAGGTGGAATAGGGGCCTTGACCGGTCGCAGATTCTCTGGCCCTTACTAATCATGCCACCATTTTAAAACAGGTCAGTTTTGGCTATCAAGAGACTTAACAAGATCGTTGGTGTTTCTCTCTCTTCCCACCCCCATTTAGAATTTTCACCAACTGGTTATGTAGAACAAAAGATTAACATGCGAACAAAGAGGCAGCTGAACTTCGGTGAAGTCTTATGGCTACGGGAAAGACTTGAAAAAAAACTGAACGAAAAGAGATTGGATGAGGAGTGTGGTAAAATTGATTCTAGATGAGCTAGTTTGAGTGTATGATGCAATTTTAAGAAAAAAAAGGCCAGACGGAATGGGAAAAGAAGCAATAAATCTATGCCATATGGAGAATGACATATAATTGGCTAATTTGGTCCGCCAGTTTGGCTCTTCTTTTCTATCATTTTTGAGCCAATAGCATTCTCTCTCTCTCTCTCTCCCCCTCCCCCCAAACCACCCCTTTTTTCGTTCTTATGAATCTATTTAGTCGCATTATTGACTTGACGTACTAGCCAAAATGACCTGTGCCAGCTGAGTAAAATTTTTTGTTGTTGTTTATTTGTTGTTTCGTTATTTTCGTCGTCCTTGATAAACCCTTATGGCCGAAATATTGATTTGTTATTGTTTGTTTTACATTTCAGCTTGCTCGTCTCATTTCCCCTTTTGCTATTCTCTCCCACCTTTACATCTTTCTATCTTTTGTGAAATCGCACCCCTCTAGCTATCCTGCTGAACTGATGTGCTTCGCTGGTTATGCACAGGTAATAAATAGAGACAGTCAGAAAAATATAAATCACACTTACCGTGCTGTATAAAGAACAACTAGTTTTGTAAGCCCCCCGTTTCATGAGCAGAGAGATGGCATGGGATTGAATCCGAGAGTAAGATTTACGAAAGGAAACATTTAACTCGGCATTGAGGCTGCATAGATGTACATTAATTGCCCAAATGAGACATCAGTGCAGGAAGATGGAGCTTGTTCGTGCCCTACAAACATGAAGACTGGCACACGAACAGCTCGATGCTATGGTTAGAGTATCAACGGTAGTAAACTTACCTGGGACCTGTAGAGACACAGAAGAGCAGGCCATGTTCTCCATGCCCTGTTGATGTCATATGTGCCTTGTCTTGTCTCCTTCCTCATATACATTTTAGTGTGTGGGGGCAAGTAGACTTCTTAATAGGGCTCGGCAGTGTGCTTCGTGTAGGGGGATATTTATAGAATTCTGATGTCTCCTTCATTCGTCAGCCTCTCCTTCTGTTTTCTGGCTGCAATACATCGTTGATGATGTGCGAATGGATGCATCAGCGGCAGGGCATCTTGCTTTACAACCGAGAGGCCTGCAGGAGAGCTGTTAAGGAGGCAAAGTTCTGCAAGGGACATGCAAATGTCTGAATGAGTGAGTGGATGCTGCTGCGTGTAACCATGGTAGAAAGTCCCCATAACGTCTTGTGACTTTTTCCTGGATTACAGAGCTGAACTGTCAGTTGTCCAGTGACAGCTTTTCTTCTTTTCATGTCTGGGACCGGCTAGCGTTAGTGGTTAGAGCACTCGTCTAGCAACCGAATGGTCGAGAGTTTGAATTCCCAGTTGAGCGGGGATTTTTTTCCCGACCAATGCGGCCCGGAGGTCGACCCAGCCTCGTAAAATGGGTACCAGAGAAAATCTGGTAAGGAAAGGCAGCAAGGAAAGGAACTGGCAACCCTACCTTATACGCTGATGGCCCAGCATAATGAGATCTCTAACGCTTCATCCCTTTTTATTACCTTTTTATTTTGCCTGGGTTTGCGAAGAGGTAACTGGTTCGATCCCAGCTGAAGTTGAGAAACGGGACCAGTTCCCCCCACCCCCACGTTTAAAAATATACTTATTGTTGAACATACTAGTAAACTGTTTTAATTATCCCTTATTCCATTTTTTTTTTCATATCTGCTGACGTTATTGTTCGCTTTTTAAGGCGCTTTTCGGAAAACTATACTTTGCAAGACGTGCTTGCAAGCTCCCAGACTGTCTTATTTGTTCAATTAGCCTGAAAGGTTTCTATAGATATTCTATCTGGACCAAGGTTCGAGGACAGCCTCGATTATCATTAGTGTATGCTAAGATATACATAATAGTATTTTGGGGGTGTTCTTTGATGCCTTCTCACGTCAGTTTTGTTGGTGTACTGGCCGTTGTTTGCCCTGTAGATCGTACAGAATAAGGCTTAGTGACTCACAGAGACGTGACTAGGATTAATTTCGCCCGTTGGAAAAAAGCACCTTTTGAAAAATTTGAAGAGCAAACGACTCCACTTTATATAGAGAAGTGAACTTTTACTCACAGAAAAAGGTAAGGTAGGTAGGTAAAATTCTCGTTCCCATGCCGTTACGGCATACTGGGCGTACGCCTGTATTGTCCATGGCCTTTGGAACATGAGTGAGGATGTGGCGAGTATCACGCCGCAAAGAAGGGACACTTCAGATGTAGCTTCAGAGCGTGTGTCCCACCTGCCTCATCCTAGTACCCTAGTTACGCTTCTGACGGCCGGTTTTAAAGTGGAAACAAAGTGCTTCTGGCTGTTAGATAACATTAGCGTACACAAAGTAAGATAACCTTTTGTTACATGGCATGGGGAAAAAAGAATTGTTACAGCGCTCTTCGCTAATCATGTTTCCCCCTCTTATGATTTCGTGGCGTTTTGTAAGCAAGATTATTCTTTCTTTCCTGTTTCTTCTACAACAGTGGTTCCCAGTTGCTTTTCTGCGGACCTCCGGGGATACGTGGAACCTCCCGCGAGGGTCCGTGACAGAAATTCAAGGCTCTTCATTTATATTTTCACTGCGAATCCTGCGTGGAAGGAAATAACTATTATTGTTTAACGTTTTTCTGATGCGCGCGGTTTTGTAGACTTGTTGACAAGGCTAATACGACGGCGTCCTACAGTCGGGCAGTTTCGTGAAGAACAAGGAGGATGCTAGAAAGACGCTGATCTTTGATGTTACTGACACCTGGATGAAGTTTCGGCAAAGTGATCGTGCAGACTAGGCCTCTAGGAGGGTAACTTTCGCCGTTGTAGTTACCCACATTTTATGGGGGGGGGGGGGGGGATCCTTAGCATTTAAAGCACATAGCTACCATACGGATATGAAACTTTTCCGAAGTATGAGGGGTTCGTGGCCTGGATTTTGAAACAGCAGGGGGTCCGCGGACTTTTGTTAATTGGGAACCACTGTTCTACAAGACGTCAACCAGACTGCGCTCTTCTTGATTTAAAAAAAAAGAGTCTCTGTCTGTCTGCAGTCTGGTGTAATCTGCAACCGATTATGTGAAGATGTTGAGATACAGCAAAATGTTGGCTTGGAAGCGGGTTTTGGCGGCTACTTTTTCAGCACCTGGGTGGAATTAGAAAGAAAGCGGTGTGAAGTATTCTTTAGCAGACCCCTTCGGTGTGGGGACTGTGCGATACCTGCCCCGTTTGTTTAGGCGCTATGTAATCAGGCTCCTCTATCTTCAGCGGTTAGTGATGTTTCTTTTCGGATCAGTGGCTTTGTATTTATGTGCCACTTGATGAATTTATTCATTTATTTATTGTTTCCGTCTTCCTGTCTTTCTTCTTCCTCCTTGAGTTTTCCAGGTAAAGCATATCATATAAACGCATCTGTCACACTTCGAAATTTCCGCACTGTTTGTGTTTCCTATACATAATGAGCGTTTGCAGCTCAACTTATAAGAGAGAGTTATGTTCTGATGTGCCCATCGTAAATTGAACGACGCTTCTCAGAATGGTAATGGTTATGATGATGATGATGGCTTTATGAGTTTACATCGTTATTTTCAGGCTCCATAATCTACAGTGTAAAACGTACATTGATGGCTGTTTTCTGCCCATTAAAGAAACAACACATGCGGTACATTGGTCCACACGACCTTTATTTCGATAGTGAGAGTTAGTTGTATGCTGTGTATGCTTAGCATCTTGCTATTTATGTCCGGCAGTCAAGTGGTCTTCTCAAGTGGGGCAGAGAAGTACTGGAGAGGATAACGTGTATTTTAGTAAGTGACGTGAAGAGTGCATTTTATATAGGAGCAGAAGAACTACGTACTTTGTCCACCATAGTTTGTGTGTGTGTGTGTGTGTGTGTGTGTGTGTGTGTGTAACACTGCTGCGTTAGCCTTCGTATACCCTGCAGTCATCTGAACAAACATAGGGCCCGCCTGCATGAATCCGGTCGTCAGCTGGAGTTCTTCATGCGTGCCCTGGATTTCCATCCAAGCTCTTTTTTTTTCTGGAGGAGAGTTCAGGTACCAGTTTCCGAATTGCTGAATGTGTTCTGGGAGCCAATATAATCATCATTCTGTGCCCTGCTCTCATGGAAGGTTGTCTACGATGATCCTCCAGCTTTGTTTAGTCCCAAGCTTAATCCAGCCCATTTTCCTTTTTAAATACAGCCCTCCAGTTTATACCGTTGCCGACCTGTTACTCTTTTTTCTTCCACCTTTCCCTATAATATGGTTTTATTTCTTGTATTATGCCTCTTATATGACCGACATACGATGTATTTTAATGTATTTTAACTGTAAAATGCACTTGTTCATAATCATATTTACTCGAATTCACAATCAAAACTGTCAGGACACAACCTCTTTGTTTTATGTGTGGTACCAAATACGGGTCTATGAATATTTTGTCCACAGAATTACTCCGCCTGTAATTACCCTCACGTGGTCTTTTATATTCGTATATATGTTATATTTTCATCTTCACCTTGGTCATTATGTGACTGATTTTGACATTTAGCGCTGTCGTTCCCCTCCCTCATTCCAGCTCTTTCATGTTGTTGTTGCGTTGTTATTTTAATTCTCAAGCTTTGAAATGTCACGATTACAAGTTCCATATAAGCCACAGAGCCGATTCAACTTGAAGTTTTGCTGATCTGAAACAGTCCACCAGGGACAAAGACGTTTTGTATGTTCGAGGGGAAAAAAAATCCAATTTGATATAATCACAGTCTGCCATCGGCGCTGATAAACTTTATTTTACCGGCTCGTTCCAGCCTCGTGCGTGATAACAATCCTCGTGCTCGACTGTTCGTATATTTGTTTCCCCTTTTCACATTGCAGGAACTCGGTGATTGTGACTGCCCAAGCTTACGAGATTGTGCCGAGCAGTGAAAATGTCACAGTGGATTCATGAAATACAAGTGTGAGTTATCCCGGACTCTGTCATCAGCTTGCAGTTATCACGGACTGGTGGTTGCGGTATCTGGACCGTCCTTTGCCGCGCTGTTCACATTAGCTGTGCCTTGACGTGGGGTTTTTTTCTCTCTCACCCCCTCTTCATCAGAGCGTTGTGCATTGTGCTTCTTCATCCGCTGTTGCTGGTTTTGTCATGTCGTCTCCAGCCATGCAGCGGAACGCTATACATGGGGTAAAAGCTTCGGGTAAGTCCCTGTCAGTGATGTCCACATGTTGCAGTGATATTTGTGTGGATTTCTTAGCTAAACAGTGACATAAACCTTTTCCTTTTTGTGTCTGTGTGCGTTTGAATAAGATAAACTTGCATGATTGTGCTTCCCTTATTTCCATATTTCCCACAGTTCTAGCATGCGCCCAGGAAAACCTTTAACATATCTTAAACATATTGATTACAGGCATATCTGGAGTTTTCTTCTTCTTTTTTTTTATAAAAATGCATGACCTGGAATTTATTTATAAGTTTATTTGCATGTTTTTGTTTCGTAATTATTTGCAATTTTACTGCATTTCCATTCTTGTGAGATACGTATGTTCGTGTTTTACGCATGTTGCCTTTGATGCACTTTTCTGCTGTCAGATTTGCTTAGTTTATAGTCTGCCACCAAATGAAGCTGTAAGTAGTTATACGTTAAGGAAGTTTTGTATATTCTAAATTTTAAAAAAATTGTAAATTTAAAATAAGAAATTACTGCAACGCTTCTCAGAAAAACGAATCTTCGTAAAGCGAGGCATCGGAAAGCGGGGGCTAACTGTGCGTATGTAGGATTTTTAAATCGATAAAACTGTACATGTCTTTCTTCTTGCATGAAGTGCTCTCCGAAATACTGGGTTTTGTCAAAGCAACATTCGGTACTTTATAATTTTCTTTTTCTTTCTTTCTTTTTTTTAAAGTAAAATTAAACGCACTTTATAAACACCAGCGGACAATTCATATCCTTGTAAATGTTGCTTTATTTTTTCTTACTTTATTTCCGGCGAGATTTAATCTTGACAAAATACTCACATGCTGAGCCAGAGACCGACTCTCCTGTGTGGAAAGTGAGCATCGTCAGTCTGCTGAGCCGATTATCCTCCAACTGATTGCGCTGGTTGCTTTTGATAACATAAACCGATTACGGTAACAGACGAACGCAAAAGTTTCATTTTGTTTTTTTGTTTTTTTTTCTATTTTTTAATCAGTATTTTACCGGTAGTTGCCCATACACGATCACTCTATGTGATCGTATGTAATGTTTGCTTTACCCTTTTTGTCATCATATAAAGTTGTCCATTGCTGTTTACCTGCTACTCTTCAGGCATCGAATTTTCCCATTGCTTTCGCAGTTCCTGCTCTGCTTCTTTCCGAACATGCTCGATAGAAGATGTCCACTTACAGTGTAAAAGATGTCTGTCTTTCCACCTACAATGTAAAAGATATCTGTCTCTCCACTTACAGTGTAAACGATGTCTGTCTTTCCACCTACAATGTAAAAGATGTCTGTCTCTCCACTTACAGTATAAGAGATAACTGTCTCTTCACTTGCAATGTAGAAGATGTATGTCTTTTCACTTACAATGTAAAATATATATATCTCTTCACATTAAGTCTCCTGTTATTTGCCTCCTGTTTTCTTGAAGGCGTCTAGCAAGGTCCAAAAATAAAAGTGTGATGGAACGGAGAACCAGAACTAGCCAAGACCCTGTTCTGCCTTACTGTATGTTCTTCTGGTAACAGGCTGTGTTTTGGATAACGAGGGCTTCGGCTCGCATGGTCGCAGCAGAGGTTGTGAAGAAGTCTGCCGCTTAAAATTCAAGCAAGTTCATCATTTTGCGTTTCCGGTCCAACAAGGCTTCTGTACTTTAACATTTTCAAGGCGTCAGCAGCAGAGAGCGTCCTGCTCGCGGTTTCAGGGACATAAATCATCATCATCATCATCATCATAATCCCAGCCCTGAATAAATCTCGTAATACGGGATGTTCCAAAAATTCCTTTTGCACGGAAACGATACCAGTGTAGGTGATCCCCGTGACATTTTGTGACTTTTCCTTGTGGAGGTACCTCGCAGGCGGCGTCTACCTACCCTCCACTTCTACAGGAATTGAACATTCTGAGGCAGCGAATCACGGACGTCACCTCTTCTGTTACTTCAGACATGCTACATAAAACACGAGAGAAGCTCAGTTATCGCGCTGATGTGTACAGTGCCGAGGGCCCCTCACGCAGTCCCTTTCTCAGTGTGACTGCATTTGTCTTCCTACAGTGGCCTCGGTAAAGCGTACGAGAACTTTTGGAGCAGCCAGTATATTTCAGAACAGCTGCCTTTTTATTAGGGGTATGACGTGTTTGTGCTTTTCACGTTTCTAGGTCATCACAATATTTGAAATATGGATGCCAGCATCTGTCCATGCTGCCTTTGTTTTTATGAAAACCCCAGGTACCCATTTTTGGAGGCAGGGTTGACCCCGTGCGTGCCCGTTGGTTGGAAAATAATTCCGCCCCAGTGCGAAATGGAACTAGGGAGCTTCTGACTGGCAGGCGAGTGCAGTAGCCTGTGCAGCACCGGTGCGCCATATACAGGAAACTTGGTCATAAACTTATGAGATATCAGCCAGCATTAATAACATGGCGGTGTCACAGATTTAAGAAGAAAAATATTAGTGGGGACTGAACCCATGACTCTTGATCTAGTAGCCGAACGTATGTGTCATTCTCTCTCTCTCTCCCCCCTCTCTCTCTCCCTCATTCCCCCATCTTCCCTCACTCCCTCTATCTCCCTCTCTCTCTCTCCCCTCTCCCTCACTTTCTCCCCCTCACCCCCCTCTATCTCCCTTTCTCCCCTCTCTCTCCCTCCATTTCCCTCACTCCCTCCTCTTCCACTCTCTCCCCTCTCTCTCACTCCCCCCCCTCTCTCTCACAACTTTAATGAACAACGTTGTTTCGATTGCTTAACTGCTCTTGTGAGTTTTGTTTTTCTTCTCATTCTTTGTCTTGTGGCTGCTTTATAAAGGTACTAAAAGCTAAAGAATAAAACTGCTTATCTAATGAACTTTTATCCGTATGTAAGAGAGGTATGGTTTTTGGAGGCTCGTGCATTTTTACCTTCTTAAACGGTTAAAAAAATGCCACATGTTCTAAAAGTTTCGAAAATCGAACACTAATTAAAATCTTAGCAAAGAAAAGGAGAATTAAAATTCTTTGTACGTGTAACGAGAAGACGGAAGTTAGAGAACAGGAAAACTGGTGGGGGGGGGGGGGGAAAGATGTGGAAAGAGGCAGTGAGTAGCACCGAAAGCAGCAAATCTAATCGATCTGATAGTAAATATCAAAGGGCTACAGAAAATGAACAATCAAGAGAACTCACGTGTATGCAGGGTTTAATGGAAATCGGTGCCTTTGTGCAAGTACCCGGGCAACTCAAACTGTGAGACACATCCTCCAAAACTGCGCTATGAAGCACTGAGACTCCACCTGCTGCCCTAGTGAAACCACGCAGGAGGCAAAGCTCACCGGTTCTAAACATGAACTACAAACTACAGCCTGGTTTGAGCTAAGCTTAGCCACATAAACTAAATATAAGCTTTAAAAAGTACAGCCCAATTAGTCACCGATTCTAAATGGAAATTACAAAGTACAGCCCAATTTGTGCTGAACTCAGCGATTCTAAACAGGAACTACAAAATACATCCCATTTTGTGCTAAACCCAGCGATTCTAAACAGGAACTACAAAATACAGCCCAGTTTGTGCTAAACTCAGCGATTCTAAACAGGAACTACAAAGTACACCCCATTTTGTGCTAAGCCCAGCAATTCTAGACAGACACTACAAAATACATCCCAGTTTGTGCAAGAGTTGCAGTTCTAACATAAACAGTAGATGGGTACGAAGAAGCAGAAAAAAGAATCGGAATCAGAAGAGACTTGGCAACGAACCAAGACGTGTCCATAAATCCTTTTTTTAAAAAAATTAATTGCATATATAACTTAAGGCCACATTGTCAAATTTTATGTTAAGAAACCTTTCTGAAAGGAGTTAACCATGGGCCACACAGACTTAACCAAAAAGAAAAAAAAACCAAACTAAATGATGCCACACAATTTTGTGCTTGCTGGTTCGGGCACTTTGTCTGCTGACGCAAGGCGGAACAGCAACAAAGTAATTGACCCTTACGCGGGGGAAAAAAATAAGATGAATGACGCTTGACAGGCAAAAGATGTATGAGGCAAACCATGTTGCGTGCTATACGAGCTGGAAACGATGAATGCTGGTCAACACAAGTTTTTCCAGGATCTGCCGCTCGGTGTGACATTGTGAGCAGGACTTTGGATGGGGCAGCGAGAAAGTGACAACGTTTTCCCAATTCATTTGCGCTTCCGTAAGTTTTGTTTGATGAAACCCCGGCCTTGCTACAGGGAAGCGGTCCCTGCACAAGCAGTACTAGCAACAAACAGAAACATTTCCGGCAAACATGTCTCCCCGCTTACAGCAAACAGTCGAGCCTGGAAGGGTTGGCCGTGTTTTGAGTCACCTGCTCTTCTGTAGAACCAGCTCTGAATTTTACCACTTCTAACATAACATCCACATCCCTCTGAATTCCACAATTACCAGCATAGGATTCTTTTTCATAGTGCAGCCTTCCGTGGCCATGATGTGGTGATCTTTCTCTCTCTCTTTCTCTCCGAACCTTAAGTGTCCAGGGCACATGGGGCTTCTGCAAGGGTTTTCCACAAATGCCTGTCCTTTGCCTTTTTTCTACTCTTGCCCAGGTGAGCCCTCTATTGCTCAACATCCTTTCTCTTGTTCTTTTCCATGTCTCTTGTGGTCTACCCTTACTTCTGTTCCCCTGTGGTGTCCATCTTAGTGCTATTTTTGGTAGTGAGTTGTCATTCATTCAGAGCACATGTTCCAACCATCGGCAGCGTCTTTCCTTAATAATTGCTGTCAGTGGCTTCATCTGCATTTCTGCCAACAAGGTCTTATTTCTTATGGTGTTTGGCCAAAATATTTTTCTAATTCTTCGTAAACATTTAGTCTGGAAAGAATTCAGCTTGTTTTCTATGGTTTTGGTGATTTTCCACCATTCACTTCCATAGAGTAGTACACTTAGAATATCACTCTTAAATATACTGATTCTCATCTTCATGCTTAGTTTTTTTACATTTCCAAATAGTCTGCAGCATTGCAAAAGCCTGGTTTGCTCTAGTAAGTCTGCTATTGATGTCTGATGTGTTGGGAAATAGTCCACTAAACCACGATGTACGTTCCTGTCTTTATCTTCTTACTCTGTAGTTAGCTGCAGCGGCCGCCGAGCAAGTTCGTATTTGAAGGGTGAGTATTATATTTTCTCTTTGTTAAAGTTTGACATTTTGTGTTTTCTTTCTTTCTTTCTTTCCTTCTGTTTAAACAATTTAGTCCTGGGAAACATTTCTATCCCAGTGTGGGCTTCCGTCAGGGTATTAAATTAATTGTGTCCTACTCCCTGGCCCGTAGAATAGAGTATTCTAAAGTATTTATTTCGTTTTATTCTTCCGTGTGTTTGGAATTTCTTCTCATCTCCCCCCCCCCCTCCTCCTCCTTCCTCCATACATCAACTTGGATTTCTTTGAAGACCGCAGCAGTCAGCCTTAAGTATTGACGTCGCCGTACAGCGTGGTCTGGATGTGGTATTGGTGAATAACATTTGGGACTTGCCTGCGATTGTATGTTTTAATATGGTTTAACAATAGAAAAAAAACCCAAACAAACCACAGTGGCTGCATGTGTTGGTTAATGCTAGCGCAGAGGGCAAAGTCCATGGACAGAAGTGCCAATAAAGCAGCTTCAGACCTCCGGGAATAGAATTAGGTAAGGGTATTGCTTATTTCTCTCTTGTGTTCTCTATAAGGTTCTCCGGTGTAAAAATATAAACATGAAAGCCGAGTTCCTCATCAGCATCTTTGTTAAGGGGTGGGGTAATTTTTTTTTTCAAATTTGGTTAAAAATGTATGTGCATGTGTGTTTATGCATGCGTTGGAGGGCATATATATTTTTTTTAATGATCATGAGAACAGAGTAAAAGTTTTGGAAAGAGCATAGAGGAAGCAGTCTTAATTTGCTCTAAAGTGTGGAGAAATTTGCCTGTTTAACTTCAGTAGGAATAAAAATTATAGGCTTCATTTCTTTCCCCGTCATTCTTTATGGGTTACAGCAAGGTTCGTTGTAAAGGAGTTCTATGTTTAAAAAAAAAATAGAAATCGTGAAATGAATCTACAAAAAATGTATTTTGAGACAAGAATTCATTGATACTAAGGTTCACTGCCGCCGATGTTTAGGCTGATGGAGAGTTTATCCAAGTTTTATTTACTTACTGCTTGTTGATTTGTTTGTTGGTTGGCTAGTTGATGATTGGTTGGTTGGTTTGAATGGTTGATGATTGATTGGTTGGTCTGGTTAATTGATAATTGATTGGTTGATTTGATTAGTTGATGTTTGATTAATTGGTTTGTTTAGCTGATGATTGACTGGTTGGTTTGTTTGACTGATGATTAATCGACTGGTTGGTTTGTTTGGCTGATGATTAGTTGGTTGGTGTGATTAATTTGTGACGAATTAGTTGGTTTGTTTAGTTGATGATTAATTGGTTGGTGTGATTAATTTGTGACTAATTGGTTGGTTTGTTTAGTTGATGATTAATTGGTTGGTGTGATTAGTTTGTGACTAATTGGTTGGTTTGTTTAGTTGATGATTAATTGGTTGGTGTGATTAGTTTGTGACTAATTGGTTGGTTTGATTAGTTGTTGATTGGTTGATTGATTAGTTGATGGTTGGTTGGTTTGTTTAGTTGACGATTGACTAGTTTATTTAGTTGATGATTGATTAGTTGATTTGGCTAGTTGAAGATTGATTGGTTGGTATGATTAGTTGATAACTGATTAATTAGGTGATGATCGGTTGATTTGGTGAATTAATTGTTGATACGTTAGGATAGTTGATTACCGGTTGGGTGATTTGGTTATTCAGTTTCTTAGTTGATGATTTGTTGGATGGTTGTTTTGTATGGCCGATGATCTCTCGTGTTGTCATTTTACGTTTATAGCGCCTACACCGCTGCAAAGGACATTGGTACGGATTACATGGACTCTGGAGTCATGGTCAGCCTCTTTATTTCGTGAGCGAACCCAATATTTCTCCACAGACTCAGTATCCCTTCCCTCTCTCTCTCCCCCTTTCCTCAGCCGAATGAATACTCTAGAAAGAATAGGTTAGAATCTTAGTTCACTGACAACCCCCCCCCCCCTTTCCTCAGCCGAATGAATACTCTAGAAAGAATAGATTAGAATCTTAGTTCACTGACAACCCCCCCCCCCCTTTCCTCAGCCGAATGAATACTCTAGAAAGAATAGGTTAGAATCTTAGTTCACTGACACCCCCCCCCTTCCTCAGCCGAATGAATACTCTAGAAAGAATAGGTTAGAATCTTAGTTCACTGACACCCCCTTCCTCAGCCGAATGAATACTCTAGAAAGAATAGGTTAGAATCTTAATTCACTGACCAACACCCCCCCCCTCCCAAATCCTCAAAGCAGGGCGACCACTATGTTGTAGTACGAGTACAGGAATCTAGAAGGACACATGGAAAACTGTTAAGGACAGATTTTGCGAACATGAAGAGCTGAAGTGGGAATGAAGATATTGGGACTGAAGCCGGTGAGGGAAGGATAAGCATGGTCTGTGGACGGAAGCCACAAACCCACAATCAACACACTAGACAGTGTGGTGAAGGCAGCGACGCCTTACCTCTGTTGCTGAAATAGGCAGTGGAACAGATACGGGAATGTGCTGACGGCAGTAACGCGGTTCCTAAGATCAGTCAGTCTACAGTCTTCGCTTGCAGAGTTATTTAGAGGATGTATTCTCGGAATGGAGAATTTGAGATCGAGTATCGTGTCGTTAACGTGAATTGAATTTGCAAATGAAGTAACACGCGCCTGAAATAAGTCGGCGCGTGAGAAGTAATTATAGTAATGTTTTGTTGTTTTTTTGTCCCTTGGGTGAAGCACTTTAACAAAACTGGCGATGATCAATTAAAGCATGATCATGGTTTCGGAGAGGAGAAAAAAGATCCACTGGAAATGTGTTTCACAACAGTAGATTAAAGCCAGATTTATTGAAAGTCGAATGGGCCCAGACATCACTCACTACAATCATTTAAACCAGCGGTTCTTAACTTGGGATCCGTGGACCGCCATGTTTCCACTGACCAGTAAATAGTGTGGTTAGATGAAGAAAAAAAAAATTCAGCATTATCTTGGTTGCATTTACTTCTTTATTTATCATGAAGGGGTATCACATCTGTTCTCCGGTGGGAAGGGTCTACGACCAAATAAAGGTTTAGAACCAGAAAAAAAAAAAAATCACACAAACGACAGGGGTCTATTATTTATTCTGAATCGTGTCGACCATGCAGCACAGCACTTCTGAAGTGAGAACGTTTACAAGTGAATCATTGAAACCATTTTTATCGACCCAGAAAGCCCCAGTGTGTGCACAGACCAATGCTATGTTACCGGGACAGTGTTGAAGGCAGTAATAAAAAAAATACCGTGGAACTGCACGATGCTGTGTGTAACATCTGGATTTTTTTTTTTTTTTTTGGTTTTTGTTTGCTGGTTTAAAAAAAAATCTCCCTGTAAATGAGAACTGAGTTTATTTACGCCCATGTCCCTGGTCGTCATTACCATCATCATCATCATCGTCGTCGTCGTCGTGTGTCATCTCCCTCAGGGAAGGTTGACCTGCAGTGGGGTCCCCATCTTTTGTTCCTTGCTTTCACGGTTCGCCTGGCCAAGCTGAATCTCGGCCATCTTCTGATATACGATATCGTTGTCGCCATCTTCCTGTTTTTTTTTTCCATAGTAGAGGTATTAAAACATAGGCTTTAAGTTGCGTTAGGAGTGTGCTCTAGGTGGCTTTAAGTTGCGTTAGGAGTGTGCTCTAGGTGGCTTTAAGTTGCGTTAGGAGTGGGTTATAGGTGGTTTTCTTCTTCCTGGAGCTGACTTCACCTTCTAAATGACTGCTGACTTTTCAGCAAACACCGTCACCGTAGGAAACATACCGATCTATTCTCCACATGGCCAGAATGGAGAATATGTGAGAAGAGCTGGAGAGACAAAAAAATCTTGTCCAAAAAAATAATAAGAGAGGCTCAATGTGCTTTCATAGAACATGCAGTGAGAAGAGGGGACGTTGAAAATATTGTAACAACAGGTAAAATAGAGGGAAGAAGAGCCAGGGGAAAGCCGAGAGAAATGATACTGGACAGTCTGACGAGAATCTCGTGTGAGAGGAGATCACCAACTGAGCTAATGGCCTGCATGAAGGATCGATAAGCATAATAGCCAACGCTGGTCGACACGGAACATGATGATGATGATGATGATGATGATCCAGAATGATGATGAACCCAAGGGTTATGGGGTCGGTATGTCAAACCTTCGACTCTGACACACTTTTTTTTTGTTTGTTTGCTATCCGATTCTAAATTCTGCCTACTTGGACTACGCCCAAAATTGCTTCAGATTCTATTTTTTCTGCAAGCAGACTATAACTTCAGTTCTTTGGATTCCACAACCCAGGTACTAGTGCCCTGTTTGAAAGAGTGCCACGTGGACGTGAGCCAGGCAGGGCCTTGGTTTGCTGACACAGACCACGAGTGAAACCACTCACCTCAGCTCTCATACCATTTCTTTTTGTCTTCCAGAAGCTGGGAGGAACTCCATATATAAATGGTTAGCTGACAGTCTTTCTTACCTCGGACATCAGATGAAGATCTTTGAACACAAGCATGGAAAGTGCTGGAAAGCCTTCTTGTAAAAAAACCTGTTTTACGTTGTGAACATTAAAAGAGTAAACACGGATGATTCCTCTGTGTTTACAGTACGATTTTCTACATGCTTACCTGCCATTTCAGTGAATATTTCCAGCTCTATAAAATGAGACATTCAGGACGGGGCTGGTTTTATTAGAAGTCCGCTACAAGTAACAGCCTTTCCTCGTCTATTCAAGAAGTTGTTCGACCTGTTTGTTTTCTTTATAATGGTCTTTCTACATGTTTGTTTTCTTTATAATGTTCTTTCTACCTGTTTGTTTTCTTTAAATAATAGTCTTCAGTGACGAATTTCTGTTGTTTCGCGTGAAACAGTCTCTTGTATGTCTTCTGCTGACCATCATTGTGTCGATTATTTTTCCTTGACTGCTTGGTAAGCAAATATCCTTCTCCCCCGCGGTGCGTTCTGTAGTGCTTGCCCGTACTGTTTCGGAAATGTGATTGATATTTTAAAACGGGTCCTGGTTGTAGTTTGTCCTCAGTTGTTCACGAGAATACAGACTGTCCCGTAGGAGAGGAGCTAGCGAACGAGATCCGACCAAGACCTTATCGCGCCACACAGGCTGCTGCCGTGGTGACAGGTTATTTTACGTTTCTCTTAGCTTTGTGTGTGGGCAGAAGTCAAGGTAGAGTATATTCCTGGGGTTTTTGGAGTCAGCAGGGAAGGCTGTTTCACGAGTCAGCCGGTAATATTGTTTGTTGGGCCTGCAGAGAAAACTTTATGGAGTTGGCCGAGAAGATTGTTTGAAATTCCAGAGCAGACTGTTTATTGAGTCTGTAGATTCTTTATGTAGTCGGCCGAGAATGCTGTGTATTGAGTCTGTAGAGAAGACTGTGAATGGAATCGCCCGCGAACACTGTTTACTGAGCCTGTCTAGAAGTTATCTATTCCGGAATTAAAACAAGTCACAGTGACCGATCTCTAATCCGGTTCCATGCATGCTCCAAGATTTTCATGGCCACGTAGATTACGAAGAAATCAAGTTCACACTTAACAGGAAAATGGGTGTCTTAAGTTGTGTAGTGAGGCTTACGGTTCCCAAAGTATGGCGGTATAGCACCATAGAGGACGTAGGAAAGATTCATTGGCGGAGGCGGTGAAAGAACAGGAAATGCAAGGGCTCATTAGAGCCAGCTCTGTGCGTTTGTGTGGGGTGGGGTGGGGCAAGAGAGAGAGATCGACAGACCGAAGAGTTTGGGAACAGCTGCTCGAAATGAATGAATATGTTGATTGTCGTATGCACCACTTACATTCTCTGGATTCTGTCCATTCAAGGATAATTTGTTGAGAAAAGTATTGGCAGTCTTTCTTACATCCTTCCCGTGCTCGCATGGTAGTTCGCCAAGTTTTCCTGTCCCCAGTGAGTTTTTCAACCTCATCAAGGGATTTTATGCCTAGTAACTTGGCCTCTCCTAACAGTGTCTTCTCTAGAGTTTCACGTGGTCGACCTCTTTTTCCTCGGCCTGTTGTGTTCCACTTGATAGCTTGCCCTGGGATTCTCCGACCGTTTCCTCTCGTCACGTGACCGACATACAAGTGCCCATCTCCTTTTCCTGATCAGCCATGAGATAGGTTGTCGTTCGCTCATCTGCCCGATCTCCTCCTTGCTCCCGAGCTTGATCCTCTCTGTGCCGAGCATTTTCTTTAGGCATTTCTTTCCAGAAGAGTCCAATTTTTTTTTTTTAGTTGCCTTCCAGTCCTCGCATGCATAAATGAGGGTGGATATTACACCTGAATTGAATAGTCTTAACTTTTTTTTTTTGCTGCTTTTTTGAGTGCGATATGTTCTCAAGATTCTTGAATATCAATGCTGCCCCTTCAATTCCACTTCTAACTTCCTTTCCATCCTGGTCCACGTAGCTGCCAAGGTATGCAAATTGGTTGACTTCTTCAGCAGCTGTCCCCTCCACGTATATTCTCCCCCCCCCCCCATTGATCACTATTCTTGTTGTTTTTTTCCCCCTGTCAATTTCAAGTCCCATTTTGCCAGCCAGCGAAGACGGTATCTATTTTCCCTTGCATCGAGTTCACATTGTCACTGACACGAGTTGTGTCATCAGCAAAATCAAGATCTTCTAGTCGAGTCCCATGTGCGCAGTCAATACCTGTGTTACATGTCTAGCATTTTTTTTTCATTATAAAGTCTATGTCAATTCCAAAAAAGCGAAGGGGATAGTATACATCCTTGATTCACGCCTGTTTTAATCTGGAACCATTCGCTCATTCCTTCGTCTGTGCTGACTACACAAACATATCCGTTGTAGAGATCCTTAATGATGTTGACAGTTTTAGATGCTATTCCATATAGTCTTGAAATTCTGCACAATGAATTTCTGTGTATGCAATCATTTTGGAATAGGTTAATTAAAGCAGAAGAATATATCCTTTCTGTAGAAGAGATTGAGGAGTTCCGCGACTACCAACTTCATTTTTTTTTTATTCACTTGTCTGGCACGGAACTTCTCAATTTGTACTGTCCAGTTCTATATCCTGATTAAGCAAACGTTACAGAGAGTTCACTGACCTCAGACTTAGTAATTAGCTCGGCCTGGGGGGGGGGGGGGGGAGAGAGAGAGAGAGAGAAAGAGAGCCTGAATCTGGCAGACCTACATATCATATTTACCTTTTTTTGGGGGGGGGAGGGGGGAGGTTGTAGAGGAAACCGGAAGCGACTTTATTAAGTACTAGGATATTTTAGACTGATTGTGATCATGACAAGTGCACGTCAATTAAGCTCATTTCTATACAGCCTTCCTTCTCCGCACCATTGCTCCTCCCGTGCCTTTCTTTTTTCTTTTCTTTTCTTTTCTTTTCAAAATTAATAATTAATTATTAAATGAGTTCGGGGGAGGTGTGTGTGTGTGTGGGTGGGGTGAGGGGATGAGGGTGTGAACTTGGGATGCAGAGGTGACATGAGGAACAAATGAACAAACTTTTATTTTCAGAGGGTACAGAATTTGGCAGGTACGGTCCCTCTGATATTATATCCTTCATCTCTCAGTTTTAGGATGAAAGAAGTATATTTTCTGAGCCCTCCCGTTCTACAGGTATTACTTGATATCTGCATGCACACGTTCTGTGTTCCTAACAGAGCACTATGTGTAGGCCATGTAGAAAGAAGAAAAGAGCCCTGTTAGGCCCAGGTTTCGAAGAATTTGACATCTGTCATCATCTCCGCCTTCCGTGCTTTCCTTGCTATGAAGTTCTTTAATGTTCTTGTATGAACTCCCTGTAACTGCGAGGTGTTGTTCTCTGCAGCCGATGCTTTAGAGATGTCGAGGCACAGCATCGTATCGGCGTGGTAGCGGGTTATGGCAGCTACTTTTTCAGTCCTGGAGTACAGATAAAAAGCAGGAGGTGTACAGTGCTTCTTTAGCAGACTCCACCACCATGGGGACTATGGCGATCCCTGCCCTGTTAGCCAGGCTATGCCTGTTACTGGGGTACCACGGAGAGGTGGGATAGGGTTTGGTCAGCTATGTGTTGCTAACCTTGATGCTGGCATATCAGCTATGGGTTGCTGATTACCTTATGTCTTCACCCCCCAAAATTCTTTAATATGTTAACTCCGGATGCTTCCGTGCTTTCCTTGCCATGAAGCTCTTTAATATGTTAACTCCGGATGCTGCCGTACTTTCCTTGTTATGAAGCTCTTTAATATGTTAACTCCGGATGCTTCCGTGCTTTCCTTGTTATGAAGCTCTTTAATATGTTAACTCCGGATGCTGCCGTACTTTCCTTATTATGAAGCTCTTTAATATGTTAACTCCGGATCCTTCCGTACTTTCCATGGTGTGAAGTTCTTTAATAAGTTAACTCCGGATCCTTCCGTACTTTCCATGGTGTGAAGTTCTTTAATAAGTTAACTCCAGATGCTGCCATACTTTCCTTGCTATGAAGTTCTTTAATATGTTAACTCCGGATGCTTCCGTACTTTCCTTGTTGTAAAGTTCTTTAATATGTTAGTTTCGGATGCTTCCGTACTTTCCTTGCTATGAAGTTCTTTAATATGTTAGTTTCGGATGCTTCCGTACTTTCCTTGCTATAAAGTTCTTTAATATGTTAGTTTCGGATGCTTCCGTACTTTCCTTTCTATGAAGTTCTTTAATATGTTAGTTTCGGATGCTTCCGTACTTTCCTTGCTATGAAGTTCTTTAATATGTTAGTTTCGGATGCTTCCGTGCTTTCCATGCTATGAGGTTCTTGAATATATTAACTTCGCGGCCTCCGTTCCACATTCTGCATTTAACACCTTTATCAGGCATTTGCTTTCCCAGGTCATACAAGCAGGGCATCGGGTTGGTGTCTGTCATAGCCTTATGTTTACAATACGAAGTTGTCCGTCAAGGAAGACACTGCCACGGTCAGCGTAGGTTATTTTGGATGTTCCAAGAACAACGATAACCAAATTGGTATGCAAAGATTTACATATGCTCTGAGTTCTTTTTGCATGTTTCCATATCTCGTTTCTTGTTGTTTAACATGACGCATTGGAACGCAGTATTTTCCGTTTCTGAACGGATGGAAACTCTATATTTGCGTTTAACATTACGCATGAGAACTCGATGTTTGCATTTAACTCGACGCATGGAAGCTAGATATTTGCGTTTAGCGCGAACATGGGATCTCCATATTTCCGTTTAGCACGGCGCATGGCAACTCGTTATTTGCGTTTAACACGACGCATGGGATCACCATATTTCCGTTTAACACGACGCATGGGATCTCGTTATTTGCGTTTAACTTGACGCATGGGATCACCGTAGTTCCGTTTAACACGGTGCATGAGAAGTCAGTTTAGTAGATACATAATATTACTTTCAGTAATCTTATATTTGAATAAATAAGTCTGCTTTACATTGATTCAGTCCAGCGTTTTAAAGTAAAGTATTGCTTAGTTTTGTCTCAGAGTAAATATTATAGTTATTTTATTTTGATGTATTAAATGTGGTAGATGTATAGTGGCCTTCCTCTCAGCTACACGCCGCTGCTCTCAAGCTGTTGTTGTGCTTCCTTTAAAAGCTCTTTTGTTTTTAGACATAAACCTACAGCCTGTTTTACCACCTCATGTTCAAAATCACAGCAGCGCCAGCAGCGGAATCTACCCAACTGCCGTCAACTGCCTCGGGTGGAGCAACCACGCCTCCAGTTTCAGACTCGGAGCCATTAAGTCCGGAGACGCCCCTGCCAGACTACGAAGAAGAGTCATCAGGGGACTCGTCTCAGCGGCGGCGGCGGCGGTCCATTAACTTTGTTAACAATTTCCAAAATGTCATTTTTAATATCCGAACAATAGGTAATCCTGGTACCAGTAGATGACATGCTTACTTTAGCTGCCATCATTTTATTGCACATCCTGCTTATTTTTCATGTAGTTTTTTTTCCATTGTAGTTTTTTCGTGATTTTTTTTCATTTAAGTTTTTTTTTCATGATTTTTTTCATGATTTTTCATTGTAGTTTTTTTCATGCATTGTTTGCTGCATATTATGGCTTAATATTGATAGTAAGCGTATATGTAAGGGTTATTACATGTTCATTTCAAGCGGTTTTCACGTGATGCTGTAGCACCTAAATGCTTAACGCTTAACAAGTTTATTTTCTTGTGACACACAAATGTAGCGCTCTTTAACACTTAACATATCAGCGGACTGTAGTAATTGTAGCACTCTTAACGCTTAACAGTTCACCAAGTTGTTCTCACGCACGCTACGCACTTGTTATTGTCACTACAGCTAATATTTACATTTTGTAGCGCTGTGTTACCGTCGTTTGTAGGTGTTGTTCAAAGTGTTTCTACTTGCATGGTATGACCAACTTATGGCGTCAAAGACTGTCTTACAGCAACGCCTGGAGCAAGGGTTGAACGTACTGAGCCATGTTTACACACGTGTCTTGACACTTGTCTGAACGTAAATCTTATTATGCCTGATGCCTGGGGGTAAGGGGTATTTTAATTCAGCTTTGGGGAAATAATAGACCTGTAATATCAGAGGAGACAGTTTTAATGAAGTTTCTTCTTCTTCTTCTTCTCTCACTCTCTCTCTTCCCCCACCCTTAAAGGCTGTGACAAGGAGATCATCCGGGTTATCACTATGCGACCACTGTAGAAGAGGAAGGAGAAGAATGAAGAGGCAGAGAAGAAGGAGGAGGAGGAAGAGGGAGGAGGAGAAGAAGGAGGGGGAGGAGAAGAAGAAGATAATAAGAATACATGTTTTTGAAGCTGAGTATTTCAAAATTAAGATTTTCATTACTTTAAAAACTGACACTTTTATTCAATATACATTAAGAAAAGAATGTGTATACTACTATGTATGGAAATCAAATAAACTAAGCATAAATATGAAAATCAGGATATTTAAGAGTAATGTTCTAAGTGTACTACTCTATGGAAGTGAGTGCTGGAAAATCACCAAAACCATAGAAAACAAGTTGAATTCTTTCCAGACTAAATGTTTACGTAGAATTAAAAAAATATTTTGGCCAAACACCATAAGAAATAACATTTTATTGGCAGAAATGCAGATGAAACCACTGACAACAATTATTGAGGAAAGACGCTGGCGATGGTTGGGACATGTGCTCCGAATGACAGACAACTCACTACCAAAAATAGCACTAAGATGGACACCACAGGGGAGCAGAAGTAAGGGTAGACCAAAAGAGACATGGAGAAGAACAACAGAAAGGATGTTGAGCAATAGAGGGCTCACCTGGGCAAGAGCAGAAAAAAAGGCGAAAGACAGGCATTTGTGGAAAACCCTTGCGGAAGCCCCATGTGCCCTGGGCACTTAAGGTTCAGAGAGAGAGATACTACTATGTAATAAAATTTCCCATAAACTCTTTCATTGTGAAAGTGTTCGTATGACACCACATACCTTTAAATATTGTGCTAAAAGCTGATTCATAATTCCTCAGAGACTAAGGTAACGTTATTAGCCATTCAGTAATCGGGTAGGTTTAATATAGTGTTTTGACAGTTTTCAGTAAGGAGTAAATAGGTAAGTGAGACAAAAAGCTACAAGTGACAAGAAAATTGGCATATAAAACAGGGCGAATTATCAAACAAATCAGCAGTCATAATTGACCTTGCAGATCATGATTGACTGTTTGACTGTCCGTGGTACAGAACATGGCTCGTCTAATCAAGAGCATTTCTTATTTAAAGAACTTAATAGCGACCATGTGGAGAGGAACAGACATTCATTCATTCCTTTGCTTGTCCCTTGCGGAACTTTGCCTCCCAAACAGCACTCCTGTAGGCCTCTCGGTTGTGAGCAAGATGGCCTGCTGCTGCTGCATCCATTTCCAGATCATCAACGATGTCTTGCAGCCATCTTCGTTTCGGTCTTCCTCTTTTTCTTTTTCCCATTATGTATCCTTCCAATACGGTCTTCTCTAAAGTATCATGACGTTTAATGTGGCCAAAATATTTAAGTTTTCTCTCTTTAATCCTCTTTACTAGCCAGCCTTCTTCAATATTAAGCTCTTGTAGTATAGATATATTTGTTCTTTTTTGTGTCCACGATATTTGGAGAACTCTTCTATAGCATTTACATTCAAAGGCATTTATGTGCTTCTCAGCTGTTTTGTTAAGTGTCCAGGTCTCACAGGCATATGTTGCGATGGGAAAGATGCATGCCCTTAAAAATCTTATTTTTGTGGTTCTGTCTGCTCCTCTCCACAGATTCTTTATTTGTTTTACTTTCTGAAGAGCAATAGATGTCCTCCTTTTAATTTCCCGCATTGTATCTCCATTATTAGTTAGTAGTGATCCAAGATATTCAAAACTCTCCACTTTTTCCAGTTTTTCCTCACTGATACATATTTCAGTTGCCTTGTCTGTTTTGTCAGTTGTCATCACTTTAGTTTTCTTTGCATTAAGATAGAGGTTCTGCTCTTCGCTGTTCTTGCGGACTGACATAATTAGTTTTTCCATTCCTTCTTGTGTTGTGGACAGCAATACTGTGTCATCAGCATATCTAATCTCTGGTATTTCATAACCTCCAACTGTTATGGCATCGTAATATTCTTTGTCTACATCTTCTCTAACATTCCTCATTATATTTTCAGTATACAAGTTAAATAAGTAGGGTGACAATATGCACCCCTGACGGACCCCTTGTTTTATGTCAAACCAACTTGTTGTTTCACCATTTATTCTTACTGCTGCTTGTTGGTCTAAATACAGCAGTGATGTTAATTGTATCAAATGTGTTGGAAATCCCATTTTTTCCATTATTTCCCAAAGTTTCTGGTGTTGTACACAATCAAATGCCTTTGAGTAGTCTATAAAGGATAAATATAGATTCACATTAAACTCCCTTCAGAGGAACAGACAGAGCTACAAAAATAAGATTTTTAAAGGCATGCATCTTTCCCATCGCGATATATGCCTGTGAGACATGGACACTTAACAAAACAGCTGAGAAACACATAAATGCCTTTGAATGTAAATGCTACAGAAGAGTTCTTCAAATATCATGGACACGAAAAGGAACAAATACATACATACTACAAGAATTTAATATTGAAGAAGGTTGGCTAGCAAAAAGGATTAAACAAATAAAACTTAAATATTTTGGACATATTAAACGTCATGATAATCTAGAGAAGACCGTATTGGAAGGGTAGATAATGGGAAAAAGAAAGAAAGGAAGACCAAGGCAAAGATGGCTGCAAGATATCGTTGATGATCTGCAGATGGATGCATCAGCAGCAAGGCATCTTGCTTACAACCGAGAGGCCTACAGGAATGCTGATAGAGAGGCAAAGTTACGCAAGAAACATGCAAATAACTGACTAACTGAATAGCAACCATTCATTCATTTATGAATAGCAACCATGTATCTTTATTAGGGCTTTTATAAGTGTTAATATAAGGACCTCGTATTTTTTACTAGTACTTTGTATGGGGTGGTATAATAGCCTCGTGTTTTTACTAGTACTTTGTATGTGTTGATATAAGAACCTCGTATTTTTACTAGTACTTTGTAAGAACTAATATAAGAACATTTGTGCATAAGAAAATATTAAGAGGGGAGAAGTTAATGTGATCGTGTTGTCACGAGTTACATACTTCGCAAAATATTACCCTCTTTGACACACGCTCTCAGAAGACAAAATGTATAAACTAGGAAAAAACTAGGAGCAGCTTTATTACTTAAAGACTGCAAAGTTGTGACGTTTCAAAGACTGCAAGGTTGTGACGTTTCGACTTGAGCCTTAATCATACAAGCACGCACATGACGAAGAATTAGAGAGAGGAGAAAATACTTGTACACAGATTATTGTGTGTTATTCTCAGAAGACGTCATTGTCTAATTAGGGCGCCTGCTTCAGTGAGCATGGTGTTTAGAGTGTCGGAGATTTCCTTGGGGCATCGTTATGATTACAATAGTAAATCTTTGATGCAGTGAAACATATAAAACGGTCAAGTTTCTGAAAAATTAGTGCAGTGATATGAGGTCTGTTTTTCGTTACTGGGATTTTTGTTACATTCATAATATGCCAAAAAGTAGGAAGTTATGAAAATGTTATGTTAAAAAAAAGTTATCAGAATATGATATGCACTCGCGCGCACACACAAACACACACCACCACCACCACTACTCTGTGATACATATGTGAAGGCATTAAACAAGGAAATGTCATAGAAAATATGAGGCACAGTAGCAATTGGTAAATAGAAGAATGAAACGAGTTTCATAGGAAGAAAATAAAACAGTGCAGTATTGGAACTAATACAGCTGAACAAAGAAATAAAGAATTCAAAAATATTACGATATTTTCACTGATAATAACTATAATAATATAATTAAAGGTATACAGAAAAGTTTTTAAACAAAAGAAAAAGATAAAGAGTGCACATGGAGAATACCAAAAGATTTGTCATGGCGCACCAACAATGCAAAAGACATATTAAACTGTCGATCCACCCAGCCTGCCCAAGGCAATGAACATACATAACTAGGATGGTGAATATATATATACATATTATCTTATATCATTCCCGTGCCGTTAAACGTCACATAGGGCTCGCAAGTAGTTCGCCAACTTTTCCTGTCTTCGGTGAGTCTTCCAACCTCATCAAGGAATTTTATGCCTATTAATTTGGCCTCTCTTAACAGTGTCCTCTTCAGAGTTTCACGCGGTCAGCCTCTTTTTCTTTGGCCTGTTGTGTTCCACTTGATAGCTTGTTTTGGGATTCTCTGATCGTTTCTTCTCATCACGTGACCAACATAGGTCCATCTCCTTTTCCTGATCACCCGTGAGACTGTCATCTGTCTTATCTCTGCATTGTTCTTGAATTCGTTCCACTTCATGCCGAGTATTTTCCTTAGGCATTTGTTTTCAAAAAAGTTTAATTTCTTGTCTATTTCTTTAGTTGCTTTCCAGTTTTCGCATGCATAAATGAGGGTGGATATTACATTTGAATTGAATAGTCTTAACTTGGTTTTTGTGCTTATAACTTTTGAATTCCATATGTTCTCAAGATTCTTGAAGATCGATGCTGCTTTTGCAATTCTAACTTCCTTTCTGGTGTCACCATCCTGGTAACACCAGAATTATAACATTTAGGAAGAGGAAGAATCATGATGACCTTCATAACATTGCTGTTTTACTACCTGTTTGATAAGATTATAACTTTCAGTTCTAAACTGTGTTGCAACCTAGAGGCTATTTATAGAAAGTGTAACTGTAGGGTCAGTTATGTCCAGTTCTCCTTACCAGGGCAGGGAATATTTTGTGGGGTGTCCCCCACCCCTAACCCTACCCTTTGACTGGATAGACTACAAGCAGTCAAAATGTTTCAGTGAGACATAATGTCATAGTTACCTATTTCTTGCTCTTCCCAGGTCGACCTTTGTCTGCTTGGTACAACATCTCAGACTAGTTTGCCCACTTTATACAGATTTGACTGACAGTCATCCTGCAGGTTTGGTACTGTCTGTACCTTGTCTGTAACCGATAGATTAATTGCCATCCAGTCCCCTTGGTTAAACTAAGCAGGTCACCAGGGACATCCCCTGACATATGGCCAGATCACCCCTACTTGTGAATCTCTTCTGCAGCTGTATGGCTTTGTATCACACAGAGATATGTCACTGTCAGGCACTTACTTTTCATTAAACTTCTTTAATCATTTTTCAAACTCTGTAACTGCAGGTTTTGGGGTTTTTTTTTTGGACTTGGTGTCAGGCTCACTGCTGCCTGTCATAGCCCCAAAACTTAAAGCCTAGTCACTGTAATGTCTGACCTGCCACTGACTAACAGATTTCTGAAATCAAGTCACCCTAATCCAGATTGTGTGTTTTTTTTTTCAACCACTGGCAAGTAAAAAGCTTGTTAAAAGATCTAGGATAATAAAGAAAAACAACTGATAGTTTACATAGAATTATTTCAGGAATGAAATCTGATACATAAGAAATATTCAGCCAGTATTCAGATATTCACCTCAGGCAACAGTTGTAAGCAAATCCTAGTTTTGTAAGACACAGGGTTAAAAGTTGCAGCACATGAAGAAATCTTCTCATTATTTCATTACTACTTTATATGAATCATTGTCTTTGTTTTGTGTCAGATGTGGAGGGGTCTTTTAAAATATTATCTATCAGTGATAGAATTTTTTAAAATATAGATATTTATAAACATCCATTTTCTTGATGTATATTTTATATAAAGCTTCTTAGTATAGATTCACTTATTCTTATATGATACACATAATTATTATAATCACTTTCTGGACTACCACAATCTAATTTTTCTTTTTTTTATGGTGAAGGTCTTTTTTTTTTGTGTATCTGTAGCAAGTTATGTTTGAAAATAGTTTCAGCAAAAAAATAATCAGATCCTTTGAAACACAGACAGAATAGTTTCCTTTCTTCATCTCTCCATGAATCCACTATTAAATGCTCTTTCCTTTCCTCCTCCAAATTAAAAAAAAAAAACCAAACTTTTTTTATCATTATAATTTAAATTTTCTGTTGAAAAAGTATTCTAGAGTGTGGCTTAATTTTCTCAGAGGTGTAGTGAACTTGGTAACATCAATGGATGAACATTTCCCGGTCTGACAGGAGTTAGGAATAAGTTGTGTTTTAAATTGTTCCAGAATTAGCCTGTGGTGCAGTTAGTGTCAACAGGTATTGAAGTGTTAGATCCTTAACATATCAAATGCCTATTTTCTAGAAATGAGGTGCTTGCTATCAGTCTTATTACATTTGTTTCCTTGACCCAGAAACCGTGGAAGTGTGGACCCCCCCCCCCAAGGTACCAGTTTTATCATGTGAAGTGCTTCTGAAGTTGCTGTGCAACCAACTTCCTCTATGTGAGAAGCCAGCTGTATATTTTTTGAAGTGAAAAAAAAAAAAAAATGAAAAGAAAGCCAAGAAGTTTTTCACTCAGCCATAACATTGTGACATTAGCAGCATGTCACTTTATTGATTTGTGTGAATCATAATGTTAACCAAGAGTGAGTTTGCTACACAGAGTACACATGTAAGACCACTGGCTCTTGGTGGTTTTTTTTTATGTTGTCAGTCAACCATTAAGAGAAGAGAAAAGCTAGCATATTAATAGAAGAAATCACTGAAGCAAGCACGGTCTGTTTTCATATAAAGTACTGTGACACCTATGTTTTCCATTTCAATTACCTTATATGAGTGTGTCGAGTGGAAGCCATTCATGTCAGACATACACAGAAATTGCATATCTATGGCATGTAAGAGTGCGTTTGAGGAAGTCTTTGACCATTTCAGCATTTTCTCAAATAATCATTATCTAGCCACTTGACATTTTAATCTAAAGAGGGAAATATGTAACTAGGTTTGGCTGTACTAAGAGGCTTTAAATTATCAAATAGATTCAAAACACAAGCAGGGAAATATGGGTTTGAAATGTAAACATTAACATAATGTGAAGATAACTATGTTGTAGAGGTGATACAGTCATTAGAATGATGGGCTATGGTTAGCCTGAACCTTGTCCTGTCTGTGTGAGGTGTTCCCCAGAAACAGGCTGTAGAGCCACTTCTATACACGAGGGTCACACTGGTAGATTACAGATTCCAACAGAATTAGATTGGCTGAGATCAGAATTAGATCAGCAAAGATAAAAAAACAGAAGTTAGAGAACCTAGTAATGACTGAAAAATTCAAGGGGAAAAGGAAAAGAGGAAGGCCAAAGGAAAAAAATATAGCAGTTGACTGACCAAGTGGCATGGGAAAAGAAAAGCATCTAAGTTAACCGAAAGCACTAAGAGCCGTACATGATAGAGACGCATGATCACCAGTGCTGTCCGACACAACACATAATAATAATAATAATAGATGGCAAAGAGGAAGCGGGGGAACCTATAACACCCAGGGGATTGATGGAAGCAGACTTTGTGGTCAGCACCACCTCCGTTGTGTGGTCAGCACCACCTCCATTGTGTGGTCAGCACCACCTCCGTTGTGTGGTCAGCACCACCTCCGTTGTGTGGTCAGCACCACCTCCGTTGGACTGAATGATAGAAATCTGCAGGGTAATCTTGAAATGCACTTACAGTCGTTTGACACAGGGTGGTGGTCTTTATGCTTTGCTGTGAAAAAGAGGGACACACCTGGCTTGCAGTGGGATCCACTGAGAAACATTGGTATACGTTCAAGATTAGTAATAATAGTTTCGTCTCACAAGCTGTGAGCAGAAAGTTGTTTCTGCTGTGAGTGGACTTCTTCTGAGAGTGTATTTTGTCGTGTTATAATGTGTCACAGCAGGGGTGAAGATGATGTCCAGTCAGCAACCCATAGCTGACATGCTAGTGTCAGGGTTGGCGAACCATAGCCCTGTAGCACCTCTCATTTTGTACCCTGAGTAACATTGTCTGGCCTGACTGATCCCCATCAAGAATCAGCATAGTTCCTATAGTGGTCTGCTAAAGAAACACACCCCTGCTTTTTAGTTCCACTCAGGGACTGAGAAAATAGCTGCTGCAGAGAACACCATATTGCCATTCCAAGGAGGTTGAAAAAAAAAGAAGATGAAGATTTGATACTAACTGCTGAGTCTGTTTGCTCCCTTCATCACTGAAGGGAACTGAGGAAAGAGACAAGACAAGACAGGTCATATGAGAGAGCTCTCAAGCTGTTCTCTGTTCATGTGAAATTTGTTCAAGTTTTTTTTTCCTACACCAATTGTCTAGATTTATTATAACTTAACTGCTAAAAGTGGTCTTGTCTTATCTGTATTGTGGTAGAAAGCAAAAAAAGATAGCATGTTACTTCTACAGCCTAGGTAAGTCTGCTGACAGAGGGACTTGGAACCATTGATACTAAGCTTCCTTTAGACAGTAGAAAGCAAAAAATCACCATCTTCAGCTTTCACTTACTTTTAGCAGTGGTTAAAGTTTCTGCTTTAACATCATCTCAGTCTTTGTATTGTAAAGTAAATGAAAACAAAGATAATTAACCTATGTACTGAGTCCTGTAATTTCATTTGTAATATATTCATTTCTAGGTATGTGCATTTTATATCTAATTGTAATTAGTAAGTCTATTATGTGTAGAACTAATATTATGTGGTATGTACAGATATAATAATTGTGTTCACTTTTGAATTTGATATCATATTTTAAAAATAAAATACTTTGCTATGATAGGTTTAATGTAAGCAGTTTATATTTTAAGAATTTTCAGTTGTTCACCTTAAATTAACTATGAAATCCTCTGTACAGAGCATATATTTTCTCAATAATCCATTTAAACCATAAAGAAAGGTATATTTTCTTTTTGTGCAGAGGAACTATACTCCTGCTTCCAAGAGCCAGACCCAGACTATGCAAATGACGAGGATGAAGATAGTCATGAGTTAAGTGTCTCTGACTTCCCATCACCTCCTGTCCTCACAGCAGAGGAACTGTCAGCAGCTGTGTCAGAAGCATATGACATTCACTGTCACAATGGTGTGACCATGACATCAGATGACACAATAAGCAGCAGCAGCAAAGACACAGATCCTCCACTTATTAAGCCAAAGCCTCTACTCAACCCTTGCCTTGAGTCAAAGGAGAGACAGGCATTGCATAGGGAACTTTTGATGAACTACAAAATGTGAGTGTATTTTTGTCTGTTATTGGCGGTCAGGTCTTGTGTATAAAAACTATTAAAAACCTATAACTAAGCTGTCTGTAACTATTGATAATCCATCTTCCATTTATATTATATTTATATAAACACATTTAAAAAAATAAATTAGAAGTAAACTATTTTGGAAAAATAAAAACTAGAAGGAAATCTATTTTAGAGAAGAAGAAAAAAATCACATCAGCAGTAAATCCATTTTAAGGTTGATCTCTTGAACAAGGATATTATTACCTGTGACTTAATACAGTACTTGAAGTTTTTTTTTCCCTTCAGATTATTGGCCTATCAGAAATGATGTCATTCTCTTCTAGTTCAGTTTCATAAGCTTAGTTATAAGGACAGTGAGACAAGCACTCTCCATGACTTCCATCAGCAGTGGGAGTTTTTTTGTGTGTGAGGCTGGACCGTTTTCCATTCATGCTTTTTTTTTTCCTGGGAGCCAAGTTTGGAGTTGTTAGGTTTTCTGTAAAGAGTATGGATTTGCAGGATATGTTCTGGAGCGCTGTCTATAAAACACCATGTTCAAGTCATGCATTGGTATGAGTACGTAACCTATTTTTCTTTGTTTTGTTTTGATTTGCATATTTCAGAGGTAAAGATGTGTTGAAAAAGCCAGAGTTGGATAAAGTTTTGCGTGAGAGGAGGGAGAAGGAGAGAAAGAAGGAGTGGGATGAGCAAAAATCCCAGAAGAAAGGCAGGACAAGCCTGGAGATAAAGCTAGAAGAGAGGGCAAACCTGTTGAAGGAAGTGAGTAATTATGAGCTTATGTCATGCCAGGAAGTTACTCCCAAATTGCTTCTCACTTTGCTCATTACATTTTTTTTTTTGTTTCATGTGATTTGCTTATGTGAGTTGTTAGCTGCTGGTTACAGACCATATTTCCCTTCATATAAGATACACTTTTTTTTTCTTCAAAAGAAAACTCCACCAAAAAAAAATTACCCAACATCTTTTTCTTTTACTGGGTTTGGGAAGTCTTAAGGTGGAAGTTACTGGTACTGAAGATTTGATTGCTATTTTAATACCTGTTTAACACTCTGGACTCCAAAGTGCATTATAAATGATTATAAATGATTAAATTATGATTACAAACCAAAATAATATTAAAATATAAAAACCAGTAGCCAGCAGCACATTACTTAATAGCTGTATGAAATAATCATTGAATAGTGGTAAACTAGAGACAGAGCATACCAGAGTTCAGTGAATGTTGCTGCTGTTATTCTGCAGTTATTGCTGAACTTGGTACATTTGGGAATGCTACTGATACAAGAAGGCCTAGGATAGCCTAGGCTATATCCTAACTTTTAAATTGCCCATGTCACAGATCATAACATCAGAAAACAACATATCAGGCAACTCATTAATAAGTATAAGTCAGTCTCAGGTTCTGAGCTTCCGTGAGTAATAGATGCTTAGGCCCGTACCGCATTGACAGCACTTTAGTATGCGCATGAATCAATAAACCCTCAGCGACTTAGCCCAGTCAGGTAGAGACGAGTGTGGATATATCAGTATTTATAGGAGTAATTGCATGTTTTGCTTGAGATGTTCAGTAAGAGGCAATCCAGCACCATACAGTTCTGGACCAAAATTCTGCTAAGGGGTGAAGTTCATGGAAAATGTGGGGGTGGGGAGGGGGGTTGCTGGTTTCATTTCAGAATGTTACTTGCCAAATTACAGGCACTTCTTATACACTGGTGTGTCTCCTGTATGGCAGGAAGTATGGTGAGTGCCAGAATCAATCAAAGTTACAGGAGATTTATATGAGCAAAAGTTGTTTAACCAGTAGAGTTATATGGTAGAAATATGTGGAGGAAACTGAGCACAACACAGAAGTGAAAATTAATTTAATCTAACTAAAGATGCTCTGATCTCAGAGGGGCACATTTTTATACAAATAAACAGATTAGGGAGAGAGGAGCAAAATAAAAAGATGGACTTGGATAGAATGAGTACATTTACATCTGATTTTTACTTTTATGTTCATTTAAAAAAAAATATGTGTACATTATAACAATTTGTATAACAACACCATAAACTTTGGAAAATAACAGAAAAAACTGGAGTTTCCAACACATGTAATGCAATTAATATTGCTGCTGTATTTCAGAGAATGAGAAACATATTATGCAAGACATCCTCATCAATGAATGTTAGAAAACAAGTCATAAAATGCTATATTGATCCTGTCTTGTTATATGGAAGTGAATCATGGACAATAGGCAAGTCTGTACAAAAATCATTGGAAGCAGTAGAAATGTGGTTTATTAGAAGAATGTTGCGAATCCCCTGGACAGCAAAAATAACTAATGAAGAATGTAGGAGAAGAGATGGAGAGACAAAAAAATCTTGTCAAAAAAATAAGAGAGAGACAATGTACTTTCATAGGACATGCAGTGAGAAGAGGGAGCATTTAAAATATTGTAACAACAGGAAAAATAGAAGGAAGAAGAACCAGGGGAAGACCGAGAGAAATGATACTGGACAGTCTGACGGGATGGTGTGAGAGGAGATCACCAACTGAGCTGATGGCCTGTATGAAGGATCGTGTACTCTGGAGAAGCATAATAGCCAAAGCCAGTCAGCATGGCACATGATGATGATGATGTACAGGGCTCTTGTGTGCCTCACTTGGCAGGCTAATTTCCTCATTATCAGAGATGCTTGAGCATACATTATCTCAAATGCAGATATGTTATCAATTAATTTTGTCAAGGCATGGTTTTTTATGTTTAGTTTCTGTTTTCCATTTGTCATGAGGTCTTTTTGTGAGTACACAGTGTTAATCATGCCAGAATTCCATAATGTACACTTGGTATATGGGGTCTTTTTTTTTTTTCAGAAGGATTCTTGAATCCTCTGAATCAGATTTGACCTTCTGTTTCTTGCCCTTAAATCTGTAGGTTTCCTAGATCTTCATGATTCATATGACCTTCTGTGTTGTTTTTTTTTTTTGTTCTTGTTTCAGAAAGGTTCCCAGATCCTCATGTGTAATATGGGATGATCTGTTTTTTTTGTTGTTGTTGTTTTTGTCCTTATTGCAGACAGATTTCCAGATCCTTGTGGATTAAATTAAACCTGTTTTTTTAACCTAATCTTTAAGGACGTGGAAGATCCTCAGAGGTCAGATGGGACCTTCAATTTGTTGCCTTGATCTGAGTAGGCTCCCCAGATCATCATGAGTTTGTTGCCTTGATCTGAGTAGGCTCCCCAGATCATCATGAGTTTGTTGCCTTGATCTGAGTAGGCTCCCCAGATCATCATGAGTTTGTTGCCTTGATCTGAGTAGGCTCCCCAGATCATCATGAGTTTGTTGCCTTGATCTGAGTAGGCTCCCCAGATCCTCATGAGTTTGTTGCCTTGATCTGAGTAGGCTCCCTAGATCCTCATGAGTTTGTTGCCTTGATCTCAGTAGGCTCCCCAGATCATCATGAGTTTGTTGCCTTGATCTGAGTAGGCTCCCCAGATCATCATGAGTTTGTTGCCTTGATCTGAGTAGGCTCCCCAGATCATCATGAGTTTGTTGCCTTGATCTGAGTAGGCTCCCCAGATCCTCATAAGTTTGTTGCCTTGATCTCAGTAGGCTCCCCAGATCCTCATGAGTTTGTTGCCTTGATCTGAGTAGGCTCCCCAGATCATCATGAGTTTGTTGCCTTGATCTGAGTAGGCTCCCCAGATCATCATGAGTTTGTTGCCTTGATCTGAGTAGGCTCCCCAGATCATCATGAGTTTGTTGCCTTGATCTGAGTAGGCTCCCCAGATCATCATGAGTTTGTTGCCTTGATCTGAGTAGGCTCCCCAGATCATCATGAGTTTGTTGCCTTGATCTCAGTAGGCTCCCTAGATCCTCATGAGTTTGTTGCCTTGATCTGAGTAGGCTCCCCAGATCATCATGAGTTTGTTGCCTTGATCTCAGTAGGCTCCCTAGATCCTCATGAGTTTGTTGCCTTGATCTGAGTAGGCTCCCCAGATCATCATGAGTTTGTTGCCTTGATCTCAGTAGGCTCCCCAGATCCTCATGAGTTTGTTGCCTTGATCTCAGTAGGCTCCCTAGATCCTCATGAGTTTGTTGCCTTGATCTCAGTAGGCTCCCTAGATCCTCATGAGTTTGTTGCCTTGATCTGAGTAGGCTCCCCAGATCCTCTTGAGTTTGTTGCCTTGATCTGAGTAGGCTCCCCAGATCATCACGAGAAAGTTCTGAAATGTTATAAACTTTGTTGCAGGGTGAGGAAAAGCAGATGAAAGTGATCACGGAAGAAGCTGATGCTCCAGAACTGACTCGAATTCATCGCAAGATAACCAACAAATCATCAGGGAATTCTGAGCAGACCTGACTTGTGTGGTCATCCCATGCCTCACACAGCCGTGAGTGAAGTTGAAGAAGATGATGATGGTAGTGGTGGACTGGTGCACTTGAATTTTGTTTCATTGAAAGTGTTTTCTAGGTGTTTCCACATAACAGAAAAACAACATAGTTTCTTTAAACAAACAAACAAAAATGGAATAAAAATCATCTTTATAACATGAAAACAGAAAATTGCAGGTTTTCCCTGTATGGTTATCATCATTGTACAAAATGGCATTTAAAGCAATTTTTTTTTTCAGTAAACACACCTTTTTTTTAAAATATTTTTTTCATTTATTGTTATCTGTTTTCTTAGCATCACAGTAACTGCCTGTCCAGTTAGAAATGTTTTTTTACAACAGGTTTTTTACTATTTTTTGTGTGGTTTAATTCTGTCTGAAATAAATCATTTTGTCTGTCCTTCTTTATATGAGAGATTTCCAACAAAATGTTACACTTGTTATTTTGAGATACTGTTATCTTACAGAAGATTGTCTGGATGGATTATTCAGAGAAAGAGACAAAAAGATTGTTAAAACAGTTTTAAGGAGGAGAGAAGAAAAATTTGTTTAATTTTGAAGACAGTTTTCGGAATGTAAATATCTGAGAAAATATCATTTATATTATTTTTTTCTGCCAACATTTTTCAGATATCATATTCATTGTTTTTAGAAAATGGTAGTCAGTCTGTTATCGGTATTCTTTTTTTTTTTTTTCTTCTAAACCGGAGGAAGTGACAGTCGTTGTGCGTTCTTTGTTTTTCTTTACTTGCATCATGGTAATTCTAGCTGTGGGTGTTCAGCTGTTATGTACCAGTTCAAAGATTATACCGGTTTAGTACCAATGTTTAAATTGTTAAGCATTCCATTGAAAAAAAAAGAAACAAAAATTGTTCTGTAAGCATCTCACCGATTTCCAGCTACCGCTGGGGATGCTTTAAGAATGAGGGGTTAAGTATATCATTAAAAAAAAAAACTCTAGAGACTAAGGAGTTAAGTATGTCATAGATAAAAGCTTGAAGCTGAAGGAGTGTTCTATTTTTTTTAAAAATTGCTTTTGGGGGCAGCTTTACTTTCTCTCTGTCACTGAGGGTGCTACAAATTTCTCTCTGTCACTGAGGGTGCTACAAATTTCTCTCTGTCACTGAGGGTGCTACAAATTTCTCTCTGTCATTGAGGGTGCTACAAATTTCTCTCTGTCACTGAGGGTGCTACAAATTTCTCTCTGTCACTGAGGGTGCTACAAATTTCTCTCTGTCACTGAGGGTGCTACAAATTTCTCTCTGTCACTGAGGGTGCTACAAATTTCTCTCTGTCACTGAGGGTGCTACAAATTTCTCTCTGTCACTGAGGGTGCTACAAATTTCTCTCTGTCACTGAGGGTGCTACAGATTTCTCTCTGTCACTGAGGATGCTACTAATTTTTCTCTGTCAACCAGGGTGCTTAGAAACTGAAGGATTAAGTGTGCAGTTATGACAAGCTACCTTGATCCTGCGTTGTCTGCTTGTTTATTCTTTCTTGCTGAACTTTTATTAATAATACCACAGTAGTTTTGGTCATCACTGTCATTGAATAAATACAGAATATTAGATCCAATACACTGATTTCTAACATTTATTTCTTTGGGTATACTTCTGTAGCTCTTTGTCACTTGGAATTTCCTTTCAGAAAAGCAGACCCATGTTTGTCCATGGCAGAAGTTTTCAGTGCTAATAACTAAAGTACTGAGGGCAGGTCCATGGTGTTGATTAAGTTTTCAGTGCTAATAACTAAAGTACTGAGGGCAGGTCCATGGTGTTGATTAAGTTTTCAGTGCTAATAACTAAAGTACTGAGGGCAGGTCCATGGTGTTGATTAAGTTTTCAGTGCTAATAACTAAAGTACTGAGGGCAGGTCCATGGTGTTGATTAAGTTTTCAGTGCTAATAACTAAAGTACTGAGGGCAGGTCCATGGTGTTGATTAAGTTTTCAGTGCTAATAACTAAAGTACTGAGGGCAGGTCCATGGTGTTGATTAAGTTTTCAGTGCTAATAACTAAAGTACTGAGGGCAGGTCCATGGTGTTGATTAAGTTTTCAGTGCTAATAACTAAAGTACTGAGGGCAGATCCATGGTGTTGATTAAGTTTTCAATGCTAACAGTTAAAGAACTGAGGGCAGGTCCTGTGTTGTTCCATGGCTGTTGATTAAGATTTCAATGCTATCATAAATATTGAGGGCAGCTACTTGAGTTGGTCCATGACTGTGGGTTGGGTATTCAATGCTAACATTTTTATTGAGAGGCGTTCACTGTTCAGTAACCATTGGGAGTGTCAGGTAGGATAATTTCCTTCAAACAGGTAATTGTATATTGTATTTAAGAGTATAAATGACTTTTTCTCTACCATTGTCATTGAAAACTGCAATCATTTCCCTTGTGATGTTGCCTGATCTTGATGCCTTCCTTATTATTCATCCATGTTAGTGCATTTCCAGTATTGGCAGCCCTTCATTATTAGTGTTGATATTTGAACTGTTCATTCTTCTGATCATTGTTCAGATTTCTTATGTACTCTGCCCATCTACAAGCAGTCCATATTTGAATTTATTAAACATAGATGTTACATGAGGGTTTCTCCTTTGAATTATTTTTCAGATAATTAATACCTAGGTTCTGATATGAATTTTGTTCTGTGGACTCAAGGTTTGTTAGGTTGTCAGATAACTATTCATAAAGAGGAATCATTGTAGGCCACAGCTGAGATCTGATTACAGCAAGGTGCGGTACACTAGTAACACAAAATACAGTGTGAAACACTGGTAAGCTGTTATAAGGACATAAGCTATTACAGTGGTTGTCAAACTTTTTGGTCCCATGCACCCTTTCCACCATGTCAGAATGTCGTCCTTGCCCGTCTCCACCCAAGATTGTCTGACTCAGAAGGTGCATATTCCATATAATATACATTTTATATTCCAACAGTTTGTGGTCCCACTTCTACCCCCCTCCCCCCCCCCAAGGTTAGCCAGGTGGTTATGTGCATGGTTTACTAATCCAGTGGTACTAGGCTCAGTCTCAGCAGTGGGATTTTTTTCTGGTACATGCCAAAAAAGTCACACGGATCAACCCAGCCTCTAAAAATGGGTATCGAAGAAGTCTGGAAAGGTAAATACGGCCAGACAGATACTTTCATTGTGGAGATACGGGCTTAACACCATATCCCCACTATGCCATAATGGCATGGAAATGGTGATTTTACCTTACATCCCCCCCCCCAATTAAAAAACCCGTAGAGTTACCCCTTAATGGGGACTCTTTCACTGGTTGAGAACACCTGCACTACTACATCTGAAATTAAGTTTCTTTAGAAGATGATGTTTCAGTCTACATTTTCCAGTTCATGTGTTAAGAAAAGTATCATTTTGTTCATGAGTTTTTTTAAATGCTGCCATATATTATGTTATTACTACATGAGAGTTTCAAACTAATCATTTCAAATCCATGTTTTCAGTAATGGCTTTTGGCTAAACACAGCATAATAACTGTCAGCTTGACATTTAAGAATGAATCATCCTTTTCAGTTCTAGTGTAAATACTTTTCTTTTTTTTTCTTTTATGCTTGTTTCTCTATGAAGGGAAATTTTTTATTACAATTTAGTGTTCAGTGTGAAGCCTGTCAGTGTGTCCTGTTGTACTTCTTTAATATCTTTGTCACCTTGTACTCCTTTTTCCCTGAGTCTTTTTTTTTGTTGCTACATTCTGTAATTATGCTATACATGGATTTAAAGTTGTTATGACAGCTACCTAATTAACAAGGGATGTTTTTTTTTAAGTGATGTAGTTTTTATTTGTTTTTGATGATGAAAGTTGTCAGGGTGATACATAACTCTTTTTTTGTTTTAACTTTGACACATAAATTGATGTATAAATTGGATGATATTTGCATGAAAATATGTGATTTATTGAAAAACATCTACATTGACATGCCTTCCATCATCCACTAGCACAGTGGTTCTCAACCTGGAGTCCATGGACCAGCAGATGGATTGGGTCTTGAACATTTAAAAAAACAAACTCACAACAGACACTGCCATCTTATACTCCTTTTTCTTTGGAATTGTGTCCACCTTGTTTGTGAGACTGATCTTGTAAATTACTGGACTAAAGAGTCAGCGCTTTGTGTCTTGGCATCATCTGCGATCTGTTTATCGACTTTTTTTAAAACTGGAGTCCATGGATAAAAAAAAAAAAAAAGAAGTTAAGAACCACCACACTAGTAGATGTTGTCCAGCATATGGCAATACATATTTAAACTTCTATAACTATATATGCCACATTAAGATTTCAAACTAATCATGTTTAATATATATGCCCTTTATTAACCTTTGGTTGAATACAGTCTTAATAGAGGGAATTCTCGTGTCCCTCACTGCACTTGTACGAACTCCCTGTAACTGCGAGCTTTTGTTCTTTGCAGCTGATGCTGTAGAGATGTTGAGGCACAGCATCATATCGGCGTGGGAGCAGGTTATGGCGGCTACTTTTTCAGTCGTGGAGTACAGCTAAAAACCAGGGGGTGTGCAGTGCTTGTTTAGCAGACTCCACCACCATGGGGACTATGGCAATCCCTGCCCTATTAGCCAGGCTATGTCTTTTACTGAGGGTACCATGGAGAGGTGGGACAGGGTCTTGGTCAGCTATGGGTCGCTAACCCTGACGCTAGCATATCAGCTGTGGGTCGCTGATTACCTCACTGTAAACATATGTTCTTTACTTTCCTGAGACAGAGTTTATGATCTCACAGTCCACAAGTTGAGAAGTTGCCAGTAAGAAAACTATGGGTTCATGAAAATCCAGACTACCTGTTGGGACTTGATCCTGGCACTTTTTGCCCAATAAGCAGATGCCTTAACCTCTAAACCACTTGAATGACAGTGGTCACTTGCAGTTCTTTGGAGGTACATAATTCAAAGCTTGTGTGAAGAATACAGGGATAGATATACAAAATATCTGATGTATCTGTGTAATTACTATGTGCCTTGCATATTGTAAAAATACAAATGTAAGTGTAGAACAGGTATAGAAAAGTATCATGGTTACCAGCAGACGTTGTCATGCTTTGCTTACAGGCACTGAGCAGTTTATCTCCCTCCCCACTTCACATGTTTTACAAATCTGTATCTCAGTGTTGAGATTAAAATGCATGTGAAAATTACGATTGCTTTCTTACAAATGAATTCTGAATTTTATATAAAATGCCAGTATTTTCCAAACGTAATTTGTGGAGATTTATTTAAGATGAAACTATCGAAGAAATATTTCTGTCTTCATGAGAGTAGCATTGTGCTTTCCACACCATCAAAAGGTGCTTGCAGTTTGGCTGAGTTACAGTGGGCTCTTTGCTCAGGGTTGCCGTTAAAAAGTGCTGTGTTCTTCACAGAAACATCCTGCAACTCCTCTCCATTTCATTGCTTTTGTGGACTCCCTGCTTGGTATCATGGGACACGGTCAGTTCGTGAGGTTGATTGGCTGCTCTCATAAGCTTCTGTCTACTCTGCTTGGCAGTCATATGTAACTTTATATAACTCTGGGTCACTTTTATACTGCACACCAGATTCTTAAGCCTTAGTCAAGCTTTCTAGGCATTCTGATGCAGTTATTTCCAAGAAGCATCACATATGAGTGACAAAGCCCTCTTACCATCCTACACATATAGAATTACATGATTAAAATGTGAAGAAATTAGGATAAAAATGATTGGTTTATTGCACCCAACTCCTTCATACCATCTTCAGAGACAGTCCTTCACCATTTTATGTTATCATAGAAAAATTGATTTTTTTAGGAGATCATTGCACTGTTTATATGTGGCAGCATTCCATTCCATGTTATCAGGTCATTTTGTCTTAAATGGCCAAAATTTTTGTTTTTAATTTTACATTGACATTCTGCCAAACAGAGCAGCTTTAAGTAGGGCTTGCTGTTTCATTTCATTGCTGTATCAAAGTATGTCTAGCACATGAGTGTCAGTGTGGCATTTTAAAAGTTGTCAATGATTAGGTGGACAGTGTGGAAAAACTTTTTGTTTCTGCTCACATAAATGAGGAGTAACGAGCTGAATTCACATTTTGTCATTTCATGATTTTCTAAATCTACAGATGCATTACAAATACATTAACCAGTTTTAAAACAAAAGTAACCCACATTTATTGGATTAAGAGAGTTTAAGGTCTCTACAAATATATGTTGATAAACTAGAAATTCAAGATTTGCTATTGTTTTTTGTTTTTTTTTCTGGATTGTTTGTAGAAGGTTAAAATCAGTTTTATGACTTGATGTTTTCTAAAAGATCAAGTACTTTTCACTAAGCTTTTCTACTGTAAAGATAGAAAATAATTTGGAAATACCACATTTCATTAGCAGCTTTAGTTCATTCAAATCTGTATACACAAGTGTACCATTTGACACAGAAATTTTTCATGGGATTTATCTGGGTTTTTTTTAGACAATTATAGAAAAGACATTATGCTACATTTTCCTTCGTTAATTTGTTATTCTGTGTTACAAATGAAATGAACTCAGTTAGCCAAGCCTTATATGTGTTTTTGTTGGTTTTTTTCTTTCTTTCTTTTTTTTTTTTTTGGCTGTTGTTTCAGTGAAGAAAAAAATGAATCATTTCCTTAAAGTGTTAATCCAGTATAGTATTCTCAGAAGCTGAGGTGTGGTTGAATTTTTGTTTTATCAAATTTTATGTCAGGGATTATGAGAACTACATGTCGGGGATTATGAGAAGTATATGTCAGGAATTATAAGAACTACATGTCAGGGATTATGAGAAGTATATGTCAGGGATTATAGGAAGTACATGTCAGGAATTATAAGAAGTATATGTCAGGAATTATAAGAAGTATATGTCAGGAATTATAGGAAGTATATGTAAGGGATTATAAGAAGTATATGTCAGGGATTATAAGAAGCATATGTCAGGAGGAACTAAACATAGACAATGTAAGTCATTGAGAGAGTGAGGGGGGGGGGAAGGGGTGGGAGAGAGGGAGAGAGATTAGCAAAAACTAGGAAGGAAGATTAAAAAAAAACAAAAAAGAAATACCATTCTTAGTACAAGACAGATTTTGTTATATTTAAAGTTAAAATAGTTTTTGATTAGACTTTTGTCTTATGTCACTGTAAGACTTGTTAATATGAAGAATGTTTTCAGAAACATAATTAACAATGAATACACTAATGTGTAACAGATAAGCTGGAAAATTTCTGTTGCAGTCATAACAGTTTGAAGGTTGCATTCAGTGGCATCCCTCAGGTTCTCGTTTTTCCAGTCTGTCTGGAATCACGAGTTGGTGTTCTTTGCGACTGATGTATTGAAGATGTTGAGCCACAGCACCGTGTCAGACTGGGAGCCGGTTATGGTGGTTATTTGTCCAGTCCCTGAGTGTGGTGTAAAAACAAGCGGAAGTTGGCAGTAGTTCTCTAGCAGACTTCACTGCCAAGCGGACTATGGTGATCCCTGCCTTGTTAACACTGGAAAGGCAAGACAGGGTCTTGGTCAGCGGTGGTTCACCAACTCAGATGCTGTCATGTCAGTCACTGACTGCTAAGTCAGACAGCATCTTCACTCCCTGCAGAGTAAAAATGGAAATTTAAAAGTTAACAATAAGTTCATCAGTCTGACACAAATTGTTGAGCTCCAACAAAAGGCTTTAAAAAAGGGAAAAAAAGAGATCTTTCTAAGACTGTAGTAAATCAGAATTTTTTTTTTTTTTTTGGACTGACATTCACTAGAACAGAGGTTCTGAGTGGTATCTAAACCATATGATAAACTGGGCTCAGTCTGTGAACATTTTGTAAAACTTGTTAGATCAGAATTTTAATATATCTGTTCTGTTCCTGAAGAAAAAGTTCTCATGCCTGTTATGTCTCTAGTTGATACAGCACTGTATCATCTCCTTGAACCAGTGTTCGGAATAGTTCCTGAATTAGTTACACACTGTCTCTGGACTCAGCTTCACCCCCTAGATTCTTTCTAACCATCGTGTTGGCACAGGCAGACATGGAGGACCAAGCCAGTCCAGCATGATAAGTTCGTATAAAAGTTTTATTTGATGGACTTTATGATAATGATAGTGACAAATTGTGGATTCCCGATAGGTTGCCTTTCCGCATGGCAAGTTCCATTTATACGTTCCAAATACTAACACAGGACATCACATCTTCACGACAGTAACAGGGTCCATCCACACAGCTTCACATTCAGACTTAGACTGACTGCAAATCAGCAGTCCTTCCCACAATTCACCTGTGACAGGATTCTTAACTCATGTGGCCTTCTGGAAAGATCTCGAACGACCCCAAGCCCAAAAGTTTAAAAGAGAAAATCACAAGGGCAACAAATGCCCTTGCTGTAAGAAAAAAAGTTATCTCCCATATTCTGCTGCATTACAAGCTGTCCATATATACAATAAAATCAAACTGTACACATCTTTTTAAGTCATACTAGTACCAGTGGCCCCAGAGCTGGGGGAGGTGATGATGATAATCATGATGATGATGACGACGACAGTCTGGCAAAGGAGACATGGGAACATATTGGACATTCCACAGGAGACCTGTAATCATCATAAAGAGATTAAGTACCTCTGTGCAAGAGTGTGGCCTCAGAGAGTATTCATGGGTTATGGGTTGATTTGTCATTGTTAAGAGTCATGGGTTGATGTTTTGTCATTGTTAAGAGTCATGGGTTGATGTTTTGTCATTGTTATGAGATGTGTTAATTGGGCATAGTGTGGACAGTGCTGAGAGAATACTCATAAATTTAGCTGTATGATGGTGCTGAGAGAATACTCATAAATTTAGCTGTATGATGATGCTGAGAGAGTACTCATAAATTTAGCTGTATGACAGTTCTGAGCTGTCTTTCATGAAATACTTGCATAATGTAGTAGATATCTGAAATATGACACTTTGCAATCACAGCATATGCCTGTGAGACCTGGACACTTAACAAAACAGCTGAGAAACATAAATACCTCTGAATGTAAATGCTACAGAAGAGTTCTTTAAATACCATTCATTTCATTCCTTTGCATGTCCCTTGCGGAACTTTGCCTCCCAAACAGCACTCCTGTAGGCCTCTCGGTTGTGAGCAAGATGGCCTGCTGCTGCTGCATCCATTTCCAGATCGTCAACGATGTCTTGCAGCCATCTTCGTTTCGGTCTTCCTCTTTTTCTTTTTCCCATTATGTATCCTTCCAATACGGTCTTCTCTAAATTATCATGACGTTTAATGTGTCCAAAATATTTAAGTTTTCTCTCTTTAATCCTCTTTACTAGCCAGCCTTCTTCAATATTAAGCTCTTGTAGTATAGATATATTTGTTCTTTTTTGTGTCCACGATATTTGGAGAACTCTTCTGTAGCATTTACATTCAAAGGCATTTATGTGTTTCTCAGCTGTTTTGTTAAGTGTCCAGGTCTCGCATGCATATGTTGCGATGGGAAAGATGCATGCCCTTAAAAATCTTATTTTTGTGGTTCTGTCTGCTCCTCTCCACAGATTCTTTATTTGCTTTAAATACCATGGACACAAAAAAGAACAAACATATCCATACTACAAGAACTTAATATTGAAGAAGGTTGGCTAGTAAAGAGGATTAAACAGAGAAAATGGTAATATTTTGGACACATTAAACGACATGATAATTTAGAGAAGACAATCTTGGAAGGGTAGATAATGGGAAAAAGAAAGAGAGGAAGACTAAGGCAAAGATGGTTGCAAGACATCATTGATATTCTGCAAATGGATGCATCAGCATCAGGGCATCTTGCTTACAACCTAGAGGCCTACAGGAGTGCTGTTAGGGTGGCAAAGTTCCTCAGGGGACATGCAAATGACTGACTGATTACAAATGCCTGTAGCTTTTGAGTTATTTCAATAGTTGTTAATTAAAGCAGTATTGAATATCAGCAATTCAGTGATGGTAGAATAAATGCTGTCTGTTATTTTTTTCAGCTAGAGTGTTAATTGCTTATCATCACTGTACAGTCAGTCAGTCAGTTATTTGCATGTCCCTTGCAGAACTTTGCTTCCCTAACTTCCTGTAGGCCTCTTGGTTGTAAACAAGATGTCTTGATGCTGATGTATCCATTTGCAGATCATCAACAATGTTTTATGGCCATCTTCGCCGTGGTCTTCTTTTTTTTCCCATTATGTACCCTTCCAGGACTGTCTTCTCTAATTCTTATGATGTTTAATATGTCCAAAATATTTAAGTTTTCTCTGTTTAATCCTCTTTACTAGCCAACCTCTTCTTGTAGTGTGGATATATTCGTTATTTTTTTTTTGTGCCCATTTTATTTGAAGAACTTTTCTGTAGCATTTATATGTTTCTCAGCTGTTTTGTTACATGTCCAGGTCTCACAGGCATATATTTGATGGGAAAAACACATGCCCTTAAAAATCTTATTTGTGTAGTTTTCTCTGTTCCTCTCCATAGCTTCTTTAGTTATTTTATTTTTTGAAGAGAGATAGATGTCCTCCTTTTAATTTCCCTCATTATATAATATCACTGTACGTGGGGCAAGCTATTAAATGATCCAGTCACTCAGGTAGAGGGGGATCTCAGTAAATGCACTCTGTAGCACCAGTGAGAACTGTGATAAGTGGAAGCAGTAGCACACTGGGGCAGAAAGGTACAGCCTTTAACCTGAGAAGGTGCTTCAGTACTTGGCAGGCAACTTCCACCCCCACTGTGGCTGTACGTTTAGCTATTTTCCCTTACACTTTGATACACACATAACAGTTTCATTCCATTTCACAGTGGAAATACAGCCACATTCTTTTTTCTTGAGATGCCAGTGTCCTACCAGTGTGCTGCTCCCACAGAACAAAGAAGCTTTAAAGGTTGTATATTATTTTCAAAACCAATGAGTTCACTTAAAGTAGGAAGGCACTCACTGAAGTCTTGTCTTGTCTTGTCTCCTTCCTCATATACCTTTCAGTGTTGAAGGGACAAATAGATGTTTTGATAGGGCTTGATGATTTGCTTCGTATAATGGGATATTTTGTGCTGCTGTAGTTTCCTCTCTCCATCTCTCGCAAGGGCGGCCTCTTTCTCTTACCCACAAATCTGTTCTGTTCAGGGAGATGGGCTCCCCTGGGTTAAATTCTGCCCTCAAACTGCGACTGGCCCAGCAAGTTGGCAGTGAATCTCTTTACCACTCATAGAAAACTCACTCAAGTGAATTCATATAATGGAATTCATTGTTTTTCATATACAGCAGAAGCCTTCAACATTATAATACTTTCCTTCTCTTTTTACTGTGCACATTTTTTTTCTTTACATTTAGCACAAGAGCTTGAAAATTTGAGTATCATTATACGAAGTTTTGTTTTTTGTCATAGATTAAAATTCATACATATTATGGCATATATATATATATATATATATATATATATGTTATTAGCATTCTTCTTCTTCTTATTATTATTATTAATAATCATATTGGTAATTATATTGATTATATTATTTATTAACACTACTAATTATTTATTAGTATTTATTATTATTATTATGTATTATTATTAATTTATTATTATTATTTACTATATAACAGCCAAAATGTTAAAAGCTATTAACACTGACAACATGAACCAACTATAGAGAATGTTTAATAAAATTTGGAATGAAGAAAAGATGCCTTCTGAATAGAAAAAAGGAATCATTGTTAAAATACCAAAAAAAAAAGGCAACCTTAGCAACTGCAATAATTGGAGAGGAGTAACCTTACTATCAGTTGTGTCAAAAGTATTTTGCAAAGTTATTCTGAATAGAATTCAAGATGTAGTGGATGCTGCAATGAGAGAAGAACAAGCAGGATTTCGAAAAGGGAGAAACTGTCTGGACCAGAGCTTTACTCTAAGAATAATACTTGAGGAACATATCGAAAAGCAAAGACCATTAATCCTGAACTTCATAGACTTTAAAAAGGCATTTGCAGAGAATCATTGTGGAGAGTTTTAAGAATATATGGAATACCATCTAAGATTTTCAACATCATTAGAGACATCTACAATGGATATGTTTGTGCAGTCAACACAGAAGAAGGAATGAGTGAATGGTTCCAGATTGAAACAGGTGTGAAGCAAGGATGTATATTATCTCCCTTGCCTTTTGGAATTCCCATAGACTTCATAATGAAAAAATGCTGCACAGGTAAAATGGTCATTTATTTGGGTACATGAGACCCAACTAGAATATCTTCTTTTGCAGATGGCATAACTTTTATCAATGACAATGTGAAATCAGTGAAAGTAAAAATAGATACCCTGTCTTCACTGGCTAGTAAAATAGGACTTGAAATTAGCAAGGATAAAACAAAAATAATGAAACTTCTCATTAACCACGAAAGACAAATATACATAGTAGGAACAGCTGTTGAAGAAGTAAACCATTTTGCATATCTTGGCAGCTACATAGACCAGGATGGTGACACCAGAAAGGAAGTTAGAATTCGAATTGCGCAAGCAGCATCGATCTTCAAGAATCTTGAGAACATATGGCATTCAAAAGTTATAACCACAAAAACCACGTTAAGATTATTAATTAAAATGTAATATTCACCCTCATTTATGCATATGAAAGCTGGTAAACAACTAAAGAAGTAGACAACAAATTAGACTCTTCCGAAAACAAATGCCTAAAGAAATACTCTGTATAAAGTGGAACGATTCAAGAACAAACCTGAGATAAGACAAATGAACAAAACAACAACCTGTCTCATGGGTGATAAAAAAAAAAAATGAACATATGTCGGTCATGTGATGAGAAGAAACAATCAGAGAATCTCCAAACAAGCTATAAAGTGGAACACAACAGGCCAAAGAAAAAAAAAGGTCGACCACATGTAACTCTAAAGAGGACATTGTTAAGATGACATCCTTTAATGAGATTGAAAAACTTGCCGAAGATTAAAAAACTCGCCGAGGACAGGAAATCTTGGTGAACTACCGTGCAAGTATGTGACGTTTAGCAGCACGGGAAGGATGTAAGATGTAAGAAGATTATATGTTAGAAAGTGTTATTATTGCATGCACTTCTACCATTCTGGTGAAATCAAAGATTTTCCGAACATATTTATAACGTGCCGTGGTTTTGTCTTTTATTTTTAATAAACATTTAAAAATTACTGTGACATGTGAGTGGTTTACTAGTGAAACATACAGGTTTTCTTCAACATTCTTACAGGTGAAATAGCAGAAAAGTTAGTGAGTCATACAGGTTTTCTTCAGCATTCTTACAGGTGAAATAGCAGAAAAGTTAGTGAGTCATACAGGTTTTCTTCAGCATTCTTACAGGTGAAATAGCAGAAAAGTTAGTGAGTCATACAGGTTTTCTTCAGCATTCTTACAGGTGAAATAGCAGAAAAGTTAGTGAGTCATACAGGTTTTCTTCAGCATTCTTACAGGTGAAATAGCAGAAAAGTTAGTGAGTCATACAGGTTTTCTTCAGCATTCTTACAGGTGAAATAGCAGAAAAGTTAGTGAGTCATACAGGTTTTCTTCAACATTCTTACAGGTGAAATAGCAGAAAAGTTAGTGAGTCATACAGGTTTTCTTCAACATTCTTACAGGTGAAATAGCAGAAAAGTTAGTGAGTCATACAGGTTTTCTTCAACATTCTTACAGGTGAAATAGCAGAAAAGTTAGTGAGTCATACAGGTTTTCTTCAGCATTCTTACAGGTGAAATAGCAGAAAAGTTAGTGAGTCATACAGGTTTTCTTCAGCATTCTTACAGGTGAAATAGCAGAAAAGTTAGTGAGTCATACAGGTTTTCTTCAGCATTCTTACAGGTGAAATAGCAGAAAAGTTAGTGAGTCATACAGGTTTTCTTCAGCATTCTTACAGGTGAAATAGCAGAAAAGTTAGTGAGTCATACAGGTTTTCTTCAGCATTCTTACAGGTGAAATAGCAGAAAAGTTAGTGAGTCATACAGGTTTTCTCAGCATTCTTACAGGTGAAATAGCAGAAAAGTTAGTGAGTCATACAGGTTTTCTTCAGCATTCTTACAGGTGAAATAGCAGAAAAGTTAGTGAGTCATACAGGCTTTCTTCAGCATTCTTACAGGTGAGATAGCAGAAAAGTTAGTGAGTCATACAGGCTTTCTTCAGCATTCTTACAGGTGAGATAGCAGAAAAGTTAGTGAGTCATACAGGCTTTCTTCAGCATTCTTACAGGTGAGATAGCAGAAAAGTTAGTGAGTCATACAGGCTTTCTTCAGCATTCTTACAGGTGAAATAGCAGAAAAGTTAGTGAGTCATACAGGTTTTCTTCAGCATTCTTACAGGTGAAATAGCAGAAAAGTTAGTGAGTCATACAGGTTTTCTTCAGCATTCTTACAGGTGAAATAGCAGAAAAGTTAGTGAGTCATACAGGCTTTCTTCAGCATTCTTACAGGTGAAATAGCAGAAAAGTTAGTGAGTCATACAGGTTTTCTCAGCATTCTTACAGGTGAAATAGCAGAAAAGTTAGTGAGTCATACAGGCTTTCTTCAGCATTCTTACAGGTGAAATAGCAGAAAAGTTAGTGAGTCATACAGGCTTTCTTCAGCATTCTTACAGGTGAAATAGCAGAAAAGTTAGTGAGTCATACAGGCTTTCTTCAGCATTCTTACAGGTGAAATAGCAGAAAAGTTAGTGAGTCATACAGGCTTTCTTCAGCATTCTTACAGGTGAAATAGCAGAAACGTTAGTGAGTCATACAGGCTTTCTTCAGCATTCTTACAGGTGAAATAGCAGAAAAGTTAGTGAGTCATACAGGCTTTCTTCAGCATTCTTACAGGTGAAATAGCAGAAAAGTTAGTGAGTCATACAGGTTTTCTTCAGCATTCTTACAGGTGAAATAGCAGAAAAGTTAGTGAGTCATACAGGTTTTCTTCAGCATTCTTACAGGTGAAATAGCAGAAAAGTTAGTGAGTCATACAGGTTTTCTCAGCATTCTTACAGGTGAAATAGCAGAAAAGTTAGTGAGTCATACAGGTTTTCTTCAGCATTCTTACAGGTGAAATAGCAGAAAAGTTAGTGAGTCATACAGGTTTTCTTCAGCATTCTTACAGGTGAAATAGCAGAAAAGTTAGTGAGTCATACAGGTTTTCTTCAGCATTCTTACAGGTGAATAGCAGAAAAGTTAGTGAGTCATACAGGTTTTCTTCAGCATTCTTACAGGTGAATAGCAGAAAAGTTAGTGAGTCATACAGGTTTTCTTCAGCATTCTTACAGGTGAAATAGCAGAAAAGTTAGTGAGTCATACAGGCTTTCTTCAACATTCTTACAGGTGAAATAGCAGAAAAGTTAGTGAGTCATACAGGTTTTCTTCAACATTCTTACAGGTGAAATAGCAGAAACGTTACTTTTTTTTTTTTAATGAAATGTCTTACCATTAAAGAGATAATTTGTGAAAATTGGGTAGATTATTTTGAAGTTTCTTGCATTTAATGAAATAATTCGGTCATATCTGGTCCTGTGTCTGTGTACTTAACAATTATACACCATGAGGCAATGTATGACAAAATTTTGTCCTTTGAAACCTGTTAGACCTGAGCTTGTCTTTCACAGATTATAAACTTCAGAAATAATTTTTTTCATACCATTGACAGCTTAATCCTCATGGTAAAATTTCTGAGAATGAAACTGGTTGTTCTAGAGGCTTGTTGTTGTCAAGGTTGTTACACCAAGACTGGTTGTTCTAGAGGCTTGTTGTTGTCAAGGTTAGTACACCAAGACTGGTTGTTCTAGAGGCTTGTTGTTGTCAAGGTTAGTACACCAAGACTGGTTGTTCTAGAGGCTTGGTGTTGTCAAGGTTAGTACACCAGGACTGGTTGTTCTAGAGGCTTGTTGTTGTCAAGGTTAGTACACCAAGACTGGTTGTTCTAGAGGCTTGGTGTTGTCAAGGTTAGTACACCTAGACTGGTTGTTCTAGAGGCTTGTTGTTGTCAAGGTTAGTAAACCAAGACTGGTTGTTCTAGAGGCTTGTTGTTGTCAAGGTTAGTACACCAAGACTGGTTGTTCTAGAAGGCTTGTTGTTGTCAAGGTTAGTACACCAAGACTGGTTGTTCTAGAGGCTTGGTGTTGTCAAGGTTAGTACACCAAGACTGGTTGTTCTAGAGGCTTGTTGTTGTCAAGGTTAGTACACCAAGACTGGTTGTTCTAAAGGCTTGTTGTTGTCAAGGTTAGTAAACCAAGACTGGTTGTTCTAGAGGCTTGGTGTTGTCAAGGTTAATACACCTAGACTGGTTGTTCTAGAGGCTTGGTGTTGTCAAGGTTAGTACACCAAGACTGGTTGTTCTAGAGGCTTGGTGTTGTCAAGGTTGGTACACCAAGACTGGTTGTTCTAGAGGCTTGTTGTTGTCAAGGTTAGTACACCAAGACTGGTTGTTCTAGAGGCTTGGTGTTGTCAAGGTTGGTACACCAAGACTGGTTGTTCTAGAGGCTTGGTGTTGTCAAGGTTAGTACACCAAGACTGGTTGTTCTAGAGGCTTGGTGTTGTCAAGGTTGGTACACCAAGACTGGTTGTTCTAGAGACTTGGTGTTGTCAAGGTTAGTAAACCAAGACTGGTTGTTCTAGAGGCTTGGTGTTGTCAAGGTTAGTACACCAGGACTGGTTGTTCTAGAGGCTTGGTGTTGTCAAGGTTGGTACACCAAGACTGGTTGTTCTAGAGACTTGGTGTTGTCAAGGTTGGTACACCAAGACTGGTTGTTCTAGAGACTTGGTGTTGTCAAGGTTGGTACACCAAGACTGGTTGTTCTAGAGGCTTGGTGTTGTCAAGGTTGGTACACCAAGACTGGTTGTTCTGGAGGCTTGTTGTTGTCAAGGTTGGTACACCAAGACTGGTTGTTCTAGAGGCTTGGTGTTGTCAAGGTTGGTACACTAAGACTGGTTGTTCTAGAGACTTGGTGTTGTCAAGGTTGGTACACCAAGACTGGTTGTTCTAGAGACTTGGTGTTGTCAAGGTTGGTACACCAAGACTGGTTGTTCTAGAGGCTTGGTGTTGTCAAGGTTGGTACACCAAGACTGGTTGTTCTAGAGGCTTGGTGTTGTCAGGGTTGGTACACCAAGACTGGTTGTTCTAGAGACTTGGTGTTGTCAAGGTTGGTACACCAAGACTGGTTGTTCTAGAGACTTGGTGTTGTCAAGGTTGGTACACCAAGACTGGTTGTTCTAGAGACTTGGTGTTGTCAAGGTTGGTACACCAAGACTGGTTGTTCTAGAGACTTGGTGTTGTCAAGGTTGGTACACCAAGACTGGTTGTTCTAGAGACTTGGTGTTGTCAAGGTTGGTACACCAGGACTGATCCAGACCCTGTTCTACCTCCCTGTGTAGTTTGTTTGTTTGTTCGTTCGTTTGTTTGTTTGTTTTTTTAAACGAGAATATCTCTTCTTCCCACATAACTGACATCATTATGTTCAGTGGGCTGTAATGTGGCTTTCCTTGCAGGCAGACTTCCCATGATTTTAGATGTAGCTTCCTTGACGTTAGTGTCAGGTATTCATCTTCTAAAGTCCCGGTTGACTAGAGTTTGATGTGTGTCAGAGCACAGCCAACATCCAGGTAAGGAGTACCGTAAACTAACGCAGAACTGGTATCATCACTTGCTGTACGGAACTGAGAAGGAAATCTCACTGGGCTGCAGGGATGATGGTCCAAGTCAACTAACTTCAGCTGACAGCCTGTTGTGATGCCTCAGCCTGGCCAGTGCTCACAATAGTGTGGACTCTGCTAAGGTCTGCTCCAGAGGTGTAAGGTAAAAAGGTAAAATTTCCCGTTCTCTTGCCACAAAGGCATTTTGGGGATGCAGTGTTAGGCCTGTATTTCCAAGACTTTCGGCACATGAAAGTCTGATGTGGTCAGTATCACGCCAGGCCGCATTTACCTTTCGAAAATTTACTAGCATCCATTTTTAGAGGCTGGGTGGACCCATGGCCTTTTTTTTTTTTTTGTGGTACCAGAAAAAAAAAATCCCTACTGCTAGGACTTGAAACCGATACTGCCGGATTAGATTAGTACACCAACTCCTAACCCAGTCCGCCAACCAGAATCCAGAAGTGTAGGCAACTAAAGGTTTTACTTTTTTTCTGCGCACTCCCTATCCATATTCATCTAAAAAAAAAGTTGTGTAAAGATCTTCACTTTCACACCGACTGCAAGGAAGTCAAGTCTGCAGTTAGGCCACACTCAGTTTAGGAAATGTACACTCTCACACTAACATCTGTAGGAGCGGAATAGAATTTTCTTTCTTTCATCAGAATAACTAAAACATAATGAGAAGTATTAATACTTGTATATAACATAATCAGTGACAATGTAAATTCGATGCAAGAAAAAAAAAACAGATCACTAGCTAACAAAGTAGGACTTGAAATTAACAAGGAAGAAACAAAAAATAATACAATTTAATTGCAAAAAAGGAAAAAAATATACGTAGAAGGAACAGCTGTTGAAGAAATAAACCAGTTTCCATATCTCGGCAGCTACATAGACCAAGAAGGTGACACCAGAAAGGAAGTTAGAATTGCAAAAGCAGCACTGACTTTCAAGAAGCTTGAGAACATATGGCATCTGAAGTTATAAGCACAAAACCAAAGTAAGGTTATTCAATTCAAATGTAATATCCACCCTCATTTATGCGTGCGAAAGCTGTAAATCAACTAAAGAAATAGACAAGAAATTTTTTCCAAAACAAATGCCTACGGGAAATACTCGGTATAAAGTGGAACGAATTCCAGAAAAACGCAGAGATAAGACAGATAAGCAAACAACAACCTGTCTCATGGGTGTTCAGAAAAAGAAGATAGGCATATATCGTTCACGTGATGAGAAGAAGCAGTCAGAAATCCCAAAACAAGCTATCAAGTAGAATACATCAGTCCAAAGAAAAAGAGGTCGACCACGTGAAACTTTTAGGACATTATTCAGAGAAGCCAGTTTAGTGTGCATAAAATCGCTTGATGAGTTTGAAAAGCTCGCCGAAAACAGTAAAACTAGGCGAACTACCATGCGAGCCCTGCATGATGTTTAACGGCACAGGAAGGATGTGAAATGTAAGATAATACATGCTTTCTATATTTTCTATGTTATTCATATATTGTGTGCCTCCTAAACTTTACATATGTCAAATCTGTTTGACCATCCAGGTGCATACTGTTCATATAAACTGTCTTTTGATGGAATTTGTGTATGTAAAGTTCATATGTGTAATGTAATATGTTTGATTACTGCAAATAAATAAGAATAAATTAGCCTTATGTTATATGTTTTAGGTGAACTACTTTGCGAGCCTTATGTGACGTTTAACGGCACGGGAAAGATATAAGATAAGATCTGTTTTATGTGTGGTTTATATGTCATTATCACTGTGGTAACTGTATTGTGATCATTTGTGCTGGTTGATGACCACAGTGTAAGTGAGAGTCCTATTGTTCTAGCTGATGGCCGTGGTGAAATCTTAAGGAGAAGTATTAAGTCTTATTGGGAATGGGCAATAGTGAAATCTTACCCCATCTTCTTTTCATTATCTGCTACTATCAATTCGTCTTTCCTCCTCTTTCATTCTTCTCTGTTCAGTTTCGTATTCTCAGCCATCAAGTCAACAAACGTGCTGGTTCATCTACATATACTGGCAGCAATCTGTAGCAGTGAAGGTTGAGAACCAAACAGGAGCATTCCAAGACATAAAATTGGGAGTGAGACAAGGATGTGTTCTATCTCATGACCTCTTCTCCTTGTACAGCGAAAACATAATGAGAAATATAGACAGCTTGCCAGGCATATCAGTTGGTAGGTACAGCCTTAACAACTTAAGATATGCAGACGGCACAGTTCTGATTGCTAAAAGTGAAGGGGAGCTACAGGCCCTTCCGGACATAGTGGTTCGTGAAAGTAAAAGTAACTGTCTCAGTCTGATTAAAAAGAAGACTGAAGTAATGGTCATCTCAAAGAGAAGAATACCACCAAAATATAGCATTACCATCGATGGCACAGAACTGAAACAAGCTGATAGATTCAAGTACTTAAGAACAATTATAACAGCTGATGGGAAATGTCACAACCAAACAAAAAGCAGACGTGCTCATGCCAAGTCAGCCTTCCAGAAAATGAGAAACATCTTGTGCAACAGATCCATATCAATGGAAACAAGATTCCGAGTACTTAAATGTTACATCGAGCCAATTTTGTTTTATGGATGTGAAGCATGGTCCATGAATAAGAGAGTACAAGGTGAAATGGAGGCCATGGAAATGTGGTTTATAAGAAGGATGTTGAAGGTACCATAGACAGCCAAGGAAACCAATGAAGAAGTCTTAAGAGAGGCTGGAGCTAAAAAGCAAATTATAGCAAAGATCAGAAGCGAGATTTATAGGACATTTTCTGAGAATAGGAAAATTGGAACACACTGTGGCAACTGGAAAAATTGAAGGAAGAAGTGAAAGAGGAAGACAGAGAGAGAAGTTACTAGATGGGCTGTCAGTGTGGCTACGAAAAAAAGTCACCAGCGGATCATAAGTTTAAAGACAGGGAATTGTGGAGAGAAATGATCGCCTATGGCACTTGATTGATTCATCTACATTAACCTCATTTTAAGTAGAAGTTCTTTATGCGTTGCAGTTTTCTATACATTTTTTCTTCCCAGAGTGTTTTTTTTTTTTTGGTAATGTTTGGGTTTTTGTCCTAAGTCTTTCATACCCTAGGAGTTCCTCCAGGTGTGGAGTTGAGTTCAAGCTCCGTGCCCAACACTGGCTGGCAAGACAGCCTAGAGACAGCACAATGGAGACACACTGACTTTGAGATGAGGAATCTGATCCTACCAAACTACACATTTCCCCAGACTAACACCAGACTCTAGAACAAACTAATGAATAAATTATCACATCTCAGAGTCTTAAAACTGCGTGCACTGGGGACCATAGAATTCAACCCAAAGAATGGATCCATGCATACACAAATGCATCACCATTCAAAGCAACTTAGAATGCAGGATATGGGGTATTCGTAATGCTTCCACACAAGACAACAAGCCACATCACTCCTCGTTGTGGTTCTCGCTGTTCCGATTTTGATGCCGAGATGCAGGCAATATTTGTAGCTCTGATAGTCATCACCACCAAACACAAGAACAGTGCCAAACATCTATATAAAAAAAACTTATTATCTTCTCAGATTCTCCAGGCCCTTGAAAATTGGATACCAACAGATGAACACATTACAGCTGAGATACTCAGTACAATAAACTTACTAGCATCCTGTGACATCAAGACTGCCCTACAGTGGCTACTAGGGGCATGGATATCAGAGACAAGGAACGTGCTGACCAAGTTAGTGGAGGAGGTCAATGAATTTGTATACCTTGGCAGTAGAGTAGTAAAAAATGGAGACAGCACGGAGAACATCAACAGCAGACTTACTAGAGCAAACCAGGCTTTTGCAATGCTGCAGACTATATGGAAATAAAAAAAAACTAAGCATGAATAAAAAAATCAGTATATTAAAGAGTGATGTTCTAAGTGTACTACTCTGTGGAAGTGAATGCTGGAAAATCACCAAAACAACAGAAAACAAGTTGAGTTCTTTCCAGACTAAATGTTTACGAAGAATTAGAAAAATATTTTGGCCAAACACTATAAGAAATAACATCTTGTTGGCAGAAATGCAGATGAAACCACTGACAGCAATTACTGAGGAAAGACGCTGGCGATGGTTGGGACATGTGCTCTGAATGACTGACAACTCACTACCAAAAATAGCACTAAGATAGACACCACAGGGGAACAGAAGTAAGGGTAGACCAAAAGAGACATGGAGAAGAACAACAGAAGGATGTTGAGCAATACAGGGCTCACCTGGGCAAGAGCAGAAAAAAAAGGCAAAGGACAGGCATTTGTGGAAAACCCTTGCGGAAGCCCCGTGTGCCCTGGGCACTTAAGGTTCAGAGAGAGAGAGAGAGAGAGAGAGAGAGAGAGAGAGAGAACGTGCTGACAGACTGGCAAAGAGTGGAGCCACCATGCCACAGCTCCATACTCCCACCAACGTGAGAACAGTTGACACATTATACATAACTACAAAGCAGCAGAGGATGGACAGTTGGGCCAGCAACACAGTTATGCATAATTGTAAACTGACATCATTTTAACAATAATTTTGTTAGTAACAAAATATCTTATATGTGATACACCAGAGAAGATCTTGATTTTGCTGATGACATAACTCTTATCAGTAATAATGTGAATTCCATGCAAGAAAAAACAGATAGCCTATCTTCAATGGCTAGCAAAATAGGACTTGAAATTAACAAGGACAAAACAAAAATAATGAAAATTCCCATCAATCAAAATGGAAAAATACACATAGAAGGGACAGATATTGAAGAAGTCAATCAATTTGCATACCTTGGCAGCTACATAGACCAGGATGGTGACACTAAAAAGGAAGTTAGGATCAGAATTGCAAAAGCAGCATCAATCTTCAAGAATCTTGAGAACATATGGAATTCAAAAGTTATAAGCACAAAAATCAAGTTAAGACTATTCAATTCAAATGTAATATCCACCCTCATTTATGCATGCGAAAGCTGGAAAACAACTAAAGAAACAGAAAAGAAATTAGACTCTTTTGAAAACAAATGCCTAAGGAAAATACTCGGCATCAAGTGGAATGAATTCAAGAACAATGCAGAGATAATACAGATGACTGAACAACAACCAGTCTCATGGGTGATCAGGAAAAGGAGATGGACATATGTTGGTCACTTGATGAGAAGAAATGATCAGAGAATCCCAAAACAAGCTATCAAGTGGAACACAACAGGCCGAAGAAAAAGGGGCAGACCGCGTGAATGAAGAGGACATTATTAAGAGAGGCCAAGTTAACAGGCATACAATCCTTTGATGAGGTTGAAAGACTCGCCGAAGACAGGAAAAATTGGCGAACTACTTTGCGAGCCCTGTGTGACGTTTAGCGGCACGGGAAGGATATAAGATAAGATACACCAGCAGTTTTGTCACGACCTTTTTAAGCAGGTTAATAGCTGGCAATGAAATAGTTGACACTCTATCCAAAGCTGGCAGCAATCAAGATCAAACAAATCATCTACTAAACTACCAAGAGGTGAAAACTATAATGTGTAACTAGTGCAGATCTGAATGGAAGAAACAACTGATATGCAACAATGAACCAGATCCAATACATCAACTACAAAGACATCAGCAAACCATCCACTTCCGCCTAAGGACAGGCCGTTGCAGACTACCAAGCCACCTACATCGACCCAAAATGTCTCACACAGACGAGTGTCCATGTGGCAGTGGAGTCTACTTAAAAACATAACCTTTAAGAGTGCCCAAACCATGCAGACCTGAGGCGTGAGACATGGCCAGAGGACACAAGCTTGAGGCAAAAGCTTTTGGGGCTCCTGTCAGGAAATGGAGAGGTGTAAAACTTGTTTGGTGCAAGTTTACAAGTTATAATTATTGGGAGGAATATTTTCTCAAGATGGCTACAGACCAACATTTCCCTTGTCATGTACTACCGTACTCTAGGCCAGTCTAGCTCACCCATTTGACCCCCAACCCAGGTTCTCCCCTCCTTGGTATATTGTATGCTAATTGTGCATATATCCTGAGTATTTAATTAACAAACAATACATTGACATGCAGTACAAACCACTAAGTATGAAATTAAGGACACAGCATTTTAATCTCACTATAAGCTACAACAGCACTTACAATTGACACTGACAGTCAACATGACATCAAGACATGTGTCATCATAATGAACGAACACTTGGATGAACAAGATCAATACAATGCAAAATACTTCAAACAATCATCAATAATAGTAAAGCAATTGGATGAACAATATTAATGCAATGCAGGGTAATTAAGCACGGTATAATATACAATAATAATGACTTCTCTTGTTGCATATTGAAACTTTATGGACCTGAGGTCCCAGCTCTTGACCCTACACGTAGCCTTTATTACGAATCTAATGTGCAATCGCACGTATCCCCTGCAGCTATCGCTGCCATGACACGCCTCCTTATAACTGTGCTTCTGCGGCACGCGATCAATCTACACGAAAAGCATAATAAACGAATCATACGTGTTGCCCTTCCCATAAACGGATAAACCACACTGAAATCATGCACAGAATTTCTTATCGATACGTAAATACAAGAACCCTACAATACAATGTAATTCACAACTACATAATCTACGCCCCATGAGGACGGATCGTTAGAATATACTAAACACGCACAATACTATACAATAATATAAGCACAACGAAGACATTACATCGGCGGTCATGTTCTCCTATCTAATCTAATGCAAGCCAATATTTCAATACATATCCTCCCCACTACCTCCGAAACCTACTAAATCACGTAGACGATGAAACTTCGGTCAAGGTCGTACACCCCTCGATCCAAGCGTGTATCGTCCACAGAAGGACAGCGGGCTTGGCCATGTTGACAGGGATCAGGGTCTGATGTGACCAAGAAACTCGAACACAGAAGAAGAAGAAGAAAGTTCATCTTTTTGAACCCAGAGTTAGAATCGGTACTTTTTCTCCAGTTATAAATAAAATGTTTGCTATAGCGACTTCTATTTTACAGCACTGGAACGAGACAGTCTGTGTAATATTGCCTATAAGACAAGATATTAACAAACATCCCACCAAATGACGTCGCTCGATAGTTCAAACTGCAGACTGGACACATTTTCTTTTGCATGATGAGCTTATTGTCGAATTACCAGAAAGTCTTCATTTATATTATCTCCCTTGCTTTTTGGAATTGCCATAGACTTCATAATGAAAAAATGCTGCACTGGTAAAACGGGCACTGATTGGGTACGTGAGACCCAACTGGAAGATCTTGATTTTGTAGATGACATAACTCTTATCAGTGACAGTGTGAAATCAATGCAAGAAAAAAAAAACCAGATACGCTGTCTTCAATGGCTAGTAAAATAAGGCTTGAAATTAACAAGGATAAAATAAAAATAATGAAACTTTTCATTAATCTCGAAGGAAAAATATACGTAGAAAGGAAAGCTGTTGAAGAAGTAAACCAATTTGCATATCTCGGCAGCTACATAGACCAGGATGGTGACACCAAGAAAGGAAGTTAGAATCCGAATTGCACAAGCAGCACTGACCTTCAAGAATCTTCAGAACATATGGCATTCAAAAGTTATAACCACAAAAACCAAGTTAAGATTATTCAATTCAAATGTAATATCCGCCCTCATTTATGCACGTGAAAGCTGGAAAACAAATTAAAAAAAAAAAAACAGACAACAAATTAGAATCTTTCGAAAACAAATACCCAAGGAAAATATTCTGTATAAAGTCGAAAAAAAAGTCAAGAACAACGCAGAGATAAGACAGATGAGCAAACAACAACCTGTTTCATGGATGATCAGAGAAAGAAGATGGACATATGTCGGTCATGTGATGAGAAGAAACAATCAGAGGATCCCCCCAAAAAAAACTATCAGATGGAACACAACAGGCTGCAGAAAAAGAGGTTGATCACGTGAAACTCTAAAGAGGACATTGTTAAGAGAGGTCAGTTCACTGGGCATAACATCCCTTGATGAGATTGAAAAGCTCTCCGAAAACAGGAAAACTTGGCAAACTACCATGCGCGCCCTATGTGATGCACGGGTAGGATGTAAGACGTAGTTAATGCTATTTAAAATTAACGGTCAGACATGTTAATGCTTAATTAATTTTTAATTAATTAACATAATCGGTTTGAAAAAAAAACATGTTAATTTGAGAATTGAATGGGGCGGTAAGATGTCCTACTGCACGAGGAGACAAATCTCCTAGGGCCGGCCTTGCTTGTGCCTTGAGATGACATCGCAAAAGTTGAAAACTAATCGTTACAGAACACGGAGAAAGGGACTCTGGGTTTGTTTCCTTCTTAACAACTTCTGGCACATCTTGCATATTAAGTACCTTTCTTTCCACATAGATCTTGAGCGGATCTGCAAAGTCGAAAGCGGGTAAGTGCTACCGGGCAACACACTTTATATCAATTACCCATGCAACACAGTAGGGATAGTTTAATTAAATGAAATTTTAACCCGAAATTGTCATCAGTAGATTAATCAGAGATTAGATGTGCTGATGACACAGTATTATTGTCCACAACACAAAAAGGAATGGAAAAACTAATTATGTTAGTTCGTAAGAATAGTGAAGAGCAAAAACTTTATCTCAATGCAAAGAAAACTAAATTGATGACAGCTGACAAAATAAATAAGGCAGCTGAAATATATAACAATTAGGGAAAATTGGAAGAGGTGGAGAGCTTTGAATATCTTGGATCATTACTAACTAATAATGGAGATACAATGAGGGAAATTGAGGACATCTATCGCTCTTCAAAAAATAAAACAACAAAAGAATCTGTGCAGAGGAACAGACAGAACTACAAAAATAAGACTTTTAAGGGCATGCATCTTTCCCATCGCAACATATGCCTGTGAGACCTGGACACTTAACAAAACAGCTGAGAAACACACAAATTCGTTTGAATGTAAATGCTACAGAAGAGTTCTTCAGATATCATGGACACAAAAAAGAACAAATATATCCATACTACAAGAACTTAATATTGAAGAAGGTTGGCTAGTAAAGAGGATTAAACAGAGAAAATGGTAATATTTTGGACATATTAAACGTCATGATAATTTAGAGAAGACAATCTTGGCATGGTACATAATGGGAAAAAGAAAGAGAGGGACACCAAAGCGAAGATGGATGCAAGACATCGTTGATAATCTAAGAATGGACGCATCAGCAGCAGGCCATCTTGTTTACAACCTAGAGGCCTACGTAATAGCTGTTAGGGAGGCAAAGTTCCGCAAGGGACATGCAAATGACAGACTCTCTCTCTCTCTCTGAACCTTAAGTGCCCAGGGCACATGGGGCTTCCGCAAGGGTTTTCCACAAATGCCTGTCTTTCGCCTTTTTTTCTGCTCTTGCCCAGGTGAGCCCTCTATTGCTCAACATCCTTTCTGTTGTTCTTCTCCATGTCTCTTTTGGTCTACCCTTACTTCTGCTCCCCTGTGGTGTCCCAGTCTGGTTTAGTGTTCTTACATTCCAGCTGCCTATTTGCATCTTTTGTTTAGGTTCCAGGAGGTCTGCAGTCGGGCTGGGGACTTCCAGTGGCTGGCTTTCATCCACAACCTTCATGGGCTCAGTTTCCTGATACGCATTTCTCCTTCCACCTGCATTTGCTTTTTCCCTTGCTTCTGTTTCTGTAGCAGTCTGATAGTTTTTTTACCAGATAGGGTTGCTGGCCCTATGCTGAACCCTCCTTAGTCGCCTTTTACGATCATGCATGGTAGGGTACAGTGGTCCTATTCTTTGCAGATCCCGGGTACCACACGGGGGACATGACAGACTGACTGAGATTAAGTTGATAGCTTTAAAATGTGGCACTCCCACAAGTAGTTGTACTTTTCTACAGAGTGATTTTGTTTTCAAAATAATATTCCCACTGAGATCATTTTGAACTTCTGGGTATCTTCAAACATCCAGCAATAAAAGACGAGAATATGTGACACTGTGGGACACATTTTAAAACAGAGGTCATTTAGGCGCCCTGATCGATAAACTAAAACAGTGCCTGGGACAAGTCCTTAAAGTACAAGACTGACCTGGTTAATAATCACGGTCTCTTTGTACCACTTGTAAATCATTTTTGTTTTTTTCAGTAAAGGTGCTGTTTGTTCGGTGACCTGATTCGCTTTATTGCAAAAGTTCTCAATTTCAGTGTCGAATTTCTCAGATGATGATATTATATTTCCTACATACGTAAATGTTCGCTTGTTTCAAAGGCTGTTGTCCAGAAGGATCTTCACTGGGATTTCCTCTCAGGTAATAGTAATGATTTTTTCCCCTGCACTGATTCTCATGCTACAAGGTCCGACAATTAAGTAATGAGACTAATTACATTTTTAAAAAAATAAGATAAACAACAGTTGAAGATATAACCTGTATTTTATTCAAAGTAAACCCCTTGTGCATTGCTACAGCGAGTGGCACAATCTAACAAACACTAGAACGACCTCTGCATTTCTTCTATTGGTATGGCCCTTAAACTCGATGGTACGGCCCTTTGGATGTCATCCGTATCGTAAAAGAAGTATCCTTTCAATGGTAACTTTAATTTTGGGAATAGAAAATAATATCTGGAGAATAGGGTGGATGGTTGAGAACACACACTTGTTTAAGGGCCAAAAATTCCTGTACAACTACCGCCAGGTGAGCCGGTGCATTATAACGAAGAAGGAAAAAAACTGCCAGGTGTTGAATACTCGGATCGGACTCGGAGAATCTTTTTCAATAGGCGTTTCCAAATTCTTAACACAAACTTTGGCAGTGACAGTCTGTCCCTCTGAATAAATTCTTTGTGAATAACTCCTTTGCTGTCGTACAAGCACACCAATATTGTCTTCACTTTCGACTTTTGAAGATGAATTTTTGGCCTTTGGGTGATGATGACGGTTTCCACTGAGCACTTTGGTGTTTAGCTGTGGGATCACAACGGAAAATCCATGTTTCATCGTCTGCAACAATCACATTTAAGAAATGTTTATTTCTGCGACACGCTTTGATAATGTCTTTTGTGTACTCAACACGCTGTTTTTTTTTTTTTTTTGGTCATCAGATAATGAATGTGGTACAAACTGGCAAGCAACTTTTTTCTTGCCCAAATCTTCCACTAAAATTTTACGAATGGTCTCTCTGTTAACACCTAATTCATCTGCCATCATCCTCACAATCAAACAATGATCTTCTTATCTCCATTCTCTGACTTTTGTAATGAGTTCCTCACTACGAACAGAAATTGGGCGTCCATATCTAGTTGCGTTTGTAATCGTTTCCACACCACTTTTGAATCGTGAATACCATCTGAATATCTGTGCGCGAGATAAATAACTATCCCCATAAACTTGTCGCATCAATTCAACAGTCTCAATGGCACTTTTTCCGAGTTTTAATTTAATGATAGCCTTTTTCTCCACGCTGATTACGTGACAATGTACCTCTGACTGGGTCAACAAAATGGCGGCTTGTTTGTCGTCTGCTTATCGGCCGGCGATGAAAAGTTGCCAGATCATAGAGGAAGGTTTCCTCTTTGGATTCCATGCTTTGGTTCATAGACGGCATTTTTGTATTGGCCATAATAAAATCAGTCTCATTAGTTAATTGTCGGACCGTGTATCATTTATACATGCTCTTGCTAAGTTCTCCATGTCCTTCTGTAGGTCTTTATCTGATGTGGGTGTAAGTACTCGGTCGTCAGCAAAAAAAGCGTTCATTTATGGTGTTTACTGGGTAACCTTGTTATAAGGTACACTCTAACTTTGCTCCCGCCCCTCCAGATTTTGTTTCATCAAAAGGTAAACCCATTCTAACTACTTCTATGACATTTAGCAGTATTCATTAACGGTTTGCGATGTACACATCAGTAATTAGTGCTTTATATACATATCTTTCAAATGCTAGAATAAGATTCTGATCAAGGATATTTCTTCCAAGTGGTTGGTCACATCAGATCCTGATCCCTGTCGACAAGGCGAAGCCCGCAGCCCTCTGTAGATCTTGATGGGAGCCTCAAAGCTTTTGCCCCAAACTTGTGTCCTCTGACCATGTCTCACGACTCAGATCCGCATGGCTTGGGCACTCTTGTAGCGTGTGTTCTGAAGTCTGAACTCCACTGCCACTTGGAGACGCGTCTGTGTGAGACTAGACTGTTGAGTTTGCTGGCTCTGACATGCTTTTCTGATCCTTTCAGGCCGTCGTGGGGGTTGCTCTCTTTGGCTGGTTGTTTTGAGGCGTGGGATTAATCCCTTTTCCTTCCTGTTGGAGAAGGGCCGGAACGAGACCATGCCGCTAGATCGGGTTGTATCATGACCATTCTTAACCTCGTACATGCGTGTGTGTCCCGTTTTACCCGTGAACTGCGCCGCAGCCAACATACTCTGTCTTCAGGGGATTAAGGATTAGAACAATACGATGATGCAAGAATGAGACAATACTTGGGAGAACAACGTGAACAAGAGAAAAAATTATTATAAATTAATATTTTATCCACAATAATTATTATGTAAATAACATTTAATGTAGATTTATATATTTTATTACTCTAACAACAACTTTATATATATCTGTATGGGAAAATCAAAATGCAGTACATTTGTACTACAAAAACAATAAGACCTCAAACAGGAAGCGGGTCTAGACATGCGCGCTTCCACGTTGATGTACCGGTGATTGCAGCAGACTTCGGTACCGTTCGAGGAACATTATTCGTTAAATTTGTCAGCGCTTGGAAAGCGTCATCTAACTTCAGTGTGATTCATAATGGTTCTTGATCTTGAGCTGTTCAGAGCCGACAAAGGTGGGAATCCGGCTAAAATCAGGGAAAACCAGGCGAAACGATTTAAGGATGTTACGCTGGTTGACAAAGTCGTGGAGAATGATACGGCGTGGAGGAAATGTAAGGAGATATATGGGCAATAATTAAAACCCAACATTAATACTGTAGCTGTCATTCAGTTTAGTAAAGCACTAAAGCAAAATAGTCTTATTTCCGTCCGGTAAAGTAACATTTGTAGTTAACAGTTCTTATATCCTTCCCGTGCCGTTAAACGTCACATGGGGCTCGCAAAGTAGTTCGCCAATTTTTGCTGTCTTCGGCGAGACTTTCAACCTCATCAAAGGATTTTATGCCTGTTAATTTGGCCTCTCTTAATAATGTCCTCTTCAGAGTTTCACGCGGTCTGCCTCTTTTTCTTTGACCTGTTGTGCTCCACTTGATAGCTTGTTTTGGGATTCTCTGATCATTTCTTCTCATCAAGTGACCAACATATGTCTATCTCCTTTTCCTGATCACCCATGAGACTGGCTAGTTAACAATTACAATAGTGGAGTAACTGGTAAGTTAACAGTTACTCCACTATTTTGCTGTATAGGAGATCCATTTCGTAATTCCTGAATGTGTTATCGAGAGGTTATGACCACAGTAACTAGTCCTGTGGCTAATCTGTCGCAATTTTGTGTTCGGATGTATTAAATAATGATTCAGTTATTGTGTACATTATATATACGTGCTTCTTTAATCTTGTCTTATCTCCATGTACCTGCGAGCTGGTGTTATTTGCAGCCGATGCTGTAGAAGTGTTGAGGCACAGCATCTTATTGGCGTGGGAGCAGGTTATGGCTGTTACTTTTTAAGTCATGGAGTACAGCTAAAAAGCAGGGGGTGTGCATTGCTTCTTTAGTAGACTCCACTACTATGGGGACTATAGAGATCCCTACCCCATTAGCCAGGCTATGCCTGTTACTTGTGGTACCAGTTGAGAGGTGGGACAGGGTCTTGGTCAGCTATAGTTTGCTAACCCTGACGTTAGCATATCAGCTATGGGTCGCAGATTGCTTAATCAGATAGCATCTTCACCCCCTACCTCTTTAATGTATCATTTATATAATTTACCACATGTGAACACAAAATGAATGGTGATGGTATAACATTAAATCATATTTCAGTGCGTTTCAGAGCTGACTTGCTCAACAAACTGAAGAATTTGTGCAGCAAAGAGATTGGAGAGAAGATGAAAGTAAGTGCTCACACCATAATTCTCTAAACTGAACACTGTTAACATATAGTTTTTTTTGTTTTTTTTTGTGAAAGTTCGTAGCAACAGAAACTTGAATAAATGTAAGATAGTACACATACACAAGTCTTCATAGCCAGTTTCTATAGTTTTGTTTCTTAGGTAAATGAAAGAAGCACCAAGAGCATTGCTGGAATGGACCCCTGTAAATGAGAGATTGTTATGTGCATACTTCAACTTGAGGTTTATGAAGCATCTGTTATTGTTTGTTGTGCACCAATAGAAGCAGCTGAAGAGGAATTAACTCTTCCAGTGCCACAGGCAACAAACGTGGATGTTCCCATTTGTGCCACACAAAAAGCGCAGGTCTTGATATGTATATGGGGTATAGTTGGAAAAGTGAATGTGACAAAGTATTTCCACGTTAAAAGTATACATATTATGCAGCAAAATAGCTGTAAATGTAAGAAGATTTCATAAATGAAGAGTTCATTCAGGGAAAAAGAAGTGTGATGATTTTAGCTGATAATTGTGTACTACTTACCATCGGCTAAGTCGAGATGTACACTATTTACCATTTTCGATGTCCAGATCTACTTAGATTTCATCTGATCTCGTCGTGTGGTGGCATTTTCACTAAAGTAATGTCTGAAATAACCTAACTTATCCAGTCCATTCAATAGGTCTAGATGTACTTGGGGTACATTCAGGAACAGTGGTCGGGTCATAGGACATGTCCTTATGCTTCTGAAATCACAATAAATAATGAAATTTCTCGATTAAAAACATCGATTTCACTCTTTTGTTAGCTGTGCTTTGGAATGAACTATGAAGGGTCACCAGACATGTGCAGATAAAACATGTACAATCAGAAGTTACACTAGTTTTATGCTGAAACGAACCAAACCTCACTATATTGAGGATGGCACTAATTTGATTAACCGGAAGACCTGGCTGTAGCGAGGATGGCTGGGGAAGAGACCCAAACATGATATGCTACTCATCTTGGGTGACTTAATGCAAAAGTAGGTGAGGGAAATGAAAATAGAAGAAGAATCATGGGAAGAGAAGGAATCAGAGAAATAAATGAAAATGGAGAAAGGCTGTGTAGGTTCTGCAATGAAAATATTTTGACCATCAGAGGGACAATTTTCCAACATAAAAACATCCATAAAGTGACTTTGAGGTCCCCAGACAAAACCTTAGAAATCCAGATTGATCACATACTGATAAACAAGTGTAAACGGTCACTGCAAGGTGTGAGAACAAAGAAGGGAGCAGAGGTAGGAAGTGATCACAACCTTCTGGTATCAAAAATAAGACTCAAATTAAGGAAAGCCAAAGTGAGAGAACCAAGAAAAGCACGTTTTGATACAACAAAATGAAAGACCAGCAAACAAGAAATGAATTGTCAACAGTACTTAAGAACTGCTTCAATGTCCTATAAGACAAAGCAGAAATGTCCACTTTAGAGCTCAGTGAAATGCTACAGGAAGTAGCAAAAAAGGTGCTGGGATATCGGAAAAGGAGAAAAGAGGAATGGATAAGCAAGACCACTTGGGAAAAGATAGAGGAAAGAAAGGAAATCAAGAAAAAATTACTAGCACCAAATCACAAATATTTAAGTTTTCTCTCTTTAATTCTCTTTACTAGCCAGCATTCTTCAATATCAGGTTCTTGTAGTATGGATATATTTGCTCTTTTTTGTGTCCATGGTATTTGAAGAACTCTTCTGTAGCATTTACATTCAAAGGCATTTATGTGTTTCTCAGCTGTTTTGTTAAGTGTCCAGGTCTCACAGGCATATGTTGCGATGGGAAAGATGCATGCCCTTAAAAATCTTATTTTTGTAGTTCTGTCTGTTCCTCTTCACAGATTCTTTAGTTGTTTTACTTTCTGAAGAGCGATAGATGCCCTCCTTTTAATTTCCCTCATTGTATCTCCATTATTAGTTAGCAGTGATCCAAGATATTCAAAACTCTCCACTTCTTCCAGTTTTTCCTCATTGATACACATATCAGCTGCCTTGTTTGTTTTGTCAGTTGTCATCAGTTTAGTTTTCTTCGCGTTAGATGGAAGTTTTGCTCTTTGCTGTTCTTACGGACTGACATAATTAGTTTTTCCATTCCACAAATCACAAGGGCTAAAAGAACAAGTTTTAAGTAATTATGCACAAAAAGACAAATAAGTGAAGTTATCATGCCATCAAGATAAATGTCAATACTATGACAACTTAGCAGAAGCAGCAGAGAAAGCAGCATATGCAAATGACATGAAAACCATATACAGAATCACAAAGCTGATGACAGCTTCAGCACAAGATGTGAGAGTGCAGTAAGGACACATAAAGAACAACTGGTCAGTGGAGAAAGAGAAAAAATTGAAAGATGGAGGGAACACTTCAACACCCTGCTAAACAGCTGAACACAAATGACACATGTCTAAAAACAGAACTAAACATCAATACAGGACCAATAACAATAAGTGAATTAAAAGAGGTAATAAAGAAGCTAAAGTTAGACAAGGCACCAGGTGAAGATGACGTGACTGCTGAGATGTTGAAAGCAGAAGAGATAGAAACACCAAAATAACTCTGCCGGATACTACAACAAATTTGGGATGTAGAAAAAAGCTCTAGAAGAGTGGAAAACTGGGTTTATAGAAAAACTACCAAAGAAGGGTGACCTCAGAGATTGCAGGAACTGGAGAGGCATTACCCTCCTCCCAATCGCCAGTAAGGTATTCTACAGCATAATCATCAACAGAATTGTGCCAGCACTTGAAGGACAACTTTGGAAAGAGCAGGCAGGATTTAGGAAAGGAGGATCATGCATAGACCACATATTTGTACTTAGACAAATATTAGAGCAGGCAAATGAGTGGCATAGCACAACATACTATAGATTTTTAAAAATAGATTTTGAGAAAACCTTTGACAGTGTCAGCAGAGATGCACTGGAAGATTCTAAGATGGCATGGCCTCCCTCATAAGATAATGTCATAAAAGCTCTATATGAGGGTTTTCAGTGCAAAGTGATCTGCAGAGACACACCTCCAACAGCTTTAGGGTACATAGAGGAGTGAAGCAGGGATGTGTACCATCATCATCATGATGTGCCTTCTCCAGAACAAAGGCTGGTGGTAATGAATCTCCAGTTTCCGTGCGCCTCACCTTGATGATGCACTCAACCAGGCCACGTCCTGTCCATTCTTGTATGTTATCTTCCCATCTACATCTCCGCCTTCCTCTTGCTCTTTTTTCCTTCCACCTTTCCTTCTGGTATGGTCTTCAGTATGTTGTTATGTCTTTGATATGGCCAAAGTATTTTGTTTTCTTCATATTTTATTTCTCTGAGAAGTTCATATTGCACTTGGAGCTGTTATAAAACTTGTGCATTTGTTAAAACAGAGCAAAACAGAGCAGGTGTAACATTTTATGAACCTTAATTTTAATGTGCAGATTTCTGGATAGCAGCACTATCCTCATGTTATACTGTTAAAAAAAAAGAAACACAACAAATATGATGCTGAGATTTAAACTGAAGTTTTGCTGATCAGAAAAGGGCAAATTGCCTGAAACGTTCACTTGGACATCAACTTCACGTGCCGACCTGAATTGTACTTGGCAGATGATTCATGAGCGCGGAAAAGCGACACTAGTCAAAACAAGCATTTTTGACAATAACACATGACAGGTTCATGAGAATCCCATGAAACTTACTGAATGCAAAACTCACTGACCATGTTATTGAATGCTTGTAAAAGATTGACGCCCCTCGAATCAGTTCATTTGAAAATTCAATGCGTAAGTATGGCTCATCTCACTACAGAACAACACTCCAGAACATATCCTACAAGAGTGCCCAAACCATGCAGACCTTAGGTGTGAGACATGGCCAGAGGAAAGCTTGGGGCAAAAGCTTTGGGGCTCCTATCAGGACCTAGAGAGGACTGTGGGCTTTGCCATGTTGACAGAGATCAGGATTTGAAGTGACCAACAACCTCGAACGCAAGAAGAAGAAGAACTACAGAACAACGACTCATCATGATTGGACATTTACAGACTGGAAAGTCACGAAATGTAATGGCCAGACAATTTATTGTGGTCAGAAGCACCATTAGTTGGCTTTGGAGACGATTTCAAGAAAGTAGCTCAGTTGCAGACCGGCTGTGCTATAACAGGATTTTTGGTTGTCTTGTTCTTTCTGTCTGTACTGTTGGTGTGTACAGTGTGTTAATGGGGCTTTACTTAGGCCGTATCGTATTGTAGTGATCACATTACGCACATGAATAACAGGGTAGACTTTCATCTTGATCTTCGTGAGTTGAGGTTACTGGACTAGTTATACACATAATTCCAGCTCTCACTCTCACTTGCTGGATTAGTTAAACACTGTTCCAGACATACTTCTCGTCCAGGCTCTTCAAAACCTCACGTTGACGACAACTGGTGCAGATAGTCAAGTAAATCCTGGGTAACGGTGACTTGGAACATTTATTGATGGAAGGATGATAATGTTGATGAAAATAACATTAAATCTGACTGCCGGCTTGTTATCCCTGCCATGTGACCAGTCCATTCATAGGTACAACTGCAATATAACTATAACGTTCATGTGTTCCACGAAGACATCACACTGCACAAAAAAAACATCCACAAAGTTCCACGTTCAAACTAAAACTGACCCCATGCAGTCAGCCTTGCCCCCACAATTTCCTGTCACGGGTTTTGCAGCCCATGTGACCTTCTCGAAGGATCTCAACAGGAGAAAATTCAAAAAGAAAAACCCATAATAATGCCCTTACTATCAGGCCAACAGTTTTTACACGAGTACTGCTATAGTGCAGTGGAAAACCCATAGTCACAACTCCTGCCTTCATACAGCTGCATCAGCTCAGGAGTCAGTTTGCATCTGCATCCTCGGTGACAGTAGCTCGTCAAATTTCACATCAAACAGCCAGGAACCGGCTAGACGACACTGGTCTTTGGGCTAGAAGACCCTACAGAGGTCCTGTTCTTATGGACTGGCATCGCCAGAACCGACTGCAGTGGGTGAACCAGCATTGTCAGTGGACCGTTGTGAATGATTGGAGAAGGGTTTGGTTTAATGATGAATCATTCTTTCTGCTCCAGCAACATGATAGATGGAGAAGAGTTTACCGCAGAGTCCATGAGCACTACACCCAGAACTGCGTGGATGAGACTCCTCCACATGGTGGTGTAGGTGTGCTGGTGTGGGGAAGAAGTGACCTGGTGTAAATTGAAGGACTCCTGAATGCCCTGTATTACGTCGCTGAAATTCTTTGTCCTCCCATCCTTCCACTTGGCTGCACCAGGGTCGATTTTTTAGCAGAATAACGTTCGACCTCATGTGGCACAACTCGCCACCCAGTTCCTCACTGACAACAGTGTCCAGACCATTCCTTGGCCATCCATGTCATCAGACATGAACCCAATAAAACACTTATGGGATGAGCTCAACAGACAAGTCCACCAGCGAGACGTGGCGCCAACCAATCTCTGACAGTTGTCTCTTGCACTGCAGGAAGAATGGGCAGCCATCCCACAACAACAGATCCAAACGGCTAATCGGATCCATGTCAAGGGGATGTCGTTCTCTGATACAGGCCAGAGGCCATACACCTTACTGAAACGGAGGCCGCAGTCGCAAAGAATAAAAGTCCAAACCAAATTTAATGAACATCATTTCATCGTTAAAGTCTTAAAGCCAAGATTGAAACATTAATTCCGTAAAATACAATTTTGATTGATTCATTTATTTGCATGTCCTTTGCGGAACTTTGCATCCCTAACAGCACTCTCGGTTGTGAGCAATTTTGATACAAGTTTGAAATTTTGTTCCCATAGCGATTATAGTAGTGTTGCGCTTCTTTTTTTTTTTTCAACAGTATAGAAGGCTTTATTTTGTGGCATGGAAAGAAGTTAGCAACAGAGTTATACAGGAATGTGAGAGGCCAAAATTTGTTGGGTATGACTGTACATTATGCCTGGCATGACATTTTATGATGATGATGATGATAACAGTTCAGTCTCATGAATAAGAGGACTTTTTTTTTTTTCTTTGAAGTTAATAATTTAATCTCCAAACTGAATTCATAAAATGTATCGAGTTTCCTCTTTGTTCATTGTTTTCTTAGAAAAAAGCTCCAGTTGGGGATGATGAGAAAGTTCCGTCGGAAATCTTGGACATCATTGATGATCTGCAAATGGATGCTTCAGCAGCAGGGCATCTTGCTCACAACCGAGAGGCCTACAGGAGAGCTGTTAGGGAGGCAAATGACTGACTGACTGATTAGTATGTGTGAATTTTTTTTTAAGTTTGTGTGCATTCATGCTGTGCAGTTGAGAGTGTGAGCCATGGGGAAAGTAGAAATGTACCATTTTGAAAGGGGTTTTGAGTCAGATAATAGTTTGTGTCTGGCACAAAATAAAAAATAGGTCTCAGAGATGAAGCAGATTTTCTTGGAGTCAGTGGAAGTCTACATTTATGGAGTTTGAATCAGCAAAAGTCTACATTTATGGAGTTGGAGTCAACAGAAGTCTACATTTATGGAGTTTGAATCAGCAAAAGTCTACATTTATGGAGTTGGAGTCAACAGAAGTCTACATTTATGGAGTTGGAGTCAACAGAAGTCTACATTTATGGAGTTGGAGTCAACAGAAGTCTACATTTATGGAGTTTGAATCAGCAAAAGTCTACGTTTATGGAGTTGGAGTCAACAGAAGTCTACATTTATGGAGTTTGAATCAGCAAAAGTCTACATTTATGGAGTTGGAGTCAACAGAAGTCTACATTTATGGAGTTGGAGTCAACAGAAGTCTACATTTATGGAGATGGAGTCAACAGAAGTCTACATTTATGGAGTTGGAGTCAACAGAAGTCTACATTTATGGAGTTGGGGAGTGGCAGCTGCAGGGTAGATGCATGATGATTTGAGAAGTAGACACTGAAAAGTTCATTAAACTGTCTGGACTGACCAGCACAACCCACCGCCCAGTTATCAGATGCTGCAGCTTTTGTGCAGTGAAGAAACCACTATCTTCAGATGATGCACTGGACACTGCCATTTGAGAGCACACCTATTTTGCCTTGGCCTGGCCTGTCATGCACTCCCAGCTGTACATGTGAGACAGGTTCCTAGGCAGGCTATCCTGCAGCTGTGCCCACTCTTATATCAAGAAGCCTGCTCCATCTATGGACACAGTGGGCTGTGCCCAAGGCATGATCTCCGAAAGGCAACACAGTTTATTGAGACTAAATATAGACATACGAGGCAAGAAGTGTGGAATGTAAACAAGATATGCTGACTACATAGTCCTAGTGCACATAATGCATACTTAGTTGAATTTTGTTAAACTTTTCTTTCAAACTTTCACCAGGCTCTGACAGTGACACAGATAAAGAGAGTTCGTCAGGAGATTGATGAGCACATGAAGAGCAACGATGCGAAGCTCAGTGAGCATGAAAGCGAGAGAAACGAAGCCCTCAAGGAGATAGGAAATATGCTGCATGAGTCTTGCATAGTCAGCAATAATGAGGTAGTGATGCATTTAATTAGCATCTTTATACATTATCATAGTCAGCAATAATGAGGTAGTGATACATTTAATTAGCATCTTTATACATTATCATAGTCAGCAATAATGAGGTAGTGATACATTTAATTAGCATCTTTATACATTATCCTGGTCAGCAGTTATAGGTGTTAAGGGAAGTAATTAGTATTTTTATTTGTTATTGCAGTCAACAACAAAACATGAATAAAATTGCATTATCATGGTTAAAAGAAATGAAGTGTGAACAGAACTACATATTATTGTGATCGTTAAACAGTGAAGTAACTTCAAGCGCTATCAGTCAACAATAATGAAGTGTGAACATGTTATTTATCTATAAGCATTCAGTTTTAATCGTCAGCATCTTGTGCCATAGTCACAAAGATTATCTCTATGAATGTTGGCCAGTCAGATGTATCGTTATCATTCTCTTGCCCTGTTTCGTTCAGGTTTTCCCCACAAGTGTGAGATCTTCGTGATAGTGTAATGCTCCTGATATGATGAGATGTTTCTTTTTTTCGTTGTGTTTTTTTTCCGAAATTTCTTTTTTTCAGTTTCATTTGGTCTAGTACTTCATTGTCTGTCTAATGCTTTTGTTTTTGTTTTTTTTTGCATGAAATACAATATCAGAGTCAGTAAAAACGAGGTATGAATAGAACAAGTTGGTATTCTAATATATTGTAATTGTTCTTCGTTGCTTGTGGGACGAGTCGTTCTGAGGGTGGTCTTTTTCTGTTCACTTATAACATGTTTTTATAACCATAGTTTGTCATTTTGTTTTTTAACATGCTTTTGGGGTCATGATTTGTCATGCAGATTTTAACATGTTTTCAGAGCCATATTTTGGCATTCAGATTTTAACATGTTTTCGGAGTCATAGTTTGGCATCCAGGTTTTTACATGTTTTCATAGTTTGTCAAGCTGTTTTTAACATGTTTTCATAGCCATAGTTTGTCATGCTGTTTGTACAAGCACAGCTAACTGCATCTAGGCCTGCCAGATTTCTCTTGGCAAAAACCTGGACATGAAGCACAGTTTGGAGGAGATGAGTAGGCAGGAAAAAAAAATGGCGGGGTGGGGTATGGTTGCAATTTAACCTGGTAAATTTAGCTGACACGTGCATGGTTACCTGCTTCAAAGATAACTGGGATGAGCTCGTGGCTAGTCAGAACATGCCTTTCCCACCAGGATGTCTGGTAACCACATTCATGTTGAATCAAGCATGAATATTTCAGTTTACCTTCTGAGGGAATCCATGATACATCAAGGTTTATGTTGTCAGGGCATTCTGTTTCATGTGGTCTTAACTGGAGTTTGCTTATTCCAACTCGGGTTAATTGCAGAGAGATGCAGTTGTATTTCTCATCATCTTAACCTCAGAGGAACTGTTGAAATAATTTTCTGTCCGTATAGAGTTAGTATTTGTATGTCTTGGAAGTTGCATAGATCATTAATTATAGTTTTATCAGTAGTTTGTAGGCACAGCGACTGTTTTCTATCTCTCTTTGGTAGAAACTGTTTTTCTGTAGAGCTGCAAAGGATACATTTTTGTTTTTAATGATGATCTTTTGTGATAACTCTTTTGACTGTGCAGGGATTTCAGTGTCTGCAGAGTCCCAGTTGTGAAGCTTTGAGATAAAGTTAGAACAGACAGATGACATTCTTTCTTTTCAGGATGAGAATGGCATTGAGAGGACATTTGGTGATGTGGTGACAAGGAAGAAGTACTCTCATGTGGACCTTGTTGTGATGATTGATGGAGCAGACAGTGAAAGGGGAGCTGTTACTTCAGGTGGTAGGGCGTATTACCTAAAGGTAACTGCTACTTTGGGATATTCTCCTTTTGTTGGTTATTTGGAAGTTACTGGGGGTTTTTTTTTTTTTCCATACAGTAGGATCCAGTTTTTCATTGTTTTGCTGGTTTTTAGTTCCATGTTTTTAATGTTCTGTTCTTTTGGTTTTTCTCGACAGGATGATTTCCGAGTGTCCAGTATTTTGGTTCATAGTAGATTATTAAAGTTTGCCTCTTCCACAGTTAAATGTGATAGCGCAAACATTCTACAGAGCTATTATATGCATGTAAAAGTGAAAAAAAGGTCATTTGTTTTTCAGCAGATTTTCACTTTCGGCCTCTATCTGTCTGTCAGCATTTCAACTTCCGTCATCATGTTTCTACCAGTAATGACAGTGAAACAGCAACAAATAATTTTGTGTGTGTAGGCCAGCTAATATTTTGATCATTCTAACTCCTGGCCCACATACTGCAATTAATTCAGTTGCATAATTTCATATCAAGTGGAACACAACAGGCCAAAGAAAAAGAAGGTCGACCACATGAAACTCTAAAGAGGACATTGTTAAGAGGCCAGTTTAGTGGGCTTAACATCTTTTGATGAGGTTGAAAAGCTCACTGAAAACAGGAAAACTTGGCGAACTACCATGTCAGCCCTATGTCATGTTTAATGGCACGGGAAGGATGTAAGATGTAAGATAATTTCGTAAGTTGACATGACCCTTGCATGCTTACTGTGACAAATGGTCTTTCTCTCTCTCCCTGATATCAGAGCTAGCAAACTGTGGCTAGTCAAGGCATGTAAAGTGTTCTTACAAAAATGGGTTGTGTCACCAAACAGTTTTGTCAGCAAGGTCTCTCTCTTCTCCCTTTTGTCCCTTCATTTGTCCAAGATACATGGGCCTACTGGTAGAACTTTTGTGTGAACAAGGTGGGAGGTGGAGGGGGGGAAACTTGATTTCCCCCTGCCTTGGTGGAGCATGTAGGGAAGCCAAGTAAGACAATAAGGGCATTGATCCATCTGTTTATGTATACCCTGGGATGTGAAGAAAGTTAAGGACCACATATAATCATCTGTTACTTCCCCTGGGAACAACTGTGTTAAGAGCACACTTATCTTAACACAGTGTTTGTGAGACAGGGAACATAGATCTGTTTGCTTAAAAACTCTGACCTACCTCTGTAGCCCAGAAACTTGTAGCAATCAACACTAATTGTAATTGTTATTTTTGCAAAATGTAATGTCAGGTTGGTGGACGGATGGGGACATGGAGATCTCTGGCGGGGATGAGGGAAGTCTGGTGTGAAACCAGTGAATCCAGGACGTGACAAGCCTATGGGTCTTTACAACAATGGCTATCAGAATGATGTGAACAAAACAGAGCCAGTAGACTATAGGTGGCGGGGAATGGATATCGTTGAAGCACTCATCAGATTCCTCATCTCAGAGTCAGAGTGTCTTTGTGGAACTGTCTCAAACCATCTGAAATGGAGAAGGGGTTTAAGTACAGCCACCAGAGGCTGGAAAACAAAGTTTTGGCCAGGCCAGCCACACTGTCTTCATGGCAGTCCGAGCAAGACCACAGTCTGCCCTAGCAAGGAAAGGTGCTGAAGTCGGAGTTACCCAGCCAAAAGGCGCATCGCAAAAATCAGGGTAACACGCATTATCGCTAATGAAATGTCTATATCTACAGTTTTCAAACATGGTGCTCGCCCTGTGAAGACTAACCAGGCAGGTGCAGTGCTGGGCCCCCTGCCTCGAAAGGGTCCACCCAATGCTACTGGAGGTCCTCTCAGTTCGTCTTGTGGAGTCAGGAGACATGAGAGTAGAGCTACTGGCCAAAAAATACAACAGAAGAAAACAGCCAAAAAGCAAGAACTTAAAATAATGCAGTGGAATGCTGAGGGTGTCAGCAGTGTTAGAGATGGCTATAGCAAAAAGGTTGAACTAGAGAACATACTTTTTGCAGAGCAGGTAAGTATATGCTGCATACAGGAGACACACCTAACCAAAGATGCCGCCTTTAAAATCAGAGGCTACCAGTGCTTTAGATCAGACCGACAGGACAGAAGAAAAGGAGGAGTACTCACACTTGTTAAGAATAACATCAGCGCATGTCAGGTGGGAGTGTACATGGAAGGAGCCGAGTACCAGATGATCCATCTAAAAAGTAGTAATACAGATTTCCACCTCCTTAACTATTACTGTCCTAATGACCGCCCACTTGCTTTAGGAACAATCCCACACAAAGAGAGACTGATGGTCTGTGGTGATTTTAACAGTCATTCCCAGAGCTGGGGCTATGACCACATAGACAAGAGAGGAGAGGAAGTTGAGAGCTGGCAGGATGATAATGGACTTCTCCTGATCAACCAGCCAATGGATGCCCCAACATTTTACTCAAGGGCTTGGCATACAAAATCAACACCAGATCTGGCATTCCACTCTCCAGATCTGAAGTGGAACATTACACGTGAAGTTGGAAAACAACTTGGAGGTAGCGACCATCGACCAGTCTTCCTGACAATAGAAAATGAACTCCTTAACACCAGTAACCCTCTCCCCAGATGGAACTATAAAAAAGCAAACTGGACAATGTACAGACATCGTACAGGTATCCTGGTGGGACAGCTGTCCATAGAAGGTAAGGATATTAACAGCATAGTGAAGGAGTTCAATGCTTGTATCCTTCAGGCCGCTCGTGAAACCATTCCCAGAGGAGCTCGCAGGGACTATAAACCATACTGGTCTAGTGAGCTGGGAAAACTCCATGATGACGTGGAAGCAGCTCGAAAGCAAGCAGAAAATAGACCATGCCAAGAACACCACAATAATTACCAACATTCTAAAGCCAAATTTCAGAGAGCAAAGCTGCAAGCCAGACGGGAAAGTTGGAGAGAGAAAACAGAGTCCCTAAACTTTGAAAAGGATGGAAGGAAACTGTGGAAACTAATCAAACAGTTAAATGATGAGAGTACTGGAAGAAGTACAAAGATTACACTAATAGAGGATGGGAAAACTCTTACAGGTAAGCAGGTAGCAGATCACTTTGCTCGCATGTTTGCACAGGACTGCAACATTGATATCCATCCAGAGAAGGAGCGTACAGTGCGCATCGAGCCACAGAAAGAGGAGGAACAAGTCAGAAAAGTGGAGGTCATGGATGCACCAATCACACGCAGTGAGTTAGACCTAGCAGTTAGTAAACTGAAACCAAGGAAATCACCAGGACCAGATGGAGTGTCCAATGAAATGATCAAGAACCTGGGAGTGGCAGCAATGGGAAAGCTGTTGGATATTTTCAATATGTGCTGGAGCACAGGTAAGTTACCTCAAATCTGGAAGGAAGCAAGCATGGTACCACTGCTAAAACCAGGGAAAAACAGTGATACTGCCTCCAGCTACAGGCCAATCAGTCTCACTAGCTGCCTATGCAAAACGATGGAACGCATCATTGACCTGAGGCTAAAATGGTACCTAGAAAGTGAAAACCTTCTCGTTCCACAACAAGCAGGATTTAGGCAGTACTACAGTACGGAAGATCAAGTGACCTATCTCTCTCAAGAGATTGAGGATGCATTCCAAGAGAAAAACCTTGTACTAGCAGCGTGGATAGACCTGAAGAAAGCCTTCGATAAAGTATGGAAAAAAGGTCTGTTGTGGAAACTAAGAAACTGCAATGTGAATGGAAGACTGTACAACTGGATAAAGTCCTATTTACACAATAGAAGAGCTAGAGTAGTAATGGATGGACACAAAAGCCAGAAAGTACTTCTGCGACACGGTGTACCACAAGGAGGAGTCCTTTCGCCTACACTATTCCTTGTATTCATTAATGACCTGGTCAAGGAACTTCCCTATGGAATCAAAGCAGCACTGTATGCAGATGATCTGGTCATGTGGTGTACAGATGAATATGCGACAGTTGCTACACAGAGACTCCAAAGAGCAGCAGACATCTTGACATCATGGACAAACAAATGGTGTGTAAGTATCAACACAGAAAAATCAAGTACCACTCTGTTCACCCTCTCATCTAAACAGAAAGCAGGTAAGATCTTTGTAAATGAAATACCCTTAAGGATGGACAACCAACCCACTTACTTAGGAGTGACTCTTGACTCAAAACTGACTTGGAAGCAACACATCAACAGTGCAGAAGCAAAAGCCAGAAGAAAACTAGCCATATTAAGAAAATTAAGTGGGACTACATGGGGAGCTAGTGAAAGAATCCTCAAGAACGTATATCAGCAAAGTATTCTACCACATTTAGAATATGGCTCAACATCTTGGTGCACAGCATCAAACACTACGCTGCATAATCTAGACAAGGTTCAAAATCAGTCACTACGGATTATCACAGGTGCCATGAGGTCCACACCAATAGTAGAAATGCAGAAAATAGTTGGTGTTCAACCGCTAAAGGAACGTAGAGACACAAAGGTCATGACCATGGGAGAAAAATTCCTTAGCTCTGTAAGCCATCCCCTGAAGGAGAGATTCAATAACTTGGCATTAGGACGGCTTAAAAGAAGCAGCTTCATTCATCAGGCCAAGCGTATGCGTAAGCTGATACCTGACCTTCCAACTGTAGTCACTCCATTATCATCTGTACCAGAGCATACACCATGGAAAGAAGCAGATTATACACAAATAACTATTCAGACTGAAGTGAAAGGTGTGCAGAATGGTGAGATGCAGAGCAGTCTTGTAAGATCAGTAGCCACACTTAGTGTTCTAGATGACAAATATCCATGTGACACCTGGATACGTGTGTATACAGATGGATCTGCACATAATGCCAAAAAATGGTGGGGCAGGAGCATATATTGAATATCCAAACAACACCATTGACAAGATTTCCATACCCACTGGTAAATACTGCAACAACTTTGATGCAGAAGTTAGGGCAATTATTGCTGCAGTTGAAAAACTATCAGACTCCAGAATTGATACATGTCCTGTAGTAATTCTCACAGATGCAAGATCAGTACTGGAGGCTCTTCAGTGCAACAAACTACCAGACCTTAAGGATGCCTTGTCAAAAATTGGCTTACAACATGGAGTCACTTTGCAGTGGATTCCCTCCCACTGTGGGATACCAGGCAATGAGAAAGCTGACCATCTGGCCAAAGAGGGCACTGAAATGGAGCAACCAGACATACCAGTCACCTATAATCAGAAGAAAAGCATGATAAAAACCTACAGGAAGCCACAAACACCACCACATGATGACTACCACATGCTAAACAGAAAGGAACAAGTCACCATCTTCCGTCTCCGAACAGGACACAGCCGACTCCGAAGTCATATGTATACAAAGTTTAAGGTTGGTACTACTAATCTATGTACATGTGCCCAGGTGCCCCAAACCGTGGAACATATCCTCCAGAACTGCATCAACTACGAGACACTGAGAAATAATTACTGGCCCAGTGAAACCACTAAAGAAGATAAGCTCTACGGTTCCATACATGAGTTACAAAAAACAGTGAAATTTATCCAAGAGACAGGACTGCAGATATAGACAGACAGTGCGAACGAAGAAGAAGAAGAAGAAGAAGATCTGTTACTAAAAAAAAGTGTAATCCTGATTACTGGGCTTTAATGGAATCCTGTTGTATTTATAAAAATAGCACAAACATGCATAGAAAATCATTTTGAAGAAATATTTACTGATTCTCATCATCAGGGCCCATTAGTGTTCATGGAGCAGGCTCTGATCAACCTTTCAATGAGCATTTTAAATGAGAAGGGTTATACACCTTTATACACACCATTCTTCATGCGCAAGGAGGTCATGCAAGAAGTGGCGCAGTTGTCACAGTTTGACGAAGAGCTTTACAAGGTGAGGGGTTGTATCCAGGAAAGGTCAGAATGATGATTTTCTTTTTTAAAAATATTTTGATGAATTCGACAAAAATGAAATCGTTCACATTTGATTATTTTGTCCTGGTAGACGGGAAATTGGATGGGGGATGAGAGGGGTTGGGTTGAGTATTTTTGTCAGATTATGTTGTTTTGTCTGATTACTTTGCTTCCATAAACTGAAAGGGGGGATGCTGGTGATTGATATGCTTTCTTAGACTAGCCAGTGGATTCCATTTTTCTCTCTTTTTTTTTTTTTTTAAAGACTATAGATGATGTGCTGTTTTGCTAGACAGAAGGTGGTAAGCTTTACTCTTGCTGTTTCTTAACTCTTCCGATGTCTCGGGCAAAAACGCAGACGTTTCGTTTGTGCCAAATAAAATGAGCATGTGCGTTGTGATATTTTTGGGGTATCTTTGAAAAAGTGAATGTAACAAATTATTTCCATGTTACAAGTATACTTATTTGTCATCAAAATAACTGAATGTATACATATTCCATAAATACAGAGTTTTTTTTTTTTTAGGAAGAAAGAAATGGTATGAAAATAGAACATTTTTAGCACCACCAACAAAAAAAAATGATTATGCCCTACTGACCGTCGGCGATGTCTAGATCTACTTATAGATCTATATGATCTCAGCTTGTGATGACATGTGGCATGCTCACAAAAATTATGTCTGACATAACCTTCTAACTACTTCTCCAGCCCATCTAACAGGTCTAGATCTGCTTGGGGTACATTCAAGAACAGTTGTCTGGTCATAGGGCATGTATGTATGCCTACTTAAGTCAACAAAAATAGAATATTTTTGATTGAAACTTTGAATTTCACACTCGTTGCTAACCATGCTTCCAAGAAGATGAAGAAGGGTCACTGGACACGTGCAAAGAAAACATTTACAACCAAAATTTGTGCTGGTTTTTAATGAAACAAAACATGGGTCACAAATGCGACTCCGGGCACAAACTTAACCCGATGCATCTGATGAGTTAAGCTGTAGATGGTGTGGTTTATTTTTCTTTCTGTTTTGTAGACTATAGATGGTGTGCTTTATTATTATTGCTGTTTCTTAGACTGAAGGTGGCATGCTCTATTCTTGCCGTTTCTTAGACTTTAGGTGGCATGCTCTATTCTTGCCGTTTCTTAGACTGTAGGTGGCATGCTCTATTCCTGCCGTTTCTTAGACTTTAGGTGGCATGCTCTATTCCTGCCGTTTCTTAGACTTTAGGTGGCATGCTCTATTCCTGCCGTTTCTTAGACTGAAGGTGGCATGCTCTATTCTTGCTGTTTCTTAGACTCAAGGTGGCATGCTCTATTCTTGCTGTTTCTTAGACTCAAGGTGGCATGCTCTGTTCTTGCCGTTTCTTAGGCTGTAGGCAGTGAAGCATGCTATATTTTTTGGTGTTTCTTAGGCAGTAGGTAGTGGGTTTTATTCTTTTGTTTCTTAGACTGTTTTCATCAGAATAAGGCCAGTTCCAATTCCATTTTTGCTTTACAGGTTGTAGGCAAAGCATCAGAAAAGAAAGATGAAAGTGACCTAGATGAAAAGTACTTAATAGCAACCTCAGAACAGCCAATAGCTGCCTATCATCGCGATGAATGGATCCCAACGGAGGATTTACCCATCAGGTACATGGGTTACTCGACCTGTTTCAGGCAGGAAGCGGGCTCGCACGGCCGTGACACGAGAGGCATTTTCCGAGTCCATCAGTTCGAGAAGGTGGAGCAGTTCTGCATCACCTCACCAGAAGATAACAAGTCATGGGAGATGTTTGAGGAGATGATTGGCAGTGCGGAGGAGTTCAACAAAGCGCTGGGGATACCGTACAGGGTTGTAAACATTGTCTCAGGTACAGGCTGGGAGTTTCATACACATCTTGGACTGCTAGCCTCATACTCTTGACTGTCTCATATCATGCCATTAAAATGTCTTGCACTTTATTAGAGCAGTTTATGTTCACTTCATTTATAATAGAACAGTTTATGTCTGCACTTCATTCATAATAGAACAATTTATGCCTGCTTCATTTATAGTAGAATTAACTGCGGTATTCAGTCTTGTTAAACATGATGTTTCCTGAAGTGAACTATTTTTAGTCACCTGTCTTCTTTATTCCGCAGCACTTTTTCATTTGTAGATTTCAGTGTCTGTTTTATTCTTAACATAAATTTTTATTCTGCATATGTGGCAGTCATGTGATGAGAAGAAGGGGTCAGAGAATCTCAAAACAAGCTATAAAATGGAACACAACATGCCAAAGAAAAAGAGACAGACTGTGTGAAACTTTGAAGAGGACGTTGCTAAGAGTGGCCAAATTAACAGGCATAAAATCCTTTGATGAGGTTGAAAGACTCGTCGAAGACAGGAAAAATTGGCGAACTACTTTACGAGGCCTATGTGACGTTTAACGGCACGGGAAGGATATAAGATATGTGGCAGTGTTCTTGGAGTGGTTACTTGTATCAGTGTACCTCACATTGCCAGTTAAGTTTTCTTGTTAGCTGTCATAATCTTAATTTGGCCCTCAGCCTCTCTCAATTGATATGTTTCATTTTTATGACCTAGTTATATTTATATCTTAAACCATGAACTTCTCTCATCTGTTGTCCCAGTGGAAAATAATTGAACAGTAAATTTCTGTAATATGTTTTAACACCATTTCTGAAACTTGGGGCCAGAAACACCAACTCAGAATCATTTTTCATCCATACATTAGCTTCAGACTTTCTGAACACTAAATTTGTAATAATGTACACCTGTAATATATTAGTTTTTCCTTTCCTTTTGTAATATCTTGGTTATATTTAGTGTATGCGTCATAGTTTGTTACATTCAGCTTATGTCATTGTATAGCTGTTCCAAAAAGTTTAAGTCGTAGTTTGTTACATTCAGCTTATGTCATAGTATAGCTGTTCCATACAGTGTAAGTCATAGTTTGTTACATTCAGCTTATGTCATGGTATAGCTGTTCCATACAGTGTAAGTCATAGTTTGTTACATTCAGCTTATGTCATGGTATAGCTGTTCCTTACAGTGTAAGTCGTAGTTTGTTACATTCAGCTTATGTCATGGTATAGCTGTTCCTTACAGTGTAAGTCGTAGTTTGTTACATTCAGCTTATGTCATGGTATAGCTGTTCCTTACAGTGTAAGTCGTAGTTTGTTACATTCAGCTTATGTCATGGTATAGCCAGAGTAATTTTGGTAGATCAGTTCTGAATCCTGATACTCATGCATTCATTCATTCGTTTGCATTTCCCTTGCGGAACTTTGCCTCCCAAACAGCACTCCTGTAGGCCTCTTGGTTGTGAGCAAGATGGCCTGCTGCTGACGCATCCATTTGCAGATCCTCAATGATGTCTTGCAGCCATCTTCGCCTTGATCTTCCTCTCTTTCCTTTTCCCATTATGTACCCTTCAAAGACGGTTTTCTCTAGACTATCATGACATTTAATGTGTCCAAAATATTTAAGTTTTCTCTCCCTAATCCTCTTCACTAGCCAGCCTTCTTCAATATTAAGTTCTTGTAGTATGGATGTATTTGTTCTTTTTTGTGTCCATGATATTTGAAGAACTCTTCTGTAGCATTTACATTCAAAGCATTTATGCGTTTCTCAGGTGTTTTGTTAACTCTTCCCGTGCTGGAGGAAGAAACACGGACGTGTTCTGGAGTGCAGGTCTTGTCTGTAAGGGAGTCTAGTTGTAAAATGGAATGGAAAACAGTAGTTCCATGTACTTCCGTATACTTAATATGTTTCAAAGTATAGCTAAATGAGTGAAAATTTCATAAATGCAGAGTTTTTTAGGAAAAAAGAAGGAATGCGATGTTTTTAGACACTGATTGCGGCCAGCTCGCCATCGGCTAGGTCTAGATCTGCGCTATTTACCACTACTTACCATCTGAGATGTGTAGATCTACTTGTCGATCTCGTATTGTGATTCTGTATTGCATTCTCGCTGAATGAATGTCTGAACTAACCTCCTAACTACTCCTAACTACTTCTCCAGTCGTCTGAATATGTCTAGATCTACTTAGAAAACATTCAAGAGCAGCGGGGTAGCCATAGGCTGTGTCCATACCCTATCTACATCGTCAAAAATTGAAAAATTTCCATGCTTCTCGTCCTTTTTCTCGCTCGGCATCGCTCATAACTAGGCACTCTTTCGCCATTTTGAAAAGTGTCACCGGAATCGCGGACGAAATATGTACAATCTAAATGTTACACCGCTTGTTTTAATGAAACAAACAATTGCCGAATTTTCGACCATACGGTAGCTTCGGGACACCGGAAGTGTCACTATATCGACCAAACGCATGGAAAGGTTAAGTGTCCAGGTCTCACAGGCATGTGTTGCGATAGGAAAGATGCATGCCCTTAAAAATCTTATTTTTGTGGTTCTGTCTGCTCCTCTCCACAGATTCTTTAGTTGTTTTACTTTCTGAAGAGCGATAGATGTCCTCTTTTTAATTTCCCTCATTGTATCTCCATTATTAGTTAGTAATGATCCAAGATATTCAAAACTCTCCACTTCTTCCAGTTTTTACTCATTGATACACATTTCAGCTGCCCTGTTTGTTTTGTCAGTTGTCATCAATTTAGTTTTCTTTGCATTAAGATAGAGGTTTTGCTCTTTGCTGTTCTTACGGACCGACATAATTAGTTTTTCCATTCCTTTTTGTATTGTGGACAGTAATACTGTGTCATCAGCATATCTAATCTCTGGGTTTCGTAACCTCCAATTGTTATGGCATCGTAATATTCTTTGTCTACATCATCTCTAACATTCCTCATTATATTTTCAGTATACAAGTTAAATAAGTAAGAGATAGACCTGTTGTTTTATGTCAAACCAAGTTGTTGTTTCACCATTTATTCTTACTGCTGCCTGTTGGTGTAGATACAGCAGTGATGTTAACTGTATCAAATGTGTTGGAAATCCCATGTTTTCCATTATTTCCCAAAGTTTCTGGTGTTGTACACAATCAAATGCCTTTGAGTAGTCTGTAAAGGCTAAATATAGATTCACATTAAAGTCTCTGCATTTCTCTATTATTCTCTATTTCTCATGCATATGAATAATAATAATAATAGTAATACACCTTGCCTGTAACAGTGGTTCCGAAACTTTGTCAGGCAGCCACCTTCTTTTCTCCCAGGCCACACCCCTAATTCCCCCCAGGACTCATTCTTCACACAGCTGATTCTGATGCCATCTACTGCTCACTTTTCCATCACTTCTCCCCCAGATCTCAATGCTATGCCACTTGGGTGGGGAGTGGGGGATGGAACATGACACAGTAATGCCAACTTTGGGAACCACTGGTCTACAGTAACTTCCAATTGTTGAATGTCTGGTTAAGAAAATGAAGATAAAAATATCTTTTTTTTTTTTTTCAAAATGCTAATGCTCATATAAACATTAGACATGCTGTAAACTGATGTAGTTGCTCTAAACTGATATAGTGCTCTAAACTGATATAGTTGCTCTAAACTGATATAGTTGCTCTAAACTGATGTAGTTGCTCTAAACTGATGTAGACAAAGTGTGAATGTTAGACAAGGCTTTCTTGCCCAAGCATTACTGTTTGAAAATAAAAAAAAGTTGTTTTTTTTTTTTGAAAGTTATTCCTGTAAAAGTTCAAACCATCCACAGTCGGTCGGTGATTTGCATGTCCCTTGCGAAACTGTGTCTCTCAAGCAGCTGTCCTGTAGGCCTCTTGGTTTCATCCACACCACACAATCACGTAAAATAAATTTTTGTTTTGCTCATGAAAAAATGGTCATATCATCTACATGAGATGGCCTTGTTAAAAAACAAAATAAAACACAGCAGTTTATTTACAATTGAACAGACGCTTTCGGTCTAATTTAGGTATAAAAAAATTTAGATATTTTAGGTGTTAAAAAAATTTTTACCTTTAATGCAAGACGTTTTGTCCAGGGTATTGATTGGTCATTTTATTAGTGTCTGAAACTGATGCAGCTGGATGGAAGTGAGATCTTTTTCTAAAACTCTGTTGGTGAAAGATGTTTTGCATTATGTTGTGATCATAATTACATGATTTTTAAAATATTTTTTTTTTCAATTCAGGGGAGTTAAACAATGCAGCTTCTAAAAAGTTGGACCTGGAGGGTTGGTTCCCTGGATCAGGAGCTTTCAGGGAGTTGGTGTCCTGCTCAAACTGCTTGGACTATCAGTCACGAAGACTTCGCATAAGATATGGCCAGACTAAGAAGATGGGGCAAGAGGTTTGTAGCTGTCTCACGTGCGTCAGGGGTGATTTTAAAGCATGTGACATACTTACGTTAAATATGTAAATATGTGACCGTAACACATATCATGCGGACAGTGTAACCGTGTGGACCTGAGGCATGAGACACAAGCTGGGGGGGGGGGGGGGGGAGAAGAAGCTTTGGGGCTTCTATCAGGATCTGGAGAGGATTGCAGGCTTTGCCATGTTGACAGGGGTCAGGATTTGATGTGACCAACTACCTCGAACGCAGAAGAAGAACTATGACACAGCATTGTTCCTGTTATAGCTAGAGCCTGGGCTTGGTTCTGGCAGGAAGTACCAGAACCACCTCTTTTCTGATATTGTTAAAGGTGACAGTAAGTGTCTGTACTAGTCTTTGTCGGACTCGCTGACTTGTGGCTGAAGCAGGAGAGCCTGAGATACGAGAGTAAACCCCAAAAGAACAAAAAAATGTGGAAGAAAGGACTCTTAGGTTTTTGGATGCACGATTCCTTGGCCCACACACCTTCTAACCTCCACTGCAACTCAGCAAGACTTTCACATGATGGACCTTTTCCTTCCTGTGGAGATGATTGGTGGAATCAAGGGGAAGTGCGACATAAGCAGGGAGGTTTTTCCTTTACAGATTTGTCCAGGTAAGGCAGGATATGTACACCTAACATCTACTTGCCTCAGAAACTCTCTTCTGAGATGAAACATGCCTCGCTCATGTAAAACATGACTAAAGAAAGAACTCTGCTGTGATGGAGTGTGCAAATCATCATCATCATCGTCTTTCACTCCCTTGAAGCATAGGCCTTGGATAAGGAGTGTGCAGATGATAAGCCAGTGTTGAGTCCTAATCAAGGGATAGTCCAGTAAATGTACAGATTCAAGTAGGATTGAGCCCATGACCTGTTCTCAGATGTTTCAAGAAGATGTATACAGCGCAGACTTTTTGCATAGATAGTAAGAAATTTTAAATTGATATTGGCTGCTAAAGAGAACTAGCTTATCTGCCATGGTTGTCGGTGTCACTGTGTTTGATGTGGATAGACATGAGAGAGGGGTTGCCTCATTGTGTGAGGATACATTACGTTACAGTCTGTAAAGTCTCAGCTGCCAAAATTGAGCAAATTTGTGGTCATTGCCACCAAAACAGAACCCCTGTAAAGTCTCAGTTGACAGAATTGGATAACCGTTTAGTCTTATTGCCATATCTTAACAGCAGGGTTGTCTCTCTTGCTAAGAGCTCTGAACTCGAAGCGGCAAGGGGAACACCTTCATTGAGACAGACTGTTATTCACTTGTTGCTGTTAATGTACTTTTGTCCTTTCAGACCAGTTTTGTGCATATGCTCAATGCCACCATGTGTGCAACAACAAGGACCTTGTGTGCTATCCTAGAGAACTACCAGACAGATGATGGCATCATTGTCCCTGAGGCATTACGCAAGTATATGCCCAAACGTAAGTCTTAGGGTTTGTTTTTGTTTTAATGCATAATTGTTTTGTTTTAACTGTGCGGTCTTGCACATTTAGCCAGTCCAGTTAGTGTGAAAAACTGAAGGAGTGTAGCTGGATTGTATACTCTGTTAGCGCTGCCAGTATCAAGTTCAACTAGGCTTTGTGCTCCCATTGGTCGTTGTAGTGGTGGATTTGGCCTGGTTCTTCATTGTAAGCCACACTCATCCAACATAATGCCAGCAGATTTCTGCACCTTTACAGCGTTGGGTTCCCTGCAGTTTGTGGGGTGTGTGTTGTGATTTTCTGTGTGCAAAACAACCAGTGACCTTACAAACGCATGAACGTGAAGCATGGAGGAAGACAGTAAAGAAATCAACTCCTTAAGCTTGACGGTGATATCATGATTGGATTCTCTTCTCCAGGACATCTTAAGACACAGTAATGTGCAGTCTATTTCTGGATCACGTTCTGTCCAGTCACAAGCATGTCCACGCTCAGCAGCTGTCCTAGCTCTGCCCCATGAACGCACTGCCAGTCCCACTAACCAGGTGGACTTAAATCTTGTTTGTTTTCAACCTGAGTCACTCGTCAAGGTTCACTGCCTCCAGACAACATTGTTCTGCTGCTGTAAGGTGCAGAGAGATGATACATTTGACAGATGCATTACATGAGATGTGAAGATGTGCATATTTTTTATATTAAACTTGTAACTTTAAGTGCCAGAGAATGTTAAAGTTTTTCTTTGTCAAGTCTGTAGAAGTGCCAGGTGTCTGTTATTAACTGCATCGACCGCTTAAATTTGGGCGGCCAGCTTGCCTTCACATTTCTGCTCTGTAGTTCCTATGCTGTTTCTGTAGTGATGGATAAGGTCAGGTATAAGAGTAATTTAAACAGTTTTGTGAGTGTGAGGATTTGGACATAGAGAAATAGAGGAGCCAGAGTTAGACTCAATGAGAGTGTCCCATATATAGAGCCAGACAGTAGAAATAATAGTTGGAGCCAAATGTTTGGTATGCATATTCTGCTCATATGAAGACTGTTGAATATTCTGACACATTAGTACTAGAGAAAGCTGCCTGTGAAATCTCTGAATCTTTCTCTGTTTCCTATTCCATTTAAATGACTCAGTAGATTGGAACCGTTCATTAATTTCTTTCATTTTTTTTTTTTTTTCATGTCGACTTCTTGCTTCGTTGTTCCAGAATACAGCGAAAAGATCCCATTTGTCAAGCCAGCCCCAATTGACGAGCAGGAGGCCAAGAAGCAGAAGAAGTCGGAGAAGAAGGGAAACAAACCACCGGCAGAGCCCAAGGAACAATAACTTATTGTCTCTTTAACATTTTTTATCTCCCACAAGAGTCTTGTCATTTCAGTTTTGTATCCATCAGCCCATGTTGCTGTCCACAGGTCAGTGTTCCTTCTTAAGTTGCTTTTCTTGAGTTGATGGGGGAAAGTGTAGCATCTTTCATTCATTTAATGTCCAAAAGAAAGGTGGCTTTTCATTTGAGTAACAAATGTAGGTGGCAGAGGTAATGTATGGCTGTGAGGCTTCAAAAGGCTTATTAGTCCCAGTAATTTCCACTCTGTTTAATAAATGCAAAAATGTGCTACATTTAATGGGTTGCAGGACTGGTATTCCTGGATTACAGTGACCAGACAGGCTGGTTGTCTTCTTATTGTTTGGGAAAACGATTTTAAAAAAAGGAAATTAAATTGTGTAGTTTTTATGTACAAAATTCACCAGGAAAAGATAATTATGTAACATAACATTCACTTCCCCTTATGTTGGAACAGTAGGGTTTCTCATATATACGTGGTCATGTCAAATTAGAGGGAACTTTGGTTGAAAGCACATTATTCATTTTAACACATTTTTATGTATACATATATATGTACATTTTGACAGGAGAATCTTCATATCTGTGTTTTGCTATTAAATCTCTACTGCGAGCCCTTTAAATAGCTTTTTTACAAGAACTACCCAGCAGTAGTTAAAGGTTCATACTTTTTTATTCAGTGGTAAATGCTAAAAATAGGCATGTTGTCATTTCCTGCTAGAACATGGCAGCCATGATGAATGAAAAAAAAAAAAATTTCTTATGGGTCTTATTTGGTAGTCTCCCTGTTAAACCAGAAAGTGGGTATAAATTTGATGTAAATGTGGACCGAGATTTTAGCCTCTCCGTTGTAATGCTTCTCTAGTTTGAAATTAGACAATATCAGAAGCTGTTTCTATTTCATGTAAAGCATTTTTTTTTCTTACGTTAGTAGAAGGGAATCATTTTTAACATTTTAGTAGTTTTTCTGATTTTTTTCTGTTGAACTATTTTCATAATTACTTTCATCGTAGTGATTCCCTCTACTATGATAATTTAGTTTGCCTTTATGGCTGAATACCTGTGTTTTTTTTGTTTTTTTTTAATCATTAGCACATAAACAAATTAACTTTGTAATCACAAGCATCATGCATTAGCCGTATCATAATTCCAGAGAATTTTGGGAAAGGGAGTTTTTTTTTTAGGGGGGGAGGGTCCAGCAAACAATCAGTGACACTGTGATGCTCTTCATTTCTGACGAATGATTGTAGTGTTTTAAATGTAGTGTTTTAGTTTACTGACAAATTTTTAGATGGCCTATATTGCAGATCAGTTAGAGATGATCTCCCTCTGTAACAGGATTACGAAGATTAAAGAACTTGTAGGTCATGCATGTTACATTTTAATGCTGTTTTTTTCATTTTTTAAAAGGACTCGGACAAATGTAAGAAAGAGTGTAATTAAAACTACTTTTACTACATTACTGCGTTGGTGCGGTTAGTCTGTTTCACATATGTTTATGTAATAAATTGTTACATTCAGTACAGATTTCGATTTTTCTGTGAGTAATATCCATTCTGATTTAAGATTGAAGGGAGCGCCACTGTTCCCTGGTTTCATTACTTGATATAAATTCCTGGAAGGTGACAGGGCAGTTCTTTTTCTTGGAAGTTCTCCATTTTTAAATGAGTGTCGTGCTGTGATGTCATTCACAGTGAAATAAGTTTGTTAGTATATGGCGGAGGATATTGAATAGTGAACAAATGTTTTTAAAATGTCATTACACTGTGGACTTGCAGCAAGATATGTGAACATGTTCAACACAGGAGAAAGATAATGGAGATATCTTGTCATATTTGTAACAGCGGGAATGCTAACTTGTTTAATTAAAACATCCCAGTGCTGTGATGTGAGTGACAGCTAATGTTGTTTGACATATGTGGATGTCATATTCTCGAAACACGTGTAAGAGAAGGTGAAAAGCAAGAAGAAAAAAAAATCTCCCTAGGTTTTAAAGGTCAAAGACAACAATATGACAGGTCTTTCTTTCACTCACAGCTTTTGGTTTTTGATGAGTACAGAAGGGATGATGATGATTATAATTACTATGTATTTAATTTATTAAATAAATAAATATATAATAGTATAAATTATTGTATACTGAATTTATAGTGATCTCAGTAGTTGTAAGTTTTATGTTTTTACTGTAAATGTATGTTAAAAAGAGCTGAATGGGTCTGCCGTAATGTGGTGGAAAACCAAGTTTAAAAGATAAAGTTTGTAATTTTGACTTTCTTATAGTGTAAAAGAAACTAGAATTTTGTAGTTATAATATTTAACTATGGAGGAATTTGTGTTTTAGTGAAGGCTGAAGATTAAGACTTGGATGAGAACCAAAAAAGTGAAGGATTGACCAAATATACCACAGTGGTTCTCAACTTGCTGAGGTTTAGGATGCACAAAGTGAATATCCTCCCACCGCCAGCATTTGGTTTTATTTTTTCCACTGAACATTTGTATTTTTTTTACTTTGGACTTGGACTCTTCATGATTTGTACCATGTCACTGACAAATGATTTAGACCTCATGTAGTACGTAACCATGGATGTACTCAGCTCCAGGCTCGGTGCACCATTGCCAGTGTTCTGGTAAATTTCGTATATTCTTACGGAAGCATTCACCTGTTGACGGACAACTCCTTGCAGTTCTTCATTATCTTTGAAACTTTGGCCTCTTAGCGGCTTCTTCTTAGCTTCAAACAGTGCATAGTCATTAGGAGCAAGGTCGGGACCATACGATGGATGTGGCAACACTGTAAATCCCAAGAACTCCAACTCAGCAAGTTTCGTGGCTTTTGTGTGGTCGTGCATTGTCCTGCAGGAGGATCACATGACTGGACCACTTACATCACTGTCAGAGTTTGTGGCATAACTTTGGTAATAATTCACAGTAACATGCACTGTTGATTGTCATCCTCTGTGGAAGGCCAAGAGTACGCCATGGTCACCCCCCAAAAAAACTGTAGCCATTTGTTTCCCTGCTGAAGGAACGACACAAAATTTATTTGGTGTGGGGCTTCCTTTGTGTCTCATTTGCATTGACTGTTGCTTTGTCTCCAGTGTATGGCAGTGAAACAGTGGCTCATCATCAGCTAAACAATGATGTACAGTCGCTGCGATTTCACCTTCCTTCCACAGAAACCACAAAGCCCACCTCTGTCTGTGGTAGTCAGCGTTCACTTTGTTGTGCAGGGGGGCTGGGGAGAGAATGATGTGCTAGTGGCCCCCCCCCAACTCATCAGCCAGGGGGCCTTGGCCATGGCCCTGCTTTGATGACCTGTATACATGTCCCTAGTTGACATACATCTCTAGCAACAATCAGGACTGGAGAAATGATGCCTGTCTAAATCATTTGTTAGTGACCCTAGCAAAAGTAATTTTTAAAATCTAGACTTGTAACAAGATCACCCAGACACAGGAAGGTTTTTTTGTCTGTGGTGTTAAGAAAGATACCTCATTTTGAACTATGTACCAGAAATGTTGAATGCTGTTAGATGCAGCGCAGGACTTCTCCAAGTCTTGTTTGTTGTAGAAAGAAAAGAGATTCCATAAAGGGAAGTCTTGTGGTCTGATGTGGAAACTAGGTTGATAATATGCTCATCATTTTGTGACCATCATGAGATCAGCATCTGATACTCTCTGTGGAGCGGTACTTAAATGCGTCCTGTAACGTGTTGTACATCATTCATGGCCAATAAATCGTTTTGTTTTTTTGCTTTGTTTACCGGTTATTGTGGTTATTGAGGAAACTGTTTACTTTTGTGTTGCTGTGTGTGTGTGATGTTTTGCTCGTCGTGTCTTGATGTATGCCAGGTGAAGATTGGCAGCAGCAGACTTCCAGCATGTTCTTGTCTCTTGTTGACAGTGAACATTTGGTCAAACTGATAACTATCTGATGTTGTTAAATCCGTCTACAACCTGTTCTTTTTTGCTCTTAAAGTCTGATTTGGCTGAAAATTGTGTTCTGACACACCACTCTGCCATTTCTCTGGTGCTATGGAGTTGCCTTATCCATGCTAAGAACCTCCTTACATACAGGAGATCTGTGGATTTGTTTAGAAACTTTTTTTTTTTTTACACTTTAAGGAGAAAGTAGGATTCCCATCATACCATAGAGAGGGGGGGGGGGGGGAATATAAATGGAAGGGAATTAACAGTTAAAATTATACGAAAAGCTGTACACAGTACAGTCCCCTGAGGAGTCGTTTTCCTTTCTCAATCCGTTTTGTTACCTTACATAAATCTCCCATACAGGAATTTCTACAAATTCAGCCATAATAATCATCATCAGGTGCCGTGCCGACTGGCGTTGGCTATTATGCTTCTCCAGAGTACACGATCCTTCATGCAGGCCATCAGTTCAGTTAGTGATCTCCTCTCACACCATCCCATCAGACTGTCCAGTATCATTTCTCTTGGTCTTCCTCTTGATCTTCTTCCTTCTATTTTTCCTGTTGTTATAATATTTTCAATGCCCCCTCTTCTCATTGCATGTCCTATGAAAGTACATTGTCTCTCTCTTATCTTTTTGACAAGGTTTTTTGTCTCTCCAGCTCTTCTCATACATTCTTCATTAGTTATTTTTGTTGTCCAGGGGATTTGCAACATTCTTCTAATAAACCACATTTCTGCTGCTTCCAATGATTTTTGTGCAGACTTGCCTATTGTCCATGATTCACTTCCATATAACAAGACAGGTTCAATATAGCATTTTAGGACTCATTTTCTAACATTCATTGATAAAGATGTGTTAGCTAACATGTTTCTCGTTCTCTGAAATGCAGTCTTTGCTTGGCCTATTCTGTTCATAATTTCTGTTCTGCATTTCCCATCTGAAGTTATTACTGCTCCAAGGTATTTGATTTTCTGCACCTGCTTTAGAATAGTTCTGTTTAATTTAATACTGCATGCTGGTGGATTCTGTTTCTTACATATAACCATTATCTCTGTCTTTTTATGTTCAAAGTAAGGCCTTTCTGTTCACTTTCTTTGGCGACTTTATCCAAGAGATTTTGCAGGCCTTGTTGGTTCTAAGCTATCAGTACTGTGTCATCAGCATACCGAAGGTTGTTAATATTGTATCCTCCAATTTTGATGCCTGGTTCTGTGATGATTGTTCTTAGAATACATAATAATCAACAATAGCGAAGTCGGGTCATACCATAGAGGCACATAGGCAGTCTTAGTGAGGTGGGGGGGGTTGGAAGAAATTGGATTGCCTGATCAATTTTGTTTTTTTGAAAGGGGGAAGGGGAATAATGCACCAGCTCTGCACCTCCATGATGAAGTCTATATTTTCCTTGAACTGACAACACACCAGAGAGTGATATGGCCATTATCATACCTGGCCGCCTCACCTTCCCCTTGCCCATTTCTACAGGTGAGTGACTTGAACCTACCGGCCTCGTCGCGAGAGACCAGCGCGCAACCACTGCGCCACTTAGATGCCCTGATAACTAAACAGTTTAGCGAGGTAAATAATGAACAAAGTTTATGATAAATAGTTTGGAAAAAAAAAAGGAACCGTGATGTTTCGGCTAGAGCCAACGGTTTAGAGATAGTTCGTCTGAGGCGAGCCAGAACCCTCAACATACACACACAATCCACCAAAGCCAAAAAAGTACATGTTCTATTTCTTTGTATAGAACATTTATTTATAATAATTTGCAGAGAAGTAGCGAGGTTAATAAAGTACCTTTCCTGCCTCCCCCTCCTTTTTATTTTACGCAATGTCAGAAACAGTCGCCCACCGCACCACCCAGTAGATACGCCACTGACTAGAACAGAGGTTCTTAAACTGTACGAGTTTAGAATCCCCCACCCCCAAGTGGATTTCTCCATATATCTCCATAGATTCTTCTCTAGACTTGCAATCATTACATACCCTATCAGAGTACCAGCGTGGCTGTAAAGATGCCACTGGCTTGGTTCTGTCTGACATGTGGACCCAAACACAGCAGCTGAAAGAGACCATAACAACTTCAATAAAAATACAGTTCAACGATCTGGTTATGACTCGTGTCATTTGATTCACATATTCCGTGGGGAGGGGGGGGAGGTAGCATGGATATCCCGGGCTAAGAACCTTTATACTAAGGCAATGGTTCTCAAAGTTTCTGCCTCCTTGTTTCACAGGTCACATCCCTTGGTGACCCTCCCGTCCCCCCGTTGGTATCCGATGATCACTGCTGCTTTATTCCCCCCTCCCCCCACACGACCCCATTGTTTCTCTATCGCCCCTCACCCCAACTCCCAACTCACTCCCCCTCCCCCCCACGTTGGATCACATGATCACTGGCGCTTCATCCCCCCCCTCCCCCCGTTGGATCACATGATCACTGGCGCTTCCTTTTATCTCCCGCCCCACCGACTTTTCCTTCACTGCTTCCGTGGATCTCCTCATTGGGCGATACCCCATAGTTTGGGAACCTCTTTGCTAAGGTTAAAGAGTGGCCAGCCAAGGTGCCGTACTCCTTCCCTCTATAGGTTAAAGAGTGGCCAGCCAAGGCGCTGTACTCCTTCCCTCTATAGGTTAAAGAATGGCCAGCCAAGGCGCTGTACTCCTTCCCTCTATAGGTTAAAGAGTGGCCAGCCAAGGCGCTGTACTCCTTCCCTCTATAGGTTAAAGAGTGGCCAGCCAAGGCGCTGTACTCCTTCCCTCTATAGGTTAAAGAGTGGCCAGCCAAGGCGCTGTACTCCTTCCCTCTATAGGTTAAAGAGTGGCCAGCCAAGGCGCTGTACTCCTTTCCTCTGTAGGTTAAAGAACGGCCAGCCAAGGGGCCGTACTACTTTCCTCTATAGGTTAAAGAGTGGCCAGCCAAGGCGCTGTACTCCTTCCCTCTATAGGTTAAAGAGTGACCAGCCAAAGGACCGTACTCCTTCCCTCTATAGGTTAAAGAGTGGCCAGCCAAGGGGCCGTACTCCTTCCCACTATAGGTTAGAGTGGCCAGCCAAGGGGCCGTACTCCTTCCCTCTATAGGTTAAAGAGTGGCCAGCCAAGGGGCCGTACTCCTTCCCTCTATAGGTTAAAGAGTGGCCAGCCAAGGCGCTGTACTCCTTCCCTATATAGGTTAAAGAGTGGCCAACCAAGGTGCCGTACTCCTTCCCTCTATATCTTTCGAGAAGAGGCTGTTGGCTAACATGTGGATAGCCTAGAAAAACATGTTCACTTGAGGTAGTGGAGCCATTAGAGAATCTCATATGGAGGAAACTCTACAGTAGAGAGCGGAACAACAACACAACTCCTTCAGATCATCAGAGGAAGTACCCCCCTCAGACAAGTGTTTTGGCCCTTTAAACTCCTGACACTCTAAGGGGGTGGGCGTCTTGTAAATTTAAGAACTTAGTCTACTTCCTGTCCATTTTCAAGATCTTCGTGGAGAAGTTGGCTGAACAAGGACTCTAGATCTCAGTTGAGAGAAATCATCAAAGAGCTAATTAAATAACTAATCAGTTACTTCACTAACAAATTAGTTAACCAATCAATCAGTTAACCCAACAAGCAACATATTAACTAACCATTCATTCATTTGCATGTCCCTTGTGGAACTTTGCCTCTATAACAGCACTCCTGTAGGCCTCTCGGTTGTGAGCAAGATGGCCTGCTGCTGATGCATCCATTTGCATATCATCAACGATGTCTTGCAGCCATCTTTGCCTTGGTCTTCCTCTCTTTCGTTTTCCCATTATGTATTAACTAACCAACTTAAAGAAAAGTCTAGTAGTTGCTTACATAGTGCCCACTACTTAACTCCCCTGGAGCCTGTCAGTTCCGTGTAGAATGACCTGTCACCAAACACTGTATACAAAGCCGGCGGTGTTATTTCCACCTCGGTTGGCCGTGTTTAATTTGCAGATATACTTTGTCTTCAGGTGCGAGTGGGGCTGTGATCAAGTAATGAACATCGATCTGCTAAGTCTGTTTTTTAGAAATCAGTTTCACTGACAACAAAATTTAATATTCTAATCTAAATGCTCGAATGTTGTTCTTTAGAGACTGTCTCTGTTGTCTTTCATCTGCCGGGCTCGTCGCTTGTGAACTGTTGAGCCAGACAATGGAAAGAACATAAAAAACCAGAATTTTCGCGGGCTCGCTCGCTGACGAAGTGGATAGAACGCGTTCAGATAGGCGGGTCTAGCAGTTGTCATTTTGTGTGGTATACATTAGGTAGTCTTTGACTGTAGGATTTAGTGATTTTGTTTTTTCTTCTTCTTATTATTTTTATTGTAAATAGTAGAGCATCTGAATAATCTCTCTCTCTCTCTCTCTCTCTCTCTCTCTCTCTCTCTCTCTCTCTCTCTCTCCTTCCTTTCTTTACACGTGCACACAAATCTTGTGTGCACATGGATGAGAGAAAGAAGGGAAATAATCGTCAAGCAACTCATTCATTTGCATGTCCCTTGTGGAACTTTGCCTCCATAACAGCACTCCTGTAGGCCTCTCGGTTGTGAGCAAGATGGCCTGCTGTTGATGCATCCATTTGCAGATCATCAATGATGTCTTGCAGCCATCTTCGCCTTCGTCTTCCTCTCTTTCTTTTTCCCATTATCTACCCTTCCAAGACGGTGTTCTCTAGATTATCATGACGCTTAATGTGTCCAAAATATTTAAGTTTTCTCTGTTTAATCCTCTTTACTAGCCAGCCTTCTTCAATATTAAGTTCTTGTAGTATGGATATATTAGTTCTTTTTTGCGTCCATGATATTTGAAGAACTCTCTTGTAGCATTTACATTCAAATGCATTTATGTGTTTCTCAGCTGTTTTGTTAAGTGTCCACGTCTCACAGGCATATTTTGCAATGGGAAAGATGCATGCCCTTAAAATTCTTATTTTTGTAGTTCTGTCTGTTCCTCTCCACAGATTCTTTAGTTGTTTTACTTTCTGAAGAGCGATGGATGTCCTCCTTTTAATTTCCCTCATTGTATCTCCATTATTAGTTAGTAATGATCCAAGATATTCAAAACTCTACACTTCTTCCAATTTTTCATCATTGATACATATTTCTGCTGCCTTATGTGTTTTGTCAGTTGTCATCAATTTAGTTTTCTTCGCATTAAGATAGAGGTTTTGGTCTTCACTGTTCTTACGGACTGACATAATTAGTTTTTCCATTCCTTTTTGTGTTGTGGACAGCAATACTGTGTCATCAGCACATCTAATCTCTGGTATTTCATAACCTCCAGTTGTTATGGCATCGTAATATTCTTTGTCTACATCTTCTCTAACATTCCTCGTTATATTTTTAGTATACAAGTTAAATAAGTAAGGCGACAATATGCACCCATGATAGACACCTTGTTTTATGTCAAACCAAGTTGTTGTTTCACCATTTATTCTTACTGCTGCCTGTTGGTGTAGATACAGCAGTGATATTAATTGTATCAAATGTGTTGGAAATGCAATTTTTTCCATTATTTTCCAAAGTTTCTGGTGTTGTACGCAGTCAAATGCCTTTGAGTAGTCTATAAAGGATAAATATAGATTCACATTAAACTCTCTGCATGTCTCTATTATTAATCTTATATTGAATATATGATCACTTGATCATCTTCCTTGCCTGAAACCATCTTGGACCATGTTGTCTTCTTCTTCTATTTTCTTCTGAAGTCTACCCATTATGATTTTTAACAGAATTTTACTGGCATGACTAATCAGAGCAACAGTTCTGTAGTTTGTGCATAATTTCAGGTTACCATTTTTTTGGCAGTGGTATGAATACAGTTCTTTTCCATTCTTTTAGCAAAATTCCTGAATGCCATATCTTTTTACACAGTGCATGATAGATTGTTGCACATTCCTTTCCTCCTGCTTTAATAAATTCAGCTGTTATTTCATCACATCCTGGTGATTTACCATTTTTCAGATGTTTTATTGCCTATAAAACTTCTTCTATTGTTGGTTCAGGATCTTTCTCCTTCAGTAATAATTCACACTGTTGCTTCACCCCCCCCCCACGACCCCCTTGTTTCTCTATCGCCCCTCACCCCACCTCCCAAGTCACTCCCCCCTCCCCCGTTGGATCACATGATCACTTCCGCTTCTCCCCCCCCCCCCCACGACCCCCTTGTTTCACTTCCTCACCCCCCATCTCATCACAAATTACATTTAGCTTAGGTGTGACATTTTTCATCAATGTCTTCATCTCTTTAAACATTTCACTATCTCTTCCACACTTCTGATGTCCTTCTATTCTTTCACAACAATCTTGTATGTATTGTTTTTTGTCTTTTCTTATGTTTCTTCTTACTTCTTTTGTTAAAGATTTATATTCCTCCCTATTTTTATTTGTCACTGCATTTCATCTTCATTACTATACATTGTTTTGTTAGTTCTAATATGCCTGTTGTAATCCATCCATTCTTTTGTGTTTCTTTACTGGAACCACGTATTTAGCTGTTGTTATTAAGATATCTCTGGCCTGCGTAGCCAATTCATCTGATGTCATCTCCTCCTGTACAGCCATCAGTGTCTCAAAACAGTTCTTCATTTCTATACCGTATTGTTCTGGTATTTTTGTAAGATCAAAGCGGAGTGATATTGATCCCGTAACTGTCTTTTTTATCTTTATCTTCATGTCTGCTATTAATAACTCATGGTCCGTGTTACAATCAGCGCCTGGTAAAGTTTTTGCTGATGTTATACTTGATCTCCATCTTCTTTGCACTAAAATGTAATCTGTTTGATTCTTGGTTTTCTCATCAGGTGATGTCCATGTGTAAAGTCTTCTTGGATGTTGTTTAAAAAGTGTGTGTTAGTGATCATTAACTCATTTTCCATGCAAAACGCCATTAGATTGTTACCGGCCTCATTTCTATGTCCTATGCTAAATTTCCCCCACAACATATCCTTCTTCTTTTGCTCTTTCTGTACAAATCTTTGCATTAAAATCTCCCGTTATTAATATAATATCATTTTTCCGTACCTGGTCTATCGTCGTTTGCAGTGAGTTATAAAAGTGTTCTAAATCCTCTTTTCATGCTGCTGATGTAGGTGCATATATCTGAATGATTGTTACATTTCTAGGAGTGCCCTTAAATCTGATAGTGAGGATTCTATCACTTAAATGGATTGTAACCTAGTAATGCTTTTGATGTTAATGTGTCAAGTAAAAAGCCACTGCATTCTTTCCTCCTGATTCTCCACCAGAGTATATAAAGATATTATCATTCTCGCTCTTGAAGTGTCCTGATACTTTCCATCGATGTTCGCAGATTCCTAAAATGTGTATCCCCGTTCTTTTCATCTCGTCACTTATTATTTGATACTTTCACTCACACATACTTCTCACATTCCATGTTCCTACTCTTATTTTTCTTTTTAGTTTGATGCAGGAGTTTTCCTTAGTAACACCGTCAGGATTTTGTCCGTCATCACAATTACTAGTACTAACCTCTGTCTCACACTCTTCCCCAGTGTTAAAATTAGATCTATCTTACCTGGGGGACTCACTACCAGATCTTTTTCATATTTGACTTTCCACGTCAAGCGACTACTCACAGTTTTTCAAACACGATAAGTTCCTTTTATCCACCTGCAAGTATGTGTTATATTTTCTGAGTATAGACTTCTAGAGTGACCTCCCCCCCCTCTCTCTCCCTCTCTTCCTTGTACTCTTGATAATCTGGTTTTTCTTTTTAAGATTCTTGTATCGGCTTTTCCTCTTTGAACTTGCAGCCGTGTGAAGTGAATGCACAGAGTTAGGAAGGTAGAACGTTCAACAGCGGAATGAAGTCATCTTTTATTTATTAATTTAATTTTTTTTGTTTTAGTTTTGATTATCTTTCACTTTGAAAACTGCCTTTGATAGAATGGAGAATAGCTGCATGCAGTGCGAGGCGTACTATGTTGCACTATTATTAGCTCAAGAAGGCAGAACACAGTATCACGTAATTATTTCTCTCTCCCCCCCCCCCCCAAAAAAAAGAACAGATATGGAGCTACACCCCAGGCCATGTCTGTCAATGAAAACAGCAGCTTTGTTTCAATGTTTCTCTTATTCACGTGACTCGTCCTTGACAAGATTTTCTGTCTTGAGATTCAAGATTAAATATCTCTCATGCCCAGCCAGGATGTTTCATGATGTCTTTGATGTCCGGAAAGGGTGTTTCATGATGACTTTGATGTAGATACTCTTTCACCCCTGAATTACTTTGAATGCTCTATCTTGTCTTGTCTTGTCTCGTCTTGTTTTCTGCCAACTCCCTGTAACTGCGAGCTGGTGTTCTCTGCAGCCGATGCTGTAGAGGTGTTGAGGCACAGCGTCGTATCGGCGTGGGAGCGGGTTATGGCAACTATTTTTTTCAGTCCCAGGAGAACAGATAAAAAGCAGGGGGTGTGCGAATACTTCTTTAGCAGACTCCACCACCACCACGGTGACTATGTCGATCCCTGCCCGGTTAACCAGGCTAGGGCTGTTACTGGGGGTACCACGGAGAGGTGAGACAGGGTCTTGGTCATCTATGGGTCGCCAACTCCGAGGTTAGCGTATCAGCTATGGGTCGCCAACTCCGAGGTTAGCATATCAGCTATGGGTCGCCAACTCCGAGGTTTAACATATCAGCTATGGGTCGCCAACTCCGAGGTTAACATATCAGCTATGGGTCGCCAACTCCGAGGTTTAACATATCAGCTATGGGTCGCTAACTCCGAGGTTAGCATATCAGCTATGGGTCGCCAACTCCGAGGTTAGCATATCAGCTATGGGTCGCAGATTGCCTCATCAGACAGCGTCTCTTCCCCCCCCCCCCAACCCCAATGCTCTGTCACAACAAATTTTGAGCAAACATTTTTGTAGAAAGAAGCAAGAAAAGAAGTCACTGTGTAATTAAAAAAAAAACATTTTATTTCAACTTTGTCTAAACTTAGTCGGCACGGCACCTGATGTTGATTGTCTAATATCATTCAGAACATTGGTGAGTGTAGGTGCGCAAAATCTACAAACGCTATCAGTGTGCAAGATCTACAAACCCTATCAGCGTGCAAGATCTACAAACCCTATCAGCGTGCAAGATCTACAAACCCTATCAGCGTGCAAGATCTACAAACCCTATCAGCGTGCAAGATCTACAAACGCTATCAGCGTGCAAGATCTACAAACCCTATCAGCGTGCAAGATCTACAAACCCTATCAATGCTGTTTTATCAATGAAAGAATTTTTTTTTAATCCCTGAAACGGCAGACAGTGTTCTCTGAAGGTATTCTAGTCGCTTGTAGCCATGTTTGATTTGAGCAGGTTGTACTGGTTCTGTCCACACTTACACGTGCCAAACATTCATTTGTTACATGTGCGCTGACAGACAATGGTGGTCAAAGGCTTCTCTGTTCTGTACAGTTCTTTGGTATTTCTAATCAGACTATTATAATTATTTTAAAGGAACATCTAATGTTCGATGCTTTGAGAAATAAAGTAAAACCACTAAGAAATAGCTGAGGAGGATCGTGTTAACCATAAATAGAGCCCCATCACGCCTAAGCTACTTCCAAGAATTGGACGGGAAGAGCAGTTTACGTACAATCCGCTTGTGACTCTCAGAGGTAAACGGCAATCTCTTCAGAATGTCACAGGCTTAAAGATCGAAACACAAAGACGTGTGTGTGTGTGTGTGTGTGTGTGTGTGTGTGTGTGTGTGAGAGAGAGAGAGAGGGGGGGGGAGGAGAGGACAGTTTGGGGGGGGCGGTGACTTCTTTGATGACACATAAAAATAGAAAAAAGAAACGCAACACTATTGTAGTCATAATGGACACCAAATTTCAAACTTATATCAAAATTTTATTTTACCGAATTAATGTTTCAATCTTGGCATGAAGAAGCTTTGAGACTTTAACAACGAAATGATGTTCATTAAATTTGATTTGGACTTTTATTCTTTGCGAATGAGACCTTCGTTTCAGTAAAGTGTATGGCCTTCTCTGGCCTGTATCAGAAAACATCTCCTTGACATTGATCCGATTATCCTTTGGATCTGTTGTTGTAGGATTGCTGCCCGTTCTTCCCACAGTGTAAGAGACAACTGTCGGAGATTGGTTGGCGACACATTTCTCTGGCGGACTTGTCGAGTTCATCCCATAAGTGTTCTATTGGGTTCATGTCTGATGACATGGATGGCCACGTAATGGTCTGGACATTGTTGTCAGCGAGGAACTGGGTGGTGAGTTGTGCCACATGAGGTCGAGCGTTATCCTACTGAAAAATCGACTCCTGTGCAGCCAGAAGTGGAAGGACGTGAAGATGAATAATTTCAGCGATGTATCGTTTGGCATTCAGGCGTCCTTCATTTTGCACCAGGTCACTTCTTCCCATTCTTCTTTTTCTTCTTCTGCATTCGAGGTTGTTGGTCACATCAGATCTTGATCCCTGTTGACATGGCAAAGCCAGCAGTTCTCCAGATCCTGACAGGAGCCCCAAAGCTTTTACCCCAAGCTTATGTCCTCTGGCCATGTCTCACGCCTCAGGTCTACATGGCTTGGGCAGTCTTGAAGGATATGTTCTGGAGTCTGGACTCTTCTTCCCATGAAGTTGATCGCCCAGTACACCTCCCCCACCATGTGGAGAAGCCTCACCCACGCAGTTCTGGGCGTAGCGCTTATGGACTCTGCGGTAAATTCTTCTCTGTCTATCGTGTCGCTGGAGCAGAAAGAATGATTCATCACCAAACCAATCCCTTCTCCAATCATTCGCAACCGTCCATTGACTTTTTTTATTTTAACCAGTTTTACTGCAGTCGCCATCCCTTTTATCTGTCCATTGACGATGCTGGTTCGCCCACTGCAGTCAGTTTTGGCGGTGCCGGCCCGTAAGAACAGGACCTCTGTAGGGTCTTCTAGCCCAAAGGCCAGCGTCGTGCAGCCGGTTCCTGACCGTTGGATTTGAAATTCGACGAACTGCTGTCATTGACTGGGCTGTTGAGCACGCAGATGCAAATCGATTCCTGAGGTGACGCAGCCGTATGAAGTGGTCTTCGGCAGGAGCTGTGACTATAGGTCTTCCACTGCGCGGCCGGTCTGCAACGGTGCCAGTTTCTTGAAATCGTCTCCAAAGGCGACTAATGATGCTTCTAACCACATTAATTGTCTGGCCACTACACTTTGTGACTGTCCAGTCTGTAAAGGTCCAATGATGATGAGTCGCTGTTCTGTAGTGAGATGAGCCATACTTGCGCTCTGAATTTTCAATTGAGTTGATTCGAGGAGCGTCAGTCTTTTATAGGCATTCAATAAGATGGTCAGTGAGTTTTGTGTTCAGTAAGTTTCACAGGATTCTCGTGAACCTGTCATGAGTTATTCTAAAAAAAAGTGCTGTTTTGACTAGTGTCGCTTTTCTGTGCTCATGGATCATCAGCTGAGTACAGTTCAAGTCAGCACGTGAAGCTGATGTCCAAGTGAACGTTTCAGGCAATGTGCCCTTGTCTGATCAGCAAACTTCAGTTTAAATTTTAACATCGTATTTTTTGTGTTTTATTTTTTGTTTTTGTTTTTTGAACAGCATAGAAATCTACCTGTAAATTGTACTTTTAGAATTTGTTATAGTCTTATTTCTATAAAATGCCTTACATCTCTCTTTCGATGTAAACTTGGATTTAAAAATTTTGTTACCATACCCAGTTATATTCCTGATAGGGGACATGAACGACGAATGCTAGTACCACGTGTTGCTGTGGCTGTTGGTCCGATCTGTCCCTTGTTGTTGTGCCCGTGTTGATGTCGAAGTATAGACAAGGTTTCGGATTAAAAGTTGATTAATATGGCGTTTTTGAAGTCCCTGAGTCAACATGAATTATAGTGGCTTGTTTCAAGGTCCTGATTGATAGTGGATTATAGTGGCTTGTTTCAGGTCCTGATTGATAGTGGATTATAGTGGCTTGTTTCAAGGTCCTGATTGATAGTGGATTATAGTGGCTTGTTTCAAGGTCCTGATTGATAGTGGATTATGGTGGCTTGTTTCAAGGTCCTGATTGATAGTGGATTATGGTGGCTTGTTTCAAGGTCCTGATTGATAGTGGATTATGGTGGCTTGTTTCAAGGTCCTGATTGATAGTGGATTATGGTGGCTTGTTTCAAGGTCCTGATTGATAGTGGATTATGGTGGCTTGTTTCAAGGTCCTGATTGATAGTGGATTATGGTGGCTTGTTTTAAGGTCTTGAGTGAAAGTGCATTATAGTGCCTTGTTTGAGGGTCCTGGGTGAAAGTGGATTATAGTGGCTTGTTTGAAGGTACTGAGTGAAAGTGGATTATAGTGGCTTGTTTGAACCTACTGAGTGAAAGTGGATTATGGTGGCTTATATGAAGGCCATGAGTAAAAGTGGATTATGGTGGCTTATATGAAGGCCATGAGTAAAAGTGGATTATGGTGGCTTATATGAAGGCCATGAGTAAAAGTGGATTATGGTGGCTTATATGAAGGCCCTGAGTGGACTCAAGGGAACTCATCTCATAATGGTGCCTTGGAGAAACCCAGTCCGCTTCTAGACTGAAGGAACAAATGACTCTCTTGCTGGAAGCAGAGCACAGCAATGAGAAGGGATATAGTCTTCGGCAGCTCTACTCCGTCGTCTCTGACAATCGCCAGGCCTGCTAGCACAGTTATATGTAGCCTCGTAACACCTGCCTAGTTAAGTAGGTAGGGACTTCCTCCCAGTAACAGGTTATTAATGCATAAATCAACCAGGTTTATATTCCAGTAAGGAGGAAGTGACGACGCTGTCAGAAGAGGCAGTCAACGACCCATAGCTGATATGCTAGCGTCAGGGTTAGCGAACCATAGCTGATATGCTAGCGTCAGGGTTAGCTAACCATAGCTGATATGCTAGCGTCAGGGTTAGCTAACCATAGCTGATATGCTAGCGTCAGGGTTAGTAAACCATAGCTGATATGCTAGCGTCAGGGTTAGCGAACCATAGCTGATATGCTAGCGTCAGGGTTAGCGAACCATAGCTGATATGCTAGCGTCAGGGTTAGCGAACCATAGCTGATATGCTAGCGTCAGGGTTAACGAACCATAGCTTATATGCTAGCGTCAGGGTTAGCGAACCATAGCTGACCAAGACCCTGTCCCGCCTCTCCGTTAGTACCCCCAGTAACAGGATTAGCCTGACTAACGGGCCAGGGATCACCATAGTCCGCATGGTGGTGGAGTCTGCTAAAGAAGTATAGGACACGCCCCTGCTTTTTAGCTGTACACCGGTACTGAAAAAGTAGCCACCATAACCCCCCTCCCACACCGATAAGATGCTGTGCCTCAACATCTCTACAGCATTGGCTGCAAAAGAACACCATCTTGCCGTTCCAGTAAGGAATGTTTACATTGCATAAACAGCGATCATAGCACTGACGCCGGCAGACATAACTTCCCATAGTTCAAGAACCGGCTTCTGACAGTTGGACTTCTACAGCGGGGGTGTGGGGTGTGGGGTGTGGGGATTGGGGAGACCGAAGGACAGACACTCGATCTCCTTTGTTCGCGTGAACGGTTAAATCACCCACGTGGACCGTTTCGTAATTACCAGAACTGGTTGGCTGTCATACGACCAACGGATCGTTTCCTGGTTCTCCCCTTCCCACAAACTGAATGCTTGAAGTCACGTCTTTACTATCTTCTTCTTCTTCTCTGTGTATGTCGTTTTTATTTTGGAGCTTTATGTTTCTGTTTATGTCTATCTATCTATCTATCTATCTATCTATCTATCTATCTATCTATCTATCTATCTATCTATCTATCTATCTATCTATCTATCTATCTATCTATCTATCTATCCGCCATGTATCATCAACTCAATATTATAATATAATGTCCACACAAAAAAAAGAAACGCATAACTACTGATGACCCAATTTTAGCCATAACTTTGATATTCTATAACTCTTTAAATTGAATGAATAAAATTTTCAAATTGCACAACATAATACCTAAGGGATTAAACACTCATTTGACAGTTTCTTGCATCTGTGTGACGAGAATTTTTTAGTCCCAGGGATTCTCAAGTTAGTATGGTGTGTGGCCTCCGCTTGCATCGATCATCGACTGGCATCTCCTGGGCATAGATGCGATCAGATATTTGATATGCACCTGTGGGATGGCTGCTCATTCTTCCTGGAGTGCATGCCACAGATCACGACGATTGACTGGAGAAATAAGGTTCAAAATCAGTCACTACGGATTATCACAGGTGCCATGAGGTCCACACCAAAAGTAGAAATGCAGAAAATAGTTGGTGTTCAAGCGCTAAAGGAACGTAGAGACATAAAGGTCATGACCATGGGAGAGAAATTCCTTAGCTCTGTACGCCATCCCCTGAAGGAGAGATTCAATAACTTGGCACTAAGACGGCTTAAAAGAAGCAGCTTCATTCATCAGGCCAAGCGTATGCGTAAGCTGATACCTGACCTTCCAACTATAGTCGCTCCATTATCATCTGTATCAGAGCATATGCCATGGAAAGAAGCAGATTATACACAAATAACTATTCAGACTGAAGTGAAAGGTGTGCAGAATGATGAGATGCAAAGCAATTTTGTAAGATCAACAGCCACACTTAGTGTTCTAGATGACAAATATCCATGTGACACCTGGATACGTATGTATACAGACGGATCTGCACACAATGCCATAAAGAATGGAAGGGCAGGAGCACATATTGAATATCCAAACAACACCACTGACGAGATTTCCATACCCACTAGAAAATACTGCAACAACTATGATGCAGAAGTTAGGGCAATTATTGCTGCAGTTGAAAAACTATCAGACTCCAGAATTGATACATGTCCCATAGTAATTCTCACAGATACAATATCAGTACTGGAAGCTCTTCAGTGCAACAAACTACCAGACCTTAAGGATGCCTTGTCACAAATTGGCTTACAACATGGAGTCACTTTGCAATGGATTCCCTCCCACTGTGGGATACCAGGCAATGAGAAAGCTGACCGTCTGGCCAAAGATGGCACTGAAATGGAGCAACCAGACATACCAATCACCTATAATCAGAAGAAAAGCATGATAAAAACCTACAGGAAGCCACAAACACCACCACATGATGACTATCACATGTAAACAGAAAGGAACAAGTCACCATCTTCCGTCTCCGAACAGGACACAGCCGACTCCGAAGTCATATGTATACAAAGTTTAAGGTTGGTACTACTAATCTATGTACATGTGGCCAGGTGCCCCAAACTGTGGAACATATCCTCCAGAACTGCACCAACTATGAGACACTGAGAAATAATTACTGGCCCAGTGAAACCACTAAAGAAGATAAGCTCTATGGTTCCATACATGAATTACAAAAAGCAGTGAAATTTATCCAAGAGACAGGACTGCAGATATAGACAGACAATGCGAACGAAGAAGAAGAAGAAGACTGGAGAAATGTTTTGATGACAAGCACGTCTTTGCTGCTCATCCCATAAGTGCTTGATCGGATTCATGTCTGGAGGCAGGGATGGCCAGGGAAGGGTGAGAATGTTGTTGGCAGTCAGGAACTGGGTGGTGAACCGTACAGAATGGGGTCTGGCGTTGTCCTGTTGATACACAGACCTTTGCGCAGCCAAAAATGGAAGGATATGGGGTCGAAGAATTTCATTGAAGTTGCGCATTCAAGCCTCCTTCAGTCTACACCAGTGGACTGCTTCCGTTGAAATTGATCATTCCCCATATCATTACACCTCCACCACCGTGCAGCGGAGCTTCATCAACGCAATTTTGGGCAAAACGTTCATTTGGCTTGCGGTAGACCCTTCTCCGCATATCATGGCGGTGCAACAAAAAGGAAGATTCGTCACTAAACCAGACACGTCTCCATTGATTATCAGTTGTCCAGGGCCGATGCTGGTTGGCCCAAACAAGTCGATTTTGGCGATGGCGTTTCGTTAAGACAGGACCTCGGTGAGGTCTTCTTGCCACCAGTTCAGCTTCATGCATTCTATTTCGGACAGTTTGATCAGATCAAAACGTCCTGTAAGCAATGACTGGGCACTTGAGGAAGCTGTTGTAAACCTGTTTCTGAGGTGATGAACCAGAATAAAGCTATCATCAGCCGCTGTTGTCACCCTGGGTCGTCCACTGCGGTGCCGGTCTTCAGGTGAGCTAGTGGCTTGGAAACGGTGCCAAAGTCGACTGATAGTACTCTGCTGCACGTTTAAATGCTTGGCAACCTGACTTTGACTTTGACTTTCGCCTGCTTGCAATAGTAATGTTTCATAAATTTTGCGATAGACTCGCCATAACTGTCTGCTTGAAAATTAACTGAATTTGTTTGTGTAACCTCATCCTTTTATAGGGTTTCATTTGCGTGGGAAGTGAGTTGTGCTCACAAAAAAACACGACTTTTCCATAAACGCAATGTGAGTTATGGTAAAAAAAAAAATGCGTGATTAGCAAGGGTAGCTAACTGCGTTCTGACTATACACGAGAATAGCAAAATTCACACTAAATCATGGACCTGATATCTTGGTGACAATTTTTAGTTTCGTTTGAGATACCTGGGAAAAAACAATTTTTTGTTATAACATATAAAAAATGAAGCTTATATAAGCTACGCGTTTCTTTTTTTTTTTTTTTTGGACAGTATATCTGTAAAGTATAAAGTGAAGAATAAAAAATTTCCTAGTATCGTCCTTTCTACCATGGTACAGTATCTCGGAGCTTAATAACAGTTGAACAAGTCTTGAGGGGAGACAACTTGTTCGCAGACTCTTTAACTCTTTTGCCATGTGACTTAAAAAAACATCGACTAATATCATTTGTTACACAGTTTGGCAGGCATTGTATAATTTGCTGGATACAAATGGCGGCTGTGATGAATGATAACATAGTACGTCATTGGTGTCAATCCGCTTAAGAATTTTGTCAGTCTAAAGTTATTGTACTCGTCATGAGCTTCCTAAACTGCGGGCGCGAAGTCGACTACCACATTCTGAAAATTCTGTGCAGCGTTTATTCATATTGATGGGTTTTTCAAAAGGTTACTGTCACGGTAATCGATTAGGTCGTTACTAGAGTGCAGCCATGGAGTCTGGTGGTTCAGACTGAAATTCTTGGACAGCATGAGCATGTGCCGTGTCCTACCCCCCACTCTGAAACACTCAGAACATTGTAGTTAACTATAAACAAACACACAGTAACAATAAACGTATAATCGCACTGTAACCCGTGCTGCATCTGCCAGTGATCGATTCTTCACTTCAGTGGTTTCCAAACGTCTAAAACCTCCCTACCCCCCCACTCCAATCCATATCTTTAGCACGCTCCCCCCTCCCAATTCTCTCTGCTCCCTGTTGCTCACTTTTATTCAACCCCTCCCCCATCCACTTTCCCCACTTCCCCCCTGGGACAAGTCTGCTCACTTTGAGAACCGCTCCTCTAGCACAGTTTATTGGACAGTTTTTGCAATGATGGCCTGAGTAACACCCCAAACAATATGACCCGTGTGATCTTCACAGACGGGTCAGAGGCACGAGAAATAAAAGTGGATGGATATTGTCTACCGTAACGGTAAATCAGTGAAGCTTATGCAGCCACCACTTCGAGTATGAGAATGTAGGTAGGTAAAGGATGAATGCGGGGGCTTCACTGGTAAGCTTCTCTGACACAATTCACAGTTTCTTCGCTTGGTCCGTGGCGTCCGTGCCGAGGAGCTGTGCACAGACAACCTTCATCCCGGAACTTCGCATACCACTTTTTGGTACTGTTGAAAACAGGGGCTGGCTTCTGGAATTCCGCTCGAAATCGTCGCTGAACAGTCACAGCGGACGAGGTTCTTGCGTATCCCAAAACACAAAATGACTTCTCACGTTTACTGAACGCCATGTTTACTACTGCTGCCTCCTAGCGGCGAACTAAGGAAGCTCTGCGCGCGGGCTTTATTAAAAAAAAACTTGAAGAGTTTCTCTTTCTCTCTCTCTTTCTCTCTCTCTCTCTCTCTCTCTCTTTGTCTCTCTCTTTCTCTCTCTTGGCGTAAGAATAATCATGGTCCGTTACGTAGTTTATTTGCTGCAAATTTTTAAAACGTTTTACGGACTTATAAATAACCCTGTGTTAAAAAAAAACTGATAGGACAAAAATACAAGCAGTCACACAACTCGCCAGATCATCAGAAGTTAAAAGATTCACCCAAGCACCATCCTCTCTGTCTCTCAGCCTACAATTAATCTCTGCCTCACAGGCTCCTAACATTTTAAAACAGCAGTTTTCAAGGAGGACTCTAACGCTTCCACCACCCACCAATGAAGGGGAAGGAGGGAAGACAAGGAGAAGGGGGTCGCTGGGGGCATAGAAAACAGAGGAACACACAAACACACACACACAAGTGTTCTAGGAGTATGGTTTGGGAAACAAGTAGGCGACGTGTAAGAAAGTTTGGGAACCATTGCTGTGGCTATAAATGATCTGTGACATAAACCAGTTTCCCTCTTTCTTAGTTAAGGCAAAAAAATGAATGGAATCAAAGATCTTGTCTGCCGGGTTGGTTTTTACGATAATGCAGGACGTGCACTTGTACGGGACGGCAAGTTTTAAAGAGCCGACAAAAAATAGGAAAAGTGGAATGAACTTTGGACAAAAAATATGAAAATAAATGATTAAAATAAAACACGTTTTCATTCCTTGCTGACAATGGTTACTTTTGGATCGACCCAAAATTATTTTGGGAAAGGGATTCGAAATGAATTGATCTCTGTCTTCTCTGGAACCAATAAAAATAGAAATAGCTTCTCTGATATGGAAAGGTAAATATTATATCACAGTTATAGGATGTACTCCAGATACAAGTTATATTGAACAATTAACAGGGTGAATACGCCTGCTCGATGAGGTAATCAGCTACTTGTAGCTTATATGCTAGCGTCAGGATTAGCGAACCTTAGCTGACTAAGAGCCTGTCCCACCTCTCCGTTGGTACTCATCGGAACAACCCTAGCCTGGTTAACGGGACAGGGATCGCCATAGTCCCCATGGTGGTGGAGTCTGCTAAAGAAGCAGTGCACACTCCCTGCTTTTTATCTGTACTCCAGGACTGAAAAAATAGCTGCCATAACCCACTCCCACGCTGATACGATGCTGTGCCTCAACATCCCTACAGCATCAGCTGCAAAGAACACCAGCTTGCAGTTACAAGGAGTTCGTACAAGTGAACAATTAACACTATTTGCAAGATTTCTTGATACAGATCCAAGTGATATGAATATTCATGAATATTTTATTGGTTCCATCCCTGTAGAGACCTCAACAGAAAAAATGTCAGACAGGAATACATCAGTAAGCCTGGCTATGCTACGACAATCATTCATTCAGTCATTTGCATGTCCCTTGCGGAACTTTGCCTCCCTAACAGCTCTTCTGTAGGCCTCTCGGTTGTAAGCAAGATGCTCTGCTGCTGATGCATCATTTCGCAGATAATCAGTGACGTCTTGCGGTCATCTTCGCCTTGGTCTTCCTCTATTTTTCCCATTATGTACCCTTTCAAGACTGTCATCTCTAGATTATATATGAAAGGAAAACATTCAGGAATTCAACAATGCACCAGACACTTGAACCCGCGACTTGTTCTCATTCTCTCAGCTTACTTGTCAACGATGTTGCAACCTCATCCAGAGAAGAAATTTTATTTTTTGAAACAGTTAAAAAATTTTGTTTTTCTCAGCGTCAGCACAGTATTGGGGGAACCTTTATGAAAACATGTTACACGCTCAAGCCATTAAATACCACCCGCTTGGAATCTAGAATCTAAGATATTCGTCTGTAGGACATTCTGTTACCTTTTTTTTTTTGGACAGAATTTGCTGATGACAAGAAATGACAAGAAATACTTACCTGATGATGTATCAGGAGACAAAATGACAAGAAACACTTTGATGACGTGTCAGCAGACAAAATGACAAGAAATACTTACCTGATGATGTATCAGGAGACAAAATGACAAGAAACACTTTGATGACGTGTCAGCAGACAAAATGACAAGAAATACTTACCTGATGATGTATCAGGAGACAAAATGACAAGAAACACTTTGATGACGTGTCAGCAGACAAAATGACAAGAAATACTTACCTGATGATGTATCAGGAGACAAAATGACATGAAACACTTGCCCGACATTTAAAGAGTTTACGGTGTTTTGTTACATGAGGCTATGTTTTACGTGAAAGGTATGTTGCTAGTGAACTTATTTATGCCAAACAGTGGGCGAAATTCGATTGGAGAGACTTGACATGATTTCATGTGAGTGTGAAATCGGTCAAAAATTAGACAAACATGACTTATTTCTGATTTTACGAGTATGAGGGTAAGGAAACTTTCTTCGTAAGTGCTAGATATTTACTTGAAACAAAAGAAGTGTAAATAACATGAAGACATCTATCATCTTATATCCTTCTCGTGCCGATAAACGTCACATGGTAGTTCGTCAAGTTTTCCTGTTTTCGGCGAGTTTTTCAACCTCATCAAGGGATTTTATGCCTACTAATTTGTCCTCTCTTAACAATGTCCTCTTTAGAGTTTCAAGTGGTCGACACTTTTTCTTCAGGCTTATTGTGTTCCATTTGATAGTTTATTTTGGGATTCTCTGACTGTTTCTTCTCATCACATCACCGATATATTTCCATCTCCTTTTTCTGATCACACATGAGACAGGTTGTTGTTTGCTCATCTGTCTTATCTCTGCATTGTTCCTGAATTCGTTCCACTTTATACCGAGTATTTTCCTAAGGTATTTATTTTCAAAAGAGTCTAATTTCTTGTTTATTTCTTTAGTTGTTTTCCAGATTTCGCATGCATAAATGAGGGTGGATATTACATTTGAATTGAATAATCTTAGCTTGGTTTTTGTGCGTATAACTTTAAAGTGCCATATATCATAAAGACATGTATGCTAAAACCTAAACCATCTACAAACCATTGTTTGTGTTTTAAAAGCACTTCGCTCTACAAGTGATGAGTGTTAAGACACAAGTAATATACCTACATTCATTTTTTTTTTTTGCTGCTCATTTTGTAACAAATTTATAATTTATGATCTTTTTGTCATTAATTTATAAATTGCTATTAATGCTATGTAATGTTACTGGTCGGACACGATGAAGCTTACGTAACATAACCAGTTTTAAGATATTAAGAACTGGGTGGAGCAGAAAGGTATGCAACTTCACAGGGAGGCACAAGTCCCAGGGCCAGTAGCGTTTTTATCATGTCAAGATGGCTGGAGAAAGAATTAAACGTGTCCTTTGTTGAAACTTAAACTATGCAGAAAACATGACCACTGTCTGTGATTAATTAAACTCGTAGACAGATCAGGTGAGAAATGTCTGAAAGTTCTCTGTGATTCAATTCGGAGAAATTATCTTTCGTGATTTAATCATTTACTCTGCATATTCCGACTTAAAAAGGGTGTGAAATAACAACATGTATTCGTTATAGCTTAGTTTTACAATCTGGGGATAACGGAGTGATAAAGATGAAAGATCTTACAAGCAATTGCCACACATACTTGAAAGTTGTTTCCAACTAGATCCAGATAAATGTGCAAAATATTGCTAATTACGTGTGTAATATCTTAGGACATGATTTTACATGATAGCTTCAATATTTCATACTCTTGGGACTGGAATATCCAGAATAAATAACAAAACTCACGAAGACGCGGTTATGATGTCTAAAAGTACTAATTGTCGCAAAATTGGCAATAAATTAAGCTTTCCCGTGTCTTTTCCCATTGGTTCACTCCATTGGAGAATCGGGGGAAAAATTATCAGTCCAAAGTCAGTATTGCTGAAGCTATCTTTTCTAAAGTATTTTAAGTGAACTCTAGTGAAGAGATTATCTTTTAACACAACATAATGTGTTGTGAAGCTTTTTACAACAATATTCCGCAAATCTAAGCTAATGCACTTAAGCGTTCAAGACATGTAATTGCAGATTTTAAAAACGAATTTCCAACTGATGTTGCGAGGTTCTTAAAAACATTGTGGTGAAGCGCTTCCAGCTATGATATCCCTCTCGCCCAACCAAGAATGTAGCAAAGGGTATCATAAACTGTGAAGAAACAGAAGGATGTAATGTGAGCTAGTGCCTAGACACTAAAGCCACCTCAGTCGCATGGTGATATTTTGTTGTGCATATAGTGATCAGCTATCACTTACCTTACCAACCCAGCATCATAACCTTGAACCAGCCGTGTGTTATGGGAGAAACCTCGTGGGATCCAAGGCTTTTCAAGTCAGCCAGGCTCTAGACTCTGCAAGGACCTTTATTTTTTGCGTGTCTTAACACGACTATGGGTTATGAGCCAGTATTCACCCAGATTTCCCCGAGAAGGATAGATACAAACTCTATATATCAACTTGGTTATTTATGGCACTTTTTGTTTGAGTCTTATGTTCGTGGTGAAATTTATACTGAATATGTCTAAATATATACATGTATATATAACAGAGAAGGGGCAGATATTGAAGAAGTCAATCAATTTGCATATCTTGGCAGCTACATAGACCAGGATGGTGACACCAGAAAGGAAGTTAGAATTAGAATTGCAAAAGCAGCTTCGATCTTCAAGAATCTTGAGAACATATGGCATTCAAAAGTTATAAGCACAAAAAACAAGTTAAGACTATTCAATTCAAATGTAATATCCACTCTCATTTATGCATGTGAAAGCTGGAAAACAACTAAAGAAATAGAAAAGAAATTAGACTCTTTTGAAAACAAATGCCTAAGGAAAATACTCGGCATCAATTGGAACGAATTCAAGAACAATGCAGAGATAAGACAAATGACTGAACAACAACCAATCTCATGGGTGATCAAGAAATGGACATATGTTGGTCACGTGATGAGAAGAAACAGTCAGAGAATCCCAAAACAAGCTATAAAATGGAACACAACAGGTCAAAGAAAAAGAGGCAGACCGCGTGAAACTCTGAAGAGGACATTGTTAAGAGAGGTAAAATTAATAGGCATAAAATCCCTTGATGAGGTTGATAGACTCGCCGAAGACGGGAAAAATTGACGAACTATCTTGCGAGCCTTATGTAACGTTTAACGGCACAGGAAGGATATAAGATATAAGAAGATATATAACAAGTTCATAATAACAAAATTTATGTCAAACCTAGTGGCCTGTAGAGACAGTTCTTGTATAAATATATAAATATATGCAAATTATAGTATGAAGTTTCATGAAATATATACCATGTGTCTTCACCTATAACAAAAGTATTGTGCACTCTCTCTCTCACTCTCACTCTCTCTTTCACTCACTCTCTCTCTCTCTCTTAACCTTAAGTGCCCAGGACACAAATACCTGTCCTTTGCCTTTTTTTCTGCTCTTGCCCAGTTGAGCCCTCTATTGCTCAACATCCTCTCTGCTGTTATGTCTCTTGTGGTCTACCCTTACTTCTGTTCCCCTGTGATGTCCATCTTAGTGTTATTTTTTTTGGTAGTGAGTTGTCAGTCATTCGGAGCACATGTCCCAACCATCGCCAGCGTCTTTCCTCAATAATTGTTGTCAGTGGCTTCATCTGCATTCTGCCAACAAGATGTTATTTCTTATGGTGTTTGGCCAAAATATGTTTCTAATTCTTCGTAAACATTTAGTCTGGAAAGAATTCAACTTGTTTTCTATGGTTTTGGTGATTTTCCAGCGTTCACTTCCACTTAGAACATATCTCTTAAATATTCTGATTTTCGTATTCATGCTTAGTTTTTTAAAAAAAAATATTTCCATAAAGTCAGCAGCATTGCAAAGCCTGGTTTGCTCTAGTAAGTCTGCTGTTTATGTTCTCTGTGTTGTCTTCATTTTCTACAACTCTACTGCCAAGGTATACAAATTCGTTGACTGCCAAGATATACAAATTTGTTGACCTCCTCCACTAACTTGCTGTCTACTCTGAGTACATTTCTTTTGTTCACATTTTGCTTCATTAACTTTGTCTTTCCTATGTTGATCTTTAGTCCTATGTTGTTCGCATTCTGAGTTAGCTTATGCACTGTAATAAGTTTTATGTTCATGAGAATAAGTCATATTTCTTTGCTGTTTATATCTCCGTCTCTGCTGTTTTAGGCTAGTGTACTCCCACATTTCTGTCCCGTATAATATATGATTGAAGGAGTATGAGTAACTGAAAAGATAGAAAGATATAATTCAGGTTGACGTTATGACAACTAGATTTTTAAGTATTTATACGCTTTTTAATACCAACAGCAGAAACTGAACACATTTTATCAATCCTAATTTTTGTTCTCAGTTCTTTATGTCAAATATTGTCTTCACAAACACATATATAACACGTAGAAACTTCACGAAATGTGAAAAACTAAATTACGCAATGATTCATTTAATAAAAAACAAAACAAAAAAAAACCCTCTGGTTTCGGTAGTTTATGTCAAAATTGTGACAATAGAAATATTGTCCGCATTATTGTCTGTATGAAAAGAAAATCGATGATTAAATTAAAAATTAAGTTATAATAATCACTTTCATTTCTATCTTAAAAGAAAAAGAAAATTACACTTAGAAAAAGGTAAATACAACGGTCAATACTTTTATAATCCCATGAGTTTTATTCATCACAGCACTTATCTTAACGTCAAAGGTATACTTTTTATACTTCGTATATTTCACACGTAACGTATACTCTCTCGCTCTTACCAGCGTTAGACAACTAGAATTAATTTTTAAAAAAATTTAATAAAATCGGAACATCCAGAGATAATTTATGACAATTGCAGAATTAAATGTCTTTTCAACGAGTCGCAGTAATCTTCCAAATACTTTTCGTTAGCGTTTGCAACATCTAGCAATTTTATACATCACCAACTTTATGATGATGATGATGATTTCATAGTTTTTCATTTTTTCAGTAATTTATAAGCTATTGCTAATGCCGGCCCCTACATGGTAGATAGTATGATATTACAAATTAAAAAGTGCAGAATTTCTCAAAAAGAAAAATGACTTCGAATTTTCGTGACAATTGTCCAAAGCGGAGTTAGCTCTTCGAACATAAACTAACAGTAACAAAGAAAATTAATGATTATAACAAGAAACGAACACACACACACACACAAACACACACACAAAATGTACGCAACATTTTCCTCTGGTTTAATAAAAAAAAGTTATAGTTGTCTTGTATATGTTCTGGTATTGTAAACATGAGCACGTGATCGAGTCTCGCCTGTTGTAAACGTCTGAGGTCACGTGAGCTGTCAGAACTGGAAGGTAAGCACAGTTATCTCCCTTAGCTGTTTCTAAATCGGGGGAAATCCTGCCCGGTAGCTGTCGGACTGTGTATTCACGTTATATCACCATATACTAATATATTACATGGATTTCCCAATATTTTCATCTAGCGAGCGAGTGTTCCCTGCAAGATAACTTTCACGATGTATTTCATGTCACGTGAGATAAACACGTTACCACTGTTCGTTCAGCAATCTCGTAACTTGAGTAAATCCCCCAGTTGCACAATAGCTCTTGCAACAGTTGCTCATTTACATATAAAGTCAGATATCTCACGTATAAGATTGTAAAATATCCCGCGGTTTCTCACAGTGCTAGTGTTATTATCGTTGTTTATATAGGACTTTAACATCTTGAGCGGAACAAGATGTGGTTTCTCGCATTGTCGAAGCTCCACCCTATCTGCTACATGGATTATAATGGGTGAGATATTCAAGTCAGAAGTTCTACATGGCGTGTAATCTTCAGTGTGGTCACAGTCTGTTATATGATACTTTTCCTTGCTTAATTTGTGACAAATAATGTATGAATTCTTGCTTAATTTGTGACAAATAATGTATGAATTCTTGCTTAATTTGTGACAAATAATGTGTGATTTTTTTGGTTTTTTTTTTTTTGGTTTGCTTTATGATAAATAATGTGGTTACGTTGTAACAAATAATGTGTGATTCCTTGCATAATTTGTGACAAATAATATATGATTTCTTGCTTAAATGGTGACAAGCAATGTGTGATTCCTTGTTTAACTTGTGACAAGTAATGTGTGATTCCTTTTTTTTTAAACTTGTGACAAGTAATGTGTAGTTGTTATCTTCTGTAACATTTTACTGCCACCATAAACTTTCACTTACATCGACTTGATTTGTGAAGCGAAGTGAAAGATGATTAGACAAGAGAATGAAGGTTGACTAGAATTGTGAGGTGAAGTGAAGCATGATCTGACAAGAGAATGACAGTCGATTAGATATATGGAGTGAAGCGTGATTTGACAAGAGAATAAAGGTTGACTAGAATTGTGAGTTGAGGTGAAGTGAAGTGAACCGAAGCATGATTTGACAAAAGAATGAAGGTTGAGTAGATTTCTGAAGTAAAGTAGAGCATGATAAGACAAGAGAATGAAGGTTGAGTAGATTTCTAAAGTAAAGTGGAGCATGATCTGACAAGAGAACGAAGGTTGAGTAGATTTCTAAAGTAAAGTTGAGCATGATTTGACAAGAGAACGAAGGTTGAGTAGATTTCTAAAGTAAAGTGGAACATGATCTGACAAGAGAATGAAGGTTGAGTAGATTTCTAAAGTAAAGTGGAGCATGATCTGACAAGAGAACGAAGTTTGAGTAGATTACTAAAGTAAAGTAGAGCATGATCTGACAAGAGAACGAAGTTTGAGTAGATTACTAAAGTAAAGTAGAGCATGATCTGACAAGAGAACGAAGGTTGAGTAGATTTCTGAAGTAAAGTGGAGCATGATCTGGCAAAAGAATGAAGATTGAGTAGATTTCTGAGCATGATTTGACAAGAGAATGGAGGAAGTCCACTGGAAATGAGTTAAACTCAGTAAAAATATAACATAGGTAAAAAAAAACCAAACGAAGCTTTGTTGACTGTATCATGAAAACTCAGAATTGGGAGTGATAACTAGGTCAGGTGACCTTACCAAAAACGTCACTCACACGTCATTAACGTCACTACAGCACTGCGAGGGCATACCGCATCATTTATATCATTATTATTAAGAGCCCGTCCTACCACACCCGGTGGCTGATTGCGGAATGACCTCTAGATATAGAGGTCAGCTGTGAATGTCCGAATAAACAGCAGCAGAGCAACACAGGCTCCCCTGTTTCTTGACAAGAAGACTAGCAGAGAAAACCGTACACAAACCGAGCTGTAGGCGAAGGGAAACCACCGCCGTATCCTCACTCCCTTGTCATATCATGCTTCGCGTCATTTATAAGACGCTGATAAAATATTAATAAGACTCCACTTAACTTTTATCGCAAGGCATTCTCACAGCAGGAAATCAAGGGGGGTAAGAGAAAGAAACGTTAATGAGACTCACTAGAACATTCACTGGAACACGATTTTAGAACCGCTTCTAGAAGGCTAAATCCACAAAATAGGGCACACTTTTAATTCTGTCCCTGTGTTGTACATATGGGACTGAGTAGAATAAGAGATGTACCAAGATAGGATTTCAGATTTACCGGTGGTTTAGCTTACGATATGTCGACTTTATGATGGTGCGACGGTGATCTACGCCCAGCCCTGTACATTTATTTATTTATCTCATCATATTCGACTCAATAATGTTTTCATCTTGCATGGACTCACTGGAGCTTGTCCCCCTTCATAAGTCGAGGAGCGCATGATTTCCCGGTCAGCAAAATGCCAACATACACACAGAAGAATACCTGTCTCATAAAAAAAGGTAAAGGTAAAGGTAACCCTGTCATGCCTTAGAGGCACATAGGGATATAGTATTAGTGTCCATATTTTCCTTGACCTGTCAGCACACTAGAGGGTGATATGGTCAGTATCACGCCTGGCCGCCTTTCCTTCCCCAACTCCAGAAGAAGTCGGGTACCCATTTCTACATGGGTGACTGGGGCGCCTCCGGCCAGATTCGAACCCCCGACCTTCGCCATGAGAGACCAGTGCACTAACTACTTCGCCACTCAGACGCCCATGAGCGATCAGAAAAAGAAGATGGACATATATCGGTCACGTGACGAGAAGAAACAGTCAGAGAATCCCAAAACAAGCTATCAAGTAGAACACAACAGACCAAAGAAAAAGAGGTCGACCACGTGATACTCTGAAGATTTTAGATTTTTCTAAAAAGAAAAAAAAAGATTTTTCATTGTGAAGAGAGGGCAAATTAGTAGGCACAAAATCCCTTGATGAGGTTGAAAAACCTCGCCGAAAACAGGAAAACTTTGCCAACTACCATGTGAGCCCCATGTGACGCTTAACGGCACGGGAAGGATGTAAGATAGAATTACGAGATTGTTATCCCTGTTCTCCGTGAAAGGCAAAATTTAAAAGAGAAAAGCAAAGAAGCAAAAATAACATTTTCATTTCTTCTGCCGTCATTTTTGACGGTTTTCAGCTTTACTAACACTATTGTGCTATTGTCAACGATGGTTGCTGGCTCGCCTTTGTCTACGGGCTTGCTAATGCGTTCTTTGTACGCGGCACGTCTCGTCAAGCTATTAGAAATCTACTCCCTTTTATACGTGTGTGCTCCTAAGGAAAAACGACAGGGGAAAAAAAAACGCCCAATCAAAAGTCGATATTGCTGCAGCATGTAAACTAAATAGAAAATATTGCAATATTTAGCGATCAATCAAGCGTGTCAGAGCGTCGATTGTTTTCTGAAAGGTATCCACCAATTTGCGGCATTAGAGTCTATCGATTTTAACGTTCAGTTCCAGTCTTTTCATGTAAAAATTTCAGGTTGTAGAGAAGAGTCTATAGAAAAGTCTTTTGTTGTCCTTTTTTAAGTTTCATGTTTTCTGGTGGCGGGGGGAAGTTTGAAGGTCTCTCGGATGAGACAATACAGTGGTTTATGAAATGTCAATATATTTTATTTCGTTTTTTAAGGTTTTGTGTGATGCGAGCGTGCACAACGATTGCTCTTATCATCATCATCATCATCATCATCATTATCATCATCATCATCATGGTAATTGTAACGTCAAGTTTGATAACTTCAAAACCTTCTTCTTCTTCTTCTTCAAAAAACCTGTTAACAAAAGAATATGTAGGGACACTCAGAGAACGTGTTCGTGGAGAATGACGCAAGAACATATAAAGAAAGAACCTGCTAATGATATGTAAGAAAGAACCTGTTAATGACATGTAAGAAAGAACCTGTTAATGATATGTAAGAAATAACCTGTTAATGATATGTAAGAAAGAACCTACTAATGATATGTAAGAAAGAACCTGTTAATGATATGTAAGAAAGAACATGTTAATGATATGTAAGAAAGAACCTGTTAATGATATATAAGAAAGAACCTGTTAATGATATGTAAGAAAGAACATGTTAATGATATGTAAGAAAGAACATGTTAATGATATGTAAGAAAGAACCTGTTAATGATATGTAAGAAAGAACCTGTTAATTGTATGTAAGAAAGAACCTGTTAATGATATGTAAGAAAGAACCTGTTAATGATATGTAAGAAAGAACCTGTTAATGATATGTAAGAAAGAAACTGTTAATGATATGTAAGAAAGAACCTACTAATGATATGTAAGAAAGAACCTGTTAATGATATGTAAGAAAGAACCTGCTAATGATATGTAAGAAAGAACCTGATAATAATATGTAAGAAAGAACCTGTTAATGATATGTAAGAAAGAACCTGCTAATGATATGTAAGAAAGAACATGTTAATGATATGTAAGAAAGAACCTACTAATGATATGTAAGAAAGAACCTGTTAATGATATGTAAGAAAGAACCTGCTAATGATATGTAAGAAAGAACCTGATAATAATATGTAAGAAAGAACCTGTTAATGATATGTAAGAAAGAACCTGCTAATGATATGTAAGAAAGAACATGTTAATGATATGTAAGAAAGAACCTGTTAATGATATGTAAGAAAGAACCTGTTAATGATATGTAAGAAAGAACCTGTTAATAATATGTAAGAAAGAACCTGTTAATAATATGTAAGAAAGAACCTGTTAATGATATGTAAGAAAGAACCTGCTAATGATATGTAAGAAAGAACCTGCTAATGATATGTAATAAAGAACCTGCTAATGATATGTAAGAACAGACAATGAAAAAAAAGGTTTGTGGAGAAAACCACAAGAGCGAACACAGAAAGGAAATGTTAATTAAACGTACACAATTCTCAACTCTTTTGGCCAATAAAAGTTATAGGTGAGCGTCGATAAGTCGTATATAAGACAAGGCTAAGGCTTGTCCTCGAATTCTTGTCGCAGTCGTTAAGCTGGGACACGTGCGTGTATGTTCTGACCACACGAACTGTTTTCTTTGCAAACATTGTGCTGCCCATGTGTTCATTATTTCTTGCTGTATTTAAATCTGGCGCCGTATTTTGTCGCTATCCTGAAATTAATTTCCTTCGCCTTGAACAAAGAGACGCATGCTGCTAACAAACGACCCCCAGGGAGCCACGTCCAGGTATAGTGTCTGGGATACCTTTTCCAGGTAGCATAATTTAGCACGCGCAGGTCAGGTAATGGGTTTTATCGGCACGGAAATCAGCAAGCTTCGGGTATTGATTAAAGATCATTTTAACATTCGTATTCTGGTTAAGCTTGAAGGGGGGCCGACAATCAGGGGGAGGTCAATTTATTTCCCCTCCTCTGACTCAGTTGTGTCCCCTTGTCTCTTTCCTTGATTCTAAGGCACTTTAATTTCCTTTTCTTTGTCACCGCTGTCATGAGAAATTCTTGAATGTCTGGTCTTGCTGTCATGAGAAATTCTTGAATGTCTGGTCTTGCTGTCATGAGAAATTCTTGAATGTCTGGTCTTGCTGTCATGAGAAATTCTTGAATGTCTGGTCTTGCTGTCATGAGAAATTCTTGAATGTCTGGTCTTGCTGTCATGAGAAATTCTTGAATGTCTGGTCTTGCTGTCATGAGAAATTCTTGAATGTCTGGTCTTGCTGTCAAGAGAAACTCTTGAATGATATCATCGTCATCATCATCATCATGTGCCCTGCCGGCAGGTGTTGGCAGTCATACTTCTGCACAGATTTCGAATCTTGATATTTTTCCATCAATTCAGCTGGTGATTTTTTTAAAAAACAAATCTTGATATCGCGTTAGATTGCCCATGATCGTCTCCTTTTGCTTTCCCCAACCTCTCTTCATCTTCATCTTCTTGTTGTTATGATGTTCTCATGACCTCCCCTTCCCGGTATATATATATATATATAAGGAATGACGATTGTCGTTTTTTTTTCATGGATTTAAATAGATTCCTTTCTTCGTTTGTTTTTGTTATACATTCCATGTTGTGTCATCTTAACTGTGTATGGCACACTTAGAATTCCTCTAAGGAATCATACCTGTGCTGCCTCTATAGAACCAGGTCTGGCGGTAACTGCTTGTATGCAAGTAGAAATGCTTATATAACGTTGGAGCCTCCGTAGAAGTTAACTGTCCCTATTGTTAGTTACGGAGGAAGCAAAAGCTGGCTGTGAAATTGTGACGGACGCTTGTACTAGGGCCAGAGAACCAGAAATGGCCAAGACGCTGTTCGCTGTTCCACTTTCCCGATAACTTCCAATCTGTCCACGTTTCTTTTCCAACAAGAAACTTGCAGCTATTTGAAGGTCCCCCCCACCCCCAGATTTTATTTTTGTTTTGTCTTGTATGTATTCTCTTAAAGATGCCTTTTGTAGAAATACTGGTTCTGTTGGTTGATTTCGGTTGCATATATTTCTCTTTTTACTATTTCTTTTATCTGAATTGTTTCCTTCTGTAAAATAGTTCCATACACCCCAGTTTTAAATTTAGGTAGGTTGGCAGTTCTTGGATACCAATAAGAAAAAACATATGTTATGACACTCCTGTATGTAGTTTCTTTAATCTGTGGACACTCAAGAGTATGTATGGAGAATGTATGTATAGAGAATGTATGGTCAGTATCATCATTGGCCGTCTTACTTTCTCCAGCTCCAGGATTTGCCGAATGTCCATTTTATTTATGGCTTGGGTGACAGAAAAGCCGCCTCACGCCAGAGTTAATACCCCACAGGTCTTCAAGAGAAACCAGTGCACTAAAACTTTGCTACTCATGTACTTGTACTTCTAATTTTTACTAGCAATGCCTGGCCATGTATTGTATCTTTTCCTCATATACTTTCTATTTATCGTATCTTTTCCTCATATGGCTCTTATGTATTGTATCTTTTCCTCATATACCTCTTATTTATTGTATTTTTCCTGATACACGCCTTATGTACTGTACCTTTTCCTAATATACCGGTCATGCATTGTATATTTTCCTAATATAACCCTTATGTATTGTATCTTTTCCTAATATACTCCTTATGTAATGTATCTTTTCCTCATATACCCCTTATGTATTGTATCTTTTCCTCATATACCCCTTATGTATTGTATCTTTTCCTCATATACCCCATATGTATTGTATCTTTTCCTAATATACCCCTTATGTATTGTATCTTTTCCTAATATACCCCATATGTATTGTATCTTTTCCTCATATACCCCTTATGTATTGTATCTTTTCCTCATATACCCCTTATGTATTGTATCTTTTCCTCATATACCCCTTATGTATTGTATCTTTTCCTAATATACTCCTTATGTATTGTATCTTTTCCTAATCTACCCCTTATGTATTGTATCTTTTCCTCATATACCCCTTATGTATTGTATCTTTTCCTCATATACCCCTTATGTATTGTATCTTTTCCTCATATACCCCTTATGTATTGTATCTTTTCCTAATATACTCCTTATGTATTGTATCTTTTCCTCATATACTCCTTATGTATTGTATCTTTTCCTCATATACCCCTTATGTATTGTATCTTTTCCTAATATACCCATTAGGTATTCTATCTTTTTCCAAATATACCTCTTATGTATTGTAGCGTTTCATAATACACCTCCAGTGTTGAAGGGACAAATAGACGTCTTGATAGAGCTCTGCAATCTGCTTCTTATAACGGGATATTTAAGGTTTCTGTAATTTCCATCCTCCATCTCTTGCATGGGCGGCCTCTTCCTCTGTTACCTACAGATTTTAGCGTGAATGTCTTCGGTGGCGTACTGTCTGGTGGGAGCCGTGAGATGTGGCCAGACCATTTCACTTCTGGATGTGGTGGCGTACTGTCTGGTGGGAGCCGTGAGATGTGGCCAGACCATTTCACTTCTGGATGTGGTGGCGTACTGTCTGGTGGGAGCCGTGAGATGTGGCCAGACCATTTCACTTCTGGATGTGGTATAATATTACTCCAACCATTGCCTTGATCATGTCGTTTCTGACTGTGTCTCTTCTTGTTACATTTAGTATTCTCAGTTTGTCTCTTCTTGTTACATTTAGTATTCTCAGTTTGTCTCTTCTTGTTACATTTAGTATTCTCAGTTTGTCTCTTCTTGTTACATTTAGTATTCTCAGTTTGTCTCTTCTTGTTACATTTAGTATTCTCAGTTTGTCTCTTCTTGTTACATTTAGTATTCTCATTTTGTCTCTTCTTGTTACATTTAGTATTCTCATTTTGTCTCTTCTTGTTACATTTAGTATTCTCAGTTTGTCTCTTCTTGTTACATTTAGTATTCTCAGTTTGTCTCTTCTTGTTACATTTAGTATTCTCAATAAACTTCTCATTTCTCTCGTGATGATTTTTTGTGTGTTTGGCTGTTAGTGTCCATGTTTGACATCGATAGCATAGATCTGGGAGGAAAGTTGTGCTGTACAGTGCCATTTGTGTTTCAGCTGTGATTTATTTGTTTTCCAGTAAAGGCGTCGTCTATTAGCAATGTACAACAAAGTAATTTCCAGTAAAAGTAACATATTTTCGTTTAATATTACCTAGCCCACAAACCAACCATAAAATGATCTTTTCTCTGAAGTAGTTTTCCTTACTTTATTGACTCCTTCAAACTGGTTGCATCTCTCTTCTACCCCCCCCCCCCAATTTCACCTACACAACATTCACATCCCTTGGTTAAGTCTCTATTGTTCAATGTTCTTTCAGTTCCACGTTTGATCGGTCTGACACCAATCGGGAATCGATACAGTTCTCTCTCCTCTTTCATCGGCCGTCTCACCGGAGTCTTTATTGTTCTATTGTCTTTCTGTAAAGTTCTTGTTGTTTTGTTTTGTGTTTTTTTTTCCTCTCCCCCCTTTTAAAAAGCGATCCAGGCTATCGTCACACACAATCTTCCCCAGCTAAACAATCCTGACACACGTTTATACCAGTCAAAATGGACGAAGGTTTGGCGAGGGATCGTGTGGGTTTGGAAGGTTGAGGGCGGGGGTGGGGTTGTAGAGAAGGGAGGTATGACGTTTACTGCACTTAACTCTTTGATTTTTCGCAGTTCTTACTTTCTGGTCGCGACTGCTCCTTCTCCAGGCCAACTGTTCTTTTCTTTTCTTTCTGGCCAGCTATGCGGCGGCACAGGCATGGATAACAACAACTGCTTTCACTAAGATATGCTGGCTTAGGCGCTTCTTTGCTTTATAAGTAACGTTTCATTCTGAACCTGGAAGAAGCAGAAGTTCCTTGTAATATCTCAGCGTACTGTTCGTTTTAAATGTTTCCATTTTGTGCAGGATGGCGGACAGGAACACAGCACATAGTAGACGTCTTCTGTTCTGTTGTGGAAGTAATGTCTGGCACTCAGCTTTGTTCATTATTGCACTTTGTTTCGTAGTATTGGTGAGTTTTTTTGTTCTGTTTAAAAATGCTTCTTGTCATTACTCTCTCTCTCTGTCTCTCTCTGTCTCTCTCTGTATATATATATATATATATATATATATATATATATATATATATATATATATATATATATATACAGAGAGAGAGAGAGACTATATAGATTATGAAATGCCATTTAATTGTCATGTTCAGAATATTTCTTTTTAGAAACGTTGTGGTAAAAAGGGTGTTCACTACGCTGGCAGTGTTGAAGCCAATATGTTCATTTTATCATGAACTATGAACAAGAGCTGATACTGTACTTATAAAAGTCAACCTCAGAAATTACTGTAGTTCAATTAATTAATTTTTGTCTAATTTTGTATTTACAGTGTATATATTATTATTATTATTATTATTATCATTTCCCGGGATTTGCGAGTATGATGTTCTTTGCTGCCGATGCAGTGAAGGCGTTGAAGAACAACATTATCTGACCTGAGCAGGTTACGGGGGCTATTTTTCAGTCCCCTGAATGGTGGAGCTAAAAGAAAATCACGGGGTAGACTTCCTCAGGAGACTCCACCGCCTTGGGGGCTATGATGATCCCTCCTCAGTTGGTCAGGCTAGCCCTGTTACTGGGGGGGGGGGGTGGGTATCAAGGGAGAGGTCGGGACAGGATCTTGGTACCTGACACTAGCCTAGCATGTCAGGTTATATGTTACTAACTGCCAGATTGGACAGAGTCTTCGCCAAACGCACGCACGCCCGCACGTACACACACACACACACACATGCTGTTCGTGCTCTTTAACTTTGACTGAAATTTAGAAACGAATATTTTTACCTTAGTTGTTATAATTAGACTCTTTTGAAAAACAAATACCTAAGGAAAATACTCGGCACCAAGTGGAACGAATTCAAGAACAGCGCAGAGATAAGGCAGGTGAGCGAACCACAGCCAGTCTCATGGGTGATCAGAAAAAGACGATGGACATATGTCGGTCATGTGATGAGAAGAAACAATCAGAGAATCCCAAAAACAAGCTATCAAGTGGAACACAACAGGCCGAAGAAAACGGAGTCGACCACGTGAAACTCTAAAGAGGACACCGTTAAGAGAGGCCAAATTAATAGGCATAAAACCCCTTGATGAGGTTGAAAAGCTCGCCGAAAACAGGAAAACTTTGCGAACTACCATGCGAGCCCAATGTGACGTTTAAAAGCACGGGAAGGATGTAAGATGTAACATGTTATAATTTCACCAGCTTTTTTTTTTTCAAAAACTATCTTCTACAGACGAGTTCGGCTCACGATCAAAGAAAAGCGGCCAGTGTTGCTACAAAGAGTCGGAATGCTGGAGTCTTGAATAATGGGCTTGGGTACTTATATATATATATCTTATATCCTTCCCGTGCCGTTAGACGTCACATAGGGCTCGCAAAGTAGTTCGCCAATTTTTCCTGTCTTCGGCGAGTCTTTCAACCTCATCAAAGGATTTTATGCCTGTTAACTTGGCCTCTCTTAATAATGTTCTCTTCAGAGTTTCACGCGGTCTGCCCCTTTTTCTTCGGCCTGTTGTGTTCCACTTGATAGCTTGTTTTGGGATTCTCTGCTCATTTCTTCTCATCAAGTGGCCAACATATGTCCATCTCCTTTTCCTGATCACCCGTGAGACTGGTTGTTGTTCAGTCATCTGTCTTATCTCTGCATTGTTCTTGAATTGGGTACTGCTTGTAGTTAAAAGTTTTCATTGATTCTGAAGCAGTGGTTTGCTATATCCGTTCTTAAATGTATCATTTAAGGTTAGCTTTTCATTTTAACTCTGCCAGTGAAAGGAATAAAGATAGATTTGAGATAATATCATTGATACGATGTAAGTCAATGTAATATCTCTGTTTAAGCCATGTGTCGTATTTGTTCGTAGATTCAGATAGTTGTTTAGTTTATAGACAGACAGACAGACAGACGGACGGACGGACAGACGGACCGGGGGGGGGGCGGGCAAACAGACAGACAGACAGACAGACGGACGGACAGACAGACCGAGGGGGGGGGCGGGCAGACAGACAGACAGACAGAGAACTGAAGGATTTCAGGGCATCCTTGAACTCATTTACTCAGGTCAGACTTTGCCATACCAGGTGCTCGGCAGTCTGACAGTATGGTCCGTTACAGCCTAATTATGAGCTTAAAACCGAAGTTTTTTGAAACTGTAAGACTTTATCTTTAAACAAAGCTTTCCTAAGTGGAAACTATAAGATATTATCTTATAGTATAGCTTTCATAGGCAGAAACTATAAGACTTTATCTTAAACATAGCTTTCCTATGCGTGATCTGTAAGAATTTATCTTAGCCTAAGCAGAAACTATAAGACTTTATCTTAAACCACAGGTTTCCTAGATCGAAGCTATAAGACTTTATCTTAAAACGAAGTTTTACTAAATGAAAACTAAGACTTTATCTTAAAACCGAATTTTCCTATGTGAACATTAAGACTGTATCTTTAGACCAAATTTTCCTACTCTAGAGCTACAGGCTGTCATAAAATGCTATGTAAAAGGGAATCGGTAAGACTTCGTTGTATCTTGAGACGAAGTTTTCCGAAGAAAGAACTATCAGCCTTCCTTGTGTAGTAATTTTGTTCAGTATTCTTTCATTTCAACTTCTCCAGTTTAGCTTAGACCTTTCCCCTGGGAACAACTGTGTCAAGAACACACTTATCTTAAACATAGTTTTTGTGAGACAGGGAACATAGATCTGTTTGCTTAAAAACTCGGACCTACTTCTGTAGCCCAGAAACCTGTAGCATTTAACACTAACTGTAATTGTTATTTTTGTAAAATGTAATGTCAGGTTGGTGGATGGATGGAGACATGGAGGTCGCCGTCATGGATGAGGAAAATCTGGCGTGAAACCAATGAATCCAGGACGTGACAAGCCTATGGGTCTTTACAACAGTGGCTATCAGAATGAGGTTATAGATGGCAAGGAATGGATATCGCTGAGGCACTCATCGGATTCCTCATACCAAAGTCGGAGTGTCTCTGTGGAACTGCCTCAAAGCCGTCTGGCCAGCCACCGTTGCATGCTGGATCTGACATGGAGAAGGGGCTTAACTACAGCCACCAGAGGCTGGAAAACAAAGTTTTGGCCAGGCCAGCTTCATGGCAGTCCGAGCAAGACGACAGTCTGCCCTAGCAAGTTGAAGTTGGAGGTACCCAGCCAAAAAGCGCATCGCAAAAAATCAGGGTACCACGCATCATCGCCAGTGTGCGTACGAAGAAGAAGAAGAAGCGTAGACTTGATCTACTGTGTGAGGATAACAATGATTTTTTTTAATGTGAAAGATGACGATTCTTTGAAATTTTTCAAACATCTTTTTTTTTTTTTCAGCTTGGCAAATTGGCGTTTGTAAATTAAATTGTGCAGCAGATGTGCAGAAATCTGTCCAGCACCGAGTTGATGGATGATGCAGAACTTTTCTGTTACAGCTGGATTCAACGATGCAAATCTGGTTGCTTAATAATAAGGAGGGAAAATAATTCTACCCAGAAGAATTACTGGACGTAAAGACTGAAGTTACAGAATGAATCACATTGTCCATGCCAGGAAAATACTGTGTGAAAATGTATTCCCGTGTTTCATATTTTGTGCTGCCTGTTTGGACAAATGTTTTCTTTTTCCCTGTTCACACTGTGAAGACATTATAGTGTACTTTAAAAAAAAAATGAAGTTTTGCCCATGTTAGAGTGTTACAATGCAGACACTCCCTCCCCTTTTCCGCTCCTTTTTTTCTTGCCCTATTCTCAGTATGCCAGAAGCTGTTAAACTTTTTGCAAAGTGTGACCAACAGTTTTTTTTTTTCCCTTGTACTTGAAAAGTAGCAGAAACTGATGTCAAAAATACGCGTAACATCTTTATACTATCTTGTATTATCTTTATATTATTTTATATTATCTTATATCATCTTTATATTATTTCATATTGTCTTTACACTATTTTATGAAACCAGATCAACTTCGTGGGCATTTTTCACCAGAGTTTTAGAAATGAAAGTTAACACGTAATACCTGGAGCAAGACTGTGTGGTAGGTTCAGTTCTGAAAGTTTGATATAGTGTTCCAGTTTGGCTTATTATTATTATTATTATTGTTATTATTATTATTATAATGTTATGGTCTGAGATAGGTTTCTGAATTTGATAGGATAAATGGAAAAAACCACAAAGAGTTTATAGCTCTGTCTGTCTGTCTCTATCTCTCTCTCTCATATTCTCAGACCTTGTTGTGAAACGCAAATGGCAAACTACAAACATTGGTACTATCTTCTTTAGAAGTCGTCTAAATTTTGTTTCCATTTTATTTTAAACCAGGACTTTTTATTTATTTTTTTAAGCAAATTAAGTCTATTTTTCACATCCAGGGTATGTGCGAAACTTAATTGTGAGAGCTGCCGATTGTGAGAGCTGCCGACTTTTGATAATTATGACCTAATTGTGGCCAACTTTTTTTCTCGTGTAAATAAATTTTTCTTGACCCAAATGTATGCTTAATCTGGTGCCACTGATGAAGGCACACAGACAGCCACCAAATCTGTGGTATAAACACTGCTGAACTGTATTATAAATTTGTATTATATGTATGTCATATGTTCTTCGTTGTACACAGCTTGTACACGTACATACTGTTTTTAAAAAATGTGTTATGTTGATTAACATACTTACTTTAATTTAATCGCTTACAAAATTAATGATTAAGGCATTTTTTCACGAAATGTGATATATATATATATATATATATATATATAATGATTTTGCAAGTCGTTTAAATGATACAGAAATGAAAGTGCGAGCGATTGCCTTGAGATATTATCGAACAAAATCCAAACACACACAAACAATTTGTGTAGTCGAAAACACACAACTAGAAAACAATATACGCGATGCCCATGTTTAGCGTGCTCGGCTGTTTAAAATTATGAATTCTCGTCCCCAGAACAAAATCGTATGACTGCTACCATTTAATGTTTAATTTAAAGTATGCTTACACCAGAAGAACTGACAAGGGGTTAGAGTGGAAATTACAGATTGCCTCCATCATGTTTGTTAGATGAGTTTGAATTTTTCTGTTTTTGTTTCCTTTTTTTAACCCACAAAATAACCGTATCATGTTTATAGAATTATTTAGAATTTTTTGCTGAAAGAAAGTAATAAATAACTAACGTTATCAACATATGCTTTGCTTTGTATATTTCTACAGTACGAAGTACACCTGTAGATATGCATGTTTTGCTTATTCCTACAATATGAAGTAGATGCATGTGTTTTGTTTATTCCTATTTGTGAAGTATATAAGCGTGCTTTATTTTGTATATTCCTACAATGTGAAGTAGATACACATATTTTGTTTTGTATATTCCTACAATGTGAAGTATATATGAGTGTTTTGTATATTCCTGCAATGTGAAGTATATATGAGTGTTTTGTTTATTCCTATATGTGAAGTATATAAGCGTGCTTTACTTTGTATATTTCTACAATGTGAAGTATATATGAGTGTTTTGTATATTCCTACAATATGAAGTATATATGAGTGTTTTGTATATTCCTACAATGTGAAGTATATATGAGTGTTTTGTATATTCCTACAATGTGAAGTATATATGAATGTTTTGTATATTCCTACAATGTGAAGTATATATGAGTGTTTTGTATATTCCTACAATGTGAAGTATATATGAGTGTTTTGTATATTCCTACAATGTGAAGTATATATGAGTGTTTTGTATATTCCTACAATGTGAAGTATATATGAGTGTTTTGTATATTCCTACAATGTGAAGTATATATGAATGTTTTGTATATTCCTACAATGTGAAGTATATATGAGTGTTTTGTATATTCCTACAATGTGAAGTATATACGAGTATTTTGTATATTCCTGCAATGTGAAGTATATACGAGTGTTTTGTATATTCCTGCAATGTGAAGTATATACGAGTGTTTTGTATATTCCTACAATGTGAAGTAGATACGAGTGTTTTGTATATTCCTTAATGTGAAGTAGATACGAGTGTTTTGTATATTCCTTAATGTGAAGTAGATACGAGTGTTTTGTATATTCGTTAATGTGAAGTAGATACGAGTGTTTTGTATATTCCTTAATGTGAAGTAGATACGAGTGTTTTGTATATTCCTTAATGTGAAGTAGATACGAGTGTTTTGTATATTCCTTAATGTGAAGTAGATACGTGTGTTATATAACCAGGGCTGAGAGCCTGTTGTCCGGCAAGTCCCTGCCTCATTTCCCCATGAAGAAAAAGACACATTTGACCGAATGTCGTGGAGATACACATGGTCAGAGTAATGGTGGACCCTACTGAGAAGCAAAAAGCACAAGATAAACCATAACAAATCAAAAGAGAACTCGTGTTGAACAGTGAAGAACAATACATTATGTGGAGCTGGGAGTTGTTATCTCCCTGGAACTGCGAGAGATGGATTCTCTCTGAGACCAGTGAATTGAAAATACTGAAACAAAAGTGTCATATCAGACCAGAAGTGGATTACGGTGAAGAGCTCCCCCCACTAAAGTTATTGCAGTCTTCACTGCCACGAGCCCTGACCCCAGTAGGCAGAGCTTGCTTGGAGTACTAATGAGGTTGCTGGGGCAGGTTCTTGGCTGGCTGTGGTTCGACAGCCCAGACAGCCCATGATGTCGACACTCTAGAACAGCCACCTTTGCTACTGTAAGTCCCGGGTTCTTCTTCCATCATTTTCCCAGGAGTTCTGAAGTAATCGGTGGTCAGCTGACATTTGTGTGCACCCACACGAAGCGTTTCTTGGACTGACAAACCCCGACCGACATGTGTACGCAAGGAACCGATGAGATGACTGGGAAACATGATCTACAAGACTGCCCAACAAGCCAGGAACAGAGAACACTGATATAGTCAATAAGGCAGGGCCAGGCGTGATACTGACCATATCACCCTCTAGTGTGCTGACAGGTCAAAGAAAATACGGGCACTAACACCATATCCCTATGTGCCTCTAATGCATGACAGTATTACCTTTACTTTACTTTTACTTTTCACTACATCAGTCCTGAGTTCACAGATGACAGTCCACAATAACAATCCTACATGATTCAGAAGTACAAGCAAGGCAAAAAAAGAAAAAAAAAACAAACAAACAAACAAGAAATAAGTTATATTTATTTTCTTTGAATTAGTTTCATATTTATAAATTCAACTTCTTCGCCTCAGAGTTTTACAACGAAGCAGAAAATAATGAAAGTAAACAATGAGAATCATGAACCAAATTTACAGATGCAAGAATGTTTTCATTTATTGTACAAAAAATGTAAAATATTCACATAAGTGATTGCCACATGTCATGTAGTACTTTTGCATTTGTACTGTCATTTCATAGATTTTAGAATATTAAAAAAAAAAAAAACCATAAATACCACACAAAAACAACAGAAAATAAAATACTACAGTCTATAATCTCTCACAGACTAATCTACATACACTTCAGAGAATGTACAAAATATTCACATGTTAGGAACAAAAAAATCCCTGATTAAAAAAAATATCAAATATCACGCTGTTCCTGCAGATAAACCTCACTTTACAAGAGAGTTAAATCTAATTTCTTCCAGCAGCAGATTTCTATATCTGAACATCCAATGAGAGAGGGCCATATACACAACACATTTCCAAATTGTAGTTCACGTTAACTTTTGATGGAAGTCGTCTTGACAACTGCCCAAGTCTGACAGAAGCAATCAGCACAAGGAACTTGCTGTAAGGACAGAACTGAAGCATGCAGCAGGTAACATATCTGTGACAGCAGATGTCTCAGAACAGCTCTTGTGGAGGCCAAACAAAGATGACTGCAAATACTGGAATGGAGCATTAGTCACCGACCATGTCCCAGTTCTTCATGGCGTTCCTCCAACCTGGCCATGCTAACTGAGCTACGACTCTATGAGGTTTCCGTGGAGCACAAGCAAAGCTGCTGCTAGGCTACTCTCCATCCAACACAAAGCCTGTTTTAAAATTTAAAAAAATCATGATATATCAGCTGCGGGTAACACAAGTCCGCAGTTCCAGAGGTATCCCAGAAGAAGACATTTTCTCAGTGTTGCATGGTGGGAAAGGTCTTTGCAACTTCCAGTAGATCCTACTAGAAATGAAACTATGCACAGAACAACAAGCCAAGGATATCATAAAGACTGCTGTAAGCTGAAATATTAGTCTTGACATGTCCAGACTAGATGACGTACCAGGCTGGAACCTAGAAAGTAAGACTTATTGGGTCTTTTACAAGCTATAATTTTCTTCCTAGTTACTGGTAAATAATGATCAAATCACTTATTCAACTACACATAAAGGCAAGGGATAAAACAAGAGCCTACTGCATATAAAGGCAAGGGATAAAACAAGAGTCTACTGCACATAAAGGCAAGGGATAAAACAAGACCCTACTGCACATAAAGGCAAGGGATAAAACAAGAGCCTACTGCACATAAAGGCAAAGGATCTGATGTCACAGCAACCGTTCACAAAGGGAAAGAATATAACATGGACCAATCTCATATCAACTGCAGACAAAAGCTAAGGATAAAATATGGACCTATCTCACACTAAATGCATACAAAGTCAAGGATTAAAAACTACCAGCAGCACATACAAATCTGCTGTAATCACAAGTACATGCATGTGAAAATCACAAGTTCCTGCATGAGATAATCACATCTGTACAATCATTAAAAAAACATGATGTGTTCATGAGTTGATATTTATACACACACACTATATTATCTAGCACCTCTCTTAACATAATGAACAAAGTGTATTCTATGTTATAAGACAAATCAATAAATATCTGACAAGAACTAATGGTTTTCTTGGTCATTTCAATGAGTCTGGGGCACTGAAAGCTAAACTGAATAGAAAATTTATATGGAAATGATACAAGAGCATAAGTATAGTTTTAGAAGTGAAAAGAAGAAAAGCTCCAAGAAAACGATACAAGAGCATAAGTATAGTTTTAGCAGTGAAAAGAAGAAAAGTTCAATGCTAATGATACAAGAAACTATACTATTGTAAAATACATGGTTTTAAAGGAAAAGTATATTATTTCTTTGTCCCAGATTTTCAACAGCTTACCAAGGGAGGCAATGCTTGCTTTACAAACATTATGCACTGTATGGCCAAACTGTTGATCCTTGCTAATATCTTCGATTCAGGTCCTCAATACGCTGGCTTCAACCACTTGTTTATTTATATGTTTACAGAAGCAAAGTTATGCCTACAAAACAACTGAACCAGAACAGTTTTTAGATTTAAATGAGTGAAAGCTACAGTTCTGTTGTAGACAAATTTTACCATCTTGTATCAGTTAAACTACATCAGCAGCTTCTCATCAAGGAGCCACTTGGCCCCTGAAGAAGGTTAGGAGGAAGAATTTCTTTTCTTCCAAAGAAGAAATTTTTTTAGGAGGAATTTTTTTCCTTGGGAAGAGAATGTATATTTCTGAAAATCATTTTTGGATGATATTTAATAAAAAGGGAGGATTCAGGGGCAGCCTGGGATGAAAGAAGAGGACTGGGAACCACTGAAGTTACATGCATATCATTCTCTCTCTCCAAATCTCCACACACTATCCCATAACATAGTAACTAGTTACATTTGGATGAGATATTTGGACACATAAAGTACAGAGAATAAAAAAAAATATCATGAGGCACAGTTTAACTCTTGAGGCCACTTGAGCTGGACATCCCAGCCATATCTGGTATATCTTTTACTACAATGTCTTAATTTTCCTACAGCTGGACATCCCAGCCATATCTGGTATATCTTTTACTACAATGTCTTAATTTTCCTACAGCTGGACATCCCAGCCATATCTGGTATATCTTTTACTACAATGTCTTAATCTTCCTACAGCTGGACATCCCAGTCATATCTGGTATATCTTTTACTACAATGTCTTAATTTTCCTACAGCTGGACATCCCAGCCATATCTGGTATATCTTTTACTACAATGTCTTAATCTTCCTACAGCTGGACATCCCAGCCATATCTGGTATATCTTTTACTACAATGTCTTAATCTTCCTACAGCTGGACATCCCAGTCATATCTGGTATATCTTTTACTACAATGTCTTAATCTTCCTACAGCTGGACATCCCAGTCATATCTGGTATATCTTTTACCACACTGTCTTAATTTTCCTACAGCTGGACACCTCAGCCATATCTTTTACCACACTGTCTTAATCTTCAAACAGCTGGACATCCCAGACATATCTTTTACCACACTGTCTTAATCTTCAAACAGCTGGACATCCCAGACATATCTTTCACCACACTGTCTTAATCTTCAAACAGCTGGACATCCCTGACATATCTTTTACTACACTATCTTAATCTTCAAACAGCTGGACACCTCATACATGTCAGCCATATCTTTTACCATCATTCATATTCATTTATTTGCATGTCCCTTGAGGAACTTTTACTACAATGTTTTAATCTTCCTACAGCTGAACATCCCAGTCATATCAGGTATATCTTTTACCACACTGTCTTAATCTTCCTACAGCTGGACAACCCAGGTATATCTTTTACCACACTGTCTTAATCTTCAAACAGCTGGACATCCCAGGTATATCTTTTATCACACTGTCTTAATCTTCCTACAGCTGGACATCCCAGGTATATCTTTTACCACACTGTTTTAATCTTCCTACAGCTGGACATCCCAGTCATATCAGGCATATCTTTTACCACACTGTTTTAATCTTCCTACAGCTGGACATCCCAGTCATATCAGGCATATCTTTTACCATACTGTCTTAATTTTCCTACAGCTGGACATCCCAGGTATATCTTTTACCACACTGTCTTAACCTTCCTACAGCTGGACATCCCAAACATATCTTTTACCACACTGTCTTAATCTTCAAACAGCTGGACATCCCAGGTATATCTTTTACCACAATGTCTTAATCTTCAAACAGCTGGACATCCCTGACATATCTTTTACCACAATGTCTTAATCTTCAAACAGCTGGACATCCCAAACATATCTTTTACCACACGGTCTTAATCTTCCTACAGCTGGACATCCCAGACATATCTTTTACCACACTGTCTTAATCTTCAAACAGCCGGACATCCCAGACATATCTTTTACCACACTGTCTTAATATTCCAACAGCTGGACATCCCAAACATATCTTTTACCACATTGTCTTAATCTTCAAACAGCTGGACATCCCTGACATATCTTTTACCACACTGTCTTAATCTTCAAACAGCTGGACATCCCAGACATATCTTTTACTACACTATCTTAATCTTCAAACAGCTGGACACCTCATACATGTCAGCCATATCTTTTATCATCATTCATATTCATTTATTTGCATGTCCCTTGAGGAACTTTGCCTCTCTAACAGCACTCCTATAGGCCTCTCGGTTGTAAGCAAGATGGCCTGCTGCTGATGCATCCATTTGCAGATCACCAACAATGTCTTGCAGCCATCTTTGCTTTGGTCTTCCTCTCTTTCTTTTTCCTATTATGTACCCTTCCAAGACGGTCTTCTCTAGATTATCATGACGTTTAATATGTCCAAAATATTTAAGTTTTCTCTCTTGAATCCTCTTTACTAGCCAGACTTCTTCAATATTAAGTTCTTGCAGTATGGATATATTTGTTCTTTTCTGTGTCCATGATATCTGAAGAACTCTTCTGTAGCATTTACATTCAAAGGCATTTATGTGTTTCTCAGCTGTTTTGTTAAGTGTCCAGGTGTCACAGGCATATGTTGTGATGGGAAAGATGCATGCCCTTACAAATCTTATTGTTGCGGTTCTGTCTGTTCCTCTCCACAGATTCTTTTACTTTCTGAAGAGCGATAGATGTCCTCCTTTTAATTTCCCTCATTGTATCTCCATTATTAGTTAGTAGTGATCCAAGATATTCAAAACTCTCCACTTCTTCCAGTTTTTCCTCACTGATACATATTTCAGGTGTTTTGTTTGTTTTGTCCATTGTCATCAATTTAGCTTTCTTCGCATTAAGATAGATGTATTGCTCTTCACTGTTCTTACGGACTGATATAATTAGTTTTTCCATTCCTTTTTGTGTTGTGGACAGTAATACTGTGTCATTAGCATATCTAATCTCTGGTATTTCATAACCTCCAATTGTTATGGTATCTTAATATTCTTTGTATACATCTTCTCCAACATTCCTCATTATATTTTCAGTATACAAGTTAAATAAGTAAGGCGACAATATGCACCCCTGAAAGACCCCTTGTTTTATGTCAAACCAAGTTGTTGTTTCACCATTTATTCTTACTGCTGCTTGTTGGTCTAGATACAGCAGTGATGTTAATTGTATCAAATGTGTTGGAAGTCCCATTTTTTACCACACTGTCTTAATCTTCAAACAGTTAAAACCAGATTTATAAAGAGCCAAAAAACAGCTTTGACAAAGATGACTAAAGCAAAAAGTTCTGTCTTTATATCCAACTCCAGCAATTAGTTCACAAATGTCGAATATAAACTTTCTTCTGGGCACCATGAAATACAGCGTACATGTGCCTTTTCTAGCAGTCAGTATACAGAATTAATAAATTATACACATACATAAACATGCAATAGATTAAATGGTCATAGATTTACAATTTCTTTATGTTATGAAAATTTAAATTAAAAACACACCAAGAAGCAATGCCAGAGAGTCTATATGTGTCCAGAAAGTCACCACATATGTATTACCAGACTATACACACCCTGTAACCATCATATCACTATCACCAGATCTGCTGAAATAAATACTGAGCAAATATATAACACAGTAGAAATTGAGTCAGTCAACAGTAGAAAGCCACAAGCAAGGCTGAGACTCGGTCACTCAACAGTTGAAGCCACAAGCAAGGCTGAGACTCGGTCACTCAACAGTTGAAGCCACAAGCAAGGCTGAGACTCGGTCACTCAACAGTTGAAGCCACAAGCAAGGCTGAGACTCGGTCACTCTCAAAGGTAGAAAATCACAAGCAAGTTAAAGCTGAATCATTCAACACTGGAAACCACAAACAAGTGGAGACTGAGTCACTCAACCATAAAAAACCATACTGCCAGTTAAGGCCGGATCATTCAAAGAAAGTACCAAATCATCAATAAGACTGAGTCACTCAACCATAAAAAACCATACTGCCAGTTAAGGCCGGATCATTCAAAGAAAGTACCAAATCATCAATGAGACTGAGTCACTCAACTATAAAAACCATACTGCCAGTTAAGGCTGGATCATTCAAAGAAAGTACCAAATCATCAATGAGACTCAGTCACTCAACAGTTGAAGCCACAAGCAAGGCTGAGACTCAGTCACTCAACAGTTGAAGCCACAAGCAAGGCTGAGACTCAGTCACTCAACAGTTGAAGCCACAAGCAAGGCTAAGACTCAGTCACTCAACAGTTGAAGCCACAAGCAAGGCTGAGACTCAGTCACTCAACAGTTGAAGCCACAAGCAAGGCTGAGACTCAGTCACTCAACAGTTGAAGCCACAAGCAAGGCTGAGACTCGGTCACTCAACAGTTGAAGCCACAAGCAAGGCTGAGACTCAGTCACTCAACAGTTGAAGCCACAAGCAAGGCTGAGACTCGGTCACTCAACAGTTGAAGCCACAAGCAAGGCTAAGACTGGGTCACACTCAAAGGTAGAAAATCACAAGCAAGTTAAAGCTGAATCATTCAACACTGGAAACCACAAACAAGTGGAGACTGAGTCACTCAACCATAAAAAACCATACTGCCAGTTAAGGCTGGATCATTCAAAGAAAGTACCAAATCATCAATAAGACTGAGTCACTCAACCATAAAAAACCATACTGCCAGTTAAGGCCGGATCATTCAAAGAAAGTACCAAATCATCAATGAGACTGAGTCACTTAACCATAAAAAACCACACTGCCAGTTAAGGCTGGATCATTAAAAGAAAATACCAAATCATCAATGAGACTGAGTCACTCAAAAGTAAAAAAAAAAAAACAACAAACCGTAAGCAAGTTGAGATGAAGTCAGTCAACTGTAGCAAACACAAAACTGTGACCCTGTAGCTTAACAGTGAAATGATCAGGTCCCTAGAGATTTAAACAAAAGCCAGTACACAAACAATACGAGTCTCTCGTCATGAGATCTTCAAAACAGCATCATCTACCTAGAGCTTCACATTTTGAAATAAAAGAAGATAAAACAACATCTTCAAACAATATGAAAAAAAGCAAAGCCTGACAATACATTCTATTTAACTCTTAACCTACCATCAGATGTTTAAGAAGAAAAAAAAAATGTTCAAGCAATGTAGATGCTGTTTGGCATTCTAAGAGTTAACTCTTAGAATCCCAAACAGCATCCACAGTGCATGGACATTTTAAACTACTGTTAAACTTATCAGAAATGGTGGTGAACGTAAGTAAAAGCCTGAGGACACAGGCAAATTGTCTCTATCTACCTAGTCCCAGAAGCATCGATCATATTGCATAGTTAAAGTCATTCCCCTTTGCTGTAAAAAAAAATATAGTTTAAACACCGCTCTTAAGAACATAAAAAGAGACGATCCTTCACGGCTGCTTTGAGCTGCTGACATTAATTCAAATTAATGAAGGCAATGAAACACAGACAAGGTATAAATACACTCAAACTTTGCAATGGAGAAGTGAAAATACATGGCAGCTTGGTTGCCTGAGTGGTCAAGCATTTGGTCTGTTAATCCAGTGGTACCAGGTTTGAGTCCCACCAGTGGGGGGATCTTTTTTCTGGTACCACCACACCAAAATGGCCCTGGGTGGTCCACCCAGCCTCTAAAAATGGGTACCAGAGAAATATGGAAAGGTAGAACCTGACCATATCACACTTTCATGTGCTAATGGTCTTGGAAATACAGGCCAATATATATTCCCTTATATGCCTTAATGGCAAGGAAATGGGAATCTTATATATACACACACACACCAACACCATATCTCTTGCCATATAAGATACAATTCCACTCCCTCCTCCCCTTTCAAATTTCAACAGCATCTTTTACCCTGATCATTATGTTTGAGTAGGACTTGGGGTAGAGGTTACTGGTTCTACAGTTATGTTTGAGTAGGACTTGGGATAGAGGTTACTGGTTCTACAATTATGTGTGAGTAGGACTTGGGGTAGAGGTTACTGGTTCTACAATTATGTGTGAGTAGGACTTGGGGTAGAGGTTACTGGTTCTACAATTATGTGTGAGTAGGACTTGGGATAGAGGTTACTGGTTCTACAGTTATGTGTGAGTAGGACTTGGGATAGAGGTTACTGGTTCTACAATTATGTGTGAGTAGGACTTGGGGTAGAGGTTACTGGTTCTACAGTTATGTGTGAGTAGGACTTGAGGTAGAGGTTACTGGTTCTACAATTATGTGTGAGTAGGACTTGGGATAGAAGTTACTGGTTCTACAATTATGTGTGAGTAGGACTTGGGATAGAGGTTACTGGTTCTACAATTATGTGTGAGTAGGACTTGGGGTAGAGGTTACTGGTTCTACAGTTATGTGTGAGTAGGACTTGAGGTAGAGGTTACTGGTTCTACAGTTATGTTTGAGTAGGACCTGGGATAGAAGTTACTAGTACTAGACTAAACACCCATGCTGAACAAACTAGTCTCCTGTCAATCCCAGAACACAATATATATTACTATAAGTGAATAAATTATGATTAGAAAACAAAACAATATTAAAATATACAAAACAGTTAACCAGCAACACACCGCAAAACAGCGTTACTGTAAACGTTTCTAGACGTATTTTTTCCTACCAGAACGTTTTACTCTTTACAGTACGGATGAATCATCAGTTGAATATTAAAATAAAAAAAAACCTAAGAAAAATCTGTAACATTATTATGGGATCTTTCAATATGAGATGGTCATTATTATCTTATACAGATGAAAAACAGCAATACTGTTTCACATATAAAAACTTTCAGAAGAAAATAATAACATGAATAAATTTCTGTTAAAATATCCAGCTTAAGTATACTATAGCTCTTATTCTTTTTATTTTTATCTTTTGTTAAATAAAATCTTTGGTAAATTTGTTAAGATAATGAATAGTTTTATGCTTATGCCATGGCCATAATTTGTATCAAGAAAGCAGTGCTAGTCGGTAACCCTCACCATGAAACAAGGCTAATGTAAGATGCTCAAATGTGAGACTGCATTTATAATGGAAAATATTGGGGGCTTTTATTTATTTATTTTTTCAAGTATTTCTAGACAAATTACAGGTGCATCTTATATGTCAGCATGTCCTATATGGTGCAGTATACAGTGTATATTATGGCACCGAAGATGACCATTAGCTGCTAAAGTGACAACATAGCTGTCAGGGACTGTAAAGTACAGCTAGCCAAGACTCTGTCTAGTCTCTCTGTTTGTGCTCTGTAAAGTACAGCTAGCCAAGACTGTCTAGTCTCTCTGTTTGTGTTCTGTAAAGCACAGCTAGTCAGGACTCCGTCTAGTCTCTCTGTTTGTGCTCTGTCAGGGACTGTAAAGTACAGCTAGCCAAGACTGTCTAGTCTCTCTGTTTGTGTTCTGTAAAGCACAGCTAGTCAGGACTCTGTCTAGTCTCTCTGTTTGTGCTCCGTCAGGGACTGTAAAGTACAGCTAGCCAAGACTGTCCAGTCTCTCTGTTCGTACTCCCAGTAACCGGACTGGACTGGCCAACAGGTCAGGGATGCTACTGTTCTAAGACGGAGGAGTCTGGAAAGGGCTGAAAGTTTTTTCTGCTTCTTTTTTAGCTTCACTCTGGGCCTACAACCCGCCACCATAACCCAGTCTCACAACACATTCACTATGCTTCAACATCTTCATCACATCGGCTGCCCCCAGAAAAATTCTGTACATAGTTCCAGGGAATCAGAACAAGAAAAAAAGATATATATATATATTTTCATGAAGAAAGAACCTGAAATTATGGAAAATAATTAGAGATGCTGAAATTAGCTGGAATTTTTCTGAAGATAATGCTGAAAGTATGTAAAATACATGAAGACACTAGCTCATGTAGCATAGACATTCTGAACATGGGTAACAGTTTGGGCAAAAATATTCATCTTTTCCACACTACCAATGGAGTCATGAAATAAATATTTCATACATTTCAGCTTGGCATGTAACCTGACATATAAGCAGGTACTGTGTACCTAAATCTACACCACAATGGTAATTTTCATAGTCCAAATTTAAGAACCAGTTACTGATGAGAGTTTAGCGGCCACAGCTTATTATTATACTGCTGTGATACTGTGACTGGAATCTTTCACATGTACTGACACAGCCAAGACAACCTGACCTGTAGTAAATCTTTCAGTTGAAGCTAATTTTCTGACTTGTCTTGTCTTGTCTCCTTCCTCATATACCTTTGGGTATTGAGAGGACAAATAGACGTCTTGACAGGGCTCAACGATTTGCTTCATACAATGGGATATTTAGTGCTTCTGTAATTTCCTCTCTCCATCTCCTGCGTGGGGGAGCCTCTTCCTCTCTTACCTACAAATCTTAGTGTGAATGTTGTCTGTAATATATTATCAGGTGGTAACCGTGTAAACATGGTTAAACCATTTAACAGCGTTTCTGGATATAATGTAACATTGGTGTTACTCCAACCTTTGCCCCGATGCTGTCATTTCTTATTTGGTCTCTTCTTGCCACATTTAGTATTCTCCTTAAACATCTCGTTTCTGTCATGATGATTTTTCTTTTGTTCTTGGCTGTTAGTGTCATTTTCCAACCTGTCTGTAAGAAACTTACAATGTTTCACCTGGGTCAGTAACAGATCTTTAAGTTTAATTTTCACACTTCTTCCTGGCTGTGGGAACACATAAAAAAAAACAAACGAACCATACAATGCTTTGTATGTTATGTACATTACCACAACTGTCATGAAACACTTCAAAATGGCTTGTCTGACAACACGGTCTGTTATATCTTTGCAGATAATTACAGCATTCAGATGTATCTCGTGGTCTTCTTAGTCAAGCCATACAGAAAAAGTGCTTTGCCTCTCTCAACTCTGCTCTTTATTTTACAAAGAAACATTCCATGGACTTCAACTCTCCCATCTGCTTCCATGGAATTCAACTCTCCCATCTGCTTCCAGGGAATTCAACTCTCCCATCTGCTTCCACGGAATTCAACTCTCCCATATGCTTCTATGAAATTTCAACTCTCCCATATACTTCCACGGAATTCAACTCTCCCATATGCTTCTATGAAATTTCAATTCTCCCAGGCTGCTTGAAATAGTGTTAAGCTGCTAGCGGTCCTGCTTTCTGGCTGGCCTGACAATGTGGGCAATAATAAAAACCAAACAAACATGGCCCACAGAGACCACAACAATCCTCCACTGCTCTTCTCATCCAGCACACTCAATGAAGAACTACAAAACAGCACTGCTGCAAGATGGCAAACCATTTACTCAGAATAACACATATTTTAAAAAAATATATATATATATTTCTTTTCAAACTGGCTATCTTCAACACATCTCCTAATGCATGCTGTATAAATCCTGCTTGAATAATGGCTGCAACAAGTCCTGGCTATATTATCTGTGATGCCGCATGATCTGCTCACCATCTCTTTGGCCACAACACAAACATCAAACATACATACAGTTTCATTTATAGAATTCTTTTTTTTTTTTTTTAACTAAACCAAATATCAGCAGTGGATTCAAATCCATAAACATGACATGTGGTTTTCTTTGAAAACAAAAAAAAAAAAACACAACAAAAGAGAAATCGTTGTATGCTATGAATTAATAAAAATGTCAACATGGTAAACCAACAGCAATTCTTTCCTCCATCAAGAACCATCCCATGAAATAAGCACAAAAATCTTGTCACAGACTTGTGTGAGTGTGTGTGTGTGAAAGAGTAAGAAAATAGCAATGTAAAAAAAAAAAAAATGCTAAGTGCAGACTGGATCTACTTTAGGCATAGTGATTTTTAATACTGATCTATTTCACTGACTGATTCAATATTTTCACCAACACTTTCACAGTAAGAAAGGAGGATTATGCTGGGGGGGGGGGTGTAGTGATAAGGCACAGCTATCAGGCCTGAACATCAGCTTCACTGGGAGCTTCTTCAGTCTGCCTACTTGAGCACAGCTTGATATATTCCCAAAGTGGTGGAGTATATCAAGAAGTCTAATCATCAGACCCACCCAAAGGAGAATTCAAGCACGCCCCTGTAATGTTCTCTCCTATCTAACAAAATGGCAATACTTTAAGAAAACCACGGTGATTGTTGCATAGAACTCTTAATTCACGGTTAAAAAGCAAAAAAAAAAGAGGATCCCTGTTAAAAAAAAAAAGAACAATATTCTATGATTCATTCCGTTTGACCAAGAAACTCACAAGCTAATAACTCACAAATTAGTTTCTTTCGAATTCAAATTGTGAACTCCAAGCTATGTTTAGAACTGAACCCAGATACAAGCATCCATTTGCATTTACCTCCCCTTTGTCGACTTGTTCAACCAGTTGATGATTCCTCACCGATTCATTTGTCTTTCCTTCTGAATCTTCCCGAAACTCTGAAGTTCTCACACTTTACAACACCAAAGTACTCTGCGATATGTCTGAATATTCAGGTACTGTCTGCTTCATCTAAGAAGCATCAGTATACAATGTCTTGAAAGACAAGGAAAGGGGAAAAAAAAAATGATACCAAAATCATTCCAAATAAATGATGAGCCCATCTTTCACTTGAGAGATCATTTCCCTGTAGTCTTTTGTGTGAAGTTGGATGTGTAAATAAATACAGTACAAGAAAGCCACTGGCGTTAGGAGATAACATTACTGGCAGATGTGTTGGAGAGATGAGGCTGTAAAAGGAGGTCTGCTTTCCCAGCCACTAAAAGGGTAGTGGGATCCAAGTCCGGCCCGACTCCACCGCCGGCAGCGACTAAAACCGTGTGGTGAGACTGCTGCTGCTGCTGTAACTGCTGAGTTTTGCCTGAATTCAAGGTGGCCAGGCCTGCCTGGCTCATGCTGATGGGAAAAGTTAGTGATACAGGCTGCATGGTCAGTTTCCCCCCAGAGCTCTTTGTGGTCAAGCTGAAGGCTCCACCACTCTTGAAAATGGCCTGGCTGGAACACAGCTGGGCAGCGGTGCCTGAGGGAAGTGGCACTGCTACTGACGGTGAAGTCTGCAGAACACCTCCAAGGGCTATGCCCTGCTGGTGCTGGGTTTTGCTGTGGTGCTGCTGCTGATGATGGTGGTGGTGGTGGTGATGGTGGTGAGATTTGGAAGATGAAGAATGACGATGGCGTTGACTGGTGCTGCCTGGTTTATCTGACAAAAAAAAAAAAAAAAAGGAAAAAGAAAATAAAATTGTTGATAAGCACAACAAAGAAAATTACAATTGCCTACTAAAAATCCACTCATTACGTGGATGTCAGCATCACACTGACGATAGTGTTTCTCCATTTGTATTTCATGTAGTTCACTTGTCCTTCTTTTTCCTTGCCATTTGGTTAGTCCATTGAGATATTCTGTCCCCCCTCCCTCTTTTTTTTTTCTCGGAGTCTTCCCAGTGATCGTCAAGTTCTGACTTATCATAACAAGTCCAACTGTCCTTATGTTTTTAACTACGTGTTCTAGAAATCAGGAAAGTGCTTGTACATGCTGAAGAGCATCAGAATATGTGCAGCTCTAATCAGTTATAAAATCTTACCATGTGATGTCTGTGCTACTCCGTTGACCAAAGGGGGCGGAGAGCTGAGTACAGTGGGAAGATCCTGTTTAAAAAAAAATATACCTTGATATTAAAAGTGCGTATGGTTAATTTATACATTTTACTGTATGCAGTGGCACTTGTTTGGTCCCCTATACAGTCTCATACAGGTGACTTCAGTCAAAGAGAAGAAGTTTCAGAGCAGTCTCTGTGAACATATAGCTCACATAAGGTTTCTGTTATACTTGACTTAACGGAAGGTTGTTTAGTGGCCACTTGGTCAGCATGTTGTCTTCTCGTTGCTAGGCTACTGCCTATCCTACTAGGCTTTAGGGTTCTTCTCCCAGTCATTGTCTTCCTATTTTCCTTCTCTCACACCTAAACCACTTGCTACACAAATGCTCATGGCTAATTCTACCTATTCTGCTATCCCGCTTTGGTTTCATGAACCACCAAAAGCAACTATTACTGATTTTCTTGAACTCTTCCCGTGCCAGCATCCCTAAAGGGTCTTTTCCGGTTTGTCCAGTTTTCGACAATGTCTCTATAGGGACCTTAGCTTCAATTCATTCGAAACCCGGTGTAACTTTTGATTGTAAACAGTTTAGTATGCACGTCTAGTGGCTTTTGTCACCATTTTGAACAACGGGGGTCAAAATACAGCGTTTTGATCGGAAAAAAAAAAAATCAAATTTTTGTGTGACTTCGGAGGCAAACATGTCCCCCTACAACTAGACCACTGTTCATGAATGTACCCCAAGTAGATTTAGACTATTAGATGGACTGAAGAAGTAGTTAGAAAGTTTTTCAGGCATTATTTTAGTAAACATGCAACATAACATGCAACACATGATGAGATCGCATAAAACAAAGCTGATCTACACATCGCTAGTCCTAGACCTACCCGATGGACAGTAATACACAATTATCAGCTAAAGTCATCACACTACATCTTTTTTTTCCTAAAAAAAAACTCTTCATTTATGAAATCTTTTTACATTTACAGGTATTTTAATGCATAATACATATACTTCTTAACGTGGAAATAATTTGTTAATTCACTTTTACAACTATAGCTCCAATACATATCAAGCCCCGTGCTTTTTGTCTGGCACAGATCGGAATGTCCGCGTTTTTTTCTGTGGCACTGGAACAGTTAAACTGTAATTATTTATTTGTAACAGTTTTATTACTTTTATAGCAGTAATGTCATATATAATAGTAATATTAGTTTTTTTAACTTTTATAGCAGTAATGTCACATGTAACAGTCATATTATAGTTTCATAAATTTTACAGCAGTAATTATGCAATGTGCTTACAGTTTAGCTATGCAAGTTATAAGCTATATAAAGACTATGCACACCCAAAGAATTTCAGCCAAACTATACATCGCAAAATATCCTAGGAGACAGCCAGAACAGGGAGGGAGAAGCACCGCTGAGATCAAACAGCAACCTTGTTAATCCCAAATTCCCAATCAGAAGGCAATGCTGAGTCCATTAAACAGAGCATGACCGTTCACACTGAAATATCTGTGCCATACTGGTTATGCATCCATACACAAACAGGTTGCCGTGATTTAGGAACACGTCTGAGGTCTTTTATGAGGCAAACTGTCTCTCATAATGGAAGCAGGACTGACTTTAGTCAAGCTGCCTTCATTTCATTCCTTGGTGACTGGACAACAAATATTCATTCATTCATTTGCATGTCCTTTGCGGAACACAGCTGACAAATTTTGAAAATACATATTTTTAAACACATAAAAGTGGGAACTATATAGAACCAATGTTGCTCTTTGCCTGTGAGACTTGGGCAAAAAAATCCCCCCCCAAAAAAACTGATAAACAGAAATTAGAAGCAAACAGAAATGTGTATATATGTATGTACGTGCAACAACATACATAGGATAGCCAGAAAAGGAATTAAAAAAAACACAAAATGAAATTCTCAGAAGATGCAGGATATCAAAAAGTAATTAACTCTTTCCATGCCACAGGAAGAAACACTGTTCAGTGCCGGAGTAAAAGCGCGGGTCTTGATATGTATCGGGGGTATAGTTGGAAAAGTGAATGAAATACAGTATATCCATGATAAGTGTACTTATTATGTTTCAAAATAACTAAAAATGTATGAAGATTTCATAAATGCAGAGTTTTTTTAGGAAAAAAGAAGTAATGTGATGTTTTTAGACAATAATTGTGTCCTACTTACCATCGGAGAAGTCTAGATGTACAGTACGTAAAATCTGAGATGCCTAGAACTACTTGTCGGTCTCGTCTTGTGATTGTATGTGCCTTTCTCCCTAAAATAATGCCTGAAATAACCTTCTAACTACTTCTCCAGTCATCTAATATGTTTAGATCTACTTTGGATACATTCAAGAACAGTGGTCTGGTCACAGTGCATGTCCATACCCCTATCTATATCACCAAAAATTGAAATTTCTTGATTAACGACTTCATTTTTCTCGCTCAACATCGCTCATAACTAAGCACTCTTCTGCCATGATGGAAAGGGTCACTGGACATGTGCAAATAAAAAGTGTACAAGTAAAAAGTTACACTATTTTTGTAGAAACAAAACAGGTATAAAAAAACTAGTCACACGGCACGGAACACGCATACCGGAAGTGACCAATTTTAGTCATAAGGCACGGAAAGAGTTAATTAAAACCATATGGAAAAAAAAGATAAATGAAATCAAAATTATCTGAGAATGTTACAAGAAGTTAGAAGTCTGAGCGCCCTACATGGCAAATCATAGCATTTAAAGAGGGAAAAAGTAAGTAGCGTAGGAACAACCTGTGCCGGGTTTCCTGGTGTCCCTGTACTGCCAGCGTTTGAGGTTGCTGGAGTGACAGCCACAAGTGCTGGTGAGGAGCCCCCTGCTGCTAACGTCAGAACAGCGCCTTGAAGGCTCCCGCTGTCCATGAGAACGGCTGTTGGCGGGAGACAACCTGATGGGATGACACCGCCACTGGGGATCAGTTTGAATCCTTCTAAGGCACCTGGTGAAATTTTCACTGCGGAACTGACCAACCCTGGATGAGTCTTTGATCCTGAGCCACGGCTTCTTTCTGCAGGTTTGGATGCGAGTAGTACCGAGCCTGCGCCTGATGCGGTACCCGAAGCTGCTGAGCTGTTGGTCCCACATGGGGTAAAGTTGTTGAGAAACAAGGTCTGCCCTTGACCTGCTGTCAGTTCAGTGAGCTGGGCACCAGTGATGTTGACATACTGCCCATTGACTAGAGATGGATCAATTCCTGTAAGCAGGAGGTTGAAGTCTTTGAAAATGTTGTTGTTCTTGTGTGCTGCGCCCAGAGAAGCACCGCTGCTGGATGCAGTAATCTTTGCTGTGCCCAGAGAAGCACCGCTGCTGGATGCAGTAATCTTTGCTGTGCCCAGAGAAACACCGCTCAGCTGTCCCAGGTTAGCATTTGCTAATGTGACACCAGGAATGGCTATCAAGCTGCCAGACTGGTGACGGTGCAAATTAGCAGGCGTCACAGCACTGGGTAAGCTCGTCTGCTGGCTTGTGCCACTTGCTGCTTCTCCTAGAGTCATTGGCACTGTTACAGTCGGACTTATAGGTGAGGCTCCATTGCTACTTGTTATGGCAACCAGCTGCTGACTGCTTGAACCTCCACTACTCCCGCTCCGTTTTCTTTTACCTGGGTTTGTGACAGGTACGGATGAAATGGCAGGGGGTGTGGTGGCCAATGGACTGCGAGAAGCTACATTCTCCCAATATTTCACTGGCCCGCTTAGGCCAAGTTCTGATGGAGACACAGATGACACTGTTGCTGGTGTGGCATACAAAGATGTGAGCGACGATGCAGAGAAAGACAACGAAGCTGCTGCTGTTGCCGAGGGAAGGTTTAAAGTGTGGGGATTGGCTGAAGATGCAACTGGAGAAGCTGGCAATTTTATTTTAGGTTTAATGGATGGTTTTGAAGAACTGACTAGGCTGGGACTTATACTGAATGTAGCCACACCATTAGTGTCCACAATGTTAAAATTATATGGATCTTGGGAGCTGTTCAACACTGGGGATTCCTTTGGCAAGTTGGACTCTACACAAAGCTTTCTGAAAAAAAAAAAGGATATCACACACATGCTTAATTTTCTAAACTACCCAAGGGACTGTTATACAGCAGAAATAATGGTAAAACAATATGGTCTGTTATAACATTTTCAAACAAGTGATATTCTATGAAACTCCAATAACATTAAGCTTATGGAGTTTAGAAATGACAGAGGTACAAAGAAAACCACAGACTGTTTGTAAAGTTCAGGAAATAGCTAAGTCATTTGGTAGACTCAGTGAAAGAAAGGTTGATACTTTGTCCCTGGAAGCAACAGCAAAGTTTATATCAAAGGCCAAGGTCAGTGTCTGAAAAAAGGATGAAGAAGAAGCTCACAAAGTTATCATGAAGAAAATTTCAAAGAGTTATACTAAAATGAATTTTCAGAACCAAAGGTAAATGTTTATAACTGCATATAACTGGAGTCGAAGCTCACACAGTTATCATGAAGAAAATTTCAAAGAGTTAAACTAAATGGATTTTCAGAACCAAAGGTAAATGTTTAAAACTTGAGGCTTAAAAAAAAAAAAACCAACTCTGAGTAGCTTTAAAAAACTGCTGTCTGTAACCATGTCATTTTTGACCATGTGATAAATGGGGTTACTGAAGCAAGACCAGGCCTGCATCCAGTTTCATATGATTTTAAAAAAAAATGCCCTTTCTTTCCATTTCTACTGTAGGAGTTTCCTTTCACTTTTTCTCAGTTGATATCTCAGGATGTATTTAAACTTGGTTCCAGGTTATGTACATTCTGTATGGTAACATAACAGTTCAGTTTATGAAATCTAGGAGAGATTATCATGGCATGTTTACTGCTATTTACAAAACAAATTGATTATCTTGGCAGTTTCATTTCCATTTGTAAAATTCTGGGAGGTAGTACAGCTGTTTACAAAATTAATTAAAGGATTATTCTGTTAGGACTAATTCATTCATTCATTCATTCATTTGCATGTCCCTTGCGGAACTTTGCCTCCCAAAACAATACTCCTGTAGACCTCTCGGTTGTGAGCAAGATGGCCTGCTGCCGCTGCATCCATTTGCAGATCGTCAACGATGTCTTGCATCCATCTTCGTTTTGGTCTTCCTCTTTTCTTTTTCCCATTATGTATCCTTCCAATAAGGTCTTCTCTAAATTATCATGACGTTTAATGTGTCCAAAATATTTAAGTTTTCTCTCTTTAATCCTCTTTACTAGCCAGACTTCTTCAATATTAAGTTCTTGTAGTATACATATATTTGTTCTTTTTTGTGTCCACAATATTTGGAGAACTCTTCTGTAGCATTTACATTCAAAGGCATTTATATTTTCTCAGCTGTTTTGTTAAGTGTCCAGGTCTCACAGGCATATGTTGCGATGAGAAAGATGCATGTCCTTAAAAATCTTATTTTTGTGGTTCTGTCTGCTCTTCTCCACAGATTTTTTATTTGTTTTACTTTCTGAAGAGCGACAGATGTCCTCCTTTAAATTTCCCTCATTCTATCTCCATTATTAGTTAGTAGTGATCCAAGATATTCAAAACTCTCCACTTCTTCCAGTTTTTCCTCATTGATACATATTTCAGCTGCCTTGTTTGTTTTGTCAGTTGTCATCAATTTAGTTTTCTTTGTATTAAGATAGAGGTTCTGTTCTTCGCTGTTCTTACGGATGGATATAATTAGTTTTTCCACTCCTTTTTGTGTTGTGGACAGTAACACTGTGTCATCAGCATATCTAATTAGGATTAATACTGTTTATAAAACAAGGAATACTCTTAGCAGCATTACTTCCAGTTATAAATGTAAGAGAATATTTTGGTGCATTACTGCTGTTTATAAAACTAAGAGAATATCTTGCTGTAAAGTACATTTAGTGAAAGATTACCCCAATTTATAGGACTAATTAATATCACTCCAACTTATTTGTGTGGAGGTGGATTATGTTGCCTCTCTAATGCACAACTTACTTGTGTGGAGGTGGATTAAGTTGCCTCTCTAATGCACAACTTACCTGTGTGGAGGTGGATTATGTTGCCTCTCTAATGCACTACTTGTGTGGAGGTGGATTATGATGCCTCTCTAATGCACAACTTACTTGTGTGGAGGTGGATTATGTTGAATCTCGAATGCACAACTTACTTGTGTGGAGGTGGATTATGTTGCCTCTCTAATGCACAACTTACTTGTGTGGAGGTGGATTATGTTGCCTCTCTAATGCACTAAGTAATGCTGCCCTAACATAGTCCATCTTCCTCGAAAACAGGAAGCAACTTCTGTCGCTGACACGGCCTGCAAACTGGTTACACTGTGGAAAACAAAACAGAAAAGGTGTGCATGCAAAGTGTAGCACTTACTCAGAACTACAGGTTCTGAATGTAACCAGTGAGCCAACATCTATCATTATTTTATCTAGAAGGACCTTCGAAAATCTACACACTGTTTAACTCCATGCTTATAATAGTCATTATGAAAAATAACTCTATGCTTATAATAGTCATTATGAAAAATAACTCTATGCTTATAACAGTACAGACTGAGGTGGCTCAGGCATTTAGAAAGAATGGAGGATGATAGACAAGCAAAGATGGCCTATACAGAAGTGATAAGAGGGGACAGACCAAGAGGTAGACCTAGACAATGATGGTGAGACAACCCAGAAGAAGATATACATGCTCCAGGAATCAACAACTGGCAAGTTAATATCAACAGGAGAGTGAGGAGTGGAGAGGTGTCTTGTCTGTGGAAATGAGGCTCAACGGCACGGAAAGCTGCGGAATTCACCACCTGCTCAAAGAAGAAGACCTTGGAAAGTCAGCAGCATAACTTGCATGGCACTCTACACCCAATCTAGGGTTAAGTACTGTGCCTTTGTGGTAGGAGGCTGGTGATCCATTGCCAACCATCATTCTATCTTACTCCCTTGAAGTTCGAACTGGAAACAGGATGTGTTACCACAGACTGGCAAATGAGCTGGGTAGTGGAGTATATTGGGAAGCTTGGCTCTGAAGCCCACTGGGCAAGCATCTCTTGTGTTACACCTTGAGACACTTATCTTCTTACATCCTTCCTGCGCTGTTAAATGTCACATAGGGATCGCATAGTAGACTGCCAAGATTTCCTGTTTTCGGCGAGCTTCTCAACCTCATCAAGGGATGTTATTCCCACTAAGCTGGCCTCTCTTAACAATGTCTTCTTTAGAGTTTTACATGGTCGACCTCTTTTTCTTTGGCCTGTTGTGTTCCACTTGATAGCTTGTTTTGGGATTCTCTGACTGTTTCTTCTCATCACATGACTGATATATGTCCGTCTTCTTTTTTCTGATCACCCATGAGACAGGTTGTTGTTTGCTCATCTGTCTTATCACTGCGTTGTTCTTGAATTCGTTCCACTTTGTACCAAGTATTTTCCTGAGGCATTTGTTTTCAAGAGTCTTTCTTGTCTATTTCTTTAGTTGTTTTCCAGTTTTCCCGAGAAACTAGAACACCCAAATTAACCAGCTATGAAAATACATAACTGCTCAAGTGTTGGAAAGGCTGTCTGAGCTGACAAACCAGAGATGATCAAGACCCTATCCCACCTCTCACCCAGTGCTACTATTAACCAGCTCATCCTGACCAGTGAGGCAAGGCTTGCCATGGTCTCCATGACTGCTGTGTCTGTTGAGAGATTTGCTTTCTTGGTCCACGCCAGGTCTTTGAGCTGGCCTATTGTTGACATTTATGGCGGTTTAAAATTACGAACTTCTAACTATGGAACAAAACTATAAGACTTTTTTTGAGAAAAAGACAATAAATTCAATGATTAGAATAAGAGTCAACTCATAACCTACTATGAGCCATTTACACAGCTTTAAAAAAAAATTCAAATTAAAATAACTCCAGCTAAATGGTTTTGTTCTGTGGTTGAGAGTTCATAATTTAAAACTACTGCAAAAGCTAACAATGGGCATCACATCTCTTCCCTTTACAGCATAATAGCAGTGATTTTTTAATTATAAAGAATGTTTGTGTGTCATAATTGTCATTTGGTATGTTAAAAGTGAAACAAGGAAACAACAGAAATAATAAAGAAAAAAAAAAAAAAGTCACTAACTGCAAAGGGTTTAGGATGATAGGGGATGAAATTCTGATCAAGTTTTGAATCTTGAGATATGGATCTTGAAATGTCTGTGGATGACGAAGACGAGCTTAGCGGGGACTCTGGCACAGTTCCCGACATCTCTTTGACAGTAATGGCTGAAGGCAAAATTGCTGATGATGTAAATCTGCAAATGAAATAAAGGAACAAACAGGAATATTAAAATAGTTCTGCTGTAGTCCAATCATAGGGTACAAAAATCTAATCAAGAATTATAACCATCTAAAGCACAATTAACATTTTTAAAAATAAAATATATAAACCACAGCATTATATCTACCAAGAAAAAGAGGCAGACCGTGCGAAACTCTGAAGAGGTCATTGTTAAGAGAGGTCAAATTAACAGGCATCCCTTGAGGAGGTTGAAAGACTCACCGAAGACAGGAAAAATTGGCGAACTACTTTGCGAGCCCTATGTGACGTTTAACGGCACGGGAAGGATATAAGATAAGATTATATCCACCCTAATTTAAACATGTGAAAGCTGAAAAACAACTTAAAAAATAAACAACAAATCAGACTCTTTTGAAAACAAATGCCTAAGGAAAATACTCGGTATAAAGTGGAACGAACTCAAGAACAATGCAAAGATAAGGCAGATGAGCAAACAACAGCCTGTATAATGGATGATCAGAAAAAAGGAGATGGACATATATCAGTGATGTGATGAGAAGAAACAATCAGAGAATCCCATAACAAGCTATCAAGTGGAACACAACAGGTCGAAGAGAAAGAGGTGGACCATGTGAAGCTCTAAAGAGGTCATTGCTAAGAGAGGCCAGTTTAGAGGGAATAACATCCCTTGATGAGACTGAAAAACTTGGGGAAAACTTAGCAAACTACCATGCGAGCCCTGTGTGACATTTAACGGATGGAAGGATATAAGTTGTATGATGTAAGATTATATTGTAGTGGTGAGAGGATGTGTTGGCTTCTGAAAATAGGGACTGTGAAGTCAGTTTCTCAAACCTGACTCTGGCATTTTTTTTCTACTGTTCAATTTCTCTATAAATCATGCTTCTGACACGACATTTTTTTCTACTATTCAACTTCAATTTCTTTATAAATCATGCTTCTGACACGACATTTTTTTCTACTATTCAACTTCAATTTCTTTATAAATCATGCTTCTGACTCTGGCATCTCCATTTTCCCACTGTCTGGCTTTAACTCCAACTCTTTCAGTTTGGCCTTGCCTTTTATCTCCTTAGAACTGCCAGCTGGTGTTCTCTGCAGCCCATGATGTGAAGGGGTTGAGGCACAGCATTATATATCTGCCTGGGAGCTGGTTATGGCAACTAAATTTTCAGTCCTGGAGTGCAATTAAAAAGCAGGGAGCATGCAATGCTTCTTTAGCAGACTCTACCACCATGGTGACTCAGGCTAGGCCTGTTACTGGGGGCTACTAACAAAGACGTGGGAGAGGGTCTTGGCCAGCTATGGTTCACCAACCCTGATGCTAGCATGTCAGCTATGGGTTGCTGATTGCCAAAATAGAAAGACAAGGTTTCAGCTCATGGGCCTATTTGTATTTCTGCTCAGTTTCCTCATTTCTTTTGTCACTTTGTAAAACTAAACCATACACCTCTATCTACTTTATTACTAGAACCAGTTTTACTGTAGTCTTTCATCTCTTGCCAAAACAGGCAGCATCTTCAAAACTTCTTAAAAAAAAAAAAAAGCAGGTTTCTAGACACTCTAACTTCACCCAAAATTCTTTCAGACTCTGGTTTCTCTGTTTTTCTACTGTTGACCCAAACTCTGACTTCCTTCAAGAAACATACTTTTCTAAAGACTCAAAACTGCTTCTGATTCAGGTGTTTTTCTGTCTGATTCTGACTCATTCAAAAAAGTTTCATCTCCAAAGATTGCAACTCCAACCCAAAATGAATGTTGAACAAGAAAACAGACAAGAACTGGCCCTTTGAAATGTGGATACACAGAAAAATATGGCAAACTCCAAGGTCAGAAAAAAAAAACCAACAAAGAAGTACTAAATTTACTGAAAATGAAAAAAAGAAATAATGAAAAACATAACAACCAGTCTGTTGCAAACATTTCAGCAATGTCAAAAATGAAAACCACACTGGTGGTAAAAATTGATGGAAAAAGAAAATGAGAGGACAACAGTGATATAGATTTGTGGACATTCATTCATTCATTCATTCATTTGCATGTTCCTTGCGGAAAACTTTGCCTCCCTAACAGCACTCCTGTAGGCCTCTCAGTTGTGAGCAAGATGGCATGCTGCTGATGCAATGATTTGTGGACAACATGTAAAAAAAACAGACTGGATTCTACTTGCCCAGGTGTACTTTGAAAACAGGGACCAGAGGAAATTGAAGAGCCCATACGTCCCTCTGGGGAGATTGGCCCAGGGTGATGATTTACGAGAAATTACTGGTTACTCTCACATACACTTTCAATGCAAAATACAACATCACAATGATAAATATCACATACAGCCGTCAAAAATATTACACACCTCTGAAATATATTAGCAGGTTTAACAAAATGGGCGGCTGCTGTAGGCACAACACTGGACGGCAGCACTGATGTCCTGGATATTCCCGAAAGACCCGCTGAACTTCCAACTTTTCCATCCTGCTGGACTATCACAGATGTCATCTCGTGTTTCAAACTGTTCATGGTGGCGCTCACTGCCGCAGGTGAGACCAGGATGCAGCTGGCAGAAGCTGCTGCGCTTGCTACTGCGGCTGCATTCTGCGACTCGGCCTTAGCCCTGAGAATGGCCTCCTTGGTGGCCTTGTGTTCTTTTAGCAAATCATCAAAAGACTTGCTCCTTCCGGACACTGCTCGTCTTAATGATAAGGCATGGGTCTGAAATGAAACAGGTTTGCATATACTTATCTGATAGAAATAAGAATCCAAATTTTAGAAATCTATTAGAAAAGTTGTATACAAACTTCTATGATAAAGAATCTTGTGTAAGCTTAAAATCTATGTTCCAGCACACAAGCAAAACTTGTATTTAGTAATGTGAAAAATGTCTACTTGTTAAATATCATGGAAAGAAAGACAATGGGGCCTTTATTTTTTATCAGCGTCAGACAATTACTGCTGATCTAAGCCTTATACTGCTTTAAACTGAAAAACAGGGCAGGGATTGATGTGTTCCCTGCAGTGGTGGAGTCTGTGGAGAAACCTGCTTCTTGTGGTGGAGTCTGTGGAGAAACCTGCTTCTTGGGTTAACCTGGCAAAGTTAAGAAAGCTACAGGAAAAAGATGATGTCTTTATTCCAAGACCTTCATCACAAAATCAGCTTTCAGCTCGTGGGCAAATGGTGATCTTGATGACATTCATTTGCTGCAACCTTGACAGGACATGAAAAATTGACTTTTATGTGAAATCTTATTTTTCCTTAATCCACCAACAGCCATATGTGCAATGGAATCTAGTGTGGAGGCAGATTTTCTCAACCTTCAAAGGCTGTTTGTCGCAGCACTTGTGTTTCAGGTATCAATTTTTACAGGTGGTTTAAATTTTAGGGCACTGGTAGCTGACGACAAACCAATAACTTCCTGCCGAGAGGAAAAAATGGACTACTCTAGCCCCTATTCACATTAATAACTCTATTTGGTATTCAATCACTAGCAGTTCTTTATACTTTCTGTTTTTGGCCAATGTTTTTTTCTTTTTTCATCTCACCTTGCACGTGAGAGATCTGGTGCACTGCTTACTTGTCTCGGACATCATCACACCACAGTGCTTGTCAGCATCATATTCTCGATCTGAAAATAAAAACTGCCAATCTGAAAACGCCATACAGGGTGTTACCAAAACAGGGACCAGAGGAAATTGAAGAGCCCATACGTCCCTCTGGGGAGATTGGCCCAGGGTGATGATTTACGAGAAATTACTGGTTACTCTCACATACACTTTCAATGCAAAATACAACATCACAATGATAAATATCACATACAGCCGTCAAAAATATTACACACCTCTGAAATATATTAGCAGGTTTAACAAAATGGGCGGCTGCTGTAGGCACAACACTGGACGGCAGCACTGATGTCCTGGATATTCCCGAAAGACCCGCTGAACTTCCAACTTTTCCATCCTGCTGGACTATCACAGATGTCATCTCGTGTTTCAAACTGTTCATGGTGGCGCTCACTGCCGCAGGTGAGACCAGGATGCAGCTGGCAGAAGCTGCTGCGCTTGCTACTGCGGCTGCATTCTGCGACTCGGCCTTAGCCCTGAGAATGGCCTCCTTGGTGGCCTTGTGTTCTTTTAGCAAATCATCAAAAGACTTGCTCCTTCCGGACACTGCTCGTCTTAATGATAAGGCATGGGTCTGAAATGAAACAGGTTTGCATATACTTATCTGATAGAAATAAGAATCCAAATTTTAGAAATCTATTAGAAAAGTTGTATACAAACTTCTATGATAAAGAATCTTGTGTAAGCTCAAAATCTATGTTCCAGCACACAAGCAAAACTTGTATTTAGTAATGTGAAAAATGTCTACTTGTTAAATATCATGGAAAGAAAGACAATGGGGCCTTTATTTTTTATCAGCGTCAGACAATTACTGCTGATCTAAGCCTTATACTGCTTTAAACTGAAAAACAGGGCAGGGATTGATGTGTTCCCTGCAGTGGTGGAGTCTGTGGAGAAACCTGCTTCTTGTGGTGGAGTCTGTGGAGAAACCTGCTTCTTGGGTTAACCTGGCAAAGTTAAGAAAGCTACAGGAAAAAGATGATGTCTTTATTCCAAGACCTTCATCACAAAATCAGCTTTCAGCTCGTGGGCAAATGGTGATCTTGATGACATTCATTTGCTGCAACCTTGACAGGACATGAAAAATTGACTTTTATGTGAAATCTTATTTTTCCTTAATCCACCAACAGCCATATGTGCAATGGAATCTAGTGTGGAGGCAGATTTTCTCAACCTTCAAAGGCTGTTTGTCGCAGCACTTGTGTTTCAGGTATCAATTTTTACAGGTGGTTTAAATTTTAGGGCACTGGTAGCTGACGACAAACCAATAACTTCCTGCCGAGAGGAAAAAATGGACTACTCTAGCCCCTATTCACATTAATAACTCTATTTGGTATTCAATCACTAGCAGTTCTTTATACTTTCTGTTTTTGGCCAATGTTTTTTTCTTTTTTCATCTCACCTTGCACGTGAGAGATCTGGTGCACTGCTTACTTGTCTCGGACATCATCACACCACAGTGCTTGTCAGCATCATATTCTCGATCTGAAAATAAAAACTGCCAATCTGAAAACGCCATACAGGGTGTTACCAAAACAGGCAGGGATGCTCCCCAAGGGAAACTAAAGCACACAGACAGAGAAATGAGAACAGATGCCAAAGAAAAAGATCCTGTCATAAACCCACATGTAAACTACAATTTTCAGGCTCTGAACGGAACACTGCAGACATTCACATAATCTGACACCTGCCAAAGACCCTGCCAATGAACGTGCCAAAATGTTTCCCTGACTCTAAAACACATCCTGCAAATCTGTATTCTCTACAGAGCTTGGATGTCCAAACTTGGCCCCATGGATGGAAAACTGGAGCATGCATGAAGAATCTGCAGTACTGGGTTAGCTTTAAAAGTGTGTGTCAGCACCACATGGCAACCAAAGGAAATATTCTTATTGCACACCAGGACTTGCTAGCCATCTTTGGAGATACTTCATCTCTGCATTCAAGTCAAGATGCCTAGTACTCCTACAAACAAGTCAAGGTATTACAGTCTAGTGATTCTACAAACAAGTCAAGATACTGTAGTCTGCAACTCCTGTAAGTCAAGATATTATAGTCTATGACTTCCACAAGCAAGTCAAGATGATTATGGTCTACAACTGATATACACCTCCTTTGATAGTCTACAACTGATAGACACCTCCAAGTCTTCTCTGATAGTCTACAACTGATAGACACCTCCAAGTCTTCTCTGATAGTCTACAACTGATAGACACCTCCAAGTCTTCTTTGATAGCCTACATCTGATTTATACCTCCAAGTCTTCTTTGATAGCTTACATCTGATTTATACCTCCAAGTCTTCTTTGATAGCCTACATCTGATATATACCTCTAAGTCTTCTTTGATAGCCTACATCTGATATATACCTCTAAGTCTTCTTTGATAGCCTACATCTGATATATACCTCTAAGTCTTCTTTGATAGCCTACATCTGATATACACCTCCAAACCTTCTTTGATAGCCTACATCTGATATATACCTCTAAGTCTTCTTTGATAGCCTACATCTGATATATACCTCCAAGTCTTCTTTGATAGCCTACATCTGATATACACCTCCAAGTCTTCTTTGATAGCCTACATCTGATATATACCTCCAAGTCTTCTTTGATAGCCTACATCTGATTTATACCTCCAAGTCTTCTTTGATAGCCTACATCTGATATATACCTCCAAGTCTTCTTTGATAGCTTACATCTGATATACACCTCCAAACCTTCTTTGATAGCCTACATCTGATATACACCTCCAAGTCTTCTTTGATAGCCTACATCTGATTTATACCTCCAAGTCTTCTTTGATAGCCTACATATGATATATACCTCTAAGTCTTCTTTGATAGCCTACATCTGATATATACCTCTAAGTCTTCTTTGATAGCCTACATCTGATATACACCTCCAAACCTTCTTTGATAGCCTACATCTGATATATACCTCCAAGTCTTCTTTGATAGCCTACATCTGATATACACCTCCAAACCTTCTTTGATAGCCTACATCTGATATACCTCAAAGTCTTCTTTGATAGCCTACATCTGATATATACCTCCAAGTCTTCTTTGATAGCCTACATCTGATATATACCTCTAAGTCTTCTTTGATAGCCTACATCTGATATATACCTCAAAGTCTTCTTTGATAGCCTACATCTGATATATACCTCAAAGTCTTCTTTGATAGCCTACATCTGATATATACCTCCAAGTCTTCTTTGATAGCCTACATCTGATATATACCTCCAAACCTTCTTTGATAGCCTACATCTGATATATACCTCTAAGTCTTCTTTGATAGCCTACATCTGATATATACCTCAAAGTCTTCTTTGATAGCCTACATCTGATATATACCTCAAAGTCTTCTTTGATAGCCTACATCTGATATATACCTCCAAGTCTTCTTTGATAGCCTACATCTGATATATACCTCCAAGTCTTCTTTGATAGCCTACATCTGATATATACCTCAAAGTCTTCTTTGATAGCCTACATCTGATATATACCTCAAAGTCTTCTTTGATAGCCTACATCTGATTTACACCTCCAAGTCTTCTCTGATCATTTACCAAGTACAGTGCCAACAGGTGCTGGCAATCATGCTCTTCCATTCTGGACAGTCCTTGGTATTTCTAGTCAGTTCAGCTCCTTTCCTTTTCTTGTGCCTCATCATCAGCCTGTTCAGATATTTTCTCTTGGTCTCCTCTGCTTTTTTCTCCCCTTGAGTTTTTCAGTGACTTCAAGTATTATAAACCAACAGGTTACTTTAGCTATTTTTTTCCCCTCTCCCATTAATTTACATGACACCATACAACACAAATTATGACAGATGTGACAAATGATAAGAAAGACAACCATTTATGACAGACATGGTTAATGATAAGAAAAACAACCGTTCATGACAGATGTGATGAATAATAAGAAAGACAACCATTTATGACAGATGTGATGAACAATAAGAAAGACAACCATTTATGACAGATGTGATGAACGATAAGAAAGACAACCATTTATGACATATGTGATGAACGATAAGAAAGACAACCATTTATTTATGACATATGTGATGAACGATAAGAAAGACAACCATTTATTTATGACATATGTGATGAATGATAAGAAGGACAACCATTTACGACATATGTGATGAACAATAAGAAAGACAACCATTTATGACATATATGATGAACGATAAGAAATGATGTACCGTATGATGTTACAAGCATGGCCAGATATTTAAATGTGTTGCATTTGTCTCTTGCTCCTTGCACTTTCTTTGTGATATAACCACTGTTTCTATTTTCTTGCTACTCAGAACAAGTCCTATCTGCTCACTTTCTTTTACTGCTATATCTAGTAACTCCTGTAGACTCTTTCATTTTTTGACTGTTAGTACTCTACCATCTGCATATTGCATATTGTTCATGCTATATACAAAACAAAGAATATGCAAATATGAAAATAAAAACACTAAAAAACTGGTACTCTAAAAATAAATATTACCTTTGCATGGCAAAAACTTTCGTTCTTTTTGATCCTTAGGCACTTTTGTGTTTTTTGTACTCGATACAGGACAGAGAGTCATGGCGCTTGTAGAACCCACGGTCAGAACCGGTGCAATCTTTAAAGGTTTTGTCCCTAATGACGTGCTCACAAAGGTGGTTACATTTCTTGTGCTTGGCGGCGTATCCGTGGATGTCTTGGTAGCTGCTATCAACGCAGGTGTGGAAACCATGGATGGGCATGTGGTTGCTGGTGCAGATGAAGGTGTTGAGAGAGACACAACTGACTTTATGGACCCATTCATCAAAGTTGATATTTTCGAGGAATCTAAATTCAGAATTTGCTTCGAAATACCAGCCACTGATGCTGTGGTGTCTCCTTGCTTTGTATCAAGCTTAGAGGATAATGACAGTGATGAAGATAATGCACTGGAAAGTTCTCCCAACTTCTCCATTTTGACTACAGGGCTTGAGACAGCACTAGGATCAGACTTGGCTGGAACAATTCTGTTTCTTGATTTAACAGACTCCATGGGACTGATCTTCATCCTGACTCCGAGAATAGGCGCTGAAATGTTTCTCACTGAAGCGGGGACGTGTTTCAAACTTGCCTTTGTTGGCAGAGGTTTCACTGTTCTACTAGTCTGTTTGGCACTAGATGGTGCATGTGGCGGAGGGACTGCCTTAAAGGGTAATGCTATAAGCAGCTTTTTACCAAGCTCAGAGTTGAGTGCTGAGACAGAGATGTTCCCCAAACTGCTGAGATTCAATGGACCATGGCGTGATTCTGAAAATGTACAACATCTAGACGATTAACTTTAAATCAACGGTAATTATACTAATTATTAGTATGTGCCGCGTAGGATAGCATTTACAGTCATGCTTCTCCATAGTGTCTGGTTCTTGGTGTTTTCAATTAGTTCAGGTACTTTTCTTTTTTCAAGACACTTGGTCGGTCCACTGAGATATTTTTCTTTCTCTCTTCCTTTTTCTCTTGAATTTTCAATCATTACTAGGCTCTTCAACTTCTGTCTTCTCATGACATGTTCAAGAGATTCTGACTGTCTTTTTTTTCATATCAAGTTTTTGCTGTCCTAAAACTTCTTTGAGGCATCTTCATTTGCTTTTCTGTCTGTACAGGGTATTTGCTGCACCATTCTCCAAAACCACATCTCTGTTGCTTTCAGTTTCTTTGTCAGCTTTTTGTTGACTATCCAAGTTTCAAATACAGCAATATTCATTTCCTGGAGTTGTGAAGCATGATTTGACAAGGGAATGATGGTATGACGATGGTTTCCATTTGATTTCCATTTGATTTGTGTACAGTCTTCTCTGCTAGCCATTGTCTAAAGAGCTTGGTTTGCAAGGCAGCATGGTACCTGTTTTTGTCTGCTGCTCTTTATTCAGATATTCACAGCTGACCTCAATATCTAAAGGCCATTCCACCGGTGGACACACTTGTTGGAAGGATAGAGTACTCAATATGAACAAATCTCAAATTAGCTCTGCATTTACAATATGCAGATGCTGGATACAGGAGAAAACAGAAATCTTAAATATCCTCTAACATGAAACAAACCACTAAGCCTTACTGATAAGTCTTTTTTGCCTTGGTCAGCACTGAAAGGTACACAAGAAAGGTGACAATGTAACTCAAGCAATACTTAGACAATTAACTCTATATGTATGATATTTAGATAATTAATAATTAACCCTATATGTACAATATTTAGATAATTAACACTTAACCCTATATGGGCAAAAAATGTGGCAGGAACCAAGAAATATGAAAATAATTATCATTATGGCTAATCAAGTGGTTAAATAACCACTCATTTAAGAGTGACCTTGAACTCTTGTTTCTTGCTGTTGCCTGTAATGAAGATCTTGACAAAAAGCAGGCTTTAGGTCATAACTAGATGTGGGCAATGGTGATTTCCTTCAATTTCTGCAACACCAGTGGGAACACATCAGTTTCCTGTTCTGTTGGTCAGGTGGTTGTGTGACACCTGCCTGCCACTGGCAGCATCACCTGAAGGTGGGACACAGTCATGGACGACTATGATTCACCAGCACTGATTGTTTGTCTTAATTCACTAGAACAATTGTCACTAGGTAAAATGAATATACCAAATATGAGGCTGATCCTTCTCTGCAAGCTGGTTTTTTTTTTATCATTCTTCTTCTTCTATCTTTCTGGAACTGAGAGCTGGTGTTCTCTGCAGCCAGTGCAGTGAGGATGTTGAGTCAGTCAGTATTTGAGGAACTTTGCCTCCCTAACAGCACTCCTATAGGCCTCTTGGTTGTAAGCAAGATGTCCTGCTGCTGATGCATCTATTCGGAGATCATCAACGACGTCTTGCAGCCATCTTTGCCTCGGTCTTCCTCAATTTCTTTTTCCTAATATGTACCCTTTCAAGATGGTCTTCTCTAAATTCTCATGACGTTTAATGTGTCCAAAATATTTAAGTTTTCTCCGTTTAATTCTCTTTATTGGCCAACCTTCTTCAATATTAAGTTCTTGTAGTATGGATACATTTGTTCTTTATTTTGTCCTTGATATCTGAAAGACTCTTCTATGGAGTTTCTATTCAAAGGCATTTATGTGTTTCTCAGCTGTTCTGTTAAGTGTCCATGTCTCACAGGCATATGTTGCGATGGGAAAGATGCATGCCCTTAAAAATCTTATTTTTGTAGTTCTGTCTGTTCCTCATCACAGTTTCTTTATTTTTTTTTAAGAGCAATATATGTCCTACTTTTAATTTCCCTCACTGTATCTCCAGTACTAGTTAGTAGTGATCCAAGATATTTAAAACTCTCCACCTCTTCCAATTTGTCCTAACTTTATATATATTTCAGCTGCCTTATTTGTTTTGTCAGTTGTCATCAATTTAGTTTTCTTTGCATTAAGATGGAGGTTTTGCTCTTCACTGTTCTTACAGACTGACATAATTAGTTTTTCCACTCATATAATACTGGGAGTGGGTTATAGCAACTATTTTTTTCAGTCCCTGAGTGAAGATAAAAGAGCGGAGGGGTGGGGGGATGTCTAAAACTTCTTTAGAAGATTCAACCAGCGTGGGAACTATGGTGATGCCTGCTCCACCAGGACAGACCTGCGGTAGTTGGTTGGGGGTACCAAGAGAGAAGTGGGATTGGGCTTCAATGAGCGATGACTTGTCTGTCCTGACACTAACATGTCAGCTATGAGACACTGACTGTCAAACAGGACGGCATCTTTGCCACTTTTCTTTTTATCATTCAGCCATAAGTCTATGGTGAAGCCTTCTATGGATTTAAAATGAAAAAAAAAACAAACTGACTTTTTGGAAAGTAGATGCTGTTATAATGTACAAAAGCAAAATTTCCACAGATTACTAGATTTATGGTTGCATTATGCTTCACAACCTGCTGATCATGTCTGTGTTCTAGCTGCAGGCACAGAACATGATAATTTACATTAATCTGTGATAACTCAAGATAACACATTCATGCGATCTGGATATTTAATAGAAAGTTATGGTCACAAACATAACAACTAAATGTTAACCCTCCTCTCACCACTTACAATATACAACCCCAAATAATAATCTCCGTGCACTGAGGACTAACCTATGTGTAGCCTGAGTGCCTGAGGTTTGACTAGCAGTCCACACGTCTCACAGACGACAAGGTTGAACTCATCTCGAGATGGGCAGAAACCAAAAAGACCCATGTCTGTGGTGGCAAGAAAATAATCACTGAACTGAATAAGACAAAAATTATGTGGGGAAAAATAATCACTGAACTGAATAAGACAAAAATTATGTGGGGAAAAATAATCACTGAACTGAATAAGACAAAAATTATGTGGGGAAAAATAATCACTGAACTGAATAAGACAAAAATTATGTGGGGAAAATTAATCACTGAAATGAATAAAGCAAAAATTATGTGGGGAAAAATAATCACTGAAATGAATAAGAAAAAATTATGTGGGGAAAATTAATCACTGAAATGAATAAGACAAAAATTATGTGGGGAAAAATAATCACTGAAATGAATAAGAAAAAATTATGTGGGGGAAAATTAATCACTGAAATGGATAAAGCAAAAATTATGTGGGGAAGAACATACGAGGGATGTTGGAGATTTGATTTTTTTTTGTTTTTGACTGATTGAGTAGACTTACTAGCTTCTTGGTCTAGTCTCCTTTAAAGCAGCTTCCTTGTGATTGTATATACCTGTTCCAGTGGCTCTGCACCTCTGGAAGTCACTTTGTGAGATAACCCTCGTTTGTCTCATTGCGTTTGTTTGATCTTCAACTTCACTGAACTGACGACCTTCCAATGTTTTCTTTAGATGTGGAAACAAGAAGAAGTAGCAGGGAGCAAAGTCAGGTGAGTATGGAGGGTGCTGAAGCAACGGAGTGTGGCATTTCACCAAAAATTTATTTGTTTCCACAGACATTTGCAAGGGCACTGTCATGGTGAAGGATCCAATTGGCAGTACGCTACTTCTCTAGACGATGTCTGCACACAGTGTCAAGAAGGCATTTTAGGAATGGTTTGTAGAATATTGTATTCACTGTTTGCCCTCTAGGGACATATTTAATGTGCATCAATGTCATAGAATGCAGTCAACATGGTCTTGACGCCAGACTTCATCTGCTGCATATTCTTCAGTTAAGGAGATGATGATGATGCTTTTCATGGGGATGACATTAATTTTCTTTCAAGGTCAGACCCACACACTCAACTTTCAGAACCAGTGATTATCAATGACATGAAGTTCAGACCATTTTGGGCTCACTCACGGAGATAAGTGCAAACTGACATGCAATCTTCCTTTTGCTCTGCAGTCAGAAGAGGTGGCATAAGTTTTGCTGACACACGTCTCATACCCAAATCTTCACTTAGAATTTTATGGCAAGTAGCAACTGCTATTCCTACATGCTGTGCCACCTTTTTTTTTTTTTTTTCAGATTAAAAATATACTGTGCAAAAAAAAAGCTCTACTGATGAACACTAGAAAGAGAATTATTCAGTGTTACACTGAACCCATATTATTATATGGATGCAAAGCACGGATAGTAACAAAGAGCACTCAAAATCTACCAGAACCAACGGAAATGTGGTTCCTAAGAAAAATGATGAGAATACCATGGGCGGCCAAGAAAACAAATGAAGAGAGCTTAATGGAGGCTGGGCAAAAGATAGAAATTATGGCAAAAATTCAGAACACAACAGTCCAGATTTGTAGGACATGTTTTAAGAAGAGGCAAACTGGAGCACCTAGTGACAACAGGAAAACTGGAGGGAAAAAAAGGGAGAGAGAAAGACAAAGAAACAAAAGACATGATGGACTTAAAGAATGGCACAGAGCATGGTCCGAAACATATCTTATAGAAATTGACAGATGGTTGTGAAAATCAGTGATGACCAGTTCTTGACTGGCATGGAGATGGTTGTGAAAATCAGTGATGACCAGCGCCTGATTGGCATGGAGATGGTTGTGAAAATCAGTGATGATCAGCCCCTGATTGGCAATGGAGATGGTTGTGAAAATCAGTGATGACCAGCGCCTGATCGGCAATGGAGATGGTTGTGAAAATCAGTGATGACCAGTGCCTGATCGGCATGGACCAGAGACGGAGAGACTTTTTTAGACCCTCAGTATGGCTAAAAAGGTGGGGAGGGGGGAGGTGCAATGCTTCTTTAGCAGAGTCCATCACCACAGGGAGGACTACACTGGTCCCTGCCCTGTTAATAAGGCTGAGCCTGTTATGCACAGTGTCAATGAAGAGGTTGCATAAGGTCTTGGTCAGCTATGGTTTGCCAACCCTGATGCAAGCAGAAAGCCACAGATCACTGACCACTACTTTGGACTGTGTCTTTACCTTCCTTATGTGGATCTTTTTTTTTCCAATGAAAATGGTACTGAAGCAGATGATATCACTGTCCATGGAACCGATAAAGGCATCATTTTAATTTTGTTGGTTGTGTCGTTCCTCTATCAATATCTGATCTGCAGAGTTGGCCATTGAAACAGAAAGTAATGCAGCTGGCCATTGAAATAGAAAGTAAGCAGAGCTGGCCACTGAAATAGAAAGTAAGCAGAGCTGGCCATTGAAACAGAAAGTAATGTCCAACCTCAAAATTTCATCTCATACCACAAGCATCTCTTGCCCTCCAGTTAATCCTCCAAGTTCTCAAACAAATGGTTGAGTGAATATTTCTGTTTTCTCACCATGTGGTACAGTCTTTTGCCATCTCCTCCTATTCCTTGTGACTAATGGAGAAATCTCTCAAGGCTGCTGTCTATATTACATATTTCTTTTAGTGTAAATATCTTTGCTTGTTATATATAGCTCTTAAGCAATATATAAAAAAGAAACAAAAAGACATACAGCCAACATTAAACACTTTGTACATGTGAAGTGTATACCACTCACATATGGTGGGATCAAATTCATGTAATAAATGATAACGTACATATGATACTCATTAGGTTTATATCAACTAGAGGAGAGTGAAAGGGTAAATTTCCAGTGATTCTGAAAAAAAAAAAAAAATCCGAGATTTTCTGGGGAGTCTGGAAACTCATTAATCACTCATCCAAGAGACAGCAACTTGAGCTCAACACTTCTGCTGCCTTGAAGGACTCCTCACCCAAAGAAAACAGTTTAGAAGTAGCTACATTTATTTCAATATCATCCAGGCAACTGTTGATGCCAAAATACATTGGTTCTACTGTTTATGTGAATCTTCCACCACCCTGGAGTAACAGACTGTGCTGCATGTCAAGACCTTAATCACTACATAACTCTTCCTTAGCCCAACATCCTGGAGTGGGTACTGATCTTCTTTCAAGGGAACATCACCTAAAAAGGCTTTTATTGAATGGAAAATGAGCACAGTAGTGGCACAGTGATTAGAGTTTCTGCTTCTCGTGAGAAATAACCTGGGTTCTAGTCTTCCACCTTGCTCTAGTCAACCTAGTTGAAAAATGGGTTCCTGACATGCATACAAGAAGGAGGGGGAAAAATGGCAATATGAGTGAGTGTCCCATCTCAAGCCAGCAGTCATTGAGAAGTTAAGTTTTTATAGGGTTACTATTCTGATGTATTAAGTGCTGTGATTGTTCTTGAACCCAATGAATGTGTCTTTTTTGATACAACATTTTCACGAAGAAACTGCACTTTCACCTACCTCTTCTCTGAAGCTTCATGCTGTTACTGGACTTTTTATTCTCATCCTTGTCTGGTTCATCCTCATCTGAAACAGAATGCATTTAAACAGTATTGTCACCGCTGTTACCTTTAGATAATGCAAAAGTGCACTTTCTTAGGTGTGCAGTTTTCGCCATAAGTGTTTTCATTTCGTTTCTAATTCAGTTCATTCAAAGCTATCTCTTCAAACGCGGTAGCGAAGTTCTTGGTAGAACGTGTAAACAATGGCTATTTTCAAAGGCATGTGAGTGAAAAAAGATAGACAGGTGGCCAGTAACGTTTAAAATTTTCGTAAGTTATTTATCTATCTCACCGTTTTCAGTGTCAGAGGACAAGAAATCGCCCAGTGCTGACCACTGTTGACCAATAATTAGCGACGGACTTCTATCCTGTGTCGCCATTTTTATTTTCTTGTTGCTTTCTGTCGACACGGAACTGGCCGAATGTGACGTCACATTCGGGAATATCCGATCGCTGTCAGCTAACTTAGTCATTCAATTTATTCGCTTTTTACTTTTTTTCTGCTCTATGAGTGGATATTTGGGATTGTGCTATCCAGTGATGTGCATGGTAGTTTCGAAGAACTATAACTAGCAAAATAAAATAAAGTTAGTGTTTTGTGAAGATCTTATATCTTATCCTTCCCGTGCCGTTAAACATCACAAAGGGCTTTCAAGGTAGTTCGCCAATTTTTCCTGTTTTCGGCGAGCTTTTCAACCTCATCAAGGGATATTATGCCTATTGATTTGGCCTCTCTTAACAATATACTCTTTAGAGTTTCCCGTGGTCTGCCTCTTTTTCTTCGGCCTGTTGTGTTCCACTTTCTAGCTTCTTTTGGGATTCTCTGACTGTTTCTTCTCATCACATCACCGATATATTTCCATCTCCTTTTCCTGATCACCCATGAGACTGGTTGTTGTTCAGTCATCTGTCTTATCTCTGCATTGTTCTTGAATTCGTTCCACGTGATGCCGAGTATTTTCCTTAGGCATTTGTTTTCAAAAGAGTCTAATTTCTTGTCTATTTCTTTAGTTGTTTTTCAGCTTTCGCATGCATAAATGAGGGTGGATATTACATTTGAATTGAATAGTCTTAACTTTGTTTTTGTGCTTATAACTTTTGAATTCCATATGTTCTCAAGATTCTTGAAGATCGATGTTGCTTTTGTAATTCTAATTCTAACTTCCTCTCTGGTGTCACCATCCTCGTCTATGTAACTGCTATGTATTATAAATTGATTGACTTCTTCAGTATCTGTGCCTTCTATGTGTATTTTTCTATTTTGATTAATGAGAAGTTTCATTATTTTTGTTTCGTCCTTGTTAATTTCAAGTCCTATTTTGCTAGCCAGTGAAGACAGGATATCTGTTTTTTCTTGCTTGGAATTCACATTGTTACTGATAAGAGTTATGTCATCAGCAAAATCAAAATGTTCTATTTGGATCCCATGTACCCAATCAATACCTGTGTTCCTGTGTAGCATTTTTCATTATGAAGTCTATTAGAATTTTAAAAAAAACAAAGGAGACAGTATACATCCTTGTTTCACGCCTGTTTCAATCTGGAACCATTCGCTCATCCCTTCTTCTGTTTTGACTGCACAAACATATCCATTGTAGAGGTCCTTAATGATGTTGACAATTTTAGATGGTATTCTTTCTCCAAATGATTCTTTGTGTATGCTATCAAATGCATTTTTAAAGTCTATGAAGCTCAAAATTAATAGTTTCTACTTTTCGATATGTTCTTCAAGTATTATTCTTAGAGTAAAGGTCTGGTGGACACAGCGTTTCCCTTAACGAAATCCTGCTTGTGATGATAGATAATAGTTAATTAAAGAGGAGACCGAAGCACCTACTGATGTTATCAGAGTGCACGGATGATGATCCTTCTTAATATCTCCTTCCGCGTACATCACTAACGACACCCGTTCTTTGTTGCTTGACCATCGGTTTGAGGCTCTTAATGGTTCATTCATTTTCACCACCCCAAGTTTCACCCTTCATAGCTCCTTCATTTAATTATTCTTGATAACGACACTGATTTACACTTGTCATGAAGTCATTTATTGGACGAGTTGTTCATTTGCTGCTAATCCTTTCCTGGCTTTAGTTGTGATGTGGCTTACAAGATCTTTGAATCTGAAGCTGAGATCGAACCTTACTCCCGGATAATTAATTAAATTAGTTCTTTCAACAGCATCCCCACAGAAGCTTACCATGGACACTAGTTTGTTGACAAGATGTTTGTTTATGGAGAACCATGTCACAGCAGCCTTTGCAGGATTACGCCGTGCATGGAGGTGCTGCACCTGGTTGATATGCGGTTTTAACTTTCTCTGCAACCCCAGAATAATTCTACTTCTGCCTTTGCCCTGCCTGTGTACCATAATAATTAACCAAGGGACATGGACTGGTAGTGACTCAGTAGATGAACGAACGGACCGCGGGGACACCACAGAGGGAGTTGGTAAGCGAATGGTAGACTCATTTGTCATGGAGGAAGGGCTGGCAGTTGATCGAGCAGATATCTTAAAGTGCCACCAGTGAAGCTTGTCGAATAGAAGGCGTCAGTGACAATTGTGAATCGGCCTCATAACCAAGAATGAAGGGGCTAAAGTTGAAAATGTGGATGGCGAAAAATGAACGATTCATGGACAGTTTCAAACATATGGTCAGCCAGCAGGGAACGGGCAGGAATCAGGGGAGATCAGAGCACCTGTGGATGTGTTGAAGTGCATGGATGATGGTCCTTCTGTCTGACTCCCTGGGAATTTGTAAGCGAAAGCATTCAGGGTACCTAATACTGTGACTTGAAAAGATTAGCAATTTTGTGAGCTATCGTAAGTTTCAGCGTGGAAATATATAGACAGATAAATCTATAAGACAGTCCGCCCATTTGTTAGCACGGTTTCTCCGAACGTGGACAACACATTTTTACACCTTATAAAATTTCCTTTTTAAACATATTATTGTGTCTTTAAGAGTATTTGTATGTTAGTGCAGGCAGCAACAATCTTGTAATTGTTTCCCCTGTGACCGCTTATTCCAGCCTCATCTAAAAAAAAAAACATCATTCGTGTAATGATGGAATAGTAATCTTTCATTCGTACCGGAAAGCAATGGCAATCATCTTGTGCGACCTTTGGTATTTCCGAACGATTCAAATGGCTTTTTTTTCCATGTCATTTGGCCAGTCCACTGAGATATTTCTCATTTTGGCCTTTCTTTCTTCTTGTTTCTCTTCAATTTACCGTAGGTATCAAGTTCTCTAACTTGAGTGTCCAAAGTGTCTAACCCGAACATGTCTTCTCAAGGCATGTCAAAAAAAAATGTTGACTGTCTTTTTCTTATCAGTTTGATTAGTTTTCGTTGTATTCTAATTTCGTTTTGGACGTCTTCGTTTGTTCTCTGTCTGTCAAGGGTATTTGTTACATCTTTTTCATAAACTATATCTCTTTTGCTTCCGCTTTCTTTGTCAACTTTTTGTTAACTGTTCAGGTTTCACAGCATATAAAGTATATTTTCTAAAAATTAATTTCATTAAAACTAAAAACTGTTATACGAAAAAACAATTTTTTTTTCTCTTGGCGGTGTGATCGAGTTACAAGTCAAGAAAATTGTGTGCATATCAGTCGGAGCATAAATTCTGATTCGTAAAATAATCATGAGACATTTTAGAAACTATGTTTTTTTCTGATTATAGCATGAAGGTAGGGAAATCTTGGAACTTATACGTTATAAGGCCTTGTGACGGTCTTGATTACTGTCGTTACAAGTAATTTTTTTGTTCATTGTGATTCAAACAAAGAAGACTGGTTAATCAACACAGCCGTCAAACACTGGTGGAAATATTGATGATAGGATCGGAGCGCTTACGGGGTTAATTGTCCAATGTGCAATGAGGATGATCCATAGACTAACACATTGTGATCCACTGTGGTGCGAAACTGGGGAAGGGCAATAGACACATGATAGCCGTTATCCTTTGCGTGTTCTCTATGTCTCGTCTAGTGGGCACGCATGTTTTTGTTCCCTACTGTTGGAGGATGCCACATTAAGATAAGTTTCCCGTTTATTTATTCGTCTTTTCTCTTGTTTGTTATGTAATCCTTGAAAAAGCCTCACGCTGAAATATCGGATGTTGTATGTATTTCATTTATACAATCTCATAAGTTCTATTCGTTTTTTTTCTCACTTTACTCACTCCCTCTGCCACCTTGTAAAACTACACCATACACCTCTATCTACATTTATTATTTGAACCAGTTTTACTGCAGTTTCAATCCCCTTTATCTGTAACAAACACTAGAATGACCTCTGCAGTTCTTCTGTTAGTATGACCCTTAAACTCGATGGTACGGCCCTTTGGATGTTATCCGTATCGACAAAGAAGCGTCCTTTCAATGATAACTTTAATTTTGGGAATAGAAAATAATCGCAGGGAGACAAATCTGGGGAATAGCGTGGATGATTGAAAACACACACTTGTTTTGGGGCCAAAGATTCCTGTACAACTACTGCCCGGTGAGCCGGTGCATTATTATGAAGAAGGAAAAAACTGCCAGGTGTTGAATACTCGGGTCGGACTCAAAGAATCCTTTTCAATAGGCATTTCAAAATACTTTGGCAGTAACATTCTGTCCGTATGGAATAAATTCTTTGTGAATAACTCCTTTGCTATCGTAAAAGCATACAACCATTGTCTTCAATTTGGACTTTTGAAGATGACATTTTTTGCCTTTTGGTGATGATGATGACTTACACTGAGCACTTTGGCATTTAGTTGTGGGATTAGGCGGAAAATCCACGTTTCATCCTCTGCAACAATCAAATTTTTAAAAAATGTTTATTTCTGCGACACGTTTCGATGTCTTTTGGATACTCTTCATGTTTTTGCTCATCAGACAACGCATGTGATACAAACCGGCAAGCAACTTTTTTCTTTCCCAAATCTTCCACTAAAATTTTACGAATGGTCTCTCTATTAACACCAAATTCATCTGCCATCATCCTCACAGTCAAACAACGATCTTCTTGTATCTGTTCTCTGACTTTTGCAATGTTTCATTACGAACAGAAATTGGGCGTCGAAGTCTAGTTGCATTTGTAATCGTTTCAACACCACTTTTGAATCGTGAATATCACCTGAATATCTGTGCACGAGATAAACAATTATCGCCATAAACTTGTCGCACGAATTCAACTGTCTCAATAGCATTTTCCCGGAGTTTTAAACAGAATTTAATGTTAGCTTTTTGCTCCACGCTGATTATGTGACAATGCACCTCTAACTAGGTCAACAAAATGGCGGCTTGTTTGTCGTCTGCTTATCGGGTGGCGATGAAAAGTTGCCAGATCATGGATGAAGATTGCCTCTTTGGATCCCATGCTTTGCATCATAGATTGCATTTTTATCTTGGTCATAATAAAATCAGTCTCATTACTTAATTGTCGGATCTTGTATGTCATAGATGTTATTTGGTAAGCTGAGAGTTAACGTTTTTTTTTACTTCTGAATCTGTTTGTCTTGTTTTCATCATCATCATCATCATCATCATCATCATCATCATCATCATCATCATCATCATCATCATCATCATCATTGGCTTTCACTCGTCTTTAGAGCATCTTATATCTTATATCCTTCCCGTGCCGTTAACTCTTCTCGTGCCACAGGAAGAAACGCGGACGTTCAGATGGGTGCCAGGATAAAAGCGTGGGCTTTGATCTGTATAGGGGGTATAGTTGTAAAATGAATGGAAAACAGTATTTCCATGTACTTCCGTGTACTTATAAATGCAGAGTTTTTTAGGAAAAAAGAAATAATGTGATGTTTTTAGACAATGACTGTGCCCAGCTCACCATCGGCTAGGTCTATATATGCACTACTTACCATCTGAGATGTCTAGATCTACTTGTCGATCTCGTATTGTGATTCTATGTTGCATTCTCGCTAAATTAATGTCTGAAATAACATCCTAACTACTTTTCCAGTAGTCTAAATATGTCTAAATCTACTTAGGATACATTCAAGAGCAATGGGGTGGTCACAGGCCATGTCAATACTCCTATCTACATCATCAAAAATTGAAAATTTTCTATGTTTCTCTTCCTTTTTTTTGCTTGGCATCGCTCGTAACTAAGGACTCTTCCATCATTTTGAAAAGTGTCACCGGAAACGCGGACGAAATGTGTATAATCTAAATGTTACACTGGTTGTTTTATTGAAACAAACCAAGAGTAGGATTTTCGACCATAGCACGAAACGGGGAGAGCCGGAAGTGTCGAAAATCCGACCAATGGCTCTGTAAGATACGTCACATAGGGCTCACAAAGTAGTTCGCCAATTTTTCCTGTCATCGGCGATCCTTTCAACAATGGATTTTATGTCTATTGATTTGGCCTCTCTTAACAATGTTCTCTTCAGAGTTTCACACGGTCTGCCTCTTTTTCTTCGGCCTGTTGTGTTCCACTTTCTAGCTTCTTTTGGGATTATCTGTTTCTTCTCATCACGTGACCAACATATGTCCATCTCCTTTTCCTGATCACCCATGAGATTGGTTGTTGTTCAGTCATCTGTCTTATCTCTGCATTGTTCTTGAATTTGTTCCACTTGATGCCGAATATTTTCCTTAGGCATTTGTTTTCAAAAGAGTCTTGAGAGCATAGGCCGCTGATAAAGGCTCTCCAGTCATCCTTGTTCTTGGATTTATTCTCTACTTCCTTCCATGTGTATCCCTTGTCTCTGAGCACTATCATAATTCCTCTTCTTCAAGTAAGTCTAGATTTTCATCGTTTTCTATTTCCTTGAAGATTCCATGTCAGTATCTGCCATATTTTGCTGGTGTCGGGTTTCCTCAGAGTGTGGTCAATCCACATCCATTTCCTATACATGATTTGTAGGTTAATAGGTTCTTGTTTTGCCCTTTCCCAGGCCTCCTCGTTCCTGGTCTTGTCCTGCTATTTAATGTTTAAAATCCTCCTCAAGCAGTAGTTCATGAATGTTTGTATCCTCTGTTGCATTGTCTTGGTCATAACCATATAGCAGGATAGTCGTTGCGTTTGTATTGAAAAGCCTAAGTTTGGTTCTTGTTTTGATGTTCTTAAATGACCACATTTTATTAAGTTAGATAAATGCTGTCCTGGCCTTGCTTATTCTAGCTTTAACATCCTTTTCCGTTCCTCCGTATTTATCCACTATGCTGCCTAAATATGTGAAATACTCTACTTCTTCAGTTGGCACTTCCATGAGGTTATTGCTTGCACTATTACTTTTCATTATCTTTGTTTTTTCTCTGTTAATATATAATCCCTGTTTAGCTGACTTCTTGGTTAATATCTGAAGTTTTTCTAGCACTTGTGTGTGGCTGTGTGCCAAAAGTTGCACATCATCTGCGAAGTCAAGCTCTTCCAACTGGTTCTACAATGTCCATTGTATCCCATTTCTTTTCCCTTGTGTTGTCTTGTGCTGTAGGCGTCATTATCCAATCAATTGCTAGAAGAAATAGGAATGGTGATAGCAAACATCCCTGCCGCCGTCTTGTTCTGCGCAGTCCTAATACTCTTGTGTTTAGTCCTTGAATTCTTTGCATCTTATTGTCTTCTTCCGCCCAGATGCACAGTGTAGACATGTTTCCATACCCCGAAGTGTATAATGATGCTCCTAAAACGCAAAGTCTGACGGTCTGATGTCACCTTGAATACATGACGGCCCCTACTAGGAGACGCTGCTTCAACGGTGGACGCATTTACGCCCCTGCAACTACACAAACGTGTAATCCGAAATTATAATTTGATTAGAGAAATACAGAAGTTTCAGTAGCTTCCCGTTGTCTCAGGTTCCTTGTGTGCACGAAGTTGGCTTTGTCTAGCTCGCCCGGCAGAGGAGAGATCTGCGAGCATCTTTTTTTTTCTGTTGCTGTTTATCCAGCAAAAGAACTCCTCCTAACAGGGCGGAGCCTGTGTATAAAGCCACGTATTACATAACGATCTATGTTACTGATTAAACGAAACGTATGTTCTGACAGCAAATAAACTGTGACAGGTGTTGTGAGGTTTTATGACTTTATGATGTCCTTCTGGTTTACGGAGCTCCGAAGGACCATTCTTCTACTATCTATAAAATGCTTGTTGACACACCCCCCCCCCTCTTCCGGCGTTTATGAGCTACATAAAAGGAAAGAAAAATTGAAAATTATTTTAAAGAATCAAGGTATAGAATTTGGTTACGCACAACATCAATAGTTGCGGTCTAATATGAACAACACGGATTTTCCCAATCATCTGGTACACCTCATCGCCAAACTGGACCAGTAGCAGCAAGCAGCAGTGAAAGTAGATGGCGAAACATCGGGTTGGGTTTGACGTACAAAAGGGAGTAGTACAGGGGTGTATCCTTCCTCTGTACTTGTTTAACATCTACGCTGAAAACATCATGGGGCTACCAGACTCCAGAAATTAGATACTAAGATGATACTGTCCTTCTGTCAAACAGCTCAGAAGGACTGCAACAGTTGATTCTCTCGACATAAAGACACAGCGAAGCCCATAACCTCTATTTAAACACCAACAAAACCAAAGTAATGATAACTGACAAAATGAGAAGCAAACCCAAAATTACACGGGACCACAAAGAGCTTGAAAACGTAAATGAATTTGAATATTTAGGTTCAGTCATCACCAACAATGGTTCTAAGGACTGCTGTTGTCGGAGGTGGGATGGAGTATTCGATTTCCACTCCAACGGCGCGCGTCTCACACAGCCTCTGGCAGTCAAGTCCAGCTCCTGGCCTTCCCGTGGCAGAACTGTTTAAACTGACAGGAGAAGGGGCGAGGGCGAATATCTGGCGCCTGAAAACCAGATACTTAGGGTAGATGAGTGGCACGTTTGGTAGCTCATCTACCGCTGTTGGCGATATTCTTCGGCTGCCTTGTGTGGAGCGGTGCTCCTCCCTGCCAACGAAGAAAGGTTCAAATGGGGTTGCCGCGCAGCACCACTGTGGAAAAGGTGGTAAAAAGGAAAAAGCGAAGCAGACAGTCAAATCACGGCACCTCTGCTCTAGAGGCCGGCCACGTCCGAAATACACCTACTCTGGTGAAATATGCCTAAACCGGCACACACAAGGGGTGGAACTTGATGGCTAGACATGCCATGCCACCTCCGCTCTAGAGGTCGGTCACGCCTGATATACACCCATACTGGTGAATTTTGCCTAAACCGGCTCACACCAGGGGTGAATCTTGAAGGCTATACATGTCACAGTACCTCTGCTCTAGAGGTCGGTCACGTCCCAAACACGCCCATACTGGGATAATATGCCTAAACCGGCTCAACCCAGGGGTGGAAGTCACTAGTGGCGAGGATTCGTCCTCCTGGACAAAAGCTCCATCCTGGTCACAACTAGGAAGGGTAGCGGCCACGACCGCAAAATGCTGAAGTCGGAGACACTGGACCAGGGCAGTCTAGATAGGCAACCACCTCTCACCCGGCGGGGATGTTTGCGTATCCTAATCACGCTGAGGTTTTCCGGTGAGAAAGTCCAACTCTGGACTGTATGGGCAACCACCTCTCACCCGGCGGTGATACACGGGTATCTCAAAACACGTCGAGGTTTTCCGGTGAGAAGGTCCAACTCTGGCCTGGGTGGGCTACCGCCTCTCACCCAGCGGGGATGCACTGATATCCTAAACACGTCGAGGTCTTCCGGTGAGAAAGTCCAACCATAGACTAAACTGGTGCAATGAAAACCACGGTGTCACGCAATCCCGCTTCTGAGACCCACCAAGAATACAGGCTAAAGCCCTGCGATACTCTGAACCCCTTGTGGTCCTCTCGTGGATCTCGTGTGGTCTTTTTGGGGACCACAGGAGACCACGGGACCTAACGAGGACCACAGGCGTAAATTCAGTAGGATCACAGTGCGGTTTTGATGGTAGAAGCGAACGAAGAAGAAGAAGAAGCAGATCACCAACAATGGCTACCGCGCACTGGAAATCAAAAGAAGACTAGTAGTTTCATCACAGAAACTAGCGCAAATAAAGAGTATATGCAAAATAGTAACAAGAAAACAAAAATATGTTTACTATGAGGTTTCCCTGATGCAACATTCGGATCGAAACATGGACACTTAACACACCACTTCGAAAAAAAGAATAACGGCATTTGAAATCAAATGTTACAGAAGGGCACTTAGAATATCATGGATAAAAATACATCAGATAAAGAGATTGATAGGATTAGGTGTGGCAGAAAACTGCATTGTAAACATCAAAATGAGCAAGCCGAGAGACTTCGGTCACATCAAAAGACATAATAGCTTGGAGAGGTTGGTAGCAGAAGGCATAGTGTCCTGCAAAAAGAGAAAAGGGACCGACTTCGCCGCAGGTGGACTCAGGACATCACGGAAATTGTGTCATTGCGGGACGCTGGTCAACTTAAGCAAGACCACTTTGCATTCAGGGAAGTAGCGAGAGAGGGACAAACTTTAGGAAAGTTTGCGTCACATGAAAAGGAAAATACAAAAAGATCAAGAAAAACATCGAACAAGAACATGCAGGCACTAGTTCTATAAGAATACAAAGGATCTGTTGCTCTCTATATAGATCGGGTGACAGACTGGAGTCGATGTCTTCAGCATCAAAGGAGGCCATATGTCTTTTCAGAACTTTCGTCTATGCCAAGAATACAATAATGTCAGTGTGATATCTAGATGAGGTGTCTAAAGGTGATGATTGGTTACGGGTACAGGACCGACCTCAGCTAATAAAGATTATTATACAGTAGGTCCACGAATGTAGAGACTAGACACAGGGAGCAGCTGAATTTTGGGTTCAAGATCTCATCCAGCATCACTGTGGGTCTTTCGACACGGTAATATATACAGATGGCTCAGTGACTCGGAACAGCAGAAGTGGTTGGGGTTTTGTTGTCTACAGCAGTGGAAGAGTAGTGGCACAGGGTTAGGGAGACTTTGAAGTCAGTACATCAAGCATGAAACTGGAAACTGAGGCCGTGTCGGCGACAATGGAAAGGATAGTTACCCGTGATGTGGTTCATGGCGTCAATGTGACGGATCCACGGAATATGCTTCGTTAGATTGAGAAAAAAATTGCTTTGAAAAGAATAGATTCATCTGTTAAGCCAGTCAACTGTGTTAAGCATAACATGACTTTATTGTCTAGGGCATGCGGAAGTACATGGCAATGAAATGGTAGATATACTTGCTGGTCAGACTAAAATAAACGGCAGGCTGAGAATGGACAAGAGTGTCATCGATAAAGCCGTATTTGAAAGACTGCGAGAAAACGAAGAGCGAGAATGGAAGAACAATGTGAAGAGATTGCTGGAACTAGGACAAATTAAGGGTGCTGGTAGGAGATCCGAACTGTGTGGCAGAAAACGTATTGTAAAGAACCAACGCTGAATGGAAACTATTAGCAAACACACTCTTGGATGGATGCTGCGGTATGCGACGGAGCATATATGGGGCTGCCCTGAATGCAATGACGCCGAAACCTGATTTTGACCCTTTTGTACGTTTGAACCTTTGGACAAATATAAACAACGAAAAAAAAAACTACATAGTCATTCAATTTTTTCTATTGGTTTTTTTATTTTATTGCTTTCTGGGAAACAGAAGAAGAAATGTAGACCTAAAAGCTCTCGTAAAAAGGAGTCACGAAATGATTTCATAAACAGTAAATAGAAGAAACAGAATGAGAAGAAACAGAAAGATAAAAATAAGAAAAGCAGCTGATTTAGAATGGAACGATTTTTTTCTTGGTGTATCCATCTTCTGTGTTTTCTCTTCCACTGGAACTGAAAAACAGAAAAATGAAGTTCACATCGTGAGAAAACATTCGCTGCCAAAGTGTGTTGCTACCAAGGAGATGCTGCTGTATAAAGCATTTGCCCGATGCAACAGCTCAACAAATTATGAATTCATGTTTTGAGAGTCTTGCACATTTAACATGTTCACCCGACCTCGCACTATGGATGGACCAATCAAGAAGGCCCTGATGTTGGAAGACGTTTAGGTAAAAAAAAAACACAGTGGATAGTTAGCTACACAGTCAGTCTGTAGATCTTTTTTTTTACTTTGAGTAATCCAGCCATTAGTGAAACTTTGGCAGGCGCGCATTGAACGTTATAGAAACTATAATGAAAGGTTATTATTTCGATAAATAATAATTTGTGTATAAGTATACAAATATACACGAAGCACTGCCGTAAAGCTGTAACACCAAAGTTATTATTTCGATAAGGCGTTTTGAATCATATTTTGCACATTAAGAAAATACATTCTGCAGTTTATTTTTTTACCTAGCCTTTTAATTAAATATACTATATGCTCAAAAAAACCTGCGTAATTAAACATTTTATAAAAGAAACCTATAATCCGGTATATCAGTTGATACTTCTGTAATTAAAAATTTTACAAAAGAAACCTACAACCCCGTATATCATTTGATACGTTTGGATTGTTTAAACTGATTATGCATGGTCTTAAATTCGAGTATTCGAGTATAACGCTAGATTAAGTTTTCTACGTCATATAGACTTCCCTAAGTTATATTTTTTGTTCTTCTACTTGCTTGTATTTTAAGTGATATTAGCCCATTCGGTCAACATTATGAAAACTTTCGTAGTGATAGATAATAAGATAGTATTGATAATAACAACAGCAGGAAGAATCGTATGTATTTAAGAATGTTACTGGGACTATTGACTGGCTTTTCAACAAACAGTTTTATATAGACAAGCTCAGGGTTATATATATATATATATATATATATATATATACAGATAATCTTATGTAGATTATGGCTAATATAGATTATATTATATATTATAGCTCAGGGTTATATTTATATGTCAATAGATAATCTTACGTAGAGAAGCTCAGGGTTATATCTATATGTTAATAGATAATCCTATGTAGAGAAGCTCAGGGTGTTATCTTTATGTCAATAGATAATCCTATGTAGAGAAGCTCAGGGTTATATCTTTATGTCAATAGATAATCCTATGTAGAGAAGCTCAGGGTGTTATCTTTATGTCAATAGATAATCCTACGTAGAGAAGCTCAGGGTGTTATCTTTATGTCAATAGATAATCTTACGTAGAGAAGCTCAGGGTTATATCTTTATGTCAATAGATAATCCTATGTAGAGAAGCTCAGGGTGTTATCTTTATGTCAATAGATAATCTTACGTAGAGAAGCTCAGGGTGTTATCTTTATGTCAATAGATAATCTTACGTAGAGAAGCTCAGGGTTATATCTTTATGTCAATAGATAATCCTATGTAGAGAAGCTCAGGGTGTTATCTTTATGTCAATAGATAATCCTATGTAGAGAAGCTCAGGGTGTTATCTTTATGTCAATAGATAATCTTACGTAGAGAAGCTCAGGGTGTTATCTTTATGTCAATAGATAATCTTACGTAGAGAAGCTCAGGGTGTTATCTTTATGTCAATAGATAATCTTATTTAGAGAAGCTCAAGGTTATATCTATGTCGTTCTAGAAGCACTCAAATGCACGTATATCTATGTAAAAAAATACGTATTGTTAGCTGAAACAAAATTGGAACATACTGTGGGAACTGGAAAAATAATTTGAGGGAAGAAAAAACAGAGGAAGACAGAGAAGGAGAGAGAGAAGTTGCTGGATGGGCTGTAAGTGTGGCTATGAAGAAAGTCACCGGCGGATCTCATAATCAGCGCAAAAGAAAGGGAATTGTGGAGAGAAATGATCGCCTAGCCACGCTGCATGGCACTTAGATTAGATTAGTTGAAAACATTTCAGTTATCACTTGTATTTGAAAGCAGTTCTTTTTAATCAATTATTTTGTGTAACAAATGACATTTACAGTAACAAGTGACAAATGACATTTACAGTAACAAGTGACAAATGACATTTACAGTAACAAGTGACAAATGACTTTTGAAAACACACCTCTAGCATTCAATAACTAATTTAGGTTTAACTGTAGTTCTAAACTAGGTATATTCTTGCATATTCGATTATCCGAATCATCTAATTAACCGAACCACCTTGGTCCCAATTTAGTTTGGATAGCTGACGTTCTGCTAAATTTCTTTGCAAGAAACCTGAAACAAAACTCATGATTCTGTTGCACCATAGGGACGACTCTGCAAAAAGGGCCAATAACCAAGAGATGATCAGAGTCTGCATTCAACATCCCACTACAGGAAACAGGCTGTTTCGTGATTTAGTCAAATCTAAATGGTGAAGTCGTATACTTGTCATAAAGTGGTGGAGTCTGTCAAAAAGTCTGCCTCTTAAGTCCACTCTGGAGTAAAAGTATACTTTCCTGTCAACATCCTATATAAACCTAAATGTATAACCAGGAAAACAGTAGAAACAGCTTATTACTTAACGAGCACACAAGCAATAAAGCTGTTTCTACTTTTTCCCTAGTTTATACATTTTGGTATCACAGTTTTTCTGAGTGTAGCTTCGTGTATAGTTATTTAGTTACACACTAATTATTCCTACATAAACCTGTCTTTGTAGATCTTTCACCACTACAGCAAGTGCTAGAAGCTTAAGCTGACAATATGGTCAATCAACAGACAAATTACTGCTATATCAAGTTTACATCCTGTGTGGCTGTAGTGGCTTACTTCTCCCTAACAGAACATTTTTAAACACGAAGGAAAAGCCGCGCCTAATTTTGTGTGTGTCTTGTGTTTGTAGGTCGATAATTACAGTATTTAAGGCTGACCATCAGAACTGCAGGAAATATTTGCAGAAATTATATGGGTTTCACATTTCTTCTGTTATCTTGTTTTCGGCACCATTGAGTCTGTCATGTGTATGATGATCTGTGGTTTTTCTCTTCTTCTTTCTTGTCACCCTTGTCTTGTGGAAGTATTCAAATTCAAAAGATGAATGAACTGCAAATGCCAATGGCTATCCTTCTTTGTAAGTGCGGAAACAAATGAAGGATATACTTATATGGAAATATTTATGGCGCGTGTATTCACAATAACATTTATTATTATTATTATTTAATACACCAAACGTATGACAAAAAACTCACTCTTTAAAATTCTTTCTTTGATCTTCCCTGTATTCATTCTCCTGTAAATAGACGTATAGCAGAAAGTGATATAAAATAGATCTAAAAACTCATTTTGGAGTTGAGACTTCCTTTTTTGTGTTGTGACATCTGTCATAGAACAGAATTTTAATCATTTGCTATTTGAGGCAGAAATGTAATATTCCTTGCATATATTCTTGCACATTTATTAAGTATTTTTTAAAATACTTTTAACTTTTACTAACATGTGGTGTTCTCTCTCTCTCTCTCTGTGCGTGTGTGTGTTTGTCTCTCTCTCTCTCTTTCTTTGCTTTTAATTATACTATAATAAGCTAGACCTACAGAAGACACAACAAATAACTAAACGAACTATTCAGTTTCCGTATATTTATTTTACAGATATATTATGCCAATCCTCTCTAGATATATGTGTCCTGATGCATACCATCCATTTTGAAAATATAATGTAAGTAGACACAGCCGTTGCATAGGAATATGCACGAAAGAAGGACAGTGAATATTTATCCACTTCTTGAGTTGCGACTGTGAGAAACTTGCAGATATTTTGTGCAGATCGAAGAGGCAGGATGGGGACACATGTTTGTCACTTCAGAAACTATATTAACGGCTTGGAAGGTTAAACTTGGGGTATCACATTTAGCGGATCCAGCTCGCTCCGGCCAGTCTCACGCTGCGAATAGACCTGACTTGACGCCGAAACTGGAAGGAATGATTCGTAAAATAATCTATGAGATGGCTGGAGAACTGAAGATTACTCTTGTTCGGCGAATCACATCATTCACGTGTCTGATACTTGTTCATACTACAAGAACGTAATATTGAAGAAGGCTGGCTGATAAAGAGGATTAAGGAGAGAAAACTTAAATATTTTGGACACATTAAACGTCATGATAATCTAGAAAAGACAGTCTTGGAAGGGTACATAATGAGGAAAAGAAAGAGAGGAAGACCAAGGCGAAGATGGCTGTAAGACATCGTTGATGATATGCAAATGGATGCATCAGCGACAGGCCATCTTGCTCACAACCGAGAAGACTGTAGGAAAGCTGTTTGGGAGGCAAAGTTCCGCAAGGGACATGCAAATGAATGAAGTCGCCTTTCCTATTCGTGTACTGATTTCTTCACTTAGAGTTAAAGCGGACGAGACTACAGATAAAAAAAAAACTCTATGTCACGTGGCATGCCGTCGAGGTGCAAAGTATTAATGACTTCACATTTCTAAGCAACTACAACATTTGAGGAAGGGATGCCAACACCTGCTTATGCTGTTTGTCTTCCTAGGAAGACCCCCAGGAACCAATTTTTTTTTTGGGGGGGGGGGGCTGGGTTGACCCCGGTGCCCGACGGTTCGGACAAATTTCCGCCCAAGTGGGATATCGAACCAAAGATGGCCAAGTGAGTGAACGAACCAATACACCAAGGCGGCACTATGACTATAGATACAAGACAGTTCCACTACGTCAAGGCGGCGCTATGACTATAGATACAAGACAGTTCCACTACACCAAGGCGGCACTATGACTATAGATACAAGACAGTTCCACTACACCAAGGCGGCACTATGACTATAGATACAAGACAGTTCCACTACACCAAGGCGGCACTATGACTATAGATACAAGACAGTTCCACTACACCAAGGCGGCACTATGACTATAGATACAAGACAGTTCCACTACACCAAGGCGGCACTATGACTATAGATACAAGACAGTTCCACTACGTCAGGGCGGCGCTATGACTATAGATACAAGACAGTTTCACAACACCAAGGCTGCACTATGACTATAGATACAAGACAGTTTCACTACGTCAAGGCGGCACTATGACTATAGATACGAGACAGTTCCACTACGTCAAGGCGGCACTATAACTATAGGTACAAGACAGTTCCACTACACCAAGACTGCACTATGACTATAGATACAAGACAGTTGAAAAATGTCTGCTGAATCAAGCGAATTACTGTTCAGTGTCGGTGTGGCAGTTCTTTGTTGATGAGTGGCGGTCTTGTTGATATTTGCTATCAGTGAAAATGTCGCACACGCTCTGGGCATACTGCTTATCAATGAGTGGCGGGAAGCTTTTCTGTGAGCCACAAGGACTACATCGTTAGCATACAGCAGCTCCATGATTAGGACCTCATTTGTGTCTGTTTGACTATGTATGTTGTGGTAAGTTAAACAATGAAAGCAATAAGTGTACAAGAATGAAAATATCATCACTGACTGCTATGAAAGTGCTACGTAAGTTGGCAGCAAAGTATACTAGAAAACTTGTAGAGCAGTTGTTCCTAAATGGTGGTCCAATTGTATTAACACTGTGAATTGTTTAACAATCGATGTTGGACCAGTTTTGGGGCGAATGCTTTTTCTGATGACAAGAAAGTTGACGGGAAAGCGCTGAAGCGTTTAGTTCCCTTTTGTTCCACGTACCCTTATGAACGATTGTTTTGGACATACTTGTATTGTTACATGAAGAACAAGCACAGGAAACGGTGTCATGTTGATCTAGTTTTGAGATTAAAAATAGGAAATTTTTATTGAACCAGATGTGGAAGTAACTGTTCGGGATAAAAAGAGCCATAATTTCTCTCACTATATTTGATTCCATTTCTGTAGCAGTCTGATAGTTTTTTTTACCAGATAGGGTTGCTGGCCCTATGCTGAACCCTCCTTAGTCGCTTTTTACGATCATGCGTGGTAGGGTACAGTGGTCCTATTCTTTGCAGATCCCGGGTACCACACGGCAGAAATGCAGATGAAGCCACTGACAACAATTATTGAGGAAAGATGCTGGCGATGGTTGGGACATGTGCTCCGAATGACTGACAACTCACTACCAAAAACAGCACTAAGATGGACACCACAGGGGAACAGAAGTAAAGGTAGACCAAAAGAGACATGGAGAAGAACAACAGAAAGGATGTTGAGCAAAAGAGGGCTCACCTGGGCAAGAGCAGAAAAAAGGCGAAGGACAGGCATTTGTGGAAAACCTTTGCCGAAACCCCATGTGCCATGGGCATTTAAGGTTCAGAGAGAGAGAGAGAGAGAGAGAGAGAGAGAGAGAGAGAGAGTGAGAGAGAGAGATATTTAGATTGGTTACTTTGTCACATGTTTCATATTCATCTGTCAGAACAAGCTAGAATGTTAATTGCTTTTCTTGGCCACATCACTGTCAGTGTTCAGCAAGTTTGTCCTGCGACGTTTTAGTCTAGTGCAGCATTACGCATTAGAGGCTCCCCATATTTTCTAAAAAAAAATTATTTTGCATTTAGAGCACATAAGAAGCCATACCAATATGACAGATAAAAGGGATGGCGACTGCAGTAAAACTGGTTGAAATAAAGAAGGTAGATAGAGGTATATGGTGCAGTTTTACAAAGTGAGGGAGGGAGTGAGTAAGGTGAGAAAAAACAAATAGAAAGTATGAGAATGTATAAATGAAAAACATACAACATCCGATATTTCGGCGTGAGCCTTATTCGAGGATACATACAAAACAAGACAAAAACATGAAGAACTTATCTGAAATGTCTTCCTCCGAGTCAGGACAGAAAAGTGTGTAGTAGAAGAGAGAAGAGAGAAGGAAAGACCACGCTGGGGCCCCATGTTGTAGAGGCTAGCCAGATCTCCTTCCCTAAGTCCACGTTGTCAGTTCAGGAGGGTTTCACCTGTACTTCACGGAATGTTATTTATGCTATCATGTGCAAACGTTGCGGTTTGAAGTACATAGGTGAGACTGGCTTACGGTTAGGAGATCGATTTCGCCAGCATCTCAATGATTTTCTAAGAGGGCCTGGATACCTGTGGCTAAACATTTTTGCCTCAGCAACCACAGGGGTAAACAGGACATTTCTGTCAGTGCGATCCGCTCTTGTTCTGCTGATGTACGATCTCGGAGGGTCCTAGAACAGCGCCTTATTTTCCAGTCTAGCTGTCTCCACCCAGCTGGAATTAACAATGCCTTCAGCTTTCTGTAAGTTCTTTATTTTTCCACTGGCCTTTTCTTTTGTTTAACTCTATTTTCTTTCTCCATGCTACCCCTTCCTACCACCACCCTATTTTCTTCTCCGCCAACATATTGGTGTCTTTAGGGTCTTGTCCTATTTACCAATTTCACATTTTCTCCCCGCAGGTGTTTATATTCTTCATTCACTATCTCCCCGCGTCCCCTTTTCCCTCCCCCCTTCCCCGACATCTCTAGCGGCCATCATGTTTCTATTGCCTTCCCCCCACCCCTTACTCCCACTTGTTCTCCTCCCCTCTCTCCACCTCTTCTTCACGATTGGCTCTATCGGGCATCTTTTGTTCAGAGGCAGCGTGGTCTTTCCTTCTCTCTTCTCTCTTCTACTACACACTTTTCTGTCCTGACTCGGAGGAAGACATTTCAGATAAGTTCTTCATGTTTTTGTCTTGTTTTGTATGTATCCTCGAATAAGGCTCACGCCGAAATATCGGATGTTGTATGTTTTTCATTTATACATTCTCATACTTTCTATTTGTTTTTTCTCACCTTACTCACTCCTTCCCTCACTTTGTAAAACTGCACCATACACCTCTATCATACCGATATGAAACGTTTTCAAAGTTGGGAGTCCGTGGCCCAGATTTTGAACAAGCTACGGGTGTGGGGAGTTTTGTGAATTGGGAACCACTGTTACAGAGGATAAGACACAGTCTTGGTAAACTCTAGCGACGAATTGAATGCTCGCAGATATGCACCCATCAAACTGTTCGGTGGCCTCGTCGAATGATGCAGTCAGTTTGAGCAGTAACAGTGAATGTCCAATTACTCTTGCCAGCTGGACGCGATGTTCCGTTTCGTCCCTAGCGTTACTTAACTGCGCGTAAGCATCCCCCATTTATTCGCCGTGTGGTTCGCTACTTCGTTATGTTTCTATACGTCGAAGCCGGTAGACAGACGCTTCTTGTGAAATTAGAGCATCATTTCGTCATTTTCAAGAATCAAATATTTAAAGATAAGCTTTTTTCATTGTATTATTGTAGTTTTGCATATTTAAAAGTAAGCTTTTGTTTATCCTTTTTTTGTAATAGTTAGCGTTATTTAATTTTCCAGGTGGCTAGCCTGCATTTGCAGAATAAACAGAGGCTGTGCTCCCCATTCTCAGACTTTCGCTTGACGTCAGAGATCTGGTCGCCAAATGTCGAATAAGCGAACGCCTGATCTTCTCCAACTATTTCATGTCTGTTCAGAGTTGAATCCCTTTCTGAGATAGGCAAAGGCAACGCAGAGAAGCATTTCGTGCTGCCTTCGTATTTCCTGAAGCTGAATAAGAGTGAAGATCGTGCCACTGACTGATTGTTTCGTTCTGTGATCCTACTATGGCAAGAGAAGATCTGTATGCCGGGTTTACTGACAAAACGGCGAATAAGCGGGGGCTTTTCTCTTTATATTTAGAAGAATATCCCACATTAATTATTACAGATCTTTCTGAATCCAGTAAGGCCTGTTTCTACTTTTCATGAAGGGAATTAAGATTCAGCATATTCTTTAATTTCATAAATTGGATATTTTTTTGGAGATTTTTTTGTTATTGGAAAAAAAAAGATACGCAAAATCATAGGTATTCGTTGTTAGAATCTTTATCTCTCGCCTACACTTACTTTGTCTCACATATTTTTCACGCAAACAGTGAAATCTATTCTAGATGAGACTTTCTCATATTTAAACTTACTTATAACAAGTGCATGACCATCATAACAGTATATGAGCTGTGGTGGAGACGAGTGGTTCTGATAGCATTCAATGTTTTATTTTTTCCTTTTTTTTTTCAAAGTGGTGTGCTGATACGAGGTTACTTATGTTTTTTCATCACAGAAAGCTGTTTATTGTATACACGTGAATGAGGTAATAAAACTCTAGCCTTTTGAAAATCCATTTTCCACAACTGTGCTCACATCTCGTGCGTGCATTAAAATCATCACGTATGAACAAGTGCTCAATTTTAGGAAAAAGTCCAGACTAATCTTAGTTTCATTTAGTAATAATCTTCCTTTTTTTCCCTCTGTTGCTACCAGTGTTGGTCGGTACCTTCCATGTAAGAAGTTTAATAATAATCTCTTGCTTCTATTTTCAGGTACGTCATTTTACATCTGTTTACCTTTGACCTGTCTCCTATCTTGCGAGACATGGAGATGTGGTATATCAGCATCTTATTGTTTGTCTGCTTTTACCTTACGAGAAATGTGGATGTGGTGTATTCAGCATATTATTGTTTGTCTGATTTTACCTTACCAGACATGCGGATGTGGTGTATTCAGCACCTTATTGTTTGTCTGATTTTACCTTACGAGAAATGTGGATGTGGTGTATTCAGCATCGTATTGTTTGAGTTGCTGCCCCTTACAGCCGACCTGATGAGACCGAAAAGCTGCTGGCGGTATAGAAAGTCTGACTGTAGGTTGTTGTGGAATATATTTGTAAGGACCAGAAAGTAACAAAAGAAAGAAAGAGACACGATGGTTAAGAAGTACTGTTAGTAATACCACGTGATTACAATAACTGTGCCAATGCATAGATTATATACAGGCTACGAGTAATGTGTAAGAATCAGTAACATGAATGAGGAGTGACTCTAAACTTACCCATTACAATTGTCAAGCGATCGAAGTGTACAAAGTTTTATAAAATACGCGTTATCGAAGTGGATAGAATGAGGCTAAACTATTTTATCATTACCAAGTAAAAGATCTTATATCTTAATATCTTATATCCTTCCCGTGCCGTTGAACGTCAAATAGGGCTCGTAAAGTAGATCGCCAATTTTTCCTGTCTTCGGCGAGTCTTTCAACCTCATCAAGGGATTTTTTGCCTGTTAATTTGGCTTCTTTTAATAATGTCCTCTTCAGAGTTTCACGCGGTCTGCCTCTTTTTCTTTGGCCTGTTGTGTTCCACTTGATAGCTTGTTGTGGGCTTCTCTGTTCATTTCTTCTCATCAAGTGACCAACATATGTCCATATCCTTTTCCTGATCACCCATGAGACTGATTGTTGTTCAGTCATCTGTCTCATCTTTGCATTGTTCTTGAATTCGTTCCACTTGATGCCGAGTATTTTCCTTAGGCATTTGTTTTCAAAAGAGTCTAATTTCTTTTCTATTTCTTTAGTTGTTTTCCAGCTTTCACATGCATAAATGAGGGTGGATATTACATTTGAATTGAATAGTCTTAACTTGATTTTTATGCTTATAACTTTTGAATTCCATATGTTCTCAAGATTCTTGAAGATTGATGCTGCTTTTGCAATTCTGATTTTAAATTCCTTTCTGGTGTCACCATCCTGGTCTATGTTACGTTACGGAGACTATCAGAGAAAGTAAAAGGTAGTTGAATGTTATTAGCAAAGCAACAATTCTTGTTTGATACTATTTTTTTGTTCATACAGTTCACAGACGCTGACTTCATTAAATAACTCGTCATCTATGTATAGTTTTACATATTCTTTTCAACAAGTATAGATTAAGTGGTACTACCGCCTTTCATACTGTACAGATATTTTATTACACGTGAGAAAATAATGAATGATCCACACTGAGAATTAGTAATCGCATGTAAAGAAAAGAAAAACATACCGTTTAATTAGAAAGAAAAGGTGAAATAAATTAAGCAAACTATGTTTCCCAGAAGAAGATGTTCTGATAATTTGGGGTCTGCATATCTATTTAAGCAAGTCAGTGTAAGTAATTACGTATTTTTTAAAATTGTAATTTGTGTGTTCTGTTTTATTTGCTAGCTGAATATTGGGTGCTTAAAATTTAATTCCTTTTGCTTCTTGTTAAATGTATCTAGCTTTGAATCTATCATTCTATGTTTTAGAAAACACATGCTTTGAGAAGTGTTCTCCAGTGCAGAAAACAAAAACAAAAACAATAATAAATACGCGCAACAAATCCAAATCTTGATAATACATGAAGACAGAAGAGCGAGAGACAAAGAAATTCTGTGAAAGATAAACGTGAATGTACTTCACTAGATCACTTTCTATTCTAGAAATGATATTCTCTGCAGAAGAGCGTAATTTCGGATGCAGCGAAATAATAAACATGCAAATGTAGATTATTGCCTAATAATATTAGGTAAATTACGTAAATTCACACATTTATATTTTTAGCACTATTATTGTGATGTGAATGTTGTTTTATCTGAGTTTAATTTATTCTGAATGTTGTTGATATCATGTTTCGTTTTATTTTAAGTAGTAATATGTTTACTGCTCGGAATCAGACTGACTTTATTTCCATTTAATTTCTTCGTTTCTTTGCTTAGCAATGTGAACTACATTTTACTCTATCAAATTGAAGAAATGGCACATTCTTTAATTTCATCTGAAAAATCAACACACAAATAGAGCAGTACTGAAAAGACCATTCTTCTTCTTCTTCTTCTTCTTTTTCTTCTTCTTCTTCTTCTTCTTCTTCAGCTTTCCGAGCTATTAAGGATCATTTCTACAGATAAAGTTCGCCCCCATTCCTCTCTATTCCTAATCTTCTCTCTCTCTTCAGTTGGTGACACCAGTTTATTTTATATCCTCTTCAATGTTGCCTTTCCATCTCTGTTTTGGTCCACCCCTTAGTCTTGTTTCCTTCATCTCTTGTGCATACTTAAGTTTCGTTTGTCTTTTCTCTTCCATTCTTTCTACTTGCCCCAGCCAACATAGTCAGTTCAGTTTCAAGACATTTATAATTCACTGGGATTTAAATAAGCTGTTCAGTTCAGTGTTCTTTCTAGCTCTCCCTTCTCCACTGCTGGTATTCTTTATGGGCCCAAAGATTCTTTTTAGGATCTTGTTCTCAAAGATCTGCAATTGTTGTTCATGTTTTTTTGTTGTTCTCCACGTTTCTGATCCATACATGACGGCTGGTCTTATTATAGTTTTGTAGATTGTTATTTTGGTGTTTTGGGACAGGATTTTGGATTTTAACAGGTGTTTCAAGGCGAAGTATATTTCATTCCCTATTTGTACTCTGCTTTTAATTTCCTCGCTTACTGTGTTGCTTCTGTTGAAGGTTGTGCCTAGATATTTGTATGTTTCGGCTTTCCTGATAATCATATCTCCAACATTTATATAATCTGGATCATTCTGCTTCTGGTCTCTAGATATCTTCAAATACTCTGTCTTGTCTTGGTTAATGGTTAAGCCCACTTTTAGTGCTACATCTCTCAGGCGGTTGTAGGTATTGATGACTTCTTGCACATTTCCCCCCACTAGGTCGATATCATCAGCGTATCCTAGTATTTTAGCTTGTTCCTCTGTACTGCTTTCTTCTTTCTCTTTCCGGATTACCTTTCTAGTACTAGGTTGAATAGTAATGGGGATAATGTATCACTTTGTTTTAAACCAGTTCTTATTGAGAAGGGTTCTGACTTTCTTTCTATTACTATATTTTGTGCATCCTCCATACATATTCCGGTCAGAATGATTAATTTATTGGGTAACTCAATTCTTTCATAATTTTTCATAAGCTGCTCCTATCTGTGCTGTTCTGCAGAGGTTGTTTATACCCTTGATTTACTGTTCGCAGTTCTTTACAGAATTCCCTTCTGATGGCATTGTCTGCATCTCGATTATCATGTCTTTCATACATTGTCGTTTTTGTTGACGAATAACTTTTTGAGTTTTTTTACATTGTGTGAATGGTACTTCTCATTTGTTTTTATTGTGAACTTGTCTTGTTTTGTCTTGTGTTATCTCCCTGTAACTAGGAGCTGGTGATCTTTGCAGCCGATGCTGTGAAGGTATTGAGGCACAACGTCGTATCGGCGTGGGAGAGGGTTATGGCGGCTACTTCTTCAGTCCCGGAGTACATCTAAAAAGCAGAGGGTGTGCAATGCTTCTTTAGCAGACTCCACCACCATGGGGAGTATGGCGATCCCTGCCCCGTTAGCCAGGCTATGCCTGTTACTGGAGGTACCAACAGAGAGATCGGACAGGGTCTTGGTCAGCTATGAATCGCTAACCCTGACGCTAGCATGTCAGCTATGGGTCGCTGGTTGCCTGAACTGACAGCATCTTCACCCCACAGTTTATTGTAAGATCGATGTTCACAGTTTGATTGATTTCGTGTCTTGCTAAAAGGACTACCCTTGCTTGATTCATTTCGTGCCTTGTTAAAAGGACTACCCTTGCTAAGTTATCTTGACATTTGTGACCGTACTTCAGGAATTTCTAGCTGCTGAAGAAATGAAATGCTTTAAAAGAAGAACTTTCTCGAAAAAATTGTAAGGAAAGATAATGTAATGTCTTTTTGATTACACATTTACATCTACTTGTCACCTAAGTAACATTTATTTTTCTTTGGAAATAATGTGTTTCTCTATTTGTCTGAGTGGTTAAGTGGTTAGTGCACTGGTTTCTCATGGTAAAGGTCAGGGGGTTGGAATACGGTCGGAGGCACCTCAGTCACCCAGTTGTAGAAATGGGTACCCGAATTCTTCTGGAGTTGGGGAAGGAAAGGCGGCCAGGCGTGATACTGACCATATCACCCTCTAGTGTGCTGACAGTTCAAGGAAAATATATTCATATGTGCCTCTAAGGCATGACAAGGTTACATTTACCTATTTGCTAATCACGTATTCTTTGGAAACTTTATATGTGTTACTTTATTAACGTGGATCTGATACGTTTTCATTAGATTTAGTATGTTCGCAGATATAATATAATGAAACTGCAGATTGCTTCATGAGTATAGATTCATTTTTAAAGGTTTCTTCTTAATACTATTCTGAATAATTTATGCTTGAAGTTTGTGACAATTTGTACAAAGATTTATTCTTCCTATTGTAACTAGTCATCCCTTTCATTGCTGGACGGATCTAACATTTTAGAAACATAATTAAAATTTTTTCAAAAGTACATAAATGACAAACAGAAACTTAGTCTCTAAAGACGCTGGTAGATAATAACATTCAACTTGTCAATATTTTGACACATTACCTATACACTTACAAACATTCCTACTTCTCTGCCTACCTATATAAGTGTCAATTTACCTACATAACTACATACCAAACTTTTTACCAATTTTCCTACCAATCTATCTATCTATCTATCTATCTATCTATCTATCTATCTATCTATCTATCTATCTATCTATCTATCTATCTATCTATCTATCTATCTATCTATCTATCTATCTATCTATCTATCTATCTGTCTGTCTGTCTGTCTGTCTCTCTGTCTGTCTGTGTAAGAAAATTTACATTGTGTAATTTAAAGTGGTAATGTGTGAATGTTTTAGTGGTAGTAATTATCTGTCTGTCTGAAAGTCTGTTTGTCTCTCTGTCTGTCTGTCTATCTATCTATACTTACCCCTTTTAAAAATGACTAGAAGAATTAATCACTAATGAGTTTTGCCTTATACTTCCATCCATCCATCCATCCATCCATCCATCCATCCATCCATCCATCTATCTATCTATCTATCTATCTATCTATCTATCTATCTATCTATCTATCTATCTATCTATCTATCTATCTATCTATCTATCTATCTATCTATCTGTCTGTCTGTCTGTCTGTCTATCTATCTATCTATTCATCCATTTATCCATCCATCCATCCATCCATCCATCCATCCATCCATCCATCCATCCATCCATACATCCATCTATCTATCTATCTATCTATCTATCTATCTATCTATCTATCTATCTATCTATCTATCTATCTATCTATCTATCTATCTATCTATCTATCTATCTATCTATCTATCTGTCATACTCTCTGCATGTCTTTCTGTCTATCTAGTTATCAATTTATTCTTTCATGTCACGTCTCTTTTTCTCTTTCTCTGACTTTAATGTACGTTGAATTATTGTTATGTATATCTTTGTGATTCGCTTTAAAGAAAAATAAAATTTTCCTTCTCTTCAAAATCAACAGGTATATCGCTAACGCGATTTTATACAGTCTTAATGTACGTACAGTCTATTTTATCACACAAGGTCCCGTAGATGAGTAAAAAAAAACAATATTAAAGGTATCAATATATCTTTATTTACACTAATCTGTTTTTCTGTCTTTCTGTCTGTCTATTTAATACAAGACAAGTAATGGCTCGGACAGGGTGGAATTGCGAGAGAACTGAAATGACTTCCTTAGCTGTATGAGCGTGCTCAGTGAGTGATTTTTAAGATGAATTTTCAACTTCAGCTAATTTCATCTCGCTCAGAGTGTTATCCGTAGTGTGCAGAAAATCAAACTAAAACTAGCAGAACAGAGTTATACATAGACTCCAGCTACTGCTACGAGTTATTTTCTGCAACGTGATAGGTCATTCATTCATTCATTCATTCATTCATTTGCATGTCCCTTGTAGAACTTTGCCTCCATAACAGCACTCTTGTAGGCCTCTCAGTTGTGAGCAAGATGGCCTGCTGCTGCTGCTGCTGCATCCATTTGCAGATCCTCAACGATGTTTTGCAGCCATCTTCGTTTTGGTCTTCCACTCTTTCTTTTTTCCCATTATGTATCCTTCCAATACGGTCTTCTCTAACTTATCATGACGTTAAATGTGTCCAAAATATTTAAATTTTCTCTCTTTAATCCACTTCACTAGACAGCCTTCTCAATTATTAAGCTCTTGTAGTATAGATATATTTGTTCTTTTTTGTGTCCACGATATTTGAAGAACCTCTTCTGTAGCATTTACATTCAAAGGCATTTATGTGTTTCTCAGCTGTTTTGTTAAGTCTCCACGTCTCACAGGCATATGTTGCTATGGGAAAGATGCATGACCTTAAAAATCTTATTTTTGTAGTTCTGTCTGCTCCTCTCCACAAATTCTTTATTTGTTTTCCCTTCTGAAGAGCGACAGATGTAATCCTTTTAATTTCCCTCATTGTATCTCCATTATTAGTTAGTAGTGATTCAAGATATTCAAAACTCTCCACTTCTTCCAGTTTTTCCTCATTGATGTATATATTTCAGCTGCCTTGCTTGTTTTGTCAGTTGTCATCAATTTAGTTTTCCTTGCATTAAGATAGAGGTTGTGCTCTTCGCTGTTTCTACGGACTGACATAATTAGTTTTTCCAATCCTTTTTGTGTTATTGACAGTAACACTGTGTCATCAGCATATATAATCTCTGGTATTTCATAACCTCCAGTTGCTATGGCATGGTAATATTCTTTATCTACATCTTCTCTAACATTCCTCATTATATTTTCAGTATACAAGTTAAATAAGTAAGGTGACAATATTCACCCCTGACGGACCCCTTGTTTTATGTCAAACCAAGTTGTTGATTCACCATTTATTCTCATTGCTTCCTGTTGGTCTAGATACAGCAGTAATATTAATTGTATCAAATGTGTTGGAAATCCCATTTTTTCCATTATTTCCCAAAGTTTTTGGTGTTGTACACAATGAAATGCTTTTGAGTAGTCTATAAAGGATAAATATAGATTCACATTAAACTCTCTGCATTTCTCTATTATTAATCTTATATTGAATATATGATCTCTTGATCCTCTTCCTTTCCTGAAACCAGCTTGGACCATATTGACTTCTTCTTCTATTTTCTTTCGAAGTCTACCCATTATGATTTTTAACGTGATTTCAAAATTTTACATTAATAGTTTGAATATTCGTTTTGTATGTAATACTGTAGAAAAGGAAATATACCCCACATACATTGATTTATACTCATGTTAGTACATAGTTATAGACAAAGTTTTTATTAGTTAAAGAATACCAAAAGTTAGAAAAGCATAAACCTGTACAAATATTTTTTATTTATAAAAGAACGATCAACTGTACTATCCATGACTAGAGATAATTTTTTAGTCATCTGTAACCAGAGATTGGCATCTCTGCATTCCAGGCATTCCCGTACATGCTCCGCCTTCCGTTCCAACACTCACTGAAGTGTGTGCTGCTGATGGAGCCAGTCACACATTGGTTGTGGATAACGAGCGCTAAACCACTTCGTTCAGAAAAACGTGCACTTCCCATCTCTTTCCCCAATTCAGTCATCCCCCTGGTGCGATTTTTGTCATTCAGCCCGACAACATCATCTGTATGCAGGCTATGCAAGATGGCTCTTGCAATGTCTTCCTTGTCCATTCTTAGGGTACCCTGAATTGATGCCATGCCTACCAGCTAACCGCTTCCTCATTGCCTTTGACTCCCACATGACCTGGGTATTAGATCCACGTCAGACCGGATAACTGAGAGCCCAGTAGAAGCTGGACCTACTCCTTGTGGAAGAATTGTCTCTCGATTCCCCGTAACATGTTTTGGGAGTCTGCTACAATGACCCTATGCGAATTGTCGTACTCCGTCAACCAGGAAATTGCTGCTGATGCAGACAGAAACCTCCATTCTCATTCTCGAAGTGATGGTTGCATAGGGCTCCTTGTTTACTGGTAAACATTTTATCTATCGATAGACACCATAGCCCTATCCATCTTTTAGATCTCGTGCCACTGACCCGGTCGGTGAAGAGCACAAGGTCATGTGGTCTAGACTGATGCTGATTCTTTTTCTGCAGCTGAGTTTCTGTTTTACCCCGAGACCATTCTTGACATTCGCGGCCAAGCTGGATCACAATCTTCATTAGTTTCTCCATATTTGGCACTTTAGTCCATTTCGGTTCTAGGAGGATCTGCTCTGATTGGCGGGCTCTGACGTCTCCTTTGTCTCCGCCATCCATGATCTCCCTCGCTTGATGCGATTTGCCCTTTGCTGAGATCAGCTCTGGTAGAAGGGGGATGCTGACGACACAGTACTGATAACTGAGAACCCAACAAGACCTGCAAAATTTCTTGGATAAAGTCGCCAAAGAACGTGAACAGAAAGGCCTTACTTTGAACATCAAAAAGACAGAGACTATGGTTATATCTAAGAAACAGAATGCACCAAAGTGTAGTATAAAATTAAACGGAGATATTCTAAATCAGGTGCAGAAATTCAAATACCTTGGAGCAGTAATAACTTCAGATAGGAAATTCAGAACAGAAATTAGGAATAGAATAGGCCAAGCAAAGACTGCATTTCAGAGAACGATAAACATATTAGCTAACACATCCTTATCAGTGAATGTTAGAAAACGAGTTCTAAAATGCTATATTGAACCTATCTTGTTATATGGAAGCGAATCATGGACATTACGCAGGTCTGCACAAAAATCATTGCAAGCAGCAGAAATGTGGTTTATTAGAAGAATGTTGTGAATCCCCTGAACAGCAAAAATAACTAATGAAGAATGTATGAGAAGAGCTGGAGAGACAAAAAGTCTTGTAAAAAAATAAGAGAGAGACAATGTATTTTCATAGGACATGCAATGAGAAGAGGGGGCATTGAAAATATTATAACAACAGGAAAAATAGATGGAAGAAGATCAAGAGGAAGACCAATAGAAATGATAGTGGACAGTCTGAGGGGATGGTGTGAGAGGAGATCACCAACTGAGCTGATGGCCTGCATGAAGGATCGTGTACTCTGGAGAAGCATAATAGCCAACGTCAGTCAACACGGTACCTGATGATGATGATGATGATTAGAAGGGGGTGGTTTGCCGTGCTAGCAGTCTTCAGGCACGTCTTCACCTGCGCATACTTGTCTCTTACTTTCAGGCTGGTCATATCCAGCAAGAAGCACAAGATAGAATTAAAAAGAGGGCAAGCCGATCTTTCCAATGATTATATTTTATTAGATGCGAAGATGTTAATATTTTCTAAATTTCAATCCCCATTCAATCAGATTGAACGTGCGTGTGTGTATGTGTGTGAGTACTATTGCTCGTTGCCTTCCTTCTTATTCATGTGAACTCTTGTGCATTTGATATTAAGTGTAATCCCCTGGTACTATAAGGGTAAAGAATATATACTCTTTTAAACTGACTAGCCGTCTGATGAGGACTTTTACGAACAGTTGTCTGTTGCTTAAAGGATTTATTCATGATCCTTTCTTCTGATGTTCTAGAAGTTTTTCTTATCTTAGCGAACTACATGCCAAACCATGACAATGTGCCCGAATTACTTTCTTATTTTAAACATACGCATATCAGAGACAGAACAGAATCCTAAGAAGAATCTTTGGGCCCAGAAAGGATTCCAACGTTGGAGAACGGAGAGCTAGAAAGAACACTGAACTAAACAGCTTATTTAAAGCCCAACGAATTATAAATGTCTTTAAACTGAACAGACTACGCTGGCTGGGGCATGTAGAAAGAATGGAAGAGAACAGACAAACGGAAAGCATGTACGGGCAAGAGATGAGGGAAATAAGACCAAGGGGTAGACCAAGACAGAGATGGAAAGACAACATAGAAGAGGATATAAAAGAAATTGGTGTCACCAAATGGAGAGAGAAGATTAGGAATAGAGAGGAATGGAGGAGAACTTTATCTGCAACAGTGAGCCTTAATGCCTTGGAAAGATGAAAGAGGAGCGAGTATGTCAGAGGCAGACGTTGACCAGGAAGTGCTGAACATAATGTTTCTGCAATATTTCCTATTCAAACTTGGAAAAACCGCTTGCGAGGAAATAGTAAAATCAATCAAAGTTGTAGGAGACTAGGTATGAAATACATTATAAATCACGAGCAGTTAATAGTATAATAATGATAGTTAATAATATAATAATGATAGTTAATAGTATAATAATGATAGTTAATAGTATAATAATGATAGTTAATAGTATAATAATGATAGTCAGTAGTATAATAATGATAGCTAATAGTATAATAATGATAGTTAAAAGCAAAATAATGATAGTTAATAGTACAATAATGATAGTTAATAGTATAATAATGGTAGTTAATATTATAATAATGACAGTTAATAGTACAGTAATGATCTATCTATCTATCTATCTATCTATCTATCTATCTATCTATCTATCTATCTATCTATCTATCTATCTATCTATCTATCTATCTATCTATCTATCTATCTATCTGTCTATCTGTCTGTCTGTCCATCTATCTATCTATCTATCTATCTATCTATCCATCGATCTATCCATCCATCCATCCATCCATCCATCCATCCATCCATCCATCCATCCATCCATCTATCTATCTATCTATCTATCTATCTATCTATCTATCTATCTATCTATCTATCTATCTATCTATCTATCTATCTATCTATCTATCTATCTATCTGTCTGTCTGTCTGTCTGTATCAGCCTATTGATCTCTCTGTCTCTCCGTCTATTTTTCTCCTATAAAAATCATATTGCTACTTTTTAAAACTTTGTACTGATAGTAGAAACCGCTGTCCTAAAAAGTATTTGTCACACATCTGATCAATGAAAAGAAAAACCCTCCCTTCAGGCATTTTTGTCTCTTGGAATTTTCATTTTCACATAAAATTGACGTTTTATATTCAAATTTGTATTCTTTTGCTTCTTGTTCTATCGTTATTATTCTATTATTATTATTATTCTATTATAATATATATTTTACCTATTATTCTATCGCTCTTCATAAAGTGAAACAACTAAAGAATCTGTGGAGAGGAACAGACAGAACTATAAAAATAAGATTTTTAAAGGCATGCATCTTTCCCATCGCATTATATGCCTGTGAGACCTGGACACTTAACAAAACAGCTGAGAAACACATAAATGTCTTTGAATGTAAATGCTACAGAAGAATTCTTCCATTATCATGGACACAAAAAAGAACAAATATATCTATACACCAACTGAACTGATGGCCTGCATGAAGGATCGGGTACTCTGGGGAAGCATAATAGCCAACGCCAGTCGGCACGGCACCTGATGATGATAATGATATCTATACTACAAGAGCGTAATATTGAAGAAGGCTGGCTAGTAAAGAGGATTAAAGAGAGAAAACTTAAATATTTTGGACACATTAAACGTCATGATCTTCCAGAGAAGACCATCATGGAAGGATAGATAGCGGGAAAAAGAAATGAGGAAGACCAAGGCGAAGATGGCTGCAAGACATCGTTGATGATCTGCAAATGGATGCATCAGCAGCAGGCCATGTTGCCCACAACAGTGAGGCCTACAGGAGTGCTGTTAGGGAGGTAAAGTTCCGCAAGGAACATGCAAATGAATGAATTGCTTCTTGTTTATGCTATCAAGGTTTTAATTTGTTCATTTTCTAGTCCGTGTTTCTCAAAACACATGCCTTCAGACGTGTCATCTAAAGCATAAAACAAAACACATGCCTTCAGACGTGTCATCTAAAGCATAAAACAAAACACATGCCTTCAGACGTGTCATCTAAAGCATAAAACAAAACACATGCCTTCAGACGTGTCATCTAAAGCATAAAACAAAACACATGCCTTCAGACGTGTCATCTAAAGCATAAAACAAAACACATGCCTTCAGACGTGTCATCTAAAGCATAAAACAAAACACATGCCTTCAGACGTGTCATCTAAAGCATAAAACAAAACACATGCCTTCAGACGTGTCATCTAAAGCATAAAACAAAAAACAAATATAACAAAGGCATAAATTAATACATAAAACAGCTTTAGTTCTTGAAAACGTATAAAGACACTAGAGTATCAGGCAGAAAATTTGTGACAGAAACGCTTTTAATTCTGATAATTAAAACTTATTCCTTTGGTGAGAAGAACTGCTCTAATGGAAGAAAAATATAAACATGCAAAAGGTAGAATTTCCTGGCCATATTAGTACGTAAAAATTAATGTCAAGTATATGTATTTTAGTCCCTTCCTCTTCCAAGACAAAGTTTGCTGGTTTTCCTCTCCGTTTTTCTGTAACGCTCCAGTTTTTTCTTTGCAGGGAACATGTCGTTGGCCTACCCTCCAATCTCCTTGTCGCCTCTTACGACATACGTTAAATAACGGAAAATAATGTTAAAGCTAGAATAACCAAGGCCAGGACAGATTTATCCAACTTAAGAAAATCATCTAAGAACATCAAAACAAGAACCAAACTTAGGCTTTTCATTACAAATGTAAAGACTGTCCTGCTGTATGGTTCGGAGACATGGGTTATGACCAAGACAGTGCAAAAGAGGATACAAACATTCATGAACTACTGCTTGAGGAGGATTTTAACATTAAATGGCAGGACAAGATCAGGAACGAGGAGGTCTGGGAAAGGGCAGGACAAAAACCTATGAACCTACAGATCATGTATAGGAAATGGAGGTGGACTGGTCACACTCGGAGGAAACCCGACACCAGCATAGAAAGAAAGGGACTGACGTGGAATCCTCAAAGAAACAGAAAACGAGGAAGACCTAGTCTTACTTGGAGAAGAGAAATTATGACAGTGCTCAGAGACAAGGGATGCACATGGAAGGAAGCAGAGAATAATTTCAAGAACAAGGATGACTGTAGAGCCTTTATCCGTGGCCTATCCTCTCAAGGGAGTGAAAGGCGATGATGAAGATGATGATGATGATGATGATGTATTTTAGTATTATTGTTGTGAATTGGATGTGGGTTTGTGAATTAGATTTAATTTTGAAGTGTGTTAATCGCATGTTCTGTTTTCCGTTGTGCATTAGTGTTTAATATTAAGAATCAAACTGACTTTATTTCTGTTTAATATTTTCCCTAAGAATTCCGACTCATATTTCACTCCACAAAAATAGAGAAATAAAGTGCTTTTGAAAATGAAGCATTCTTTGATTACATATGAAAATCAACACTGTACTAAATACTGGAAAGACAGGAAGAGAAACCGAATCTCTTTGCATTAGAATTTTTTTTTCATTAATTGAACTTTAATAACATTTTATTCTGAAAGTGATATTCATGGCAACATTTTAACTTGTTTTTTTTTTGTCTTCTTAATAAGACCACACTTGCTTGTCAGCTTGAAGTTTGTGACTTAGGTTTTTATTCAAGAAAACTGAACCGCCTGAGAAATGAAATGTCTTCAAGAAGAGAATGTTCATATCACTTTTCCTTCGCAAAGAAGTCAATCTTCGTCCCTTGTGGAAATTTGCTTCCCTGACAGTTCTCCTGTAGGCTTCTCGGTTGTAAGCAAGATCCCCTGCTGCTGACGCATCCATTCGCAGATCATCAACGATATCTTGCAGCCATCTTCGCCTTGGTCTTCACCTCTTTCTTTTTCTCATTATATATCCTTCCAAGACTGTCTTCTGTAAATTCTTCCTTCGCACTTAATTAATTACTTAATTTGTAGTATTGGGAAGATTGTTTTCATTTTTCTTAGGTAATTTTTCTTCTCTCTTCTTTAATCGCGCATGCTTTCGACACTTTATATTTGTTAATTTATTAATCTGGATCTGACACATTATCGTGAGAAAATCTGTTCGTGCGTATAGTGCTGTGAATTTGAAAATTGCTTCATGAGTAATTATTCATTTGAAATATTTTTTATATTATAAATGTGAAAAATGTACTTCTTCATTTTATAATATTTCTTATATAGTTCTCTAATTCCTCCTGTTACTTGTCTTGCCGAGTGAGCAATATTAGATAGGTTTAGCCTTGAAGAATACATCTAAAATTGTGAAACAAAGCAAACGTGCTAAAATATATGTTAAAACAAACTTACATGCTGAGATTGTGGGCGTAGACAACAAAGAATAATAGGTGAAAAGGAATCATCTGCCTAATATTTCCACTCATTCTCTGCCTGTTTGTCTGTCTCCTTCCTTCCGTACATCCATATGTCTTGTCTGTCTGTCAGTCTATCTATGTAGGTAAAGTACCTATCGTATATTGTTACGTCAATGTAATATTATGTATTTATATTTCAGCATTATTAATGTGAATTTTATGTGGTTTATTTGAATTTATTTTCTAATAGATTTAATAGTATGGCCTGTTTCACGAATTAATATTTTTATCATTGTGAACCACACCGACTTTATTTGTATTTAATATCTTCCTCCCGCATTGTGAACTTCATTTTACTCCATCATTTCTGGGAAATGAAGTGTTTTTCGAAATAAACAATTGTTTATTTCATCTGAAAGTCAGCACTATACGAAGTACTAGAGGGACAGTTAGAACAAGAATGTTACTTTCTTTGCACTACAGTGTTTTCATTTATTAAACTTTATTACATTTTTATTGTGAAACTGATGTTTATAGTTTCATTTTAACTGATTTCATGTCTTTTCAACACAGGTCCAGTTGCCTATTTGTCTTGACATTCTTGATTCAGAGTTTCTTATCTTATATCTTATATCCTTCCCGTGCCGTTAAACGTCACATAGGGCTCGCAAAGTAGTTCGCCAATTTTTCCTGTCTTCAGTGAGTCTTTCAACCTCATCAAAGGATTTTATGCCTGTTAATTTGGCCTCTCTTAACAATGTCCTCTTCAGAGTTTCACGTGGTCTGCCTCTTTTTCTTTGGCCTGTTGTGTTCCACTTGATAGCTTGTTTTGGGATTCTCTGATCATTTCTTCTCATCAAGTGACCAAAATATGTCGATCTCACCCATGAGACTGGTTGTTGTTCAGTCATCTGTCTTATCTCTGCATTGTTCTTGAATTCTTTCCACTTGATGCCGAGTATTTTCCTTAGGCATTTGTTTTCAAAAGAGTCTAATTTCTTTTCTGTTTCTTTAGTTGTTTTCCAGCTTTCGCATGCATAAATGAGGGTGGATATTACATTTGAATTGAATAGTCTTAACTTGGTTTTTGTGCTTATAACTTTTGAATGCCATATGTTCTCACGATTCTTGAAGATCGATGCTGCTTTTGCAATTTTGATTCTAACTTCCTTTCTAGTGTCACCATCCAGGTATATGTAGCTGCCAAGGTATTCAAATTGATTGACTTCTTCGATATCTGTCCCTTCTATGTGTATTTTTCCATTTTGATTAAGGGGAATTTTCATTATTTTTGTTTTTAACTTGTCAATTTCAAGTCCTATTTTGCTAGCCAGTGAAGACAGGCTATCTGTTTTTTTATTGCATGGAATTCACATTGTTACTGATAAGAGTTATGTCATCAGCAAAATCAAAATCTTCTAAATGGGTCCCATGTACCCGTCAATACCTGTGTTACCTGTGCAGCATTTTTTCATTTCATTATGAAGTCTACTGTAATTTCAAAAAGCAAAGGAGACAGTATACACTCTTGTTTCACACCTGTTTCAATCTGGAATCATTCACTCATCCCTTCTTCTGTCTTGACTGCACGAACATATCCATTGTAGAAGTCCTTAATGATGTTGACAAGTTTAGATGTATTCCATACAGATTTAAAAATTTCCATAATGAATCTCTGTGTATGCTATCAAATGCCTTTTCAAAGTCTATGAAGTTCAGTATTAATGGTTTCTGCTTTTCAGTATGTTCTTCAAGTATTATTCTTAGAGTAATGATCTGGTCGAGACAGCTTCTCCCGTTTCGAAATCCTGCTTCTCTCATTGCAGTATCCACTATATCTTCAAGTCTATTCAAAATGACCTTTCAAAATACTTTTGACACAACTTATATTAAGGTTACTCCTCTCCAATTGTTACAGTCACTAAGGTTGCCTTTTCAGAGTTTACTTCATGAAATTTAAGGCGTTGGAGAAATGAAATGGCTTTTAAAAAAAGAAAATTTCCAGGATGTCATAAAAAATTAACAGGAAAGTTTTAAGCAATGTCTTCTCGAGTACACATACATAGACTTAATATTGTAAGATAGTACTGTAGTTTTGAAAGTAATTCGTGCCTCTATTCCTTAATCACTCATGTTTTCGACACTTTCTATAAACTTTATTAAACTGAACCTGATCCGTTTTCATTAGATTTAATTTGCTTGCGTATATAATGAAGTGAGTTTGAAAAACATTATTTTATTGGCATTTAACCACGGGTATTTAAATATTTTATAATTGTTAAAATACTCAGAAAAAAGGCAACCTAATCGACTACAACAACTTGAGAGGAGTAACCTTACTATCAGTTGTGTCAAAAGTATTTTGCAAAGTGATTCTGAATAGAGTTCAAGATGTAGTGGATGCTGCAATGAGAGAAGAACAAGCAGGATTTCGAAAAGGGAGACGCTATCTCGACCAGATCTTTACTCTAAGAATAATACTTGAAGAACAAATTGAGAAGCAAAGACTATTAATCCTGAACTTCATAGACTTAAAAAAGGCATTTGATAGCATACACAGAGATTGATTGTGGAGAATATTAAGAATATATGGAATACCATCTAATATTGTCAACATCATTATGGATTTTTACAACGGATATGTTCGTGCAGTCAGAACAGAAGATTGAATGAGTGAATGGTTCCAGATTGAAACAGGCGTGAAACAAGGACGTATACTATCTCCCTTGCTTTTTGGAATTGCCATAGACTTCGTAATGAAAAAATGCTGCATAGGTAAAACGGGCATTGATTGGGTACATGGGACCCAATTGATTTTGCAGATGACATAACTCTTATCAATGACAATCTGAAATCGATGCGAGAAAAACAGATACCCTGTTCTCATTGGCTAGTAAAATAGGACTTGAAATTAACAAAGAACAACAGAAATATTGAAAATTCTCTTTAATCACGAAGGAAAAATTAGAAGGAACATTTGTTGAAAAAGTAAACCATTTTGCGTACCTCGGTAGCTACATAGACCAGGAATATGACACTAGAAAGGAAGTTAGAATTAGAATTGCAAAAGCAGCACTGACCTTCAAGAATCTTGTGAACATATGGCATTCAAAAGTTATAAGAACAAAAACCAAGTTAAAATAATTTAATTCAAATGTAACATCTATCTTCAGTTATGCATGCGAAATATGGCAAACAACTAAACAAATAGACAAGAAATTAGACTTTTTCGAAAACAAATGCCCAAGGAAAATACTTAGTATAAAGTGGAACGACTTCAAGAACAATGCAGATATAAGACAGATGAGCAAACAAAATCTGTCTCATGGGTGATCAGAAAAAGAAGATGGACATATGTCAGTCGTGTGATGAGAAGAAACAATCAGAGAATCGAAAAACAAGCTATCAAGTGGAGCCGAAAAAAAAGAGTTAGACCACGCGAAACTCTAAAAAGGACATTGTTAAGAGAGTCCAGTTCAGTGGGCATAACATTCCTTGATTAGATTGAAAAGCTTGCCGAAAACAGGAAAACTTGGCTAACTACCACGAGAGTCCTTTGTGACGAAGGATGTAAGATATAAGAGTAAGATTTAAATATTTAAATCATTTTCAAACTAAACTGAATAATTCACACCTTCAGTTTATGATATTTTAAAATATTATTTTATGTTTCTTCTTGTAACCTTCTTAATCGAGCAGTGCTTATGAGACCTTATAGTACATGAATATATTTAACGTTTTGGAAAAAGACATGTGTAAATAATCTTACTGCCTAAATACGCAGGCAACGAAAGATATACATAAAGAATATTCATTTGTATAATGTTCTAATCTATCTGTCTGTCTGTCTGTCTGTCTGTCTGTCTGTCTGTCTGTCTGTCTGTCTGCTGTCTGAAAAAAATTATTAGTTACGTTTAGGAAAATTGTGCTAAAGGACACTGTTGGAATGTGTTTGTTAAGTTGCTTATCACTGAAGAATAATTTGTTTGCACATAGTTTGCTTTTCAGTTTTCATTTGCATTTTTTATGCCTATTTAAAATTTATGTTCTATTGATCTTGTTAATTGCATATAGCTTTCAGTTCGTTCATTTGTTTTTTCAATTTATTGTTCCAAAGCACATGTTTTGAAACGTGTCTTCCAATGTATAAAACAAAAGCACAAATGATATTAATAAATAGACATTCAGTTCTTGACAACACATAAAGACAGAGAAGCTTCAGGCAAAAGTTGTGTGAAATAAACGCCTCAATCTAGTTCACTAAATCTTTCTTCATCGGAGAAATAAACTGGTCTGTAGAGCAAAAAAATGTAATTCAGATGGAACAAAATAATGAACATTCAAAAGTTGAGTGTCTGTATTTATAACTGAGTAAATGTAATTTCGTGCATCAATTTTATTTTAGTATTCATTCATTCATTCATTTGCATGTCCCTTGCGGAAATTTGCCTCTCAAACAGCACTCCTGTAGGCCTCTCGGTTGTGAGCAAGATGGCCTGCTGCTGTTGCATCCATTTCCAGATCGTCAACGATGTCCTGCAGCCATCTTCGTTTTGGTCTTCCTCTTTTGCTTTTTCACATTATGTTTCCTTCCAATACGGTCTTCTCTAAATTATCATGACGTTTAATGTGTCCAAAATATTTAATTTTCTCTCTTTAATCCTCTTCACTAGTCAGCCTTCTTCAATATTAAGCTCTTGTAGTATAGATATATTTGTTCTTTTTTGTGTCCACGATATTTGGAGAACTCTTCTGTAGCATTTACATTCAAAGGCATTTATGTGTTTCTCAGCTGTTTTGTTAAGTGTCCAGGTCTCACAGGCATATGTTGCTATGGGAAAGATGCATGCCCTTAAAAATCTTATTTTTGTGGTTCTGTCTGCTCCTCTCCACAGATTCTTTATTTGTTTTACTTTCTGAAGAGCGATAGATGTCCTCCTTTTAATTTCCCTCATTGTATCTCCATTATTAGTTAGTAGCGATCCAAGATATTCAAAACTCTCCACTTCTTCCAGTTTTTCCTCTTTGATACATATTTCAGTTGCCTTGTTTGTTTTGTCAGTTGTCATCAATTTAGTTTTCTTTGCATTAAAATAGAGGTTCTGCTCTTCGCTGTTCTTGCGGACTGACATAATTAGTTTTTATTTTAGTATTACAGTTGTGAAATGAATTCAGTTTAATTTCGAATTGTCTAATTTGTTTCATCTGTTAATTTTGTTTATTACTGAGAATCAAAATGACAACATTTCTATTTAATAATTTTCCTCACTATTGTGAATCACATTTGGCTCCATGAAACTTGGGAAATGAAATGCTTTTGAAAAATGAAATTTTATGATTCAATTTCACCTGAAAATCAGCGCTATACGAAATACTCAAAAGAAGATTAGTAAAAGAAAACGAATCTCTTTGCGCTACAATTGTTTCATGCACTACACTTTATTAATTATTTTGCATCTGAAACTGATGTTCATAGTTTCATTGTAATGTATTTCTTGTCCTTTTAATAAGACCTCACTTGCTTGTTATTTTGACATTTGATTTTAATTCATAAGAATTGAACCGCCAGAGAAAAGAAAGGCGTTAAAAATATAATTTTCGACATGTTATGAAATAGTGAGCGTCACCTATGCGATTACAACACTCACACATAGTTAATATTGTTCGTTACATTTTTTTTGTGCGTGCTTTTTTATATACAGTTTGCTTCTCTCTTAATTAATCGTGTAGACTTTCGACATTTTATATATGTCAATGGGCAGCAAGAGTGCCTCGTGTTTCGACTTCCCTTCGGCTGTATTGTAAACTTTGCTAGTGTCTGCTACTAACGTACGGGCACCAAGGGAAAACTTGCTGGTGCTTATGTTACATTTATTAGCTACTCGTGGAGGAATATGTTATCCAGCTGTTCCAACCAGTCCCCTTTGGTAATGTACTATCGTGCTGCGTGGCCAAGATCTAGCTTCCCTCTCATGACCGCCAACCGAGGTTCCCCCTCCTAGGTATACTGTATGCCAGTTATGCATCATTCTACATTGATTAATTCACATTACATTCAGTATACATGATAAATTACCAAGTCAGCAATTTAACTACACAACAATTTATTATTCTCACTGAAAACATCATAGTGACACAACAACTGACATTACATCCACAGGGCATACAACATATGTCATCATAATGGTAACGAAGCATGATATCAAAATTATAGATTAACCTCTCATGTAAGTATTAACTAAATCTGATGGACCCATGGCTCTGGACTCTCCTGGCCACACAAGTAATCCACACTATAAATCTAATTGTGCCATCGCACTTATATCCAAAAGCAGCCACTGCTGCCATGATACAATTATATATCTCCAGGAATCTCAGAGTATCAATACACTTCTTCCTGCAGCCACTGCTGATATGACCCACCTCTCTAATCTCCAAGAATCATAAATGTGTGTGTTAATGCACTGAAGTCATGCAGCTGCCACTGCTGTGACACATCTCCATATCTCCATGAATCAGAATGTGCAAATGCCCTTCTTCCTGCAGCTGCCGTTGCCATGTTACATATCTCCTTATAACACATCGCAACATATGTAATATCAATACTAATGAGGGCATAGTATTGAATCAGACATATGCTCATCCAGTATAACGATAATCACCATGAATCATACGGAATCTCATATATCGATACATGAATTACATAAATCCACATCATAAGACATGATCACACAGTATGAGGTCTGTTCGGACAGGTATCAATAACAATTATAAACACAAACGAATAGGAACTCTCCTCTAGCTAAACTACTGATCCAGCCAACGCTTTACTCGATATATATAGATCCTTCCACACTCTGATCATGTGAACGATGACGCCCATCCCAGGGTCGTACACCCCCTGAATCTCGAAAGCTCATTCACAGTATCATAAAAAATTAGTCAGAGTGCCTCCTGTTTCGACCTCCCTCAGGGTGTATCATGAAAAAAGTCAAGCGTGACATGCTGGTCAAGGAAGAGTGGTTCAGCAGAAGAGATACTGTCACTAGCCTGAGACCTAGAAGAGACACTGTCAGCAGTCTGCGACCCAGAAGAGATACTGCCAGCAGTCTCCGACCCAGAAGAGATGATGTCAGCAGTCTGAGACCCAGAAGAGATGATGTCAGCAGTCTCCGACCTAGAAGAGAGAGATACTGTCAGCAGTCTGCGACCCAGAAGAGATACTGTCAGCCGTCTGAGACCCAGAGCAGATCCTCATTGAACTGGAATGGAATAAAGTGCCAAATGTGTAGAAACTAATGGAGATCATGATCCAGCTTGGCTGTGAATGCCCAGAACGGGCTCAGGATAAAACAGGAGCCCAGGTGCAGAAATAGAATCAGCATCACTCCAAATCACATGACACTGTGATCTTCACAGACGTGTCAGTGGTACGAGGCCTAAAAAGTGACCGGGCCTATCTTGTTTACAACGACGGCAAGATGTTTGCCAGTAAATCACGAGCCTATGCAATCACCGCTTCGAGTATGAGAATAGACGTTTCTGGCTGCATCAGCAGCAATTTCCTGGTTGGAGGAGCAGGACGACTCGCATGGGGTCATTGTAACGGACTCTAAAAACGTGTTATGAAGAATCGTAGGAAGTTGGTCCACCTTCTAGACGGCTCTCGTATATCCAGTCTGATGTGGATGTACTGTCTAGGTCACGTAGGAGTCAAAGGCAATGAGAAAGCGTCAATTCAGGGCACCCTAAGAATGGACAAGGACGAAACTGCAGGGGCCACCTTGAATAGGGTACGTGTGGAGGACGACATCTTGCTGCATGACAGCAGTCACATCAGGATGATGATCGAGTTGACTGAGGAGAGAGGAAGTGGACCTTTTTCTGAACGAAGTAGTTTAGCGCGAGTTACCCATAACCAGTGTGTGACTGGCTCCATCAGCAGGCGTACGCTACAGTGGGTGTCAGAACGGAAGGTGGGGCATAGATGGGAATGCCTAGAGTGCCTAGATCCCAGAGCCTGATTACAGATGAGAGAATATATTAAACATTTTCAAACAATACATGTATGGGGAAAATACTTACTTTCTAAATACGCATGCAAAGAATAATATGTGAACAAGAATAATCGGTAAAATGTTTTCACTCATTGCCTATCTATCTGTATGGCTGTCTGCTTGTCTGTTCGTCCGCCCGTTCTTCTGTCCGTCCGTCTCTCTGTCTATCTATCCGCTTGCCTGTTTGTCTATCTGCCTGTATTTCTCTCTATCTATCTATGTAATTAGAGAATTTAGCGCATATGATTAGGTCATACAGATTAAGTAATATTGTGTGTATATTTTCTAGCATAATTAATGCGAATTTTATTTGTTTTATTTGAATTTAATTTTTTTTTAGAATGATGTTAACAGGATGTTGTGTTTTATTTTATGCATGAATATTTTAATACTATTAATTTATTTCAATTTAATATCTACCATTAGCGTTACGGACCACAATATACACCATCAAACTGGAAAATGAAATTCTTTTTTAAAATGAAGTATTCTTTAATTTCACCTGAAAATCAAAACTATGAGAAGCACTGGTATAGAGTACCAACAAATAAAACGTATTCTTTTTGCCAGTACCAACAAATAAAACGTATTCTCTTTGCCAGTACCAACAAATAAAACGTATTCTCTTTGCCAGCACCAACAAATAAAACGTATTCTCTTTGCCAGTACCAACAAATAAAACGTATTCTCTTTGCCAGTACCAACAAATAAAACGTATTCTCTTTGCCAGCACCAACAAATAAAACGTATTCTCTTTGCCAGTACCAACAAATAAAACGTATTCTCTTTGCAATACAGCTATTTTCATTTATTAAACTTTATTAAATTATTACTGTAAAACCGATGTTAAAAGTCTCATTTTTACTTATTTCGTGTCTTGTTAATAAGACTGCATTTGCTTATTTATCTCGACATTTGTGGCTCAGAGTTTACTCATTGAAATTCGAGGCGTTGGAAAAAATAAACGGTTTAAAAATAGAATTTTCCTGATGTCATAAAAAACAGTAGGCAAAGATGATGTAATGTTTTCTCAAGTGCACTTTTACATCTAATATTGTCGGATGGATTATTCGTTTTTTAAATATTTTGTATCCCTAATCATATTTGATTTTGAAACTTTATATTTGTTACTTTTATAATCTGGATGTGATTGCTTTTCATTAGATTTTTTTCTGCTCGCACGTGTAATGACGTGAATATAAAAATTGCTTTACTGGTTTTTAATAAACCGAGAGACGACATACAGGAGAGTTGTTAGGGAGGCGGAGTTCCGCAAGGGACATGCAAATGACTGACTGACTGGTGTTTAATCACGGGTATTTCGTTTCATACTGTTAATTTGAACACATTGCTATTTCAGTTACTAATATTTCTTACATAGTTGCATGTCTCTTCTTGCAACCTGCCCGACCGAGAAGTTCTTTAATATACTTTAAATATTGAAACAATACATATATGTTAATAAAAACCTACTCTCTAAAGACGTAGGCAAAGAGTAATATGTGAAAACAGTTAACTGTAAAATGTATCTATTCATTATCTATCGGTTTCTCTGCCTATCTCTTTAACTGCCAGTTTGTTTGTCAGCATGTATATCCATCCATCCATCCATCCATCCATCCATCCATCCATCCATCCATCCATCCATCCATCCATCCATCCTCTATCTATGGAAAAACATTTTCTACTTTTAGAAAATCTACAATTTGACACTAAATGTAATAAATTGTACAGAACTTTATAGTATATTTTAAATTTTAAAAAATGTTTCTATTAATTCTGCTTCCTTGAAAGTTGTCTGTATTGCCTCTTGTTCTCTCTCTCTCTGAACCTTAAGTGCCCAGGGCACATGGGGCTTCCACAAGGGTTTTCCACAAATGCCTGTCTTTCGCCTTTTTTTCTGCTCTTGCCCAGGTGAGCCCTCTATTGCTCAACATCCTTTCTGTTGTTCTTCTCCATGTCTCTTTTGGTCTACCCTTACTTCTGCTCCCCTGTGGTGTCCATCTTAGTGCTATTTTTGGTAGTGAGTTGTCAGTCATTCGGAGCACATGTCCCAACCATCGCCAGCGTCTTTCCTCAATAATTGTTGTCAGTGGTTTCATCTGCATTTCTGCCAATAAGATGTTATTTCTTATGGTGTTTGGCCAAAATATTTTTTTAATTCTACGTAAACATTTAGTCTGGAAAGAATTCAACTTGTTTTCTATGGTTTTGGTGATTTTCCAGCATTCACTTCCATAGAGTAGTACACTTAGAACATTACTCTTAAATATCCTGATTTTCATATTTATGCTTAGTTTATTTGATTTCCATATATTCTGTAGCATTGCAAAAGCCTGGTTTGCTCTAGTAAGTCTGCTGTTGATGTCCTCTGTGCTGTCTCCATTTTCTACTACTCTGCTGCCAAGGTATACAAATTCGTTTACCTCCTCCACTAACTTGTTATCTACTCTGAGTACATTTCTGTTGTTCACATTTTGCTTCATTAACTTTGTCTTTCCTACGTTGATCTTTAGTCCAATGTTGTTTGCATTCTGGGTTAACTTGTTTATTTTATCTTGCATATCTTTGTGACTGCTTGATAATAGACAAATGTCGTCCGCAAAGTCAAGGTCCTCCAGCACTGTGTTAAGGGTCCATTGTAATCCTCTGCGTTTGTCTGATGTTGCCTCCTTCATTAACCAGTCTACTGCCAAGATAAATAATGTTGGTGATAGTACACATCCCTGTTTCACTCCTGTTTGTACCCTAAAGCTGCTGGAGGTATGTTCTCCACAGATAACTTTGCACTGAAAACCCTCGTATAGGGCTTTGATTACATTAACTATTTTATGGGGGAGGCCATGCCATCTTAGGATTTTCCACAGTGCATCTCTGTTGACACTGTCAAAGGCTTTCTCAAAATCTATGAATAATGCATATGTTGTGCTATGCCATTCATTTGCCTGTTCTAATATTTGTCTAAGTACAAATATATGGTCTATGCATGATCTTCCTTTCCTAAATCCTGCCTGCTCTTTCCGAAGTTTTTCCTCAAGTGTTGGTACAATTCTGTTGATGATTATTCTGCAAAATACTTTACTAGTGAGTGGCAGTAGGGTAATGCCTCTCCAGTTCCCGCAATCTCTGAGGTCACCCTTCTTTGGTAGTTTTACTATAAGACCAGTTTTCCACTCCTCTGGGGCTTTTTCTAAATCCCAAATTTGTTGTAATATCCGGCAAAGTTGTTTTGGTGTTTCTGTTTCTTCCGCTTTCAACATCTCAGCAGTCACTTCATCTTCACCTGGTGCCCTGTCTGATTTTAGCATCTTTATCGCCTCTTTTACTTCATTTATTGTTATTGGTCCTGTATTGATGTTTAGTTCCGCTTTTGCTTCAGGTATATCTATTGCTTGTGCTGCTTGTGTTCTGTTTAGTAGGGTGTTAAAGTGTTCCCTCCATCTTTCAATTTTTTCTCTTTCTCCACTGACCAGTTGTCCATTTTGTGTTCTTACTGCACTTTCACATCTTGTATTGAAGTTACCTGTCATCTGCTTTGTGATTTTATATATGGTTTTCATGTCATTTGTATATGCTGCTTTCTCTGCTGTCTCTGCTAAGTTGTCATAATACTGACGTTTATCTTGACGGCATGATTCCTTCACTTCTTTGTCTTTTTGTGCATAATTACTTAAAACTCGTTCTTTAAGCCGTTGTGATTTGGTGTTCAGTAATTTTTTCTTGATTTCTTTTCTTTGCTCTATCTTTTCCCATGTGGTCTCACTTATCCATTCCTCTTTTCTCCTTTTCCGATATCCCAGCACCTCTTTTGCTGTTTCCTGTAGTGTTTTATTGAACTCTAATATGGACATTTCTGCTTCGTCTTGTAGGACACTGAAGCGGTTCTTAAGTATTATTGAGAATTCATTTCTTGTTTGCTGGTCTATCAGTTTTCTTGTATCAAAATGTATCTTTCTGTGTTCTCCGATTCTGGCTTTCCTTAATTTTAGTTTTATTTTTGCTACCAGAAGGTTGTGATCACTTCCTATATCTGCTCCTTTCCTTGCTCGCACATCTTGTAGTGACCGTTTCCACTTGTTGTTTATTAGTATGTGGTCGATTTGGTTTTCTGTGGTTTTATCTGGTGACCTCCAAGTCACCTTATGGATGTTTTTGTGTTGGAAAATTGTCCCTCCAATGGTCATCATGTTTTCTTCACAGAAACTGCACAGTCTTTCTCCATTTTCATTTATTTCTCCGATTCCTTCTCTTCCCATGATTCTTCTTCTATCTTCATTTCCTTCACCTACTTTTGCATTGAAGTCGCCCAAGATGAGTAGCATATCATGCTTGGGTATTGTTTCTACTGTGGCTTGTAGGCTGTTGTAAAAATCTTCTTTTAATTCCTCTTCAGCTGCTTCTGTTGGTGCATAACAAACTATAATAGACAGCTTCGTGAATCTTGAGTTGAACCGTGCATATAATAATCTCTCATTTATTGGGGTCCATTTCAGCAATGCTCTTGATGCTTCTTTTGTTATAATCAATGCTACTCCTCCTTTATGAAGATCTTCTTTACCTGACCATATTATTGTATCTTCTGTGTGCTGTGTTGTTAATTTCCTTCTGCCTTGTCCTGTCCATCTTGCTTCTTGTATTCCTAGTATGTCTAGTTTGTATCTGTGCATTTCCTTGATGGTTTGTGCTAGTTTTCCAGTCTGGTTTAGTGTTCTTACATTCCAGCTGCCTATTTGCATCTTTTGTTTAGGTTCCAGGAGGTCTGCAGTCGGGCTGGGGACTTCCAGTGGCTGGCTTTCATCCACAACCTTCATGGGCTCAGTTTCCTGATACGCATTTCTCCTTCCACCTGCATTTGCTTTTTCCCTTGCTTCTGTTTCTGTAGCAGTCTGATAGTTTTTTACCAGATAGGGTTGCTGGCCCTATGCTGAACCCTCCTTAGTCGCCTTTTACGATCATGCATGGTAGGGTACAGTGGTCCTATTCTTTGCAGATCCCGGGTACCACACGGGGGGCCTCTTGTTAGTTAGACATAAATGTTGTAATGTATTTTAATCTGAATCTGATGTCCTTTATTTTTTAAAAATTTTGCCCATGTTTTATTCGATATTATTATGTATAATGTATTTGCTTATATATTATACACAAATAACGAAACTTCACATTAACCATAAAGGAAAAATATACGCAGAAGGAACAGCTGTTGAAGAAGTAAACAATTTGGCATACCTTGGCAGCTACATAGACCAGGATGGTGGCACCAGAAAGGAAGTTAGAATAGCAAAAGCAGCATTGACCTCCAAGAATCTTGAGAACATTCATTCATTCATTTATTCATTCATTCATTCATTCATTCATTCATTTGCATGTCCCTTGCGGAACTTTGCCTCCCAAACAGCACTCCTGTAGGCCTCTCGGTTGTGAGCAAAATGGCCTGCCGCTGCTGCATCCATTTGCAGATCGTCAACGATGTCTTGCAGCCATCTTCGTTTTGGTCTTCCTCTTTTTCTTTTTCCCATTATGTATCCTTCCAATACGGTCTTCTCTAAATTATCATGACGTTTAATGTGTCCAAAATATTTAATTTTCTCTCTTTAATCCTCTTTACTAGACAGCCTTCTTCAATTATTAAGCTCTTGTAGTATAGATATATTTGTTCTTTTTGTGTCCATGATATTTGGAGAACTCTTCTGTAGCATTTACATTCAAAGGCATTTATGTGTATCTCAGCTGTTTTGTTAAGTGTCCAGGTCTCACAGGCATATATTGCGATGGGAAAGATGCATGCCCTTACAAATCTTATTTTTATGGTTCTGTCTGCTCCCCTCCACAGATTCTTTATTTGTTTTACTTTCTGAAGAGTGATAGATGCATTCCTTTTAATTTCCCTCGTTGTATCTCCATTATTAGTTAGTAGTGATCCAAGATATTCAAAAATCTCCACTTCTTCCAGTTTTTCCTCATTGATATATATATATATATATATATATATATATATATATATATATATATATATATATATATTTCAGCTGCCTTGTTTGTTTTGTCAGTTGTCATCAATTAGGTTTTCTTTACATTAAGATAGAGGTTGTGCTCTTCGCTGTTCTTACGGACTGACATAATTAGTTTTTCCATTCCTTTTTGTGTTGTGGACAGTAATACTGTGTCATCAGCATATCTAATCTCTGGTATTTCATAACCTCCAATTGTTATGGCATCGTAATATTTTTTGTCTACATCTTCTCTAACATTCCTCATTATATTTTCAGTATACAAGTTAAATAAGTAGGGTGACAATATGCACCCCTGACGGACCCCTTGTTTTATGTCAAACCAAGTTGTTGTTTCACCATTTATTCTTACTGCTGCTTGTTGGTCTAGATACAGCAGTGATGTTAATTTTATCAGATGTGTTGGAAATCCCATTTTTTCCATTATTTCCCAAAGTTTCTGGTGGTGTACACAATCAAATGCCTTTGAGTAGTCTATAAAGGATAAATATAGATTCACATTAAACTCTCTGCATTTCTCTATTATTAATCTTATATTGAATATATGATCTCTTGATCCTCTTCCTTTCCTGAAACCAGCTTGGATCATATTGACTTCTTCTTCTATTTTCTTTCGAAGTCTACCCATTATGATTTTTAACAGAATTTTACTGGCATGACTAATCAGGGCAACAGTTCTGTAGTTTGTGCATAATTTCAGGGTACCCTTTTTTGGCAGTGGTATGAATACAGTTCTTTTCCATTCTTTTGGCCAAATACCAGAATGCCATATCTTTTTGCAGAGTGCATGATAGATTGTTACACACTCCTTTCCTCCAGCTTTAATAAATTCAGCTGTTATCTCATCACATCCTGGTGATTTACCATTTTTCAGATTCTTTATTGCCCGTAAAACTTCTTGTACTGTCAGTTCGGGTTCTTTCTCCTCCAATAATAATTCACACTGCTGATTTCTGCTTTCACAGTTGGTTGTTTCATATATTCCTCTACAATATTCCTTCAATCTTTCTAGAATTTCCTCTGTCTGTGTCAAGGTAATCCCCATCTCATCACAAATTACATTTAGCTTAGGTATGACATTTCTCGTGAATGTCTTCATTTCTTTAAACATTTCACTATCTTTTCCACACTTCTGATGTTCTTCTATTCTTTCACAACAATCTTGTATGTATTGGTTTTTGTTTTTTTTAAATGTTTCTTCGTACTTATTTTGTTAAAGATTTATATTTCTCTTTGTTGTTGTTTGTTACTTTCCATTGTGTCTTCACTTCTCTACGTTGTTTTATCAGTTCTAGTGTACCTGCTGTAATCCATCCATTCTTTTGTGTTTTCTTTACTGGAGCCATGTCTTTAGCTGTTGTTAGTAAGATATCTTTGGCCTGTGTAGCCAATTTATCTGGTGTCATCTCCTCCTGTACAGTCATCAGGAATTCGAAACGGTTCTTCACCTCTATACCGTATTGTTCTGGTATTTTTGTAAGATCAAAGCGGAGTGGTCTTGTCCCCTAACTGTTTTTTTATCTTTATTTTCATGTCTGCTATTAATAACTGATGGTCCGTGCCACAATCAACACCTGGTAAAGTTTTTGCTGATGTTATGCTTTACCTCCACCTTCTTTGCACTAAAATATAATCTATTTGATTCTTGGTTTTCCCATCAGGTGATGTCCATGTGATAGAATCCTAACAATCAGACTTAAGGTCATTCCTAGAAATGTAACAATCATCCAGATATATGCACCTACATCAGCAGCAGAAGAAGAGGAAGTAGACAACTTTTATAACACACCGCAAACGACAATAGAGCAGGTACGAAAAAATGATATTGTATTAATAATGGGTGATTTTAATGCAAAAATTGGTAAAGAAAGAGCAGAAGATGAAGGACATGTTATAGGGAAATTTAGCATAGGACATAGAAATGAGGCAGGTGACAATCTAATGGCGTTTTGGATGGAAAATGAGCTAATGCTCGCTAACACACTGGAGAACATATGGCATTAAAAAGTTATGAGCACAAAACCAGGTTAAAATACTCAATTCAAATGTTGAAAAGCTCGCCAAAAAGAGAAAATTCTTGGCAAACTACCATGCGAGCCCTATGTGACGTTTAACGGCACGGGAAGGATGTGAGATGTAAGAACAGTCAAAGTCAAACAAAACACATTCTTTGAGACGTATCCTTCAATGCATAAAACAAAGATAACACTATTTACAAATGCATAAAATAGCTTCAGTTCCTGATGACACATAAAGGCAGAGAAGTACTATTCAAAATCTCTATGATAGAAACGTCTGATTTTACTTCATTAAATCCTTCGGTCAGAGAAATGTACCACTCTAGAGAAAAAGTAGTTTCTGATGCAACAAAATAGTAAACTTGTAAAAGTATTCAAATATTCATACTTTTTAGCATTATTCGTGTGAAACAGATATGGTATATTTTAATTTAACTCTTTTTTCAAATAGTGTTAATCCTATGTCCTTTTTTCCTTTTATACATTAATATATTTGTAACTGGAATAAACCAGACTTTATTTCCATTTAATCTCTTCTTTTGCTTGACATTGTGAGTTACATTTTCTCCATCAAAGTGAAGAAATTAATTGCTTTTCGAAAAATTTTTTACTTTTTCTGAAAATCAATACACAGTTTGAGATGTACTGGAAAGACCAAATGAAAAAGAAAATTAATCTGTTTGTATTGCTTTTTTACATAAACTTTTTTTTTATTAAAAGGATTTATAAAACAAATGATCTCAGATGTTTTCATGTCTTGTTAATAGGACTGCATTTCTTAATTATCTAGACATATGTGATTCAAATTTGACTTCGTGAATGCTTTAGAAAGAGAATTTTTATGATGTTGTGAAAAAATCGGCTGGTAAAGATGCTATATTATCTTAATATTGTTAGTTACATTGTTTTTTTTTTTAAAATTGCTTCTTTCTCTGTTCGTTAATCACGTATGCTTTCGACACATACCTCAGTGTCTCGGAACAGCAGAAGTGGTCGGGCTTTTCTTGTCCACAGCAGTAGAAGAGTAATGCCACAGGGTTCGGGAACCTGTGAAGTCGCCACATCAAGCACGTGAATGGGAACTGTGACTACGACACTGGCATGGTTAGTTGCCCATGATGTAGTTCATGGCGTCATTGTAACGAATTTACAGAGCATGCTTCGTAAGACTGAGGAAAAAAAAATTGCTTCGAAAAGAATAGGTTCATCTGTTAAGCCAATTAACTGTGATGAGCCTAACGTGGTTTTATTGCTCGGGGCATGCGGGAGTACACGGCAGTGAAGAGGCAGACAGACTTGCTGGACAGGCTAAAGTAAATGACAGTCTAAGAATGGACAAGGGTGACATTGCTACAGCCGTACTGGAAAGACTGCGGGAGAATGAATAGCGGGAATGGAAGAACAGTGTAGGTATGAAGAGATTGCTGGAGCTAGGACAAATTAAAGGTGCTGGCAGGGAATCTGAACTGTGTGGCAGAAAACACAATGTAAACAGACAACACTTGATGGGAACTATTAACAAACATACTCTTCGATAAATACTGCGGCATGCCGCGGGGCATATACGTGGGTCTCCTGAATACAATGAAGCCGGAGTCTGATTTTTAACCTTTGAACCTTTGCTTTAGACAGGTTTTATTTGTACTTTATTAATGTGGATCTGATACACTTTATTTAGAATTAATGCGTTCTGGTGTGTAGTGAAGTGATTTTGAAAACTGGTTGATGAGAGCTTATTAAAACTTGTTTTCCTTGTACATGTTTATGTTTTGAGTTTATGATATTTCTTACATACTTTCATGTTTTAACTGTAACCTGGCAATCCGAGCAGCGCTGGTTGGGCCTAATAGTTTATGAAAAAAATTAAAATTTTGAAACAACGCAAGCAGGCTGGCACGCACGCGCGCAAACATACACATAAAATACACATATAAAGAAACTTACCAGCTAAAGACGTAGGCAGAGAACAGTATGCGGAAAACAATCAAACATAATATTTCCAGCCGTTATCTGTATGTCCCTTTGTCTGTTTATGTTTCTTCGGTATGTCTGTTTGTCTGTTTATATTTCTTTCTGTATGTTTATTTCAATCCATTCGAAAATGGAAAAAAAGTCTACTTTTATAAAAATTCTTCTAATGGATACAAAGTTAGAACATTTAACATTTCTTAATCAAGTAAGTTGTATCCCATAATTTTTTATTTGTTATTTATTTTATATTTGCTAATTGTATGCTGCCTCCTTAATTTTTAAAAATCTAATTTGCTTATTTTTCTAAGGTACATGTAAATGTTCATTATTAACGTGCACATATGAGGGCACATAAAAACATAGGAGAGCCAGGTAGTAAAAGGGCACCTGAATGTACTTTATTAAATCTCATCTCACTTTAGAGATAAACTGCTCCAGAAAAATAATAATTTCTGACGAAACAAAATGCAAACATAACGAAATGTAATTTCATGTATTTAATATTTTTTGTCATTATTTTTGTTAATTGGGTGTGCTTTGATTTAGTTTAATTTATATATTGTTTATGACGATTACCAAAGTCAGTGTGCAAACAGTTAATGTAATATTTCTCGGTTTATTCTTATATTTAATTTTGCCCAATTTAATTTTCTTTGTTTACCTATAATATGTTTCTTTTACTTTTAATGTTAATCTTCATGCATTCCCTATCTATCTATCTATCTATCTATCTATCTATCTATCTATCTATCTATCTATCTATCTATCTATCTATCTATCTATCTATCTATCTATCTATCTATCTATCTATCTATCTATCTATCTATCTATCTATCTGTCTGGAGCTAAATTTTCATTTTATTTAATGTGTTTGTAAACCAGTGTATTGTATTTGTTTCAGGGGAGGGAGTTAAGTAAATTGAACTAGTGTCACTTTTGGTGATCCCCTTTACAGTATCCATGACATAATTAACACGCGGACACACGAGGACAATTCTGGAAGTGGGAGAGTTAAACAGGGATTGTTGGAGAAAACTCACGGATAACAGCGCGAAGTTTGGAATGCTAAGAGCATGAAGAGTGAGTGAAAACCATGGGGTGTTAGGCAAAATCTTGGACTATTTATACTCGGCTGAGGAATAGGTAGAAATAGGAGATATATTTAGAGAGTAAAAGGACTTGGTTTAGGACATGGCAGTAGTTTTATCTTGTTAGGGTAGACTTAGAATGACCACTTATATTTTTGGTGATTTTCTCTTTCTTTATGGTTATTTGTACATGTGACTTCTAGTCCTTTCTGCTGAACGCCATTACTTTGTTCTTCTTGACATCGATCTCGAATCTCTACTCTTGGCTTGTGCTTTTTTCCTTAATATGTTGCTGATTCTCTGAAGGATGGGCTGTATCATCTACATATCTTGGATTGTTTGTATTTTTTCTCTCCTATGTTCAGTCTTGGTAGTTTGAATGTCTGGAAATCTATGCACAGGTTGTACAGACATGTACAGACATATACAGACATGGAACCAGAACACATCCTTGCCTGACTACCTTCTTTATGGGCACGTTTGTTGATGTCCACTGTGCCTTATCTTCCTAATGTTTCCTGTTCCCAGCCTCTCTCTCTCTTTCTCTCCTCTCTCTCTCTCTCTCTCTCTCTCTCTCTCTCAGCTTTAAGTGCTCAGGGCACATGGGGCTTCCGCAAGGGTTTTCCACAAACGCCTGTCCTTTGCCTTCCTTTCCGCTCTTGTTCCATGTCTCCTTTGGTCTACCCTTACTTCTGTTCCCCAAGGTGTTCATCTTAGTGTTATTTTTTGTAGTGAGTCGTCAGTTATCTGGAGCACATCTCCCAACCATCACCAGCTTCTCTCCTTAATAATTGCTATCAGTGGTTTCATCTGCTTTTCTGCCAACAAGATGTTACTCTTTTCTGTGTTTGGCCAAAATATTCTTCTAATTCTTCGTTCCCAGGATTATGTGTTATAATTTGGATGTCTTTTTCCTCGAGATTGATTTTCTCAAGATATGTTATTAGTTTGTCATGCTTTGCTCTGCCAAAGGCTTTGCTGTAATCTATAAAGCAGGCAGATACATCTTTCAGAACTTCCATTTATTTCTTTATCAACTTTCTTATGTAAACTATCTGCTATCTTGATCCATTGTTCAGCCTGAAACCAAGTTGTTCTTCACTGGTTCTTTTATCAGTTTTTTTGTTGTTGTTCTCTCTAGGATAACTTTAAGGAGAGTTTTAATCACTTGACTCATCAGATTTATAAAATAGCTTTAAAATCTGAGCAGTCGGTGGTTTTTGTTTTCTTGGGTAGTGCCACAAACTCCGAATGTTTCAGTTTTTGAGGGGTATGTCATAGGTCGTACATGTTATTGCATATTCTTGTTTGCTCGTCATTCCAAAGTGATTCAGCGCTGTTATCATTTCTATGGTAATGCCATCTGACCCTGCTGCTTTCCTTCTCTTCATCTTGTTTATGGCTCTTTATATCTTTGCTTTCATTACTGGTGGACCGTCTCTGTTCCTTAGGGCTGGCTTTTTTGCTTCTGCTATTTTCGAATACGTCTCTTATACGAGGGGAAGTCACTAAGTAACTCGCAAATGCCTGTTACAAAAAAAAAATGCGACAGTAATTTGAAAACTTTTAGTTTTTGGAACCTACATTATTCCCTTATTTCTCAACGTAATCACCACCAACATTGATACATTTGTCCCTTCGTGTAATCTGTGATTCAATACTCATGGCGCAAAAAATCGGGAGTCCGATTTATGATCCATTTTTTTTTTACTTCTGTTTCCACCTCTTCGTCACTCGAGAATCTTCTCCCGCCAAGGTGGTTTTTCAATGGACCAAACAGGTGAAAATCACTTGGAGCTAAGTCAGGACTATAGGGTGGATGTTACTCGTCTCTCAGCTCTGATAATCTCATTCACACGTTGCACAGTCGCTTCTGTTGCAATCTGAACAGGACGGCCAAGTGGGACTTTGTAAAGAATTTCGGTGCGTCCCTGAGAAAATTCTTTTACCCAGTTATAGACCTCTTTACGTGATAAACACATTTCAGCATAAACACTGTAATCATTTCCTTATGAATGTCCTCAACTGAATGTCCTTTAGCCCACAAAAATCGCACTACACTTCTCTGTTCTTCTTTGGTACACACTAACAGTTGGGTAGCCATTTTGTTATTGCTTTGCGCATGCGCACGTAACTCCCAGCGCCCCCTACATACAACTATTATAAAGTTGGATGATGGTACTATCTAAGGATATATTTAAATACTACCTGATAACTGCCACTGATAAAATATTTCAATTTTCGAGTTACTTAATGACTTCCCCTCGTATATTCTAGCCATCTTTAATTTGCTATTTCACCTTCTGTTACTGTTTTACTACTTGTGATTTTGATACCTGCCCTGATATCGATAAAACAATTTCTTTTGAAATTTCTTTATGGGGCTCGTCTTGTATTGATTTGTACATTTCTTCTATGGTATTATATGTCTCCTCTGTTGACTTTTTTTTGCCTTGTCTGCACACATGACGCATTTCTTTGTTATCCTCTTTATGTCTCTGGAGGTTCTTAGCTTCCTTCCTTTCTCTCATGCGATCTAATATACAAGTATATATGCTGTCATCCATCCCTGCTTCGTGTTGCTGTTCCTTCTTGACAAGTTGCTTGCACTGTCCATCTGTCTGACTGTCCATCTATGAATCTGAATCTGTCCATCTGTTTGACTGTCCATCTGTCTGCATATAAAAAGTATTTCCTTCTTAAAAAAAGGCCAGCATGGGCACTAATTGAAAGTATTCAACAACTTGTTATGAGTTAAAAGTAATTTGAGGGTATATATATATATATATATATATATATATATATATATATATATATATATATATATACATACATATACGTGTGTGTATTATTTGTTATGTGAACGTTGCCTGCTTAAAATGTGTTTTCGTTTGTTCTTGTTCATTATACCTAGCTTATATTTATTCATTTGTTATTCCAAGTCAGACAAATCATATGATCTGAGACATGTCCAATGTCTAAACAAAGCATACAAAACTACATAAAATAACTTCACTTCTTCACAACACATAAAGACAGAGGAGTATCTGGCAACAATTCTGTGCAGGAAACATGAGAATTTACTTAATTAAATTCTTTCCAGCGGGGGAGTGAACTTCTCTGAACAAAAGTAATTTCTGATCCGGGAAAATAATCAACATGCAAAGGTGGCGTGTCTGAAGCATAGTATCAGGTAAATGTCATTTTGCGTATTTATATTTTTAACATTGTTATTGTTAACTACGTCTGTTTATTTTAATTTAATTTATTTTCATTAGTGTTCATGTATATTCTGTCTTCTTTTATGCATTAATATGTTTCTTGAAATCAGACCGACTTTATTTCCGTTTAATTCTTTTAGATTAGTATGGTTGACCACAGTTTTCTCCAACAAAATGGAGAAATAAAGTGCTTTTCAAAAGTACTTTTCAAAATTCCATCTGAAAATCAACACAGAGAACTGGAAAACCAAATATAAGAAGAACAGGAATCTCTCTTAATTACACTTTTTTACACTTCTGAAACTTTACTTATTAGAATTTATTCTGAAACCAATGCTCATAATTTCACCTGTAATCGATATCGTGTCTTATTAGTTGTATTACACTTGCTCTGTTGTCTTGACATATAAGGCTTGGATTTTACTACTGTTAATTTTTTTGTGTTGTTCAGACTAATATGTTGAACATATACTGTAACCGTAAAACGGGTTTTACCTCCGTTGCTGGTCCTGGGGAGAGGCTTCATTACATCCGGGACATGCCCGTACGTGTTCAGTCTTTGACATCAGGATCTCCTTCAGTGTCTTTAGGGAGGTAACTCCGATGTTGTGTTGATTGTGCGTTGCCCGTGGTCTAGCATGTAGCTGGGATTTGCAAACCACTGCCTTTGGCTACATGTAATGCATTGAGTCGTATGTGATAGGTACTTTGGATGAAGTTGCTTTACGTTTGTTCATCGAGGTGTTGCTTGATGGATTTGTATAGGTCCCACGTCCATTAAAAATGGTTAAAAATGGCGGATCATGTCTTATGTGCGGACTGGGTTGTTTCATTGGAAAGGTGAATGTATGTATCATTTTGTGGTTTTTGTGATTCAGTACGAATTTATGGTGAACATTTTACCCTTTAGGTCGTGGTATTTCTTAGAAAGTTCAGTATTTCTTGCGGCAGCCTGTCTGATCGAATAGTGCTGGTTGGGCCTAACAGTTTATGAATATAAATAAATTTTTAAACGATGCGTGTATGACACAACAAAACTTACACACTAAGAGCGTAGGTAGAAAATAATATTCATCCGTACAATAATTAAACTCATGACTCTGTCTATCTGTTAGTCTGTCTCTCCGTCAATCCATCTGTCTGTCTATATGTCTGTCTTTCAGTCCGTGAGGAAAAAAAATATTTTGCTACTTAAAATAAGAAAGTAATATTGAAAATGCTATGCAGTATTTTGGACACATTAAACGGCATGATAATATAGAGAAGACCGTCTTGGAAGGATATGTAATTGGAAAAAGAAAGAGAGGAAGACCAAAGCGAAGATGGTTGCAAGACACCGTTGATAATATGCAAATGGATGCATCAGCAGCAGGACATCTTCTTCACAACCGATAGGCCTACGGGAGTGCTGTTAGGCAGGCAAAGTTCTGCAAGGGACATGCAAATGACTGACTAACTGATAAAATATTCAGCAATTCACTATGAATTGAAAGTAATTTGTGTGCTTGGATTTTTTTCCAATTTTCTTTTACTCTAAATTTATGAACTGAACGGTGTCAGTTTAATTTCTTTTCTTTTTTTTGCCTTTGGTTACTTATACATAGTTTATAATTTGCTCATTTTTTTATTCTCAGTCACACAAATCCCGTGATTTTAGAAGTGTCTAATGCATAAAAAAGGCCCAACAACTTCAACTTTTCATGACATATAAAGAAAGAGAAACATCAGACATAATTCTTGGAGGAAAAACACCCCAAATTACTTTATTAAACCTCCTTCCATCGAAGAAATAAAGTTCTTAGAAAAAAATTCTGACGTAAAAAAATAATAAATGTGTTAGTGTCTTTTCTGCATAGTATTAGTCAAATGTAATTTCACGTATTTTTTAAAAAAATTGTCAGCATTATATTGTGAATTGTATCTGTTTTAATTTAATTCAATTTAAACAGTGTTAATTTCATGATGTGTCTTCTTCTGTGTGGTAATATGTTCATTAGTGGGACTCTAACTGGATTTATTTCCATTTAATTTCTTCGATTAGCATTGTAAATCACATTTTACTCCATCAAACTGACTGGGGAAATGAATGCTTTTTTTCAAAACAAAGCATTCTTTAATATTATCTGAAAATCAACGCACAAATATAGAAGAATTTGAAAGAATATCAGAAAAGAAAAAAATGAATCTCTTTGCGCTACACTGTTTATATTTAAAAAAAAACTTTGTTTATGAAACTTTATTGTGAAATTGATATTCATAATTTCGTTGTAATCAATCTCGCGTCTCGTTAATATAACTGTGCTGTCCTAGTTATCTAGACATTTGTCACTCAGATTTTACTTCATGAAAACTGAACTGATCGAGTCGCTTTAAAAAAGAGAATATTAATGATGCCATGAAAAATTCTGCAGGCAAAGATAGCATACTATTTTTTTGTCGATTTCACATTTACACTTAAAAGTGCTTGTTAAATATTGCTTTTATTCAAATATTTTTTTCCTTATTAGTTAATAACTTATGCTATCGACACAAAATATTAATCATTTATTAATTTGAAACGGGTACGTCTTAATTAAATCTAATATATTTTCCCATGTAAAGAAATGAATTTCAAAGCTGCTTCGTGTATTTGCTCATGGGTATTTATTTATTTTAATTATTTCCATATGTATATTTTATATAATAGTAATCTATTTTGATGTGGGCTGAGCTTGGTGCTTCGAAATTGGCAGTTCGGAGTGTCAAGGGTCAGCCTACCTCGTGGTTTTCTAGGCTACCTGGTCACGTGATGTATTGTTGGTCAGGTAGAGAGGTAATGTGTTAGCTAGTTCAGTTTTCTTGTCCAGGGCCTTTGGCAATGCAGCACACGTTTATCCGGAGGTGGCATTGTCGTAGTATATCTGGATGTGTTTGCTGCAGTTCTCATGTATATGGTTACGCTGGATAAGTGGATTTTTTAACTATAAACCCAGGTGTTTGCTCGGACCGCCTCTTGTTATGTAAGCCGATATATGTAAGTTTTCGGGTGTCGGATGTAGAGTTGTGCAAGTATCTGACGTGAGAAATGTTCAATGTTAAGTGTTAACTGAGTTGTTCATCAAGATAAGATTTGAAATGCATAACTTTCATCATTGTTATACTTTTCATTGCTATGCCTTCATATGTTCACATGTTTCACCTTTTGATCACAGACACCGAGCTGTTGTACTGTGTGTTTGTGAGTGCGCGCGTGTTTATGCTGACCAATGTCAATTTCACCCATGATGTACAGTGCTATACTATGTTTCGTCTGTCAGTATCATAATGAGTCATAATTTGTTATTAATATGCCATTGATCATTTCATATTTGCACTATATGTGTTGATGTTGACGCAGGCAGAGTACTGTGTATACATGGTATATGTTCGAGTTGGCAAGAAGCTCTTGTATGTGTATGAGATTGTGACTACCTCTTTATTAGTAGTGAATATGCATTAATATGTTGTTAGGAAGACGACTAGAGATTGTAAGAGACGTTAAACAAGTCATCATCATCATCATGTGCCGTGCCGACTGGCGTTGGCTATTATGCTTCTCCAGAGTATCCGATCCTTCATGCAGGCCATCAGCTCAGTTGGTGATCTCTTCTCACACCATCCCGTCAGACTGTCCAGTATCATTTCTCTTGGTCTTCCTCTTGATCTTCTTCCTTCTATTTTTCCTGTTGTTATAATATTTTCAATGCCCCCTCTTCTCATTGCATGTCCTATGAAAGTACATTGTCTCTCTCTTATCTTTTTGACAAGGTTTTTTGTCTCTCCAGCTCTTCTCATACATTCTTCATTAGTTATTTTTGCTGTCCAGGGGATTCGCAACATTCTTCTAATAAACCACATTTCTGCTGCTTCCAATGATTTTTGTGCAGACTTGCATATTGTCCATGATTCACTTCCATATAACAAGATAGGTTCAATATAGCATTTTAGGACTTGTTTTCTAACATTCATTGATAAGGATATGTTGGTTAATATGTTTCTCATTCTCTGAAATGCAGTCTTTGCTTGGCCTATTCTGTTCCTAATTTCTGTTCTGCATTTCCCATCTGAAGTTATTACTGCTCCAAGGTATTTGAATTTCTGCACCTGATTTAGAATAGTTCCGTTTAATTTTATACTGCATGCTGGTGGATTCTGTTTCTTAGATATAACCATAGTTCTCTCTTTTTGATGTTCAAAGTAAGGCCTTTCTGTTCACGTTCTTTGGCGACTTTATCCAAGAGATTTTGCAGGTCTTGTTGGTTCTCAGCTATTAGTACTGTGTCGTCAGCATACCTAAAGTTGTTAATATTGTATCCTCCAATTTTTATGCCTGGTTCTGTGATGATTGTTCTTAGAATATTCTCGCTATACAGAGAAAAAAGGTCTGGAGATAGTACACATCCTTGTCGCACCCCTTGTTTTATAGGCTGATATTTTCCATTTCTATTTTCAACTCGAATTGCTGCTTCTTGCTGCCAGTATAGATGTTTTACAATTCTCAGGTCTTTGCCGTCTATATTGATGTCTTCAAGCATTTTAATAATTTCATTATGTTTCACCTTGTCAAATGCCTTGGTGTAATCAATGAAGCATAAGTAGAGATCTTTCTGTACTTCTAAAGCTCTTTCTGTTAGTGTTCGTAAAGCATAAATGGCATTGTGTGCTCCCTTTCCTTCAACACATCCAAACTGTTCATCTGCTATTTCCATTTTTATCTTTTTCCTTGTTCTTCTCA